>JAVRKA010000006.1:7500000-10000000 GCA_034508555.1 Venustoraphidia nigricollis
TTTTTGTTAAAAGTTAATTTTACTAGAAATAATAATTGCATGTGTACATTTTATATTGATATTGGCAGATTGTTTTATGTTATTTTCTTTATTTTAAACTGACAAAATATTTTGTGATTATTTCCTCCGAATTTGCAAGACAGATTTATGAATTGTAGGTTTTGACATAGAATAGATGATGTTTTTTTTTTTTTTGTTTTTTTAAGAAAAGGGGTTTACTGTTAGGCAGGCCTGGCGACGAAGGAAACTACCAAACAATTATATCGAGCCTATCGCGAAATATCAATTTTGTTAAGTTAATACTTTAAAATTTTTAATTTCCTCCGCGGTTTACTTTTCGTTGCAAACTTGATCGACAAACTAATAATAGTAACATATTTTTGTCGTTTTTTTAAATGCATCTGTGCAAGGATGAGGGAACCATAAATATATTCGGACCCCAGCATTTTGGTTGTCAGGCCTGCTATTAGAACTATAATAAAAAATTATTATTTATGACCTTTAAGACAACTTTTATTTTCTATGTTTTTAAGTTACTTTGCAAAAACTTTCTGTGATTTTGTAATAATTGATGACCACCCAATGTGCTAATTGTAGAAAAATGTGTTTTTAATTAATATTATTTATTGCTTGTTTTTAAATATGTAAAAATATTTTGTTTAAGGCATGTTTTAATTTGTTGGCTTGCTTTTGGCATTTTTGCATGTTTTATTAATAGTTTCAATCTTCCTAATATTTGAATCTACATTCTTCCTAAACCATTTAACAAAATGTCGAATGATATGGCATCTACACCAAAATAATAGTGTAATTATTACTATTTAAGGTGTAACCAATGCTTTTAATTTAATAATTACTCAGCGAAGAATTAAATTTAAGAGAGAGATATCTTCAAGACGCTATACTGTGATCACAAGCGAAAGGAATTCGAC
This sequence comes from Venustoraphidia nigricollis, assembly GCA_034508555.1. NCBI lineage: Eukaryota > Metazoa > Arthropoda > Insecta > Raphidioptera > Raphidiidae > Venustoraphidia > Venustoraphidia nigricollis. The sequence continues at coordinate 7,500,933 of JAVRKA010000006.1, forward strand.
TCTCATGCTGTTTTAATAAAATACAAAATTTCTTTAGAATCTTAAGAATGATATAAAATGAAGGCACGTTGATATTCCATCTAGATCTAAATGGCAACAAATAAACCAAAACTTCTTGGTGGACTATTATTAAACCAATTTTAGTTGGCTTTCTTTTAAACGAAAACTTTCATAAATTACCAACTACATTTTTTTATTATTACTATTTTGACCTTACATGTACAAATAAGAAAAATGCTCCCATAATTTTGCATTACAATAAAATTAGTAGGTGTTTTTAGAGAAATGGGCGATATTTTTGGATAAATTTAATGGCTTCTAAAATCACTGCAGATGCAATATGCATTGTACGATTGTTTTACTGTCGACTATTTTCAGTACATCAGAAATAGATTTCAGTAGGTTAGCTTGCCGTGTAAATTTGTAATTTTCATATTTTATGATTGACAAGTTTATTTATAAGCAGATGCAAATCACTTTTAACGTCTTTCAAAACAATAGTTTTTGAAAGATTGAATCGAAATATTTTATAAATAGTTTCTGTATCCAACATAGATACTGATTACCTCAGCTCTTGAGTGTCTATAATCTACAATTTCTCGTTCTCTCTTTATCCAAAAGTGTTTCACTGTTTTTTGTAATGTAAAAGTACCATCGTTAAATACAGTTATTTCATCTACAATAATTTTACACATTACCGAGTTATATATCTATGAATTTTTTCCATAAACTTTATATAGATACATAGATTGTATAAGAGATCGTTTCGATATTTTTATCTGGAATTATTTAGAGAAACAAAGGAAAATCTCAACACAATGGCCGATATAGAAATAAATGTTTCTTGACGAGAGTACTACTACCTGCCCAGTACCTTCCTAATGTGAGTCTAGGCTATTATGAGAATATTTAAAGCAATGAGAATGCATAAGATTTGTTCCGGGTTTTGCATCAACTGCATTCTAAACCTACATTTTCATTTGTAAGTTTGTACATAATTCAAAAGCTCCAGTTGGGCTGCAATTAATTTTAATCGTGTAATAACGTACCTATGTCGTGCATCGTTGGTTCAAATTAAATGATTAAAAATTTAAAGATCATCTGTATACAGACTAATTGCAAACTACGTACTGTTTTGGAATCACTTCATTAATTTTGAATTTATGACCCACTAACCCTCTGTTTTTGTTTAAATTTCACATTTAATCCAATTTTTCGTCAAAAGTGCTTATCTATCAAATAAACGTCGTAATATTTTCGGTGGACAATGTGACGTTAAAATGATAAAATTTGCTATGACACAATTAAAATTGGCCAACTAAAATTGACCCATGAGACGTCAAGTTAACAATAACGTGTACAAATTGCGTCAGCCATTTTTTCTCTCTAAAATACAATTTTTTTAATATATTGCGTACAAACTTTTTAAAGTTTTTTAAATTAAAATATTTACTTGATCCACCCTTAGTTTTACAATAAATATCTACTGTACTTTCTTTCTTTAATCATTACAATATGCAGATTTGTAAATAATTTTATTGGGAGACTAACATGACATTTGATTTTTAATTAAAGTTGAATTCACTACGTATATGAAGCGAAAAAGCATAGTATTAAATAATTTCTGTCTTAATAAATTATTTTCAAGATTAAAGCTGATCTGCTAGTACGACTTTTAACTGTAAAACCAATTCAAAGTACTTTTAACACTTATTGTGTAAAATTCATGCTAAAAGTACTTTTCTCCTAAGATGCAAATACTCTGCACTCCTTCATCTCAAATATACTGTTGTACTCGCCAAAAACTTTTCAGCTCTCCAGACGCGATTTTTTAAAGTTAAATTATTCGGGCAAACGCCAAATGAAAAATTACAATACAGATCTAATAGGCGGAAAATTGAAGAAAACATTTTCTGAAAAAAAATTATAAATTACGTAATCTTTCACAAGTAATTAAAAACTTTTTTTTCAAAAAATCCGTCCGTAGGATTTGTAGTGTTATTCTTTATTTAACGTTTACCTAAACCCTTTAGCTTTTAAAATAGCTTTAGGAGAGTTGTAATCGTTTTTAGGCGAAGAGAAAAAATTTGAGATGAAGTATTGTTAGGTAGCAATCTACTTTCAAAGTCCTACCAAAACACATGGTCAAAAGAATCCAACAGTGTAAAAATAGGACTGGATTTTTATTCGATAGTTTAATTGTAACGCTCATTTATTTTCTTTCGACCATCAACTGCTAGAACTATCTAGGTCTAGTACCAATTCGTATTTTGATTTTTTTTATTTTGAGACAATTATTAGTTATTATTTTATATGCTTCTTCGTAAAACAATGTAGATTTTATAATTTATATCTTATTAATTATAAAATCTACATCGTTTTAGTTCAGTTAATTTTTACAAAATTATTAAAAACAAACTGATTACGATGTTTGTTTTTGGATTTGATTTCGTGTACGATCTGTGGTAAAAGGTCTCTAAATTAACCCAATGAAGAGGAATCTAGTTACCTAAATATTTGATTTTTAAATCAAAATGAAATAATTCTAAAATCCAAAGAAGAAAATCTGATTAACATCTTCCACGAATTTCGTCAGATTTTCTATCTACCAAATCACCACGATCCTAGTTCTATACTCCATGAATATATTTTATTTACTTTTTTATGATTTTTCCTTGGTTTGGTATTTTTTTATTTTAAATTGCCAGTGGCGTATGTAATTTTTATTGCACATAGAAAATCTGCTATTTTTTTATTCTTTATATTTATAATTCCTGTATATTAAATTGAAAGTTTTTGAAATAAAAAACTGAAAAGAACTATTTGAGATAAAACGATAAAAAAAAACATTACATAATAGTTAAATAATGAATTTCTTAAACCTGTGTCTTGAATTAGCGGGGCTTTGCAACAAATATTTACGTACGTCACTGGTTAAAAAAATTATATGGTATGCACGTGAATAATGGCTTGCTAACTGCTGCACAGCATGCTCACATATTCAATGGCGATGCGAAGATGGTACTTGCATTGACCGAAACCTCCGCTGTAACGGCATAAAAAACTGCCCGGCTAGCTACGATACTTCGGACGAGAGGAATTGCCGTAAGTACCTTAGACAGTAAATTACATTTAAGTTGAGTGTAGAACATCGTAATCTCGCATTTTCCAGCCATTAATAATTTATTAATTGTTCAAGGTTTTTCTTTCCATCATCCTCTATAAAATAGCTGATTTACACCCAAACGTACACGATTATAAAGTGTCCTATTACGCACTGGTGCGATCAGTGGCGTAATTATATCGTGTGAGACCCGTAGCAAATTCATCGGATGGGGCTCTCCCTCAATATAAAGTAGAGTTGGCTAATTCAGATCTGAACCGGTTCAAAGAGCCGACTCCGACAGAAGATCCGTGAGAGCCGACTCACTTTTTTTGAGCCGACGGATCAACGGATCCGCATAACTCAGTGAAACACTTAACACACAGAAGCACATTTTACACTTACGTATCAGTTCTCGCTTTGATGCATCTGTCAGCTCAAATGACTCATGTATCACATGTTTGGCTATGCATTCTTGATTCTATACAGGTCGTGATATGATTGACTGAACTAGGTAACTCAGTGGCAGACTGCAGTAACATATTCAGAACTCGGCTCTTTTTAAACCGGTTCAGTGATCCGGCTCACATACGGGATCCAGACGCAAAGATACAGATCATTAAAAAGACCCGTTTTTCCCATCTCTAATATAAAGAAGCTTAACCAATGTTATATCTTTTTCTTACAAATATGTTCAAATTTTGATACATTTCTTTGTTTAATTTCTGTAGCTACTTTAGTAGGTAACTTAAATTAATTGAATACAAAACTAATAAATCCTACTGAATGTTGTAATAATAAATGCTAGGATCATTCCCTTTTAGGTCAGAAACCCGTCCAACCACCCTATTGTTACGCCACTAGGTGCGATGTAACTGTTTCAATAAGACTTTTATAAACTGCCTATCAGCTATCATTAGAAAGTATTTTAAACAATAAAAAACAATTAGAACTATATTAAGCAATAGTCTAATAGAAGTGAAGTTGATTTCACAATATTGAACTGTCAAAAATGTTAAAATATACTGATTATATGAAGTGAAAATCAGCTATTTTATAGAAGGCACGTGCAAAAAATATGCAATAATTCCTGTGCGTAATAATAGTATTGTTCGTTTTCACGACTCGTGCGTAATATACATACGACATTAGTCAGTCTACTGTTTTGTTTTGATACTAGTTTTCCGGTTCGGCTCCGCTCGGGTAGATTTTGGTTTGGCAATGAAATAATCCAGAACAACAAATTTCTCATATATCACTACTGTATCTGTTACAGCTTAGCCAGCGTGGATCAATTTAGCTCTCAAAATGCGGGACATCTGACGAGATTAGTATTTTTAGGTTTTTGCTCATCCCCCTTTTGTTTTAGGTTAATAATTTAGGCCCTTGCTACTCTCTAAGAAGTGAAATTTTAAATTAATAATAAGCAACACGAGACATCGTGGTAAGCAACAAGTTTATCCAAATAGCTCTAGTAAAATTTCGAACAGTTAGCGATTTATTTTTTTACTCCAGATGGTTGTTTATTAATCTAAAATGTTTGTGGAGTATATAAAAATATTTTTTGATGTACAATCTACAACTTCTAAGAGACCACTATTTTATTTGCTTTTAAGTTTGATAGTAAAATCTATGAAAAATTGTATTGTAGGCATATGATAGGCACGTAATTTAAATATTGCATGCGGCATTCTTTAATTTGTAAAGGTATTATAAAATATCATAGTTTATCATTTTTAACTACATTACAGAAATATATTACTTAAAATGATTTATAACACATTTTTTTTTAATTTAACCACATTTTTCATTGCGAATTATTTCATATTTAACATCCTAATAATTTGCATAATATTAGAACTGATAAATTTGTGGCGTCTATTTTAGAGAAAAAATTAAGATCGAATGTTATATCAACATACGGTACGAAGGAAATTTTGGTTTCAAATTTTTAGTCGATAAATTACCTAAAACGAAATTGTTGATTATTATTGATGTGTAAATATTATAAAATGCAACGTCTCTCTGTCAGATTGTCCGTATTTACAGTTAAACACTGATCCGATTAATATGCATTTTTTTAATTTATAGGTATTTTTACTTTTTGCTTTTTTTACTCAAGCAAGTCGACAAAGACAGACCGAGAAGAACAGTGTATGAAAAATTTGGTAGGAATAATATTATATTGTAAAAAAATGTCTGCGAAAGAATATGTCTTTTTTTATCTCGAGCGAAGCCTGACCGGGCTGCTGTTGCTGTTGCTCCAGAATACCCTCTAAATAGATCATAATTAATGCATATTTTTTAAATTACAGTAAAAACAGAATAATGAATTTGCGAGAATAACAACCTCATTGGACAAATTATTGTGGCTGGTTAATTAATCATTATCAATTTGACCCCTCAATTGTTTTCCATCATTAATTTTAATAGTATTTTACAATTTAATTTGTATATACATTTCATTAATGCAGTTGCCACTGGAAATGTAAGTGTAAATGGTATTATAAAATATTGTAATCTATTATATTTTTTAACCCGTATAATTGCTGTAAGATATGTAAAAAGCTTTTTGGATATTGGGATTTTTAAAATAATTTTTGTAAATATGAAAATTCATGTAACGAGGTAAGGGGCGGTGTGGTAAGAATAACTAAATATTATTGGTTATGGTTAAGGTTTATAGTGTTAATTGTATATATTTTGTTAATTTCAAGTATATGATTATGATGGATAAATCCTTTTGGGTGGCATTGTTTGCAAGATTTTGTATTAATTGAATAAGTCAAATGCTGAAAGTGTTTGATATATTTAAAGTGAAACTTCTGTACACAGGCAGAGTAAATTGTATTTTTTTTTTTTTTAATTAAAAAAAACAGTGTGCAGCAGCTAGGGCTAAAGTAAATTGTATTAATGTGGCTGAATAACTGACGAAAAGACCTGACGTGACGATGCCATTAGATCCCACCATGCTTGTCTCGAAACACCAACCATACTTAGAGTCATTTCGAATGCACGGGTATTTGGTGGCATTCGTCGTGATTCAACGCAGACGTACTCATGTGCCTAGAAGTTTCACTTCTGTAGTTTGTAGTGTAAACTACACGGCCCGTGTTTATTTTATTTGTAGTGTTGCATATTATTTAAGCATGTATATTTTTAATTATTTTTTGCATCATTCTTCAACCATTGTATTCAGCTCCCAAATGCAACCCCCGAACGCAATTCACCTGTGAAGATGGTGGCTGTATTCCGATCAGTAAACGTTGTGATAAACAATACGATTGCACAGATCTATCGGATGAAAGAAAATGTCGTAAGTTCCATTGTTTATATTCATTCACATCTTCGTTCTCGTCACTTTTATTTCAACAGCTCGTCTTTTTGTATCGCTAAATTTTTCATCATTATTAAAATAATGATTTAATCGTCTATATACTCTTTGGTGTTCTAATTTTTCATAGACACAAATCATGTGTTTCTTATTTTCGTCTCTCATTAGTGTTTTTCTCATTTTAGTCAGTCTTTTTTTTACAATTCTTCGTTACAGATGTAGTGTTGATAAATCATTTATTTGTTCCTGTCGCCATTTTGTGTTCTAATTTTTCACAGAAACGTTTCATTGTTGATCTAACCGATATCATTTGTTCCTCATTTTCTTTTCGGTCTATTTTGTGTTTGTTTTTTATCGCAAAATATTTCCAATTTTTGATGTCCAAATTTCGATTTCACTATTTCTACATTTGTGTTTCTCTGCTCATTCTACTTAAACTTTTTCTAATTTTGTTAGTCGTTGTTAGGAATTTTTATATCGTTCAGTTTTTTTTTATATTTTTGTTTCTTAGCTCATCTTTTTTATACTTTTATTATTGATTTTTGTTCTTCAATTTTATTCTTTTCATGACTTTTTTCATGTTGTTCAATTTTCATCAGCCGGTAATTTTCGCGTACCGTCTCTTTTTTCGTTAATGTCATAATTTTACCATACTGGAGTTTACTAATCTATAAATCCTTTTTTTGTGTACGTGAATAAATATTTCTTCGCACTCTCTTCAAGTTCGCTTTCACTTATTTTTATTTGTGTATCACGTGATCGTTTCTCAATATGTCGCTCCAATTTTCTTACCTTCTGTTTTTGCATCACTGATGTTTTTCTCAAAATGTATCTTTTAGTTCAGTAATACCCCCATAATTATTTCTTATCAGTGTTTGTTCCATAATAATTAAGTTCTAAGTCACCATTATCGTGACCTATTTTGCTCATTGTTTCATTGTCATTCATCGAAAAGATCACATTTTCCATTTTATTTTTCATGACATGGCTGACCTTGTGTTTATAACATAACCTCAACCGGTGTTCTACTCTATGTTCGCAGCATGTAGAGCCACCGATTTCCAATGCGTCAGTTCCAAAGTTTGTATCGATGCAAAACACCGTTGCGATGGCGTCAATCATTGTACTGATAGATCCGACGAACTGAATTGTCCACCTTGTATGCATTTTGCTTTTTTATTTTATTTTTGTTACGAAATATTTTATAAAAATGTTCTATGACGATATTATCAGTTGATGAGTTTAATTTCCAAAACAATTCAGAACCACAATTAACCTCATCAAGTTTGGGTTTGTTCTATGACAGAATGGTTAGTTTCGTCCTTAAAAGAAAAGTTTCGGAAATATCATGAATAATCATATATTTCCAGAATTTTCAAATTGTTGTCTGGTGTCCTTTTGAGGATAAAACTAACTTAATTTTATTGGCATGTGTGTTTGAGTAAATTTTACATAAAATTCGTTTGGCATGATTCGTTCAATCTACGTCACCTCGGTTTTTCTCGACATCTTTCCGTCGTTTGCAATTTAGTATCACGCTGTAAAAATTGTCCTCTTTCACATCTTCCAAGTTCCTAATCTCTTCCGAAATGTTTCCTTCAACGTTCATTATCTCTCAGATTTATCTTCACTTTATCCATCTTTGATATTCCTGCCACATATCCTTAGCCAAGAGATGAGAGATTTTAAATAAACCTGATTTTAACTGCCTTTTTTTTTTTAAATACAAACACCCAACATGCATGTATATAATTTTTTACACCATTAAAAAAAAACGATAAAATGGATTTGTGGAACATTTTTATAATCATAAAAATCATTATTCGGAATCGTTTTCAAAAGCGAATAAATATGATAATGATTTTTATTAGATAAATATAATTTTTAAATACGGTTAAGATTAAATATTTATTTTTAAGTTTTTTAAATGTTTATATTGCGTAAAAATGCGTGAATGTAAACATTTAAATATTTATTCTTAACTGTCGAAGAAGCTTGTTTAATAATTATTTGAAGCATGATTAGTTAGTGTAGTTTTTTATTTTGCTTGTTTTGAAAAAAGCATGGTGAATGAATGAAAAGCATGTGCCTGTAATATGTGCATATCAGAAATATTTTGTTAATAATTTAATGTCTGATTACTTATGAAAATGACAGAGTTTTTTACATTTTTCTTTGTTGTAAGTGTAATGTCTATTTTAAATGTTTAAAGAAGAATAATGCTCGGTTGCAGAAACCATTATTAAGAACTTTGATTTAACAATAACCTTAGATTGTGATCATATAATTGCAGTTTTTATGTATTTAGGAGCAGTCTCTGTGATTCTAGATGACAAGGAGTTTATAAATTCTAGAACATTAGACTGTACTTGCATTAAAAACAAATGGTTGATCTATACAAAAAATATTTATTTTCAAGCTAAATTTTGTTCAAAATGCGTAGAAAAAAATTGTTCAAATTGAAAATGTTACATAAAACGAAGTTAAATGCAATGTATGTGCAGTTCAAGAAAAATATTGTATCAATCGAACAATTATTTTTCGAGCATGGTTGATTTAAAACTCTACAATGCTTTTCACACGGAGAAATATATATGGCCACAATCTGTAATTGTCAAATCAGATTTTTTGAGAATACTTTCTACAACTCAGCGTTAGTATAGGGGCAGATGTGGGAAAGTATAACTGCATTTCTTTTCTGGAATGCTATCTATGGTTAATACTGGAACTATTTCTAGGTTGGTCACGTGATAAGTTGATTTTCTTTTTCAGTTGTTGCCAACATTTATTTTAAACAGCGCTCCAAATTTACTTAAACTTTGAACAAGTTTCGTGTAAAAAAATGTTGCCTTTTTTTCTAGAAGTTATTAAAGTTTAAACCATTAAACTTGCTCAAAATATTTTAAACATTTCTGTTGTTACTTCAAGATTTCTCCTAAAGTCAAACATTTTTGAGGAAATTAGGACCGTTGATTGAATTAAATGTTAGCAGTCAATCTAAATATATGAACAAGCTAGAAATAGTCCATCACTGCGCTAGAAAACATTCTAAAAGAGAAATCATGTATACCTTAGTGCCCTTGTACCTATTTGTTTTTTAGTAGATTCGATTGTTTAGATACTGGTGAACCGATTTGTTATTGTTTTTGTACAGAATGTGGAAAATGAGTTTGTCATAACTTTTCGAATTCACGTGCTATGAGGACAAATTAGTACTTTTTTTCAAAATTGTGTACAAAATCCAGGCTGTTAAACCGTTAGAAAATGCATTTTGGTTCAGTTTAAATTGGAAAAAATCTACTTGAAATTATGACCTGAGACTTTTGAAGCTCGACGTTCACAAAAAGCGTTTTTTGGCTAGAGATTTTTTACGCATTCATGTTTTAAAAATTTAATTTGTCTTCATTTTTTTATCTTAAAAACTGATTGCATTTGTAGTTCTAAGAGAAAGAATTTAGATTTGACTTTAGTCTTTTAACACTGTTTTAATTTGAAAGGTAATTTTGTTTATCTGTAAAAAAAAACTGGTAATAATATTTGTATAACGATTAATGTAATCATTCTTCAATAATTATTAAACTGTTCAAGTTTTTAGTTTTAACAGGAACAGAGCAAAATAAATAATTTTTCTCGTGGTTATAAAAATTAAAGCAGCACTTCTGAAATTATTTTAAAAATATTTACATATATCGTTAAACAATTAAATTGGTTGAAATTCACAATCGAATAAACGCTTAGTCATTATTCATATTTTGTTTGAAACATAAAGCGTTTTTTTTTTGTCCGAAAACTTTCAGTGACTTCCTCTTGACTGATTTTGATTTTTTTTTATAAATGTAATTTTAATGTTGATTCCATCTACATGGCTTTACTCCGCCATTCGAACAAAATTTCTTTGTTAGCCATTTTTATGTCCTTAAATAGATATTATATAAACAAACCTAATTATTCTTTTGCAAAACAACCCGTTATTTCATTTATTTGATCCAAATTTCTGTTTAGAGTGACGGGGCGAAAAATTACGGAAGTATTGAGGAACTGACGCAAAGCTTCACTGGCATATTGAACTCGCATTGGTCAACTGCCAACGTTTTTAGTTAAAAAGCTTACTTTAATTGTTTAATTTAAACATTTAGGTAAATCAACTGACTAACAGTTGATTTAAGAAAGCATTTTTTTGTGTAAATAATCTTCTAATGAAAACTGATTAGAATTTTTACCCTTAATAATCATTTGGACAAAAAAAATATTCCAGTATCAACAACATATTATATTTTCAAATTGTATAAATAAAACTATTGTGCTCTGTTCCGTGTAAGCTACGTATTGAGACAAATGTTCAAATAATATTTACTAGTCAAAAATTTTGATTGAGATATTGTAATAGGTCTTTACATAATTTCCAATTTCATTTTATTAAAATAAACTTATTTATTCTTTCATAGAAGCCAAAACAAAACTAGTTTGCAATTTATTTATATTGGTTGAACATTTGTTTCTAAATGTCTCAAAAGAAAAAAAACCGTTATCACGTTTATTTCCTGTACAATGTTCACCAACAAAAACCGCACATGCCTTTAATTTTTCTGTCGCCTTAATAAAAAAAAATACGTCCTCACCTTATGATTTGTTGCTCGTTTTAAAATGCGAGCTAGTTTTTTTATCACCAATATGAATTAATATACATACGCAAGTTTATGTAATATTATCTAATATTGCTTTAAAAAATTTGGTTCTTAGTATGCTTGTAACAGAAATATCCATTGAAAGTCCGAAAAAATGTTAAGCCGGAGAGAATTTAGTACAGTTCTGTTTTCCGTGAGAACTTTAAATTTTTCGCACGACCCTCTATAAAATGTCTGTACAGCCTGTATACTAGTGCGTTAAGTAAAACAAAAGAAATGGGATTTTACCAATCGAATAGTATGTACTTTGCCATTTAAATCCATATGAGCAGCAAAGAGAGCAAATTAGGCATTTTCTTCGCAAACAATCCAAATAGATTCCAGTACGGTTGGATATATATCAGCGTTGCCAGATTATTTTTTTTTTGCCAAGTCGGGATTTTGGAACTTTTTGATTGAAAAAAGCGGGATTCTTTCGTCGAAAGCGGGACATAGTAAAAAAACGTATATAGTCAGAAATTTTTAAATATTTATCTTTTTATTTGAGTTAAAATTACGTTTACGTGACAATAGATAGCAAAAATAGCCATAGAAAATGTATTTAATAAAAATATGATATTTTAAATCAGATTTACCCTATCGTTAAATAGTTGAGTCTTATTCGTCTTCTGAATAAAAAAATAAAAAAAACAGAAATCAAAATCAAAAAAGTTTTATTCATTAGAAAAATATGGCGTTTCAAACAAAAGTCTGAGGAGTGAGTGTTACAAATTGCAACTTACAATAAGAGAATAATTATTTACGCACGGTCGAGTTATCTCCGAAAAGCGAGACTGAACCTGTCTCGTGCGGGGCATTTAATTTTGATTTAAAAATCGGGACGTCTGGCAACGCTGATATATATTAATATATACTTACTATAAAGTGCAAATCAACTATTGCTCATTTTATATGAGGTATGTGCAAAAATTGTAGTATGTATTTCGATTGTTATGCTTTTACAACTCGTGTGACTGTTAAAACTCGGTAATCGCTCGTTTTAACATAGTGTTACAGCTCGTACATTAAACAATCTAGATACATAAACTACTATTTTGTAGCATTATTGCAACGAGTGTTTGGTAGAAAAAAACTAAAGTGATACATTGTACAGTGAAATAAACATAATTAGAATTGTCACGACAATCGCGTAAAATTATGACGTAATAAATTCCTATATGCAGCGAGCAAAGCGTGTCTGCCGAGTCAGTTCCAGTGCGCTGACAGAACTTGTATCGAAATAAGCCGCGAATGCGACGGCAACTTAGATTGCGCCGACGGATCCGACGAGCGTTGCGAAACGCGCGCTTGCACTGCGCAAGAATTCAGATGCAATGACGGCAGATGTTTAAACATCGCTCAACGCTGCAATAACGTTAAGGAATGTCCCGGAGGGGAAGACGAAATTAACTGTAGGGCCGACGGTGTGTAATATACTTCCTATAATATCTATGGAAAACTATTTTCGGTGTGTAAACATCTTAGCTCTCGGTACGCGAGACTTCCGGCGTCAGATTGTAAGTTTTAAGCAAACCAGCGCTGACAGGCCCCTCTTTTCCACTGGGCATTCTGGACAAGTGCTCAGGGCCCCGCGATCGATGAGGCCCCCTAGTTCCTGCCAGATCAGCATTCAATAACCGATACTGCCAACAAATACAGTGTAAACTTCATGTAACGCCACTCGATTTAACGTCAAACTCCCTAAAACGTCGAAATTACTCGACTTTGGTTGGTTTGTCTTGTTGCCTATACAATGATACACTCTATGTAGCATCATACCCACTCTAAATAACGACCATATGTCATTATAAAGCAAGTAATTTTGGCAACTTAGAAAGCACCTTCTCTTTGTAGGTACTTTCTAAGTTGCCGAAATTGATAAGAACTGCTGCTTTATTGTCTAGCCCGTATTTACCTCGACGAAGATAACAGATTTTACGCAATAAGCGTTGTTATTTGTATTAATAGTAATGTTTGTTTGTAAATTTTATGCGTTGTTATAATAGCAAAACAATGATGATTTTTCTTTCTCTCGATTTAACGACAACTCTCTATAACGCCAGAAAACGCGCAGTCCCTTCAGCGTCGCTATATAGAGAACTGTATATCGATACATTTTTTAATAATGTATTTGTTAACTATTGATTTACTTAGTAATTACACTCTCTTAATAATATTCAAGGTCATTGAAGAAATGTGTTTATAAAATATCTACTCCTTTTGCCTGTTTTAATAAATTAGTCCTCTGTAATAGCCCCATTGTCCTAAAGAGCGCAGGGCCTCCAATAGATTAAAGATGACCCTGTCGTGTCTGCGTAAGCGTATAATATATATTGAAACCGAACTGATACGAGCTTATATGTTTACACATCAATTCTCGTGAGTACCGCATTACTCACACCTTTTTTTATAAATGTTAGTGTGAAAAACTGTGTACTATTAACTGTTCAGAAACAACAGATAATTAGTTTACAGCTATATTATATATTTATTTATTTACAATTTTCGATATAATGTAACGAAAAGAAAGTTATTTATAAATTGTTGATAGGAATTTGCACATAAATTTAATGTAAATTTCGATACAAAAGTTTGTTAGCGTTTGAAAATACTGTTCAAATATTGCAGTTATACTAATTAATAGTTCAGCAAAAATTTGAGAACGTCCTCAATATACTTAATTGAACACAACGTTCATATAAAATTATTGATAGTACATATAAAATGCACAGTAAAGTGTTTTCGTTTGACGGCACCATTAAAATATCGCTAAGATGAGATTAGCTACAGAATTGAATTGATTTTCTTATTGAGTAAAAATGATGTTTGCATTTTTTATGATTTAGCTAAATAGATTATTCAACATTCATATTAGAAATTGGAAAACCATTTTTGTGTAATCATCTTGTATATATTATAACATACCTATAGGTGTAAAATCGTTTTAAAATTTTTGAAAATAAATACTAGGCACAAAAATGAAGTGAAACTGTTCAGAAATAAAATTTTGTGGCTACCCTATTTTTTATTGAACTGTAAGTAAATATTTTAAAAACAAAATGTTTATCATGTAATAATTATTTACAACCATTTCAAATGCTTCGAAAAGCTTATATATTTTAATGTTCACAGTGGCGGCGTCAAAATCTTTATTTACGGAGCCGCGACTTCTGTGAAACAATAAGACTTTATACTTTAGATTTTCTTAGGAGGGACATTGAATTATTCAGAGAATGACAGGTCCACTCCCTTTGGTACCGCCACTTACTGTCATAAATGATTTTACACCTTTCTGCTTCGGTGGAAGTATTGGTTATATGATCAAGCTCGGATTAAAATCAATAGACGTTCTAGAAATTACTTTTTCATAAGATCCAGAGCTCTGAAACAGTTGCGCAAAAATTGCGCCATTGTTAATCCGACCTTGAATTTAATAAAGTGTATATATGCGTAATTCATGCATGTCCTTATTAAGGTTCCAAAAAAGGTTTAATTAAAAATTTAAAAATATGTAGGTACGTGTTGTGATTTTCAGGTATGTCATGTGTTGGATAGTTAGTAAACTTTGTTTTATAGATACTACATTTTCCGAAAGTTTAATTTTGGAATTATTACTGTTTTGTGGCGTACGAGGAATAGTTGTGGAAGATCGTTTTCGGTGTTGGAATATTTACAAACGAAAATATATGTTTCAATTTACTTTACGTTAGTGAACTTTTTATGTGTCAACATTTCAAAAAACTATTTTAAAACATGTTGAATTTTATTTTTAGCATTTTTTATAAATTACTTTACCTTAATTTACCTGTGATTGACACATTTTATATTGCGAGTTTATATTATAGAATATTACATAACATAATAAAATTATATTTCGATTATTTTATATCTCTAATTTCGTATTATATCAGTGGGACGAGAAATTTGAAAATATTAATTTGCTTGCTGTATAACTCAGTTGTAATTTCTCTTCGCATCGATTGAATATATTACCAGCAAAATACGCAACTAGACATTTAAAATAAGAAATTATTTCTTTCTTGTGTTATACTATAATCTGTTATATTCTAACAAATCTAAAAGTTATTGAATTATAACGCGAGTTATTTTTTTAACGTACGCCACCATTTTAAAATATCTTTAAAGATATTGAGGACTTGATAATAGTCGGGCGTGTCACGATGCCTTTATAATATGGCGTTTTCATCGCTCCTCTATTACAAGTCCGCAGCTTCCAGATTTTAATTCGAGAAGTGGTCGAAGTATCAATTGGATTTTTGAACTGAAAAATAATAAATTGCATATATATGAATTGATAACATAACCTTAGCTATGAGTTGTCTTATAAAATTGTTGTACACGCTCTAGTGTAATTCGTCTCTTTGCCAATTTGAATAAAATTAAATTGAAAACTGACATAGTTGTTGATATATTTTACAGAATGTACAGAATTTCGTTGTGGCAGTGGGGAATGCATTCCCAGAACCAAGCAGTGCAACAATTTCAGAGATTGTCGAGACGGAAGTGACGAACGCGACTGTCGTAAGTATTTGACAATTAATCGTTGTTTTGTAGTCATTATTTACATATTTAATTTAAACACAGTAATGTACATAGCCTATGATTTACTTGGCCAAAATGATTTATAAATTCCAAAACAAGTAATTCGGAGGTGATGATAAAAAATAAGTCTATTCGAAATTATAATAGAATTACACATGGCAAGGGCGTTAATTTTGATTTAAATGCAATTTTTACAGTTCTTGTACTCGAAAATAGTAATAGAGTAATCAATAATTTTGACTTTAAATTTTTGACAGATTTCAGTTGTACCATATAGAGTAGGTACCTAGCCTTCTTTTAACCATTCTCAAACTTAGATAAAAACTTTATAACCAATGAACTTAGAACTGTTTTGAACGTTTATATATTTTAAATATAGTCAGAACAGTCTTAAAATTCATTAGTCTTTGATCTGAATTTGGGAATGCGTTAAAATAACGCTAGGTATCTTCTCTATGGTACCACTGGAATTCGTCAAACAAATATTATTTATTACTTTACACTATTTAAGATTGGTTTATGAAAAAAAAAATATATTAAAAAAAAATTTGAAAAATCAGTTTTTCAACCACTCCGAAGAAATATAAAAAAATATCTTGTCTAGTTTGTTGACATCAATTACTGTCTTTACACGACTTTTTTCTCGAGGTTTGCTGAACGTTTAGTGCTCAGAGTGTACGAATACAAAAAAAATATAAATGACAAAATATATAATAACCTTATTTTATAACAGTATGTTATATTTTATCATTAATATTTTTCTAGTTTAATTTTTGACACGCCCGAGAAAACGCCACTGGTTTTAATTTTTAGTTAATGAACACTGTTTATATTAATAAGAATGTTAAATTGATTTTAGTAATCAATTAATAAAACACGAAAAAATGTAACAAATATACAGGCTGTTTCAAAAGTAAACTGCCATACGTCAACCTTAGATTGAAAATTCAGTGTCGAGTGTGAATTATTTTACTTAGCCCTTAATTTTAATCTATGCTTGAAATATGACGGTTTTATTTTGGAACGTCCTGTACTTTTTAAAATACATATGGTCTAAAAGTATTTTTTGTAGATATTTCAGTGTTCATAAGTAATTTATTGAAAGTTGTTCACATTTTTTAAAAACAATTACAAAGCAGCCTTTTAACATTCACAATATACGAACATCACAAACAAACTTTTTATTTTGTTTTGTTTATTTTTTTTATTATATTTTTCAGTACAAATTCATCTTTGTTGTGTGTTTTAGCTTTTTAAACATTCTTAGTTTAAACCATGATTGAACATTATTTTAGAAAGTAAATAAGGAATCGGTAATTGCCTGAAATTTTTAAAAAAGTTTTGGTTTATAATTCATGAAAATCGCAGGAATTTGGACCCAGGTGTTTATCAAAGAATACTTATTATTAATCTTGCGACGTTTCGGCTCTTTTATTGAGTCATCATCAGGCATCTTAATAGTACATAATAAACACCATGTCGTGCTGGCACAAATAACATTTTTTATTGCGATATAACAAACTTGAAGAGTGCATTAATAAAATTAAAAACTAAAGCGACCATGTGTGCAGGATATTTTAGGAACACATGGTAGCTTAGTTTTTAATTTTAAAAATAAATGTTATCAAGTTTGTTAATTTGCAATCTGATTTAAATTACGGTATGGTGTTTGTTATGTACTGCGTATTAAGATGCCAGATGAAGACTCAATAAAAGAGCCGAAACATTGCGAAATTAATAATTGATATTAATTGATAAACACCTTGATCCACATTCCTACGATTTTCATGAATTACGTTTAAAATATGGTTGGAAATACTTATAATGGATTTTGTTTCATTTTTGATACAATGCCATCTATTATCTAATTCATATATATAATAAATTAACAAATTAATTTGCCAAACAGTTAAATAATTGAGAATTATTTTTTACTTTTTGTTTATTAAAAGGTGGTTTTGGTGGTGGTTCTTCTATAATGAACTAAAAGATAATATTTATTAACAATGACATAGAGAATAGAATATGCAGAAGATTAAAAATGCACCTCTCAGTAGAACACAGACTTGAACCAATCTAGCATTCGTGTAGGATTCAGGTTTAGACCAGTAGCATTCACGTAGTTTCAGAATTGAACCAATAGCATTTACAGAGATTCAGACTGGACAAGTAGCATTTACAGAAATAGGACATCCCCTACGTCCAAGGACAAAATCAAATTTAGATTTATATTGTTTCAATTTAATTTTTTTTTAATGTAACAATATTTTTTGTTAGGCTACAGAGAGAGATACAGACAAAGAACGACGACTTACGCCAAAGTAATAGGTAACATAGACCAGATATTAAAAAAAAAATAGTAGACTATATCAAGGGTGCAATGAGGTATATTATGACAAGTGATTATTAGGTTAAAACGAGCGTGAGCGAGTTTTAACAATCACATGAGTCATAATATCAGTACGCTCGAGATTAGTATTTTTGTCCGTACTTCCTACAAAATAGTTGCTTTTTTGAAATGTTCGATATTTCATTTCTGTAGCAAACTTCATTTCTAAAAGTAGATTATAGATTATAAATTTGTGTTGAAATTGTTAATACGATTAATTTTGTTTTACTTTATGCACTAGTTTAAATAAGTAATTTTACAATCGGTATACATGCGTGAAAAGTTGGTAGCTATTTTAGTTAGTGGTAGGACAAAAACACTTTTTTTTCACCACTGAATACACATTTGTTCGTTGTACCCAGTAAATGAAAATGACATGAAAATCTTAAATAACCTCAGTAGTTATTAACGATTCGGTAAATCTATTCAGGGCGACACCATAGTTTTAGAACTAACGCAGTCGGGTCAAATGTTGTTTATAAAGCCGGGTCCAGACGTGTGTAACGCGTAATGTAATCTGTCGCGTAATGCAACACGAATTCTGGTTGTGGACGGCACTACAAGCATTACATGTAACGCTCGCGCCGGCGCTCGCTGTGATCCATCAGCTGTCGGTTTTTAGCGCGAACACAAAGGCGCTCGCAGTACTCGTTTGGACGGCGTTCGTGACGGCTGTGTCGTGTGTACGTTCATGATACGAACAATCGCTTGAACTTATCAGTTTGTATCAAGAAAAACATGTTATTTGGGATCCAAAAAATCCGGATTACTTTAAAAAAAACTGAAATCTTTAGTTAATAAATATATATAAATAAAAGCAGCACCAACTACCATGACCTTCCTATTCGGCATGTTCGTAGCAACTGAGTGGAAACAGCTCTTGACAAAGATTCGCTTTCACGATTCACGTTGAGTTCGTGTGCTGTCCACACTGTTGACGCTAAATTACACGTAATCTTACATTATACGTTACACACGTCTGGACCCGGCTTAAAACAATGTACTGTAAATAAAACTCATCTAGAAATTAATCAGTGCTTTAGAAATTATAAAGCGCCAGATAGCGTATCTGCGAAAGTGACTCTATTTTTTTCAAAGGACAAAGTATTAACAATGTCTTCGCAAATTTTATGTCGAGTTTTACATATTTTTGAAAATAATTGTAAAATTAAAATTCTAATAATGTGTTTATCAAAATTCAAAAAATTTTAAGTCATTAATAAAGAAATTGTACGTAAAAGATTCAAAATTACAATTCCGTACTCAATAAAATTCAAATGTTTTCAAGGTTTTCGAATCAAACGTGTATTCAGATATTTATTTTTGAGGGTCTATGTTTCTTATGTCAATAATCCTTTTTCATTGTTTTTTTTTCTATATATATTTTTTATTGTGACTAAATGACTTTTAAAACATCTTTTAAAGTGCTAAATTTGTGTGTTATTTTGTTTAGTAAATTCATCGAGATAAGTAACAGCGAAAAGTATTTTAAAACGGTCGTTTGATATCTTTTTCATTGTTCATTAACTTATAGTTATACCCTTTTTTATTATTCATTTTATAATTTATATTTCAATAATATACCTATAGAGTTTGGCATCTTTTCTTAAATGACGTGATTCATAATTTTTCTAATACATTTTTATAAATATTAAGAGCACTGTGGTTGGAACAATACAAATAAAAGAAAGCATAGTTACTTCTTACCACAACAGTTTTATTCAGTGGATGTACATTTCGAGAGCTAAGCTCCCATCTTCAGCAAAACATTAAACTAAATACTTTATATTTAGTTTAGTGTTTTGCTGAAGATGGGAGCTTAGCTCTCGAAATGTACATCCACTGAATAAAACTGTTGTGGTAAGAAGTAACTATGCTTTCTTTTATTTGTAATACATTTTTAGTGACCCTTTTCTTCCACCATAAAAGACATTTTTCTTCCACCATAAAAGACATTTTTCTTCCACCATAATTTGTCTGCAAAACGTAATCGGTATTAACTATTATCTAGGGTTATTCATCGTTAAAAATGTAAATTAACCATCCTGACGAAAAAGATCTATCATTAGGGTAAAGGTATCGATCCTCAATCTTTTTTTTATTCGTTTATACCAGCGAAAATAACAAAGTATGTTCTATTTTTTTACTCGTATTTTGCTGATAATACACTAGAATGACGCAAAGAAAAATCACAAATTATTAATTTCCAAGTTAGTTCACATCTTTTGGTATATTATCGGTAAAATATGAAAAAGATTTAAAGTAATAACAACTTAGTTTTCTTTATTACACAATACATATATAATAATCTGTCACTAATCGGTACCTTTACCCTATTAACAGGGGTAGATTCATTCCGGACTGCAAAAACATTGCCAGTAAATCTAATCTAACAATAATCTCTTAGGTTGTGGCTACACATAATTCACCATACGCGAGAAATAATTAATCGTTTGAAACGTTTTTAAACTGTCTATAAATGCGTTTAAAATAGTTTATTGTACTTCAAAGCAACACTTTGTTACCCTTTGCTAGTTTCAAAAGCGATCTTTTTCTATGCAGGTCATTAAACTTTGCCTGCATTAGTAAAAACTGTAATTGTGTGATCACAATTCAAGTTTATTGTCAAATCGGATTTTCTGGTAATGCGTTCTGCGACGCGGCAATGTTCGCTTTTGTGAGTTAACGTTAAGATAACTTAATGTTGTGTTGTCCAGCCAATGTTGGTAGTGCGTGTGATCCGAACACTGAATTCTATTGCAACGCCGGCTATTGCATTGCTGGCTACAAACGATGCAACGGCATACGAGATTGTCCCGACGGTGACGATGAATACAATTGTCCCATATTCACAACCCCTCCTGGTGGTAGGTTGGGCTTTTTATTTTTGTGTTTTTTGCTCAAACCATCGATGTATAATACTGGACTAATCGTATTATTAATCTTTGTCAGAAAACTATTCCTTTATTTAAATCATTTAAATTCTTAAAGGCTTTCACGGCTGAAGTTGTCGTAACGCTTCTTGGCTTCCGGAATTTCTACAACTGTGGTAGACATTATCAAAAGCGATGTGGTAACTGGTCATCGACACACTTAGTTACCTGTGAGCAGTCTAGAAGAACACTTCGCCCACTACCACATCGCGTTTAATAATGTCTACCGCAGTTGCAGACGAAACTTCAGGTAAAAATACAAATGGACCACGGCGTACAAGTCCGGAGGCCAAGAGTTTTACAATCTACCTATTGATGACATCTTCAAAGCTTGAAGACAGTAAAAGAAAACAGCTTGTTTTAATCTTCATTACCTGTCGCCGACAGGTAATGAAAGAAAAAAACTTCCTCAAAGGCCAGTGAGTAGAGATAAAATTGAACAGACATTTAAAAAAAAGCAGAAAAAAATCCTCTAGTTCATTTAATTTGTGGGTCCCCGCACACCCACGGCACCCACCCGCACGCCCATAAAACACCAACACGTTTCAATAACCATCATCAGGAAATGATAAATCAACCCCTTGATAGTGTTTGGCGTTTTTTGGATACCTTCTTAGTGTTCTAATCACATGTTTTATCAGTTTTTTTGATAAAATTAATCATATTCGGGAAATTTGAGAAAGACAGAGTGGTTTTCTATCTCTGAATTGGGATCATCTCTTATTCTTGCGTCAGTAATCATCGGCGATATCCAAATGGGAGCTATTTATTAGCAACAAGTTTTACCTTGCTTTTGGAACAACGATGAGAGACCTTGAAAATAATGATTTAAAGCTTAAGTATAGCCCAGTGTATAATAATGCGATTATTTACGTGGCGTTTCTATGGCGCCTTTATTACAAATCCTTAGTTACAAAGCTCTAATCCAAGAATTTGTAAACGTTGTCAATTGAAGTTTCAATTTACTATTAAGAAATAATGAATCGAAAATACGGAGACTGGTGCTAAGCCCAAATAACCTTGGCTGTTGGTGGTTTTATGTATGTTTTGTGTTTTAATGATTTAGCAACGAGAGCTCGCTCTGTCTCTATTTAGTTAACGAAACGAAGCCAATGTTAATATGATGAGTCCAGTATTATTTTATATCGATGATTCAAATATATCTGTTGTCTGTAAGCTGTTAATTGTAAAAGTATAATTAAATTAGAAATTTGAAACTCAATTGGTTGAAGATGAATGTAAGTTTCTTCGCAACTAAAACCTAAAATTGTTAATTGTAAAAATATAATTTTGAGTTGGTTTGAAGGTCAAGTTATTGATTGTGATCCTTAACATAGCTAAAGAATACAGTTAAAATGATTGTTGCGAAGACTTGAGTAATTAAATTTTTACTTTCGTATAATTTGAAACAATTATGCACCAGACAGAGATTATTTGATGCTTGCTTTAATTTTTTTATTTTTATTATATTGTGTTTGATTTGAAAATTTGTTTTTACTAATAATTATTTAATCATTATATGAAGACTTTATTTCTTTTTTGTCCTTGGTAATTAATATAAAAATGATTTTTCGGGAAAAAGGACTTTATTTATAAGTAAAACACTTAATATTTTATTTTCAGCGACGTTTCGTTCCTTGTTTGGAACTTTATCAAGCTTTAATAACTATTAAATGTTGTGATTAAATAGATATAAAAGATAATATATACATGTGAATATAAATTTGAATTTAACAATATTAATACAAAGTTTATAATAATTTCGAAATTATTATAAACTTTGTATTAATATTGTTAAATTCAAATTTATATTCACATGTATATATTATCTTTTATATCTATTTAATCACAACATTTAATAGTTATTAAAGCTTGATAAAGTTCCAAACAAGGAACGAAACGTCGCTGAAAATAAAATATTAAGTGTTTTACATATAAATAAAGTCCTTTTTCCCGAAAAATCATTTTTATTTTTTTATTATATGAAGACATTTTTTATGATTTATAAGAATTCAAAAATATAGATAATATTATGTTTTGTTGTTCACACGGAATATTTTTGAAACCAAATCTCTTTCTTAGTAATATTATTCGTTCATTTCATTTTTATTTATTTTATGAAACATTTTCATCTACAAAATACACTAGTCATACCACATACTTGCTTTTACTAAACATATTCTTTTTTTAATATCTAATTCTCTTCAAAATTACAGGAATTAGAAATCCGACTGGTTTATTTTTATACCTATCTGTAAAGAAGGTTTAATTTCAAATTAATTTTGTACAATAAAATATATTTGGCCAAGTTTAGGTACTCTTGTTCTAGAATCATTTTATTACTTATTAATTTTACAAATTACTTCCTTCTTGTTAAACAAAAACAATAATAAATAAATAAAGTAATACAATGATTCTGTAAAATATTAGGTTTTACATATTTTATGGGTGTAAATCAAGCTTTCTTTGTAATAGAAAAAATCTATGTTTAGGAAGAAAATTCAGTGTGGCTATCAATATTGTGAAAATTTATATTACGTTTTTCTTAACAAACATTTCTTTGTAACGAAATGAGAAAAATGCAATGTAACGTAATGTGTTACAAGTTTTATCAAATCAATACTTTATTTGGTCTACAATCCAAATCGTTAAGATTCAAATTGCTAATTAAATTTCCATTAAAAGTGTTACTAATTCTGTCGTTTTTTTTATTCAAACGCCACTTAAAAATGAGTGCTTGTGACATTTACGGTTGATGTGAAATTTATATAGCATGCAACCCAGTTACATGTGACCCGTAACGGTCTTACTTACTTTGCCGTAAATACAAAACGCGGCAAAATGTTTACTTTAAAAAAATTGAACAGCAATTATTAACAGGCGTTTCTTTTTGAGAAATGGTTTTCTATTTATTGCTTGTATTGATTTGATTTAACTTAACTCAAGTACTATTAATTTATATAGTCTACAATGTAGCTTTTTTAGGCTTCAGCACTCCAAATTTAAAAAAAACTCACTTTAAACATAATTCTTTTACAGTTAAGTAAGTTACCCTTAAAACTCAGTGTAAATATTTTGAAGCCAGTTAATATAACAAAAAACGAACTAGTAAAAAGCTGAAGCCGTCGTAAGTCTGGTGTGACACGGGAACATACTACTGTCACGGCATAACACGTGACGACACCTGAAGTTAAGTAGTAATTTAAGGTTGGCTAATAATCCGTCTTCATTTACGGGTGAAACAACGTAAATGTGTTTCGGTATAAACCAGACACATGCCGACACGCTACAAAATAATTGTGCTGAAAACACGTAACCATTTTCAGGTGGAAGACGACGAAAAGCAGCGTGTTTTAGTTTTAGTACGACACATACTGACACGTGTTGTGCTATTTTTTCATTCCTATTAACTTATATTGATAGTTAATAGTTGAATGTGATAAACTGTTCAAAGTTTGACATAACCCGACACATCTTACGTTGGTTAATATGAGGTTTTAATATGAGAACATGCTGGCGCGTGCCATGTCGTGTTAGTAGTTTGTTTCTGTTCACTGATAGATGGTTTAAAATTGAACGTGAGAAACGTTATTCGACCAGAAATCAGTCACACGATATTATAGTTCGTGGCTTTTTGAAAATTTATGTAATAATGCTTTTAACAAGATCGCTTTTCTATGTGTAAATCCTCCGGTAAATTTTCTATACTTATTTCTCTCTTTCCTCCAAATCATCCGCTGTGCTGTGTCACTAAACGCGTGCTAACACTTTGCCATGCAAAATGCCAGCTGATCCGACATGCTCACCGAGACAGTACCAGTGCAATGACGGCGGTTGCATAGACCGCCATTATTATTGCGATAGTTATGTCGACTGCAAAGATGGCTCTGATGAGTCGAACTGTGGTGAAGATAACAACTTCACTACAGACGGTGGGTACAAAATCATCATAGTTTGCTTTAATTGCTATTGATTTTCATTATCTCAAAACACAAATAATTTTCACACACGTTTATTATTGGTCATTGCAGAGAATTGTTTTTTGACGAGGTTTCCATAAATTTTTTACATTTTGCACAGAATATCGTTTTGTTATCAAAGTCGGTTTCTAAGATTGCTGGCGTCATAAACTTCAATTTAAAATGTTAAGCTCATGTAGAAGGAGACAGTGAACCGGTGGGCGTTTCGTTCTGCGCATTGTTGTGAAGCAGAGAAAAATAATGTTAATTTTTATTATGCAAATGTGGACAATGAATTAACCCTGCACTCAGCTCTAGTGTCCGAGCGCCTTTTTGACAACAAGTGTTTCTTATCAAGCAATTTAAATTCATTCGTTTTAAAGTGAAAAAAAAATATAGACGACCTATCAAGTAAGGAGAAAAAGGTCAAAGATAACAATCGTATGTTTTTTTCTTTTTAATTCATATACACGTTTTTAATTTGCATTTGGAAGATTTCAGACATATGGCAGGGGGGCTTCTAATTCTTGACGTTAGACAATTTCTCAAACTAGTGTTACCTTGAGCCGGCCTTGATCACAATTACTAAAGCTGTGAGTATTCGCTACTAATGAGTTGTTTTGAATGAACACTATAACATTGGACTCGGAAAATGTATAAAGTCTACAACTTTCTGATTTTTTATCTCAAGTATTCAAATTTTCATTTTTTTTGTTTAATACCCTAACATTTGCACTTTTTAAGGCCACAAACGATCGGAGTTATTCATGTTTTTAATGTAGTTTTTTTTTAATGATAAATTGATTAATCGAGTTGATACTTTTAAAAGTTCTCGGATGAATAGATTCTTCAACATATTAAATCTGCAACCGTGAGGAAACCTGTCAAAAAATATTTTTTCTGCAGAACGATTTCAGGTTCACTTTCTGTATTTTTCACGTTGTTCTTTTGGATTTCACTTGTTTGCTGAAAACACATTTCATTTCTTCTATGGTTTCGTTTTAAACGTTTATTTTCTTCGATATAAAAACATCAAAATTGATTCTTCATATAATAAAACTGCATCCTGATCAAAATTAATGCACCATTTGGTTTCTCTGATATAAATAGTTTTGGTGTTAATCGAATTGGAATGGAAGAACGTTTTGTTTTCTGATGAAACCAGGAGAAGCTTACCAGTCTTCAGATAACCGTGACTGAGAACGACAAATGCCTGAAGATGATTTACTACCTGAAATATCTTCAAGGAAACCAGTTGGTAGTTCTCTTCGACGTAGAAATATTCAAGGCAGCAAACTTTCTTCAGGTTTTCGTCATACTCGAGCATTTTAAACTTACTCTGATTTCCTCAGAAAGCAAAACGTACTTCCAGTTCAAGCATTCCTTCAATACTAAAAATATGACCGTTTCTGAATAGTGCGTTAATAGTTGTCCAGAGGTGTAGTTTATTTAATAGGATATTACAAATTGTTGATTATTTCAATCTATTTAGAAACAGTATGTCAACCTGATCAGTTTGACTGTGGTGATGGGACCTGCGTGCCGTCAGATTTTCGTTGTAACCGAGTTTTTGACTGCGTAAATGGTTTAGACGAACGCGACTGCGGTACTTCTTGCGATGTTGACCAATTTCGATGTGAAAGTGGAGAATGTATCGATGAAAATTATAGATGTGATTTAAAAGTTGATTGTTTTGACGGAAGTGACGAACTAGATTGCGGTATGTTTAGTCTTCCACTTTTTTTACTGAGCATTGATTTTTATTTATTTTTTTACAAGTTTTTAATAACCATTAGTTTTGATAATTTGTGAAGTTTGTTTATTTTGATATTTTGAATGTGGAATGAAACAAAAATACTAATTTTAGTAGGTACAACTGAAAATGTTGACCTGGAAATTTTTCAGTTTTTTTTTTCAAAATTGTTTGATATGTTTTAATATTATGAATGAGGGAATGTAAGGGTACTAATATTATTTTTACATGATTTTTTTAATTTATTTTTTTTATAACTTTTTATTTATTTTTCAATGCTTAGAAATAACGTTTTTTGAATTTTTGTATGACAGTATTTTGAATGCGGAATGTTACAAAGTCATTAAATTATAGTCGTCACAACTAAATTTTTTTTTTAAATAAATTATTATTTGTCCTCAAAACACAAAAGGAAAAGGTTTCAGAATTTTTATAATGCGCAGCAATTAGAATTCACTAATAAAATTGAATTAATAAACTTGATATAGTATAGACGAAAATTTAATTACATTTATTTAATGAAAAGTTGGGAATATAAACTGCAAGTAAAATACTCAGAGCATAAGAGTAGAGCATTTTCACAGCTACTGGTGTCTCCAATCGCGTCAGTATTCCGCTCAGTTTCACTGTTAAATCGAAGAAAAAAGAACAAGCGTTAAGTATCATTCAACACTGTATGTAAGCTGTACTGGTCAGTGCGTCGACCGATGCAAGCGAACGCCGGTTGGTATTTTGGCCGATCGGACGCGTCTCGGCCGGTTCGCGGACCATACACCTTATATAATCAGTTAGTCGTGCGCATGCCGGCGACACGTGGAGCTGTGAAATGGGGTCTGAGTATTCAGGATTAAAGATTTTAATGATCGAATAGAATAATTTTGATGTTTATTTATGAATTCAAGGGATAATTTTTTTTGTTATTTTGGATTATGGGTATTATGTTTGCATGCTGTTTGTTTTTTTACATGCTTTAATATTACAATTCAGTGACATCATGTCCACCTGATCAGTTCCGTTGTAATGATGGTTTGTGCCTGAATATTGCCCGCCGTTGTGATCTAAGACCCGATTGCCGTGATGGTTCCGATGAACTAAATTGTTTTTCTACCACTGAAAAGAGTATGTTGATTATATTTGTCTTGCATTGTTCATGTTTTGCAAGTGTTGCCGAAACTCTCCTTGACTGCTTTATGTGTCTTAGAATAGTTTTTTGTTTGTTGATAATCAGTTTTGTACAGCGTGACAATGTGACTCATTTTCAAAATGTTTTCGATAATAATATATCTGGTTATTGGTTTACTTGGGGTATTATAGTTATGGATAATTTATAATAGATACGGCTATTACTTAATATAAATTAATTTTATACATTTTAAATCTAACATATTTGTTTATTTACAATAGCTGATCGTTTAACGATTTTAACAAATGTTTTGTTGGACAGTTTAAATCGAAGAATTACTTCAATTTAAATTGATCAATAAAGTGTCAATTAAAATCGTGACTACGTTCTTTAGAGCAGCGCTTCTCAAATATTGTGACCTCAGGGCTTCCTATATCAAATAAAAAAATATTTCGCTAGAACTCCGCACTGTGGTGGTAGTAATCTGGAATTCTCCGAGAAAATTATGAAAATTTTGGCTCAAAATAAACTAAAACATTGATAACGACCTTCTTACTAAAGCGTGTCCTTGGGAGACCACAGCTCACATTTTGTGAAGCACTGTTTTAAAGTAACTGAAACACAACCGCGATGCGAAACAATCGTCAAACTGCTAGTAAACAATCGGATCCAAGTTTCACATATTTTTGGTGGAAGAAGTTTTGTAGAGATCTTGGAAGGGCGTATTTTCGCAGTCCTGACGACTAACAGGTTTAAATATATGACTGATTATTATCAAATTGTGATATCTTTGTAACTTTTTCTGGTATTAGTTTTGTTATATTTTAGATATGTTGATTTGCTTCCGTTTCTCTGTGTATATAATTTATGTATTATAATTTATTGGATACTTTTTAGTAATTTATTTTTATATTATTGATTATTCTTTTAATATTTTCTTATGCTAATTTTATATATAATTTTACATTTATTAACATTTTTTTAAATGGCGCGTACAATACATCTATCCTTCGTCAGAACTAAAAAAGATTCGATTTACAAATGGCAAAAATACAAAAACATATTTCAAGTTTCAAAAAAATACTAAATAAGAAATTAATGACATTGATTCCTCCTGCCTAACAGGCTACATTCCTCCTCCAAATTAAGGGTAAGCTTTGGAATCACCAGATGCTTGTGAACGAGTATAACGTCGCCTGGAGAGAATCTACTATCTGCAATATCTTTGCAAAAGAACCATTTAATGTTCTGGGGAAGCACAGAGTTGCAGAAATATTACCTGCAGAAAATCTTCGTTCACAACATTCACATGATTTCAAACTTACCCTGGTTTCATCAGCAAATAAAACGTGCTTCCAGTTGAACTTATGCTTCAAAATTAAAAATATAACAGAAAAATCGAATAATGCATTAGACCAGGAGTTTGAGACACCTGCAAGTACGCGCCATTTGGAATGTTTGTTTTTTTTTTTTTTTTTAATAAAATATTAATTGCTTGCCGCTTACGTTACACAATGGCATTTTTATTGCACAGTTACTAGTTGCCGGGGCGATCAATTTCATTGCGATAACGGAGAATGCATTACTTCCGAATATCGCTGCGATTCTAACAACGATTGTCTTGATGGCTCCGATGAGCGTGATTGCCGTAAGTTGGCTTTATGCACGTCTTTTTGTCAATCATAAACTTGAAAATGTACATTGTGTATGACATTTAAATTTCATAATACCAGGGTCGCATGAACAGGTGTATTTGTTGGTAAATTTTGAAGTCGTCAAGCGTCTGCCGGCAATACAGAACTCTAAGGAAACACTACTGCTTGTTTTTTGGTCAATTTTTCGAATTCATCAGGCTGTTTGAACCTGATTGTAGCAATTTTAAGATTTTAGCAGCTCTAAGGCCCTAGAACTGTTAAAACCAGGTTCTAAAAGCGACCGATAATTTGATCAACAAACATGCTACTGTGTCCGAAAAACTTTGTATTGCCAACAAACGCTTTAGGAGTTTAGAACTGGCCACAATACACCTAATATAAGGCAAAAAGGTGGATAGTTTGACCTTAGTTGATTCTGTATAAGCTTGAACAAAACAGTTCCAAAGAATTCTAGTTCCTATATTGTAGTTCGCGGAACTATCTAGTTTCACTTTGCGTTGATGAAAAGAAAGGATATTTTTCTATTCTTTATTTAGTGCTTATAATTGTAATAGAGAATATTTCAATCCTTTTGTTCCGTGGTATAGGTTTTGTTATTTGAACAGGTAACGAACGCATACATTACACCGTTAATAACAGTTAACTTCCGTGATTTAATCGAAACCATATGGACATGCTAAGGTGCGTTCGAGGAAAAATTAGGAAACGAAAACATAGTTCCTGAAACTATATAGAAGTCCGGAACCACCCAAGTCAATACAGTCAAAAGAATATAAATACGATACCTCATTACAAATCCAGGGCTGGTACATACTCTTTTCACAGTCGTTCAACTAAAGCTCACTTCTATTGGGATTTGACACAGAAACAATCCAACTATTTGCCTTATAAATACTGTGACTGTTTTTTAATATGTTACAGCAAGATGAAAGCGTAGCATGTTAAGATTTTTTTTTATTTCGTTGCTTTAATTATGCTAGCTTTCTATGAATATATCAATGACGTCATTACAAAATAATAAACACGACGGAAAAACAAGTTTGAAATTCTAGGGTCCTTTACTAGGATTTTCAGGTTTATCCTTGGTATTTGGTATAAGTAAGTGGACTTGGTTTTCTATTAATAATTAAAGCAATTAAACATATTAATTTTTTAAGATGCATTTGGATTGCTTGTGCTTGACGATAATATTGGTTTGGTACAATGTATTTTTGATATATTTACATAGCAACTATTTATAAATAACTATCGTATAATCTCACAAATATTTTTAATTTTTAAATTATCAAAATTGTAATCTTGTGTAAAATACTCAGTGCGAACTTGCTATGCTACGATTTTCAAGTTTATTGTAAATAAAACAACTCGCTGAAGCATAATTTATTTCGAACTTGAAAAATTCGTTTAAAATAAGCATAGCTGTCTTCTTAATTTCCCACCGTATTATCGTATATTATTATTTGACGAACAAATAAACACGAAAGTTGGTTATATTTATTTTCATCGAATTAAAGTTCGGTATAAATTGCCTTAGTAACCAAAATCGAATATAATTCTAGTTTTAATAAGCATAGGTATGTTAGTTGACTCGATACTTCATCGATGGTGCAAAAATGCGTCGAAGTAAATAGTTAATCCACAAGCGTCCTGTAGTAAACCTTGTAGATAGCATGATATAAACCTTCTTGCCTTACTGTCCCAGGATACTTCGTCTCTACCATATAACGTGGCTTTTGCCGTCAACGATAGATGGCTCTGTATGTATTGTTTAAGACGAAGTAATTTACCAGTTCAGTGTTTGCTGGCACAAGCACATTATATTGACACAATACCTATAATATGTTTAGGTGGTGAACGTCAACAAACATATGTATCTATTTCTTGATAAACAGTACATACAGAGACATCTACCGCTGACGAATGAAGTTCTAAAGTTTAAAATAAGTATATGACGTGCATATTCTATCCTAACGAATTCCTGAACTATCTCTGAATCGTGTTAATTATTTTATATGCATATTAAAACTAGAAAAATTATATTTGTTGGAATTCTCGGCAACTTTGTGGCGAATTTGGACGTACATTTCGTATAAATATGATTTCAAAATGATGTACAATTTTTAAAATTTTCCGCAGATTTTTTAAGGGTTTAATTATCAACAATTTTCTGAAACGTGAGCATATAAATGTTAATTGTTAAGTAATACTTAACCCTCCAGTGAATCTGTTGATTTCAATTATGTATAATTCATTATATGACGACGTGTCGGCCAAGCGTACTTTGTTTGCAGCCGTGCGTATTAGATTTAAACTTTTTTGAGCAGGTTGACGTTGGTAGCTAAATAAATTTCGTATATCGGGAAGGTTTTTAGACCAATATTATCTTGCTGGTACGCTTCAAGGTTTAACTTCAAGGTTTAACAAGTTATGACATCAAAAAACTAGTATTTATATCGGAAAAAGTGGCGTTGTGAATGTTACATATTTCCCGGGACATTAGCTTTTCTCAGATATAAGTACTAGTTTTTGATAATGTCATCATTATGAAATCCTCAAGTAAAATGAACAAATTCGTCACATGTGTTGGCCAAAACATATTTGACTCATTGTGATAATAATATTGCAGCTCAACGCTGTACAGTAAACGAATTCGAATGTTCCGACGGTTCGTGCATCCCGCAAGAGTTACGTTGCGATAATCGTTACGATTGCCCTGACGGTAGCGACGAACGCAATTGCCCTTCGGAACCACATACTTGCAATCCTCTAGAACACAGATGCTCCGATGGACTTTGCATTCCAAGGACCAGAGTTTGCGATGGAAGGCAGGATTGTTCGGATTCCAGTGATGAAGTCGATTGTGGTAAATATTAAATATCGATTAAATAATTGATTTTAAATAGTTACTCAAAATAAGTAAGGCTTGAGATACAAAATAATAAGTCATAATTAAAAGTTAAGTTTCGTGTTCCCGTTCGAGTTTAGAACAAACTTTATTTTTATGTCAATGTGTATAACTTACACGCGGCTGTTTTGTGATCTTCATAAACACTAAAAGTACTAACATAAAAAACTCGTATTTGGCATATTGCGTATGCCAACGATAATTGAAATATATTTGAGAATTCTTACAATTTTTTTATTTCACTTTGAGAGATTAATTATTTGTAGATAGTTTTATAATTCATATTGTACGTCGTATAACTATTATATCATATATTTTTTTGGACTCCGGTAGTCTTGTAGGACATATTCACCGATTCTATTTGAATTTGAATTTTTAATATGCATTCTAATCTTGGAGACATAATAAGAAATTTTAAAATTAAACAAGGCTGTCCCGCGATTTTTTTTCTTTTGTAAAAGCTATCTATATTGATTGAATTTTTATTTTGCGACAAAACACGCGCTAAATATGACCAATATAGAATTGCTTTGCGATCAGAAAAAATATCTTAGCCAAATTAGAATGGATGAGTTATATCAAAAACGTGAATTTTAAGGTAGCTGAACGGTTCCATTTAACCCGGCGTGCTTAAGGTTAAAAGTTGTAACACGGAGCATAAGGTGGGTGTGACAAACCCATATGATTGATTAAACATTTCAACATTTTAATCTAGATTGTTATTATTTTCTTTTTTATATAACTATTCTGCATATTTAAAAGAAAATAAATGGATAAAGTAAAAACATTTAAGTATGGTTCCTTAATATTAATTTACGCATTTAACAAATCAAAAATTTTTAGCTTATATTGTAAGATATAGCACATAGTTATTTTTTGTTATTAAAATATTAAAAAAACTAACGTAAAGGATTTTTTCATCTAATTAAATAATGAACAATACAAATGAAATCACTTTTTTAAAATAATAACTAGTCAGACTTCCATTTTTCATCTTGAGATCTAGTGCAATTTTCACTTTGACCCCATCTAAACAATCCGCCGATCAGCGGTCGGCTGCGTGGAGACACCCATCGCTTACTTAGCTCCCCCCGCGCAGCTTCGCACAACGCATTTCAATAACTCACTTTTGAAATATGGAGCGATTTATTAGGGTTTGGGTGTATTACACCCAACCTTACGCACGCCGGGTTAAATAGGGTCGGTGAATTTCAAGTTTGAATAAAAGATAGGAAAGTCTAAAATGGTTGATTAAATAGTTTTTCAAAGTATGCAATGAGGTAAAAAATTATTTTAATGGTTGTGTACGATGGGGGTAATGCAAGAACAGAGGCGTCACTGGGCGAGTGCCCATCGTCCATCAATTTCCGCTGCTCTGATGGTTCGGCTTGCATCTTGGGAACATTACGATGCGACAGTTACTACGACTGCAAAGATTTCTCAGATGAACAAAATTGTTTCGGTTAGATTGTGTTGCCATCGTTTTCATTTCATTTTTATTTGGTTTATTAATTGTTAATATTTCAAAAAATATATTTTTACTATTTCTGAAAACTTCATTTTTTTCATATTGCACATAACTTTAGTGATAAAATTTACTTGCGAATAAATTATAACGCCAGTCAACTTTTATTTATAAATAAATAAAAGACCATCTTTTGAATTTAAGTTTGAAGCGTTCTTTGTTCGAGTTATTAATTTACATAGATGAAGACATAATACATATCCAATTTTATTAGACTTTAAAATACATACCGACAATAAATTAGACGTTTTATTTTTGTCGTGTTTCAAAATTCAAAAGTGGAAGCAGTATTTTGAGCAAAATTCTAGTTCGAAACTGGAAGATAAAATTGAGTGTGCCTTCATTTAAATATATGAGCGACTGATGAACGCTTCAAAAAATTAGCAGATGCTTTTTTATTTGTTTGGTCACATTTCATACAAAATTAATTTTTGTCAGAAGCTTTAAACTCAAAATTTTGATCCTCGAATTTCGTAAATCAAAAAATTCTGCAGTGCGTCTTGAAAAATGTGAAGTTTTTAAAATTAGTAGGTATTCGTTTTTAGCATTGTTTCAGTATAATTATGTTTTTTCTTTGTTTAGAAATAGATATAAAGTAGAAATCGATTAATATTTTGAAATAGTGCTGTAATTTGTGAAGTATTACAGTGTATTAGAATTTGTTATTGGATTTTGAATATAAACAAAAGATAATTGTTTGATTAGTTGGCAATAATGTCACCTGTATATTTTTTGAACGGTGATTAGCAATCATTTATTATAAAAATACAGTTGCCGTATTGTTTATAAAAACGGTTTCCTCGTTGAACGACAGTCGTCTTAACCATTTGACGGACAAAATAGCCATAAATAAACTGTCCTTTTTGAAATTCTTGTCATTCTGGTACGGACTGATAAGATACCTACCAAGTTTCATCTAAATCTGTGCTGCTATTATCGCGTGTTACCGATACAAATAGGGAGACAAAAATTTCACCTGAAAATACCCGAAAACTCGACGAGAAAATAAATTATAGACGAAAAAACACTTGTATTGAAAATGCATCATTTAATACTTGCTTTCAAGAATGAAAGTTGACTTTTTCATGCCAGTGGCGCAAAATAAAAATCGCGCATTCTCATCCCTTGAAATTTCTCTTCAGGTGGAAAGTATGCGAAAGTGGCGTCATCCTGCGTGATGATTATAAACTATATGATAGTTCACCTAACCTAGAACATCCATTTACGATTAATGTTGTGCTTACAAAAAGTACCCGGGCGAAATTAGCTATTGCCACTCGAGTGATTAATTATTGCCCTCGCTGCTCTCTAGCGATTAGATGCTACCCTCGTTTTTAATCGCCAATTTTCTGCCCTTGGAACACAATGTACTATTGGTGTAAATGAAAACAGTTAATACCTATACACTAAATGATCAGTTTTTTATATCCTTTATAAATTTTCACTGAGCAGTTGGCCGTCAAAAGGTTAATAAAGATGATAAAAAATGTATTTTTATATCAGCATTTTTATCCAGCATGTAAATTTAGTGTTACAAAATAAGTAATGCCTGGTGTCATCGTAAATGTTTAAAATAAATTGAAAAAGAATATAATTAAGTTGTGCATGGATAGAAAAAAAAAGCTTTTTGACCCAAAGTTAATTTGTCGTAAAATCAAACGCATTATTTTTAAGATTATCAATTTTTTTACAATAGGAAACAACAGCAAAAAATGTTGCCTCAGCATTTATTACTTAAGACGTATTTTTAATTGCTTTACAGTTTTTCTTTTATAATATTTTTTTTGAATAAAAGTCAGAACAATTTGCGGCAGAATTTTGATTTTTAGGATGTATATTTACTCGTTATTGGTGACCAGCTACAAAGCAAAATATCCACAGAATAAAAATCTATGTAATCGTGAAAACCAAATTGATATCTTTTCAGCAATTTTTAAATTTATCGCGAACGTGCATACGCGAAATTAAAACTAATGTAGATAGAGTTTAGTGCAGCTGCAGATACATAATATAGAAAATTTGGCTGTCTTTCCAAACAATCCTATATTAAAACTAATGTTAGTTTTTAATCGATTTTTTCTAGTAAAATATTAATTTGATAAAATGTCAGTTTTACAAAAGCCGAACTATAAGTTTCGAGCGTCTATAATCTACAATCAGTTAAGCAATTTTTTATTTTGAAGTCGTTAGTAACTCGTATAAAATCAAAAATAACAGTTTAAGTATATTTTTCATCGAAAAAGTAAACAAAAAAACCGTAATTAGTATTTTGTTCTTTGTCGATTTTTTAATAACCTAAGCTTTGTTTATTGAAAAATTACAATTTAAATGAAGAGGAATGTTAGAAATGGGGAACTTACATAAAATTTTTCGTTGCACCTTTTTTTCACGCTACCCGAAAATATACGTCAGTTTGAATCAAACGTAGATCTGGAATATCGTTAATCGTAATGATTGATTACCGTTGATGTGCTATTTAAATAACTGACGTCACTAAGCCAGGGTGACGTCAAAAATGCTTCGGTTTGGTCACAGCCGAAGTTAATAAATTATTGCGCTTTAACGAATTGTTCAATGTTTCTCAGATTCTAGAGTTTAGTTCAATTAGCGGATATTTTCGTTCTGCATAATAAAAACTCCAGAAAAGTACCTTCGTGCAATTCTAGTAGCTTTTGAACTAATAATAAATGTTCATTGCGGTATAGTTCGTAAGTCTAAATTAATAACAGTAGAATAGCTATAGTTGGTTACAATTGTTAAGAAACATCCACTTTTACAATGCTAAATTAGAAAAAAATATTATCAAAGCCCGACGGTGATAGTGTTTGAAAATATTACCCAATCCCACTAGTGGGCAATGGTACTAATGTAGATCAAAATTCACTTTTCAAAACTTTACAATTGGCTGGAGTATTTTGTTCTAATATAGCATTATAACAATGTATGTTTCTCAACAATTGTAGCGAACTATAACTATCTTATTGTTTTTAAATACCGAGCTGGTTAGAGTAGTGGTGACAGCACTAGACTCGCATTCGGGAGGTCCGGGTTCGAATCCCGGCGGAGGCAGATGTGGCTGGGACTTTTTCCTACTGCCTCTCGCCGAGAAACGGTAATTCCTGTACCGGCCATCTTGATTGAGCTTTTCCATGGTTTCCCTCAATTAATTCCAGATAAATATCGAGATGGTTCCTTATTTGAGGCCACGGCCGATTACCTATCAAACTCCTAGTTCAAAAATTGCCTACCTTATCTTAATTTCCTATAATTCCTTCATTCGCCCATTGCTATTACATAAGTTGAAGTTTTAAAAATGTAGAAAAATAACGGGAAGTGTGGTAAATGGAAAATAGTAATGGTGCGAATGGCGTCTGTTATGACATAAAGTTGAGAAACGGACGTTAAACGCATTATTAGTGTATTTGCCATATGGCAACATACACTATTGGCATCGGTCGGATGGCGGGACCTAGGGGTCGGACCAAAATTTCTCGACGTTTCATAACCTCCTAAACACTTTGGCACCATTTTTGAAAATGTTTATATATATATGTATATATATATATATTTATATATATATATATATATATATATATGTGTGCGGGCAATAACTTTCGAAAGAGTTAATTGATTTTAACGAAATTTGGCCCACGTGTTGAAATTCATCACCGCAAGAAGCCTATTTAAATTGGGCCTAATCGGGCCATTTTAAGGGTAGTTTTTAGGGGTTGGAAAATGTTTTTGGGCCTCAAAATACCGAAAAAATTCTCAGAATCGTTTCAAAATTGACATTTAACCTGTTAGTAGCAATTAAAAAGTGCCCCTAAAATTTTAATAAAATCGGCTCAACAGGACCGGACTTACAATTTTTTTGAAAACGCTAATTTGCAGATAGACTTATTTATTGAAGGGTGTATTTAATTCGGTGTAGACTTTAGATTGATAATAATATTACAATTAAGAAAAAAAAATGTGTTTTTAAGGGGTGTATTAAGGGATTAAATTTTTTATTTTGCCCAAAAACAAACTTAATTTCACATAATAAAAGTATAAAACCACGCGGCCCTATACAATCAAATACACTATATTGTCGGCAGGGTTTTGGCACTGCGACCCGAGTTTTTTAAAATTTTAGGGACACTTTTTAATTACTACCGGAGGGTTAAATTTCAATTTTGAAACGATTCGGAGAATTTTTTCGGTATTTTGGGCCCCAAAAACTTTTTTCAACCCCTAAAAACTACCCTTAAAATGGCCCGATTGGGCCCATTTTAAATAGGCTTCGTGCGGTAATGGATTCCAACATGTGTGCCAAATTTCGTTAAAATAAATTAACTTCTTCGAAAGTTATAGCCCGCACACATATATACCTATATATATATATATATATATATATATATATTATATATATATATATATAAACATTTTTAAAAATGGTGGCAAAGTGTTTAGGAGGTTATGAAACGTCGAGAAATTTTGGTCCGACCCCTAGGTCCCGCCATCCGACCGACGCCAATAGTGTATGTTGCCATATGGCAAATACACTAAAAACTATAATAAAATTTTTTGTTCATATTTCACTCTCTTGTTTACTACACGAATTTAATATAAATCGAAATTATAAAGCATAAGGAACATGCAAAAGTGGGGCTGCCTAGTTTTTTCTGGTCTCTATTACCGATCAGTAAGTTGATACGAGTTATTGCACTGATCTGTTTGTCAATTGAAATATACATGAAAATAAAGATATTTTTTTTTGCATTATTCGATATTTTTTTATATCCGAGACTGTCCGATCATTGACAGGTAAACGCAGCTAGTTGCTATTTATAACTGAAGTTTAATAAAAATGGATAAGGGTGTTTCAAAGAGCTACTCAAAAAAATCGAAATTTGAGAAACGCTGGAGTTAAACATTCGGTACGATGTGAACTTGAAATCTAGTTCTGTATCACAAATATAAAAAATAAGAGTATTATTGTGTCTTTCTCTGTATGAATTAAATAAGCTAAAATAAGGCAATTATGATACAAAATACCATTATTAAGTTCTTATATTGTCAAAAAATAAAACAAATACCGATTATAGACAAAGCAAAACATGTAAATGAAGATACAGATGAGGCCAATGGCGATATATAGAGTTAAAAAACTGACTGATGTTATTTTCTGTGGGCAAGTGGACAGCGTCTGTCCTGCACATTTGGTTTCAATCTGTCACCACAAACGAAGGGGGAACCTCGTATTGCATGACATAACATTGCTTTGAATAAAGGAGGCTGCGTATTATTATTACTATGTTACAGTAGTGGCAACGTATTACTGAAAGTTGAAACACAGTTAAAGAACACAACGTTTAGCGAGATAAATAGCTTAAAACTAAAGTTCCGAGCCATCAGCTACAAATTCTGGAAGAGCCAGTGACTAGATTCTTATTAAAAAAAAAACAGAACCATTAGTGATTTGTACTAACGTCACTTAAATTAGTATTTAGTATTATTATTATAAACATAAGTTATAATGAATTTGTACGAGTGACACTTAGAACCTCCTTCTCGAAATCGATTCAAGACATTGCTAGCAACAAAAATAAAAAGTAGACAATGTTTTTTTCTTTAAACTTCAAAAATGTCTATCAAAAATATTTTTTCTTTTGTGACTATCTGTTAAGAATAATTTTACTGATTGCAAAACCAATTAATTTAAAACTCTAGAATATTTTAAAAGCATTCCCGTTGCTGAAGACGGTAATCTTTATGGCAGGAATATTAATTTAAAAGACCCCTCATCTACTAACTGGCACAATTGCTATACCAACTGAAATAACGGTACGTTATCCCTCAGAACCCAGACATGTCATGTGTTTGTATTTAGTGACCATAAGTCCATCACCGATCTTCCGATATCTTGAGGTACATTTATACTTTAGCGGGACATAGATTGTTGAAAATGCCGTCCCGCTTTCGTGGCTAAACTAATCTATCTCGATTGTCTTATTAAGAAACATCTCTGTTTCTTTAATTTCGTTAGTGTTACTGTATCGTCTCAATATCGCTCAGAAATAACACCAAAGTTTTTGGAACATTTCATATTAGTGTATTTGCCATATGGCAACATACACTATTGGCGTCGGTCGGATGGCGGGACCTAGGGGTCGGACCAAAATTTCTCGACGTTTCATAACCTCCTAAACACATTGGCACCATTTTTAAAAATGTTTATATATATATGTATATATATATATATGTATGTATATATATATATATATATATATTTATATACGTATATATATACATATATATATATATATATATATATATATATATATATATATATATATATATATATATATATATGTGTGTGTGCGGGCAATAACTTTCGAAGGAGTTAATTGATTTCAACGAAATTTGGCCCACGTGTTGAGATCCATCACCGCAAGAAGCCTATTTAAAATGGGCCTAATCGGGCTATTTTAAAGGTAGTTTTTAGGGGTTGAAAAATGTTTTTGGGCCCCAAAATACCGAAAAAATTCTCCGAATCGTTTCAAAATTGAAATTTGCCACTCTGGTAGTAATTAAAAAGTGTCCTCAAAATTTTAATAAAATCGGCCCGACAGGACCGGATTTACAAATTTTATGAAAACACTAGTTTGCAGATAGTGACTTATTTATTGAAGGGTGTATTTAATTCGGTGCAGACGTTAGATTGATAATAATATTACAATTAAGAAAAAAAATGTTATTTTAAGGGATGTATTAAGGGGTTGAATTTTTTATTTTGCCCAAAAACAAACTTAATTTCACATATTAAAAGTATAAAACCACACGATCCTATACAAGCAAATACACTATATTGTCGGCAGGGTTTTGGCACTGCGACCCGGGTTTTTATTATTTATTATTATTATTATTGTTTTTAAATAATGTTTATAATATTAAATATCAGATATTGTAAGTGATTGTCCAACGTTGTTTAAATAATTTCTTGTCGATTTTTTAGTATCGTTGAGTATTTGTTGTGATATCTGTGTAAATGATTATTTATAAAATGTCTAATTGTTTTGAAACAAAAAAAAACATATCTTAAATCGATTGTAGTATGCATGATATGTGTTTACATACAAATTTTAAAATAATATTAAAGATATTTAGTTATTTAAAAGAAACCATAGCTAAAATAGTAAATTGATTATATTATGCTTAATACCAGACATAAATATAACATAACATCGACCAATGAGAGCTCAGAGCTCCAAGATTTTTTTTACCAGATTTTTTTCACATGCGAAGAAGAACTTATTTTTGTAGCAATATAATTAAATCAAACTATAATATAGAAATATTCAAATCAGAAATGAAAACATTTTAAAACAGGAAAAAATTATGTAAAGAATCTAATTTAATATTAAGTTAAAAATTAAAATGCAAGCATAAAACTCTTAAAACCTAATATTTTGACTGTAACATCATTTGGACGGCAGAGCCTTACCGAACAAGACTAATGCTGGGTTGCAGAAAGCATTATCAAAAAATTATATTTGACAATGACCTGAGGTTGTAATCATAAATTTACAGCGTTTATACATCCTCTGTTATTTAGAACATTAGACTGTATTCACATAAAAACAAATGCTCGATTTACTGTTGAAAAAGATCGTTTTTCAAGCTAAATTTTGATCAAAATGCGTAGAAAAAATTGTTTCGAAGTGTAAATTGTACAAAAACCGATGTTAAGTGTATTATACACAGTTTAAGAGGAATACTGTTTCAATCGAACAATTATTTTTCGAGCAGAATTGATTTAAAATTCCACAATGTACATTCACAATCTAAGGTCATTGTCAAATCAATTTTTTTGACAACATTTTCTGCAACTGAGGATAAGGTTCGTCATTGACTTGTCAGTGAAATTTAATTTTATGGGAAATACAATAACTATAATTTGTTTGAAACGCTGATTGTAGTTCTAAAAAAATATTCTTTTTAGTGATGTTACTATTATTTAATATGTAATTTAAAATAATACAAACTTCAATATTAAAAGTAATTTAGTGTTGCATGCCAGAAGCATAAAATTAAAGGAAATTTGATTGGATAAAATCGTTGTGTAGCATTTATTTGTATGTTTTTTAATCGCATTTATTTTATATTAGGTTGTAGACCTGATGAATTTACCTGTGATTCGGGTGAATGCATTAACGCGGTCTACAGATGCGACCGGCGTCCCGATTGTCGAGATGGATCAGATGAACGAAACTGTTATTCCCCGACAACATCCCCGCCTTTCAGACCACCCGGTATGTATACTTTTTTTCTTATACACACGAATATTTCCACACTTTTCGTAACAAAAATATTTTATTTTACCTGTATTTTGGCCAAAATTCTTCAAATAATATTATTCAATGTTGATAACTTGTAGTCT
The DNA here is from genome assembly GCA_034508555.1 of Venustoraphidia nigricollis. Taxonomy (NCBI): domain Eukaryota; kingdom Metazoa; phylum Arthropoda; class Insecta; order Raphidioptera; family Raphidiidae; genus Venustoraphidia; species Venustoraphidia nigricollis. The sequence continues at coordinate 7,543,261 of JAVRKA010000006.1, forward strand.
TTTCATATTTTTAACAGCGGAGACTTCAACGTTGCGTAAAGGGGGACGCCCGAGATATTAGAATTAATTATAACTTTTCAATATTATGACATTTTTCAAAGGGACCTTTTTTATCGCAAAAAACAAGCTCTATGGACGAAATAAATATATACCCACAAAACACCAAACCGTATCGAAAAACTCTCGACGTACGTTTCGCCAACCAAGTTGGCATCATCAGGAGAAGATTTAATCATCTCCTGATGATGCCAACTTGGTTGGCGAAACGTACGTCGAGAGTTTTTCGATACGGTTTGGTGTTTTGTGGGTATATATTTATTTCGTATTTTCACACCAAAGGTTCCATCACTCTTCTTGGAAGCTCTATGGAGATATAAAATCATAACTACACTTTGCAAGCAAAGAACTTAATTTGATGCCGCATCTTGCAAACGCGACTTTATATAAAAAAATTGATTATGTCAAAAAATTCCTTATATAATATAATTCAGTTTTGGTAATGTGTATTTTTTTCATATTTTTAATAACGGCAGAACTGAATAAGAAATTTTTAATAAAATTTATATGGAGACTTCAACGATGCGTAAGACGAGGCGCCCGAGATATTAGAATTGGTTATACCTAACTTATGATTAGCCTATTTTCAATATTATGACATTTTTCAAACCTTTTTATCGCAAAATTAAGCTCTATTGAACTGTAAAATCATAGGTGTGCCATAAAAGAAAATATTAGTTTATGAAAATTAGTTTTAAATCGCGTACTTTTGTTTTACTTTACCGCACTAGTGCGTAAGGGTCACTTACAGGCCTGTATGCATGCATGTAAAGCAGCTATGTTACAGGCTTTAAGTGCAAGAAACAAATTACTTTACGTTCCACTAATAAATTTAACTTCTTTTTCAAAAAGTTTTTTTCTATTTGTCTTTCAAGTCGTGTCTAAGAAGAGCATTGATTAGTTGATTTAATTTTGTTACGAAGAGTTTGGAAAGTAACCAAACAGTGTTTTTTTGTGTGTGTTTAATTCTTGTTTTTTTTTAACGTTTTAACTTAAATTCGTGTTTCCAATTTTTCGATTCTGTGTTTTTTAATTTGTATTTCTTGAACTAGTTGCTTTTACAAATTAGTAACGTCAGTAGGCAAAAATGTTCACATAGATGACAAGGTTTAATTTTTGTATTTTAGTACATCAATCGAAAACTGCTTTTTGTGCTCGAGAAGTCACTGTTTTGACGAGAATTATCTTAACGCGAGCGTATCTGATTAAAAACTAGTTCATATATTTAAAGTTTAGGTAGTTTCAACAACGATTATGCTGGGCTACAGAAAGCATTGTCAAAAAATCTGATTTGACAATGACTTCAGACTTATCATATAATTACAATTTTTGTACATGCAGAAACAGTCTAATGTAGTTATGAAACTCCGTGTTATGTAGGACTCTAGATTCTACTGGCACAGAAACAAATGATTTACATAGAAAAAAATCGCCTTTCAAGTTAAAAATTGATCAAAATGCATAGAAAAAGATTGTTTAGAAGTGGAAACTGTACCAAAAACTGTTCCACTATACTTTTCTAATGGAGAAATATGTGTTGTCACAATCTAAATTCTAAAGACATTGTCGAATCAAATCTTTTCACGATGCTTTCTGCAACTCAGTATTAATCGATTGATGTATAAAAAAAATTCTAAAATAGCGATCCCTCGTTTGAAAAAAACCAACAAGAAAACAATTTCATTTATGGTGTATTGATAAAGCAGGTCATAGTTGTCAATATGGATACTTCCGTTGCGAGAATGGACCATGCATAAATGAATATCTCCGCTGCAACGGGGTAGTGGATTGCCCTTACGACATAAGCGACGAATTAGACTGTCCATCGACTTATCGTAAGCCAGTCGCCATTAAAAATGGTGTCTTATAATTAACAGGCGACTGACTGATCAATAATTTGCAACCGCATAAATTATTTGACTTTATTTTAGGACCAACGCACACATACTATTTTTTGTATCGAAAACGCGCGATTTAACAATTGCATCGGTACTGCACCATGCAGGTTGTTAACGATAATGTGTTGGCCCCTCCAGTCTTAGATGTTTTGTGATGTCGTTTAATTTAATGTTATTAAACACTAATGACCTTAGTTGTCGAGCGTCCATTATCGAAAATGAATAGATACTGCATCGCGATTTGACGATTGATCAACTACTCGAAATTTCTCGTTTGATCGCGCGACTTAAAAACAGCGTGGAAACTTAATCGCATCCGTGGCATGATGTAGCGCGAGTTCGCGAGTAAGTGTTTCAGCCTTTCCAAGCGACTTCATCGCAAAATCGTGCTACAAAAAGTGGCATGTGTGCGTTGGCCTTTACTAATTTCAGATGTAGTTTTTACGACTGCTTAACGTTGGTAATTTAATAATGTTTTAAAGCTGAACTTCAAATAATCTGAGTTCATATAAGTTCCCCAGGGATATGGTAACTGCTTTCTCTTGACGGAACTTATGAACTGAGATTCATGAAGTCCTTCCTTAAATAGAAGTAGAGTTGCCTAATAAAACACTAATAATGACCTTTATTATTAATAACAGAAAATAATTTTAATAAAAATGAATACCTAGTTTGTTTAATAAATCCTTTGTACGTGAAATGGTAATTACAAATTAATAATTTATATTGTACATGATGTAACAGAAAGATTTACCTGAACTTCTTAAAACCCAAAATAACAAGTCGCAAGGTGGGTCATATATTCCACAAGTGCGACCCTTGAGGTCCACACGATCAACTTCCCAGTATGATTTTCAAAAATTATACTTGAGAAATATTTTTGAAAACATTCTAAAATACATTTTCTTGCAGTCTTTTTGCTTAAACAAAAAGAAATTCTGGACCGAGATTTTTAGACATATGGTCAGCGTTCACTATTTTTTTTTCTTTATCCACTAACGGTAATAAACTAAAAAAGATTCATTAATTGCTAAACAAGATAGCATTTTTTTCCATTTTGAATTTGAACTCGCCTTGATACATATTTTGTAAATAATTTGTACAAAATTGCATTTGAATATTGGAATGAACACGCTGTAAAGACTAGTCACTAACGGGGCAATTAGTAAATATTTGCATGTTTTCATTTAATTTTCTGTTTACAGAATCGGGCGAAGGACTCAATTTGAAAACGTATCCAGATGAACAAATCATTAAAGAAAGTGAGTAACAAATTTTGCATATTGAATTTTTATAATACTGAATTTTCTACAGGAATTTTATCTTCTGAATCGAACCAGTTACATGTCTCCAGTTTTTGTGGTTTTAAAAATGTTTTTAAAAAATCGTATTTTACATTTTGTGTCATCTAAGTTAACCATAATGAAATTTACGTGAAATAATTAGGATTTTTAGGGAACCAAATTTGAAATGTATCTTTTAATTGTGCGAGAAACGAATGTCTTTCAGTAATTTTTTTCTAGGCCATTTAGTTTTGAAGATACGGTTTTTTTAGGCTTTTATACCCGATAGGGCACTCATTTTTCAGTTGCATAAATGAAAAACAATATGGATTGTCATAATGGAATCACATGCGCGTAAAAAAATTTGATTGAAAAGAAATAACAATTACTCAACTTACGGTACAACAGAGAATTTAGACATACAAGATTTTGCGAACAATCGTTTTCTCATTACCTATCTGGCCACGGTATATCTGCCTTGTTTTATCAGATATATTTTGAAGCGTATTTTATGACATCAAAGTTGGCAGTGGGACGTTATATAACTAATTCAAAATAGACTGCCGAATATAACGCGGTAACGGGTAGGTGTTCTCAAAGAGTTACTGTTAGTGTGTTAAGGCTGTCGGAACGCTCTGAATTTAAGCCAAAAATAGAGCTTCGGGTGTCAACTGATTGTAGACTTATTCGTCGACATTTTGCAAAAATTCTTTCTCTGTAAGGAAGATAAAGGACAAATCTAAGTCTCTAATGGACTACTTTTGTAATTTATGTACGATTTACTAGAAAAAAGTTGGCATCAATTGTGCCAAAAAAACGCACATTTTCAATGTCACACTACGACCTTATTCGTAGTTATTTCACAAAACTGTTCCATCACAAACCTAAAGTGACTCTTCCTTTTTCGGAAAAGTTTTTTAAATCTTCAAAACATTTCCAAAAATTAGAGTAATCAATTGACAGCGGCACCCTTGCAATAAAATTTTTTAGCCTCGTAGTTGGCACCAGCCAAAAATTGAAACGTGCGGATGATTTGAGCGAGACCGAGCTAAAGAAGGTCACACCCACAATATGTCTTTTGCTTACCTCGCCCCTTACCGCTGGGTCAAAGCACAAACAAAATTCTGAGCGTTCCGACAGCCTTAACAGAATTTGTAAAAGTTTGAAGCAAATAGAATTAATCTAATTTGAATGAAAACATATTTTTATAATATTTGCGATAAGGCAGTGGGTATTTTATAGAATAAATGGGACATTTTCATTTCTTTTTGTTTATATTTTCGAAACTAATTTCTATTTTTGTCTATATGTATCTGCCTGGATTGCAGACATTATAAGGGCCGGTGAGTATTTATAAAATTTTATTGGCTCGATCATTTCAATTTTTGCAACCATTTTCAGTTCAACTGATAGAGACTTTCAGTTGCTGCATGGCAGGGGCGCAAGGACCACTTTTTTTCAAAATCATTATCAATGATCGAAATGAAATAAAATTTCCAGATATACATTTTTAACACTCATATTTTTGAAGTGAATACTTCTTATGCAGTCCCAGTCGCGTTTAACACAAAGCGTAAGGTCCTCTACTTTCCTGGAAAGATAGTCGCGAAGTATGGCGAGTTCTGTCCGCCATATTAGTATCGAGTAGTGCAACCATGTACGTATTAATGTACTTCGGGTGGTACGAAAATCGCGTTAGCATGATATGAGCGCAATCGTATATTTATCTTTTTTATGGTAACAATTCATCGGTTCTGATTGACTACTGTAATAGATAGACATAGAACTTTTGATAAAGAGAAATATTGTCGGGTTAACCAGAGAATTACTTGGAAAAAAGAGATGGAGATATATTTTTTGCGTTCGCTCATCGCACATTAAGTAAATGACAAAACTTAATACAGTTTAGTATGTACATGAGTGTTACAGAAGACCACTTCCTGTTCTCTCCCGTTCGCTCTCATTCGCTCTTTTTACGTCATTCGTCTAATTTGGTGTAAGAAGTATTCACTTCAATTGTGTATAATGACACACACTTTTTTTAAATTATTAATTCAACTTTTTTCCTGTCAATGGTTTATTTTTCATCGGTACTACTGCGGTTCTTTAAACATGTACATCGTGCTTTTTTTTAATTAATGACTTTTTTACTAGATTTGTGCTGATTTTTAAAGCTTTATTAATTCACTCAAATGGAGAAAAAAATAAGAAATTGCCTAAACTTTGATTACAAAGTTTTGAATCATTATTCTTACGAGTTTCAGTTCAGTTTTTTCAAATATTTAAAAAAATAAACGACTGTAAGTCCTTCTTATAATCGACGAGATATCAAAATGGCCCCTGCTGCATGGTGTGAATTACATATCATTTTTAAAGCAATTTTCTGTACATACTACAGTCTTTTTTTCAGATGCAGTGCTGTATAAACAATCATTTACATTGTGAATAGTTTTTTGTTCTGTAGGGCTTGTTTTTGAAATCGAGTGATGTGATTTATATTTATCAAAACAAAAGAAATATATACATTTTTGATACACAACTATATACATAACACATTACTTCATTTTATAATAATTTTGTTTTGAAAGCATTTGTTTTTGCCGTGTGTTTGCATATCTTTACGTAAGTGTTTTTTTTGAAATATGAATTTTTGAATGCAGATTAAATTTAAAAGAATTGTTTCACATTAATTGAAGCTGAAACTAAACCTAGCGAACGAACACAAAAAAATACATAGTCTGTCGAACACAAACAAATTAATGTGTTCCGCTTGTTACAATGAAACAAATGTTTATGGCTGTTTGAAAAGTTCCGGAGCATAGACAGTGAGATAGTTAGTACAAGCATTTGTTCGCTAGATCGTTTCTATTTCTCGATTGTTCGTTTTTCATTCAGATCATGATATTTTAACCTGTTGCATTGAGAAGTTTATAGAATTTGCTAAAGTGTATCGTGTGGAAAGATGCAATTCTAGACTTTGAAATATGTAAAATCTTCTTCAAATAAGTCGTGATTATAGGAAAAAACCTCTTATTTAAATAAACAAATGCCTATAAATGAAAGAAACATAGATGCGTAGGTTGTACGCAATATTAGTTTCAAAGAGAATAAACCCAAATAAAATTACTAAACTTGAAAACATTTTATTAAGAATAAATTACAAATAAAACTATACAAATTCCAGTATGCGCAAGCAGGCTTATATATTATTACTTCAAGTTTTCAAATTCTCGGCTTTCAAATATTTTTATTTGTTCAAAGAAAATTCAGGTGATAAAAACCAAAATTGCGTGCTAAGATAATGTACTCAGAACACAACGTTTCGTTAGTTTAGTTCTGATTTTTCTTTGATTATATTAACACACAATAATTTTGGCCTTTATCACCTGATTTTTTTCTTTAAATTGTAATAATAAGACTTGAAAATTTAAGTATTTTTATTTGTTAAACTCCTTAACTGGAAATCTATAACGTGATTCTTTCCAAAGGGATAATCATATTTCCCCGCCTAAAATGGTGTCTTAGATAAAATGGCATCTCGGCTAAAATGGCGTTTTAGCACAATAAGCATTCATAACATTTAGGTGTTAGAAAGAACGATCAAGGAATGAAACCCAGCTTCAAACAGCAGCTGTCTGCTTAAATAAAACCATTCTAGCTTAAAACATAAATCTTTTTTACATCATTGCAGATATTTCAGATCAACGCTTTTTTACGAATTATAACAAAACACTTATGACTAACTAAGCATTTCAAGCTGTGTAAATAAGCACAATAATGAAACATACAATTTATAAAAGATCACTAATTTTTTTTGGTCAATGTAGGTCGTGAAGTTGTATTCCAATGTCGTGACGAAGGTCCAATTAGAGCACCTGTTCGTTGGGTTCGCGCTAATGGACGACCGTTGCCGACCGGATCGAGGGATGTAAATGGGCGATTGGAAATGCCAAATATACAAGTCACCGATAGTGGAACTTACATCTGCGAAGCAGTTGGATACGGGCCATCAACGCCCGGTAGCCGAAAACTGGTACAACTCAAAGTTGAAGCTTGTAAGTTTATTTTTTTTTTGTATTTCTTTTTTTTAATACAAACTTGAACGTCAATTCGTGAGTTATACACGCATATTCTAGTTTGGGAGGTGCATTCGCATTGCCCCAAATAACTTGCAAAAGATTATAAATATATTAGTGTTGATTTTTTGGCACCGCTTAAAAATAATATATCTTCAGTGCACGCATGCAATTTAGACGGAATGATTAGTTTTCTTCAAATTATTAAAGCGCGGGATAAAAAATTCATTGACTATTCTAATCTGAAAGGTGCATTCGCAATTTCTAAAGTTACTCGGGAAAGATAATAAATATTTGTTGTTTTTTTTACACCACTCAAAAGTATTGTATCTTTTTTGAACGAATAAACGGAAAATAGAAACTGAATAAAAATATGTGTGATTTTTTAACGCATGCGCGCTCAAGTCTGTACCAGTCTTAAAATAAAGAATATTTGAATTGTTATCTTTAATTTATTCATGCAGCTGGAAAGTTTAAAGATTTAAATACGCCGACAGAATTGGAATTTCAATCATCGCTTTTAAAATATGGAGTTCTTCCGCATTATAATTCTGAGTATTATGGGTCAGGTAAATTTTCATACAAAAAAATATTTTAAAGCAAAATTAATTACTCGATTTTAAATGTATATAATTTTTCTTTTATTTGCTATCTGGATAATAACGGTAAGTTCATAATAAAATTGTGGAACTGTTTCGTCAAACCGAATTTAGATTACGTTGAAAAACAGGCATGCATTCCCTTATTTGTGGTAAGCGACGTATAAAATGCAATACTCTTTCTACTAAGTGCTATTCTAGCGCGCACTAGAAATGAACATCTTCAACGCAAACCGAATATTTCTAGAAGAAATCCGACCACAGTAAATAATAAAGGTATCTACAGAGTTATATCGCGTTTTTTTTTTAAGGGACTCCACCTCCAACGCGTCCCCCAACAGCCTGCAGTGTCAATGAAGCTACTTGCTCCAACGGAGATTGCATTCCCAAAAATCTAGTCTGCGATGGCAATTTCGATTGTACAGATGGCTCTGATGAGATGCGATGCAGTAAGTACTATGCCTCAATTGTCAAACGTCTATAATCTATATATCAACATAAAAGTTTGAAGTCTATAGGCAATCAGCAACAGCCAACGTATCTCCTTTTGCATTTGCTTGCAACCTTACGACCTTCCTGTCTTATTAAACAAGTTATTATGTAACGGCCTCTTATTGCTTGTCATAACAATTTTATTTATAATATGTTCTCACAACGTGCTCATAAGTCATAAGCTTTTAAATTATTTATTGCAATCAATAGTGTTTTTTATAATTGAACAACAATAACTAAAAATTTGTTACACTTTTATAAGAATGTACTAAGCTCTGAAGCGTCTATAATTTACAGGATCTATAAGAATCTATTAGTAAGTAACAAACTATTAAACTGCGGCAATTTAGTCAGTTTTTAACCGCAACAAAGCAAAGCTCCCGCCTTCAGCAAAAATTAAACAGTTTTCTCTTTGTGGAAGATGAAAGCTTTGATCTCGAAATATACATTCAGCAATAAAACTAGTTGTTAAGAAGTGACTAAATAGTTTTTTATGGTTTTCAACATCTCTCCCTTAATTTTGAATAGTACCTATAGGGTAAACCTAAAAGTTTAAAACAATAACGATTATTGTTTTAGTGATTGCTTATAGGTAGTTGAACGTGCATCAAGTTTTTAATTTGTTGTGTTAGATTAGTTGAATAATTTAACTACGTTTTAATATATTATCCGTTTGTGATGTCAGGCCCACATGGATGTGAACCGAATGAATTCCGGTGCGCTAACCAGAAGTGCGTATTAAAAACCTGGCGATGCGATTCCGACGACGATTGCGGAGATAATTCAGATGAAGAAAACTGTGCCACTAATCCACCAGGATCACCGTGCATGTATCATGAATTCCAGTGTCGTTCCGGTGACCAGTGCATTCCGAAAAGCTTCCATTGTGATTTGGAACGCGATTGTTTGGACAACAGTGATGAAGTCGGTTGCTGTAAGTATTAAAAAAAATCTCTATACTTTTCTTAGTAATGCTTTCTGAGAACTCGCTGGGAAATTCCTTCTAAACCAACACGCATCTAGTTGAGTATCATTAAATAGATGATATGTTTTTTTAATAGCGCCTGTCTACATCCAAACTCCACCACCTCCGATGGTACAATTAAATCGTGGCGATGTTTTCATAATAACTTGCACGGCTGTGGCGATACCGACTCCCGAAGTTGTTTGGCGTTTGAATTGGGGACATGTACCTCCAAAATGTAACTATACAAGCGTTGGAGGTGTTGGTACACTCGTTTGTCCTGATATACAGGTATGAGAACAATTATAAATCTACGCTAGTAAAAGAAACTAAACTAATATCACATTCCAAATCTTCTTGGTTTTCGGGCTTGTAGACCGTGGTCCATTGCTAGTTCTTACTGACGTTTCGTTTATAACTGCGGTATACAACAAAGACGGTGTAGTAGTGGGCGAAGTGTTCTTCTAGGCTGCTCACAGATAAGTGAGCCTCCTAGAAGGACACTTTGCCCGCTGCTACATCACCTTTGATAATGTCTATCGCAGTTCTAGACGAAACGTTAGGTAGAAATACCGGAAACCAAGAAGACTTGGAACAACGTCAGCTGTGAAAGCTTGCGTATTAGGATAATATTACATGTACGAGAAACTATCATCACAAGTAATTTTTGAAATTATTAATATAATGTTTTAGGAAAGTGATCAAGGGGCATATTCATGCGAAGCTATTAACATTCGAGGATCCGTTTTTGCTGTCCCTGACACAATTTTGGTAGTTATAAAACCGGACAATATTTGTCCAGCCGGATTTTTCAATAATGAAGCAAGAAGTCCGTCGGACTGTATTTCTTGTTTCTGTTTTGGAGCTACTAACGAATGTAAATCAGCAGATCTTTTTACTTACCAGGTACTTATAATTTCAAATTTTCTTGTACTTTCCTGTGTTTTTAAGTTATCTTCAGAATTAAGAAGTTTTTTGTTTTTTACCTTTTCTAAGATTACTTTAATCCTACTTAATTGATATGACATAAACAACTTTGGAATTTACTGTACTTTTAATCACTAATGAATCCTTTCATGTTTACCAAAAAAAATACTATTGGTTTTGTCTCCTGTGATATCCGCCATATCAAAGTTTAAAACTGCTCCTATCGTAGGTACTTAAAAATAATCATTAATTTTTTTTATTTTAGCTTCCACCACCATTTGACACTCACAAGTTAATCGGTGTTACTTTTGATTTGGAAAGAGGATTAACAATCCATGATGAACCAATTTATCCATCACCGCGCATTTCACCTGTTGATCGTAACGGCGTTCAAGCAAGATTACCTTACGGCGATTTGAGTTCAAACAGCATGGTACCATATTTCGCGCTGCCCGAAAATTATCATGGAAGTCAACTGAAGAGTTACGGTGGTTATTTGAAATACAATTTAAGATTTGAGGGTCGCGGAAGACCAACAACAACACCGGACATAATTTTAACTGGAAATGGTTATACTTTGATTCACAAAGGACCGCCATTAGAGGCAGGACGTGATCACAGCGTTTCAGTTCGTTTATTTGAAGGCGAATGGGTCAAACGTGTTCCTGGTCAACCGGAATTGCGCGCATCTCGAGCCGAAATCATGATGGCTTTAGCATCCGTTGAAAATATTTTAATAAAAATGCAATATCTCAGTGATCCAAGTCTTGACACTACAATTAGAAATCTTCAGATGGATTCAGCGGCTGTGAGAAATACAGGTCAAGGCAAAGCTAACTTGGTTGAAGAGTGTAGATGTCCGGTTGGCTATACAGGATTATCATGTGAACAGTGCGCTCCAGGATATTTGCGTCATAATTCAGGTCCTTGGTTGGGACGTTGCTATCGGGAAGAAGAACCATGTAAACTGGGAACATATGGCGACCCAAGTCAAGGAATTCCTTGTCAAGTTTGTCCATGTCCACTTACAAGTCCTAGCAATCAGTAAGTGTTAAGTTATAGATAACTTCTTTCCCATTTGCTATTGAAGAATCCAACTTGGACTCCATAGTGTCCACTAAGAAAAATCGCGTAGAACATTTAAATGGCATCATCCTCGTGAACTGTTGTCAAGACGTGCTTCTTATTTTCTGGTTTCCAGCTTTAGAACATTTTATGTTTAGTACGCGGATAAACAAAATCTCTTATTTCACTTGTTTAGATTTGCTCGGACGTGTTCATTGGCTGGTGATGGACAAGTAACATGTGATTGCCCGCCTGGATATGTCGGCAGACGCTGTGAACAATGCGCTGCAGGTTACAGCGGAAATCCACTGATTCCAGGAGATTCCTGCAACAAAGGTATCTGTGATCCAGATGGATCTGTGCAGTCGACACCTGACGCGTATGGCCAATGTACATGCAAGGTATGTCAATTTTCTCGTTTTACTGTTTAATGTGTTCAAATCAGGCAGGGATTTCCCACCCAGTTATAGCCTAAGAACCGCAAATCCAGGTTAATTAGGATAAATCAATGAATTTTGCTTTCATTATCAACCAATGAGACAATCTTCACTGGACGACTAACTAAGATTTTTTCCACGCTAATTAATCTTAAGTGAAATTTCTTTACTACTTTGAATACCCAAGCATTGAAGCAGCGCCAAACAAATGAGTTGTGTAGTTCATAAATAGTGCATCAGATTGTGATCAATCTCTTTCTAAATCTATCTCTATCATGTCGCTTTACTTTTAAATGTACTAATTGTATTTTAAATGTCTATATGCTTATTCATTGCAACGATGACATTGGTAAGTTTTCCATTATTTTTTCTTTTGAAAGTAAAATTAAAAGTGTTAATGCTGTCTTTTTTGTCATCGTTAGAACCTTGTGACTGGACCATCTTGTAATCAATGTAAGCCAAACACATTCCACTTGGACTCCAACAACCAATTCGGCTGTATAGACTGTTTCTGTATGGGCATTACCAGACAATGTACCAGTTCCAATTGGTATCGAGATAGGGTAAGTTATAACAATAGTTCAAACCCTAAAAGTGGCTAAGGAAGATCAAAGATGTACCTGGTTATACCCTAGTTGTACCAGCAGGCCTTTGGATAGAAAATCTGGACTTGGAAGACTTTTTCAATTGAATTTGACTATTTTTATATAAACAAAAAAAAAGAAACTAAATTGCGAAAAACTCAGGACCCTAAAAAAAGTTTGGGACTGCAAAAGAAATCACCTCGTCCATTTCTCCGTCTCGTCGGACCTACATGTCTCAAAATGTTTATAAGTTGAAGAGCTCAGCCCTGTATCAATATATTAGTAAAAGTTATTCTGGTGTTAATTTTCAACATTATGTCAAAGAATTTTTATTACATCTGACTGTTGTTTTACGTAATTTGATTTTTCTTTTATACGCGCCATTATTTTTCAGTTTTTTAAAAACTAGCACTGACTAAGCTCTTGTTAAATGAGAAACCAATTTGGAAAAGAACGTAATTGTGTTTTCATTAAACCATTTTACAGATAACGACAGTTTTTACCCGATCCCAAAACGATTTCAATCTCGTTGAATCACAAAACAAACGGCAACACATCGATGGAATACGTCTCGACCAAAACAACCAAGAAATTGTTTATGACGAATTTTCTTTACGACGACCAGACGTGTACTATTGGACGTTACCGTCGCGCTATCTAGGCGATAAAGTGACTTCTTACGGTGGTTATTTGAATTATACACTACGTTATGTTCCCATTCCCGGTGGCTTAGGATCTCGCAATACTGCGCCGGACATAGAATTGATCAGTGTAAGTAAAAAAAAATATATTTTATATGAAACAGTTGCGCTACTAAAAGTTCTTCCTTTGTTTTCAAAATTAATGTTATTAAATTTTAGGCAAACGATATCAGTTTACTGTACTTCAGTAAAGAACATCCACATCCAAATACGAGGCAAAGTTTTGTAGTCCCACTTTTGGAGCAGTATTGGCAACGTAGCGATGGACAAACTACTGACAGAGAGCATTTACTAATGGCTTTGGCTGATATAGAAGAAATCTTGATCAAAGCTACATATACAACAAATACGCAGGAAGTCGCGTAAGTTTTTCAACTTAAATTATTAAATTTTCAACAAGTAAATATACTGAATATATTTCATACCTGTGGTAATTTGAGATGAAGAAAGTTCGTCTTTCAAAAAGTCGGGTACCGAAACTAGATTAAGTTCCGACAGAATGGCCAAATTGGCTAATGTATTTCACGGCTGTTTGTCAACAAAATGCCAGGTATAGAAATCTACCAATGGTGTAGTATCAATTATGAAATTTCATTGTTAAATGACACATGTTAACAACGTTAAAGGAGCTGTTATCTCCTGTTAACTTTCTACTATAATTTTTCTACATTAGATTGATATCTGTGACTATGGATATTGCCGATGAACGAAATACAGGATTACCACGCGCATTACCCGTTGAACAGTGCTATTGCCCGCCTGGATATCAAGGATTATCTTGCGAAGACTGCGACATTGGTTATACGAGAGCACCAGAAGGTTTATATCTAGGGTTGTGTGAACCCTGTAAATGCAACGGGCATTCAAACCAGTGCGACTCGGAAACCGGAGTCTGTGAGGTAATGCGATTTTAATGATCTAATTTTAAAATTTCTCACAAGCAATGTCTTTAAATTCAAGCATACTTGTGCTAGCATCATACTTGATAAATGTCAGGCGTGGTTTTTATTTAACAAGCTTCTGCGCATTACTTCAGTCATGCGCATTGACTCAATTACAATAATTACCTATATACTTGCTTGTAGTCCTCAACTGTCAAAAATTGTGGTGAATTATCAAAATTTGAAAAATACTTGAAAGAATTTTTGCCAGCAAGTGCTTTTTGTAATTAAGAGGAATTTCTGGTATGTCACGACTGTGTTCTTGATGAACCTACTAATGTCCTTGATGGACTCTGAATTGACAATTTGTATCCACTATGGCACCACAAATAAACTATTAGTATTATAATGATTGTAACTCTCTATTTGTACGCATGACTTTGCGTTGAATATGTTTTATAATACAAAAAAAAAACAGTAATTTGGCAAGCATGCTTGGTTGAATATGAACAACTGATTAAACGCATTTTAAAACCTTTTCTTTTAATAACAGAATTGCAGAGATCACACCACAGGTGAAAATTGTGAACAATGTCAGCCGGGTTACAGTGGAGATGCAACTGGTGGCACTCCATTCGATTGTAGACTTTCAAGTGGATCGTTCACTTGTGAATGTAATGAAGCAGGATCGTTGAGTACCGTTTGCATCGGTGATCAGTGTCAGTGCAAGCGTAATGTCGAAGGAAGACTGTGCGATCATTGTCGTAAAGGAACGTTCGCTCTATCGAAAACTAATCCAGATGGATGTACGGAATGCTTCTGTTCCGGTGTAACCGATGAATGCCAGAACAGCAACTATTATCTACAACAAATACCGATGCAAGTTATCGATACAGATCATGGCTTTACTCTTGTCGATTTGTAAGTCTTAATTTATTTTTTACAAGCTTTTATTTAACTTGCAATGTATGTAATATGTTTGTACGGGTGGAATCTTGCAACTCAATTTTGAAGCAGATATCCTCAACCGATTGAGCTGAAATTTTGTATACACGTTCAGTTTGGATGACAATGCATGGTTAACTGTGTGACGTCATTCTAAATCCAACATGGCGGCACATGCAAGATGGCGGACTATTATTTTTAATGCACTCCTACAATATGGGTATCAAATGAAAGGGCTTGCTAAGAGTATCTCGAAAAAATTTTGAAAGACTAAAAAGAACAAAATAAAATATTAGGTAAAAACTTTTTAAAGACAAGCTTTTATTGAATTGTACTAAAAAGTAAAAAATAACTCTTAATACTTTAGATTTATAATTATAAAAGCGTGGGTTGTTATTATCATAGAGGCTTAACCCACGCTTTTATAATTATGAATCAGTATTAAGAGTTATTTTTTACTTTTTAGTACAATTCAATAAAAGCTTGCCTTTAAAAAGTTTTTTTACTAATATTTTATTTTAAGCTATCACTGATTGAATAGAACTTAAGTCGACCTTGGAATTTCAGGTTTAAGTTTATTTTTTTTAAAGCAGTAAAAATAAACTCACTTTAAATCATATTAACTTAAGTAGGGTCATCCGACTTGATTTGAGAGGAGGTCATCCAGACTAAGCAATAATGTGGATTATTGAAATAAAAGAATAGTCCTGAAATACAAAAACTTAGAACGCAATTAAATAGGAAACTTAATGATAGATTTTTTAAGCTCTTGTTCTTAACTGTACGGTGGGCCCTTACTGGATCGAAAAATGTAATTTATTTTAAAACACCATACTACTAGGACGTTACCATTGATTTATCTAATATAAACCCTTATTTTCCAGGTTTTAATCTAAGAACTGGTGAAAATATCAGTTTTATTTTCATTTCATCACTAAAATTAGTAATAAATTGAAAATTGGCTTTAACTTAAAAAAAAATTAAGCAATATTTTCTTTTTCTTAGAACACGTGGAGATCGTATAACATCAGATTTTGAATTAAACGTCGCAATGAATGAAATAGGTTATAGTTTCCGATCACCGAGTCAACGTCTCTTCTGGTCGTTGCCGCCATATTTCACCGGAAATAAAGTAACATCTTACGGTGGTCGCTTACAGTTTACATTACGTTATATTGATGGACCTGGAGCAGTCCGAGAACCAGATCAAGATGTCATCCTTAAAGGAAACGGAATCACCGTCTTCTGGAGGAACAAGTTCATATCCGAACCTGGTGAAAAAAATGTAAATAAATAAAAATTTATAAAATTTACTGCAGCGTCCAGATTTATTGCACAATCGTATAGTTGTTCATTTCTTGAGTATATGCACAACGAATAGAGACAGCACGCTTCATTAAAGTCGCGCACAACATGTCAAATGAAATCAATTCACCAAGGTGCGTTTTAACTCTCAAAAACAAGCTTAAAATAAACTTCTGTGAATAAACTTCGTTCGATGCGTTTGTCTGATCAACAGTGCGATACTTTACCACTGAGGCAAGAAATGAACAACAGCTCCCATTGGAGATTCCATGCCAAAACATATAAACTGAGTTTTTTTTTTTCGTTGGTTGGCAGATCATTTCTGTACCAATCGCAACAACAGCAGATTGGCAGCGTCTTGAAAATCGTTCCGGCCCTAGACCAGCGAATCGTGAAGATCTGCTGACAGTCCTAACCAATCTGGAAGCCGTTTTAATTCGTGCTTGGTATTCATCTAACACCGTTAGATCATATCTCAGTGACATTACACTTGACACGGCCGTTCCAATTTACACCAGACAAAATCTTACTAAGTTGGTAGAACTGTGTCGCTGTCCAGCGGGATATAGAGGAACCAGTTGCGAGGTATGTAGTTTTTGTCACTTAGATCTTGAATGTTAAGGCAGTATGGTTAACAATGTAACATGGGACCAAGTTAATTCAAACAAAAATGTTTCGGAAATCTATATATTTGAATAGTTTACTGGGACTAAACATTCTGATTGTATTCAGTTACTGTTTTATTATCAATTTCGTAGCGAATCATGTCATTCACGTTTTATTGACAGTAAACTGGTGACTTTTAATTCCATAAAGTTAAGGATATTCATTGTTACAACATTCGCCGAAAAAATTCATTATATTATTA
Source organism: Venustoraphidia nigricollis (assembly GCA_034508555.1). Lineage (NCBI taxonomy): Eukaryota > Metazoa > Arthropoda > Insecta > Raphidioptera > Raphidiidae > Venustoraphidia > Venustoraphidia nigricollis. The sequence goes on from JAVRKA010000006.1 coordinate 7,560,343, forward strand.
ACTATCGCCTTAATAGAGGACCATTATGTACTTGCATCAAAATATATAACAAACTAAAATATTAACAATTATGACAAGTTCAAGCGCTCTCTTAAAGATTTTTTAATTACAAAACGTTTTTACAAAATTAACGACTTTTTAGATTTTTGATATAAATTATTTCTGGTTTATGTAATATGTATTGACGCATTCTACACAGTATTATGGAATAAAGAATCTATCTATCTATGAAGATTGAAAAATATTCTAATATAGTTTGTGGATAGGTATTGATAATATATTCGAATTCTGGATTCGAAAATCGAATTATTTGTACATTGCTCAACTCTGATTAGTAATATTAAAATTTTTAAAAATCAATACTATTTTCACAGTCGTGTTCATCTGGATATTATCGAGACATTAACGATAAATCAGCCGGTCCACTTGGAACTTGCGCAAGATGTCCGTGCAATGGAAATGAAGAGAGTTGCTCGTTAGGTCCTAACAGACAGGTCATCTGCACTTGTTTACCAGGCTTCTCTGGAAGATATTGCGATCAAACAGGTGAAGTATTTATAATAATTTTCATATTTTTTTGGTTGTGCACGAACTCTCCTTTGTTTTTTTAAAGTGAAGTTCAGTTATTTCTAAAAATGCGTACAGACCACAGTTCCCATACAAGTCAACGCCTACAGCAGCGCATATGGTGTTGGCGCGTGGAACTGGGAGCAATTCGCAAAGTTATGTTCACAGCAAGTATTAAATTCGAATTTGATATGTTACCAATTATCAATTACCAATTATCAATTACCAATTATCTAAAGAAAACTTTCTTTGGTGTTTCGTTCTTCGAGCGGACATAAGCCAATGTCAGTGGTTGAGTTGGAGAGAATTGGAATTCGTTTGGTGACACTGTTCACCAAACTCAGTGACTCCAAATATCCAAGCGCATTAGCCTTCCGTAGCGTTAGGTCTTTGATCTGTACGCGGCTTTTTCTTTAATCTCGGTGATTAGTTTGTGATTTCTTGATTGATTTATTTAGTAGATTATAGACGCTTGACAACAACTAATCAGTGTTATAGATGACAGACTGTAAATTTAATTGTAAGCTAGTATGATAGCGAATACATAGAACGAAATTTGATATTTTAACTTGGACAAAAAAATGTTGATTCAATTTGGCTTCAAAAAGATGAATTGATGTATAATTAAAATAACTGAACTTCATTTTATGATTTGCACGAGCTTATTTCGTAATAATTTTTTATAACAAGGAACCGAATTATGGTTCCAAATCACATGTGAAAATTTAAGACGAAGAAACGTCTGAGCACCCTAAATAGAGATAATTGCAGTAAGTTTATATTATACAGTTTTTGACTCAAAAATCGAATATTTATTAAATGCACATCTCGACTCAAAAAATATAATTCTACATTTAACCTTGGAGTAGGGCATAAGCGCACATCGTTTTGTAACCAATGCAATCTTTTCGACATATTGAATTTTAATTCAACTTTTAAATATAATTAAAAATTATAATTGTATTTATCATCCAGTTGACAACTTATAATATTTGATTCTACTTGTTGGAATGTATGATTAAAACTAATAAGTTTATAAGTATAGTCAAAAGTGCTAAGACAATAATTATTAAAATCATATTAGGAAAAATCAGGTCTTGAAATAAATTAAATAAAAAGATCAGGTGAAAAGACCAATTTTTAAGTACTTTTTTATTCAATGTACGACGTTTCGTCGGTTTAATTCCGACTTCTTCATGTACCTCGACTTAACTTTAGTTAAAATATGTCATTCCAATATTTTTTTTTTAAATGAAATAATGAATTACAATATATTTCAAAAAATTATTAGCGTCAAATGATGAAATTTATAATATTTTTAATAATTTAAACTTTAAATTATTAAAAATATTATAAATTTAAACTTTAAATTATTAAAAATATTATAAATTTCATCATTTGACGCTAATAATTTTTTGAATTTTATTGTAATTCATTATTTTATTTAAAAAAAAAAATATTGGTATGACATATTTTAACTAAATTTTCGAGGTACATGAAGAAGTCGGAATTAAACCGACGAAACGTCGTACATTGAATAAAAAAGTACTTAAAAATTGGTCTTTTCACCTGATCTTGTTATTTAATTATTAAAATATTTTGAAATTGTTTTTCTTTTATAAATAAACTTTTACAAGGAAAACAAGTTGTATTGCTATTATTTTTTATTTACTATATATTTGAATTATGTGACTAATAACGATTTATGCTATTGACAAAATATATACATTGTAGGACTGCCTTACACATAGGTACATATATCGAAGATTACACTAGTCACTAGTGATTAGGAGGGCAGTCTGCTTAGTTAAAGTTTATGCGGTAAAACAAAGACTACGCTGTCTTTTCGACACCAATGTTAATTTAAAACAGTCAGGATTGAGAAAACAACTTGCAATTATTCTCTATTGTTTGCATTGCATGCCTTTAATCAGTTATGCTTTTTAAACTAATCGCCTAGGTTCTCTGGCAATGGAGTTAACACCCTCACAAGTAATGTCTGCGGTCGGAACACCTGTCTTATTTATCTGCACTTATCGTGGTTTGGAACCTATGGATATAATTTTTTTTGAGAATGGTGAAATGATAAACAGCAGTCCATTCCAAGATAGTATGAATGGCAACGAATATGCTAAATATAAATGGGGTGCCAGAAGAACATGGAAAACGTATATGAAGAATTATGCAACGATTGTTCGTTGTATTATTCAAAATAAGGATAATTATGTAATAGGTCAAATTACATCGAGAATGTATCCAGGTTTGATTTGTTTTTGTTTTTTTACAGTAAAATGATCGCTTATCATCCGTTTGTGTCGCACTTGTGAATGGCGTCTATATTTTCAACGTATTATTATGTCATCGTTGTTGGTGATGGTGATCCAGATACTATTTTGTTTTCTACTGTGTTTTGTTGTCCAGCTTCATTTGTTATTTTATTGTAATTACAAAACTTTGGATAGCAAGGTGTCCTACTTCCTCATTTCTTGAATGTGAATGTGCTCATTAATCAACGATGTCTGCTTTAATGAGACAACATCGAAATTCTTTTTATCTATATATAATTCATTTGACTAAACAATCCCAATTTATCATAATTATCATAGTAGCCAATCATAAATGACGAACTAGGAACGGCATTATCCAAAGTTAGTATTTATTTGGGTTAGAGAAATATTTTACCTAGAGAAGTTTTGTAATATTCCAACAGATACGTAAAAAATTATAAACAAACAAAATATTATTGAGTGACAATTTTTTTCTCTATAGTCAAAGCTGTGAGTTTACATATATTGTTTTTTTAATAATAATGTAATTTGATAATTATTGACAAGGGTTGATTTCAAAATTTCAAAAAAGTACGCATTGTTGTAATATTACATTTCTGATTGAATTTATAGTGAACGAAATACCAATTTACAATAAAAATAATATAATTATTAACGTTCTTATTGAGTTTTAATTCACAAATATTAAATAATCAGTTGAAATATTGGTGAAAATGTTAATAGCCTCTCTCGTTCACTATATTTTTAAATTCCACATTTAAGTTTCGTGATTTTTATTTCAATGTCAAAATTTAGTCAAATTCTTACAATACTTTGATTCTTATGGATTTTATTTCTTCATTATATAAATTGTTTCAGTGAAACTACTGTAGTCTCGTTTTGTGCTTTCACGGGAGAGTAAGTCAGGCCATTACGAGTCATATTGTAACCAGGTTACGTTTTTGTTTTTTTTTTTTTTGAAATACTATGTACTTAAAATATTTAAATGTGGATAGTGTATATAAACTAGAAAAAACTAACAATCTTTAAATAAAACAATAATTCTACCATATTTTTTTTAATTTCTGAATTAGGACAAACCTAATAATAATTCAGAAATGTTTTTCAGAATTACTTTAGATATACTGTTACTATTGTGTATATTTTTATAAAATTAGCAAAACGTTTTAAAAAATTGTAAACCACTTCAGCTGTTTAGTACAATGAGAAATTTTCTCAAAAAAGACCGGTTATTGTGAACTTAATAATGTGCAAAAACGTAGCTGGTTTTGTGTAGTGTATTTCTTGTAAGAAAAATAATACAAAGTGTTACAAATTTTCGTTACTAATAATTATAATTATTAGTGTTAGTTTTGTTATGTACAGAGTGTGACGAAAAAACAGTTTATAGTGTCAACAGATAGATTCCAGAACATTTGATACCATATTTTGGGCTTAAAAATAGCCGAGCATCTAGCGATGCCGTTTTGATGGAGTTTCCTTGACTTCTTTATTACAAGCCCCCAATTCCCAGGTATTAAACTGAGAACTGTTAAAAGTATCAATTGAATTTTCAATTTATTATTTATTAAAATATAAAAAAAACACATTGAGCCTCATCCTTATAAGCTCACATAAAAAGTTTAACTTCTTTAGTTTTTATGCACGTCAAATTACTTTTGTACTTCAATTGTTCATAATTTTAAACGTCAGATTCCCAAGTACTGACTTTATATCTTCATCCTTGTCTTACTATTTCGCGAATTAAAATGCAACGCACTATAAACTTTTGTCCTTGTCAGTTTCATGTAATTTAGGGGACAAACTAACTTCCCCTTTATAAGGAGAAACAAATACGTCGCTAAAGAAGTTAAACTTCAATCAATTGAAAATATTAATTGATGCTAGGCCCAATAACCGTAGCTCTTGCTGAGAAAAAAAAATACAAAGGATATCTACTGTATTTTATTTTTTGTATATATTTTATTATTCTGTTAAACTTAGAATGTTTAGTAGTAGCTTTGAAACAATTGGAACAATAATACAGCTACGTTTTTCAATTTATAAATATTAAAAAAGAAAATAGAGTTTTTTTTTAAATAGCCGTGCCGGTTTCTAGTAGATATTGATTTAACTTATTCAATAATCATCCAACAATGTATTTTTAAAACGTTTTCAATTTCTGTTTTGATAATTTTCTTTGTGTATAAAATTTCGTATCGCTTCTAATATTGTACATTTTTTCAATTATCATTTTTTTTTCAGAATTCCCCACAACGTCACCAGCTCCAGGACCACCACCAGGCCCAGGGCCATCTCCTACAATTACAGTGACAATTACTGAACCAGTCATACAGATTGTGGATGCCGGTACTACAGTTAGATTTAGATGCTCTGGTAGATCCATTATAAGCGCTGTAAGTGTTTTGTTACTTCCGTCATTTGTTTAATTTAAATTTAAATTGGTAGACAGACTATCAATTATTACATGTTTTTTTTTTCTATTCTGTATTTTGTATTCTTAAAGGGTCCTATTCCGGTGGAATGGACTAAATTAGGCGGAGAGTTACCTCGAGATCGTGCAACGGATGATCGTAGAGGTTTGTTAGTTATCGCCGACGTGACAGTATCTGATTCAGGAACTTACATTTGCCGTGCTTCTGATGGCGTTAATATCATTGAAGACAGGGCTACCTTGACAGTAGGAGGTATGTATTCCTATTTTATTACTTGTAACCACTAAAGTACGATTTACGTCAGCAACCATAACCTAACTCCACATGTCGTGCGAAGGATCTAGTAATTATAGGGATGGAGTATACAGCTAGGGGGAGGAAACAGTTGAGGGACGAGTACAAAGCATTGGTACAAAGTAAGAATGGTGTCGATTTTTGATTGGCCGGCACATTGTGTTGCATACAAAAGAAATTTTCTTTTTACACCATACTACTAACATAATTGTCATACCACTTGACATGCGCAGTGCGCCAGCCAATGACAAGCGGACACCACTCACCTTGTCGCGTCCCTTAATCGGTTTTACCCCCCTCGTCTAAACACTAGTACATGCTCTGTCTCTATATTCCTATGTATATGAGTCGTGCTGATCCAAATTTCACTTCGTAACAACGATTTTTTAATTTGTGTAGAGTTAAGTATGCTATATGTGAAACAAAAATATATGTTTCTACATTTTAGTTGCGGTTGATAAGTTCTGACTTGCTAAAGCGTGTTTTGGAAATTGTTGGTCGAATTCTCGGATACTGTGGATTGTTTGAACTTGGTTCTAAGCTTCTAGAACTGCTAGAACCAAGTTCAAACTGTCCGAAGAATCCGAGAATTTGATCAACAAACACGCAGTTGTGTCTGAAGCGTTCTATATTGTCTACACGTTTTGCGAGCTCAGAGCTAGCGAACAAACACATCTTTTATAATAATAATAAACATAAGAAATGAAAGAAACGAACTCAAAAGATGTATATAAAGATGTTTCATATTAAAATTTTGTCTTGATATTTGACTATAGATTATTACTTAATTTAATAATCACAAAAAAAAACTTGTTAATTGATGTTTCCCATATAAATAGTGTTTTTAACAAAATTCTTCTTTTGCATGCAAACAGTTTTTCCCGATAGTGTTATCAACGCTCAAGGTAAATTTATAAGTCTCCTCTGTTTCCATTAAATATTCGTTAATTCATTATTAATTGATTGGTTAAAATTTCAAGGATCTCCACCAAGCGCACCGAGAGTTAGTATCACCCCGAGATATTTGGAGGTCGAAGAAGGACAGCAGATTCAGTTAACATGTCAGTCCACAGGAAATCCAGCTCCACATCTTCGATGGACTCGTATTGGCGGTAGACTAAATCCGCAGGTAAAAATTCAATTTAACATTTTTAATATCTACTTTGCTACCTGCATAATTTTGGATTCTGATCATTATCTGGCGAAACCGCTGTGTTATGCTAAACAATGGACTCATTTCACTTTTTTTTTCGGTGATGGAATCTACATTGCAGTAGATAATATAACTTTTTTTTTTGAGATTACTTCGAAAGTTTTTGCTAAAATAAAAGGGTATTTTGCTATTTTAATTATAGAAATGACATCACATGTATCCAGTCCTGTGATTAAGATTAAAGATTAAAATAGAATGGAGTGGTCTCTTGGCCCAAATGTATCACATCCTGAAAGGATTTTTGTGCTTCCCCCTTTTACTGTTTCTAGTCAGCAAATAATCTGGATCTTCTTATTAGCTCCAGAAGATTAGCTATTAGATTGTTCAGTGTTCACCTTCGAACACAATATGGGTAGCTGTTTCGTCCTCCATTTCGTAAAATCTACATAGTGGTGATTCCAGTCCTGTGATTAGCTGATTGTAGTTATGCTTACTGCCACGCCCATTGATGTGCCCGAAAGTGATGCCTGCTAGGTTATCAAATGTTGGAATAACTAAGCTGTTTGAAAAGGACGCATTGTTTAGTTCTTGTTTGCACTTAATTGTAATTTCTTTTCTAGCATTCATTTGTAAACGGCCTGTTCAGCATTCCTTATGCGTCAAAATCAGATGAAGGAGAATATCGTTGCACTGCTCTAAATACAGTTGGCGAAGATACTGTAGCAACGACAATATACATTCTTCCATCGACAACGTTGCCTCCATTACCGAATATCATTCCATCAATAAATCCACCCGAATACACCGGCGCCACTGGCGAGAGATTCACTCTAACATGTTTGGCACCCAATGGTGAAACAAGAATACATTGGTCAAAAGCAGCCGGTTCATTACCAGCTGAATCGTCGCAAAGAAACGGTGTTTTGACTATTTATAATCCGAAACCAGAAGATTCCGGTTCCTATATTTGCACAGCCACAAATGGAGCGGGAACATCCGGAACTAGTCAAGCTCGGGTTTCAATATATACTAATGTGTAAGTATATTTAAATGATTTACAATCGTTTGTCCCTTATTTTATGTAATGGTATGATTTGAAAGAGATTTTTTATTGTAATTATTCTTGTTTTTAGCGGACCTCCAGTAGCTCATGTGGAACCAGAACGTCAAACTGTTTCGCAAGGCAATACTGTTGAATTGCATTGTACTGTCACCGGCGAACCTTCTGCACCTGTGAAATGGACCAAAGTCGGTGAAGAATTTGGACCAGAAGTGCAAATATTAGGCCAAACTTTGCGTATCCAAAATGCTCAAGTTCGACATAGAGGAGTCTATGTGTGTCTAGTAGAAAATGAGGCCGGAACATCGCAAGCATCCTCGGTGATTGAGGTCGAACGTGAGTTTTGTTATTTGTCATTTTATTTGCGTTTTCTGATATAAGTTTACCCAATTATCTTATTATTATTGGGATTTGTTATGGAGGCAGGGTAAGTGCATTTTGCTATGCTTTCATTTTCTGCCATCAGATGTCAAATGTCAAATACAATATGACGCTGATAATTTGAATCAGCTGAGCGCGTATGAATTCCAGTTTAAAACAGAACTTACGGCACTGGTATTTCAAAAATTAATAATAATAGTACTGCGTTTAACATCCGTTTCTTGACATTATATTCTAACAAATGTCATTTACTCTATTGGTATCTTCCATTTACCGTTTTCCCGTTATTTGCCACATTTTTATTAAACATTGAGCTAGTGAATAATGAATCTGCGAGTGGCGAAGTCCTAAGAAATAAGGATAAGGTAGGCAAACTTTGTAAGCATAAAAGTTTGGTACGTAATTTTGGCCTTTTATAAAGAATCATTCTGGTATTATTGAAGAGAAACCTCAACATGAATTATCGTTTCTCGGCAAAAGGCAGCAGAAAGATGCTGAAAGTTATATCTGCCTCAACCAGGAGTCAAACCCAGCATCGTCCAAATAGGGATACATCCGCAGAAATTATTATGTCTGATATATATTAATTCTTACTAATACAGAGAATTATTTAGGCCGTGAATCTCCAACAATAGAACTCTTCCCTGATGCAAGACAAACCGTTACTATTGGGTCTAGTACCCTTCTGCAATGTCGCATAACAGCAGGAATTCCTTCCCCTACTCTAAAATGGACAAGACCAGATAACAAATATCTCACTTCACGAACTGAAGAATTACCAGGAGGCGTTTTAAGGTAAGAATGAAAAGTTATTTCAATTTTATTCGTATAACCTCATCAAAAAAGACGTGATATCATCATTACATAAATTGGATATTTCTGTTTATGTGAAAATTCAAAATAACCGAAACTAGACCGTTTTTCCTCTTGTAACACGCAACTACAACGCCAACTATGCCTTACACTAAATCTCTCTAACCAATCCGATTATTATCTATTAAGATTACAATTCACGTTAAAATATTTCTGCGCTTGTTGTGTTTGTTTGTTTTAAATTTCTTCATTTATTTTTGGTAGATTTAATCAAATAACATTAGAAGAAGCTGGACAGTACGTATGTACAGCCCGAAATGACGCTGGTGAAACTTCGGTCACAGCTACATTAACAATTCAATCACTGCCGAGTATCACCATTTCACCAAACAGTGGCATTGTGACAGTACAGGAAGGTGAACGGGTCCGCTTAGAGTGCAGAGCCACTGGGGAACCACAGCCAACTGTTATTTGGTCGAAACAAAGCGATTATGCTTCAACGTAAGTTCAGTTACCAAAAGTCAAGTATTAATATACTATAATATGTATATTATTTACCCAATGATAATACTATATAAATATTAGAATATGAATATTAGAGCTAAGACTTGGTTTAGATTCAGTGTACAGCGATTTTGCCTAAAAAATGTGTGCCTTAACCAAATCTATTTTTTTTTAAAGAGTGAGAACTTATCCAGTTGTGCTATTGACCTTGAAATAAAACAAGTTTAAAAGTATCATTGAATATGACTTCTGTTTTGTCAAACCCACAGTTTCTAAGTTATTTGAGAACTGAACACTTAAATTTTTATAGGTAGTTGATTATTGCAAAAATACTAAAATGAAAATATTAATGTTTATCAGACCCAATTGATAACTCCGACCAAACATTTTCATATTAAATAATTTAATGATTTGAATTATGTAGAAGAGTTGGTGATTTGGTTGGCTTTGAATCACCTCAAATTGCCGTACATGAAATTACAAGAGTTGCTAAGAGTGATGAAGGTGTATACCGATGCGTTGCTAAGAACTCCGCTGGAGCTAAAGACGAGAGTGTACGACTTGTAGTTGACAACGGTCCCACCAGGGGTGACATAACAGGTAATGAAAAGCTCAGTTTAAAAATTTCTAGTAACAGAACTCAGAAGAAAATTGTTTCGTGAATATGAATTTGTCTGTACTAAAAATTAAGAATTGAAATTATTTATTAATAATAAGCTCACATTTTTTATTTTGTTTACTGTAGCGAATTTATTGAGGAACGATTTGAGTAAACGCTTTGTTATAGTTAATGCAGTTAGTCAATAGAAAAAAACAAATATATTTTTTTTTTTTTGTTTTTGTGTTAATTAAATTTCGTTTTTATATTATACGTCATTTTGCTTGACTTATCGAACCACTATTGCTTATTTATTTTTCAACTTGCATAATGGAATAACATATTGCTTGTTATATAATTTTTAAATTTAATTTTAATAAATTTTGTTATGCTTGCGAATTACACCGGATTTGTTGAGTAAGTATTTTAAAAAAACATGAACTTTTTTGAAGATATTTCCATTTTAATTGTTTGAATGTACATATTAGTTATGCCAAATGCCTAATATTTATTTTTTGAGAGCGAAGTATCTTAGGCGTGTTCAGATTTATGGAAACTATATTTGAAAATCGCATGAATGATTCAACTTTTTTTTAACAAAAATTACAAACCATATGTTATTTTTTGCGTTTTGTATGAATAATTCCCTCCATTTTAATTTGAATACAAGAAAATAGTAAATTACAGCTTTGGTAAATATTTGGCAAATATTTTCAGTATGTCATTCAAATATCTGGCAACACAAGTTTTATATATCATAGTAACTCGTTTTTCTTATATTTAGGTGAAGATCCAGGTAAAGGAGATGATGATAACAACCTTAATCCGGGCTATCCAACACACCCCCCTTATCGTCCAGGACCATCGTCGGAAGAAGAGTTCAGAGTTCCAATTGGCGGAATGGCTCAGATGAGATGCCGTGTTGTTGGTAAGATTTTCAAATTTACGCACAGTAGAGTTTTATTATGATTCCACATATAAATGAACCTGCTTAGAATGACTGAATGCTGCGATTAATTTGACCAATCAGTTAAATTGACATAATTTTTTACTGTTTTGTCCAAATATGATGACGACAGCATATGTATTCTGTTATGACATTGGAAGCAACGCTCGCAATAGAATTTGAAATGATTTTGTGTACATCATTTTCATCGTTCATTTTGTATAACTCAAATACCATTTCCCTTGAATGTCATTATAAACTATATGACGGGTTTCTGAAACGTCTTAGAAATCTTGTTACATCTAATTACGTTTGATGAAACGTTAATCTAATTCTAAATTAATTTTTGTTTTTTTTTTATAGAAAATACCGATATTCATTTGGATTGGAAGCGTACAGACAGACAACCCCTTCCAAGTAATTCGGAAGTGCGTTATGGAGTTTTACGAATAAATAATGTACAGCCTTCCGATGCAGGAGAATATAACTGTGTCGGAATACTTCCTACTGGAAGTGTCGCATTCACAGTCAAAGCAAAACTATTGGTTATTGGTAAGTATGTTACTTTTCTATTATATTTTTCTTTTTGATTTATTGTGTTTTTTGAGCAGTGACTTGTTTTTAGTTACTTAGAGTATGTGATACTTTATGTTAGAACTAAAGCCCACAAAGCCAAAAACCATTTTGCCTGTTTTTTTACCAATATAAGTTTCATCGAATATTCTGTACACATTTTGGAGATCATACATTTTTTGAACATTTCAAAATCTTCCAATAAAGTCGAAACCATTCATACTAGATATTGATAAGTTCTGCACTGCTGAAGCGTCTTGTTTGTTGGTCAAATTCTCAGATTCTAGTGTTTGAACTTAGTTTTAGCAATTCTAAGCTTCCCATGTAAGCATAGAGCGGCTAGAACCGAGCTCGGACAGTCTAAAGAGTTTGAGAATTTGATCAACAGCTTACAGTTTCGTCTGAAGAGTTCTGTGCTGCCGACAGAGACTTTGAGAGTTCAGAATCAAATCAGAATTTACCCCATAGATCTAGTCCATGAAATTTACCAACAGACACCTACCTACTATAATAATAGTAAAAAATTTCCTAGACTATTTTAAAGTTTTCTTGGTTTTTATAAAACTGTTCACAATCTATAGGTACATTTTTGGTCTGCACTCATTTTCAAGGAATTCATTTGTTAGACACCTTCGAGACTCGAGTGAACTGGGGTCATTGGCCTCCACAAATTATGCGTTAATAGCTCAATTGCTTTTTAAACTGACAAATATTTAAGAAAATATTTTAAAAAACAGGCAAAATGTGTCGCTGCTGTATGACTTATCGAATAATACTGTAAGAGTTTGTGTAACACATATAAATAATATTCTGTTTGAAATGCAAACAGAGAGTGATGATCCGTGTGCTTTCAAAGGTATTGTTATGAATGTTGTGCGTAATAAATCATCCTGTATCATCATCTTTGTGATAGATGCTATAATAACCATGTCTCAGTACCCCGTCTGTACGGTTGGAATCAGTTTTTTATATGTTGGTGCAACTGCTTTTGTAGATTTATATACCTACATGTAGTTATTGTCTGCTATATTTTCATTAAAACAATTTACTAAAAATTTACACTATTTTTTATATAAACAAATAAATAAAGAACTGCAACCAGAAGCGTAGCGTGCCTTGGCGGGGCCTCGTATAAAAATTAGTTTAGGGGCCCTTCCCCCGTTGAAGTAAATGACTTAAACGGGGAAATCCCGCTGCCCGCGATAACCGATGTAGGGTGTTGCCAACTTTTGAACGCACGCTTTACGCGGGAAAAAAGGAAATTGCTTTTTTTGACTTCTGTCATTTCTGAAATAAAAAAAAAATTGGGAAGTTTTTATTAATTTTTGCTTACGCACGTTGGGTGCCCTCGTGGCCCGGGGGCCCCGTATAATTGATACGGCAGATACGGCGGTAGCTACGCCCCTGACTGCAACTCTTAAACAAATGACGAATTGAACCATTTTTTTATATAAATAAATAAAAAAAGAATTACAGCTATAAAACAAATGTTAATATAACATTTCTAGCTCAATCATCTCAATAATAAATTCCCAAAGTTATAAAGTTTTTAAATATCCTCGTATATATGCATCATTAAAGACCTTTTTTGGCACCATTTTTACGAAAATAATTTCAAAAATCTTATTCGTTGTACAAAAAAATTCATACATTATATGCCAACTTGGAAACGAACCACTATGACTTGCGCTTTTTTATGCAGTTGAGAAGCTGATCCATTGATCCTTTTTTGCACTGTATTACGCTACATTATTAACGCGAACAAAATTTTTATATTGATAGACAAAAGTTGACTTCTACGCTTGAGGTTATTTTTTATAATATAACATTAAAGCCGGTATATTCATATATACTTTAGGGTGTAGCTAAATGGCGCTTTCAATAATTTACATCTTTTTGATGTAGATATTTTTATTTACGTCGCGTAATACGTCATTTCATCGCGCAGCTAAATGAAAACAACTATTTTAGACAAAATGTGAATTATTCAGTGCGCCACTTTTTTGCTTCAAAAAGTTTGACGCAGTGGGGTACAACGAAACATTATTGAATACTGACTTAATTAATTTTAATAATATATTATTCTAATGATTGATATATAAAAATAAAAATTGGTAAATAAAAATAATAATTCATTTAAAAAATTATTTTATATCTATAATGTAGTATATTTTAATAATTATGTCAGCTGTGTGCCTATTATTCCTTTTCATGTTTTATTTTTGCTGCTTTTGTAAACAGCGAATGATATGGTTTTTGCCAGAGGTAAGGAACTTCTGCATTCCGTAACAGCTCACAAAACGTTATTAAGGGGATCAAATTTGGATATATCAAAAGATTTTTGAAATATTTTGCTCGACTACATAAGGAAATTTTACTGTGCTGCTGACTGCTCGATGCGATCGTGACGGCTCGGGCGGTCGTGTGTATATCAGTAGAAAATTTTCTATGGAAGTTTGTGGTTCGTCATACAGATGCTTGAAGCAGTCAGTTTCAACTGCTTCAAGCTGTTCAAGTACGGCCGGCCTAACGACATGAGAAACGCTTGCGCGTCTTGAGTTTTACATTTCCAAAGATTCGAGTAATAAATATTTCATTAGATTGTGGTAAAATAAGAATGTGATAATTATTTGATTGGAATCAAAAACGCCTCACGATAAAATGTTCCTTCAGCGTGTATTAACCCATCTAAAAAAGTTGTACACTATTTTCGTTGTATATCTATGTATCGCCCCTTAATAATGTTTTGCTTTAGAAGTACGTTTAGTAACTATGTTCCGTTAGAGCCGTACCCAAAATTAAAAATTAACGCATTTGAGTAGCGCGAAGAAATTATATTTAGATTCTTATGATCGTAGTCATTTCGGCGCTCCCCTAACGTGCACATTATTTCATAAAAATCAGTGTATTATAATTTTTTCGCCTCACACCAATGCATGTTGGGATGAATTCAACTATTAATTGCATAATGTCAATTCGAATATATTTTCAAACTAGCTCGTATAATTACGGAGGTTTTTTTTGACCTTATGACGTCACAGGAAGTAGCTATGGCGACTCGTGTTTTCGCACTGATAAATATTTAAAATTTTGAATGCTGTTTTATCCTATAAAACGATTACAATTAGGTGAAATATAAATTCCTGTGGACTAATACGATGACATGAACATTTTAAGACAATTTAAAAATAAGATTCAAATAGCCTATCATACATGTTTAACGAAATTTCTATTTAACTGTATAGTTTATAAAATACCCAGACCGAATTAGACATTTTCATATTTCTTGTACATTTGTTTATTTCGGGTTATCTCAGAAACTGCCAAACCAATTTGGATCAGACTTTCACTATAGTTTTTGTTATATACATCAGGGAATATGATGGGATTATATGTCGTCGCGCTTCTGCTATATGCGGTAGTCAAGAAACATGACATCAACGCGAACAAATCCATGAGTAAAGGCTATTAGTAAATAAAACTAATTTCTTTTATAGCACCGCCGAGAATTCAATTAAACCCACCAAGGCAAGTGGTAAGACCGGGTGAAAATGCTTACATACAGTGCACTGTAACGGGAGACGCTCCAATAGACATCAGCTGGACAGCGGTTGGAAGACCCCTGCCAAGATCCGTGCATGCGCAAGGTGGCGAACTAGTCTTCCGAGGAATTGAAATATCAGATGCCGGAAAGTATATGTGTCGCGCCACAAGTCCCTCTGGCGAAGCTGATGCGGTAGCTGAAGTCATTGTAAACGGTAAGTTTGTGAAATGTTTCTAATAAATACTTAATTATTTTGTGCCATTTTAACACACCCAATCGGTGGTAGTTCGTGGTCGGGTTTTTTGAAAATTTTATTTTACTCTTTTTAAACTTACGCTAGTTGTCGTGGTTAAGGCACACTGTCAGAAAATTCTTAATTTTTGTATACTTATTAAGGACATGATAATACAATTACCCTGAAAATTTGAAGTCGATCGACCGTATATAATCCGAGATAAATTCAATTAAAAATTGGATAATTAACATTGATTGTATACGATCTCTGTAGTTCTGAACCAGTTTCTTATTTATAAAAAAAGAACTAACTGTCAGAAACTTTCCAAAAACTGACAGTCTTTCAATGCATTTGTTATAAGTTTAAAAAAAAATAACAAAAAGTTTTTGACCGTCTAATTATTTATAAATAACGGTTTAAAGTTCAACAATTATAGAAAAGTATACACGCATATGAATACTGTATGGGTTACGTTTCCACGGGTACAGTCTTGCGTACAAATTATGGATCACTTAGCTGCAAGCTAGTATACTTTTGTGGCGCGTATAATCTATAACTTTTTGACAATATTGTATCACGACAACTACCTTAACTCTATACATTAATGCTGGGTTGCACAAAACATTGTCAAAAAATTGTGTTTGACAATGGTCTTAAGTTGTGATAATATAATTACAGTTCTCATACATGCAAGAGCTGTCTAATGTCATATTCAAACTCCCTGTCATGTACAACATTAGATTGTGTTCACACAAAAACAAATGCTTGATCTGCACAGAAAAAGGTCGTTTTTCAAGGCAAATTTTGATTAAAATACGTAGAAAAATATCAGTTCGAAGTAAAAATTATGCAAAAAACTAAGTTAAATATACTTATACATATGAAATATCATTTCAATCGATCAATTATTTTTCGATCAGAATCGAATTTAAACTCTACAATGCTTTTCTTATGGAGAAGTATGTGTGTTCACAATCTAAGGTCATTGTCAAATCAAATTATTTGACAATCCTTCCTGCAACCCAGCATAATACTCAGAGATACATTTCATGTCTGTGCAGATAATATTCTGTGTAATCTTTTCCGGCTCATAAGAAAGAAGGATAGATTTACGTTGGGGCTATCTCTATCCTTTTCCTCCACACGAACAACTGAGGTTAAAGAACTACTTTGAGAGAGATAAAGATGGTCTCAACATTGTTGTATGAAGAGGACACTTTTTACACCGCTAGTAATAAAAGTCGTTGATCATAACCTACCTTAATTCTGTACAGAACCGTATGTTTCACCTTCCATTGTCGCAATAAATCGTAATCAAGCCACCCCACCTGGTTCGGACGTCGAACTTCGCTGCGAGTCTAATACTGCGGGACCGCAGCCCGATATCAGATGGAGCAAACATGGCGAGCCATTACCTCAGAATGCGCGAGCATACGGAGAAGTACTCAGAATAAGTAATGTGCAAAACAATAACGCGGGACGTTACATTTGTGAAGCTGGATCAGCGAGGGATTTCATTGATCTCATTGTAGACCGTACGTAACACTACTTATAAATTTTCTATTAGCGTTTGTAATAGTTGCTTCTGTTTTAAAGAATTTGAAGTTTTCCTGTTTTGATGATCATGTAAGCAATGTTACAGATACTATGGGAGTATTGTCGTGAAAAAGTTTTCAGCGAATAGGGTATACGCATAATTTTTGAAAATAGTTCAAATCAATTATTTTCATATTAAAAGTTATAAGTATTTTAAACACCTTTTTTTATAATTCGTAGTAATCACACACGAAATCATTCTTATTGAATTGAAAAATGAATATTCTCTTTGGGCAAGATATTTTGGTTATTCCAACGCGCCTGACGTCATAGTCTATGTCAAACATCTTGTTTAAACTTTGTATTGATTCCGGTGAAGATTGCCCAGCAACCACACGAGTAGTTATGTTTACATAGACTTTGACGTCACACTGCGTTTCGATATTTTATATTTCGCGCGTATTTATTGCATTTTTGTTTAATTGGTATTTATTATTTAGTAAAAATTTAAAAAGAAAAAAACTATTGGAGTTTAATCAGTTGCAATAAAGATTACAAAAAATACTATTTGAGCTAAATATAAGTTACATATTTAGTTACATCTATTGAAAACTACTGAGAAAGCTCACCAAACTAAGTTTTTAAGCCACTTGCCATTGAATATCAGTAAAGAATTGCTGTAAGCAGTTTTAATGACAACGATAGAAAACATTTTATAACAACAGTTTTATACACACGGATAAGTAATTCAAAATTTTATTGTTAGAACTAATTTTATGTTATCAAATTACATTTGTTTTGTTTTTTTACGTTACTCATTTGAAAAACATCATGCAGTGCGTTTTAAGCTTCATGTCCTTTAATGTTCATTCGAATTCTAATTAATGTTTGTTTATCGAACCCTCTATAATATAATTTATTGTAATTTAATTACTGTTAGAATTTTATTTTATGAACTGCTAATGTTTTTATTTTTTTATACATTAGTCCATATATTTTTGTAGTAATTTTTTTGAAATAACTTTTGTTTTTTATTTTGATGCATGATTCGCGCAATTTTTTAAAACTTATTTTTGTTTTATTTTACATAAACACGTACAAAGCGAGTGTCAAATACCTTTGAAAAATATTCAACTTGTAAGTTTTATTTGATATAGATACTTACTTAGATAAATATATATTTAGTGACCAATATTGGAACAAAAACGTGAGAAAGATACAAAAATATAGGTCATTTTAAAAAGTACTTACATAAAAATACAATCATTTTACACATTGCAAGAAAAGAAATCTGTGAAATTGTATAGACAATAATCGTGCTTCTAATCTAATTTAATTTATATCGTTCAAAATTGCTTTTTTAGAATTTTCACACGTAATAATCAAAATTTTTGGCGACTTTTTATTAACAATTTGCGTACGTCACTTTCTCAGAGACGCCAGTAAAAACGTGATGTAGACTTGACGGTCGAGTTTGTAGGAATTTCATTGCTTATATTACGTTTCCATAGCTCGTTTAATCTTGACTGTTGTCTATCTGTTCTATCGGAGAACTGTGAACTGAATTTTGAGTCTATGTATTCTTGAAAATTAAAAAAAGAAACAATTAGTTAGAACTGTGGCAGTTGCAAAAAACCACACCTAATGGCTATTATTTAATTAATCGGTTCCAAAACCAGAAAATTCGCTTTGTACATGTTTATACAAGTTTTCGTTTTGAAAATAATTTTCACGATTTTTTAAAGTTATGTAGTAGCACAGTAGTAGAGTTAAAACAATTGTAATGACAAGTGATTTGCATGTCGTGTTTGTAAACCACAGCGTACTTCGATCGCTGCACAGTGCTCTCTTGTGACCATAGAGGCTGTAGACATCTGCCAACACCTTGTCGAGAAGTAAGGAGACGCTATCAAAGGCACCATGCGACGGGTCTGTTTATTTACAAACTGAGGCGACTCAGCCGCCATCTACATAATTATTATATGTACTGAGCTTATTCTTCATTTCAAACATTGCACTTGTTTTTGTTTAATCTTTTCAGTGTTTGTGCCGTCCTGTGATTGTCATTTGTTCGGTAGACGCATTTGTTTTGTTTTGTTTTTCAGCCAAAGGTATATCTGTTAGTAAATTCAAAATACAAAGATGATATCTTGCAAATAATCAAATAAGATGTTTTACTATTGAATTGGTTATTTGTTTTTTTACCAATAGTATTATCACTTATCAGTTTCAAATATTGTATCTTTGTTGTTATATGTCTGACAACAAAAGCTTTAAAGAAACGTTTACAATTAGCTAATTAATGACTTTAATATTTAAATTAATTATAATTATTAGTACTGAAAATGATGTTTTGTTGGGTCATTCTTGTTTCATTTCACTGTAAACGGAAAATAATAAGTTTGGAAACAGTTATTTGTGTCGCAAATTTGTATATTATAACGTTCCTATTATGTTTTTCGACATAAAAATATATATACCCGTCTTTCCGCCATGGCGACTCCACCACTTACATTAGACCCGTCCTTCCACCATAAACATTTCGTTCTCAGTTTCTCCGCTATAAAACAATTGAATAAATTAACAGAGTACTTTTGGTTGTATTTTTTTGTTTTTATGAAAGCTTATAAGTGTATTTTTTAATATTTTAAATATTTATATCATATTGTGTCATAATCTAGTTTTGATGTTATTATTATTATTATTATTTTTTAGTTACAAAACGGTATTCAAAAAACTGGTTTAGATTTTTTTTATGTCAATCATTTTATTTTTAACAATATCGATTAAAAATTTAGTCATAACGACAAAGTACAAATTTTTTATTTTGTCTGACACGATTTTATCGTTAAATAAGGACAACAGGTATTGTGGTAAATTTTTGGGTTTTCATGGTGATAGACACTAGAGAGAAGAAATGTATAATTATTTTAAACTGTGTTAAAAACATACATTTGGATAATATTTTTCTGTTCATTCGTAAAATATCGCGACTCAATAAAGCACTATGTATATATGCAATATACATCATAAAATCGGTTTAGTTACCAGTAATACGCGACTTCGACGCTACCACGACTATATCCAAATATGAGCAACTTGTTAGTACTCAAATGTCTACAAGTCTCGCCAGAGGAAGTTTTGCTTGAAAGTACGCAGCGTCGCCGTAACGTCGTCACGTATTACTGGTCTAGAAGCGAAGTAAGGGTACTTAACAGCGGTATACTTGTGTTGGTAATAAAGATTACTATAAAATTGTACATAGTTATGTGTGTTTGTAATTATCAGTGGCGGACAATAGCAATCATTGATCGTTAAAAAAAATTGAACTTTTTATTTTAGTTTTAACTTGTAACTTTACAAAAGAGTTTTACGCTAATATCTCATAAAAATATTTTGAAACTTGAATAGTAAATACAACTTATTCGACAGTTCCGTTGTTTGAACTTGTTTTTTTCTTCTTATTTTCTTGAGTTTTATGAAATTTTTATTTCAACTAACCTATAAACTTTGAATCACAGAACCTCCTGTTTAAAAAATAAATTAAATGTAATACCCACTACGCCACTGCTGATTATCTGCCCGTGTGTAAATAAACTATCCACTAAATCGGCTAGACATTATTTTTGAAATATTTATTACATTTTTTTTTAATTAGTCAAATGAGAGCTATTTGGAAATACATGATTCTACAGTTATTTTAAAATATGATTTAATATTGTTTAAAAAAATTGTGTTGAAAATTAAAAAGTATTTGCTATTGAAAAAAAAATTAAATGTTTTATCTAGCTTCAAAATACGTCTAAAGTTATATCTTTGATTATAAAAAAGATTATTTTAATTGTTTGTGTTGCCAATTACAGACTAATTATATTTTTTTTTATAATCAAAGGTTATTATTTCCTTATTAGATGTTAATAATTATAATTGAAAATAGGTCCAAGACCCTCGCCAACTGTATCCGTTCTTCCTCCATTGAGGATTGATTCATCTGTGTCAGTCATCCGACTAGGCGATACAGTTGACTTACGTTGTTCTGGCGCCAGATCAGGATCAACTTATGAGTGGAGTAAACCGAACAACAGACTAGCAGACAATTGCCAAGCGCGCGGATCACTGTTAAGAATAAATTCAGTAAGACCCGAAAATGCCGGTCGGTACAAATGTGAAGCCACTGATAACACAGGAACTTATGGCGAGGACTATGACCTTGTAATTGAAGGTACGTCGCTTTATTGTTCATTTGACACGCTTTTTTGTTTCGCGTCCTCTTTCGTTCACATATACAAAAAACGTTGCAAAATTTTAAGTTAGGGACCGTCTAAGATAATTTATTGAAAGAGATGAAATGCCTAGTCATTTCTTTTTTACTGTGCTGGATTTCTAATATGGTTTTTAGCTTTAAATTTAGATTTAATAGTCGCAATTGTTTTTACTATATGAAGATCTCAGTTGAGAACAAATGACAGTCTTAAATCTAGATTGAAAGCTGAATGTTGTATCAGAAACCCAACATTAAACAGTCAAATAATTTGTTTACAAACACAGATTGTAGTTGACTTTAAAAATAATTTAATAAACAATTTATTCATTTTGTATATTTAGACCTTAACAATGGGGGACAAAACGATACACCTTTGCAACCGGAAGTAAAAACAGCACCTTACGGCTCAACAGTAGCAATGGATTGCTTGACAGACCTGGAACCTCCAATTTCGTATAAATGGACCAAACAAAACGGAATTTTGCCAAAGGCTGTTAGCCAATATGAAGTAAGTATTTATTTATTGTTCTATTATCCATTTTCATTGTAAATCAGTTCTAATATATAAAATTATAATTTAATTTTCTTATGGGTTTTTTTGTACTATACCTAAACGGGAAACTTATTTCTAGAATTTCTGACTGTTTGTAAGAGCATCACTTGAGAACGACTAGACCGATTTTGACGATACTTCAATATCTAAACTTAAATTATGAGATGCTTTTTTGTCCACTCGCGTTTCAGTTAAATAAGATATCTGTCTAAATCTGTATTAAGAAAGGTGTTGCTAGTAGAACCTTCAATGCTGCATATACCTGTCTGCAGTGTTTTATTTGGACTGCTGTTGTTTCAATACTATATCTACGATAGTTTATTTATTCGATTTTCCCTTTTCCAGTCACACTTAACAATTCCGGAAGTAACTGCAAACGATGCTGGAACGTACGTTTGTACTGCTTCTAATGGCGAAACCAAAATGGACGTTCCAATGATTTTAGTCGTGACGGGAATAGTACCATACTTTGCACAGGCGCCATTAAGTTACATAACTCTGCCGCCGATACCAGATGCTTACCTTAAATTCAGTATTGAAATATCTTTCAAACCAGAAAGTCCAGATGGTATGTTGATAATAATAGCAGATCTATTACTTCCTTTGTTTTAATGATGTAAAAAATAAACAATCAGCTATTTACCCGGTGAAATATTTGCGGTTATTTATTATTATTATACAAGGCTGCGCAGAAAATTTTGCGCATGATTGCAAATTCCGGTCGAGGTTTTAATTTTATATAACCAGTATCTGCATAAATATAATTAGTTCTTTCAATTCTACTGTTAAAAACTGCTTTATTGTTTTGTTTTTTTGGGAAACAGAAACCGGAAACCGCCATGTTGTTTTATAGAACGCCGATATATTAACCAGTTAATTATCGAGCTAAAATGGTTACAATAGAAAATAACTGATTATTTTACATCACTACTTTATTTTAAATCTGTTTTTGTGACTGAAATTTGTTTTGTTAGGTTTAATATTATACAACGATCAGTCAAAGACCAATCAAGATTTTGTGTCTTTGTCACTCAACAACGGCTATCCAATATTCCGTTTCAACTGTGGATCTGGAACGGCTGTTATACAGGGTGATCGTCCGTTAACCATGAGTGAATGGCACACGATTAAAGTAACTAGATCCCGCAGAGAAGGTTTCATGTATGTTGATGGTCAAGGACCTTATCAAGGACAGTCGGCTGGTAAACATCAAGGCCTTGATTTAATGCAACCGTTGTATATTGGTGGAGTTCCAAATTATGATGATGTTTCTCCTGAAGCCGGGCCCAGAACTGGATTCGTTGGTGAGTATTATTAACAAACCAAGCTATTGAAGAATTCTTTTTCGAACCAGAATTACTCTTCATTGAGAAACGTCTTTCTAAAGATCCAAGCAAGTCAAAAATCCCTGATTGCAAGTTGCTTGATAATGGTGCTTGTAATGTTTGCTTCTTAGGTTGTATAAGCCGATTGGTAATCGGAAGATTGGATTACGACTTAATGGGAGAAGCTCAAGAATCTGTTGGTATAACGACTTGTGAGACATGTGCTGTAAATCCATGCCACAATCGTGGAGTTTGTCAAGAAGCAGCTACCAAACACGGATATTCATGTCTGTGTCCGGCTGGTTTCAGCGGCACAAACTGTGAGAGTATAGGAGAAGCTTGTTTCCCAGGTACTATCTTGTTGAAATGTTGTTTTTATTAAGTGAATCATTACATACTTATTTTTGGGGACGAAAGTTGACTTTTGCATGCCAATTACGTAAAATAAAAATTACGCATGTGCAAATTAAAAGTAAAGTGTTTTCGTCCATTGGGAAATTGTTTTCAAATCGAACGTAAGCAAAAGTGGCTCGTCTCAAATGCCAATTTTTTGCCCTAGTAACATACTGCACCATTTTAATCTCAGAAACTTTAATCCAATATAGATTTCAAGTATTTGTTTGTTTGTTTTTTGCAGGCGCTTGCGGTCCAGGGCGTTGTGTAAATAAACAAAATGGATTTGATTGTTATTGTCCAATGGGCAAAGCAGGTAGTCGTTGCGAATTGGATATTAACGTAAATGAACCAGCATTTGCAGACGATGCATTCATTGCATATCCCACACCCAAACCTACAAGAAAATTCAAAATGGGCGTTCGATTTAATGCTGCCGACCTTAAAGACGGAATTATACTCTATTGTGGTGAAAACGATGAAGGCGATGGTGACTTTACAAGCTTGGCAATCAAAGATCGTCATTTGGAGTTCCGATTTGATGTTGGATCAGGTTAGCACAAAATTCTATTTTTAAAACTCCACAAATATAGTAATCTGTCTGCGAATATTAGGTATTTGTTGTGACAAAAAGAAGACGTCATGCAACAGTTAATTCGACATTTTTTGACTGCATTTTTAATTTTTGATAGTGTCCACAAGCACATAAAAACCGGCCTATTCTACTAAATTTTAAATTTTTATATGCTTAGGACCTGCTATTATCAGAAGTGACCGTGAACTCCAACCAAACGAATGGATTACTGTATCAGCAGCTAGAATAATGGGCGAAGGAAAGCTGATAGTTAATGGAGGTTCGGCAGTGTCTGGCCGGAGTCCAGGACCTTCCAAAGCACTCAATTTACAAACACCTCTCTATGTAGGCGGCTATGATAAGGAACGAATCACTCTCAACAAAGGCGTCGGTGTCAACAGCGGATTTGAAGGCTGCATTTCAGGGGTATGTAACAACGAACCTAGTCATTTCATTCACTTACTCAGTCTATACAAAGTGATTTATTAGCTCACTGATAAACTTTGTAGATGAAAACCAATCTAATTTTTAGTGTATTTGCCATATGGCCACATACACTATTGGCGTCGGTCGGATGGCGGGACCTAGGGGTCGGACCAAAATTTCTCGACGTTTCATAACCCCCTAAACACATTGCCACCATTTTTAAAAATGTTTATACATATATGTATATATATATATGTGTGTGTGTGTACGCGCGATAACTTTCGAAAGAGTTAATTGATTTCAACGAAATTTGGGCCACATGTTGAAATCCATCACCGCAAGAAGCCTATTTAAAATGGGCCTAATCGGGCTATTTTAAGGGTAGTTTTTAGGGGTTGAAAACTGTTTTTGGGCCCCAAAATACCGAAAAAATTCTCCGAATCGTTTCAAAATTTAAATTTAACCCTTTGGTAGTGATTAAAAAGTTTCCCCATCATTTTAATAAAATCGGCCCGACAGGACCGGATTTACAAATTTTATGAAAACACTAGTTTGCATATAGTGACTTATTTATTGAAGGGTGTATTTAATTTGGTGTAGACGTTAGATTGATAATAATATTACAATTAAGAAAAAAATGTTATTTTAAGGGGTGTATTAAGGGGTTAAATTTTTTATTTTGCCCAAAAACAAACTTAATTTCACATAATAAAAGTTTAAAACCACACGGCCCTATACAAACAAACACACTATATTGCCGGCAGGGTTTTGGCACTGCGACCCGGGTTTTTATTATTAATTAATAACGAATGTTTGATATTATTAAATTCGCTGTAATTCCAAATTATGTTTATATACATTTTTTTCCATAAAATTAGAAGAGCTTTTATTGGTCATAATTTCTCAGTGAGTTAATAAAGTAGCCAGTATACTATATATTTGGACGCTAATAACCTCAGCTATTTAGCGTCTACAATCTACAATGCTTCGTTCATCTTCAATTTGTTTGTTTCGCGAATACAGCCAAATTCGTGGATCAATCGTTTGAAATATGGAAAAGACGCTTTTTAAACCTAGATTGAGTTTCACGATTCCTGTCAGTTTGGGATAGCTCAAAGACTCAAGATTGTGGATAACAGATAGTCTAAGAATGCACATAATTAATGCTGAGTTTCTGATCCAACTTTTAACTTTAAATCTAGATTTAAGAATATCGTTAAATTGAGCTGTATCAGTTGATATATATTCTAATCCTTAAATTTAATTTTCAGATCGAAGTTACTGGTTTGAATCTCAGTCTGATAACTTCTATAATGGATTCGGCGAACGTTCAAGATTGTTCAGATTTCCATGCTGAAAGAGATAGAGTAAACACCGGATACAATGACGTCTTTGAAAATAATAGCCATAGCTCAAATGATCATGAAAACGACGTGAATTCCGATAGGTCGTCATTCCCATGCGCTGTCAATCCGTGTCTTAACAATGGACACTGCTATCCGACATCGCCAACTGATTATAAATGCAGTTGCCAGCAAGGTTTCAGGTAAGCAATTATTTACGTGCGGCAAACAGGGAATATGCATGTTTTAAAAATTCTTTCTCTATAAGGAAGATAAAGGACAAATCTAGGTCTCTAATGAACTACTTTTGTAATTTATGCACGATTTACTAGAAAAAAGTTGGCATTAATTGTGCCAAAAAACACACGTTTTCAATGTCACACTACGACCTTATACGTACTTATTTCACAAAACTGTTCCATCACAAACTTAAAGTGACTTTTCCTTTTTCGGAAAAGTTTTTTAAATCTTCAAAATATTTCCAAAAATTAGAGTAATCAATTGACAGCGGCACCCTTGCAATAGCATCTTTTAGCCTCGTAGTTGGCACCAGCCAAAAATTGGAACGTGCGGATGATTTGAGCGGGACCGAGCTAAAGAAGGTCACACCCACAATATGTCTTTTGCCTACCTCGCCTCTTACCGCTGGGTCTCAGCACAAACTGTGTGAAAGTGATCCAACACTGTTAAAGCTAGTTTACATTTGTTACCAATATTTTTTTCGTTTTTGCAACTTTTAAATGGTTACAAAAATTCCGTTTGAGGAAAATTATCAAATGTATCAACTGAATATAAATAAAAGCATAATCTATAATCAAGGACACAGTTTACCTCGTTCCATGAATGACGTCAACTGGCAGATCGTTTATATTTTTATTAACCACGCAATATCAATTTATTGACAGTCCACTGAGTGACGTCATCCAACGGAACTGGTCATTCCTGTTTGTAGTAACCTTGATCTACAATATACTTTTTGTAATACTTGCATAGAAAGTGCAACATTACATACTTGTTTTTGGGGGAATAAAATAGGCTTTTTTGCATATCAGCAACTAAAAATAAAGGTCGCACATGTGCAGATCAAAAGTAAATTCTTTTTGTCCCTTGGGAAATTCTTTTCGGGTCGAAAGTAAGCTAAAGTAGCGGCATTCTACACGATGGTTGTAAATTACAGTTCACCTAACCTACAATGTTCAATTTGTTTTTATATTTTTAATGTTATTCTTTCAATAGACTTATTATAATGTTTGTAGCTCAGGTAGGCCTGGCGATTACGCCTCGTATGCAATCGCTAACCTTCTGGACGCTGATGACCTCAGATGTTGAGCGTCTATAATCTATCTATCTAGCTAACCTTCCGTTCTAAGATGCATAATGTACTATTTCATATTTACAGTGGCCTGCATTGTGAAATAGAGGAAAGAGCTAATCTCTGCGACAGCCATGCTCCTTGCCGTAACGGTGGAACATGTAGGGGTACGACGTTCACTTATAAATGTGACTGCCCTCTAGGATTCGCTGGAACTAACTGTGAACTAAGTAAGTTCGTTTTGTCACAGTCTATCCATGAGTTTAGTCTGATGTAGCAAAATTGTATTTATTTATTTTAATATTTTAGATGCCGATATCAAAAATGAAGCCAGCTTCAGAGCTGATGGTTACATAGAATTGAGTTCGGATCTTCTGCCCCATATAAATGCAAACGAAAATGAAATAATTGCTTTAGAAATCACAACAAATGCTAGTGATGGACTTATATTCTGGCATGGACAAACGCCTGATATGGACGGAAGACATGAGGATTATATTTCACTTGCAGGTAAATGTGAAAATTTATTATTTTTTTGCCGCAAATGTACAAAATCTATGTTCCAATATATATTTGTTCTATCGCGGAACATACTTCAATCATTGCATATTACTTATTATTTATTTACTAGCGGTACCTGTGCGAATAATTCGCACTAACATTCATTCCTAATTTCTCACGCTCTTTATAACTTTCTTCTTTTTGTTGTATTACATTACAAAGCTCAGTGACGGTTCAATAAAATATGTTTTCTAAAACTGTCATATAGAGGCACAAGTATCGAAAACGTTGAGCTGAAGCGCCGCCATACGAAAAGTATTTATTCGTAAATTTTGATTAAAAATTAAACAAAACAAAATTTACCGACCATCAATCATGTTGACGCTGTTTCAAAGTTAGAACAGTCAGATGGCAGCAGTGCTGCATATATTGAATAAATGTATAATTGTTATAATTAATTATTTTGCAAAAACAAAAGCAATAATAGATTTTTTAGTTATTGATGTCGGTAGAGCAAGCAATTATCTATAAAATGATATAAAATTTATGTGGAGCAATTGTATGTTTTTTTCGAGAAAGGGAGGCAAACATCTTAACCTTAGCGTATTAACAGAAGCGTAGCGTGCCTTGGCGGGGCCCCGTATAAAAATTTGTTTGGGGGCCCTTCCCCCGTTGAAGTAAATGACAAACGGGGAAATCCCGCAGCCCGCGATAACCGATGTAGGGTGTTGCCAATTTTAGAACGCACGCTTTACACGGGAAAAAAAGAAATTGCTTTTTTTGACTTTTGTCATTTCTGAAATAAAAAAAGGGAAGTTTTTATTAATTTTTGCTTACGCACGTTGGGGGCCCCCATGGCCCGGGGGCCCCGTATAATTGATACGGCATATACGGCGGTAGCTACGCCCCTGCGTATTAATATATATGATGATTATTGTATATTATTTACTTAATACTTCAATATAGGCCTATTGCGTATCTATGACATGCAACGAAAGCGGCGTACTGTTAAGGATGGTAGAATACTACAGGTTGGGCGTTAAAATTGTTTAAAGCGTGATTGGCGAAACGGGAGAAAGAGCGGGGGTAGTAAGTTTTAAAATATTTTCGCCAACTGTCAAACGTTCATTATAATTGAAAAATCAAACTAAGGGTTTTGAATGATATAAGCAATCGATTCAACCGTTCACAGACGTGACCACTTTTATAGCATCTTATGCCCAACTGATAGTAGGCTACTAACCTTGCTCGCTTGGGTAGTTGAGTCGTTATGAATATAAGACAACAAAACTAAAATTCGTGTTAAGGTAGTTGTCGTGGTACAATATTGTCAACAAGTTATAGATTATACTCGCCACAAAAGTATACTAGCTTTTGTAGCTAAGTGATCCATAATTTGTACGCAAGACTGTACCCGTGGAAACGTAACCCATACAGTATTCATATGCATGTATACTTTTCTATAAATTGTTGAACTTTAAACCGTTATTTATAAATAATTAGACGGTCAAAAAAAATTCTTATTTTTTTTAAACTCATAGCAAACGCATTGAAAGGCTATCAGTTTTTGGAAAGTTTCTGACAGTTAGTTCTTTTTTTATAAATAAGAAACTGGTTCAGAACTACAGAGATCGTATACAATCAATGCTAATTATCCAATTTTTAATTGAATTTATCTCGGATTATATATGGTCGATTACTTCAAATTTTCAGGGTAATTGTATTATCATGTCCTTAATAAGTATGCAAAAATTAAGAATTTTCTGACGGTGTGCCTTAACCACGACAACTACCTTAAACGCCCCTCACACGATGACTAATATACTGTTCAGTAAAGAGTCCCTCACAGGGTTAATACAATTTCGGGTATCTTTGAGCAACACTGAACTTGAATACGTCTAATTGTTATTTGTAGTTGTTGGCGGTTATTTAGAATACAGTTGGGAATTGGGAACTGGACCAGCTATTGTTAACTTTACATCTTCCCGAGTTGATAACGGAGAACGTCACATTATTGTCTTGAAACGTTCGGGCAAAGTTGGCAGCATTGAAGTTGACAATCAACGAACGGAGTTTTCGGAATCAGAAGGACTTGCTGATTTGTTGAACACCAGAGGAAATATTTATTTAGGTATAACTTGATATATTTTATTTTTTTATTAGCAACTAAATCAGTTATACTTTTTTTTTAATTCATTTGTTTGGGCATATCAATGTAATTTGTTCGTGTATTAAATTGTTTAATGCAGGTTTATTTATTTATAGTTTCTTTATAAGTAGGGATGTTCATAACTACTGTTTTTTTACAATCGTTCAAAGATAGTAGCTTAATCAATCGTACTTGTTTTTTAATTTCAATTGTTTATTGAACGTTTCCCGTTACCTTTGTAATGTTTTGTAGGTGGAGCGCCAAATATTAGCCTTATGACAGGCCAACGCTACAAATATGGATTCAGTGGATGCATTCACACTGTTGAAATGCAGAACAATCCAGCTCTTAATTTAGGTGATAAAGCTGTCTCGGGAGTCAACGTGAAACCATGTACCAGGTAAAATTATCATTTGTTAATTAATATAACAAATATTAACTTAGTATCAGTATTCGCGCCATGCAAGGCTTTGAGCTGCAGTTGTGAGGGCTTACGAGCGCCCATGGTGGCGAAACTTGGCAACTTTTTGATAGGCTTAGCAACACTTTGAACCATAGTGGTAAAACATCTTGACTGACCTTTTACAACAATGAGTCGTTTTAGAATATCACTTTTTGCAGTATTATGTTATTATTATTGGGAATACTATTTCGATGATTTTTAATCAACAGTTATTTTATTTTTTGACAACAGCCATTCTTTTGTTTGAAATGCTATAACTTATCAAATAATGAAATTTTTTATCGCGTTGTGTCCCTACTGCGCGTAGTGAATATGACCAAAACGCAAATTGCGTATCTTCATTCGTAAATATTTGTGATGTGTGTAGTTTAGATATAATTAACTAACATTAATTCAATGATTTCTTTTTATGCTCGCATATATTGGATCGTTAACATAACCTCAACGCTTAGGCCGCGTTGGATTCCTTCGTCCCTCGTGTTCACTGATTCAGATCAGTTCGACGAGATCCAACAACCTCCTCCTGTATACATCCTGCATCCTCGTCCTTCCAGTAGTACTCCTTCCATATTATGTTGCCATTACAATTTCTTAGTTCAGTTAATTACAGCCTTATCCTGTATACGAATAAACAATCTAAAATACGTTAAACAGTATTGTTAATACATTTTTTTTTTACATAAATGAAATGAATGTAAATATTTTGTGATTTTATCAAGACTACCGTGTTAGGATAATTAAGGTAAAGTATATTTTATGATTAGTAAATTCCAAATAAAAAAAGGCTCAAACCCAAATTTATGCTCCAAATACGATAGAGTAGTCATCTATTTTTTTATTGCCTTAAATTTTTTTTGCATACTCAGCAGTTCAATATGTTCAATATGAGGTTTGCCAATAGGGATGTTGACTATTTTTGGGAAAGTGTTTTAAATCGTGCATAAGTACCTTGATATATGTAGTCACAAATATTTATTATTTTTATTTAAATACGACTCAAGCTTTAAAAATCGTGTATTTTCAATTCCGTTTCAAATTTCGCTCCAAAACGCCAATGCTTGTCACGTGACTGTCGTGACATCATACAGTCATAAACGTTGGTAAACTGATGAGGTGATGAAAGGTTTTTTCGTAGTTGTTACTATAGTTATATGTAATTTGACGTTTCCTACAAATAAATAATAATAAATTACACACTAAATATTAACCAAACAACGAAGTCTTTTGACAGCGTCTGATATTGTTTATGACTGTGTGACGTCACGCACTCTGTTTGGTTTTCACGTGACTTAAGAGTGATTTAATTACGTTTTATTTAGTATTAATGTTAAAATTATGTTTGTATTTGAATACAATCAACATCCCTATTGTAAATAATTGATATTATCTACTCTATATCATCTAGCAGTGTTGAATAGTATTCGAGATACTAACAACAAAAAATGATTTAAAAAAATTGAATTAGTGTGCCACAGATTTTTTTTTCACCATAGTATTGTCTGTTAAATTCAATAATAAAATTTTAATAGTACTGGCCCTTAGACTTGTAGAACGTGTATTCCACTAAAACTTTGAGAAGTGAAGTCGAAAGTGATAAACCATGAACTTATCCAGCTTGGAAAAGTTATGAAATATAATTATTTGTTTCTTTCTTTTTTTTGCAGTGACGATGGAGACAGTGATAATGAAATTGTGAATTAAAGAAAGCAATATAAACATATGAGAATAAAAAATAGTTTTTAAAAATACTACTTGCATTGTGCAAAAAAAGCTTGTCACATTAAAATCTACGAGAGGTCAATGTAATAAATTGCTAGCATTTTTTATGTAATTGTAATTTTAAGTTTCTCAATTTGTGTTCATTGAAAACTTGGACAAGTCCTAAGTTATATTTGTTTTTTTGTTTTTATAAGTTGTAGTCCAAAAGCAAAATTCTAGATTTTTAAAAGTTTTTTGCTTGTACGTATTGTTATAAATTTTTGAAATGTTAAAATTTTATATATTCTAGTATTTTTTAATTTGTATATTTATTTTTTTTTATAATGTTGTGTTTTAAAAACTTCACTAACAATTGCTTTTGGAATTCAACTTTTTTTATTGTAATTATACTGCCATGGCTGCCAAGCCGAAAGATTATTTTAGTCCTTGATGTATAATATGAAATTATGCACATCGTTTTTGTGCTGTTTTTTAGAAATAATTATTGTTTTTTTTATTTACAATTTATTTTCTTAATCAATTTAATGTAAATGTTGCCTCTAACTTTTAAATTAATGAGGTAATTAATTCTGTTTTTGTTTCATTCAATTTTCCTTGTTTTGGAATTTAGAATGGTACATATCAAAATATAACAAAATAATTGTTTGTCATGTTAAGAACGTAACACTAATTATAAATAAATATAGATTTGATATAAAATTAGTTATTACACTAAACTTGTAATGGTTATATCCAATTTTATAAAGAAATAAGATTTTTATTTTAATAGATTTCTCATTTTTATTTTTAAACAGTGACAACTGTTAAAAACTCCATAATTAACATTTTTAGCGATCTGTTAACTATTTAAAATACTCTCAAATTTCATTTATTTTTTATTTCAACAAAACTTATAATTTTATCTGCAAAATACATCTAATTCAAAAACATATTTGATTATCTCATTATTTCTTTATCAAATCAGTACCAAAACTGGCTTTTAAATATATAATTTAACCACATTTCAAATGTAAGAATAATAATAAAGTCAATTTTAAGCCTGTAACTTTTAGCTGCCATTGAATCAACATTTAATTTTACGAATTGTGTCATAAGAAGCTACTAAACCAGTTCGACTTCGATATCGTATTAATTCTAAATCCAAATCTCATCTCACAGACAACATGGAAAATCCAACTAATGTTTTTTTTTCTTTAAAGTGCCATAATAATCATTTTTTGAACTATGTCCGAATATCTGCTTAACATTTTCGAATTGCTTTCCATAAATATTTTCGATTGATGCTTAGGTAGTTGATACATTTTTACTCGTTCTGTTTGTAAATTTGTCTGCCATTTTGTTTATATTTATAAGTCAGTTTACGTCTGAATTTATATAAAAAATATTTTATATTGACACGGAATGATAATTGTTATGTGTAACATAATATAAACAATTGGTGCTACATATTATATAGGTATATATTATATAATTAATTCTGATCATTTGCTTATTAATATGATTTTAGAATAATGTGGTTTTGAATAAACAATTTATCCATTGTTCAAAGAATTAAAAAGTGATTCTACTTTTAATAAAACCCTTCTGTTTTAACAATATAGTTACTATACAGTGAAAACTCATCAGATATGTAACCATTCTCACATTTCTTATCTGATGAACTTATCATTAGGTTTCGACTTTTTGATGATTTTGCGTCTCGTAAAACAAAGAAGTAGTATTTTGCGGATACAGTCAGATATTGCACAAGGTAGTTAATCAAATTTGTGGGTAAACTTTTGTTGGTTTTTGTACTCGTGTTCCTGGACAAAATAATTCAAAGGTTGTTTCGAGTTGATTTACTTTTGAGAAATGATGCCCTAACATAATAACTATGGTTGAGCTGTTAGGAAATTTTGAACTGCTAAAAGTGCTTGTCGGCAATAGAGAACTCTTTGGGTACAACTGCGGGTCTGTTGGTCAGATTCTTCGAACTGTTTAAAGACTGACAGTTCTAGGCTCTTAGTAATTTTAGAAACACTACAAAAACCAAGTTCAAATAGTCAATTTTTGTGAGTTTGTTTCGAGTTTTAAAGTGCATGTTCAGGAACGGATTTAGGTATGAACTCAGGGCGGCAAAGTTGAAAAAAATGTATAAAAAGATTAAACGTAGTCCACTGATGAATTACGAAATAAATAAAACAAAGTTTCAAAATAAGTCGGTTGTTACTAACCTGTTATGAAGCTCATTTTGTGGGAAGAATGATGTGAATTGAATTGTGATCTGGTGGGAAGTGTGGGTAATAAGAAGGATGCGGAAAAATACTTGAACCCATGGGTGCAAATCATCCAAACGTCCAAAAATACATGTTGATATCCTTCTTTTGCAGCAGGGGCGTAACTGTATGATCCGCGGAACACAATCCGGAAGCTCTAGGGGTCCAGATGTCTAATATTTTGTTATGCTTGATAACACATCACAAAATCACTGATTCTACAAGATAGGGTTCACCCGAAATCTGGCAGGAAAAGAATTGTCGTAAAATTATCATAAGTGATTCAGTATTGAAATGTAGATCCAATACACGATTTACTGTACAAATAATATTGCAATTGTTTTTAATAAAAAAAAACTTCTTTTTTCTGATAATGTAGCTCTTTTTTCAGTTAGTAATAACAAACTTATCACCAGCGGGTTGAATATTTATAGAAAATACTAATATCGAACAGCTGTCAAAATTTCAGAGTGATTGCATATGACAAATTTGAGTGATTTGCAATTAAACTTTACACTTTTCATACACATTTCCTGTCAAAAAACGGCTGTTATTGGAAATTGGTAATATTAAAAAAATTAAGGTTTTTTTCACGTTTAGGGGGGTTCTAAAGTTTAGATAACAGTTAAATTGCGCATTGGTACGCCACTGCTTTGCAGCTAAATATAAGCTGACTAAACTGAGTGATCAGTAGCGCGTTCAAGAAGCGGCCACGATTTATTAACGTATTGTTAGACGCAAATCAGTAAAAAATTCAAACTTATTGGTAAGTCGGTGGTAAACTATGTTTTCTTTCCTGCGTTTGTATTGAAAAAAATGTACACATCGAAAATGAAAAACATATCTTATGAGGTAACAATTGTATTAAATATAATATAATGCTCATTATATTTTTTACGTTGAATGTGTTATATATAAATATATATATTATAAAATATGTAAAAAGTGCATTTTCAATAACTTGACAATAATTAATTCTATGAAATAAATGACTGTAAAGAATATTGAAATTGTGTTTTCAATTTTTGTTTATGATTTATATATTCTGTCCCTAAAATATCAAAAAAGATCTCTATTAGATATACTCTGGTGCAATGTAATCACTTGCGTTAAATTCCCGGTTCTCGGAAAAAATACATTTTAATGCCATTCGATTCAGTTTGATGAGAATGCTGACAAATATTATTTCAACACCAATGACCTCCAATGTTGAGCACCGATTTCTATTTCAGGAGAAAAAGCAAATGACAGTTACTGTTAAAAAATATCCCAACGGTCTCAATTCATCTTTGACATGCATCATACATGACGTCAGGTATCACGTTATAATTACGTCATATGCGCGGCTATATGACGTCACTAAGGTAAACAGACGTTCAGAATTTCCGCGTTGGGTTCACAGAGCTAAATGTATTGATCCGTCCTGGAGAATGGAGTTCCCAATTTTCCATTCAGGAAAAGTACGTGTAGGCGGAACACTGCAAACGTTTAGTAGAAAAATGTTGTGAAGATGAATTAAACGTTAGAGAAAAAGTGGAAAAATGATTGACAAAATATTAATGGAAGACGCACAAATAAAATGCACAGTTTGGTGTGATTTTAAAAACAAGTTGTAAGGAAATGTTAGTATTTTAAGGTTATATCATTGTTGCCGATAAAAAATATCAAAATGTTTTGGTCGGTGGAGTTATTACTTTCACTCGAAACAATTAATACTTGCCTGTGTTATGAACGGAAGCTCAAAATATGTAAGTATTCATAAAATTTCCTAAGAAAAAGTAGGACATATTACGGTATAGCATGAGATCAGAAAGTCTTACTTCTGCTTATAAACAATAAAACATCTCTCGCTTCAAGTGTTTAAGCTAACAGCATGTTAAATAGTACATTGTGTTACGAGAGTAGAAAGTTGACGATTGCGAACGAGGGTGGCATTTGCACGTCAGAGCGCAGTGAGGACGACAGTCACTCGACTCGCAAACGCCAACTTTCTGCCCCCAGTACCTTGACTGAATAACATTAAATAAATATAAAAACACGGTAAATGGACAATGTTGGTGAGTCGAACTGTCAGATATAGTTTACAATCAACGCGTAGCATGAAATCATCTTTTAAATCGCTTCAGAAGTTTTTGATTTTAGCATGGATATAACGTAAAGTGATACCTATAGCTACCATATGAAAGATTTGATGTTTTTGATTCAAATGTACCGGGCGAAGCCGGGCTTAACAGCTAGTGTTAGCTACAAAGTGTATACGAGCGACCAAGTGGAATTTATTATCGTGTTTTAGTTTTTGGTGATAAATTACCTTTTTATTAGTGTATTTGCCATATGGCAACATACACTATTGGCGTTGGTCGGATAGCGGGACCTAGGGGTCGGACCAAAATTTCTCGACGTTTCATAACCTTCTAAACACTTTGGCACCATTTTTAAAAATGTTTATATATATGTATATATATATATATATATATATATATATATATATATATATATATATATATATATATATATATATATATATATATATATATATAGGTAAATATGTGTGCGGGCAATAACTTTCGAAGGAGTTCATTCATTTTTACGAAATTTTGACCACATGTTGGAATCCACCACCGCAAGAACCCTATTTAAAATAGGCACAATCGGACCATTTTAAGGGTAGTTTTTAGGGGTTGAAAAAAGTTTTTGG
The DNA here is from genome assembly GCA_034508555.1 of Venustoraphidia nigricollis. Classification (NCBI taxonomy): domain Eukaryota; kingdom Metazoa; phylum Arthropoda; class Insecta; order Raphidioptera; family Raphidiidae; genus Venustoraphidia; species Venustoraphidia nigricollis. The sequence continues at coordinate 7,597,245 of JAVRKA010000006.1, forward strand.
GCCCAAAAATCCTCAGAATCGTTTCAAAATTGAAATTTAACCCTTTAATAGCAATTAAAAAGTGCTCCTAAAATTTTAATAAAATCGTCCTGACAGGACCGGACTTACAAATTTTTTGAAAATACTGGTTTGCAGATAGTGACTTATTTACTGAAGGGTCTCTTTAATTTGGTGTAGACCTTCGATCGACAATATCAGACAGATATCAGATAGATATTCCAGAGATTCCAGAAAATCACTTTGAATGGCTCTAACTTCCAAACGGTGAGAGTTAGAGCGCAACGGATTGACTCGTTGAATTCAGCGTGTCATTTTCTATAAGTATACCGAATTTGAAAAGGATCCAAGAGATTTGTCATTTTTGTCCAAAAAAAAAACCAAGGCAGAAGGGAAAAATCTCGATTTTCGTCAAAAATCAAAAAGTCGTTTTTTGGTTTCTAACGGCTTAAACAGCCTTAGACTAATATAGAATGACGTTTTAAATTCAAAAATAGGCCCTAGTTTGCGTCCGGTGTCCTTTTCAATATGTGTTCTTTTTACGAGCATTCTTTGAATGGCTCTATCTCAGAAACGGTAATAGATACAGACCTCTGGGTGCGCTCATCGAATTTAGAATGTCGTCATCTGTCTGCGTACCAAATTTAAAAGATATCAGATAGATATTCCAGAGATTCCAGAAAATCACTTTGAATGGGTCTAACTTCCAAACGGTGAGAGTTAGAGCGCAACGGATGGGCTCGTTGAATTCAGCGTGTCATTTTCTATAAGTATACCGAATTTGAAAAGGATCCAAGAGATTTGTCATTTTTGTCCAAAAAAAAATCAAGGCTTATAGTAAGGGAAAAATCTCGATTTTCGCCAAAAATCAAAAAGTCGTTTTTTGGTTTCTGACGACTTAAACAGCCTTAGACTAATATAGAATGACGTTTTAAATTCAAAAATAGGCCCTAGTTTGCGTCCGGTGGCCTTTTCAATATGTGTTCTTTTTACGAGCATTCTTTGAATGGCTCTATCTCAGAAACGGTAATAGATACAGACCTCTGGGTGCGCTCATCGAATTTAGAATGTCGTCATCTGTCTGCGTACCAAATTTAAAAGATATCAGATAGATATTCCAGAGATTCCAGAAAATCACTTTGAATTATTCACTAATCACTATAGGAGCATGCTCTATACCACTTTACGAAACAAAGCCTGTGAAAAGCGGAGTACCAGTGGTCGTGGTCTGATGCCATTAAAACACGTACCGTAAAGGGTGCGAACGTAATGTAAAATAAAAATAGCTACGTTAACAATAAAATATTGTTGCGACATCGGACGTCAATCAATTAAACTACTGTTAATTAGTACTCAAATACCACATTAGAACAAAGCGTCGTCTTGCAATAATTCATAGGTGTGAATCAATAATAAACTGGATTGTGTTAGTAAATCAAGATGTCAGGTCAACCAAGTCATTAGTATACATAGAGTACAAATGTGTCGTCTAATTTCAAACACCGCCAGATCCACTTTAATCTTTAAAAGGAGATTTTCTGTCTATTTTAATTTTTTTTTTATTCTAAAACGAATGAATTTAAAATCAATATGATGTTTGCTATACTTATATATATTGCTTTAAATTTTGACAACTATATTATTCACGTAATAATAATAATATAAAAAATTACATACTGTAAAAATTATGTTTTTTGGATCTGTCTGAATTTGCAATTAGACGCCACAAATAAAAATGAAAATAAATCTTCGAATGTTCAGCTATTATTACGCTTAATTAAAAAATACAATAATTATTTTAGTTAAATGGTGTTTATTTTCTTACAATCTTTACAAATACAATAAAAATATAGTAATGCAACATATTCCTTCAGATAATATAGTACAGATATTATATATTTCAATAATATTAGATCATATTAGTTGTAAATGCTTAGTGTTTCTTTTAATATACAAGATTCTGATTTTCTTCCAGCCACTTGATGTCGATTCAACAAGGGCGAAGAAGGTTTCTATCTGTAACAAAAAGAAAAAGTTATTTTTTAATTCTTTATTCAACACTGTGATTCTTCACTACTTACGATATATGAAATTAAAAAAAAAAACTAGTGTCGTAATGTCAAACCTTGTCAATAATATATGCTAATAAATTGCATTCTTATGCGAACTAAAAACAAAAAATTTAACCCCTTAATACATCCCTAAACGAAGCCGAATAAAGCATAATATTTATCTTTTTGTACCAAGTCTTTTTCGGTACGAAACTGAACATTTTATTTAAAATCTTCTCACGATTGCACCTCTAGTCCGCAGACTAGACTGTATCACTTAACGTTTAGAAATTAGTCCCCTTGGAACACTTTTCTGGAAAATCTGGAATACGCATCTGATACTTTTAAAATTTGGTGTACTGACAGAAAATGACCTATACATTAGAAATAATTTAAATTTGAAACAATTTTTTTTGCTGTTAGAGTAAAATAATGTTTCTTGTTTATACGGAAATATCCAAGCTGACAACTATTGCGTTTGAATAGTTATAATAAAAAAAGGTTTATAATTATAGTAGGTATAAGCAATATATAGTGTAAATTTAGCTTTGAAGGACTTTCCATTTAAAATTCATGTTAATTATAAAATAATTTTTTTTTTTACCAATGGACGAATAAATAGAAAAAAGGCATTTCAAAGTATTCAAATATACACATTTGAACAATTAACTTACATGACGTCACGTCGTTTAAAACTTTCAAGTAGGAAGTTAAAGAAAATTTAAAAAATTAAAATTCAGTGCGTTCAGGTATAAAATAAAATGCTTCAAGGCTGTTAATTAAAATTTAATTAATAAAACTGTAATTTGATTTTATAAAGCAAAATTAAATAAGATACAAAATATGTATGTTAAAAATTAAATCGTTATTAATGTTTTTCTATATTTTTATGTAGAGAAGCGTTCATTGGTGTAACAACCCAGAAAAACTGATCATATACGCCCAAATATTATGGTCATATTATATGATATTCAATATAATATTGTAACGTTCTTCCCTAAATTTGCTCTTTATCGTCTAGGGGTGGAAGGGCCGTACAAAATGAATACCTTTTCTTGACTTTTCACTTTTTTTTAAATAAAAGACTTTAATTTGACAAAAGTGCTCACAATGAGCGTTTATTAGAAAATTTAAGCGTTTTTTTACATACAAATTAAAAAAAAGAATATATTCACACTTATAAAATAAATCAATAATAAAATATAAAGATATTTGAATGTATGGGTGTAGAAAAGGAGTTTGGTGTCTAAACTTGAAAAAATCCAAAGTTTAGACACGGACAACGGGAAACGACAGTCCCCAGAAATAAATCCGTAGAGAAACTGTCGTTAGGAGTCGGTAAAATTGGATTAAGTTACTGTCAACAGGACGAGTAACTGGGTGTTAAAAAAAAATGGAATACAAACCAGAAAAAAAACATTTCACAAAATAAATTACAAAAAGATTGAAATAAAAAATTATAATCCAAAAAAAATCACTTTACTCCATTAATGACAACAAATCACCAAATGGCGTTTGACTCTGAATTAACTAGACAAAACTAAAAGAAAGACTAAAAAAATTTACAACTGACACGACAGAAAATAAGAAACAATTATCTAATAACAAAAAACAATTACATAATTTACAAAATCGAGTCAGTTTTTAAATTAAAATAAATTCTAAATTTATACATAAAAAGGAATAAAAATTATCAAATATACTGTAGCGTACCGCTACAATATGACCATAATATTTGGGCGTTGGGCATAAATGATCATAACGTAATATAATGACACCTACGAATTATGAGAGACGATTCCTAAGTTGATTTTAAGAATTGGACGGGTATCCGAGAACGTTTGTAGAAACCAGAAGCGTAGCGTGCCTTGGCGGGGCCCCGTATAAAAATTTGTTTGGGGGCCCTTCCCCCGTTGAAGTAAATGACTTAAACGGGGAAATCCCGCTGCCCGCGATAACCGATGTAGGGTGCTGCCAACTTTTGAACGCAATCTTTACGCGGAAAAAAAATTGCTTTTTTGACTTTTGTCATTTCTGAAATAAAAAAAAAATTGGGAAGTTTTTATTAATTTTTGCTTACGCACGTTGGGGGCCCCTGTGGCCCGGGGGCCCCGTATAATTGATACGGCATATACGGCGGTAGCTACGCCCCTGGTAGAAACCCTTAATTTGCGATAACCAAAAATATTACATTAGGTATGCTGTCTCAAAAAGACCCAATAATTTGTTTATTAATAAAGATTCAGTTTAATTTTTCTACAATACTCGCACAACATTAAAGTGGATGATTCCTCAGATTGTAAAATATGCTCTCAGGAAATTCTCAAAATTAATTTTTTTACTGTTTTCATTAGCTGTGACTAAGCATTAAGCTTCACAAAATTTGGCTTGCCGCTCAAATATTTCAAAAAAACATTTATTTTTGCTCTAAAAATTGAATAAAAAAACGTGATATTCGTCAACATTTCTGTACAGCACGTCATGAGATATCGAATTCCGGGAAGGCAAATAACATTTTGAAATTTTGTCTTTATGTTAAAAATACTGACAAATGTGGCTCGCTCAATAAATCCATATTAAATTTTTTTACGTACAAAAATATGTGTAAAACTCGCGCTAATTTTCTTGTTTTTATCTGATTTTGAATCGTTTGTTTAGATAAAATAAACTGTAAAAACGTAGCTAAAAGACATAATATGGAAAGAATGATACATATTTTTAGTTTATTCTGAAGCACTAACAATCAAAGCTTGATTAAGATTTTTTATAGCAATTAGAGATTTCCGCAACGTGCGTAAGGGAGCGTATTAAACATCTGGTACTCAGTAACCTTAAAATAAACATAATAAAATTTAATAACTCTTTGACCGCGTAAAACTACATCATTAAATATACATAAGCTTGACAAAGCATGTGTGAGTTATTTGTTGTTAATAAATACAATAAATGTTCAAGACTGTGTCATCTTCGTATTTAATGACAGCTCCGTTTATCGTAAAATAGTCAGCAGGAATAATTTATACCATTGTATTCTCGAGTTGAAGGCGCTGCCGCTCTGTGCATTATGTTTTAACAATGAAAACCTTGCAGTTATATCTAGGTTTTAAAGAAGAAAGTAGCATCCTACATGTTTAATTTTAGATATTTTTTTTATTAAATCAACCATTATTAAGGTCATCGAAACAATAAGATGCCATACGCATGTTTTCCTCAACACTTTCCAACTTTTCAAAGAACGTTTACATTCTTACTAGCGACCCCGACTTCGCCCATGTGGTTAAATTGTGTTGTCTAACAACAGTAGTGTACAACTAACTCGTAGATTTGCAAAACAAACAAAAAATAAAATATTAACTGACTGTAAAATCCCAAAAAGTATGATTCTTCGTATTTATTTTTTATCGAAATTTAGACTGAAAAGCTCCGTGTTATTTTAATCATAACATGATAATAATTATCCGCAAGTAATTTTAACCATAGTGACGTCATAACGATATTGTAAGCATATTTTAACCGTATGTGTATTTTAACTACAGTGACATCACTATAATAGACATATTTCTTGTAAGTGTTCTGTGTTAACCAAGGGCGTACCCAGCGAGGAGCAGGGGGGGCAGCTGCCCCCCCTGGAAGCAAACAATAAGTCGTTATTAAATTTTGTTTTTTACAATTCTTGAAATAACTTTACTTCTACAAATCCAAGAAAAATGATACTAGTATAAGACATAATTTTTTTTCAAGCAAATAATTGTAATAACTTAGTTGATAAAGCACTGCTATAATTATACATAATTTTCTTAATATTCACCTTTTCCGTGATAAAATGTTACAACCTGAACGACCATGGCTTGCCCCCTCCCCTAGTTTTGATCCTGGGTACGCCCTTGGTGTTAACTCGTATTTTTTAATGAAATCTTGAAACACCTGTTGACTTTGAACGACTTAGTATACGCCTTGTTATAAATAATTTAAAAAATATATCTAAATTTGAATATACATACATATATCGATATATATACAATATTTTGATATTTATATAAATATAATTTTGTTTCCGAACCCCGTACCAAAATAGTTCGAAGAAGCTCAACTATTTTAGTTAGAAATATCGATTGGAAAAACCTCAAAAAACGATCCCAGTCTATAAAAACCCGGGTCGCAGTGCCAAAACCCTGCCGACAATATAGTGTATTTGCTTGTATAGGGCCGTGTGGTTTTATACTTTTATTATGTGAAATTAAGTTTGTTTTTGGGCAAAATAAAAAATTTAACCCCTTAATACACCCCTTAAAATAACATTTTTTTTCTTCATTGTAATATTATTATCAATCTAACGTCTACACCGAATTAAATACACCCTTCAATAAATAAGTCACTATCTGCAAACTAGTGTTTTCATAAAATTTGTAAATCCGGTCCTGTCGGGCCGATTTTAATAAAATTTTGGGGACACTTTTTAATTACTACCAGAGGGTTAAATTTCAATTTTGAAACGATTCGGAGAATGTTTTCGGTATTTTGGGGCCCAAAAACATTTTTCAAACCCTAAAAACTACCCTTAAAATGGCCCGATTACGCCCATTTTAAATAGGCTTCTTGCGGTGATGGATTTCAACACGTGGGCCAAATTTCGTTAAAATCAATTAACTCTTTCGAAAGTTATTGCCCGCACACATATATATATATATATATACGTATATATATATATATATATATATATATATATATACGTATATATATATATATATATATATATATATATAAATATATATATATATATATACATATATATATAAACATTTTTAAAAATGGTGCCAAAGTGTTTAGGAGGTTATGAAACGTCGAGAAATTTTGGTCCGACCCCTAGGTCCCGCCATCCGACCGACGCCAATAGTGTATGTTGCCATATGGCAAATACACTAAAAAACCGAAACATTTGGCTATGTCCGGCAACTGTACAAAACAATTTACCGATAAATTAAGTATACATTTTTACATACAATAAACACAAGTGTGCTAATGAAATAAAGATGTAGACTTAATATCTACATTTTTATTGTGTTAGCTCTCTAAATGTGTTGAATAGTTTCTTTCCATTTGCATTTGCCCAGTAGCGCAGCACCGTACCTAAATAAGCCCCGGCGACAGGAGCCCGCGCCAGGGATGCAAACCCCGGAAATCGCGATCAATTTGTAGTATTGAGTAAAGACATTAATAACAAACAATAAAACGTGTTTGATAGCTTCGTATAAAGTGTTTTCTTAAAATGTTAAGAGCGAATGAAGTTTCTAATTGTTGAGGTTTCTTTTTTGCTTCATAACAACAATAAGTACGAAATACAAGTGACATAAGTGTAAATGAATAAAAGTTTAATCCACCTTGACATAGAAAATGATATTAAGAGCATGTTTGTTGATTTTATTACGAAATAATTATACTAAACCCAAATCATTACAAATGAAATTATAAAGTCGGTGCATGTGTTTAAGGAAATTTTTATTTAATTTTCAGTTTATAGGCAGTAGCACTAGCGTAGCTATAGGTAGCCAAGATCCTCGAGCAAAAAATAAGATGGTTCCCCTAACATTCATTAGCGATCAATTCATTATTTAAATTTACCCAAATCCTGGACCAAGATTTGTTTAGCCATTTGGTTTGTACTTCAAGGATAACAAAACCCAACAGTTCCGTATATATTAATTTCAATTTAATTTTAGTATTTGGATTCTGATTAATGCAGCACATCTTGGGAATCGATTTAATTATCTTTCTAAGCAAAAATATCAGGTATATATAATATTATAATATACCATTTTTCTTTTATTTGCTTTTTAAAGCTATCTGAGAACACTTTTGCGTATATTAATCCATTGTTTAATGAACAATACATTACATTTAATTTTAAAGTTGTTAAATATTTTCAAAATTTTGTTTTGCCTGTCTTTTTGTCAGTTTGTTCCAGTTTATCTTTAAACTACTGAACTAATATTTATTTGTATTTGACTGCATGATATAATACATCAGGATAAGTCATGGGTGGGAAAAGTTAAAATTAGCAGGAAAATGAAAATAATTTGAATCAATTAATTTGAACTGAAGATTGTTCAGAACTCTACCAATGCAACGGCACATTTTTTTTTAAATGTGGCACTCATCAAAAGATGCTGTCATCGTTGATTTGGATATGAATAAAAGAAAAGATACGGGTCAAGTTATTAATTTTTCACATGCGCTGACACTTTTGCCACTTTCTTAGGAAAGATTTCATTCCATAAAACGCGCATGTCTAATTGAAGAATTGTCAAAATATGAGCCCGATTCTAGTAGTTCTATTATCAGTACAACTTTTCCCTTCATGTCCTTAAGTTAATTTTTATAGCACTCGAATTTTCGGCGAACCCCAACCCCACTTTTCGGCGGACCCTGACCCCACTTTTCGGCGAACCCTGACCCTTTTACGGCGGACCCCGACCCCACTTTTCAGCGGACCCTGACCCCACTCTTCGACGGACCCCGACCCCAATTTTCGGCGGATTCCGACCCCACTTTTCGGCGAACCCCGACCCTTTTTCAGCGGACCCCGACCCCACTTTTCGGCGGACCCTGACCCCACTCTTCGACGGACTCCGACCCCACTTTTCGGCGGACCCCGACCCACTCTTCGGCGGACCCCGCCCACACTTTTTGGAGGACCCCGACCTCACTTTACGGCGGACCCCGAGCCCACTTTTCGGCGAACCCCGACCCCACTCATCAGTGGCGTAACAATAAGGTGGCAGGACGGGCAAAATGCCACGGGCCCCGGCCGGAGGGGGCCCCCGACCCGAGAGGGTCCTAGCACTCATTATTACAACATTTAGTAAAATTTATTAGTTTAGTATTTTAAGTTACCTACTAAAGCACAAAAAAATGTATCAAAATTTTAACGCATTTATCAGAAAAAGATATAACGTTGGGTGAGCTTCTTTACTATGAGGGAGGGCCCCGTCCGATGAATTTGCCACGGGCCTCAAATAATATAATTACGACACTGCTACTCACCAGCATGCCACACAAATTGTAACCTCATTTTGGTTATATCAACAGTAGAGTCCAACGGAATGCCAGTTTTTCAGCCGAAGTCAAAGTCGAACTTCAGCTTTTTTCTCATCTTTGGCTAAAGTCTGAAAATATTTTTTGATTCTTGTTTTTAATATAATAATACAAACATTTATTTGATCATTCAGTTAATTCAACGTTTAACTTGGACAATACATTCCACTTGATTCGGCTACGACCGGAATGTTTCGCAAAAGCTTAAACGCTTGGCCAAAACCAAAGCTTCGATCGGACCACGAATCAACAGATAATCAGAGCGATTGGTGATCCGTAAGGTCCCTTAGTATTAAAAACCATTTTCACAAAATTGAAATAAAACAGCATATTAAATGTTTGCTTATAAACCGTCAAACATCTCTTGTAATCCACGCGAAGGATGTTTTGGCTGCAAAATGCATTATATACGACGTTTGAGTTAGATTGAAGAATGCTTTCATAAAATTTTGAAACCCTTTCTCGCGTTTGACCGTAATCCCAAAAATTTTATTTTCCAAAATTAAGAATTGCTAAAACGCCCTTAAAACACAGCATCAAAAAATTTAATTGAAGCAACCATTGTTTTAAAATTCTTTTTGTTAGTTTTCTATTCATAGTTAATCATCGGCTATAGTATTTAATTATTTTCGACTATACGCGGAAGTCTCAAATCAAAAACCCAACATGCGCGTATTTTGTGCAGGTTATTTACATTAACAATGTTGTTATACTTCTTTTGTTTGTATGGCTATAACTCTGTGTAAACTAGCCTGAAGTGTCGTATTTACAATTTTTATAGGTTGTACAGCACGTTCGAAAATTAACATGGTAATCAATAATTATAAAAGAGCTGGGAAATATCTTGTATCTACTCAGATATATTGTTTTTGTAAGGTAATATTATTTTTGATGTCGGTAAAAGTAATATTTTCTCTAAATATAGTTGTTCCCAGCACTTAAGATGTAAAATTAGCAAACGTTAGATAATAAAGAACACGTTGACAGACATTAGACAGAGATGGTCTGTTCTGAATGCGTGGGGTCGTAGGTGGATACGGTTCTCAGAAATAATAAATTATTAGTTAAAAATGTAACGATGTACTTGAAAAGGGCAGAAAGACGAAGGGACAGTTCTGAGACGCTTAACAGTTACTGATGAGATTTGGAAGTGAACAGTTGTGCTTGTCTTTGCATATTATTCTATTCAGAATGTGTTATATTTCAATAATAATTGTAATTAATCTGTGTAAATTGTATTGTGATATTGTGCCAGCATTTCCAGTAATTAAGGTAGGTCTCCAAGCCTACTGAGTATTTATCATAGATTTATAATGTTTGCGAATGCAAGCTTAATGAGTATTTCATATGAAGTTAATACATGATCATGGGCCTATGTGATATGACCATATTAGGGATGAGAAAAGTGTATATCGGCAAATGGTTGTGATACCATGCCATAACGATAGTTTGTTTGTGTGAATGCTGACAACAGTTTGAAGGTACTGTGTCTATGGCATCAGTTGGATACTGCTCTGCCTTGGATGAATGCTGACAACAGTTTAAAGGTACTGTGTCTATGGCATCAGTTGGATACTGCTCTGCCTTGGATGAATGCTGACAACAGTTTAAAGGTACTGTGTCTATGGCATCAGTTGGATACTGCTCTGCCTTGGATGATAGTTGACAACAGTTTAAAGGTACTGTGTCCATGGCAATGGTTTAAATGTACTGTTGCCTCGTATGTGTGGTGATAACAGATAACTGTATTGAATCGTAATTGGGTCATAATGTATATAATAAATAATTAACTATGATGATATAATATGTTGTTTGAATCTATGAATACTCATATGCGTTTTATGACAGGAACATGTTGATGACCGCTGGAATCTGACCTCACGTCTCGGCAATCGCAAGGATCCTGACAAGTCCTGACAATAATATGCATTACGTATGGTATGTGGTTATCCTGACAACAATTATATAACTACTATTATACTGTATTGACCGTAAGACTCAATACAGTATGTATATATGCGATGTTGTATGTCATCGTTCACGATATTATATTTATTATATATTATATTTATTTATATTTATAATATAAAATAAAAGAAAGAAGAAAAAAAAAATTTCCACGTCTTACAATATCAGAAGTGGGATGGAACACACCCCTTGGGATGGAACACACCCCTCGCGATGTGTTTTCAAAATGCATAATAAGAAATTGTAACAATTATAACTTTAATCAGTTATGTTGTATAATTGTTCTATTTTGGATTTGTGGTTTAACACAGCCCTAACTTTTGTGAGTTCGAATATTGGATAAAATTTGTCAGACGTGATGGTCGGGTCAAGACGTGTAAGTTCGAATTATGTAATGTCTGGAGAGCATTTTTTTTACATGTGTTGGAAATGGCTAAAAAGGTTATTTGATATTTTGTTTTTGAAATGTTTTTAAATGCACACAGAGATAATATGCACAAATTTACACAGATTTGAAAATTTATGACAGCACTTGAAATGAAAAGAATATGTAAAGTTTTTTTTTATGACTTACCCTTCATAGATATTTAGCACATGTTGGTTTGCAATATCGATTATTTAATTTTCAAGGAGTTTGAATACTGAGAATTAAGTTTTACAGTTGTAAAACAAAATTAAGTTTGTTTACGTAATTGATATGAAAAAGTAAATTTGATTGATGCAAGTTAATTTATTTTTTTTTGCTGGAATATTAAGATGGAAAGCGAAGTACTGAGATTTGATAAATAATTAGATGGATTATCATTTATGTATTTGCAAGACATGAGGTTTAACTTACAGCTTTGTGTAGCAACGTGAGTTGCGACGCTTATTGAAGTTTTTTTGGGTTTTTAGTATTAGTTACGATTAATTGAGTGGTTGGATTGTAATGCGATTGAATGCTTTTGGAAGAATCATTGGATATCATACGCGATGTTTTATTTCTCAAATCGTTTGATACGATGAAATATTTGAATTGAGTGGTTATATAAAGTCGTACATATGAACAGTCAAATGTTCGGTTTATGAGTTGATAGTTGAAGTCTCGCAATGCAAGTTCTGAAAAATTTGAAGCAAAGGGAATAGATAAAAGTTAAAGTTGTTTTCACGTTACAGTGCTTAAGTCAGAAATACAATTATTCCAGTTCGATTCTGGAATATGTTTATCAGTATTTAATGTTGCGTCATGAATAGAGATGTAACAGTTTACGGAATAAAAATTTGATACAGGAAATATTTAAGCCAACGTCACGATACTAGTCTTGGAAATTCGAATATATACAATTTGTTTAATAGCAATTATTTCGGTTCGATCCCGAAATATTCTTATCAGTATTTAATGTTGCATCATGAATGGAGGTGTAACGGATGACAGAATAAAAATTTGATATAGGAAATATTTAAAGTTAAGTCTACGCTACGATGCTAGACTTGGAAACACGATTAGATACGATTTGTTTAATAGCAAAGTTTTCGGTTTGATTCCGAAATGACTTTATCAGTGTTTGGTGTTGCACTGTGAATAGGGATATAATAGTTCGCAAAATGAAATTGGATACAGGAAATATTAAAACCAACGCTACGATGCTAATTTTAGAAATTCCATTAGATATAATTATTTCGTTTCGATCCCGAAATATTTATATCAGTATTTAAGGTGCACTGAATAGAGAGTAAAGTAAAAGTTTACAGAACAAAAATTTGATACAGGAGTATTACAGTTTAGAAATGTGACAAGATAGAATTCGTTAGTGAAGTTTTCGGTTCGATTCCGAAATGATTTTATCAGTGTTAGGTGTTGTACTATGAATAGGAATGAAAGAAATAGTTCATAGAACGAAAATGTGAAGCACTTAATGTCCGCATTAAGGAGGAAGTCGTCTCGACTTTGAAAAATGTATGTTTCAATACATAAACTTTGAGGTTTAGCAAAAATTCCCAACGGCCTATCGTAACTGTATTAGCAAAATCATAGAAGAAAACCGTTTGTTGGTTAAGACAGTTATAGGACATGTTGTATTTGTCATGTTTGATGATAACTAATTAGTTGACGTCATAGAAACTTGATGAAAATTTATGTTTCACTACATAATTTTTGAGTTTGAAAAAGTTTTGTAACGTTCAGTTGGAATAGTGTTGTAAAAAATCATAAGAGGAAATTAATTAAGGATTATGATAATTAAAAGCCATGCGTTAATTGTTACGAATATTGGTAATGCATTAGTGGGAGCTATCGAAGTTTGATGAAAGATTATGTTTCACCACATAATTTTTGAGGTTTGACAAAAATTAGTAGCTTTTTACAAGAACAATATTAGAAAAATTATAACAGATAATGAAATAATGATCACGGAAAGTAAAAACCATGCTGTATGGGTTGCGACTGTTGACAACAAACAGGTTGAAGTTAACGAAATTCGTTAAAAAAAAATTATGTTTCATCACATAATCTTTGAGGTTTGAGGAAGTTTGGTGACGTGTTGAAATAGTCATAAAGGGATTAAAGTTCGATTGACAGAAAAATAGCGAAAGTTAAGAATTGACACAATAATTATAAACGAATGTGAAACACAGTGCACTATCACTTAAGAAAAAGGATTCACCCCCTGCGGCTTAGAATATACGCATGCATTTTTAGGGTAGTTTATACCTGACATACTTGTAGTATCATATTTGCAATGATGCATAAAACAGTGATACCCAAAATGTTTTCGATTTGAGGAGTGCCATTTAATGAGTAACGTAGTTCAGTTGTAGACATTTCAATTCATTAATGATATGGAGCAATAGGAGAGCAGCATTTTTATTTTTAATCGAGGATGGAAACGGGCGACCTTCGGGGCGAAGGTCAATTCAGGATGGCCGAATGTAAGGTAATATTATTTTTGATGTCGGTAAAAGTAATATTTTCTCTAAATATAGTTGTTCCCAGCACTTAAGATGTAAAATTAGCAAACGTTAGATAATAAAGAACACGTTGACAGACATTAGACAGAGATGGTCTGTTCTGAATGCGTGGGGTCGTAGGTGGATACGGTTCTCAGAAATAATAAATTATTAGTTAAAAATGTAACGATGTACTTGAAAAGGGCAGAAAGACGAAGGGACAGTTCTGAGACGCTTAACAGTTACTGATGAGATTTGGAAGTGAACAGTTGTGCTTGTCTTTGCATATTATTCTATTCAGAATGTGTTATATTTCAATAATAATTGTAATTAATCTGTGTAAATTGTATTGTGATATTGTGCCAGCATTTCCAGTAATTAAGGTAGGTCTCCAAGCCTACTGAGTATTTATCATAGATTTATAATGTTTGCGAATGCAAGCTTAATGAGTATTTCATATGAAGTTAATACATGATCATGGGCCTATGTGATATGACCATATTAGGGATGAGAAAAGTGTATATCGGCAAATGGTTGTGATACCATGCCATAACGATAGTTTGTTTGTGTGAATGCTGACAACAGTTTGAAGGTACTGTGTCTATGGCATCAGTTGGATACTGCTCTGCCTTGGATGAATGCTGACAACAGTTTAAAGGTACTGTGTCTATGGCATCAGTTGGATACTGCTCTGCCTTGGATGAATGCTGACAACAGTTTAAAGGTACTGTGTCTATGGCATCAGTTGGATACTGCTCTGCCTTGGATGATAGTTGACAACAGTTTAAAGGTACTGTGTCCATGGCAATGGTTTAAATGTACTGTTGCCTCGTATGTGTGGTGATAACAGATAACTGTATTGAATCGTAATTGGGTCATAATGTATATAATAAATAATTAACTATGATGATATAATATGTTGTTTGAATCTATGAATACTCATATGCGTTTTATGACAGGAACATGTTGATGACCGCTGGAATCTGACCTCACGTCTCGGCAATCGCAAGGATCCTGACAAGTCCTGACAATAATATGCATTACGTATGGTATGTGGTTATCCTGACAACAATTATATAACTACTATTATACTGTATTGACCGTAAGACTCAATACAGTATGTATATATGCGATGTTGTATGTCATCGTTCACGATATTATATTTATTATATATTATATTTATTTATATTTATAATATATAAAATAAAAGAAAAAGAAAAAAAAAATATATCCACGTCTTTCATTTTGTATCTCGAATTTGCCGTCCCAAATATGTCTCCCATTTCTCATACTTCAAATTTCAATTGACAAAAAATTATCAATAAAGGGTCAATGTTGATATGATTAACACCCCCTGCGCATACCGCATGATCGATCGCTTACGCCTACGAAAAATACTCACATTATTTATTTTCACTTTTTTGAAAACCTGTAAAAATAATTTTTGAACGGTCGATAAATAAATAGTGAGGTTCTATTTACATATAAGTCCAAAGACCTATACTTATAAATATTTCTAAATATTTAATTTTCAAATGTTTAAATACTTTGCCTATTTTTAAACAGTGTGTTAAAAAATTAAATAGTGGTAAAACAATAATTTAATGCAAACTTTGGTGTGCTTTAGCGGTGCGTTTTAAGTTTAAAATACACAGGTGAAAAATCATTCAACAATGATAGTAAGGTTTCCTTACCTTTCATTTCTAGTATGCGGTATATTGAATTGTGATAGGAGCTCATACCGGCAGCATTTAGCTGTAATTGCCGCTTACCACAAATAAGACGCTTAGCCACACCACTATTCGGTATGTATTGATGATGATGACAAATGACTATCACCGTGAAAGGTATTAGTTCCAGAGCCGACCGTCGGATTCACACATTTTTGTCTGACACAAATAGAAGACTCACAATGGGCTAACTCCACATTTTTCGTAGAGTTGGAATCTGAAAAATTCAAACTGCTTAGGGGTTCCGACACTCAAGCATCCTATACTGATATGAAACTACACGTTGAAACCGAAATTTTAACGGCAATTCTATTTATGTAGTCGACGACTATGCAGAGAATCCAAAAAATGACCGAAGTTCAATATCGGATGATCCGGCAGAATAAAAATAATAATAATAATTGCGACTCTGATTCACACAGGCAAATTTGTCTGTCCTTTCGAGTTTCGATACATAGGCAATTTGGCGGTGGACTCTCCGTCTAGCATAGACGGTAGGGAAATTCAGTAGTATATTTGTATTTAGTCAATTTTCTTTTCTAATTATATTAACTAAGTCCGTACTACACGGCTGCTAATCAATATAAATCTCAGGCCCGTAATCAGTGGAAAATGTCAGG
Source organism: Venustoraphidia nigricollis (assembly GCA_034508555.1). NCBI lineage: Eukaryota > Metazoa > Arthropoda > Insecta > Raphidioptera > Raphidiidae > Venustoraphidia > Venustoraphidia nigricollis. The sequence continues at coordinate 7,613,628 of JAVRKA010000006.1, forward strand.
GGGACATATTTGGCTGAGCAAACGTTGAAATAATTTCTTTAGTAATGTTTTGTCTTTAAGTTACACCGTTGCTCGTTTTGTCAAAGCGTTCTGAGTTCCATGTAACCGGGTTACATGCTTTGAAGTGAAACTCCTTGATAGGCGCGTTTTGTACATTCACGGTAGTATAAGTGGGATCGTTACGGGTCACGGGTAACCGGATTACATGATACATACGTTTCATTTTAAAAACGCGTCGAGGCTGTATATAGTTTTATATTCAGAAAAAAATGCCCATCTATAATGAGAAAAATAACAGCAAACAAGAACAATGTTTAGGTTGCGTGAAGTACAATAAAACAAAATTGTGAGTAGACCTGGTCTGTGTGTTATTAAGTTTCCCTGTGAGAATTTTAGGGCTTTCGGGTCAGAGGCGAAGCTAGGTGACCAAAGTCTCTGGTGCAAAAAAAAAACTGGAGTCCTAACTAAACTGTTTAGATTTTATTGAGTCAAAAAAAATTCTGTTGATCCGATCGCTACTAAACTTCAGAAGATCACCCGCTGGGCTAATCTAAAGATTGTCTGAAAATTTCATCAAAAATGGTCTACCCGTTTGGAGTCCATAAATTACATATACATCGTCTTTTATCTATATAGATTATTAAAATGTAAAAAGTGGTTATTGTGACATAACGATAATAGTTGGACATATAGTATCGCGAAGTTTTTTTGTAGTTATTGATATGTTCTTTAATATTGTAGAACATACTTTTTTTCTATCATCAATAGTTTCCGCAGCGCATGCGCCGAAAGATGTTTTATGGCATTTTTTACACCTTGGTTTACGTTACTAAAGTTTTAGTAAGGATCCCTAATATTTTCTAGCAATAAATATAGCCTATCCTACTCAGGGTGAATGTAGCTTTCTAATGGTGAAAGAATTTTTTAAATCGGCACAGTAGTTTTTGAGTTTATTCATTACAAACATACACACACAAAAATACAAATCTTTCCTCTTTATAATATTAGTGTAGATATAAATACTTTAATGGTGCAAAGCAGAGCAAACTTATGTTATAAGATATTAAGGAAAAGCGTTTTTCAAGTAAAAATATTATTTTTCTTGTATATGCTGAAACTCGAATACTTATAGTTATTTTTTCAAGTAACAGTTTACAGAGAGCAGTTTAAAATTGAAAATAATGTAAAGTGACGGCGAATCTGTTACAACGGAAAGAATGCAGGGGAACTTCTTACAAGTTTCGAACAGAAGTTAGAATTTTGTTGGGAATTCCCCTGCATTCTTTCAAATGAGTTACCATGATTAAATTTGTGTTGCAACCTATTTTATTTACATTCCGAAGGTGGGAGAATTGTTCGCTAGTTCAATTTGAGGTTTGCTGGTCAGGGTCCGAGGGCCCCCTGAGTTTGGGGGCCCTTGGGTAGCTACGTCACTGTTTCGGGTATTTGGGAGAGCACACAACTCATTTACAGGATTTTTGTCTATCTGTCCGTAACATAAGGTACTTTTTATTCGATTAAGCTCTAAGACGAGATGTTTGCCAAAACTAACCTTAGAAAACAAACAAAATGAGTGATATTTATATGAAAATAATTTAGTAATTTAATGTCATATGGCATTGTTTGACTAATTTCTAATTTTTTATTTCCACACATACATAAAGTAGTGAAAAGTCTTAATTAGAAAGTAATGGAACTTGAGAATAACTGAGCGTGTAGTGAAATCTCTGCGCGCTGTTTTCGATGTCTCTTTTAAGGTAGTTGTCGTGGTTAAGGCACACCGTCAGAAAATTCTTAATTTTTGTATTCTTATTAAGGACATGATAATACAATTACCCTGAAAATTTGAAGTCGATCGACCGTATATAATCCGAGATAAATTCAATTAAAAACTGGATAATTAACATTGATTGTATACGATCTCTGTAGTTCTGAACCAGTTTCTTATTTATAAAAAAAGGACTAACTGTCAAAAACTTTCCAAAAACTGACAGTCTTTCAATGCATTTGTTATGAGTTTAAAAAAAAATAAGAAAACATTTTTGACCGTCTAATTATTTATAAATAACGGTTTAAAGTTCAACAATTTATAGAAAAGTATACATGCATATGAATACTGTATGGGTTACGTTTCCACGGGTACAGTCTTGCGTACCAATTATGGATCACTTAGCTACAAGCTAGTATACTTTTGTGGCGCGTATAATCTATAATTTGACAATATTGTATCACGTCAACTACCTTAAGTCTCCAGTTTCTGGGTAGAAGTATTTGTTAAAATTTATAAAAGAAAAGAATCGAGAATATTAATTGATGCTAGACCTATATAGCCCAGCTGTTAGTGAAATAATAAAGTCATAAGAAGAATCTCTATGACGACAACATCAATGACAAAGCTGTCAAGATGCACTATTAAATTAAGTAATATTTCTACTACAAATTTCTAAATAAATATATACTTTACAGCTTAATGTCTAAAAATATATTCATTGTTTTCCTATAGGCTTCAACCGACTTTTGTTAAGAGATCTCTGTCACTAAAAACTTCATTCATAAAATAAACAGTACTTCAAATTTTCCATGCATTCTAAACATCGGTTGCAGCATTTTAAAACTAACGTTTACTTATGAATTTGTATATAGTAATGTTTTACACAGTATTTGAACAAATTGTCGATACGTGATGATATTCTTGAGATAATGATATAACAATAACATATGTTTGAGAGATCTATCGAGTATTCTATGAGATTTGTTCTGATCATGTTATGGCACCATAAAAGTATTGTTAACATTAAAAATCGCACCATATGCAACGATAAGTATGCAGTTTTTGTAACAGCAGATTGTTTTGATTGAATAAAAATATTGATTGAAAAGATATTAGGCGAAACAGTTGGCCATGTTTATTGTTCGCTCAATAAGGTAGAGATGTACAGTAGAATTCGATTTCAGTTTCGTAGTTAGGATTTTCGGCGTTCAGGGCAAGATTCTGATTTCGCGGCGTCAATAATTCTTTGCTTGATATACTTAGATAAAACAATCGCGAATCCCTATTATAATTACGTGCTGCCCGGATTAATAGAACCTTAGGGCGTATGAGCCCCCGGGTTATCCAAACAATGCGATTATTTTTACATTTAATGATTTTGTCATATGAATATGTAGTTTTATTTCAAAGTTCGTATTATATGAGTTTTTCGATTATTTGAGGAAAGGTCAATATTTAAATTTAACAGCAAAAAATTTCTTTTTTAACTAGTCTCTGGCTTGGCTACGCCCGAGTAGATTGAGTACGTTAGTCGATTAAATAGATCAGAGATAACAAATTTCTTAACTCTTTAACGACTACGGGAACACATTTGTCCCAAACAAAAAATGTAAAAGAAGTGAATAACTAAGAAACTAGTGGGTGTCATTTTACATTTATTATTTCCTGAACGTATCTTTTCATTTTTTATATATGCGAACACTGCATCTGAACTGCCATTCTTTGATTATGATCACTGGAAATTGGATCATCCTAAATTGTAAAAAAATGGTTACTTTCGCTCCTAAAATCTTATGGTCCTGAAAGGGTTAAATACCGCTTTACTGTATCTCAGTTTATTTTGTCTCAGAAATCACTTGCGCGCGGAATCCCCTCTCATCTCCATTTTGTCTTAGCATGATAATTTAAACATGTTACTCGGGATGAAGGGCGTTTTTAAACAGTAAAACAATTTTTCAAGAAGTTCTGCTAATTTTCAAACACTCCTTTATTGGAATTGCACCTGCATTTTGACCTTCACCTTTAAGTAGAAAATCTAAGCACAGCGAAAGTTTTTGCAAATGGGGTTAAAACAAAAAATTAGATATTAAAACTTTCGAGTGGTATTTATGTAAACAATTACATGGCAATAAAATTGTCTAGTAGAGACGCGTGAAGTACTTATACGAACAATAGTTACATACTTTCCGGCCTGTGCCTAGGGCGATGGCACAAACTTCACTGTAACACTGACATGAAATCAACAATAAATTTGTGTCAATATTGTTCTTTTGTCGCGATCAATAATCTCACAGTGCGATTTGACCTTTGCATGTTGATGACCAGATTTGGGAAAAGAAAGAAATTCAAGTCTATACGAGATACATCGATAAAACCGTTTAAAAACAATTACAACTCATCATTCATGAAATAGTAATGGGGCTTAAGAATAGCCGAGCGTGTAACAGTTACGTTGTTGCATGGCTTCTCTAATACAAGCCCCCAGCTCTCAGATTCCAATCCGAGAACTGGTAAAAGGCCATTGGTATTTTGAAGGTATAGGTATTACTTAAAAAAATAATAAATAGCAAAATTTGCTATTTATTATTTTTTTAATATAAATTGGTTCTAGGTCAAATAACCCTCGTTGATGGTTGCCTTAAACAAAATAAAAAAGTTATACTTCTTTGGCGTAATACTGGATTTAGATTAGCATAAACACAGCTATTAAACGCTACGCACATGCGAACATAATCTCTACCATACTCTATCCTCCTCAGTCAGTGAATCGAAAAACAATTACATATGGAGAAGACATGTCGATTAGTGTAAATCAATGTTCTCTACCTCTAATCTGTTGGTAACTTTTTTCTACGAGCAACTCCATCCTGTTAATGTTGATGTTACCGTTTGCGCGTGATTCTTCAAGCAGTTTTACTCTGTTAATTGCATCGTAAAAATTCGCTCTGATCATTTTTTCATAACGCGCCAAAAGAAGTATAGCTTCCAAAAAATGAACCGATTATACATAAGTGAAACGGGAATTTACATGGTTTTTCGTTCTCTAAAAGAAGCTTATGAATTTTTATGTGCTTAGAAAACAAATCATGTTTACAAAAATTATTTTTTTTAAATGGCTGACATGTGGCGTCACTACTTTTTAATATTTTTTATTGAAGCGTCTTCAAAAAAGGATTGAGAATTTCTCAATTATTTTTTGAAGTCGGTCCAATAAAAAAAGGTTTATAAGTAGTGAGTGAAAATGTAAAAAAGACTTAAAATTCTAGATTGACATTCCATTTTTCTACCAAAGGCATGGAGTATAAAAAAACACATCGAAATCGCGCATTGAATAGCCAGATAGACATATCAGGGGTCCTGCTTAGCCGAACATGTTTGGCTTTTTATGGCCGTATTCGGTTAAACATTTAGTATATTCCGGGCTGTCCAGCTTTTGAACATTTTCACTTCATTAATATCATAGGTAAATACCAAATGATGATAGGACTGATTATTGATTGTTGTTAGTTATAACTGGTTAATTTTGTAACAGAACTGTGATTAATTTGTACTTAATAAACGATTAAAATACGTAGCCGAGTTTTTTTTTATATAAAAGTTATGTCCAGCGTTAAAAAGGTATTTTTCCAAACAATTTACACCGCAAGGCCAGAAAGTTGAATTTCTACCCGTGCGGTGTATACCTACTATTTTTTTCATACCCGATCTAAAGTATGTATACTTTCGGCCCGCCGTTATAGATGGCGTGCGAGTAATTTCAGCAATGCATAAATGTTAAATGCCTTAAAATCAAAGCAGAAAGTACGTACTTTCGACCGAATAAAAAAAAAATCATTTTAGTTGTCTGATGTCATTGACTAAACTTGTTATAAAGGTAGATATTTTGACAAGACTCTAAAAAATTCATCACACTAGCGTTAAGGCTGTTTGATTAACACACATTTTGCGTTATTTTCAATTTACAATTCGTTATCACGAATATGATTGGTTGATAGCCACTTGACTATTGGGAGAAAGGGGTCAATTTTTTTTTAATTAACTTTCTTTCGCTTCTTCACAAGATTGTTTGTCTTTTCTAACCAATCCCAGCATATTAGGGCCGCAATCAAACACTTTTACCCACACTCGTTTAATGCAGAACCGTTGGAAGGAGACATTTGATGATTGTTTATAGAATTGAAAGAAAAAACAAGCATTTTTTTACATTTCATAAATATATGTAATTTGTACTTAAAAAATGAATACACTTTGTGAAGTAATCAGTTATAGCCGTAGTTCTTTTTTTAATAAAATGGAGAAGTCTCTCAAACCTTTTTGAAATTCGATTTGTTTATAGAAAATAACATGCTGCATTCAATGAACCTATCCGCTGCAACTGTATCATTTACCGTACCGAAGATAGAGGTGTTTCAATTTTTTTCTGAAAAATCTGGAATATGGATCGGATACTTTTCATATTCAGATTATTGACAGAAAACGACAACCGAACGACACCCGGACGTCTGTATCTATTACTGCTTATTAGTGTATTTGCCATAGGCAACATACACTATTGGCGTTGGTCGGATGGCGGGACCTAGGGGTCGGACCAAAATTTCTCGACGTTTCATAACCTTCTAAACACTTTGGCACCATTTTTAAAAATGTTTATATATATATGTATATATATATAATATATATATATATATATATATATATATATATATATATATATATATATATATATATATATATATATATATATGTGTGTGTACGCGCTAAACCTTTCGAAAGAGTTAATTCATTTTTACGAAATTTTGCCCACATGTTGGAATCCACTACCGCAAGAACCCTATTTAAAATGGGCCCAATCGGGCCATTTTAAGGGTAGTTTTTAGGGGTTGAAAAAAGTTTTTGGGCCCAAAAATACCTAAAAAATTCTCAGAATCGTTTCAAAATTGAAATTTAACCCTTTAATACCAATTAAAAAGTGCTCCTAAAATTTTAATAAAATCGGCCCGACAGGACCGGATTTACAAATTTTATGAAAACACTAGTTTGCAGATAGTGAATTATTTGCTGAAAGGTGTATATAATTTAGTTTAGAGGTTCGATTGATAATAATTGCAACTGAGTAAAAAATGTTCTTTTAAGGGGTGTATTAAGGAGTCAAATTTTTTATTTTGCCCAAAAAACCAACTTAAGTTCGCATAATAAAGCCACACTGCCTATATTAGCAAATACACTATATTGTCGGCAGGGTTTTGGCACTGCGACCCGGGTTTTTTTTTAGAATTAAATATATAATTTTCTATTAGTCCATATTTTGTCGAAAACGACTTTTTTTCCTCTAGTGAAGCTAAATTAAAATTCTAATTTAGGATCAAAGGCTACTATGGAGCCCTATTGTTGTAGCAACTCTGTTTGCTGTAGCCTGCAGTCGCCAGAGGCTAACTCGTAAACGGAATGAGCTAGAAAATTGAAATTTTCACAGATTACATACTGCTTTGACCAAAAATGGAACAACCGTGATCATATTTTTAATGAATTAAAAAAAAAACAGAAATCTTTTAACTTTTTTTACGAAGAATCTGCAGCAACCCCTAAACTCTCGGTGCGTCTTAATCTCACGGTTAAACTATCAAAGATGACGCTTTTTATACATGAATTTAAAATGTATACTTTACAACTATTATAAATTATGTTCTCTATCTACATTATACCTATTATGGACGTTTATGACATCAGTTGAGGAGTATCTTTCAATTATTTAAGATCAATCTCTCAATTATTTACTGCAAATAAAAAATAAAAATAATCACCCAGTACGTAAGAGAGAAAGCATCCAAATAAATAATAAGTTATATTACAGGTACAAAATTAGCCATTCACTAATTTTATGTGTGAAGAAAATTCTCAGGGTTGTGTAAAATATGTTCTGTTCTACATAAATTCACACTTCATTTTAATAAATGAAAAACTCTTCGTATTAGATAAGCAGGCCCTGATTAACCCTTAGGCTAATTAGGCTGCAGCCTAGGGCGCGAGGATCGGGGGGGCGCGCGCTAAAATCGTGTCTTCGCATGCACTAATCTAGCGTCATTGCATCTACCTTACATATTTCAACTAGACCGAGACAAAACACTAAAACTAAATGCGGTTGAGAGTCCCTGATTTTAACAATAAATTTTGAAATTTTAAAAAGCGCGCGTAAAACAAACACACCTGGCGGGGGCGCGTCCTCATAATTAGCCTAGGGCGGTCAGAACTCTTGATCAGTCGCTGTAGACAAGAGCCAGTAGGGTTGCCATCCGTCCGGATTTTCCCGGATTTGTCCTAGTTTAGAAGGTATCCGGGGAAAGTCCGGGCGGGGCTTCATTTGTAGTCCGGGTTTAAAATTTAAAGTCTGGGACCGCCCGCGACATATTATTATTATTATTAAAACACTTTGTAACAAACTATAATAAGATTCTGTTTTGTTAGATACATTTAAAATGATGATAAAAGATGACTAAATCTAATTTTAAGATCTGAAAATAAATAAAAAGGTGATTTATGACATTTTCAACTGTTTTTTATTACACTGACTATGTTTAAAAAAACCTGTTGACATGTCCGGGTTCTGGGCTCTAAAATCCGGGGTTTTCACGCGTCTTGTCCTGGTTGCCAAATTTTAGAAATGGCAACCCTACCTATAAGTAAATGTTTATACCTGAAATTTTGTCCAGTGAGTCTTTTATACCTACGAGTCATGTGAGTACTCGGTAAGCCCGGCGAGGCCGACTCAGGATTTGCTCGGGTGCGACGGGTATAAAAATTTAACCAACTTAATGAACAAGGCTGCCGTTTGGAAATTTAAAAAAATACAATTATCATTATATAAAAATTACAATGGCAGACGATTATCGCGCTTCTAAGGTGACAAGATCATGGCAGACACTTTTGAAATAATGGCAAAAATCATAGAATTTCTAAAGTATTTTATTAATTTTTTTAAGAAATTGGAATTGATTTCTTGAAAAATTTCAAGGACTTTTTGTCTCGCGATTTTTCAAAAAAATCTACAACTCGGCAGTAAAAAAATCATAAAACTTTGGAAATTCAAATTTTGGACCGCATATATTCCGGAAAATATGGGGTTTGGAGAAAAATGTTTGAAACAAAAGTTTCATGTTTTTTCACGGCCAATCGATGTGAAAAATGAGGGTTCCCATAAAAAAAAAGTTGACCTTGAACCCTCCACCCAAGGTCATAACTGTTAGTGGCATCGAATGAATTTGAGAACCTTCATTTTTCCATCGAAACATACTAGGAATATTTACAAATTCTATCAAAGTTCTACCTTTAAGTACGGAAGTCTTATAAAACGTATATCAAACTTTAATGAAAACAGTTTATTTTATTGGACTGGGAGCCTTACCTTAACACGAGCGAAGCAGAATATTTTGAGTTGAGGAGCAGATTAGGGGAAAGTCTGAGAAAAACCATAAAACTCATTCAAAATTCGTGGTTAGAATCCGGTCCTTTGATTTCTCAAAATTCTAGCCCTATAGCTTTGCCATATGATTTATTTAGGTGTGTCACCAATAAAACATATTAACGGTATAGTCACTTAATAAGCGGTTCTGAAACAGTGACTGTATCAAATCAAATTAGATAAGTACTTTATCATATACCAAGCTGTATTAAATCGGTTTAACCGTTTACTCCTAAAAGTATGAGCTATTTGTTACTGAATGAATTATATAAATTGGCTTAGCGGCTCAATACAAACATATTTCTTTATATACAGTAGGTACATTCCTATAAAAAATCCCAGACAATCTATGACCAAAATCTTCAGAAAGGTGAACGTTATTTTTTTTAAAAATGTCCCGATGTCTGTCTGTGGATTTGTAATCGAATCTTACAAGTTGAATTTGGATCACTTCCCGTTGTTCGATTGAGCTGAAATTTTGCAGACAGCTTTGGTTCTAAAGACTAAACAATATAGTACATTGAAAATTATGGTAGATCCAATATGGCCGCCATCACAAAATGGCGGATTACCTTCTTCTTTACAACCCCCTCCACATGGGTATCAAATGAAAAGGTATGACCAGTAGAAAATGGCGGCCAACACAAAATGGCGGATCATCTCTTTCTTTACAACTCCCTTGATATGGGTATCAAACGAGAGGGTATGAAAAGTAGAATACAGTAAACTGTGTGACGTTATTTTAAATCCAATATGGTGGCCGAAAGACGAAATAATAATTTGAAAATTAACTATTTGAAAAAGCAGTGGGTCTGAAAGATGGGATGTTGAAATATTATCTTATATTAATAACTTCATAGGATACTCAATCTCATGCGTTAATTTAGCAACATTTCAACAAAACTCATCATAAATCAGTAATGATTAATGAAATAGATAATGAAGAACCACTGATTCAATCATCAAAGTATTTCTTCATTATCAGTCAAACAATCTCGAATCAAGATACAAAACACTGCAGACAAGAAGCAGTTCATCTCGTGGTCCATTCGCCGTGTCATCACAGAAAACGGAACTTGTTGTAGAATGTGGCGGGCTGCCATATACGAGGTATAACCCATTGATTCTCAAGACATACATATTATGGTACTTGATCTGCATGAAACACCTATAGGCTGTTCAATAATGTTAAAACAAAGAAATTTTGAAAAAGTAGATACTATGGACCGCACGGACTACATCAGCAATACATAAATAAAAAACTCGGGTCGCAGTGCCAAAATGCTGCCGACAATATAGTGTATTTATTATGTGAACTTAAGTTTGTTTTTGGACTATATAAAAAAAAATTAAACCCATAATACACCCTTTAAAATAATATTTTTTCTACACCTGCACCAAATTAAATACACCATGCAGTAAATAAATTCGTATACTTAAACTAGTGTTTTTTATAAAATTTGTAATTCCAGTCCCGTCGGGTCGATTTTGTAAAGAGTCAAATTTCAATTTTAAAACGATTCTGATACTTTTTCGGTATTTTTGGGCCCAAAATATGTTAAAAAATAGTTTAGGCGTCGTTGATTAGATAATAATTAGACTACTTTTTATTCATTATACAACGTTCAATCGAAGTTCACTGTAAGACGCTAATGCGCTCAGTTGTCGAGTGTCTTTAATCTACAATCTCTCTCTCTTTCTCAATCCAATGGAAATGTTTAGGGATAAAATCAAAGTCCGTATAATATTTATTTGAGTACGGAAGCCTCATAATACCTGTACCGAATTTTATTGAAATCGGTTCAGTCGTTTGTTGATTTTGTATGAAAGTATGTTTATTTGTATGAGAATCCCACTTAAATGCGAACGAAGTAGGTAATAAAGTAACCTATCCTTTGAGTTGAAGCGCCTTGTACACGCTTAGATTTCATTGAAATCTGATTAATGGTTGAGTTATGGTGGAACTCTCAGACAGAAAAAAATATCTTAATTATGACTTGTCATGTAAAATGCTTAAAAAATAAAATGGCTTTTAAAAGTAATTTACAGCAAAACTTCCCTTTACTTTTATTATGAATAAATTATTCCTAAATAACCTTGGAAGTTAGTGGCTTTAAAATTTAAATGAACAAATACTTTCTTCTTGAGCAATGAACCAGTTATTTTGAACAGCCTGTACAGAGTGGCATAGTGTACGTTATGGTATGTTGTACACAATCAGAGGGGGTATATCCAATATGCATAATAAACAATATTATTTTAGAACATGTTGGCCTACATTTAGCTTTTTTATTTAATAGAATAAAATGCATCTTTTATGGGGGACTCTTTTACTTGGATGTTTTGATGAGATTCTAGTCATTCTCTTCTTGAACTTCCGTTGTCAAAGAAGAAGAGGGCTCCTACAGTGTCAGCTCCCCTTATACGAGTGTTTTTGAAAAAAAATTGTGTTAGTTTTAATAGTGTGTGCAAAACAATTTATTATTTTTTTATGAAAAATATTATATTTACAAAACCAAATGTGTGAATTTGCGAAGTTTATTATTAAAATAATAACCACTTGCTAGTATTTTTTATGGTAAGTTCAGGACATTTGTGTCCTAAGTCTAAATGGCAGAAAAATTCAAACAAAAATATAAACAAACTGAAATTTTGATACAGTTCGAGGAGTTTAAAATCAGATCAGATTTATACTTTTATCTGAAAAAAAACGAGATCAAAACATAAAAAAGCACATTAACTTTTAGCGTGTAATGATCTTATAGAAATAGTTGAATAAATAAATTCGGCGAGCTTTTAAAATATATAAAGAATGCTCCATACGTATAGTTTTTTTTATTAAGTTTCAAAAGTTTTACCTATCAATATCTCGGAAGCAAACAAATTGGAATTATACGCAAATCAAATATCCGACTGTATAAATTAACAATTGAACAATTTCGTAATTTATTTTATTTGCATCAATGTCAGTTTTTTGCTAAGTGCTAGCCTAATAATTGGGGGCTTGTAATAGAGGAGCCATGGAAATGCTATATAAACCATGCCATTGGTACACGCTCGACTATTCTCAGGTCTAGTGAAGATATTTTTCTATAACAAGAACTGCTTATGTAATTTTTACATGTACATTGTACACGTGGTTTGCAAAAATAAAATACTATTTTTCAGTCTACCGGAATCACAAGTTTTTTCAAGTATGGGGCTAACAAATAATTACTGCATTCTAATCTTTTTGTTAGTTTTCATACGTAATTAAAGTCATTAGGTTTTCAAAACAATTTAAAGTAATGACATTGTTTATTATAAAATCGTGTTACAAAAATCGTTAAAGTTGAAAACTAATCAAATTTATATGGTATCCTCACCTAGAGAGATTGTCTTTCAAACAAAAAAAAAAAAAAAAAAATGTTGTCCAAAATTTTGCGTAAACATTCCCAAAAAAATGCATACGTATGGGTCGAATTGATTACCCCTTCGTTTTCTGAAGTCGGTTAAATTTGTGCAAAACGGAAAATAAATGAATATGAGAAACGTCCTTTAACAGATATATTTATTCAGTTTTGTTCCCCAAACTATTTTTACTAAAAAGTTTGTAATCAAAATTTATAAAAATATAACTGAGAAAATGTTATCTAAAAATACTTTAGCTGCGGGTGGCGACAACTTAATTTCCAATCCAAATATAAGCGTTACAAGTTTTATTTCAAAAAATAAAGTAGGTTTTTACTTATTATAATTTTGAATGAAATCTTGATACAAATATTTAAAAGAATTACATAGAAATATAAAAAAACAGCAAAAACTTGTTGCAAATTTTATGTGTATTCAACAAAAAATTATTGTTTAATGTTTCAGCGATAACAAAAACATTATTATAATACAGTAATACCTCGCTTATTGCGGTGTCTTTTAATGCGTTTTTCGTTTTGATGCGATTTATAAATTGGATATCAAAGCTCATTTATAGCGTGTCGATAATAATAATTCAAAGAGTGAGGTTGCACTTATTGGGAATTTGTTTTGCATGCTGGTGTCGAATAATAAGTGACGTGTTTAAACCTCTTGCAGTTGAACTATTTATCTATAGTAGAGTTCTGACTAATCGGACTTAGACAGAGCACTAAGTAAAAATAAAAGGAAGAAGTTTACATTTTAATTTTCAATGCATATATTTCTTGAGCGTTAGAATTTGTTCGTGAAACTGATCAAAATATCATGTACACTGTTGCCGTGAGAATAATAAACCAAGTCATAAATATTTATTAGTTTTAACGTATGTTGATGATCTTCAAAACAGAAACGAATTCTCGCTTTTGCACGAATCGAGCCAATATCTTTGCAAGCGCTCGTAAATGCCCGTTTATAATTGGCGTTTACATATTGCTTCACTCGCGTTAAGCTGGTTTTGACAGCAATGATCGTATAATAAAAAAATTCCCTGAAAGTTCGGATTGCATTGTACCTATCGGTTATTCACGAGTGTAGATCACCGAAAGTCGCCAAAATTCACGAAAATTACATTCAGTAATATATTATAGAGTGTATTTTTTTTGTCAATTATACGATTTTAGTGTACCGAACGTCATTAAAATTGAGGATAAAACCTTTTGTAATACATTACAGAGTGAAATTTTCTCCAAAGGTGACTTCCGATGGACTACAATCCTGAATCCGTCATACCAACATCGAATGGTAGAAGGCGCTATGCTTTTGTTTATCGTGTGACGTAAACGGTATCATTTACTTGGTTTAAGAAGTATCTACTTCATTTGTGTTTTTTACAAAAAACATGCCTTTGTAACACGCTCTTATTAGCTTCACCTGTAATTATTAAAAACCCGGGTCGCAGTGCCAAAACCCTGCCGACAATATAGTGTATTTGCTAATACAGGCAGTGTGGCTTTATTATGCAAACTTAAGTTGTTTTATGGGCAAAATAAAAAATTTTACTCCTTAATACACCCCTTAAAATAACATTTTTTTTCTTAATTGCAATATTATTATCAATCGAACCTTTTTACCAAATTATATACAACTTTCAGTAAATAATTCACTATCTGCAAACTAGTGTTTTCATAAAATTTGTAACTCCGGTCCTGTCAGGCCGATTTTATTAAAATTTTAGGAACAAATTTTAATTACTATTAGAGGGTTAAATTTCAATTTTGAAACGATTTGAAGAATTTTTTCGGTATTTTAGAGCCCAAAAACATTTTTCAACCCCTAAAAACTACCCTTAAAGTGGCCCGATGAGGTCCATTTTAAATAGGCTTCTTGCGGTGATGGATTTCAACGCGTGTGCCAAATTTAGTTGAAATCAATTAACTCTTTCGAAAGTTATTGCCCGCACACATATATATATATATATATACGTATATATATAAATATATATATAAATATATATATATATATATACATATATATATATAAACATTTTTAAAAATGGTGCCAAAGTGTTTAGGAGGTTATGAAACGTCGAGAAATTTTGGTCCGACCCCTAGGTCCCGCCATCCGACCGACGCCAATAGTGTATGTTGCCATATGGCAAATACACTAATAAATTTGAATTGTATTGGTTGATAAAAAGAATCGGTATAGAGTACATGTCTTTCATATTGCAAAATCATTTTTCAAAATAAATTTTTATATGAAAAATACAATATTTTTGTAGGTACAAAATATGCACAAAAATGCATATATTCTAAAAACCACTGAATCAATTGACATAAGCATGAAATTCTCGGGTATTTTTTGTAAAAACCAGAAGATTCGAATCAATGCATCTTTGTAGAAATTATTTTGAACGATAGGTAATTTTACACAGAAAGAAATTATACATAGAATATTATTTTTTTATTCTCAATATTGTTCACGTCCATTATAATTAATAAGTTTTTTTTAATTTTTTAACGGAAAGTTGGACAATTCAAATATTCAAAGATTTAACGAAACGTCGCAATTTTTTGATTTAATTTCACTATATTTGAACTGTCCAATATCCCGTTAAAAAATAAAAAAAAAATACTTTTTTATGTTTTGGGATAAGACAATCAACATCTGACTCTATTTTGACACGATTTTTCAACCTTATCACCATACTTCCTGATTTTTTATTGCATGTCGCAATAATCGGGGCATGCCTGTAAACATATTTATTCTTGAATACAAAATTTTAAATTGAAAATAAAAGTGACATT
The DNA here is from genome assembly GCA_034508555.1 of Venustoraphidia nigricollis. NCBI lineage: Eukaryota > Metazoa > Arthropoda > Insecta > Raphidioptera > Raphidiidae > Venustoraphidia > Venustoraphidia nigricollis. The sequence goes on from JAVRKA010000006.1 coordinate 7,629,052, forward strand.
TGCTTGCCAGTGCATTTTCCGCCCTAAAACTGCAGATAATGCAAATTAATTTTATTGCATTTTGCCTTCGAGTAAATGCACACAGTAGTTCTTCCTTAGTTCGTCACGAATGTGTTTTTTTATTGCATAAAGTGGTGGACCATTTCGAAATTGAGGACGTCTGTTCTTAATTATTAATTGAAAGTACGTTATTATACCAAAAGTTTATTTAAATGTTAATTTAAGAATCAAAATATTCATAGAAATTGTTAAAAACTTTTATTAAATTGAGTTTACTTTCTGCAATTTTTAATTCATTTTATAATGGTAATAATCCTTATATATGAACAAACTATATTTAAAATGGCTCTTTTATAATACTTTCTAAACGTTGATTGTTTTTTTCTGGTTTATTACTTCTATTTTTGTATTGCTTTTGACATGATAAATTTGAAATTTTGATTTTTAAAAACAATTTAATTTTGGATGAAAAATTAGTTGTGCTAATGTTTTTCTTTTGAATCATTTTGTTACATCTGCTTTGTTTTATCCTTGATAACAATGGATCTTTATTGTTTTGATCGTAGTACGACTTTTCATCAGCGTTAATGTACAAAAATAAATAAATAGCCAGAAGTATAACTGCATTACGAGCTTTATTCATTTTTGTAAACTCGGTACTTGATTAACCCGAGATTCTATCCTGAAACGGTCAGTGCTGTATCGTCTCGAGTGTTGGAAGGCTTACAGCAAATTGTTTTTTACGCGTCACGTTTAATAAGGCATTTTATTTATTTATCTCGGTACTTGATTTATTTCATTTTAAAATTGTGCTTGCTATGAAACTAAAACATTTTTTAAACAAAATCGTAAATATATAAACTAATCAGGTACGCATATTATGGAAAAGCGATAAAATTTCATCTTTACGTGGAATCAAGGTCACGAATCCGTTGGTAGCCACATAAAAGGCACCGCCTTCGAGTTGTGCTTTGGTTATTTATTTATTCTTGCGGTCTAATAGTATTGTATTGTGATCAGAAAAAGTGCGCCTGTCGAAAGAATGTGCATAGCCTATGGTTTCGCACATTATTCTCGTTGTTATATGCAGACTGATTCCCTTTCCCCTCAGACGTTCTTTCGTTGTGGACTTAAAATGAGCAAAATTAATCGAGGTGTGTCGTTTCTTACATTTGCTTTCTTTTACAGATTAGGTTTATAACGTAGAATTTAATTAAATAAAAAAATGGAGCAGACGCTAAACAAGACACAAAACATATTCAGTCAAATTTATGGTTACTATCTATGGACTCAATCACTTTCAGGTAAGACGTTTTGTTTCTTTGTTTCGTCAAACAAAGATCTTTGTCTGACGAAGCCACTGTGTTGTTCGAAACAAAAGAGTGTTTTCAATTTTTGAAAATTAACGCAAAAAACATGTGAAAACATAAAATTAAAATAATGTAGAAAATTTCTGCGTAAAATGATTGGCATCATAATTGGCATTTTTATGATAAAATTTTACATTGATGTCTTTTAAGCAATCAAATACCAAGAAGACTGCATTTATAAGAATTTTGACCTCATGATGTTGATTTGAAATTCGAAATAGACATCTTACCATTTATTAAATAGAATTATTTATATAAGTACAACACGTATTTGTTCATTTATACGAGATGTATTGGACAGGCATTTTAGTTTTCCCCTTTTTTCCAATTACAGTTTTTTCAAAGATTTGTACATTTGTCTAAAAAAAAAACAAGGCGAAAACAAAAAACGAATTTTACCTATTATTTATCGTCAAATGGATATCTCTGGTGGCGCCGCTATTTTGGGTGTAAAAAGTAAAATCATACATGTGTCTGTGGTGTACTATTTCTTATGAACAGTTTTGTTGATTTTTTTACTGAAACATCCTTCACACGATCAGTAATACTGACAGCACACCTAAATACTTTTAATCAGAAGCGTAGCGTGCCTTGGCGGGGCCCCGTATAAAAATTTCTTTGGGGGCCCTTCCCCCGTTGATGTAAATGACTTAAACGGGGAAATCCCGCAGCTCGCGATAAGCGATGTAGGGTGTTGCCAACTTTTGAACGCACGCTTTACGCGGGAAAAAAAGAAATTCTTTTTTTGACTTTTGTCATTTCTGAAATAAAAAAAAATTGGGAAGTTTTTATTAATTTTTGCTTACGCACGTTGGGGGCCCCCGTGCCCCGGGGGCCCCGTATAATTGATACGGCAGATACGGCGGTGGCTACGCCCCTGCTGTCAATATTATTGACCATGTGAGGGCAAATACTGATGGACAATCAGTATACTGATAACACTTTTGCAATCATAAAAGTATTTGGGGTATATTAAGCAGCTGGTACACAGCCACCGTAAGTGTAAATAAATAAAAATTCTGTTTTATTGAATTAAAAATGTAAAACATATGATTGGTATTTTCAGATTCCAGAACAAGAGGATGGCCTCTCGTAGATTCTCCAATGCCAACATTATTTTATACAGCGATTTATTTAGCAATAGTATGGGCCGGGCCTAAATTAATGAAGCACAGAAGTGCTTTCAAATTGACATGGGCACTAGTTCCGTATAATCTAGCCATGGCGTTATTAAATGCATATATTGCTATTCAGGTAATTTATAGTGCTATTATGAATGGTCGATGTAAGAATTAACACCGCTGTTAATTTAGCATCACATAAGTTAAAGTGAAATAGAAATTTAACAGCGCTGTTAATTTTAAGATTGACTTTACAGAATAGCGCCATTAATTTTTCTTTTTGACTTACTAAAGTATTAATCGCAGATTTTGTCATATTAGATGTCCGGCAGTGAGTTCAAATTCACATGCCACGAAATTATCATGTTTTAACGTTGGTTACAATTATTATACAAAAATACATTTAAATAAAATAGGTAAAAAAAATGTTTTGAGTTAAACGGTTTTACCGTTTAATCAAAAATGTATTAAAAGCTAGAAAATGATTGTAGGTCAATATTCTGGGGCTTTGATCAGACAAAAATAAAATCGTTGGACCGACTTCCAAATTGTTGAGGAAATACACTCTCACAATACGCGTGGTGCGAAAAATATAAGAGTACCTTTTCATCCTATAAACGAACAGACATATGGACTATTGGTCCCTAAAATTATATAATATCCTACCTCTGGAAACGCGTTCCCTTCTTGAAAAATATTTTAAAAAAGTTGTCAAAAAGCAACTAATGGAAATTTGTTTGTATAATTTTAAGGATTTTTTTTAAAAACACAAATGTAGGTATATGACGTTTTTGTCAACTTTCAGTTGTGACAAAGAAATTTGTATTTATTCTATTCTATTCTATTCTATTTAGTAATATAAAGGCCGAAGCTAACGTAGCCGAAAGCAAGATATGAATGCCGATCTGAAACAAAAGAAAATTTTCTACTATATGCGCCCCACGATTTTATTTTAGTCTGATCAAAGCCCCAGAATATTGACCTCAAATTATTATCTATTTTTTAGTATACACGATCGATTGTACAATAAAACCGTTAACTTAAGGAGTGTTTTTATCTATTTTTATACAGATTTTTCAAATTAAAATTGACAGCACCCGGGTGAAACCGGGCCGGGTAGCGTTATGATATATGCATATAACCTAAGTCAGAATGCATATTATGTATATTCAAAATTTCATTGAAATCCGCTCAGCGGTTTAAGCGTGAAAACAACGTTTCACTTATATAATCTGTAACGTGTAGGTACTAGAGGTTTCCGTAATCCGTCCTTACCATGTATTGAAATCACTGAAATATCGCCTAATATTATACAGGAAAAGTTTATTTCTCGGAAATTATCTCAGAAACTATTGAAGCGTTTTCAATTTTTTTTTTCAATTGGTGATATTCAAGATATAGGCTGTAATAACTATAGCCGGCCAGGTTTCGCTCGAATAAAAATCGAAAATATTCTCAGAAACTATTTTACTGAATTCAAGTTTCAACTTTTTTTTCATTGTTCGATAGGTAATACTTCGCTTTAGTACATGGTTATATTATAAATGGCCGACCCAGCTTCACCCGGGTAAAAATAAGAATTAATCTCAGAAACTATGTATTAAATAGTTTCTGAGATTAATTCTTATTTTTACCCGGGTGAAGCTGGTTCGGCCATTTATAATATAGCCATGTACTAAATCAAAGTATCACCTATCGAACAATGAAAAAACATTTGAAAGCGGTTAAATTTTAACCGCTTTCAAATGTTTTTTCATTGTTCGATAGGTGATACTTTGCTTTAGGACATATAGGCTGACCATCTACTGTATAATAACGGGAGTTTGTGCCGCCAAGTGATTCTGATCGCGTCGCTCTGTGGCAGCGAAGCATAACGGTTTTCTAGGCGATGTTTTCGTTTTTAAATGTTGAGTCACAAATTAATAACGGCGTATTAATTTTATGTCCTTATAGCGCCGAAAATCGTTGATATTTGATTTTGGATTATTACCTATTGAAAAGTCTGAAATGACATTTTTTAAATTATCGAGGCTCTTGAGCTATAGTGCCGTGCAGTAAAAATTGCTTAAAATATGCTCTGATAACGGTAGATATTTTAAATAAATACGAAAATTAGACAGTGTAATGGCTGTAACTAAACACGTTATTTTTGTTCATACTGTCTATATATATATTTTTTTAACAAACAAGATGTCTCAGCTTAATTAAGAGCTAAATATGTTTGTTTAATGTGTTCTTTTTATTTCAGTTATTCACTGCCTCGACAAGACTCAGATACAGTTATATTTGTGAACCCTGCAGGCAGGTTAATCATCCAGATGAACTGCAGGTAAATTATTCATTTATTTTATTCATTTAGTTGAGCTGCAGGCGATTAACGCTAAGTCATTGCATAGTCATAGTACTCCGCATTTGTGATATGTGCTTTGTGTCCACGCCGTGAGTTATGCTTGATGTAATACTATACAAATTTATATGTTTCCGCTCCGGCTTCAGCCGGGTAGATTTAGATTCGGCAATAAAATAATCAAGAGCAACAAATTTCTCTCATATACAGGTTGGCAGATACGATAGAGAAAAGCATCGCGCACAACGGGCATTGTGGAAATGAATATTATGAATATTATGTGTGTATTATTTCAGGAACAAAAGTAATTATTTTCTATTCATTCAAAGCACGCAAAGAAACATTGAATTGAAAGAATAATAATTTGTCTTTATCTAACGCAATAAGTAGTTTTTCGATTTAAAAAAAAAACATCCTTAAGGTAGTTGTGGTTAAGGCACACCGTCAGAAAATTCTTAATTTTTGTATACTTATTAAGGACATGATAATACAATTAGGTACCCTGAAAATTTGAAGTCGATCGACCGTATATAATCCGAGATAAATTCAATTACAAATTGGATAATTAACATTGATTGTATACGATTTCTGTAGTTCTGAACCAGTTTCTTATTTATAAAAAAAGAACTAACTGTCAGAAACTTTCCAAAAACTGACAGTCTTTCAATGCATTTATTATGAGTGTAAAAAAAAATAAGAAAAATTTTTGACCGTCTACTTATTTATAAATAACGGTTTAAAGTTCAACAATTTATAGAAAAGTATACATGAATATGAATACTGTATGGGTTACGTTTCCACGGGTACAGTCTTGCGTATAAATTATGGATCACTTAGTTACAAGCTAGTATACTTTTGTGGCGCGTATAATCTATAACTTTTTGACAATATTGTACCACGACAACTACCTTAACGGCCTCAGCAAATTCAAAGTACACTTTTAATGGCTATGTTTCCATCGAGGATGAGTTGAGTCGTGCATATGTGACGATTCCAAAAATACCGGACATTTTATAGTACGGGCCTGTTTTCATTTTTCACCCGGACAAGACACTCAAATACCGAACTGTCCGGGTAAAAACCGGACACTTGGCAACCCTGTTCATATATCACTTGACTCTTAGAGTTTAGCCAGTGTATACGTAAATTCAGCTCAAACATTGCTTGCGAAATTACTATTTTTACATTTTCCGCTCACGGTTCATGTCACGTTTGTTTTAATATTAAGTATCTATAGTTACTGAGGAGAAGTAATCTTTTAAACAGTGCAAGAAATTTTCGAATTTGTTTACTAGTTCTTGAGATTACCAGTGACAGATTTTTTGACTGTCGCTTAGAAAGAGAAATTATGACCTTGATTGCCCTCACTTTTTTAATATCGATTATATATATTTAACCGAGATTGCATCGCGGATTCTGTTTGCAAGTCGAACGTTATTAATATCAAATTGTGTTCCGCTCTAATTAAGAAACTGGATGAGTGAAATCATTTCATTTTCTTATAAAATAATATCTCACTTGAACAGAATCTTTATTAGGCACTTCGTTAGAACATGATATTACAAATAAAAACATAAACACTTGAATAAGTTTTACAAACAACTTTTTTAGTTTATTAGACGATCGTTTCTTCGGGCTATTAACTCTTTTTCGGGAGCACAAATCCTTGAACTGGTTGAACTAGTTAAGGCTGTCGGAACGCTCTGAATTTAAGCCACACTACGAGGCTAAAAAATGCTGTTGCAAGGGTGCCACTGTCAGTTGATTACTCAAAATTTTGGAAATATTTTGAAGATTTAAAAAACTTTTCCGAAAAAGGAAGAGTCACTTTAGGTTTGTGATGGAACAATTTTGTGACATAAGTACGAATAAGGTTGTAGTGTGACATAGAAAACATGTGTTTTTGGCACAATTAATGTAAACTTTTTTCTAGTAAATCGTACATAAATTACAAAAGTAGTCCATTGGAGACCTAGATTTGACCTTTATCTTCTTTTAGAGAAAGAATGTTTGCAAAATGTTGACGAATAAGTCTACAATCAGCTATCAGCCAAAGCCCTATTTTTGGCTTAAATTCAGAGCGCTCCAACAAGGCGTTCCGAAGTTGGCGTAATAGCCCGAAACGATGAAAACATTGTGTCTGTAGATTTTTATTAAGGGTTCGTATTGTTATTTATTAAAATAATATTTATTGTTGCAGATAGCAAACGCTGTGTGGTGGTATTATTTTTCGAAATTACTTGAATTTTGCGATACATTTTTCTTCATTCTCAGAAAAAAACATCAACAGTTGACATTTTTACACGTTTATCACCATTCAACGATGTTTTCATTATGGTGGATCGGTATAAAATGGGTTCCTAGTGGTTCCAGTAAGTATTTAAAATAACATTGCATTTCGACAATTTAACAAATATCACCAGCACAATTAGTTTCATATTTTTAAACTTTCATTTATTATCAATACTTCGACGAAATACATTAGAAAAATAGAAATAGATAATACTTGTTATGTGATCACTATTGGAAAAATCCAGGCGAAATTTCATTTAAATGTCCTTGGATTCCTGGCTTGATTTCTATACACGCCTAAGCTTTTTAATTAAGGATCACGAATTCAAAGATGGTTTTGAAACTTTGGATTCTTAGATACATTTCTAGGGATTCCAAGAAAAAAGATTATCTAGTTCCCACTTCTTGGCTGAATATCGATAGACTTCAAGAATGGTTACCATTTGTATTTACAAATGGATTCTAGCGTATTGAAATCCCTATAGCGTTCCATGAATTTCTTGAATATTTGATAATGAATAATAGTTTCTTATGGCTTTAAATAGATTTTTACCAGTGATCCCTAACTGAAATTTGTACGAATACTCCATAGAATTTTACATAGAATCAGTTAATCATTTTTTTGTCTTTGCAGCTTTCCTACCGGCAATGGTCAATTCTGGAATCCATGTCTTGATGTATTCATATTACGGACTTTCGGCTTTGGGTCCAACAATTACCAAATATCTTTGGTGGAAAAAATACTTAACTATCCTACAATTGGTTAGTTTTTGATTATCATTACTTTATCCGTCGACTTTTATTGTAGTTTTAAAGCCACCAGAGTATCAAGCGAAGACTTGGAGATGATTTCCTACTCGCAATATCATTACAAGAGAACCATTTGGTATTCTAGGACGGAATTTGCAGAGATATTGCAGGCAGCAAATCTTTCTCCATGCTTTCACGATACTCGTTCGATATCCTGTGGCGGTTTCAAACTTACTTGGGTTTCATCCAGAAAACAAAAGATGCTTCCAATCTGATCATTCCATTCACTAAAAAATATGACGGAAAAATCGAGTAGTGCGTTAATTTTAACTAGGAGTACAATTTGACTTGACTGTTATTCTGCTTCAGATTCAATTCACATGTGCCTTGATCCTTGGAATTAATGGTATTCGGACTGGATGTGAATTCCCACTTTGGATGCATTACACTCTGATTATTTACATGATGTCATTTATTGTTCTCTTTGGAAATTTCTATATTAAAGCTTACATGGAAAAGGTAAAAACCGTAAGTCAGAACTTTTAAAACAATTTTATTCATTATCTCATATACAAAATTATAACCGAACCCTCTTTTTTGTGAATTTTTTGAAGTTTTCAACTAGCTATTTAGTACGATAATATGGTAGTTGAAAAAAATATTAATAGAATGTTTTGCTATAATTTCCTGTCACCATTTGTAATTAATTTTACGAATGAAAATAAATGTATTTATTTATAATACCTACTTATATCTTAATTAATTTTTAGGGAAAACGTTCATTTTACGGAGCTCAAATATGTGGTCAGCCTATATACGAAGATATTAATGAAAACGGAATAGTGAAGAAAGTGCAATAATCAAAAAATATACTAAAAGTGATATTAGAATAAATAATATGCGATATTCTATAACAATAAGATATACAGGGTATTCGATAAGCACCTGATCATACGAGTTTATATTAATTACCTAAAATAAAAAAGAAGGTAATATATAAGTTAATAAAAAAAGGATTATAAAATATTGACCATTTAAACTTATAAAATGCCATGGTATACCAAGTAAGTAAACTATATTTTATGGCAACGTTAAAATTATAAATTAAAAAATAAAGATACGTGTAAATTAAATGCCCTGTATATAGTATTATTACAGAATCTGTTATATACGGAAAAATAATAGCACATCGGTAAAAATGGCCTATTATTATTATCAATTATCGTACAGCCTACATGTTTTCTAAGCTACAAATTAAAAAAAGAAATTGACCCCTTCTTTTATGCTTTTTTTTTGGGTATGTGAGATGTACGCGAAGTGAAATTTAATTGATTTGTTATAATCACCACGTCTTGTCATTTTCAAGAGATATCAAACGTTGAAGCGTTCCGTTTGTCTGCTATCCATTAACTAGAGAGTCTGAATACATTTAACTTAGTGAAAAAAAGCTCAATTAAACAAGACGGTCACTTAAAGAATGGCCTTTTAGAAATAAATCGATAAACGCAAATCTAGTAGAATTATAGTTACGTAATAATTAACATTAATATAATTCAAAAAACTAGGTTTATTTTTTATTTAATATGCGGCCTACGAAATCGTTTTTACTACAAACTGTGTTTTATTCAGTAATTTCAAGGCTCTACATCTCAAGCTTAGTTTTATTAATTTCTGAATTCTCGATTTTCATGCAGTTTTTACAAATATGCAGAGAAAATATTTGGGAAGGTTGTAAGTTATACACAGGACTACTCATTCGCGATCAACTCCGAGTAAATATGACTAATTATGTATTAAAAAAGAGCTATTTAACAACCCGAAATTATAATAATTACTCCGTACATATGATAGATTCTGTAACAGATAATGGATTATACAACTGAAAAATTTTAAGTCAATTTAATAGGAATTTATCAACTTAGTGGTACGGAATAAAGTGTAAATGATTTTGACAAAGTGCAAACAACTTTCGTCAAGCATTGTTTTAAAATTAAGATTCGACATTTTATTTTTTATTTGGATAGGCGAAGTAAGAATTCTTCATATTATATAAATTTGTTTCTCGTTACTGATCTAGTGTTGAAACGAACTAATGGTTTAAGTTGTCCATGTTGTCTGTCTCAAAAACGGTTCAGTCGATTTTCATATGGGTGTTCTGGAATATGTAGACGACATATGTTTAGCTACGATTTAAAGAAAGACCCCAAGTTGTCAACTCACGAAGTAACATATAGACGAGTTTACGAGCAGTGTTAAAAACTGGCTTTAATTTGGGGAATAAACTATAGTTCGTGGGTGGATACGTAGAGTGCACTGCTGTGCGTAGAGGACTTGTAAAAAGACACGTCATCAACATATTAAAGCTCCTAGATTAGTAGATTTACCAAGTATCAGAATCCATTGTACCCATGTGAATGTACGTATTATTTTGAATACGAAAATGATTACCTGTTGTCGATACTAATTTTGTCATTATTAGTGTATTTGCCATATGGCAACATACACTATTGGCATCGGTCGGATGGCGGGACCTAGGGGTCGGACCAAAATTTCTCGACGTTTCATAACCTCCTAAACACTTTGGCACCATTTTTGAAAATGTTTATATATATATGTATATATATATATATTTATATATATATATATATATATATATATATGTGTGCGGGCAATAACTTTCGAAAGAGTTAATTGATTTCAACGAAATTTGGCCCATGTGTTGAAATCCATCACCGCAAGAAGCCTATTTAAAATGGGCCTAATCGGGCCATTTTAAGGGTAGTTTTTGGGGGTTGAAAAATGTTTTTGGGCCCCAAAATACCGAAAAAGTTCTCCGAATCGTTTCAAAATTGAAATTTAACCCTCTGGTAGTAATTAAAAGGTGTCCCCAAAATTTTAATAAAATCGGTCCGACAGGACCGGATTTACAAATTTTATGAAAACACTAGTTTGCAGATAGTGACTTATTTATTGAAGGGTGTATTTAATTCGGTGTAGACGTTCGATTGATAATAATATTACAATTAAGAAAAAAAATTTTATTTTAAGGGGTGTATTAAGGGGTTAAATTTTTTATTTTGCCCAAAAACAAACTTAATTTCACATAATAAAAGTATAAAACCACACGGCCCTATACAAGCAAATACACTATATTGTCGGCAGGGTTTTGGCACTGCGACCCGGGGTTTTTTTTCCTTAGTTACGAAAACTTTTATATCTCTTAATTGAATCATTCGCCTTAAAATAGTGGACAATGGTTAAATCTAGGGACTTTAGTAATTCTCGAACATCAGCGCTATTAGTGTCCAAAAAATAAACTATCTGTTGCACTTGTTTTCGCGAAAGAATAAATTATGAAAAAGCCTATGTCGTTTACCTCCTCAATCTTCAAATATCTATACTTCCTGACAGAAGCGTAGCGTGCCTTGGCGGGGCCCCGTATAAAAATTTGTTTGGGGGCCCTTCCCCCGTTGAAGTAAATGACTTAAACGGGGAAATCCCGCTGCCCGCGATAACCGATGTAGGGTGTTGCCAATTTTTGAACGCACGCTTTACGCGGGAAAAAAAGAAATTGCTTTTTTTGACTTAAAAAAAAATGGGAAGTTTTTATTAATTGTTGCTTACGCACGTTGGGGGCCCCCGTGGCCCGGGGGGCCCGTATAATTGATACGGCGGTAGCTACGCCCCTGCTTCCTGACTCAACTAAACAGTAACGCGAACAAAGCCTATATATTAATATTTGATATATGCATTATTGATTCGGCTGTTGCTTGATATAAATGAATACTACGCAATTTAAATTCAATAAAAAATAACGTTTTAACGTTTTAACAACTAATAACTTTATTTTATAACAATATTATTTCGCCCAACACAGTAACATCGACAGACAAAAGTTTGTTCGACTAAGTAACTATAGTGTATAAACTATAGGTTTATTTGTTGACAAATTTTGAAGCAGTTTTGTACTGCTAAAGCGTGTATTGGCGGCACAGAACTCTTGGGGCACAACTGCTTGTGTGTTGGTCAAATTCTTGGATAATTAGAACTGTTTTAATTTGGTTTTAGCAGACTTCTATCAATTTAAGAAATATATAGAGTTGCTATAACTAAGCTCAAACAGTCCGAAGAAGCTGAGAATTCGACCAACTAACAAGCAGTTGTATCGGAAGACATCTGTATTGCCAACAGACACAATACATTGTTATAAAATGAAGTTCTTAAGTGTAATTGGATAAAACGCCGTTTTATTTAATTTAGAATGTATAAAGTTGACGATTTTATTGTAAATGGATCACAATAATGGACTGCGTAGATCTTCCATATTTTAACAGTATTGTTAATATTTCTAATATCAATTTTAGTTAAAACGTGGTTGTGACAATATCATTACCATTTTATTAAAAAAATACATGTCTTCTGCAGGGCAGTGCGAAGGAGAGGGGGAAGAGGTCTTGGCTCCGAATGCCGGTTCTGGAATGGGGGCGCTAGAAGCTATTCTAACTAGTTTCTCTAAATTTGATATCTTATTTCAGAGGAGCGCCACATTAATGATATAGCCCGGACCCAAATTTCTGTTCGCACAGTCCCTGTCTTCTGTACCAAATTGCAAAAGTTTGGAATCGTTAGATTGTATAAATATCAATACCACAAAAAATAATGTAAATAGAATGAAAACTGATTAATAATTAATTAGAATTTAAAACTTGCTTTTTCATTATCTTCACGGCAGTTTAGATTAAATACACGGAAATATTTTTAAAAATATTTTGGAGCGATTCAAAAACTTTTGATGAGGTGCAATTTTTTAAATTATTTTAAGAAAACTTATTTATATTAAACGCCTTTGTACTTAATAATTAAGTTTACAACTATTAAAAAGATATTTTAAATTTTTATTTAAAAAATAAATTGAATAAAAAAACATTGAATAAGTCTCCTCATTACCTAGCTCTCTATCCATGACAATACTTTTTTATACGACTTCCGTCGTATTTCATTACACATAAATTTTATTTACTCACTAATACTAACTTGCTTTCTTGTAACCACATAACTTCTGTTCTACGCAACGTAAATAAGATTTTTTTTTAAACATTAAGTAGCATTTTTCCAAGAACGCATTAAGTTAAAAATCGTTGAGATAATCGGGAGTTTTCATAAAGAGGTATCCTGGATGAAGAACGGGTATTTTCAATTTTAGTTAGTAAATAATAATAAATCGCTCAACTATTGAATAAATTGATAATTTATGCAACTGTAATAGTGGTTGCCTATATAATAGCTCGAGCAGTGATTGAATCTTTTGATTAACTTTCTTCCAAAATATCTATTGAAAAAGTGTGCTATTATTATAATTAAAACAAGATATTCTTAATAAAGTATTTAACAGTATCTCCGTTTTCAAACCTGTCAGTAATTAGGTTGACACAGAAACAGCTCGGAGAGCAGTACTTTACATTTTTGAAATTATTAATTTCAAATTATGCTAATAATTAAGTTATATCAAAATGCCTACAATTAAATGAAAAGAGAGTTGCCACTCACATTTTAAATATATTTAGTAGTTAACTATATCTAGGGCAGATGGCGCAAAATTTTTGGGATCAATTTCCAGATTCATTACATAACAAATATATTGAAACAAACTCGAACGTACGTTAAGGAAAATTCATAACCTTGCGTTGATATTGGCAAGAGAGACAAACAAACCAAAGTAAGCTACCTATCAAGAAAGTATCAGCTGTAAGTGCAAGGTGTAATTGCAGTGAATTATTATCTAATTGTAAATTTTATTACTACATAATTTACTGACTAGGGTAAATAATTATAAAACATTTTCATTAATTCAAAATAGTTTACTTTTTATAAAAAAATAACTTTATTTTTATAGAAAATGGCAGGCGCAGATGCTGGCGGTGCAGATTTGAAAGGTTTATCAAAAATTTTCAATGGCTCAACAAATGCTGGTAGAGCAAATGTAAGTTGAGCTGAATTCAATTCGATATTATTTTACAGAAACAAAAGAAGAGAGAAAAATATTTATTTTGTAGGTTATGTTTCTATAGTCCATGGGCATATTATACGAACTTTTTTTGTAGAAAATTACTGAAATGATCTGTTTCATACGTTTATTTATTTACAAATTGATATTTCTTTAACTATACTTTGATTATATCTCAGGAAACTTTGTATTTTGTTTCATATTATATCGACAAGTGCATCACGCTTGTTTCGTGCTCGATACATCTAGAAACAAAACACTATATTAGTTTCTATCGATATGAAATTTAGGTAAATAGACGCTAAAGAATTTAACATACATGAAAATTAAATTTATGTTATAGGTAATACCATTCCAATAATAATGAATGCGTGCTTTTTTTAACATTTACGTACATTGCGTGAATCTGATTACTGAAAAGCACGAATTAATAAGTAAATAATAATTTTGTTTTAGGTTGCAAAGGCTACATATGCTGTTATTGGACTAACCGTTCTATATTTCTCACTAAAACCAAAGTCTAAAAAATAAATAGTTGTATTATAAAATGTAATTACTTATTATTATGAGATACTAAAATATATATTGTGTAGTATTTTGTAGTACCTTATTTATTGTGTTCCATGATTTAATTAGTATAAAAAGTTAAGAAAAATTAGTCTTTATTTACTTACCATCTTAAAATTTTAAATTATCCGAAAACCGTAATTGCTGCATTTTCGGGAAAAAGTATCATACTTTTCAAATTCGATTCACTGACACAAAAGGGAATTGTAAATTCAATAACACTGATCACCGCAGCCTGCAATGAACTAAAAATGAAAATAAAATAATCATGCAACAGGTTATAAAACTGTCAGAAGTTGCATAATGATATCATGAAAGTTAAATTTATAAAACTCTTAACGCAGAAAGCAAACCTTTAAATTTCTACTGTATCTGGTCCAACTGTTTCTTCGTTTGGATAAAATATTTTTACTCGTACTTTTTAAACTAATCAAAAATTAAATATTTGAGCTCAAACTCGAAGTTTAGTTGTAAGAATAACCGAGATTTCTACACAAACTGTGATACTGAGGATCTTGGAAATAGCTGAACATGTTTCAGTCAAACATGATTAAGAACCATCTCGCAAATACTAGCTTTAAAAAAAAAAACGCACTGAAATCGGTTCATTAGTTGTGGAGCTATGATGCCACAGGCAAAGGCTTACAATACCCTTCTTCCTGCGTCATGAGTTAAAAGTATTCGAGATATAAAAACGCGGCATGCGAAAACTTCGACCTGCCAAAGATTCTAACTGCATGCTACGCGATTAAACTAGAGATTAGAGTATATTGGAGTAAGGTAAATCATTTGAAGTGTAGAACTTAATTTGCGCATACATGCTGCGCAAACGACCGCCACGTGACAGTTGTGAAGCAAAATTTGGGGCGGGGTTAGCGCAAGTTTAACACAGGCAACTCCGCATGTACTTGGGGTCTCGAACACTGATAGAAAATAGTGAGTGCAGAGCATCCCAGACCACAGACATGTAAAAATGATTAATCGGCATTACCACTTCAAATAACTTTCTGATTTCAATGACGATTTGAAGTACCGTCATCGGTGTGCCTTAAGACACACCAAAATCTTGCACTTCGGCAGTTTTTGTAAACAAATCATCAAATGAGCATCCACGGAGGTTAGAATTAGAATTAATAATAGGGGCCAAATCGGTAGGCACTGCGACCTCTAAGGTCTATCCACGGAGGTTGCTAATAGTCAGCGACAGTCGAGTGAATATGGTGGTGATAGCTACAGGCAATGATTAATTACCAAAATTAAATGAATACAATATTACATAATTTATTTATAGGATACACAAACTAAACAAAGTTCTCAGTCATTTTTTTCAGTTTCGGATTTCGTTTTTTCTGAATCTGTGACAGCTGGTTTAGGTTGAGGTTTAGGTTTGAGTTTACAATAGACATAATATAGGAATAAACCTAGATATGTTGCTTTTGTAACCTACAACAGAAAATATTCCGAATTAAAAAACACGAGAAGTTGCTCGTATGTTGAAACGCCAAAATTTTTAACTACATCCCAATCCAATTATTTTTTTTATCTCGTTTGGTCCCATTTAACAAACCATGTAATTTACTATTTTCCTGCTCACAACAGTCTAGTAATCAGTTAAATTTAAAGTGCCGAAATCGCAATTTTCCGTTTTCTTAGAGAATGAAAAAATTATAATAAAACTTACATTTGCCCTTCCTCGAGTAGTAGCACTGTTAAAATATCTTGTCAATCCTTTTAATGAAGGATCATCAATTACTTCACCGTGATGATTGCGAGGTAGATCATCAGGCATTTTTGTTAATAGCTGTCGACATACTGGCGATTTAAATGTCAAACTGATAATTCGCCAAAGCTTACTTGATTCAATAATAAATAATCAATACGTCGATCAGTGGTTGTATGACTTCTTTAATCCTTTTGATGTAAATTCTACTTATTTTAACCCTTTACACATCAAACAAGGTAGACATAAATTGTCATATGCATTTATATCAATTTATTAAATATTAATATATAAACTTATATATTTATAATAAATAAAAAATAATCTGTCTACATCAATTTAGAAGTGCCTAAAAATTATGTTTTCGCTGTTTACATAAAAAAAATTATAACTAGGAATAGAGTAAACGTTGATTATTTTTAATATTTTCGTTTTTATAAATTCACAAATCAGCAGCTTTTTATTCTCTACTTGCGGCCCAAACATAAATCACATTTTTGCGTCGGCTAGTTTTAGAACGCAAATATATTTAAATAACAAAAATTTTGTGGCCTTAAATAAAAAAGGACTAATTAATTAACATACATTTTATATTTCTTTTGTATTGAAATATTTATGTCAATTAGTGGGTGTAAATTTTAAATAACAATTTAATTAGAATAAAAGTTTTGTACTACTACCTACGAGGTTACTTTGACAAATTCATTTTGATAACGCCTAGGCGTTTCATTTTTTGTCAACGAGATAAAAGATAATCTCAGTCTGTCTCAAAAAAATTTTCTGAACAATCTCAGTACTGATATACTCAGTAGTTTGATAAAAAAATATTTTTTAAAGGCTACCGACAGCTAGTTGTTTTTTTGGGCCTAAAGTCAAACCATCTTTTTTCAATAATCATTATTTTCGTGATCGATTGAAAACTCACATAACATTTCAACTAGTTGAAAGTCTGTGGAGCTAAGGCAAAGGTGTCAACAACAACAGCACCACTAGCTACGCCATTGTTCAAACCCTAAGTCAACAATAGACTATTCGCGTTTTTTGTATTTCATTCTTTTATCACTTTGTAAACTGGACGAAATCACAGCACGTGAATACGTCGTAGGCCGTGTTCGTTGGCATATATTTTAGGTCCATTTGCACATGCATTTTCACGCAAATGCGTCCAATTTTATTGCTTATGCGCAATAAATAAAATTGGACACATTGCATGAAAGCGCATGCGCAATTGGACCTAAAATATGCAACGAACGTGGCCTACAAAAAAAAAACAACTGCGAAAAGAATAAAAAAAACAGAACAAAACGCGAATAGTTTGAAGCTGTTGAAAAAAAAAACAATACTCATCAATTGTTACGATTTCAGTTTGTTTTTAAAACAAAACATAAAACTGATATTTCACTGAATAAACAAAATGTGCTGCATGTTAAACATTTAAATGCATCATTTTTCTATAATATATTTTGTGGTTACATGTAAAAATGTTATTAAATATTATTTTAGTATATCACATACAAATACATTGAGATAATTCTGAAGCATGAAGCGGTATGAAATATTTATAGCGAATTACGGAATGAGAAATTATTTTAGTGCGCAAAAGTATTGCATGTTAAAGCGGAATTACTAAATACAAAATTCAACAGTAACTTTTGTCTTGATGTTACTAGAACTGTTTATCTTAACGTTGATTTTAATTTCCTTGGCGAAATTAGCTGGGAAGACATTTTTTTTCTCTTTTCTTTATTTCTTATTTGTTTAATATATCTAGAATATTAAATTTACTTTCTTTACGATGTTGAATACGACTAGTTTTGTTTCTGGTCTTGCGATTTGCAATTGTTTTTATTTTAACAGATCTTTGTAAACAACACACTTCTAATATTGCACTAAAATTAAATATAAAAGAGCGCGCACACTTGTCAAACATGAACCTGCACGACCAGCACAGCACAAACCTGCAACTTACACACTAGACCAGCATAAACCAGCACATAGTACTTGTTTCGTAATGTGCGGTAGACATTTTGAAGTTTTCAGCAATTTTATCAACGCAAATTAATTACATCACTAACACACTAGATTGATCCAGCACAGCTAGACAGAAATTGCAGGCGACCAACTGACGGTCGTTGCTGCCTGCGGGTTGCAAACTGCTGGTCCAATGTGCGCTATTCCGTTAAATAACATGACTTTTCTGCTCTGTGCTGGTCGTGCTTGATAAATGTGCGCGGTTTTTTAAAGTGAATATTTTTTACTCCCTGAATTACTTCCACGACAAAATGTATTTGCCTTTATAAACAACAAACTGGTAGCTTTCAGTAATACAGGATAATTCAGTCACGATCCAATAGTGTCAGTAAATTTTTCTTTATTAAAAAAATCACGATGGCGTCCATAGATACGCAAGTATACTTTTACCGCGACACTAAAATTAAGGCAATTTAAAATGCTACTAGTTTCGTTTTAAGTTGATAAATCGATAACTATATTTTTTGATAAATTTAAGATAAATTAGAGTTGATCACTTTAATTAATAATATAACTATCTAAACATTATTTTATTACTTATAACGCTATAATTTTTCCAACTAAATTGGACAACAAAATTTTAGAAAAAATATTAACAGAAAAGTGTTATTTTTTTACCACATTATTAAATAAAAATAACATTTATATATTGTCAAATAATTTTATCTCTCTTATCAATATAATACAGAAAGCGTTAAAAAAAGGTTTGTTTAAAAAAATTACAGATCGTAAATTTTATAAATTATTTTTCAATTTCACACAAGATCATTTTGCACTATTTGAGAGTATTTGTTCTTAAAGAAATTTACCTCCACTCAATAATGAAAATTAAATTTATATTTTAAAATCATTATGGGCCTAATTCAAGTCTCACCCAGCTCAGAATTTTGAATTTTCATACTTACGATTTTGATCTGCAATATCGAGGTCAGAAAATGATTTTCAACGTTGAATTTCATATTTAATGATTTACTACTGACATTTCTATTGCAAAAAAAGGCTTGCGGTGGGTTGTAAGATGATTTCTTGGATGCGGTTTATTTCATTTAATTAGATTTTATCCATTAATTAATAATATTTTAACCTCAAAGTTTACATTTAAAACATATTAATAATCAATTTGTAATTCGTGTCAAATGCACGGAAACTTATAAAAGTGTTAAAAAAATTGAGTACTTCAGATAACTTTCTTTTGCCGTCTTTGTTAGAATTTTTTTGTGTCCATTTTTATTTATTGCGCATGCGCAATAAATAAAAATGGACGCAAAAATGCCAACGAACACGGCATTTAACTGAAACAGCAAACTGCATGTGTTTTGTTTTGCATTTTGTATAGTAATTGACAGTTTATAGAAAATTAGACAGTCTCAAATATGTCCGAACATGTTTGTGTGTTGAATCAATAAATACCTATGCATGGATATTTAAATTCTCGATTACACTAGAAATAAACAAACAAAAATTTCGAGGTTACAATATTATAATTATCTTTGGACAAAACCGTCTTAAACAAGTCTTCGTGCTCTACTCGATGTTGGTTGAAATGAAGCGTGTTCGTCATGGCTAGCAATACTGTCAACTTCTCGATCGCTGTCGGCATCTTCAGATCCGCTTGTGGCACCTGCTGCCCCCAGCGCAGGATCACCTTGCATTGCTACACGAGCATACTCGTCTGTATCGATCGATTTACAGAAATGAATGGCGTACTTCAGTTTTTCTCGTAACACAATCTAAGAAATCATTCCGGAAGTTACGAATTGATTTGATATAACATAACCTCTACCTAAATTTGACAGATAGATCCATGGCACGTACTAAACATATTGATCAACCCTTGTACTTCACAGATGACAGCTTCATTTAGTTAATTGTGAAAAGTGAACAATCACTTATGTTTTTGAAGTTAAATTGACCTCTATTTTGAACGAAAATGACGACAAATCTTTGTTTTATACCGGAGCATGACGCTAATCACGAAGTTTAAAAAAAAAGAGAAACGTTAATAACAAAACTTACCTTGCATGAATAACGCGGCATTTTCAACAAAAAGAAACATGTATAACTCTCGGGCAAGAAGTGATCTGGAGGCGAATATTTATCCAGCACCTGAAGAACAAAATCTCGTCCTCTGAAATCTGCGATGGTGCGAGGAAGTCGGGTACGACCCCAAACGAAACGCAAGAACAATGAACGTTCCTGATTCGTCAGTTCTTCCATCACTTCCCAAAACCACTGCACAAGAGGCGCTCCAGCGTCCACGCCTTTAACAAAAACAATTGAATTTGAATATTAATAATTTTGTTAACTTGTGCAGTTTACAATGTTATCTTTCTAGAGCACAACACAATATTTCTGTTCAACTGTTTTTACCTTTATAGGATGCGACGGCTTTGAGCATCGTCAGAGGTATGTCAGGGGATCCACAAACCATTGTTTCCAATTCGTAAGCGCTGAACAGTGACAACAATGGCACCGGAATTACTTTTGACATACCGTCGCGAACAGCTTTCACTTGTTCATCGAATTCATGCAGACGGAAATTTAAAGCTAATCTTACATATTCGTGTCTGCAAAAAAAAATTACAGTACAATCGCGATAATATGAATATGTAATATGAACATAATTTTTGTAGAGAATTTAACGCTCTGCAAAAAAAGGTTTAAACTTTATCCTCGGAAAACTTTTGAACCAGTAAACTTAGCGTAAAATCACAAGATACATTTTTTGTAAAGCGTTAAATTCTCTACAAAAATACGTATGTCTCATTTTTGTAGATTTATTTGTCCTCAAGTTTTAAAATTTAGAAGAACAAAAGGAGTTTTTCAGAAGTTAATTTCCATAAGAAACTTTGGTTGGGATGAGGACTATCTTAAAGTTAATATTAAGAGCTCAAATTTTTAGAGAATTTCTTTTTATCTATACAATATACATGTCAAAAATATACAAACCTATTTTCGGCTGTGACGCGTTTGAATTTCGCGCTTAAAGGTATTTCAACACCACTAGCAGAAGGAGTACTGAATGGCATGTCGAGTGCTGTAAACGTATCGTTCAACATATCTCTAATACACAACAATCCTGGTACGTAATCTCGGTCGACTTCAGTTAAATCGGCTGGACTTAACTGTTGCCCCGCCAACTGTCTCCATACCGGTTCGGCCAAGGACAACGATAACGGAGAACCCGTTCTAATAGCAATCCCCATCAGGACACCCAGGAACCGGAACATGTTAAGATGAAGTACAGTCGTCGCTCGCGGGTTGAGCAGGAAGCAGTCCCTGTTAGTTCCGGCCTCGTCGCGTCCGTTCGGCGTCGGCAACAACAACGGCACGCTTCCGTTTTGAAGTTCATCACACATTTCGGCTATGCTTTCGCTGTAGCCTCCGCCGCAATCATCTACGCTTTCGCCGACAAATTTAACTTTCCAAATTCGATGCGGCAACGTTAAGGACTCCGAAGTAAGTAACGGCAATTTACTGACCATTTGTCCGAACACAGATTTCATACCGTCAGGTCCAGCGAGTCCGCCGCGAGATCTCGACCACTTAACTTGGATTCGATTAAGCTCGATAACGGGCCCGTGTTGTTTATCTCGAACCATCGTCGCTTGTACAACTTTCCTAAACGTCGCTTCTTTAATTCCGTACACCAACATTCCTCGTAACTGATCTAACGATACTTCGCCGATAACGGAGAACATCGTTATGCAAGGACACAGTAATTCCGAGAAGTGATGAAGCAATACGAGTCGATTGTGTAAAACGTCTAACGGAATGTCACGGACGAGATCGTATTCGACGGGAGCCCTCGACGGAAGTTGTGTGCCTGCTGACGATTGGCTTGTAGACCACGCTAGCGTATGGGCTGATCCACACGCGACTCTCGTGATTTTTTTACCCTGTAATGACGCGACGAGCCTAGGACGTTGGATGGCGTTCGTTGTTCCGTCTCCTAATTGACCTTCATCGTTATCTCCCCATGTATAAACGTGACCTTGATCGCTACACGCAACGCAGTGTAAAGATCCAGTTGCTAACGCGATTATGCGCATTCCTTGCAGTGCGGCTACTTTACGAGGCCTACGAACGTGCTCGTCGGTTCCGTGGCCTAAACGATGATAGTCACCCTTGCCCCTGCAACACAGAAAGATTATTTTCTCCAATATCCGTATTTTTTTTATTTCCTATACAGTAGAACATCAATAAGTTAAACCTGGATAAGTTAAAAACATCTGTAAGTTAAATTTTTTTTGAATTTCCTTCCCCTGAAAGCATAAAACCTCCATTACTTAAATCACAAAACTTCGGTAACTTACAAAAATATTCTGAACATTGCCCTCGATAACTTAAAATAATATTTTGGTGACCTCCATAAGTTAAAGTATTACCAGTGTCATCATGAGTAATTGATGTAGAAAATCAAAATTGAATGAAACAAAAAAAATTACTGATTTCTTTGTTTAAATAAATAAATCAATAATTGATTCTAAATGAATAGATAAAAAATTTATGTCACCTCTATTGAACTAAATACAATCCTCTATAAAATCCACAAACCTCGGTAAGTTAAAAATTTTGTTCTGACAGCCTCTCTAATTTCAACTCTCGATAAGTAAAAAACTCGATAACTTAAAGTTTTTAACGTTTCCCTTGGATTTAAACTTATCGAGGTTCTACTGTATTTTTACGCGAGACGAAAATTGCATTTAAAAATTAAGTAATTATGTAATCATAAACATTTCAGTAAAATTGTCACATAGAGGCGCAAGTATCAAAAACGTTGAGCTAAAGCGCCACTATATGAAAAGTATTGATACATACGTGAGTTGATTTGAAATTGAACAAAAGAGTTACCGGCGGTCAATCATATTGACGTTGTTTCAAAATCAAAGCCGTCACATAGCAGCATTGCTGTATTGTGTCTTAATGTATATCTATATATATAATTAGTGTATTTGCCATATGGCAACATACACTATTGGCGTCGGTCGGATGGCGGGACCTAGGGGTCGGACCAAAATTTCTCGACGTTTCATAACCTCCTAAACACTTTGGCACCATTTTTAAAAATGTTTATATATATATATGTATATATATATATATATATATATATATATATATATATATATATATATGTGTACGCGCGATAACTTTCGAAAGAGTTAATTGATTTCGACGAAATTTGGGCCACATGTTGAAATCCATCACCGCAAGAAGCCTATTTAAAATGGGCCTAATCGGGCTATTTTAAGGGTAGTTTTTAGGGGTTGAAAACTGTTTTTGGGCCCAAAAATACCGAAAAAATTCTCCGAATCGTTTCAAAATTGAAATTTAACCCTTTGGTAGTGATTAATAAGTTTCCCCACAATTTTAATAAAATCGGCCCGACAGGACCGGATTTACAAATTTTATGAAAACACTAGTTTGCAGATAGTGACTTATTTATTGAAGGGTGTATTTAATTCGGTGTAGACGTTAGATTGATAATAATATTACAATTAAGAAAAAAATGTTATTTTAAGGGGTGTATTAAGGGGTTAAATTTTTTATTTTGCCCAAAAACAAACTTAATTTCACATAATAAAAGTATAAAACCACACGGCCCTATACAAGCAAATACACTATATTGTCGGCAGGGTTTTGGCACTGCGACCCGGGTTTTTTTAATATTTAATAAATTTACAAAAACAAAAGCAATAATAAATTTTTTAGTTGTTGATGTCGGTAGAGCAAGCAATTATTTATAAAATGGTATAAAATTCATGTGGAGCAATTGTGTGTTTTTTTCGAAAAACATCTTAAGCGATATAATGTCGAATTGAATACCAAAATCCAATATACGGGATAAACTCATTATTTGCTTGGTAAAATAAACTAATTACTCACCAAGTATATACGCTTCCAGATCGTGTTAAAGCCACAGAAAATTGCGAACCGCATTCGACTTTGCATACACCAAGTCCAGCAAGACTTTCAATTTTCAGAGGAACTTTACATCCATCGCTGCCACCTCGGCCCAGTTTTCCGTAATCTCCATCGCCCCACGACCACACGTTATCGTCATCCGTAATACACAAAGTCTGGGCATCTCCCGACCCGCAAGCTATATCGATAACTCGATATCCAAGTAAAGCTTCGACGAGCTTAGGTTCAAGTTGATCTTCACTATCGCCATGACCTAAACGACCGTAACGTCCTTTACCCCACGTAAAAACCTGCCCGGAACTATTAATAGCAGCTGAATGGGCTCCTCCACATGCAATATCAACAATTTCTTGTCCTTGCAGTTTTTCGACTAGTTTCGGGCGTACGTAACAATTACGATTTCCGTGACCGAGTTTCCCGTCGTCGCCTTCGCCCCAAGAATATACGTCTCCGTCAGCTGACAATGCGAGACAATGCTTTCCACCGGAATTGACGGCTACTTTTTTAATAAACACATGTTGGATGGATTCTAAAAGTGTCGGTACCAATACTGAATCCGTGCCTCCAATGCCCAGTCTACCACCTGCACCGTAACCGGTCGCATATACTTTACCGTCGGCTGTTACGGCGAGCAAGGTCTGTTCACCGCCTATTATTTGAACCGGACGTAAACTGGTCAGAGATTCGCACGATGTTGGCAATTTCACTTTTGCACCCTCGATGCCTCCCAACTGACCGCGATGATTGTGTCCCCAACCATAAATTGTACCAGAACCGCCCCAAGTTAAGGTCCAATCTTCCGGTCGTCTGAAAATAAAATATAGATTTAAGTCTGTTAACGTAACGTCAAATTCAATTTAAAAAATGAATTTAACAGCAGCTTTTCATTTGGTTAGTACTGCCAAACATTAAGAAAAAAAATCTCTACATTAGCGTTAATGTAACAGTAAATCGGCAGGAAATAAAAGCGTGGGTTGTTATTATCATAGAGCTTACAACCCACGCTTTTATAACTATGAACCTGCAGTATTAAGAGTTATTTTTTCTTTTTTAGTACAATTTAATAAAAGCTTGTTTTTAAAAAGTTTTTTTACTATTTTATTTTTAAATTTTTAGTTATCTACGCCTTTTGGCCGCCATAATGGAATTTAAATAACGTAACACAGTTTAATGTATTCTGCTTTTCATATCCTCTCATTTGATACCCATATCACGGGGGTTGTAAAGAAATAGATGATTCGCCATTTTGTGTCGGCCGCCATTTTGGATTTGGAATTAAGTCACCCTGCTGATTGTATTCTACTTGTTATACCCTTTCATTTGATACTCATATCATGGAAGTGCATAAAATATAACTAGTTCGCCATCTTGGGCTGTTCGCCATATTGGATTTAGAATGACGTCATTTATATAACCATGTATTGTCATCCAAACTAAACGTGAATTCAAAATTTCAGCTCAATCGGTTGAGGATAACTGCTTTAAAATTCAGTTGCAAGATTCCACCCGAACAAACATATTACATACATTGCAAGTTGTAAAAAGAGACAGTTATAAACATGTTATATGTATGTCTCTTTCTGGTCTATCTTGTATGTTGTTAAACAAAGACGGAATATCTATCGCAAGTATCGTTATCACTTTCTATCTCAGCCCAGACTAGCACCACACCTTATTATTTTTTACAGATGTATTTTGAACCATAGATTATATCGATTGTTTTTAAAGCAATTATTTACATTAAATTTAACGGACAATATCCCCAAAATCCACCAATCATTCCGAAAAAGTAATAAAAACTAACCTGTTAAGCCAAGTGAGTAATTGTTCGTCATGCTCCTTTCTGAACAAATCATGATTTTCGTGTTCCCAAGCCCTGTCTTCCGTAATATCGGTATGCGACGGTGATACTTCATGAAGTTTCTTCCGAACTTCAAGACAAAACAATCTCGGTAAAGGTAATCGGTGAATGAGTGACCTTGCGACTTTCGTAGCCATACAATACCGTCTAAACCACGCCCATTTGTGACTATCCGACAAACCGACCATCGAGTCGAGTTCAAGGTCACACGCCAACGCTACAAGCACTTTGAAAAAGTCCGAGTGCATTAAATGGACGCCTCCCCTAACGCAAGGATCTTCATATTCGTACTGTCTTAGCAATGCAGCCGGTAATTCGTCCAATAATGTAGCGAGGGCGCTGTCAGATGGCGCTTTTCCTTTTAGAAGCATGGCTAAGGTACTTTTTCCACTCGTTCCGGGTGCATCGATTTTCGACGGCACCAAAAGTTTGTGTAGCATTTTCAAAGACCACATGCGTTGTGATGCAGCTAAGAAAAAAGAAAATTAATTTATATAAGGCGTAAGTTTTACATTTCAAAAGTTATTGATCAAAAATATCACCTAATTAATATAACAAGGGATAAAAAAATCGCTATATGTTTTCCGATATTTCGATTAAAATATCGATACATACAAAGCTAAATATAAAAACCCGGGTCGCAGTGCCAAAACCCTGCCGACAATATAGTGCATTTGCTAATACAGGCAGTGTGGCTTTATTATGCGAACTTCTGTTGGTTTTTTGGGTAAAATAAAAAAATTGACTCCTTAATACACTCCTTAAAAGAACATTTTTTTCTCAGTTGCAATATTAATATCAATTGAACCTTTATACTAAATTATATACACCTTTCAGCAAATAATTCACTATCTGCAAACTAGTGTTTTCATAAAATTTGTAAATCTGATCCTGTCGGTCCGATTTTATTAAAATTTTGGGGACACTTTTTAATTACTACCAGAGGGTTAAATTTCAATACTGAAACGATTCGGAGAATTTTTTCGGTATTTTGGGGCCCAAAAAGAATATTTGTTTAAGTTAGCGAGGTTTTGTGATTTAAGTAATGGAGGTTTTATGCTTTCAGGGGAAGGGAATCCAAAAAATTTTTAACTTACAGAGGTTCTTAACTTATCGAGGTTCTACTGTATTATTGCGTGTTTGTATGGAGGTGAATGTAACTTTAGAGAGTCTAATGTATTTACTATTTTAAAAGTCGACTTACTAAGAGCACTGAGTTGTGAACACGCCGCAAGAGCCGTGGCAAGTCGTGCAACTACAGCTTTATCTGAAGTATGCTGCGGTAATCGTTGATCGACCAACAAACAAGTGACAATCTCTACCGATGGCCTGCTCAAAACTCCACGATCCGATCGTCTTTTGAACGGATCCGTCGCCGAAATTTCGGCGTAAACTGTGAAACGCCAGCCCCAACCGTTCACTGAACCATCGCTCGTGAAAGTCCATCGAAGCTCATCGCCTATAATAAATTTATTATTATCATAGCTCTCACTACTGAGATGATTCATGCTATAAAAAAAATCAGCTCTCGCATGTAGTGAATTTAATGTTAAAATTTGCTTTATTATGATGAATTGATTGTTTAGATATCGCACCGTAGAGTAATTGATAACTCATTCCGCCGCGAAAGTGGAAAGATTCGGGTTTAAGTCCCGACGGTGTTGGTGGATAAAAAATATTTTTTTCTAATTTGGCATTGTAACAATGAATGTTTATAACCAATTTATTTTTGATCGGATCATCGATTAATTACTCATACCGGGTTCAAATTTTGTTGATTTTCTGCTTTCCAATGTTTAATTTAAGTCAGGGGTTCCCAAAGTACGACCCGCGGGCCAAATGCGGCCCGCAAAGCCTGTGAATTTGGCCCACGATATTGATACGATATATTACAATATTAGCTCTATAATAGAATATTAGATATATTAAAATGGTAAAACATAATTTATTATCGCAACGAACATTCTTAAGGCTAATCCTAAGTTATTTTCTGAGAGTCTGACAAGTTTTAAAAGTAAAACGAAACTTTGCATTTGGATACTGCCTAATAGCATTTGATTCATCCACTATCCTCTTAGCTTATTATCAGTTTAATTTAACTCTTCAATTCCCAGTGTCACTTGTAGGTGATAGAAGTTTAATATTTTTTTCTACCACACGGAGATTTTATTATTTAATTCCACTACCTTGCAAAGCCAATAAGTAAAACTATTAATATTTTTTTTCTAACAACACTAGCCAAATGTCATCTGTCAAATATAATCAGATGTTTCGCGCGAAATTCGAGCAGTCTATGTTTGTGTAATCTCTTTGGATAAAAAGTGAAATAAAAATGCCTAAACCGTAACTACTGTTATTTTTTTTTATTGCGTGTAATAAATAAATAAATAAGCTATCGCACAAATTTTTTTATTGGTAAAAATAACTATGAACACGTTTTTTACGACGTTGGAAATATACCGAGTCACCTACGGGTGACACTGGGCATTATAATAACCGTTTACGCCGCAACGGAAGCTCTCAAAAGGAATAATTATTCCCGTTTTTGCAACATTTTTCATTGATGCTCCGTTCCTACTGGCCGTAGCTTGATATTATGTAGCCTATAGCCTTTCTCGATAAATGGACTATCCAACAAAAAAATAATTTTTCAATTCAAACCAGTATTTCCAGAGATTACCGCGCTCAAACAACCAAACAAACAAACAAACTCTTCAGCTTTGATATTAGAATAGATCAGTGTTTTGTTTCTTTCAGATAAACTATTTTTATTATAAAGAAACTGATATATCTAAATATAAATAAATATCATTATAAATTCTAACGTTTTATTCTTACCGTAACAATAAGAAACAATCTGTGTCTGCTTCAAAGTCTTAATTTCACAACGCCCAGTGTCACCTGCAGGTGACACCCCCATTGAAGAAAATTGGGGTAGTTTATTTTTTATTTATATTTTTTCTTGTCATAACCAAATGTATATAAGGTATTTTATTTAAAAAGAAACCAAAAATCTTTATTAACTTGGACATGGGAATTGAAAAGTTAAACGATTGAAAATAAAATTCCCTTACCCGGAATTCTTATGTGCTGAGACCAATCCGACCAATCTCTGCCCGATCTGACGCAGACAGGTTTACCACTACCGTCGACTATTACAAGCGGATCATGCTTTCTTTCCGTAGAACATCTTTTATCAAACTCTACTCTCAACGCGTCAGCCCCTGGTATTTTTACATGTCCAGTAAGCGTGATGTCGTCAATATAAGGATGGCTGGTTTCTTGTATGACTGGTTGCGGCGATAGTGTGAACGCATGCGTGTCTGTAGCAGCATCTTCTAGTTCCGTTATGCACAGTTCCAATAACATATTTCCAATACTGGAGTTACTTGAGCCCAAAGCTGAAAACGTTTAGAAATTAGATATTAACTTTTTTCTTTTTTGTCCTTGGTAATTAATATAAAATTACAGTTATAAGCTTGAAAAAGTCCCAATAAAGGGACGAAACGTCGCAATATATAACAAATAAGTGTTCACTTAAAGAAGTCCTTTTTCCCAACAAATAAATTTTTTATTTAGAAATTAGTTTATTACACAACAGTAAAATTTTCCAAACTTATTTTGTTGAAGGACTGTTGTTTTTCAAATGATCGTGGAATTTATATTGTATCAAATCAGTTGTGCCGATTACAATTAAGAAAATTAAAATGAAGTTATAGGTTATGATATAAAATAAAATTAAAATTCATCTTTAAAGTTCGATTCCAGATATATGTTATAATAGAAAACAGTATCACGGGTAATTGGAATAATGAAAAATCAATTTAAACAGTCATTGATTGCAACGTTTCGTCTTTTCTTTAATTAAGACTTTTTCAAGCTCTCAATACGCTTAAACGATAGTTAAACTATGATATAATATACAATTTAGCATTACAAAAAATTTTTAATAATTGTTTATTGTAATGCTAAATTGTATATTATATCATAGTTTAACTATCGTTTAAGCATATTGAGAGCTTGAAAAAGTCAAAATTAAAGAAAAGACGAAACGTTGCAATCAATGAGTGTTTAAATTGATTTTTCATTATTCCAATTACCCGTGATACTGTTTTCTATTATAAAATTAAGAGTTTAAAAAAACTAAAAAACGCAAAATAATTTGAAAACTAAATTAGCTTTACTGTAAAAAGCGTGGACTGCTTATCTACTTAAATTTTCATAATAGCTCTACGTTTACAATTAGCTAGTAAATGAAAAATTTATTACCGATACCAAGCACTTCACGCTTTTTACAGTGAAGCTAATTTTGTTGTCAAATTATTTTGTAATTTTTAGTTCATAAAAGCGTGTTGTTTTAGTTTTTTTAAACTCTAATTTTAATTATAAGATTACAATAATATGGGGTAGGCAACGCAACGTACGTCATTTTACACCGTGTTAGCTGCTTGCTGTAATTTTTCAGGTTTTTTTATCCTGAAGGACCTGGTCAGGATAATGGGACAACCTTATTAAATTATTGTATTGTCATCGGTCCTTGATAAGTGTGCAAAGGCTTAGTTTAATCTGATGTTTTGAAGTAGGTGAATTTCAAACACACAAACAAACACATAGGTGAAGCTAACGTTAAAAATCAGTAGTACCAATTAAAACTGAGGAAATAATATCCTTTGCGCCGTCCCATTCTACACGTCCAGCCACCGCAAGTTTCAAAAGATCAACCAATAACCGCGCATCATTTTCTGTTAGAAGTGACGTGAAATCATCTAAACCCGATATTGCCGCAGTTTCACCAACAACCTGAAAAAAAAAACTAAAATTAAAAACAGGCGCAACGAGTTATTTGTTATTTATTAAGGATGAAAATGGTTTAAGATTACTAGAATACTAGAAGGTTGGGCGTAAGAAGCTTTAAACATAGTCACGTCTGTGATTGGTTGAGTCGATTATTACGTCACCAAACCCCTTGGCTTATTCAAGTATGTTTATCCCAACTGTTTGGAAAAAGACTCTACAAGCCCTCTCTCTCGTCTCGCCTAGTCTAAGCTTCAATAAAGTTAACGCCCAACTTAGTTTCATATGCATCTATACTTTTCTATAAATTGTTGAACTTTAAACTGTTATTTATAAATAATTAGACGGTCAAAAATTTTTTCTTATTTTTTTTTAAACTCATAACAAATGCATTGAAAGACTGTCAGTTTTTGAAAAGTTTCTGAGTTAGTTCTTTTTCTATAAATAAGAAACAGGTTCAGAACTACAGAGATCGTATACAATCCATGTTAATTATCCAATTTTTAAATGAATTTATCTCGGATTTTATACGGTCGATCGACTTCAAATTTGCAGGGTAATTGTATTATCATGTCCTTGATAAGTATACAAAAATTAAGAATTTTCTGACGGTGTGCCTTAACCACGACAACTACCTTAAAACGCCGCGACATAAAATGAAATAAAATTTAAACAAACCTCAGCGTGGGAAGTCAGAGTTGCCGCGATAACCGACATGGCGCTGGCAGACATCCTCGATTGTTTAGACGACAAGCTGGCCGAACAGCTACTAGCAGTCATTGACGGAAACACAGCCAAAGGGCAATCTTCACTTTCTGGTGTCCCGGCTGGACTGTGAATTCCAGTTACTTCCATAATACTAACCGGAGCTTCACCGCCACCCTGCGCTATCTCCGCATCAGGCGGCGGCGGTACAGACACGTTCATCGAATTAACCATATTCGATTCATGAATGCTATCCGACATCGGTTTCCCCAGTTCATTGGTTCGAGTATCCCCATGAGCACGCAAGGCACTGACGAG
Source organism: Venustoraphidia nigricollis (assembly GCA_034508555.1). Lineage (NCBI taxonomy): Eukaryota > Metazoa > Arthropoda > Insecta > Raphidioptera > Raphidiidae > Venustoraphidia > Venustoraphidia nigricollis. The sequence continues at coordinate 7,660,857 of JAVRKA010000006.1, forward strand.
ACTAACACGCAACAAAAGAATATGAGCCGCGTCCAACAGATGTGTCAATGCGTGTTGCATAGCAGCAGGCGACGGTAGAGTCATAACCATACTTGTCAACGAAATACGTTCTTTTTCTTTCGTCGTATTCATATCGATCGATTTTTCCGAGCTGTACAAACCGAGCATTGAAGCCCCGAGCGGATCTCTAGCTGTTGTGAATACGACCGGTTCGAGTTTAGTTGTATGCTGCGTATCAGGCATGCTCCAAGCGATCGAATGAGAACTTCCACAAGCAACCTTATTGATTTTCACTTCTTCGAGTCCGTGCACAAGCGAAGGTTTACGGTTAACCATCGTTGTGCTGTTACCTTGTTGTCCGTGATCATTATCGCCCCAAGCGTACACCTCACCTTGATCTGTCACAGCGAGACAATGCAATGCGCCGACGGCCACGTGCGTAATTCTTTTGTCTTTAAGACCTTCAACTAGTGTTGGCCTTCTCACGTGCAAGTCGCTTCCGTGACCCAAACGGAAATAATCACCTTTACCCCAAGTCCAAACTTCTCCGGCTTTTGTAAGAGCTAAAGAAAATTGTGCTCCACATTCGATTTGAATAACTCCATGACCGTTCAGTCTTTCGACGCAATGAGGTACGCTGCAACCGTCGCTACCACCTCGACCGAGCTTTCCAAAGTCGCCGTCACCCCACGAAAATACCTGACCGTCGTCGGTTAACGCTAGAGTTTGCGCATCTCGGCTTCCACAAGCAACTTGGACTACGCGATAACCGGCCAATGCTTTGACTAATTTCGGTCTGAGTTGAGTTACGTTGTCTCCGTGTCCTAGTCTGCCGTATTCACCGAGACCCCAAGTAAACAGGGCTCCTGAACTACTGATGGCGGCTGAATGGGAACTGCCGCAAGCAACGTCTCGAATTCGCCACTGTCGCAAGGCATCGATGAGTCTTGGTTTATCGAGACCTAGTCTGTTACCGTGACCGAGTTTTCCGTCATCACCATCGCCCCAGGAAAACACTTTTCCGTCGGTAGTTAGCGCTAGTGCATGTTTGCCTCCTGAATGGACGGCCACTTTTTTAATGACGTACTGATTCAAGAATGGGATAGGTCTAGGAGTCGATATGTTATTACTATGGCCGAGACCCAAACGACCGTTAGTTCCTTCTCCGCACGCGTAAAGCTACAAAAGAAAACGGTTCTTAAAATGAAATACGGCATTCAATAAAAAATGTGCAGTCGCAATTTTTATTGTCAGTTTGTTTTATGGGTACTAAAAATATACCGGTATGTTGATTTGTTGAAAAAATAGAAAAATATAAATACGCATTTCAGTTGCGTTTGTCAGAATAATTTGAGGTTATAAAATATAGCTATATAAAATTTAAGGTTATAAAATATCGCTATAATACTCGCCACAGTTCTAAAAGGTTCTAAAAGTTAGTCACAAACAGCGTCGCAAATACATATTTTAGGGCCGTCCTGGTTGTTTTGTGGGAAAGGAAGTTACCGGCACAGAACGTGCGCTCGTCGGTGATTTGTTATCGCTGGTTGTTGGGTCACTTATCGCTTTCCTGCTAATATGTATAGTCCAGTATGCTATTGTTAAGTTGTTTCTTTGATTGTTAATTGATCAAGATGCCTGATACAGTTTTGCATAGACAAGCACGAAAAATAATTTTTTGGATGATTCCATGCAAGGAATTAGACCTTTAGATTAAAGAAAAATTAAAAATAATAATATAGCACGAGTTTGTAGTTTTTCAACGGATTGTACCTGCGCAACTTCAGAACCTTTTAGAGCCGTGGCGCGTATTATATATAGAATTTGAGGTTATAAAATATTGGTATATAAAATTTGAGGTTATAAATATACATCACTATAAAACAAAACTATATATAATTTGACGTTAAAAAATACAGCTAACAAAATGTTCAAGTTATGATGCCATATCTGTTTAGTACATGCAACATTAGAATCATTCAATCTATCTAATATGATTTATAATGCGTAGAATTTTGATAAAAAAATAACAAGATTACCTTTCCTTCTTGTGAGACAATGAAGAGTGATTTTGAACCTCCCGCTATATGAACGGGTCGAAGTTGACTCAAAACCTCTGAGAATGCCGGCAATTTGACCTTTGAACCTTTCATTCCTCCCAGTTGATCTTTATCGTTCAATCCCCAAACATAAACACGACAACCTCCGACAAAATCAGAACTCGTACTCGGTTTACCATCTACTATGTCCCTTGCTGAAAAAAACCGTTTTATTATTATTTTTGAAGCATCACTTTCAAAAACTGAATAGTCTTTTTATTATATTCAGAGAGAGCAATGTATAATAACTCCTTTGTCAGTGAGCTAGAGTGGATGCTGGGAATGCACTGCTGCAGCGATCATTACAGGCAGTTTGTATGTCTGCAATAATTGTGTCTAAGTCTACAGGCGACGCGACTAGAAGAATCACATCCATAGTATATTTTTAATTTCAAAGTCATCCAAGATTTAACTAAAAGTAAAAAATTTACATGAATTATCTTACGTGTATAAGGTGATTGTGGTTGCATAGATAATGGCTGATCAAACGATTGGTCCAGATCACAAGCCAGGAACGACGCGGAAGTATGTAACGTTTTTGTATGAGATAAAATGCGTCGACCGATAATTTTAAGACCGTGGATTTTGCAGTCAATTCCATTGTTGCGACACTGTTTTATTGCTATTTCAATGCAAGGATAATACTGAAACAAATGAATAATAAAATTAAATATTGTTTCTTTCCGTTTTCGCGGCGGAATGAGTTATCAGTTACTCTACGGTACCATATCTTTGATTCATTTGTAACTCTCACTATTGTGAAGGTTCACGTCTAACATTAACTAAGCTACAATTAGCTCTCGCATGATGTGTATTTAGTGTTGCAATTTGCTTTATTATGAAAGATTAACTGTTGAGATATACTGATAACTAATTTCGCCACGAAAGTGGAAAGATTTGGGTTTGAGTCCTGACGGTGACAACAGTTGTTTAAAAATATTTTCTTCTAATATAGCTTTGTAACAATGGATGTTTCCTAACAATTGTAACAAACGATAGCTATTATACTGTTTATTTACAGTATAATCTCGGTAACATGAACACAAAAAATCCTGAGGAGCTCATACTAGCGGTATGTTTATATTATCGAGGTTCGCAAGAAACATGTACGTAAGTATGGTCCTTAACAAGGGTACTGTCGAATTTCTATGCTCCCAGGGGGTCGAACGTTTCCAAATTGATAAAAAGAAATTCTCTAAAAATTTGAGCTCTTAATATTAACTTTAAGATAGTCCTCATTCCAACCAAAGTTTCTTATGGAAAAAAACATGTGGAAAACTCCTTTTGGTCTTCCAAATTTTAAAACATGTGGACAAATGAATCTACAAAAATGACATACATATTTTTATAGAGAATTTAACGCTTTACAAAAAAGGTATCTTGTGATTTTTCGCTAAGTTTACTGGTTCGAAAGTTTTCCGAAGATGAAGTTTAAACTTTTTTTTGTAGAGCGTTAAATTCTCTACAAAAATTATGTTCATATTACTGAGTCGTCCATAAGAGCGCATATTCATATTATCGCGATTGTACTGTATTTAGTCTTACGAACTATATCGTATTAAAAACATTTTATAATTAAATAATTTTGACTTTTTTTCTTTTTTGTCTTTGGTAATTAATATAAAAATGATTTGTCGGGAAAAAGGACTTTTTAAGTAAACACTTATTTGTTATTTATAGCGACGTTTCGTCCCTTGCTTGATCAAAACATTTAATAGTTATAAAGCTTGAAAAAGTCCCAAGCAATGGACGAAACATCGCTATAAATAACAAATAAATGTTTACTTAAAAAAGTCCTTTTTCCCGACAAATCATTTTTATATTAAATAATTTTGTTTGCTTAGTTGTTTAAACATTGCACTCATGATCCAAAAATTTTATTTTAATGACTTCTAAAAGATACGAACCTCTCGAATATCATGTAACAAAGAAACGCGGACATCTGTTCCTCGAACAGTTAAAACATTTAACTCGACCATAGATGAAAACGTGGCGCCGCCACTGACAATAACCAGCGATGGAACGTAACTGCTGTCCGACGGATCCACAAACATGTACAACGAGTGGATTATTATATTCGGTTGCATTTCCAATCTTAACCAGTGTTTGCCCTGGGAGCCACAACTTAACCAACAGCCTTCGGTGCCGTCGATGAGGCGCTGCGCCCAACTCTCGCGAGACGATGCTCTTAACCTTTTAACGCATGTAGTCCAATCTTTGATGTATTCGTCTTCTTCGACGGGACCCAATTCTTGACGATAATAACGGCCCGGTTTGCCCGCGTAAACTAACGGAGATCCTTAAAAAGACAAACTTGTTTTTGGCAACTACATTACATTGTGCATTTGTTTTAACAGGCTATCAGTTACACTGAGAGAGGAGAGAAATTTTATGATATTTAAGAAACATCTGAAATCGTTTTTAATTTTAAAATGTTTGTATGATGTAAGTGATTTTGTGTAATTTAATATGTATTTATGTATTGACAATTCTCATTTGTATATTCGTTTTTAATAATTTGTTTTAATTTTATTTAAACAATTGTAATTTTAATTTTGTACTTGAAAAGGACCACAAAGTTTGGTTGAAACGTAGTATTTTGTATCAATAAAAACCAATTGAACAGTATTGCAAGTAATTTTATTTTGTTAATATTTGATCCTAAATCCTCGGAAAACTTTACATCTATTCATAGTCAGGATCGGAACTTTAAAATAAAATAACAATTTTTTTAAAAATTATAAAAAAAAAGTGTACATCAACTAAGACTATTTACACTGGAACGTGAATAACAAAATGAAAAGAATTAAAAGTTTAAATGTTTTCATACCTGGTTCAGCAATTCTATGAAACGAATGTTTATGAATCTTTTTAGTATAAAAACAGCTTTCGCATAAATTATACGAATCACACTGTTTGCATTTAAAGCGCGCTCCAACAATTGGGTCCATCGAGCAACTCGTGCATTTAAATCCTTCATGACTAGCTGGCACCAGTTCCATTTCGGATAGCAGCCCCGTCCAATTCGACTGTTTCGGAAAATCGACAGTAACGTCATGTCCGTTCTCCGATATTTCCGATACGACACCGACACTGTCGTGCGTTACATAACCCCACTTATACTTTGGCACGGCGACACTAGCTTTAACTTTAACTTTATCTCCGACTTTGATGGCTGCCGGTCCCGGAGCCGTCGGTGGGAATCCGAGCAATTCGACGTGGATGAAACGCACCCAATAAGTGCCGCCTTTGCGTTGCCAGTCTACTTGTAAATTCAAATCGTGAAGTCCTTCGCAATCTATTTTGACAACCCGACCGACGTCTCCTAACTCGACTCCTTCGTAATCACGACAACAGCGGACCAACATTCCGGAAGCTACGTTGTCACGGACGTATAGTGCGTATTCGTCGTTCGTTAAGAAATCAGAGCGTTGTAAGTATGTCGGTACGCCTGCACATGCGCCCTTGAAACAAAAACAAAACAGTTACGAAACAAAAACAAATCAATAGGGATGTTGACTGTATTCAAATAAAAACATAATTTCAACGTTAAGTGGTAGTTTCTATGATAGAAATATTAAAAACACTATATTTTTCCTTATTACTTAATTAATATTTAATAAATAAAACCTAATAAAATCACTCTCAAGTCACGTGACGACAAACACCAATCAGAACGCATGACGTCATAGGTTGCGCCGCTGTCAAAAAACTTCATTGTTTGGTTAATATTTAGTGTGTAATTTATTATTATTTGTTTATAGGAAACGTCAAATTACATGTAACTATAGCAACGACTACGAAACAACTTTTCATCACCTCAGTTTACTAGCGTTTATGAGCACAGAATACGCATCTATAAAATGGTAGCTCCTGTGTAAACTTTTGAACCTCCTTTGGTATGAACAGGTGACGTCACGCGACTAGTATTGGCGTTTTGGACCGAAATTTGAAACGGGATTTAAAGTATATGATTTTTAAGGCTTGAGTTGTATTTAAATAAAAATAATAAATATTTGTGGCTATATTAGGTACTTATGCACGATTTAAAACAGTTTCCCAAAAATAGTCAACATCCCTATTATAGTTGTTATAATGCAAATGGCACTTGAATGGAGACAACAAAATATAAATTGCTGAGTATAAATCAGTTTTGGATACTCACTCCATCAGTCATCGATGTTGACAACATTTCATCATCTTCCGTAATTGATTCAGAATCCGACATTCCATCAAAAGAACTAAGCGTATCGGAATCAGATGGCGGAGGTTCAGGATGCTCCAAAAGAAACGCTACAATGTTTTCCGCTGTCAAAGACGTCTCACAAACCACGCCTGAATAACAAACAATAAAAAAAGATTAGAAAATGTCAATAAATTATTTTTTATTCCCGCATTAAAAAACATTACCTAGAGCTCGGATTGCATATTCAACGCTTTTCTTTGAAAAACCCATTTCCATGAGCTGAGCAACTAGGGGACTAACAGCCGGTAGTGCTTGAGCTTGAGCCGCCTCACTTTTAGATTTGCGTCTTTTAACCGGGGCGCAGCCGCTACGATCGCTCGCCAGAGCGGAACATTCGCTCGTCGGTGTTGGTAACTCGCTTCCGCACACCGCGACACTACCTGCTTCTTGCTTGGCGAGATTCTGCAGCGATTTATTGTTACTTGTTGCCATCTTGGAGCAATTCGTTGTTGTTTTCTGAAAAAAAACATAATATTGATACCCAACTTTTTTTGTTTTTTCATAATATACGCGCGCATGCGTCATTTGATTTTTCACCGCCATATTTTTTGAAGTTTAACTTCTTTAGCGACATATCTGTTTGAAAAATGTAAGAAATCGAGGGGAAGTACAATAAACAAATGAAGGGGATGTTAGTTTGTCCCTTAAATCAAATGAAACTGACAAGGACAGAAGTTTATAGTGTGTTGCATTTTGATTCGCAAAATAGTAAGACAAGGATGAACGGCTTGATTCCGACGTTTAAAATTGCGAACAATTGAAGTACAGAATAATTTCTGTAATTTGACGTACAAACGGTAGAAACTCATAATATATATTTCGTGTAAATTCAAAAAGGAAAATTTTAAATATCATAATATCCTCTATTGTCAGATATCAACAATTTTCGGATTCCACATTTTTTAAATAAAACTATATGCTGAAACGTCACATAATGTGAGGTTATTATGTTGATATATTACAGACAATTCATATTAAAAATGTTTTCCTGTAGATTACAGTATGTAAATAAAACTATGGTATGAATGTGACGATCTGTCCATGTGAGAATTTTCACATGACATAAACATCAAAGTGCCCTCTTAAAATTTCGCTGTAATTATAATATTAAAAACTAAAGAAGTTAAACTTCTTATGAGATCTTATGACGGTGAGGCTCATTATAATTTTTTACATCCTTACCGTGTTTTTATTGTACTCCATGGCCAAATACTGACTAACATTTAGTGCAGCCTCCATTATTTCTTGTAAAGTAAAGATTGGTTTAAGTGGACAAGGCTGCGTTGCTTTAACGAGCACTTTCTGCAAAATCAACGACTGTGCCTTGGCTTCTCCTGCGCAGTCGTCTTCATCAGTAACCGGCTGCCTGTCTCCACTGCCCATCGAACCATCGTGATGACGCAATATCCGACGCAGTTTCGTTTGATGGTTAGTTAACTCGCGTATACCTCCTAACGCGCTCAAGGTCAACTGTTGAGTACGCAAATAAGTAACATTAATATTCCCCGGTATACTGGTAGGTTTTCTTTCGAATCCATTCGACGAGTTCGTCCTTCCGAGCAGTAACAGTGTAGCCCATGTGCTGACTAAAGTTTCGGATTCCGATAGAATAGTCATATCGAACCTCGGTTCTGGGATAATTTTCACGTTTGGATACAACAATTTTTTCTCGATCCCTTTCGAGTGTATATGAACTAGAATTTTCCCTTTAGTCGATATACTGAAAACGGTACCGGGATCCCCCTCGACATCGGTTATGGATCCGATCCGAACTCGAGCATCTTCAGCACCGATAACGTTCAGTCCGGCGACGGCTTCATGTAATTTTTGATTTGTGACGTCTACTGAATCGTTTTGTTGTACTTCAAGGCCACGAAGAAGTTCACAAGCTGCCGAATTTACTGTACGGCCTAACAGACTGCAGAAACTGTGATACCATCCGGGATTTACGAACAATATTCTGAGTAGAGAAATCAGTTCGTAAGCGATTATATTCGAACAGGACTGAGTCAACGGAACTAGCGATTTAGCGTCTCGGCTGTAATCGTGCCGATCGTAGTTACAGAGAACTAATGTTTGTCCGAGAATCATAAAGAGTTTTTCGAGAAGCTGGTTTGTACGTATCGATTCGGTGTTCCATGATGGTAAAACTGCCTTTAATAAACGTATTGCTTGTATCTGCAACAGAGAATACTCATTAATAATAATTTAGTAATAAGATTGTCTCACAGAATTTGTTCATTAAAAATAAACAATACCCGTTTATGTAGACTTTCTTCTGTTTCTTCAACGCTTTCATGTTCAGACGTAATAATATTTAACAGTAAATCGATCCACGCCGGTGAACTTAAACTTTTGCAGAGAATGTTCGAAACTGTGATGCTTTTGATTAAAACAAGCGTACACCAACTTTCATGATAACTGGTTATCGGTACGATATCGCTCTTTTGTGCGGTCGTGGTACGATTGAGCGATGATGATTTAAGAATATCTCGCAATAGACCCGTGATGATTTCAACGGCTGAAGTGTGGTTGTGGACATTGACTGTACTTGATCCGGCACACAAAGCCATATTGAGTAGGAGTTTGATTGATGACTGATTCAAAAGTGCCATCGGATGACTTTCTTTTAGTTGCTGGTGGCCTAAAATTCAAATATAGTTCAACAAAACGAAAATCGTGTTATTTCAAAACTACCATTCAATATTTAAAGGCAATAAGATTTTAGAACACATATGCTAGGTTGCAGAAACGATTGTCAAATAATTTGATTTGATAATGACCTTAGATTGTGATCCATAAGGAAAGCATTGTAGAATTTTAATTCGATTCTGTCCGAAAAATAATTGATCGATTGAAATGATATATTTTGTTAAGCATGTATTTAACATAGTTTTCTGCATAATTTTTACTTCGAAACGACATTTTTCTATGCATTTTAATCAAACTTTGTCTTGAAATACGATCTTTTTCTATGTAAATCAAACATTTGTTTTTATGTGAATACAAGAATACAATCTAATGTTGTACATGACAGGGAGTTTTAATACGACATTAGACTGCTCTTGCATAAATAAAAACTGTAATTATATTATCACAATCTAAGGTCATTATCAAATCCACTTTTTTGACAACGTTTTGTGCAAACCGGCAATAGTTTTTCATTTTGTTGCGCAGCATTCAGTTTTTTTTAAACAAAACAAAGTACGCAAAAAATAACTGAAGATGGCAGAGATATACGATTTTGACAGATGAATATTTAAGGTTATGTGGAATTATTGATATTTTGCTTTACATATGCTGTATGGAAAGCATGAAAGTAAGGTGGAGCGAATTTAAAACGAACTTGTAATGCAAATTAGCCTAACAAATTTCATCATTTTTAAATTAAATTCTAAAAATTATTGTGAAATGTAGACTTCTTCATCGAGTCCAGTTTCTGAAACTATTTAGTGCAGTGTACTACAAAACAAAACGACATACATTGATCAGTAGTATCTTCGGTATATGAGTCACAGTCCATTAGTTGCGGCGGCTGCGCTAAAGTTAAATCAAATTTTCCTTCCTTGCCCATGCGGTAACTATTTGTACTACGGTTTGCCCATTCAACACGCACCCAACCGTCGTCGCCCAACTCGCCAATCACTCTTCCTTCACTTGGTGGAGCACCATCCTGCCAACAGAGATTATTTTATAAAAACAATTTGATACGACACATTTTTTTGTGTCACATAATGGCTGTGTTCTTTGATTTCTTCTTTTTCAAGTTTTTTTCAAAATAATTGACGTCACTATCATGTAGAATAATCAAGCATATAAAACGAAAAAATTAATCCCAATGAAAAAAATTTCTTTACCTGTTCTCCCCATTTCCAATCGGGTCCTCGGACAACTTTAGTACCAATTTTCATTAGCTGCGCGATTTCTTGACCGGAGAGTTCGCTGAGTTTTGGACCAGAGCTTTCGATCATGCCTTCGTACAACACGCATGTCGACTCTGGAAACGGTTGAACGGACGGTTTACGATGTCCGGCAGCATCGGCCGTCTGACGTACGAGCGCCGAAGCGATGCTCTGCAAACCACATTTTGCGGCACAGCAGAGTTCGGGCCAATCGCTTCGATTGGAAGACAACAATCCTACTATGTTGAGAAGAAAACGCGTTCGAGGGACTTCTCGGATCAACGCATAGTTGTGACTCGATTTGGAACAAATCTGTTTTGATTTTTGAGTTCGAGACAGAGAATACAACGATTCTGAAAATGATTTTAATAAATGATTGGTTAATACCAATTTTTTTCTTTTTCGCTAAAAATCTATTTTCGGTTTATTTGACACTTAAATTTAATAATAACATACAGTAGAACCTTGATAAGTTAAACCTCGATAAGTTAATAAATTTTTGAATTTCTTTCTCCTGAAAGCATAAAACCTCCATTACTTAAATCACAAAATCTCGGTAACTTAAACAAATATTCTGAGCATCGCCCTCAATAAAAAATATTTTGGTGACCTCCATAAGTTAAAGTATTATCAGTGAGTCATCATGAGTAAGTATCCAAACAAAATGTTTTGCCAAAAACTTAATTGATTTTCACTGTAGTCTTTCACTAAATCGCTTTACTGATTTCTTTGTTTAAGTAATTGATTCTAAATGAATAGATTGAACTAAATACATCCTCTATAAAATCCACAAACTTCGGTAAGTTAAATATTTTACTCTGACAACCTCTCTAACATTAACTCTCGATAAGTAAAAAACTCGATAATTTAAATTTTTTAACGTTTCCCTTGGATTTTAACTTATCGAGGTTCTACTGTATTAAAATCTTAATTTACCTTTATTTTCTCTGGTGACGTGATTTCTCAGAACCTGCACACCCCATTCGGTGATTGTCGACTGAGCCAGAAGTAATTCTACTTTTTCGGTCGGTGTGACTAGTTGTACGTTCTCAAGGCTCCGTTGCACTGGTTCCTCAGCTAACCGTTCCGTTGTCAAACCCAGGTATCCACACAAAACGTTGTAACGAACCGATGTAATAGCATATTCATGGTCCAGTAAACGTTGCATCATTTCCATTCCTTGTTTACGAATCTTACATCGCTGAACCTAAAGAACAATAATATTAAATTTCAAAGCTTCTTACTGAGTAGTTGTTTCAGTCAAGTTAAAAAAAATGACACTGTTTTTGAAGTGAAACTTCTTAACCAAATTTTCTGTCCCAGAAACGTCACACGCATGCTTACAATAATTTAAAAAAAATGTTACCTGGCAATACATTGCTCTCCGTAACGATTCGACATCGCTCAACGAATCTTGCGTAACAAATTCAATTATAGCAGGTATCACGTTCGGGCAATCTTTTTGTAATTTCTTCCATTCCTTATCCATTACTTTTTTTAGCGTATCGCCTAATAACAATGTATTTTCAATCACGCTTTGTTTAAAATCTTTGATAAGATCTTCCGGTTTTGTATCTCTGTTTTCTGATTCATTTTTAGTCAGTTTTTCTTCATGAATCGTTTCCTTTTTAACTTCTTCAGTCTTTTCATCGTCGGTTTTACACTCTTGAACATTCATTTGTTTCACAATCGTCTCATCCAAATTTTTTGGATCTGACTGATTTTTTGTTCCCTCGGAAGTTTCTGATATCTTCACGTCATTACCGTTTTTTATTTCATTATTTACATCATCTGTTTCAGTTTTTATATCTTCCGACGTCGTTTTAATTTCAGACGCTATGTTTTTACTACAATTTTTCGTCAGGTCTTCGTTTGATTTCAGTCTATCCATACTCTGGGACTGGATCGAGGCATTGACAATATCTTCTGGTTTTTGTACATCCGCCATTTTTCCACCGCGAATATCACGGATTATTTTACGAATAAAACACTTCAATCGAGGTTCTTTATACAAAACATCGAGTGTTCCGTAAGCATGCGATGCCGGCGAAACAGTCGGACGTATTTCATATAACAAAAATCGACACTTTTCAAGAATCGGTATGCAAACTTCTTTGTAACTGCGATTTTGTTCTTGTCTAGTTTTTATCAGATTCCATTTTGTTGAATGTACTTGACGGATAATATCTGATAATAGTTTTGATAATTTTGTGTTCGAATCGGCTACATCTAGAAAAAGCAAATGTAGCATTTAAACAACAGTTAGAGTAAATAGGGATGTTGACTGTATTCCAATAAAAACATAATTTTAACGTTAAGTGGTAGTTTCTATTATAGAAATACTAAAAAACACAATATTTTTCCTTATTTTTAAGGGATTTAATTAATATTTAATAAATAAAACGTAATTAAATTACTCTCAAGTCACGTGACAACGAACACCAATCAGAGTGCATGATGTCACTCAGTCATAAACATTATCAGACGCTGTCAAAAGGCTTCATTGTTAGGTTAATATTTAGAGTGTAATTTGAATATAAAAATAAGAATTAAATTCCGACATTTTTTGCTTTGTTTCGAAAATACGCAGCAGGGTATATAATTTTTATTTTGAGTTGGTACTTTATACTTACAAGCATCGACCAATGATAATGCGTGATAGCCAAGAGCTTGATGTTTCAAAATAACGGCCAATAGAACACGTCCTATTTCTTCAACAGGGTGGTCAAACGAAAAATCTGCATGTGTCATAAAATTATTTTGTTTACAATATTGTTCTACCATTGCTAAAAACGTGGACACGTTGTTATCCTACAAAATAAAAAAATATATTTAATACCACCATAAAAATATATTATCAGTAAGACCAGTCTTTTTTTTACTTACCGAAAGTCTGCTTTCGGCTAAAGCTAATATAAAGTTGGTAACACGATCCGCTGGTAATTGCGCTTTTGATAATTTTTGGGATATATTTGGTTTAGGTTCAGTTGGAGTATTTCCAGCCGTTGAGTTGGTACTTCTGGCTTCACCCTTTTCTTCTTCATATGGATTCGGAGGTTGAACAACCTGAAAACAATTTAAGTAAAAATAACCACTTTTCCAATGGCATTTTTTTCGTGACTTTTTTAAAGAAACTTACTTGCAAGCCGCTTTGAAGAAATCGAGCTTTCAACAAATCGCCGCATTCGAGTTCAGGCTGTTGAAGAGCCAGACTCTGCCGTAACCGGAATGAATGAAGACCCAGTAAATGACCCAAAGCACGCTCTGTATCCAATAGTGTTGTACAGCCACTTGAAAGGTCAATTGGACTCTACCAAAAATACGGAAAAAATAAGTGGGCGCTTTCAAATGTCAAAATCGTCCAACGGGACGTTTGAACCATGTTATTGCTGACTATCTAAGCGTTGGTAAAATCAATGTTATTGCACAATGCAAATTTGAAACATGCGGTTTAGATCTGTTTGTAAAAATTACTCTATTTTGTCATTCTTTAAATAGTTTTCGTCTTATAATTTTGCATTGGGTGAGTTTTATGACATGAGACGACGTCAAATTTTTCTTTCTCTATGGACGTCAAGTCTTTTCTTCATCAGGGGCATCAGGTTTTCAACTATTGTTAGTTACTTACAGAAATTGAGTCTTGTTCGGGTTGGCAGTAACTTCCGACGAGAAACGAATTCATGAGTTCAGTAGCATAGAGACTATGAGGAACGCTATGGAATGCTTGAGTTGCATCGCGACCTGCATATCTTTGCAGAATTTCCAAGGTGCACATATTTTCACATCTAATTTAATAAAAGTAAAATGACATTCGTTATTTTGAATTTCGCTAGAAACTGTGACAAAACTAGTTGCAGAGATAAGAATATTTTCTATTTGCAAAACGTATCGACTTTTAAAAAGGCTTTATTCATAAAAAAAACTTGTTAATCGTTGAGGAAAAGATCGACAGGAAGAATCATATTTCATATTATCAATTATTTTTATACGAAAAATTTCGGTGACATTTTTCTGAAAGTTTTCATATCATACTTAGACATTATTGTTGCTAAAACGCACCTAAAATCCTGTACGTCGTATACTTTATCATTGATAACAATCCACAATCCGCCATCTAAATTGTGATTCTCAAGGTCAGCTTTTCGGATGAGTGGCAAATCGTCACCCGTCTTGTGCGGTGTGACGGCCGGGGGCGGCGCCACGCATCCTGGCCAACCTAAGTCGTCGGCATCCAATGCACCGACGCCAGGAGTACGCGCATTTAGTTTATCCAACGCATCCAATAAAGGTCCAAATAATTGGAGCCAATCCACCGAAGTCAAAAATAACGGTATTTCGGTTTGTAGAAGAATTAAGCATACCAATAGCTCGGGAAGCAAAACATCTGAAATTTTACAATACTCTGTCATAAAAGCTCTGCAGTTCTGCTATCTTGCGACAAAAATCGGAACCAATAAAAAAGGATAATAATTTCAACATATTGGACGCAAAACATTTTAAACATAGCAAATCGATATAAAATAGAAAAACTATTTTTTCATTCAATGCCTCAGCCCTCAACGCTATTTAATCTGTATTTTTAAGTGGTATTTGTAGCTACGCTATCTTGCGATTAAAAAAGAAACTAATAGTCAGCCATTGAAAGACTATACTTTACATATAGGTCTGTTCTTCACATTTCAAATATTATTATATTCAGCTGATTGGGTTTGTTTATCTTTTGTCTTATTTACGTTATTCGTTTATTTTCAGTGACAATTTAAAAAAAATCTGAAAAACATAATTATTTTAAAAATGACATTTGATCTGCACTAGTTCTGAAACAATAATTGCGCTCTCAGATGCGATTTTATGCCGCGAAAACATTGTATTATTTATAAATATAATTTCATTATATGTTAAACGAAATCCTGTACTGAAAACTGGAATACAACGTCAACTGTCTAAATTTAAAGTGATATATTAGTTTAATAATTTTACGCCCATTTTTAATTGTTGATGATTAATTGACAATTAAACTGAATGCTCAGTGATGCATAAAAAGCCGAAGGAGTAAGATTATGAAATCGGCCTCGCATTTACAGCTGGAGGCAGTCGCCATTTTTTTAAAATAAAAATATGAATTAATAAATAACACGACTATTATTTTATTACAAATATTGACTTCTAGCATTAACTATAAATTTGTAATATCAAACTTAAAACGAAAAAAACTCCATCAAACTATCGTTACAATCGTTTAAAAATAAATACTGAATGTTTTTACAAACATTTGAAATAACCGTGAAACAAAACCCGTTGACCCAACATTTTTTTTATACTGAATAAGACATAAACATGAGAAGAATTGCGATAAATGAAAAAAAATATCCCCCAAAGATGAATATTTCACATTACGGTGTACACAAAATCGAACAAGCACATATGCGGGCTGGTGTTTTTTTTTTTATTAATTGTGGTTGGCCTGATTCTTGTCTTTGGCCAGTTGCCGATTATGTTAGCTTAATTATTAACGGCTATTTTAGTTTAGAAATTATGACGGTTTATTTTGTTTAAAAATTAAATAAATTTAAAAAAGCGTCGTCGAATGAAAACAGGGGGAGGGGTCAAACATTTGTAATAAACTTTGTCAGTAGGCTACACTATAGTAATTAATAATCTCTTTTAGAAAAACAAACATATTTTTTTGTAAGTTACGAATTAGCGAAATAATTGGGTAGTGTCATTTTAAACTTTTTGAAGGTCAGTTTCTCAATCAAAAGTTAGTGAAATATTGACTGATTGTAATCGATTATGGCAAAATAGTTTATTATTTGTTAGCAATCATCAATGTAAAAATAGTTTCTCATTGTAAGATGCTGGCCAATAACGGATCAATCTGAAAGTACTGAATGGAGCCGTTATTACTCGAAACAATTTGCAGTATAATCATTTGAAATTATACAAATTACTATCATTTTTATACACTTCATTGATTTAGAAACCATTTATTTTGTTACCTTGAAAGTTTTAATTAGTTTTTATATTATAATTTTTCAACATATACAGAGATTTCCTTGAGATACACATTTTATCTCATATCTGAATCACTTTCTAGTACGGTATTTGTTAATATCCATTTTTTTCGCATTCAAATATCAAAAGTAAATCATTAAAAAAACCCGGGTCGCAGTGCCAAAACCCTGCCGACAATATAGTGTATTTACTAATACAGGCAGTGTGGCTTTATTATACGAACTTAAGTTGGTTTTTGGGCAAAATAAAAAAAAAAATGAACCCCTTAATACACCCCTTACAATAATAATTTTATTAGTTGAAATATTGTTATCAATCCAACATCTGCACCAAATTAAATACGACCTTCAGCAAGTAAATTCGTATACGCAAACTAGTGTTTTCATAAAATTTGTAAGTCCGGTCCTGTCGGGCCGATTCGCTTATAATTTTAGGAGCACTTTTTAATTGCTACTAAAGGGTTAAATTTCAATTTTGAAACGATTCTGAGAATTTTTTCGGTATTTTTGGGCCCAAAAACTTTTTTCAACCCCTAAAAACCACCCTTAAAATGACCCGATTGGGTCCATTTTAAATAGGCTTCGTGCGGTGATGGATTCCAACAAGTATGCCAAATTTCGTTAAAATTAATTAACTCCTTCGAAAGTTATTGCCCGCACATATAAATATATATATATATATATATACGTATATAAATATAAATATATATATATATATATATATATATATATATATATATACATATATATATATAAACATTTTTAAAAATGGTGCCAAAGTGTTTAGGAGGTTATGAAACGTCGAGAAATTTTGGTCCGACCCCTAGGTCCCGCCATCCGACCGACGCCAATAGTGTATGTTGCCATATGGCAAATACACTAAAAACAAACATAATAAGAATATCAGTATAATTTTGAGAAGTTCAAATTATTTCTATTTAGTCAAAAAAATATCATCGATGTAACTATCCATAAATCACAAAATGTCTTTCATGTTCGTTGCCGCCTTCTTTACAGTTCAAAATCAAATCTAATTTTTTTGTGCCACTCTTTCGTGTAAATTTAATATTTGTGCCCCTCTGAAGGGTCTAAAAATTCCAACGTTTGCATGAAATATAAAATAATAAAACGACAATAATGTATTTAAATAATAATAATATCGAAATATTAATTAATGATATTAAAGTAATTTCAAAACAAATTATGGGATAAATAGTGAAAGTATTAATTTTAATGACGTGAATGATTTTGGGGTCTCTTTTCGTCCACCCCGAGATACTTAGCGCTCGCCTTTTGATATTCGCCACCATTTTACGCACGCCTAATAACTGTTAGTCCAAATTATTTTTTTTCGAAGGCGAAAATAACAAATTTACGCTATTAATTTTCGTTTTTATATCAATGATACAAAACAGGTAAAAGTATCAACTGAATTTTCATTTAGAAGTAGTGGTAAACTAAAAACATATTGGTACTATGCCTGGACCTCTTCCAACCGGTGTCTTTAAAATTACTAACACTTCTTTATGATTTTTGATCTCTGTCTGACGAAGCAACTGTGTTGTATTCAAATAAAAACATAATTTTAGTTTCTATGATAGAAATACTAAAAAACACTATATTTTTGCTTATTTTTAAGGAATTTAATTAATATTTAATAAATAAAACCTAATAAAATCACTCTCAAGTCACGTAACAACAGACACCAATCAGAGCGCATGACGTCATATGTTCAGCCGCTGTCAAAAAACTTCATTGTTTGGTTAATATTTAGTGTGTAATTTATTATTATTTGTTTATAGGAAACGTCAAATTACATGTAACTATAGCAACGACTACGAAACAACTTTTCATCACCTCAGTTTACTAGCGTTTATGAGCACAGAATACGCATCTATAAAATGGTAGCTCCTGTGTAAACTTTTGAGACTCCTTTGGTATGAACAGGTGACGTCACGCGATTAGTATTGGCGTTTTGGACCGAAAGACTTGAGTTGTATTTAAATAAAAATAATAAATATTTGTGGCAATATTAGGTACTTATACACGATTTAAAACACTTTCCCAAAAATAGTCAACATCCCTATTAAAGACAGCCCCTGATCTAGGGGGGGGGGCAGCCGGGGCGCCTGTCCCGGGCGGCAGTTTCAGGGAGCGCCAAAATCATAATATAATAGATAATAAAGAGTGCAAATTTATTAAAGGGTTCTTATTTCCCTCTTCCGGTCACAAAAAATGCCACCCATTACATATTTTTCAGTTTTTTTTAAACAAATTATCTCAAATACCGGAGACAGAGAGCGCCATTATCAAGTTTTTGCCCCGGTTCGAAAAAATCATAGATCCGGGGTTGAGCCGCGAAACTGCGGGAGCGGAAGCGACGTGGAATCAAATTATATAGTGGGATATGTAAGCATTTACACTCAAGCGATAATCCGCCATCTGCTTTAATTCCACGCCGCCCTCGCAGTTTCGTGTTGGTCTGCAACAGTCTCAAATGGAAACGCTATGCTTAATTTCAAAAAGACGAAAAGACTTACCGACAATGTCGCCTTTCAGGATTTGCGAGACATACGAAAAGTTTTTCGAATTTGTGGAAGCGACTTCGTTTGCAACAATCAAAGTTTCAGTCGTATGACTGCATATCTGCACTAAATATTTATTCAGCAGCGATTCCGCACCGAGGACATTATCTTGATTCATGGCGTACATCTTAGAAATTAGCAGTCTTTGGAATCGCAGCAAAAGGCTAAGGCTCGGCGTTACTTCAAATTTGAGATTCATGTTGTATTTATTACTAGACGAGTTGAACGTTTGAAGACGAGTCTGAGTCAACGTACTTCCATTTCTGGTAATTAGAAAATAAATATATTATGTACGTATTAATCAATGGACCATCTCGCTCAAATGAACCCGAAATGAGCCTTACATTCCCCGAACTTCTCAACTGAACCTAAATCTTTCTGAATCCAAAATCCAACTCAATTGATTTGCAAATTTCCCAACTAGACTCAAAATGCCTCTTACATAATAATATTGAGAGCTTTCTATATGCGGTATTATTAAACTCAACAATGAAAATTAATAATAATCAATATGATTAGATTCCTCACTGCAATTAATTTCACTACATTAGTGAACAACATATTACTGAGAAATTTTATATTATTATTAGATTCCAAATTCTTCAAATGGACATGAAATAAAACTTGAAATCCCCCAAGTCCCTCAAATGTATCCGAAATGATCTTTGAACACCCCAAAATAACAAATCTCTCAAATGAATTTTAAAAATTCATATCGACATTATTAACGAGCTGTTGGCATTGAAACCCATACCTAAGCAGTTGTTTAACCAGATGCATCATCGGAATCTGTCCGTCTGAGGTTCGGGACACAGTTCCGGAAGTTTCCGGTTTCCCGCTCAATTCCGCTGCAATGGCCGTCTGCAAAGCAGCTTCCAAACCGCCATCGGCCATCAAACTGCCGACGAGTAAATCGGTCATAAATCGTTGACCGTTTGCCGACGAACCGACAGTTCCGGTATCTGGCAATAACGCGCTCAGTGCTCGGGCTCTTTCGTGGGCAGTCGGAAGTAAAATACTCCAGCCGGCCGTGAGAGCAGCTTGGGCCGCCATTTGTATCGTGCGGAGAATGTTTGTTCCGCTTGCTAAAGCGACGGCGTGAGATTTCAAATTCGATAACAGACGGGAATTCGGAGCTAGGCCTACTGATCGAGCGTCGACATTGTGGGCAATCATTGTATGTAGCTGAAAAAAATACATGCAATTGATCTATTTGGCTGTTAAACTGTTTCTTCTCAATTGGTTTGGTCGTTTCTATTAGCTGTGCGAAGATGACGTCAATTAGTGCGCGGCAAACGGGACTCAAACTCTGGAGGACTCAATCAGCGACGTAATTTGTAGAATTATATATCGCAAAGAATTGTTGATGGCTCAATTCAGAATCTGGCCTTGGACGTCGATGAGTCTAAATGTTCCTTCCACACGAAGAAGGAAGAGTTAATTAACGATTTTACTAAGCCTTTAGCTTGAATGTAAAAATAACTTCTGTTGGTGTGATCGTCTTCAAGGTAGGCGAAGACTAACAAGCAAATTTAAAACATCCCTCTTTTTTGAATATAAAACAAGAATTCGACGACCAAATGGTTGTAGATAAATTCCTTAAGCTGTATTTAAAAAATTCTAAGGTGAGTAAGAAACGAAGGTTAGGGCGCTTTATGGCAAGTCGGTGTTTCTCTAGCTCGCAATATCCAAAATAACCTATCCCGTGTTAAAAACGGGTGTTTAGTTATTATAGTCAGTACGATAACCAATTACCTGCAATCTGAGAAGATTTAGTGTCGCCACGGTGATGCATTCTTTATCCTGACTCGGTGGAAACCCGGCTGGCGTCGATGTTCCCGCATTATTGTGATTTACGGCAGTTAAAAGTTGATCTAGCAACCTGTGAAAAAACGATAAAATAAAATCTAACAACCGTTTCGAGGTCAGCGCTTTCTCTGTGGAGAGACGCTAAAGCGATCCAGGAGGCGGAAACAATTGAGGTCAGTGGAAACAAAAAAAGAAGAAGAAAATGTTGAAAAACCGTCCGTCCACGTTTCATCTGTTGTGTAAAATACCTACTGATTACTTCATTTTCAAAATAAGCACAAAATGTAAGTTACCCATGTGGAAATTTTGGACTGAGCGGTGAATAGTCTGATTTATTATCGGATACTGGATTGATATCCGACGTAATCTACACCTTTCTGTTCGTTTGCTTAAGTAATAGATAGATTTATAGGGGGGAATATTTTTTTCGCGAAAAGGGAACCAGGAGCTAAATACGTTTGGGAATCTCTGGTATAGATTTAGACATACGAGATGAGCTCAATATAATTTATAAATAAAAATGCTTGTTAGATTTTATTAAAAATATATCTTTACGAGTATTGAACACTGCATTCTGATGTATAATTGTGTTCACATATTGGTGGGTCCTTCTCGGGAGAGTGAAATCCCGAGAAATTAGTTGCTTTTTATAATTACGATGGTCGACTCCCGGAATAAAAGAAAATCTACGGGAACAGCATCCACTACTAGGGAAGTCGAATAAATATCGATATATCGATATTTTTTATTTGATATATCGATATTTTTGGGCGATATTTAATTTTTCGATACATCGATATAAAATTCCGAGTATCGAAAACCGATATTTTTTTCCAGTAGCAACACTTATATGTAGATACTACCGCGACTGACTATGGCCGTTTAATTATTCCGACAAATCGAAAACTTCACTGAAAAAGAAACTTAAGTGCGTTCCAAAAACAACAACAGTGAATAAAGCACATATCAAACACGTTTCTTTTTCACCGGATTTTTCGATATTTTCGGAATAATAAACAGTCAAAATGTCTATTCATACAATATTTCATTTCATTTCTACAACAACTAGAATATTTTTAATTATTTCGATTTACACCTCAATTCATGCTGTACCAACAATTTTCTGTCGAATGTCACCTCTGGCACGAATCCCATAGGTTCACCATCACTGGC
The DNA here is from genome assembly GCA_034508555.1 of Venustoraphidia nigricollis. Lineage (NCBI taxonomy): Eukaryota > Metazoa > Arthropoda > Insecta > Raphidioptera > Raphidiidae > Venustoraphidia > Venustoraphidia nigricollis. The sequence continues at coordinate 7,682,685 of JAVRKA010000006.1, forward strand.
TTTATTAATTGTTCGATTAATCTCTAAAATTATCTGCTCCTAAATGTATGAGACATTTACTTAATAAACAAAAAAAAAATCTTATCGCTGTTTTTGATTTCAGATAAATATTTATTAGTTGATTTATTAGAAATAATGTCCGTTAATTGCTATTTGAGATTATATTAAGCTAGCCAATATGTATACCTACTAAATTTCTTCGAGTGCCAATGTTCTCTTTCAAACTGAACCGATATATCGATATTTTTAAAAAAATATTATCGGTACCGATATCGATACTTGAAAAAAATATCGATACGATATATATCGATACTCTTTAGCACTTCCGAAATCCCTACCCACTACATATTGGTGACTGCCGTTTCAAAAACCGGCCAATGAAAGGTTAAATCACGACTAAAAACTGTAAATTATTAGTTGAACAATGTATCTACTATCTAAACATAAATCAAATCGACAGAGAAAAATACCAAATAATTATTTGCTATGAAACATGCAAAACTTGCGAATAACTGATACAATTACAATACGTTATATTATAACAGTACCTATGTCATAATAACCAATTAAGTCAAAATGACATGAACGTGCACAATTTAAACCTTTCCTGTTATCAAATATTTTACAGGCTGACACAAAACATCATATTAACATACGTTTCTCTTTAAATTCGAAACAAGTGATGGGTGCTCTTTTTTGAAGGGAAACTTCTTTAGTCGCAATGTGAATAATTTTGTTCGACAGCGTAACGTAACGAATAACGACACCGTCAGAAGTGGTGGAAATGAACCGTTAACAAGTAGGGATTTTTTACGACATTTGAAATGCCTCAGAATTTTTTAAAAATCATCATACTTATAGAAAACATGCTGATTTCATTGAGCACAAGCAAACGTCTGTATATCTTCTAATACAAAGTTGTGCCCATTTAAATTTTTCCAAAAATCATAAAAAAATTTTGAATGATCGCAGTTTCTAAACTAAACGAGATACAGAAGTTTAGGTACTTGTGCTGATTGGAATCAGCGCTATTTTTTTAACATTCTCAATTTCAAACATACATTAAAAATTTCTTTTTTTGCCATTTTTGACGAGCATCAAAATTAGAGTTGGGTAGCTCAGATCTGAACCGGTTCAAAGAGCCGACTCCGACAGAAGATCCGTGAGAGCCGATTCACTTTCTTTTGAGCCGACGGATCAACGGATCCGCATAACTCAGTGAAACACTTAGCACACAGAAACACATTTTACACTTACGTATCAGTTCTCGCTTTGATGCATCTGTCAGCTCAAATGACTCATGCATCACATGTTTGGCTTTGCATTCTTGATTCTATATACGGGTAGTGATATGACTGACTGAACTAGGTAACTCAGTGGCAGACTGCCCTAACATATTTAGAACTCGGTTCTTTTTGAACCGGTTCAGTGAGCCGGCTCACATACGGGATCCAGATGCAAAGATGCAGATCACTAAAAAGACCCGTTTTTCCCATCTCTATTCGATAACCGATACTGCCGAAAAATATCACATATCGATATATTTTTTATTAATGTATTTGTTAGTTATTGACTCGCTTACTAATTAATATTTTTTTGAAAGAAAAAATAGTCTTCCGTAATAGTCATAGGGGCCCCATTATCCTAAAGTGTCCAGGGCCTCCAATAGGTTAAAGAAGTATATGGCACATTTTACACTTACGTATCAGTTCTTGCTTTGATGCATCTGTCAGCTCAAATGACTCATGCATCACATGTTTGGCTATGCATTCTTGATTCTATACAGGTCGTGATATGATTGACTGAACTAGGTAACTCAGTGACAAACTGCAATAACATAATCAGAGCTCGGTTCTTTTTGAACCGGTGCAGTGAGCCGGCTCACATACGGGATTCAGATGCAAAGATGCAGATCACTAAAAAGACCCGTTTTTCCCATCTCTAATCGAAATCTCAAAACTTCTTCAAACTTCATGCTTTTAAAGAAAAAGTTACGTTGATTTATATCATTACAAGCGAATGTCTATGTGATCTGGTATAGAAGTTATATATCCATTTAAAGTTTCCCAAAAATTACAAAGCAAAGATTCTGACACTTTTTTTCAAAATATTTCTGGAGGAAATGTTTACCCCTTTCAGCCTCCCTAAATTACTTCAAAGGCCCGAGTTTCAGCTAGAATATAGAAAGTAATCACGATTCATTTTCTCGAACCTTTTTGGACTTCTTTTAGGGACGACCACTCCATTTTGTTCCAATCAATATGTTTACTATCTCCATCCTACACAAAGTCATACGCCAACCGATATCGCACGTTTAAAAATAAACGCAGGTGGTTACAAAACCCACCTGTATAGCCTTTATATTTGTATACCACAAAAATATACGTATTACAACAATTACAGGTAACATGGCTATATTATTATATATTAGCAGTTACCCGTGACTTCGTCCGCGCGAATATTTGTTCACTTCGTAGAATTTACGAAAAGTTAATAATTTTGTATTCCTCGTAAACAAATACCCATGCTAAGTTTAATCTCATTCTTCTTCTTCTTTGCGAGTCGATGTTTCGTGTTTTTTAATATTTTTTGAAGATTATTACTCGAAGCAAGTAAAAATAGTCGGGAAATTTGCGTTAATAATTAATTATTTATTGGTGTTTACATTGGATGTATACTTCTCTATTTTTGTTACTTAACAATTTTTTTGCGCGGAGTCCTAATTTTTTTTCTAAAATAAAAGTAGCCTAGGTTACTTCTTATAACATCAGCTATCTACCAGTGAAAGTTCCGTCAAAATCGGTTCAGTCGTTTCGAAGATTAACAGACAGACAGACAAAAATTTTTAAAATTGTTTTTTGATATAAGTACCATATACTTCTTTAACCTATTGGAGGCCTTGGGCACTTTAGGATAATGGGGCCCCTATGACTATTACGGAAGACTATTTTTTCTTAAAAAAAGAGAGTAATTACTAAGCAAATCAATAATTAACAAATACATTAATAAAAAATATATCGATATGTGATATTTTTCGGCAGTATCGGTTATCGAATGCTGAACTGGCAAGAACTAGGGGGCCCCATCGATCGCGGGACCCTGGGCACTTGTCCAGAGTGCCCAGTGGAAAAGATGGCCCTGACTGTATATACTTTCATATAGAGATGGGAAAAACGGGTCTTTTTAGTGATCTGCATCTTTGCATTTGGATTCCGTATGTGAGCCGGCTCACTGAACCGGTTCAAAAAGAGCCGAGTTCTGAATATGTTACTGCAGTCTGCCACTGAGTTATCTAGTTCAGTCAATCATATCACGACCTGTATAGAATCAAGAATGCATAGCCAAACATGTGATGCATGAGTCATTTGAGCTGACAGATGCATCAAAGCAAGAACTGATACGTAAGTGTAAAATGTGCTTCTGTGTGTTAAGTGTTTCACTCAGTTATGCGGATCCATTGATCCGTCGGCTCAAAAAAAAGTTAGTCGGCTCTTTGAACCGGTTCAGATCTGAGTTACCCAACTCTACTTTCATATGCATTTAGTAAAAAGCTGTTATTTTGACATTACAAATAGACATTTCAAAATGATTTATTTGTATGTAAGTATGTATAAGTCCCCCGTCCGGACGCTACCCGGATGCTCACTAAACTAGGACAAATCCGGGGAAACCCGGACGGATGGCAACCCTATTTTAATGGGACGTGAAACGGTGGTAGGTTAATATTATCTCTTGAATAATTTGAAGTAAAGCAGAGGTTATACAATCAGACCACAAACGTATCATGTATGCATAAAAATACGCGGACAACAATGAATGCGTGACTAGTGAAGCTTGACGAGACCACGCGTGCTCTCTTACAAGTTACGTTACATACTATTATATTACTTATTTCATTGGTTATGTTGTTGAGCGACTTGTAATGATGACATAACTGCATAATAATACACTACATCCATTGTTATAATGCAACCGTAATAATTGTTGTAATACCTCCTACCAATTTTAAACAATCTCCTTGTCGATTCTTTCAAGATCAAGGGAGAACTGGCGGGAGTTAGCAGTGACGGTTCGTTGCGAGGTTAAATTATTGCAATTTTAGATTCTAAGATCGCAATCAATTAGGGCTGTCGGAACGCTCTGAATTTAAACCAAAAATAGGGCTTTGGCTGATAGCTGATTGTAGACTTATTCGTCAACATTTTGCAAAAATTATTTCTCTATAAGGAAGATAAAGGACAAATCAAGGCCTTTAATGGACTACTTTTGTAATTTATGTACGATTTACTAGGAAAAAGTGGGTATTAATTATGCCAAAAAAACTCACGTTTTCAATGTCACACTACGACCTTATTCGTACTTATTTCACAAAACTGTTCCATCACAAACCTAAAGTGTCTCTTCCTTTTTCGGAAAAGTTTTTTAAATCTTAAAAATATTTCCAAAAATCAGAGTAATCAATTGACAGCGGCACCCTTGCAATAGCATCTTTTAGCCTCGTAGTGGGCACCAGCCAAAAATTGAAACGTGCGGATGATTTGAGCGAGACAGAGCTAAAAAAGGTCACACCCACAATATGTCTTTTGCCTACCTCGCCTCTTACCGCTGGGTCTCAACGCAAACTGTGTGAAAGTGATCCAACACTGTTAAACCATTGCAATCTTAGACTCTAAGATCGCAATCGCAATCAATTAATTAATAATATACCGAGAGCTGTTATGCATTTTTGGGTAGGTATTTGAGGCATTGTGAAAATTTGTACAATAACTCTTTAGTAATATCCGAATACAAAAACACAGACCTAGCTCAAGGGTAGCGGGGCTTAAGTTGCCACAATAAAACCTCGCTACTGCCTGTAATAGCAAATACACTATATTGCCAGCAGAGTTTTGGTACTGCGACCCGAGTTTTTTTATATTGGCGTTTCAACATATTTTCCCCTTAAGAATTCAGCGCAACGTATAAAGAAATGTCAAACATCATTTCTTAACAATATTATATAATGAATAATTAATAATATTAATCATAATTAAAACGTAATAAATTATTTTATAATAATAATTAAACGATTAAAATCTTTTGATATGATTATAGGTAATAGAGTACAGTAAAGTAGAAGTAACAAAAGGGTTGAAAAGGAGTTAAAAAAGATTGACAAGTGCGAGTGGAACTCGCACCGGGGTCCGTAATGTAAGAATTTAATACAAATTAAGTTTGTCACATAATTAATAATTCGATGTCGTCTTGCCTCTCAAAATTTGATAATTCTGAACAATGTACATTATTCCTTATACATAAACAAGTTCTAATGTTTTTTATAACCTTTCTCTTAATTACACATAAGAATAAAAAAAAATATTCATTTCAACCGGCTGAGTTTAGGCGCCATATAATGACGTCAAAGCTGGGTCTAGCCAGAATATCACTAACACGCATAGATAAAAATAGGTATGACTATGCAAAGAGATGTAACTCTACTACTACTACATGATTCAAGTCCACTTTAAAGAACCAGTGGGTGTGAGTCAACTAAATTAGCTGAAGCAGTCTAGCGATGACGTATCTCCGTAGCGGGATTATTCTATATTAAAAATTACATTGAAAAATACACACTTTTGGACTAAAAATTTGTAGAAAAAGCTTCAGAAAAATTCTCCAAAAAATTGTTTTATTACCGATAATAATAAAACAATTTTTTTGAGAATTTTTCTGAAGCTTTTTAATTTTTCTATTTGTTACGTAGATTGCAATCTTGCAAGAAATGTGGGGCGAGCCCCTGAGAAATTAACGATTTACATATTTTTTCGCTTACTTGTGCTATGAAATCTTCCTTCGTGTCAAATTTCAAGACATTATAAGGTAACGAGAAGTATCATAGGTTTTAATAAGTGAGTTAGTACAAAAAAATACTAGATTTTTTAATATCTTTTTGTTGCATTGAATTTAGAAGCTTGCATTTTTACAGGGCCATAGACTATAGATTTTTACATTTGATATTAATTTCAATGTGATATCTTTAGCTGTTCCAGAGAAAAAGGGTCTTGATAGAAATATAGACAGATGGACATTATCCTAAATGGGTTGCGTTTTTTCCATTCTGAGGTACGGGGAAACTTAAACAAGAACTTAACTGCGGAAGAGAAGCAATTGCAAAGCCTAAGAATGACGGAAAATTAAGTATTGCGTTTAAAATATTAATTGGAAAGTTTATGGGAAAACAATCAAACAATTCAATTTATAATCAAATGCTTCCCATCAACAACTTCTCTCAAATAATTTAATCGGATGTTCGTTCGTCACGAATTAAAATTTTAAGCAATCTATAATATATAATTTACGTAAATCTGTGTCATCTACGCTGGCATTAACACTGCACAAAATACCAATTATACTTTTTGTCAAAACCCATATAAAACAGCTTATCCATTCATGTAAATAGCCATGTGAAGTGATTAATAAAGTCTTGGTTTCCTAAGATAGCGGCCGTAATATGACGGTGAATGACGTAACAAAAAAATGTATGCATAGAAGTAAATGGTGCGCGAGCGGGGCGAAACCATCGAATCCATTTACTTCTATGCAAACGTTTTCTGTGATGCCATTCTTCGTCATATATTATGACCGCTATATCAAAATGACGCTATCTTAGGAAACCACGGATTAACGCACTGGTGCTGTAACGCAATTTGAAAAAAAAAATTGTCAAATTTTCACCTCCTTTGACGGAACGTAACTCAACAATTAGAGTATGTGATTCATGTCCTTTAGTTTTCGACAAGGAATTTAAAGTTTTTCGTACTTATTTAGAAACGCTTTAACAACAAACATTGCAAAATTATTCTTGCACGATGCCCGCTAGTGTGTATTTTTTTATAAAATATACAAAAAATGAACTCTTACAGACACTTTATCTGTTGGTATGCGAGTTAAACTGCGAAACAATGCAGTCACAGGTGAAAATTGCATCAAAACATTTTGACCGCGCTGACCCGTCAAATTAGATTACGACGTGCGTAAATCATATTATATGTCAAAAGTTTTTATGAACTGCTATTACAATCCAGTTTACACTATTTTTAGTTGAAAACAACACTTTTCAGTGAGTGTCAAATAACAATAACAACAAATTGTTACGCAATGTCAGTAAGTGAGACGCGTGGGGCGTATGCTTTTGTTTGGAGAATGCACCAGACAAATTTCATATAAATTAACCGGCGACCGCTAGACAAACCATCAGTCAGTCTTTGCATTGATAACAATTAGTGCTGTGCTCAGTTATTTATTTCAAAATGAACTCTTTCTTGGTAAGTTAATTAATCAATATTAATATATACAAAATGGTAACGTAAAATATTACTTGATCCACACACGTTTTTTGTCGTCAACTGCGCATTGTTATAAAACGGTTAAACTTAAAAGGAAAAGCAGTGTTTAAAGGATTTTTTAGTAACCGGGCAGTGGTTCGTCACAAAGTTGACCAAAAACCCGGGTAATTTACAGATATAATTAATTGAATTAATTGAATTTTTTTGATATTTTTTTTTGTTTTGTTTTTTTGGTAGAGACGTAAGCATAAGTTTTTAAATTTTATGTCTGTTTATTTTGCACCGGGAACACTTGAAAACGGCTCGATCGATTTTGATGAAATTTAGTCCACAAATTTAAAGTATGCTATGATCAAATTTTTCTTAAAACCGACATTAAGGTAGTTGTCGTGGTTAAGGCACACCGTCAGAAAATTCTTAATTTTTGTATACTTATTAAGGACATGATAATACAATTGCCCTGAAAATTTGAAGTCGATCGACCGTATATAATCCGAGATAAATTCAATTAAAAATTGGATAATTAACATTGATTGTATACGGTCTCTGTAGTTCTGAACCAGTTTCTTATTTATAAAAAAAGAACTAACTGTCAGAAACTTTCTAAAAACTGACAGTCATTCAATGCATTTGTTATGAGTTTAAAAAAAAATAAGAAAAAACATTTGACCGTCTAATTATTTATAAATAACGGTTTAAAGTTCAACAATTTATAGAAAAGTATACATGCATATGAATACTGTATGGGTTACGTTTCCACGGGTACAGTTTGCGTACAAATTATGGATCACTTATAGCTACAAACTAGTATACTTTTGTAGCGCGTATAATCTATAACTTTTTGACAATATTGTACCACGACAACTACCTTAAGGGGTGAAACTGTGGGTAAAGGGTATCCTATCATATGATGTCAATATTGAAATAACGTAATCTTGGGAACATTTTAAACCTTAAAATCTTAATAGACATACGCCCTAAGGCCCAAAGTTGGCTGTTTGCAAGTTATAGCAACAAAAAATTGGAAATTATTAGAACTTTACTTCTTTAAGCCGCTACCCGCGGCTTTGCACTTGATTGTGTCCCGTTCAGCAACGACAACTGTAGTGGAGCCTAGTGACGAGTTGAAACAAAAACCTTTTCAATGAAAAATATGTGCAAATTTTCATGGTGACTGGTCAAACGCTATCGAAATCTATTAAACTCAAACAGATATACCAATATCAATATTTATATAATATCGGTCTCCATGAAAATCGCTTTTATTTATAGCCTATGTAAATCTTGAAGGTTCATTCTAAAATATTGGTGAAAAAATTTTTGAAATTGGATCACATCCTACATCCAAACTTACATAATTATAACTATAATCTATAAAACACATAAGTCGAGAACGTTCTATAACGACGCGTTTTGGTGTCTTCAGGCTTTCGCTGTAATCGCAGCAGTAGCTGCGTCAGTTCAAGCCGGCCATCTCGGCGGTTATGGAGGAGCCATTAGCTACGGTGGCGCAGCCACTTACAACGGCGGTGGTGGTTATGGAGGATATGGTGGAGGAGCCGGTTATGGCGGCGGTTACGGAGGTGGAGCCGGTTATGGAGGTGGCGAACACGGCGGCGGTATTGACTATTTCGTAAGTATTATAAAATTTTAAAGTTCACTAATTACACAACAAATTTAAGATTGCAATGAAGTGATAAATAGAAATACGGAATAACTTTAATACTGCATAATTCTTGTCCCGTTCTTCATTTTTCGAAATCTAATTTGAGAACTCGTTGAAAGTATCAATTCTACAGACAGATTTATTAAGCGCACTAACAAACTTTGATGTATGAAAGCTCATCAAATTAAAAAAGGGAACAGCAAATGTTTTAATAACAAGTAAATACAACAAATGTTTTGAAGGTAGGATGTAGAGTTGGGTAACTCAGATCTAAACCGGTTCAAAGAGCCGACTCCGACAGAAGATCCGTGAGAGCCGACTCACTTTTTTTGAGCCGACGGATCAACGGATCCGCATAACTCAGTGACACACTTAAGACACAGAAGCACATTTTACACTTACGTATCAGTTCTCGCTTTGATGCATCTGTCAGCTCAGATGACTCATATGCATCACATGTTTGGCTATGCATTCTTGATTCTATACAGGTCGTGATATGATTGACTGAACTAGGTAACTCAGTGGCAGACTGCAGTAACATATTCAGAACTCGGCTCTTTTTGAACCGGTTCAGTGAGCCGGCTCACATACGGGATCCAGATGCAGATCACTAAAAAGACCAGTTTTTCCCATCTCTAGTAGGATGTTTATTTCCTTAAATAAGTGAGATGGGACATACGTTTTCTTAAATTTTCATGAGTTTTCATCTATTAATGTTTATCGGTGAGCTAATGAATCACCCTATATTTTCAGTTTATTATTAGTAAAAAATGAAAATACGGATTGGTACCTAGATAAAAGAAGTTTCACGGCTTGTCTGTTAAGAAAACACATTTTCTATATTCTAGTTTGAAAACCTACAAAAGTACAAATTGTATTGTCGGTTTATTATTAAAACTATCATTACTTTTTATACTGTTTAAAAATCTTCTAAAGTAACATAGGATATATATTATTACGTTAATACAAAAGGGAGACGAGTAGTGATTCAAAACTGTAAATCAAGTCGAGATCCCGCACGCGATTTCTAAGTTTAAATTATGTTCGCTGACTAAACTAGAGATGCAATAAAATGATCTATCCAGACGAAGTTGGGTCAGAAAGCTTATTCTAATAAAATTTAATTTCTTTCAGGCGCCAGCACATTACAAATTCGATTATGGTGTCAAAGATCCCCACACTGGAGACAACAAGCAACAATGGGAAACTCGTGATGGCGATGTTGTGAAAGGTGCTTACAGCTTGCACGAACCTGACGGTAAGTTTTCAAACTTAAAAAAACAGTCATAATTTAAATCAGTACACTTGCATAAAAAGCTGATGTATCCGAAGCAAAAATAACCTATACTATAATTAATACATACACCATTTAATTAATTTTGATTGTAATGTTGTGTTTTAAAATAGACGCTTTGATACATTTCTGTCAAATTTGTGACAGTAGTGTGTAGAACTACGGAAATCATTAACCTTACGGTATAAGATAATAAGGCTATAACACTGTTGAAAAATTACGGAAAAGAGGGCGGGCGTAGTAGGCCTTGAAACCTTTTCCCAGCCGTCAAATTTCATTATAATTGAGAAATCAAGCCAAGGGTTTCGAATGACGTAAGCAATCGATTGAACCAATCAGTCCTATTGCCGACGAGTAAATACATCTAGTTTTGATTACGCTTTTTTATTTCAGGCACAATCCGTGTCGTTGAATACACATCCCATCCTCATGCTGGTTTCAACGCAGTTGTTAAGAAGATTGGTCATGCTTCTCACCCACAAGTTTACGGAAACGGAGGAGGATATGGAGGACATGGAGGATACGGTGGTGGTGCCGGTTATGGAGGATATGGAGGTTATGGTGGACATGGATATTAAATGATTAATATTTTGAAACTGATAATGTGATTTGAATAATAGCGTTAATTTACGATCTCGACTCAATTTTTGTACATATTTTTATGATAAAAGTACATATAATATATGTACTTATGAATAATGTGTTATTTTTGTATTTATGTCACAAATGAAAACACTGTAATTATTTTTTTACTTCATTAATTAAAAACGTTGCACATTTGTACTTAATTAAGTATTTTTATTTCAATCGTTGATTATCTGTCATTTCAGTCTCGACCTCTTATAGCCAACTTCATACTGTCGGATTTACGTTACCTATGCGCGCGCATTTTCGTTGCCTACTAAAATTTTACTCTCAAGTATAACTTCAAAATTTAACAAATTACATTAATCGTTCACGAGATAAGAGTAAATTATTGGAAATCAATCTTTCAACTTTAACATTGCCAAATTTAGAAATACTATAGTACAACCTCGACAGGGGTGGCCTGAGGGGGTGGCGAACAGGGCAATCGCCCGGGGCCTCGCGCAACAACCCAAGCAAATTAAAAAAAAAAATAAATTTTTTAACTATATTTTTTTTATTTAAAACTTTTGATTTCGATCCTTAATTATTTATTCAGGTTATAACATAGCGGTAAATTAAAATAAAGTTAGTTAACTAATTCATTCATTCAAAACATAATTGAAAAATTCAATATGTAGTACTTGAATATCGCGCCTCGAATTAATTTTGTAAATTTTTCAATGTAAAATATTTTAAAACTCAATTTTTATTTATTTGTATAACTTTAGCATTTCTCGTCAAACATGACAAATACCTAAACCAAACAACCAAACCTACTTTTGCATCACATAATTTTCACGAAGGACAAAGGGCCTCGCAAAGACCTGCCGCCCGGAGCCTCCCAATGGGTAAGGCCGCCGCTGAACCTTGATATAACAAAGCTGAAGGGAATTAGAAAATATTCGTTATACCAAGTAATTTGTTTGAGGTTAGGTTGGTCTAAGATTTGTTTTAACAAGGTAAAAAAACCCATTTTCTTCTGAAAACTTATCTTTAAACTTTAAAATTGTGGCCAATATGCTTGCGGGAATATTGAACTCTTTAGCAATATCTAATTTTTTCTTTGTAGGATTCTCGTCAACATACTTAATATTTTTCATTTCTCTGCAACAGTTAAGGAACATCTTTTTCGTTTCTCAACCGTTGCAACTTTTAATTTATTAACAACAGTGACCAACAGCAGTGTTTACATTACTTTAAATCCAACAACAATGATTGTCTTATGACAAATTTAACGTGTCTGAATCTGTCGAGACATGAATTGTTGTTGTAATTGTGGAATTGATTGGTAGGATACGTTATGTAAAAGTTATAAGTTGACAAAAATTGTTAGAGGTAAATTATACTTTCTATTTATATTTTGCAATAATTAAAAATTCGTTATAAAGAGATTTTTGACAAAAAGTATTCGTAATGTAATGGTATATTTTGTATTAACTCTTACAGGCAGTTCTAGGGGATTTCCAAGAATTTTATTAAGGTTACACTGTATTTAAAAAACATTATGAACTGGACTGAGTTACAAAAACTCTAAAAAAACTTGGAACGTGTCGCGGGACACGCGTTTGGAACGAAGTCCCTTTCGTATAAGACGTTTTTCGTAACGCGTTTTATATAATCTAAAAACACCCGGTATAATCTAAAAACATCCGGTATAATCTCAAAACACCCGGTATAATCTAAAAACACCTGGTATAAGCTAAAAACACCCGGTATAATCTAAAAGCACCCGGTATAATCTAAAAACACCCGGTATAATCTAAAAACATCCGGTATAATCTAAAAACACCCGGTATAATCTAAAAACATCCGGTATAATCTAAAAACACCCCGTATCGCCGTATACCAGTATATATTATACGTCTGCCGGTTTTTCGTGACATTTTTGTCTTACGGTTTTTCGTGACATGTTACATTTTTTCTCGGCTAGGTTCCCTCGCTAACCCGTGATAAATAAAAATTGTCGGCCTACACAAAGTGGAGGACAGTACCACACTCAAACTTATTTTTCTAATCAACTTGAAAAAAATAAACTCACCGGAAAGTTGCTTCCGACAAATCGATTACAAACGGGAGTCGTTGTGGGATGCAACATGTATTGTATTCGCTCCAAACAAAGCTTTGCGCCGGTCCACACGCAACACCCACAGCCGGCGGTGGGGTCGATCCTCCGATCACAGTATTAAGCGGCGTTATGACAGTCGGTTGTTGAACGCAGGTCTGTCCGTCGTCCGAAACTTGTCCGCATTCATTCTTTCCCCAACCAATGACTTCACCTTGATCGGTCAACACCAGGACGTGCGCTGCGCCCACACTCACAGACACCACATGCTTGCCTTCGAGCCATTCGATTAATTTCGGAAACCGAACGTGTTCATCGGATCCATGCCCCAATCGATAACCGTCACCCTTACCCCACGAAAACAAACGACCGTCAGAAGTGAGGGCGAGTGAAAACTGGGCCCCACAATATACGCGACTTATGTACTCCGTTTGTAGGCATTCAATCAGTTTTGGTGTTTTACATGAATCAGAACCACCACGACCTGAAATTTAGACAATTCCAAGTTACTTTTTGGGAAGTACAGTAGGCGTTCAGTAATCCGGTTGTTTGAAAATAAATTTTTCTAATGCAGCATTTAACAATGGATTTTTCTTAACAATTATAGCAAACTATAGCTATTATCCTGTTTACTGTATTTGTTATCTCTTACCTAGTTTTCCGTAATCTCCGTCGCCCCAGCTATAAACTCGGCCCAATTCAGTTACGGCTAAGGTATGAGCATCGCCAGATCCCAGGGCGATGTGGATAACTCGCTGACCGGCTAAACCACTAACGGGTGTTGGAACAAGTACGTCTTCATTTCCTCCATGACCTAAACGTCCATACGTTCCGCGACCCCATGTGTATAAAGCTCCTGAGGAAGATATTGCCGCACTAAAATAATCAGACGAATACGTTAGAAATCGACCTTTTAAAGTTAGATAATTCACGCGCTATATCTCGAGCTGATAGGAGGAAGGCTGCGTTTGGAGCAAAGAAGCGCTGAGTGACACAGTAAAATCTACATTACAGCAAAATACGAATTTCATACAGTATTTAATCATTTCAAAGTCGATTTTCAAAATTACGCTGTTTTGACTATTTTTAAGTAGTTCTATTGTTAGATTTGTTGTGTGTAAATTTTTAGACATAAGGCGTCAAGTTTCCCCTTTATCACGACCTCTAGATATGGCACTGGATTTTTTATTTACTTTTGTGATAATATCAATTGTTGTTTATCATATCTAACTCAGTTTAAGTTGTTATTTTTACCTATATGTGCCGCCACATTCGATATCGATGATGTTTTTATCAACAAGTGCTTCAATTAAAGTGGGTGTTTCTTTTGAAGAATTATCACTGTGACCTAAAAATATATATAAATTAAGAAACATCGCACGCAAATATTTCAACTAGACGTTAAATTAAATTATTTATTATTTATTAGACGTTAAATTGTTTGTTATCAATTGTTTTTCAGCTGGATGCTGCACATTCAAAAATTGTGTCAGGAAAATCGAATATAAACATTATTCAAAAGCGAACATACATAATTCTAATTGGTGATTACTTACCTAGTCTACCGTTGTCTCCATTTCCCCATGAATACACTTCTCCAGAAGCTGTCAATGCCAGAAAATGTTTGCCATCTGTGTGAGAAGCTATTTTGATGACATCCTTTAAGCCTGCAAAACAAAAAAAAACAATGTAAAGAGAAGAGACTAAATGAAATAAAAAACAAATGATTTTGAAATAAATTTCTCTAATATTGCAACAACGCATGTTTTATAATATACGAGGGTTATCAATAAATACCAGTGTTTGACGACAGATGGCAATGACGAGTGAAATTGACTTTACCATCGTGTACTGCAGACTTTTAAACGACCTCGTGCTGAGTCGTAGATAAATTCATAGGTTAGCCAGTTGTATCATTCGTGTTTTGTATTATTCAACGAACAATATTGATCTGTAATTCGTTTTTTATGAGTACATCACCGTGGTCATAGATGGTGAAGGGTACTCATAGACAGCATCCAACTGCAGTTTTATTTCTTCACATGTTTTTTAAAAAACGAATTACAGATCAATACTGCTCTTTTCCCATTTTGTCGAAAAATACAAAACATGAATGATACATCTGTCAAAAATAACCTAACCTATAAATTTATCTACAACTCAGCACAAGGTCGTTTAAAAGACTGCAGTACATGATGGTAAAGTCAATTTCACTTGTCAGTGTCATCTGTCGTCAAACACTGGTACTTACTGATCAACCCTCGTTTAATAGCAAACTATAGCTATCTAACTGTATACAAATGATTTACCTTCTACAAGTTGGGGACACTGTGTTTCACTATTATAGTACATAATATAGACTTTTCCATTATGCGCTAACAACAGTAAACAACGTTCTGCGCATGCCAGCTGTTTGACTCCTAATTCTGAAATTGCATCACATAGTTGCGGAGCTGATCCGTTTGCCCATGATAACCATCCAAAACTGACAGCTTGCTGTGTAATAGTACTGGAGCTCTAGAACAAAAAAATAAATCAATCAATACAACGTAATTATTCATCCAAAAAACTACTGTAAGCTAGAAGCTTAGAAATATCGATATACGGCACCATCGACAACAATCAAACAATCAATATCTACTAACAAATGCCATACTTTTTCTATTAAATAATAGGAGATAAAAAAATATCAAATACCATAGATAGTTTTACAATCATCAATAATTATTATCGATCGTTACTATTCCGCTATTTATTTTTGAAAGCTAGAAAATACACAATATCTAAAAAAACAATTTTAATAATTCAAACAAACCTTATTAAATGATTGTGAGGGTGAATGAGGTGAAGCGAGCCTATCCAAATGAGCCATCATTAGAACAGCTGCCTGTCGCAAATCTACTGCTAAACTATCATCGTCCGGTAAAGTAAGTAGTCTTAAAAAACAATCGTTTGGATTACAACTAGAATCGTCTTGTGTTTGTTCGTTGGTAGTTTTCAGTGCTGGAATACTTTCGAAACGTCTCAATATCGGTACCAATGGAGCACTGGCACCATGCGGTGTTGACCTATGAATTAAACAATTGAACAATGAAAACAACTGACACAGCAAAACGTTAATTTTTAAAGATTCGTGATGATATGAAAAAAAGTTTTATGGGTTTTCGAAAAAGTACAAATTGTTTTCTAACTCTTGTATAACATTGCAAAAATTTATGTACGAATATGAAGACGTAATTACCTGTTATCGTCTTGACACATAGCTCTATCCCATAGCGATAACAGTAGCAACACTGCATCTAAAATACCACTAAGAGTTCCCCTTTGCGCTCCCAATTCCAGTAAAAGACACAGGGCAATATGTCGGTCTGATGTTGGTACCTCGCAATGAGTTCGTCCGCTACTCACTTCACTGTTATAAAGAAAAAATTATATTTAATCTATTGAACATTTATAACGGATTTTTTATTCAGTGATTTTATTATTACCCAGTAACAACTTGTTTTAAAAATTTGGAAGCTCTGTCGACAACTTCAAGCCAAACTTGGGAAACGCCGGATTCATCGAAAAGTGTAGCTTCTGGTAACATTTGTAGTGCTTCAAGTGATTCAGTTAACAGTTCACTACACAAATCAGAATCTTCACCTAAAAAACAGAAGAATAAAAGTATGTAAACTTAACCTAAGATTTTTGTTAACCACAAAAACATGTTTATGTTTTTTTTCTGTCAATTCATTAAAATGTTTTTGTATTCATTTAAATGAAACAGAATTATTCTGCTTACCCATTCTCCATGCTCGCTTTAAAAATGCAAATGAGAAATTCAGTACCGCTCTTGAGCCTACTCTGGCAAGGCCAAGCGTTGCTTTTTCGACAGGGTTAACAGATTTTGATTTGAGATCTAATTTATTATTGGTTGTCAAAACTTCTTCAATTTTCGTCTTTCTATGAACTGATTTATGTTCTTCATTTACGGATTTTGAACGATTTAAGGCTATGAAATATCGTTTGAAAATAATTAAGCGCTGTCTTAATCGGGTCGACGATAACGTATTGATCGCAGCCTCGAAACAGAGCTTGCGTTGTTCATGATTTAAGCTCTCTATACATTCGTTTATTTGGTCAACAGCTGCAATAAAAAAGCAATTTATTTAGAAAAAATCACATCAAAATTTGTGTCAAACAAAACTAAAACAACGTGCTTGTTATTTTTATGTCAATCATTTGTTTCATCTGGATATAATGTAGACGGCAGCACTATAGAAAGTACTAACATAAACATCTGTCAAACGATTTAGGGTTATGTAGCAAGAATGTTCATATCACTGAGTACAGATTTGGGGAGTCAAACGCAATGTTAAAAAAGTGGCTTTGATTTAGTGGACACATACAGTTGCTACTGTGCACTGAGTACTCGGTCCACCAATCATCATTGAGGTAATGGGTATGCCCATGTGATATCCACCAATCATTGTTGAGTAAACGAGTACATCCACCAATAATCATTTAGCAAATGGTATCGCCGAACATAGCGCCATTAGTGCCCAAAAAATGAACTATCAGGTTTTGTGGACGGAAAAATTATGAAAAAGCCTATGTTATTTGAACTCAAATAATATTTATACCCTATGATCTACATTATGAACCAATCATCTCTGATCCAGGCCCGGATCTAAGGACCAAAATCATAATATGTTTGAAAATCGGTAACAAATTATTAAAAAAAAATATATTAAAGAGTTCTTATTCTCCCTGTTACAAAAAATGCCACCTATTACATATTTTTGAGTTTTTTTAAACAATTTAACTCAAACGCTGGAGAGAGGGGACGTCACTATCAAGTTACTGCCCTAGTTCACAAAAATCGCAGATCCAGGGCTGCTTTGAACTTTAGATTAATTAGCACAAAATGTATTTAAATATAAAATAAAACGAGAATGCAATACACATACTTGGTTGTGGACCCCATGTCCACGACTGAAGTAAAGTACTAGACGGAGTAAAAACTTTAGGAAGTTGTTGTTTTCGAGTGGCTTCTTCTGCATCTAATCGTTGGCACGGAAAACAATTACAACCCTGATTCGGTCCGCAAATTCCATCACAGCAAGGACAAGACAATACCTGCAAAAAATAAAATTAGTTTCCAAGGAAGAAATTTCATAATGTTTAATGTGAAACTTACTTTCAACCCGCAGTAATATTTCCCAGATAGACCCTTCTTTGCCGTAACTCCGGAATTATTGAGTAACCCATCAGAAAATGTACCGGTAAGTTCTCCATCCTGGATAAGTCCATTCCATAGATTAGACAGTCCATCTTGCGATTGCAGTACTGACTGTAAATCAGCCTTTAGCCATTTTGAATCTAATCGAGCTTGTGTTCTCAACAATGGGTCTATAGCATTGTGATTTTGAAGTTTTTCGTCCCTGAAAAATCAAACATATTAATCTATCTTTGAAATATTACGAAACACTAATGTAAAAAAAAAACAATTCAGTAACCGTCACCACAATCACAAGGCTAGAAATTATTAGCTCTATAAACATGTTTTTCATTCAGATATTAGACAAAGTGATGTTAAATCTTTACAAAGGGAAGCTGTCAGAATATGTCTATAATCTACAATTTATCAATTCAGGAATGGATCACAAAAAATACAATTTTATGATATTATTCTGATTATGAAACTGACATTGAAACTAAATGGAAAAGTATACATTTTTTGTTACTTAATAATTTTGAAGAAAAATACAGTAGATTAAAGAAAAAAATAATATTGCTTCGTTGAGCACCAACTACGGGGTTCAATAACAAGGATCCATAAGTTATGTTCGTTGTCTAACGTGAGAAATCTTATTCAATCTGTAATAGACATAATTGCCAAACATATCATTTTTTTCTTTTGCACGGTTTTCTATTCTAGACCGTTTTACAGATTGATTTAAAATTCTAATACTTCAAGAATCATTTTTGGAGAAAAAAGTTCTACCTAATTCTGAATTCAATTTATAATAACAACTTTCCGTGATTCACGTTCGTATAAAAGAATTTTATTGGTTTTAATAAATTAATCAAAAGGGTATTAACACTTCCTGAAAATACTTAAGTACTTACTTCATTTGGTTGTTTTGCTGTAATCTGTTCTCCCTTGGTGAATATTCCTTAATTTCTGCCCGTAAAGTTGCCCATTCTCTCAAACAATTCATAATATTTCACAAAATAAATCTACCAAGACACAAAATATTGACAAGGATTTTATTTTCAACATATTTTTTATATTTTCTCTGTGTAAACGCTGTAAATAACCATAAATTGACATTTGCCAATCAATGTTTAAAGTTTAGACAACACTGCAAAATTGGGTTTGTATCTATAATTTACGTAATTTTATCATAGATCAAGTATAAAGATGTATACTCAATGATGTAATTTAAAAATATAAAATCATGTTTTAAACATGTATAAATTAGATTATGTGTAGGAAATATTTTAATAACATAAATGTATTAATTATGTCACGATTTTGATTTTGGTTTTAATTTTGAAAGTTGTATAATTAAGAAATAAAAATGTTTGAGGATCACTGATAAAAGTCCCGAATTTTTGACCAACACAACAAACCCAGATATAAGCCGGACGCATGGAAAGTGCAAACTGCAAAGCAAGACCAGAAATTACTTCGATTCGCGATTTTCGAGAAGTTTCCATCAGTTCAATCTTTTGTCTTGAAGTGTTTTTATAAAAAAAAGTAAAGAATTAAGAAATGGCATCGGCTGTTGAAGACGTGAGTTTTCAATACTATTTTTTATTTGTTTTTTTCGGGAAAAGTATATTATAGTGTTTGCATATTTTGGACAACATAGATAATTGGAATTATTATAAGAAAATTATTGATTTTACAAATTTAATATTTCTTACCTGATGCATTAGCTAGAAAATAGTTTTATTGAGAGCCAACTTCTATTTCGCTAATTCATTTCAATTGTAAATTTTAACTTTTTAGTTGAAAAAAGACCTTCTCGAACTTGAGAATTTGTTGTCACTAGCACAAAGACCAAAAATAAAAAATACATTATCCTTGGAAATAAGAAAATTAACAGACACTATTAAATTACGAGAAGATCAGTTAAGAACGCAGGAAAACACAAATGCAAGCTCAAAGGCAAACGCGAGTAGCAGACACTGTATCGTGAAATTAACTAATTACGGTATTTAGATATTAAAATATTACATTTTTTTTTGTACTGCACACAGAGCCAGGTTTGAGGTAACGGCGACTTTAACAGTTGCCTAGAATCTTTCAAATACAACATAAAATAATATGCTAGCAGCTATATCAACGAACCAAATATTTAATCTTTTTTTAGCTTGGGATCAAACGCGGGAAACTGTTAAAGTGTATGTTACATTACCAAAAGTTCACACGCTACCAGCAGATTCAGTAAAATGTACTTTTGAAAAGAAATCCTGTGAGCTTTATGTCTCAAATTTGGAGAATAAAGATTATAGTTTCATCATAAAAAATCTTCTTGAACCAATCGATGTCTCGAGGTCATCTTGGAAGCAAAAAACTGATAAAGTTCTTATTATATTAGTAAAATGTAAGGAAAATAATTGGTCACATATTACTGAGTTAGACAAAAAAGCAAGCACTGCCAATAAGTTTGCTGCTGATGATTTAGATGACGGTGAAAAGGATCCGTCAGCAAGTCTTATGAACATGATGAAAAAATTGTAAGTATATTTTTTACCGCCACATCAAAATAATTACCACCATTTCCTTCACTCTTTTATTATATCTGAAGGTTTCTTTGTTTAAATAGCGTGCAATATTTCTTAGAAAAAATGATGTTTTTGTAATATTTTAGGTACGAAACAGGAGATGACGAAATGAAACGGACAATTGCTAAAGCTTGGACTGAAAGCAGTGACAGAAAAAATGAGCTACCCAATTTTTAAACTGTTTTCGAAAATCGACATTGCATAACATTGTCAACTGAAAATAATTGTTTTCAAAATAGTTGAACCACTAATAAGTATTTTAATAGTATTTAAAAGTTTCTTTCATTTTTTGAACATGTCAAGGATATTAGATAAAAAGTACAGCGATAATGGATTCTACATGCAGTGGCCAGCTGCAGACATTTTTTAAAGTAGTACAAGATCTCGTTTGCCCCTTGGAAATCGTTTAATTTCCGTCGCAAATTGATTTTTGTCTAATCTATCGATCAGTTTTGTTGTATGGTTTTTGTATAAATGAGTAATTTTAACTGTAGAATTTCTATTAATCCAAACGCGCAAACTTTTACTGTTCAAAAAAGTTATGTCATACAATTATGTTTTGGCTTAACTATAATCATGGAATTTACTTATCAGTAAAATGATTACATAATTTCGATTTTGTTGTAATATGTCCGGTAGTGTAATGTCTACATTTTTTTTACTTAATAAATCATTTTCGTATATACATTTTCTGTTTAATGATTTCCGCAATATCCTATTTAATAAACTGAAAGTGTTTAAAGGTTAGAATTAGATACAATAATTAATAAGTCAAAAATCGGCATTTTTATTCAATGATAAATACTCCGAAAATGAACATGTCATTTTCGTGCTATTTAATAAAAACCAATAAGCAACACATATTGGTAAAGCAAACAATATAAATATCAAAACTCTATTGGCAGTTTGAACTTATAAAAGATATTACGGAGAGGAATGTGGGTTATTAGAAACTAGATTGTCAATCTCCCAGCTCAAAACACTTTTATTATATTAATTTCTTAAATGGGATTTTCCAAATTATCGTTTCATAGTGTTATTCCATGGGAGTTGAGTTTTCGTTAAAATAATAAATATATTAAAATACCGAAAATTGTATTTAAAAACTACTTAATGATTTCATATTTTTAAATTGAAAAATACTGCCGCTATTAAGTATGTATTCGAAAAGTACTCAAAATACCTGAAATACTTATGTACTGTCAATTTTTATTAAGAATAGAAACTCATAATACCTAATTAAAAAATATCACTACAAATTACAAATTGAAATGACTACGTCACAATCCAAAAATTTGATTAATAAATTATTAGACTATGAAATTCTAAATTCGAGAATTGTGTAGATAATTGATTGGTACCATTGATCACAGTAAATTTAAATTTACGTAACTAATAAAAAATTATAAAACATTCCAAATAAACTGAAAAGGGCAATTTTAAAGACCGTGTTAATTAATCAGCATCAGTAAAAGCAGAAAAATGATTGATTCTATCGTTCATACCCACAGACACCCTAACGTAGTTTTCAAAATCATTTTCTCTATCCTATTCTTAATAATGTAAAAGACCAATTTTCTACGTTTACTGATTAAATGTAGCGATTTAATTTTAAACAAAAGAATGATAATATAATGAAACAAAATACGATCCTAAATAAAACGACGAAAATTAAGTTTGTTTCAATTTTTTGAAACATTAAAAAATACAGTATTACAAACGTTGAGTGAAAGAGTTTATTTCACTCAACGCTACAAATTACAACAGACCCAAATGTACTTAAAAAAACTGATATGGCACAAAATACAAGCTGTTTGTAATAATTTGAAATTAAACAATTAGTTATTAATGATACGATTTTAATAAATCATTAATGGCACAATCACTGAAAATAATATTAACTTAATATAAAAATAAATGTTCCGTTTCACACAGAACACTAATAAATTGCGATATCAGTCGGTTAAATAAACATCTGTTATAAAATAATACTGAGATAAAAATAGGTAGCTTAGAAGAAAATGTAATATCTTTAAATTATTCATAAAAATCTAGATCATGTCTTTAAAATTTATTTCGTCACTTTAAACCTAAAATAGATCAGAATTGATATGATACGAGTTCGTTACAGATATAACAAATCTAAAATATCTTGTTATTTGTATTTAGTCTTATTTTTTTATAAAAATCATAGATCATACACAATGTATAACGTCTTCAAAACAACTACCTATCCTCATCTACAGTAGAGTATAATATTAGTGGTATGAACTTGCACTGTGAAAAAAGTTCTAATGGTGAATTTTCTACCATTAAAAAATCTTTGGTTTAAACAGCTATTCCTTTGACAAACCATTCATTTAATATTAAAATCTAACTGGTATTAATAAACATAATCGCTCGCTAGTGTAATGAAAATAGCTCAATCAACTTCAAGTACGCCCACGCTATCTAGCGAGTTTTTACGTTACTACATGATATAACAAATGAACAACGCAACAAACAAGTAACAACCGTTTTGTTAGTGTTCAAAAATTAATAAAAATTGTGAATGTGTACTGTTTTCTAAGTAAACTAAACCAGAAAGAAAACTGATTAGTATAAGTATTTTGAATTTCTGTCAAACGAATATTTTCTGCGACTAGAATTTGATAGTTAAGGACTTACTTCACTGTGCAGCTGTTCAAAACATAATTTAATGGTCCCTATTGTTGAATGCTCGGCAAAGTATCATACACCTCTTTGGTTGTTTGTTTAAACGTTTTAATCATTACATTGCGTGTAGTTTCTATCAAAGATTCCACATCGTCTTTCGTTAATCCCTTCGTACAAATTGGTGGCAATGTAGTAATTATTATTTTTCCTTTAGAATGCAACAAAAATACGCAAAAATTAACAAACGTAAAGATATGCGAATAGAATTGCAAAAATAAAATGTGAAATTGCAAATTTAACATCGAATCAAGATTTTCACAAATGTTTTCATCATGACACGAGTTCCTGAATAATTACATAGTCCTTACTGAGTTACAAAATTGTTATTTTGTTGTAATTTTTAAACAGTTTAATTTCGGAAATTTTTAAGCTGCTCTAGTGCCATCTGGCAAAAAGAAGAACTTACCATAATCAAGCCTTTTTTCTTTTGAATCTAAAAAGTAATATGAACTAAATACGACGGGCAAAATTGGTATTTGTGCATTTATTGCAACATGAAATGCTCCTTTTTTAAAAGGGTGGATTTCTCCAGTATTTTTTCTCGTGCCCTCTGGAAATACCCACAGTTTTATCTACAATAAAATACACAGTTTGGAATATTTTCTGTCCAAAAAGGTCAATAATCCGGATTATATTTTAGAACTCACTTTTTTACTTTTTATTATATCTGTAGCTTCGTTTAACGCAACTCTGGCTTTTTCTGAATTCATCCTATCGATAAATATTAAACCACATAGCCAAGCGGCAAGACCAAAGGGCCACGCAAAGAACAATTCTTTTTTGGCAACTACAGTGCATTTATCCATTATCGGCCAAATATCAAACATTCCCAAAATGTCAAGAGAACTTTGATGATTAGCAACTACAATACAGGCTTGTTCCTTTTCCAGATGTTCTTTTCCTCTTAGCTGCCAGCGCAAACCCAATATAGTAGATATATGATGACATACTGTAGAAGCCAATCTAAAGACACAAGACAAAAACTGCTGTTCATAAATCAAAACGGAACATGCGGAAATGTATTAATTTAAACAATAAAGTATTTTTTACTACGTGTCAATTTTGACAGTGACACTTCAGTAAGAGTGAAATAAATAGATCTGATTACAATTTAAAAAACAAAGACAGGTATACTTACAGCAAATTTCTCACATTGCATGGTTTGAAAGCCATTATTGGTATAACAATAATTGAATTTATCATTACAATTAAATAATATACGAAAAATTTGAGATAGTATCGAAAACTTTGACTTGTTTCATAAAGAAAAGGTAATGCTAATAACAAAATTACTAAGATTAGTTCAAAATACGACGACGCTGCCATATTTTTCAAATGTTCCCTAGTCTACTTTTAGCAGCAGCAAATCGATTTTAAAGTAACATTTGGTAATCATAGAGAGAATCTAGAGCCCACATCATGTCGGTGCATAGGGGTTATTTTCGATTTAAACCAACCCTTGTAGAAAGCAACGGACAAACCAGAAAATATCAACATTTTTTTACATAAATATTATTACGTCCTCATATTTTAGTTTTGATACCGAAAATCGCACCAGAAAACGATCATATTAAAAAACGGTTATTAAAAATGAGTTATTTGAAAATTATAAATCTAATCAAGATTCATAATAAACATCTCCGTTTAAATTAAAAATTTCCAATAATTGTTAAATTTCAATTTTTTTGCTTTATAGACGGTTGACAACTAAAGTCTTCAACGTTTAAATATCATTAAGGCTGTATAATTAAAAAGACGATATGTTTCAACAAATTTTAATTATTCGTAAATATTTAACATCGCATACTTGAAATACAGATATTAACTGGAAAAAATATCTCTAAATAAAACATAAACGGTCATTTAAAGAAAATTATACAAAAACTTAAAAAAAAAAACAAAAATAGTTAGGTAGGTACTTAAAAGTTTTTAAATTGTTTATATTAAACAAATTTTATTGTTACGTTGATTACAATGTTCCGCCTATTTTTGACCACTAAAAAACAAATCTTATTGGGCTATTAAAGGAAAACAAAAACGTCATCTGTATTTTATTATTGGCATAGTAAAACAATGGAATAAAAGTGCTAAGACTTAAAAAAAAATTACTTAGTTTATAACAAATATAGTAGACTCTCTATAATTTCGGCCATGCGCTAATCCGACCTTGCGGGCAGATTTTTGCGAGCGCATTTCCTTACTTTATACGTTATTTTGTAGTGCTGTAAGCTTTCAGTAATCCGACGATTTCGGTAATCTGATACACTAGTCTGATATGTGACGGATTAGAGTTTACTGCAAATGTTTTTTGTCTTTTCATTGACTTTTTAGACATCAAATTGAGGTACTGGTGGTGGGGAATTACCCTGTTGGGTTGAATCATTGTTCTTTTCCGTGTTACTATTCGTAAAAATATATTTTAATTTCGACATGATTTTGGAAGTAGATTGAATCACTGCAGAAGCTATTTTAGTTTTCTGTTCTTCGTCTTCTATTCTGTCAGTCAGTTGACTGTAAAGAGTATTCATAATCATTTTCACCTCTTGGTCTATCGTGTCCTCATCAAAATCGCATTTTTTATTTTTACTCAGTATTTGTGTTTCATTTTGTAGTTTTTTGATTTGTTCATTTAAATTTTCAATCATTTCATCTTTGGACTCTTCATTTCGTTTCTTCTCTTCGTTGGATGTCTCTAACATCAGATTTTCTTTTTCGTATTTTTCAATTTTTTCCTTATATTTATAAAGCTGATCTTGTTTTGATTTGTCTCGATCTTCAAAATCCGCGATTTTTTTTAAATACGTTACTTTTTCCAATTCTAAATCATCTATGATTTTCTTTTGTTTGTTTAAATGTTCTTTATGGACAAAATTATCCTCAAATTTTTTTATTTTTATAAGCAACTCAGAAATCTCTTCCTCTTTTTGTTTAATTTTGTTAGAAAGTTCCAACTCCAACTTTTTACACTTTTCATTTACACAATTTTCAAACGTATTCGATGTTGCACATTCAGAGTTTGTTTTTATTTGCAATTTTAACTCTATATTTTCAGTTTTCAATAATTCTAACCGCTTTGCTAAATCATCAATTTGTTTTCTCATAATTTCATCATTGCCATTTTGTAAAATCCCAGAACTGTTATTTACTGGTGCATTGGCGATTTTTTCTAGAATTTTCTCGACTTTATCATTCATTTTTAACATATGCATTCTTACTTCGCTATTATGAATTCTATTTTCAGCAAAAAACACATTCATACTTTCACTGGATAGTGCAGGAGCTGGAGGTGCTATCAACTGGTGACTTAATGGATCAAAACTAACTAACTGTTGACTAGAAACAACTCCAGGATTAATGAATTGAGCTTGGGTTACTGGAAGTCCTATTGGTTGGCTCATTGGCAGATTAGTTAATGGACTCTGTGGTAATGGTTGTGCAATGGCAGATCCAATAGGTACAAATTGACCATTCACAAAAGCATATTGCTGCAAATGTGACGGCGATGGCAAAATATTTGCCGTACTTGCTTGAACACCAGTTGCAGCTGCTAAGTTAGCGATCGGCTGTTCAGATGAAATTAATTTCTTAGGTGGCTTCTTTACAGCTTTGTGTTTTTTATAATCTGATTCCGTATCTGAATCTGTCACGTCCGAAGTGACAATTGATTCAGCTCGATTTGGCAACAATATTGGTTGACCCATTTTAGCCATTCTCGATAAAATTTCAGCTTTAGATTTGGTCTCGGAGCCATCTGATTGTACATTTTCACTAATATTTGGAATTGGTAAATTTTTTGGTGAAGACTGAACATTACTGTTTGCTGATGAAGTAATTTTATCTGTATCGATAGATTTAGATTCTACAATTAGTTTTGGAGAAGTGGCGGGTTGAGGAATATTTAGATTAGTTATTTTGGAAATATCGCATTCTTCATATTTTTCAATAAACTCTCGCAAATCGTTATCATTTTCAAACAGAATACTCCAACTCTGTAATCTATCATCATAAAATGTTACGTAATTATTTTTCTGTATCATCAATTCAAATTTCGGTGTTAATTTTATGTTCACTATATGATCAGCCTTTCCTCTATATAAAATTAATTGGTAAAATTTCGTTGATTTATTACCAACCAATGCCAGTCCTAATTTTCCTATAGGAGAGTAGCTACCATTTTCCCTACAAAAAAGGTATATTGTTGTCAAATTGACAATGCGAACAACTTTAATCTAATCTGCAAAGTGGGAGTTTTGAAATACACATTATTTGCAGAATTTTACAGTAGTCGTCACCCCTCTCTTTTATACAAACTATTGTAGCCCTACCTTAAATAACCGAAAAACTCGAATACGGACATTTTAAGAAAAAAGCTACATATGAAAACAACTGCATTACTATGATAGTCTAAGCTCCTACACGTGAATTTTCAATTAATATGGAGAATAAGAAATTAGATGTAACCTCGGTAAATTAAGCACAGTTCAGTGTTTCTATGCTATGATATAAGCCTATAGAAGTTGAAAAGTACTTACAATTTGAAAGTGTGCACGACTTTAGCAATAATTAAGGAACTTGCTTTAGGCGAAGTGTCTGTCTTTTGTGGTGGAATTTTCGGAGATTGTGGTTGTTTCGGTGCAGTATATATCAAACTTTTATTATTATCTAATTCTGGGGCGGCCATCGTTTCTCCAAATAAAGACGCCAATTTTGAGCTAACAGAATTGAAAAAAATATATCCAATACCACTATACTAAAATGTTGTTTTTTAATTACCTTGCAATTGGTGCAAAAAATGTGTCATCATCGTCATCTGACTGCTTAAACATTTTGTAACTTATTAAATTTCTATAACAAAAATATAAATATTTGTAACATTAAAAATAATTTGACAGTTTGGTTTTCGCTGCCAAGTGTCAATATGACATTTGTGTTATGTTATCATGTTGGTATCATTATTTTAAGGAGGATACATATAAGAGTTTATGACATAATCAAACAACAATGAGCTCATATTTGGATATTTAATTTTTTTTATTAAATTCACAATTTTTACAATTTTAACTTTAATAACAATAATTTCATAGTACTTTTGCATTTTAACACTAACGTTCATCATACCATTATTTTAATTCAAACGTGTAATGGGGACCACCAGCACTTGGTAACTGTTTTGGTAAAACTGGCCGAAACATTTTTTTATCTTCAAGATAGTAATATATCAAACCAAAACCACTCATAACTCCCAAAAATGAGCCCCACATCACCTTCATTGAAAATCTAAATTTTGCTGCTGGGTCATATCTGTCTAGGCCAATAGTATTTGCAGATTGATGCAGCTAAAAACGGATTTAAAATTTATAAAATTTATATGTATTTGCGTAAAGCCATGTTTTATCGATCTAAAATGACAGCTTAAATATAAAATTGTAAGCTTACCGGTTCATTGAAGTTTCTTTTCGTTTCGGGGAAATCGTATGGATAGTAGGGATCCTTAGATTCAGGGCCCACGTCAGGAAGTTTTGGATAATCACCACAACCTAAACCATCATCAGGATACGGTTGATATTCCGAAGGGTGAAGGCCATATTTTTTTGCAGCTGCTTCACGTTCCTCAGGTGTTCTTGGATAAGGACCTGGCTTCCAATCTTTATTCCAATAGTCTGAAATAAGCCCAGATTTTAATAAGGTTAAAAACACCTACACACAAAATGACTATTATAAATACATGTGAAATTCAAAGCAAGCAAAAATAGTTTACTTACGATTTCGTACAGAAGTATAAATTACAGCTACATTATTGCTGCTATTAATTATTCCAGAATACTTCCCCAATTTTATTAGGGAAGCCATCTTTGACGTTGATTGAATAACACGCTTTCTACCAACATACTAAACAATTTAAATGATCTATTTTTTTGTGAACATTTAAGATATTTTTTAAATAAATTTGCGCATTTATTTGCACTTTTTACAATAAACGGATTTTGTATATTACTCAATTATGAGTATTTTTTTTATTTATTCTGTAAAAATACCAACATGATAACTATAATACGTCAGCTGTCATTCTGGTTGTCAAACATTCTCATGTGTACCCATTAATATTTTTCAGTTAAAAATGATTCACAGTTTGTTTATTATTAATTCTTCAGGGTAAATAATATATTTTCTTTTTTCTTTACAAGAAGTCCATACTATAGTTTAATTTTAATTTTCTTTTAAGTGACGTATTTCTAGAAAAACACTGGCGAAGTGTTATTTCTAGATCAGTATGTGATTATTATTTGGAAGCTCAAAGAAATAATCCAAACGATGTGCCGCCAGTTATTGCGACTCCACACCACTATCTTTTGTCTATACAACGAGGAGGTGTTAGTTTAGTTGCTGCTTGTATGCAAGAAGTTCCTCCTCTATTTGTAATTGAATTTTTACACCGCGTTGTTGATACATTTCAGGTAAATATCGATAGACCGTCGCATTAAAAGGGTACTCTATGAGCTAATTAGTTGCTAGTATTCACTATTTAGTTGAATCGCATAGAGTCAAACAAACAGCAGAAAGGCTGAGAACAGATTTATGCTCACGATTCTATTTTTGTTGATGGCGTCTGTGTCAAGTTTGTACGTCAAAATACAGAAATTATTTTGTACTTCAATTGTTAGTAATATTAAACATCAGATTCAACTATATATGTTCATCCTTCTCTTACTATTTTGCGAATCAAAATGAAACACACTATAAACTTCTGTTCTGGTCAGTTTCATGTAATTTAGGTGACAAACTAACTTCCCCTTTATTTGCCAGTCTACTTCCCCTCAATTTCTTACTTTTTTCAGACAGACATCACTAAAGAAGTTAAACTTAAAAAAAAATGTTTTTGGTTTTTAGGACTATTTTTCAGAATGCACTGAAAGTATAATTAAAGAGAATTATGTCGTAGTCTATGAGGTAAGTTTTCAGTATGTAATTTTAAATTTTCCGTGATATTTCATTTTATCACTTTAGCAAAAATTGGAGAGGAGAGCGAGTAAAGATGTTTACGTCATTACTTTGTTTTTTAAAACGCTTAATACTTTTCAGCTTCTTGATGAAATGTTAGACAATGGATTTCCTCTGGCAACTGAAAGTAATATACTCAAAGAGTTGATAAAACCACCAAATATTTTACGTACAATAGCCAATACAGTAACTGGAAAATCAAAGTAAGTTCTGTAGATTTTTAATATAAAGAAAAAGTACAAAAAAATATTGAACAGTTCGCCATGATGTTCATTTTTCCATCTCTGTCAAATATTTGAATTTGCTTGGCGTACAATAAAACTTTTCATAAAGGTTCTTATTCTACTATAATTAATTAACAGACATAGTAAGAAGTTTTTTTTTCCTTATAAATATAAATTCTTTAAATTCGCAGTGTAAGTGGAACATTACCTAGTGGTCAATTGTCTAACGTACCATGGCGCCGAACTGGTGTGAAATATACGAACAATGAAGCATATTTCGATGTAGTCGAAGAAGTCGATGCAATCATAGATAAATCAGGAGCTACAGTTTTTGCGGAAATACAAGGATATGTAAGTTATTAATAAAACTGATCGTGATGGTCGGGATTAACAGTTTTTATGTTCTATTGTAGATCGATTGCTGTATTAAATTAAGTGGAATGCCTGATTTAACTTTATCATTTATGAATCCACGGTTATTTGATGATGTTAGTTTTCATCCCTGTGTTCGTTTTAAAAGATGGGAGGTAAGTTCCTTGAGCTGTAGATAATGGTGTATAAAAGAGAAGGCAATAAACACGGCTTATGTCTCTTTCTGACCCATTTTGTTTTATATTTAATTATTAGCGCTCTCTCTTTCTATCATTTTGATCGTGCAGCTCAGACTAGCACTATTGGGCTGGTACACTTGAACGTCAAAAAGATGGCGGACAGTAAACAGCTGATCCATTTGACAGTTTATCAATACATAATTTAATAAAATTATCAAGTCCTTTAATTTTTTTGTTTGGTTTTTGAGTATTTTATCTAGCTGGGAGACCACATTTCTAGAATGTTGTCTGTCTGCAACTGCTACTCAAAAATAATCCCGTCATAAAGTATAATAACTGAATGTTCCAACTCTGTATAAGCTGCAGTTTTCAGGTTAATGTTCTTTAATCGAAGAATATACATTTTTTGTAGTCGGGGCGCATTCTGTCATTTATTCCTCCTGATGGCAATATGAGATTAATGTCTTATCATATCGGCAGTCAAAGTGTCGTAGCCATCCCAATTTACGTTCGGCACAATTTGCAATTACGCGCTGGCGAACAAGGACGGCTTGATATTACAGTCGGACCGAAACAAACACTCGGACGCACTGTTGAAGCCGTCAGACTTGAAATTCAAATGCCCAAATGTGTACTAAATTGCAGTTTAACATCGAATCAAGGCAAATATTCGTTTGATCCAGTTACGAAAGTTTTACATTGGGATGTGGGACGAATAGACGTGTCCAAACTTCCAAATATTCGGGGTTCGGTAAGTGCTATGATAATTTACTTTAATTAGTGTAATCAATACTATTATATAAATTGTAACAAGTCCTGCTGTCGGCAGTTTAATCTTTTTGCGGTTTTTTATTTTAAAATTGGTGTCGTGTAGAACATCTTCATAAGATAATTTTTTAAAGAATTTTTGTGTATGTTTGTCCCAGCATTATTCCGAGTTTCATCAAAACCGGTTCGGATATACCGATTTTGATTAAACTTAGTATTGGTTTGATGGACTTATAACCAAACTTACAGGCTACTTTTTATTCAACTTTGATTGAATTTTGTTCAAAATCGATATGAACGCTATCGAAGTCTCAGGTAAATTGTCTCAGACATCTAGCAGTCATTATAATATAGAACTTAGGTCAGTGGCTGCAAGATGTTAGGAATAATTAATTGCGTGGATATTGATAGACTAGCTTTTAAGGTTATGTCAAAATGACTCAATGTAAGCGATGCCGCGGGCAAAACGCAGTATTAAATATTATAAACCTAATGTAATCTTGAACTTAAAAAGAACAAATGAGTGTCTGTGTGTCTTTAGTTTTTTGTTGAGGTTCGACTGTAAAAGTATGCAATTTTTTTTTCCAGGTGTCTTTAGTTAGTGGCGCAAGCACAGCTGATGCTAATCCATCGATTAATGTACATTTTACTATTAACCAGATGGCTATAAGCGGTTTGAAGGTTAATAGACTTGATATGTATGGTGAAAAATATAAGCCTTTCAAAGGAGTTAAGTACATAACTAAAGCTGGAAAATTCCAAGTTAGAATGTGAGTTATAAAATAAAGAAGCGCTTTTTTGATCTGTTGAGTTTCCAAATACCGCATTGTTTTGAAAAAATGGACTATCGGGTTATGATAAGTAATTTCTAAGTTATATTACAAATGTTTGTAGATTAAATTTAATAAAGTACATTGAAGTATTGTTAATTGCAAAAGCATATTTTCATTCTTATATTGACACATTTTTAAGTTGTTATTTTAATAAATTTTTTTTATGATGAATTGTGTTTTCCTTTGGTGTTATCTTTTCAGATCAAACGTGTTTACGTATGACGGTGCAAAGTTTTTTTTTGTTAAAAAACGCGATATATGCAGATCTCGCTCCTTTGAACTTTTTTTCAGTGGAGGACAGTAATTAAAGAGGGACATTTATAATGTTTATCCTTAGGTCTCGTTTTGACGCTGCTACTGAATCGTGTAAATATTGGAAATAAAACTACACCTTTTGGCTAAAATGCGATATATTAAAAAATATAAATGTTTGACTTTTGTAAGACCCAGTATTTTGTACTTTAAGAAGTGAGAGATGTTGTAGATTATTGATGCTCGACAACAGAGGTCATATGTGTCTATTCTTTAGGAAGATCTAGCGACCAGAAGTAAAGCGATGTTTGGTCATTGGTCGAGGCAACTTGCAAATCTTTATCAAGCTTGATATCTAGTGATGTAAAAATACCGGTAATTTATGATAGTAAGCCAGATAATTTACCAGTGAATTAACAAGATTATAGTTTCCGGTTTCTGTTTCTCAGAACAACAAAAAACAAAACTATAGAGCAGTTTTCAACAGTAGAATTAAAAGAATTAATTAAATAATATATTTATGTTGATATTGGTATAAAATAAAAAGTAAAATCCCGATCGGAAATTTCAACCATGTGCAAAACTTTTTGCGCAACCTTGTTAATAATAATAAATAGTCACGGTTATTTAAAATAAATTACCACGGTTATCTAATCGGATATTTAACCGATTAATCAATCAGTAATGTATTCTTTTACAACACTACATACCTACCTACTCTGACTACCCATGCGAAAGCAGGGTCGGACTAGGCCGGAAGGGCCCGGGTGACTCCCCACAAGCCTGGAGCCCGAGACTGGATAATGGTAGATGGGATATTTTTCTATTTCATTTCTCTCTAATGTATGAATGAACTATCTGATCTAGTTTACATTTAGGTCGCAAGAGCTGGGACCTAGCCTGCATGGGCCCCCTATCCTACCTACCGCCTGGCTTGCGGCAAGCCCCGCAAACCTATAACCGTTACAGCGTTATCGGCACGGGTTAATTTTAATCATTCGAGCTGAAATTTTCAGAGAATCATTTTTTCAATGTAAAGAACCATTTTAAAGGTTAGCATGTGACGATTTCCAGCTTGTCAAAATAAGGGCCAGTCTATTATTAGACTGCAGGCCCCTATTTGTATAAGCCAATTTTTTTTTCAAATTTTTTGAGTTGCTACCCCCTGAAATGGTTCTATATATTGAAAAAATGATTAGCTCAAAATTTCAGCTCAATTTATACAGTTTAACCCGTGCCGAAAACGCAGAGAACTTTGAAAATATGTTACGTAGAAAGCAAATTCAGAAACTACTTAACTTTGTGCTTAGGGTCTAAAAAATCAACTTTTCCTATGGATATGGACAAATCAATTCGCCTCTTAAACACTTCTTAGGACTTCTTTAAGATAGAATTTGGTTGGTTTTAAGTCATAGACAAAGTTACGCACTCGCACTACGGAACGTAATGCTCCGTGTGGGACCCGCGCAGGCTGGGGCCCGGCTGGCAATCGTCACCTCAACTATATGGCCAGTCCGACGCTCTGCGAAAGTTCAAAAACCATCTAAAGGCGCATTACGTTTCAAAGAATATTTTAACATATAAATTGGGTGATATCTGTGAGGAATAGTTCACCTATAAAGTTTTCCGTGGATCAGTAAATATTCTCTAAACAAGTGGTACATTAACGAAATAAGTTAAGAGGCAAATGCCCTATATTTTTTAATGTCTCGGCTACTTATAACCGGAGAAAAAACAGCATCGTTTTGTTAAATAGAATCAACATGGCTAATATTTTTGTTCTTCACTTATTATTTTCTAGTTTTATCGCATATGTATGCTGTTCTGAAAGACCTAGACTGCACTTCCTAACAGGATTTTGTTACAGTCAAGTTAAACGCACCATTATTTAATGTTAAAAGAAACAACCAATATGCACTATTCAATTATTTCTTGTTATTGTTTTCCCACGCGGACAACGCATAATCATTGGTTTAAAATGCTTTAGGCATTACTGTACGTAAATTACTGTTAGAATGTAAATAAACTATACATTTTCTCATAATAGTTGTACGTAGCATAAAAATCCAAAAGGCAGTGCCCTATTGAGAATATTTTAGCCACGCGAAATAGTTTTTTAAGGCAATCTCTTGAGTTTTGCTACAAAACTTTCGATACATTTTGTTCAGCACCGAAAGTTAGTAGGTGCCGATTTCTTTCAATATATTTTCGAAGAAAATTCCCGGTTTGCTAAAAAAGATCCGAACTGATTCTTTTTTATTTACTGCGAACATTTTTATTACACGAAATTTTACGGGCAATCACAATCTGTGAAAAAGATAATCATTAACGAATAAGTGTTATTTTTATTTATAAATATGTATTTATAAATATCTTGATTGAAGTGACCGATATTTAATTATTTTCTTAGTTTTTCGAAAAAGTCCGAAGAAATTCGGAGGTATGGAAACTAGATGTAATATTAACTAGAACCATCAACCCTAGAAGAGCCTTTAATGCGTTTACAGAAAAATATAATTGAAAGTATTCGTTTATGGATTTGGAAATGATCTAAATTTTTGAGACATGAGTCAGTTGAAATATTAGTTGGATAAAAATACATATATAATGACTAAGTAGACGTACTGCCCATAAGTTGACCAGTATCAAGTTACTAGGATACTAAACTATCGCCAAGACAACACCAGATTCCGGTTTTTCAAGCCGTACAGAAATTTTTTGTGTAACTTTGTTGAATCATGGAATGTGACCGCCATTACAAGTAACCAGTTGCGCTCCATTAACAGTTCCTTTTCATCGGAAAAGGTACAAATGTATTGACCGCTTTACAGCGACGGTGGTATTTTTCAACATTTAAAATTTTTATTGTCAAATAAACGGACTGGAAATTAGTATTGTCTATTCACATGCACTAAACCTATACGATGCAGTTAACAGAGAGGCATGAAGGATACTCATCTTCTTGTAGAAATGTGGATGAGGGGGGTGCGACGTAGACGGGAGGGGGTAACACGGTGAATCAGGTGGGTGGGCAATCGGTCTTACTGTCTGTCTGTCTGTGGGAACAAGTTAAACTGTGGAAGGCATTCCTATACTCTCTTAAGAGTACTCGACACTGTGCCAGATACAAGAAAAAATTCTACAGATGTTCTGCCTCTTCTGTACATCAGTTAAAAAATAGGAACGCTTCGATACTTTAGTATCACGAAAAATATTCACAATTCCCGACAGAAAAAATGTATCCGGAGCATGTAGTCAAAAGTTGAGAGGATACCTATATTTTTTAATTGTTTTTGTGTGATAACAATAACAGAAGAATAACAGCCAGTTTGAGCTGAAACGGGATACCTAAGGCATCAGAATTATTACTACTATATCAGTAATTTTTTTTTCAGATGTGCAAATTAATGTCATTACTTTTTGCGTTGCCAGTTTAGGGAAACTCGATTCAATAATTTGCATTTATTGTGACACTAAGTTATGATACATTCCTATAAAAAAGTACATACTGGGAACGTGGCACTTATATTTACAAACTTGAAATTGTCGCCAATACGGTGGCTTTAATTAATTTTATAACTGTATTTGAAAGATTGATTTTATGTCTTACTTAAAACGAGTGCAAGTTTAAAGACTTCATTATTATAAAAATATGTTTTCTTGTTCAAACGGAATGACGCAAGAAGATGAACAATACTGACTATCGAATTTAAAAGTCTAATTTGTCGAGCATATTTTTGTTGTCAGTGCTAATTATCATATCTAAATATAATATCTAGTTGAAAGAATAAATAAAATATTTTGTCATTTTTAAAATTTGTTAAAGTCTCAAAACAAACTCGATTGTTATAGATTATTATTGACCTTGAAAGAATAGTCCCTCGATTCAAAAGAGACATAGCAAATTTATTTATACTCAAAGAACAGTCTACAACACGTAGGCTTCGTCAGATTAAGATCTTTGTTTGGCGAAGTCCTGTTTTGTAAAGCAGTTGTAATAAAAGGTGTATTTGTTGGTTTCTGAACTGGTTCTGAACTAAAGTCTATGTTTGAACACACCTACGTATTTGTTGGTCAAATGAATTATCGGAGTTTTTAAACCTGGTGCTAGCAGTTCTAGGCTTCTGGAACTACCAGAACCAAATTCGAATTTGATCAATAAACACGCAGTTTAATGCCTGACGTGTTCTGTGTTTAGTTCAGAAACCGTTCAGAGAAAATGTAAAACTTCAAAGTACCGATATTCGAACGAAATGTGGTGATATAGGCTATGAGGAACCAAGCTATACACCAGAAAGTAGAAACCAGTAAAAACAGTCGCAAGAATGCCCTTAAGAGTCAAGGTATGTTCGGTTCTAAAGAAATACCAAAGGTACTTCTGTGTTGTGCAACAAGTGGCACCTGATGTGGCCGTGAAAGGATGAAACCATTATATCTAAGCGCATTTTTTATATATCTGTCTTTGTTGAACATTTTTCATACTGATCATTTAAAATAAAGGTGTTACTGTTGTTAAGAAAAAACCATTCGTTATTATTTGACTTCATTAGTATAACTATCTGTGGTTATATTAAATTTAATTCTTTAATTTCCTCGGACTATAAAATTGGTAATTGACTTATCTAGCAAATTGCGATTTTAAAAAAATATTTGACCCGTTGGAATTTCCTTCTAATCGATTCCTTAACCTTAATGTTTGATTTAAAACATGCCCAAAACAGACATTCCACATACATAATTATAAAGTACATTTTTTCTACCAACATTAATTTATATTATATGTTTGGCACAGAACAATCGAAAAAATAAATATAAGAATCAACAAAAACAACCAACGTTGGCTCTTTTCTGTGCAGAACAAGTGTGCGGACTTTCATTTATTCTTGTATACTTTTCAGATCCCATTTTCGGGCTAAATTGAGTCTATTCAGTCCGAGTTTCAAATTATTTGGAGAAGATATATATGTACTTCTTTAGGCTTACAATATTGTGCAATTTAGATTCCTAAACAATGCTTTCATTTAAAGTGATCAAGTCACCTGGTACGCAATTAACTTATTGGCTTTCTAGTACTTGCAACTTTCAAAGATAAAAGCAATTTTAAAGTACATTTAGAATTGAAATTCCCAGTGATTTTTGCACGGTACTTCAGTGCTAAAAGTATCTTAAATCTACTTTCAGAGTTGTACCAGAAATCGTGCATTACTTTTTTGAAGAAACTAGTTCAGAAGCGACAATACTAAAAATACGCTATTAAAAAATTACACTGGATATGAGTTCCCAATGTCCCCTCCCTGCTGGCTGGTTACATACTAATTGTGCTGTTAGGTTAATTGATGGGTCAATTAATGTATTAATTGATAAAGCAATGCGAAGAATGAACGATAACGGACGTTTAAAAATGCTTCTTGGTCGCTTAAATACCCAACAAACAAGTAATACATCGACTAGAGTTTAATTACTCAAGTCACGCTCATTATTGGGTGTCAGTTTTATTTATTAAGTCGATTAAAAAATGATCGTAAAATTTGTATTGTCCGATTCATTAGCACCTATTAAACGCTCCGTTTATTATCTTAACCTATAAAAGATAAAAAACGTATGAATAATGATTTAATCAAAATGTCAAGAACTATAATTTTGGTTTGTCAATGAAAATAACCAAGAGCAAAGTGAGGTAGTGGGAATGGAAGCGAACATGGTGCGGGACAAGGGCGTCGCCAGCCTTTGAGCCAGAGGGGGGCAGAAGGATGAGAAAACACCAAAAAATTCAGATTTTTGACGGTTAAGATATTAAATATTAACACATTTATTGAATCCTTAAATTTGATTTTAGTTTCAGAGTGATTCTGCTGAACGCTACATTTTATTACTTACTTATTCTGTGACATTAGGCAGGAAAACTTATAACTTAAAAAAATTCCGAACCTCTAGGGAGGGGCAGCTGCCCCTACCTGCCCCCCTTGGCGACGCCCCTGGTGCGGGATCAAATTATAGGCCGGGATCACTCAAGTGATATCCCGCTATAACTAGTTTTGCGCAACACAGTTACGAAGATGGAACGGACATGGAATGTTTCCTGATACGCATTACCGGAACTAGCCTAAATCTAGACTAGGAATGTTGCAGATGTCTGCATTCGAATCTACAATCGCGGAGCTTTCGCATCATATCCGCATCCGCAGCAGTCGTTGCGGAACTTTTGCGGATGTGATGTGTCATGACAAGATTATCGGGGGCGGGCCCGACACTTGACGCGTGTTCGAATTCTTTGGCTATTTGGCCAATAGGAATTTATATATTGTGACCTAATTCTATTGAAAAGGCTGTATTACTATGATTCTTCAAACACAGCTACTTAGCCAACTCTGATATTTGATTGGTAAGTAATGAAAATAATGATTTTCCTAATAAAAATAATAATACTTTAGAATACTTTAGAACAATTTGTCACCATTTGACAAAGTTAAGGCCCTGAAGATGAAAATAAATTTTTTGAAACGTTGGCCACTAGCGTAACATTGGTCAAGCTTATTTCTTGATCTTCAACCAAACCTTCCTTCACTGTGAAAAATAATAATAATAAATTACAATCTCTTTGATTTAGTTTCGCGAAAATAAATATTTACCAATCAGAAGCTATCTTTACTGTCGAAAATATTATTCATATTATTATTTATACATCTGCATCCGCACCTACAGACGTGAGTGTCAAAAAATCGGCATTTGCGGATGTCAGTAAAACCCACATCTGAACCATTCCTAGCCACAAATAAAAAAACCCGTGTCGCAGTGCCAAAACCCTGCCGACAATATAGTGTATTTGCTTATACAGGCAGTGTGGCTTTATTATGCGAACTTTAGTTGGTTTCTGGGCAAAATAAAAAATTAGACTCCTTAATACACCCCTTAAAAACATTTTTTTTCTTAATTGCAATATTATTATCAATTGAACCTCTATACTAAATTATATACACCTTTCAGTAAATAATTCATAATCTGCAAACTAGTTTTTTTATAAAATTTGTAAATCCGGTCCTGTCGGGCCGATATTATTAAAATTTTAGGGACACTTTTTAATTACTACCAGAGGGTTAAATTTCAATTTTGAAACGATTCGGAGAATTTTTTCGGTATTTTGGGGCCCAAAAACATTTTTCAACCCCTAAAAACTACCCTTAAAATAGCCCGATTAGGCCCATTTTAAATAGGCTTCTTGCGGTGATGGATTTC
The DNA here is from genome assembly GCA_034508555.1 of Venustoraphidia nigricollis. Lineage (NCBI taxonomy): Eukaryota > Metazoa > Arthropoda > Insecta > Raphidioptera > Raphidiidae > Venustoraphidia > Venustoraphidia nigricollis. Next base: position 7,723,016 of record JAVRKA010000006.1, read on the forward strand.
AACACGTGGGCCAAATTTCGTTGAAATCAATTAACTCCTTCGAAAGTTATAGCCCGCACACACACACACATATATATATATATATATATATATATATATATATATATATATATATATATATATATATATACGTATATAAATATATATATATATATATATACACATATATATAACCATTTTCAAAAATGGTGCCAAAGTGTTTAGGAGGTTATGAAACGTCGAGAAATTTTGGTCCGACCCCTAGGTCTCGCCATCCGACCGATGCCAATAGTGTATGTTGCCATATGGCAAATACGCTAAAAAGAGTAGTTGAAAAATTAAATCCAAAACCATGACTATAGAAACCAAAATAAAGGATCTTTGATGTTGAGATTTCTATATGTCCCTCGACTTAAGCTTGAGTCAAATCCGTTCCTGGGATTTAGTTTACGAGTTGAGGTGAGCTGTCGAAGATTTATACAAATCAAACAATCAGCTAGCGTTGTCTGGCGGCAACGTTTCTGTCTCGTAGTTGTAAATTTACCGCGGCTCGTCTTGACAAAAACTGGATAATTAATATTCGCAGACAGGTTTGACAGAGACATATGCATACACCGAACGAAGATGCAGAAGTGAGAAAGAATTTTTTATATATATATTTGCTTCTTCTTTTTAGTTTTTAACTTGTTTTGTGTACAAAGATTTTTTACAATATAGCAAACCATATGCATAATATGTCTATATGTATAAAAATAAATATGTGATATATTTACTTTATAAAAAGAATATTTTAAATAAATTAATTTTTACAAAGTCTGCTTGCATTGTACCAAAGAATATTGATTGTACCAACTACATGACTTCATATAACCTTGGTTAAAAACTAATTCAAAATTTATTAAATTTTAATATATTTTCAAATAGTCTTTAACCAAGGTTTAGTTTAAACTCTGAGTAAGTTTCAGTTTTGACAGAAATAGTTGCGGTTATTAATACTTACTAATAATTAATTACTAAACTGTAAATGGGGTTTTCTTGTATACTTTTTTAAACTTTGTCATAAGAATTTTGCATCATAACAAGTACTAATAAGTCTAATACAATATATAGACGCTGATGACCTCAGATGTTGAGCGTCTATAATCTGCAATGTATCTCTAATACAATATAATTAAATACAATACAATACAGTATAATAAGTTCTTCAGTTTTCACAAAATCTTTCTATATCGCGCATTGAAGTCACTCATGAGTACTATACCAACTTGAGTAATAACAGTTTTTGGAAATCAATTTAAATGCAATATTAAATTGAAAACTTTATGTGAAGAGTTTCTTTTAACAATTTTAAAAAATTTAATCACTAAAACTTATTTTCTGTCTAAAGGTGATAACTGATTAGATAATAATTTAATCTTTACGTTGGTACCTAGTAATAATAAAAAATTAAGATTTTTCTTTATAATTTTAATTTTAGTCGGACTCTCATTGAATCTTTTATACACAGGACCGTGCGTTTTGAAAAAAAAATGCAGCAGTTGTCGAATTCTGTAATTTTTCTAAAATGTGTCCGCACCATGCATTCAAGTCTCCTATAAAGCGAAAATACTTGAGTGTTTACATTCGAATTTTAAACGATAGACACACTATATAAACTATGTACCAATTATTTTTGTTTAAATTTATTATTTTTGAATTATAAATTCAAAAAATATAGGTACTTTATCAGATTCGAATATGTGAATTACGGTTTGTAATAAACAAGTCCATGGTAACGCCATATAAAAAACTGCCTCCCCACAATCCCGGTTACACCTAAAGTCTCTAGATTTAAAAAATAAAATGGTGGTCGATTGCGGTACTTTGTTAATTTCAGAAACTTTAGTTACACCCGCGTCAGTTATATTAAAATTTTCGTTGTGGATTAAAAATACAAAAAATGAGAATAAAACGCAGAGTTAGAATTACAAAAATGTTTTTTGTCGAAAAGTGAGATCCGTGTTGTAAAAGCACTTAATCTCAACAGGTAAGTACAGCAAATATAGAGACAGAAGAAATGAGAGAGAGATTTAAAACCCAAGAGTCGTGGCTAAATTAAGACAACCGTCACCCATCAAGGCTACTTGATGGCGCGATGGATTCGATAGCTCGGCAACAGCTGCCGAGTGCCGTAGCTCGTAATACAATGTCTTCTCTTTTCTTGACAGGTTTTACAAGCTGCATATGCATCACCTATTGTTAGTATGTTTTAGTGAGGTAATTTTTTTTAGCTAGAAGGTATTATATTAACCATAGAAACATATATGATACCGGAAGTCGAAGAATTCTACACATATGTCTTAGTCATCTGGTGTAACTATAGATATTTCACGAAATTTAAGGAGTTTAGGCAGTTCACGAAACACTGTCTGTCAGTGTTTGTCGTTTGGTTCACTATGTATACATTTCATGAAGTGTCCGTTACACCAGTTGGCTGTCACATACACAGAATATTATACGAAATCTTCAGAGCGACAAAATTTAAGATTTTTTATACGAGTTTAAAAAAACCGTGGATAAGGCGTTTGGCATGAATCTTTTTTACTTTCTTTTTACGATAGTGATTGATAGTGAGTATTGGTGAATATAATTTAAAACATTTGCAGTTGTGAATATTAGAGGTAATAGCATCTCCGGTCCTTTGATTATTTTATTAAATTATTTGCATACAAATTATTTTTTTTTTAATCACAACAAAGACTAATGCGTATATTAAGTACACGCATCCACTTTTCCATATTTTAAGCCATGCGATATTAATTCCACCAAGGATTATAGGTTTGCTGGGCGGCAAGAAATCAGTTAAAATCTGCTCTAATTTTATCAGATAACTAATCTTTACTGATAGCTTCACTCAGGGACGCTCTCACAGAGGAGGCTCGTTTAAATACCAAATTATGTACTCAAGTTTTGTCAAAATCGGTCCAGACGCTCTTGAGTGGTGCTGCGGTACAAACAGCAAGACCGGCGTTGCCAGACGTCCCGATTTTGGCGGGACGTCCTGATTTTTAAATCAAAATTAAATGTCCCGCGCGGGACAGGCTCAGTCCCGCTTTTCGAGGATAACTCGACCGTGCGTAAATAATTATTCTCTTATTGTAAGTTGCAATTTGTAACACTCACTCCTCAGACTATTGTTTGAAACGCCATATTTTTCTAACGAATAAAACTTTTTTGATTTTGATTTCTGTTTTTTTTTTATTTTTTTTTATTCAGAAGACGAATAAGACTCAACTATTTAACAATAGAGTAAATTTGATTTAAAATATCATATTTTTATTAAAATACATTTTCTATGGCTATTTTTGCTATCTGTTGTCACGTAAACGTAATTTGAACTCAAATAAAAAGATAAATATTTAAAAACTTCTGATTAGATACGTTTTTTTACTATGTCCCGCTTTCGACGAAAGAATTCCGCTTTTTTCACTCAAAAAGTTCCAAAGTCCCGACTTGGCAAAAAAAAAATCTGGCAACACTGAGCAAGACATACAGATGAAAAATTTCGAAATGCGTGTTCCCATCTCAGTGCCTATTATACAAAACACTTAACAGTCCGAAAAAGTCCGCCTCATATTTTATACCGAAACTACAGACAAGTGTTGTCACATTATTATTTATCACTCTTACGTCATCTATTATCAGATACATCGATTATTTTTTAAGCATGTCAGCTAAAAAAGTTGCCTATACAGTGGCTTCGCGGTAATCGGGCTTTTGTTTAGCATGCTGGTGTCCAATAATCGAAGTTGTCCGATTATTGAGTGCCGTGGTTAAACCTGCTGTTAGTGGTGGACGTTGATTCAACGAACCAATTAAATTAATTGTTAATCGTTTGCCAACGATCCACTTGTTCTCCTTTTTAGAATTAACTAGTTGGCGATTCAACTACTTCTTCATCTGTAGGTAACAAAACGCAAAACGTAATGAAACCGACTCACGAAATACAAACAGTTTCACACGGTCGCAACTTAATCTGAAATCGCTCAAAACTCTTTGTAGTTCATGTAAGCTAGTTGACGAAATCAATTCGTTTTTTAACTAATTGACATGACACAAGTTACGGTTTCGTTTCGTTGATGCTAATCATCAACGACCCACCACTATCTCTTGTAGTTGGGCTATATAATACGTTAAGCATATTATAGTATTTAGTAATTGAACTTACAGATGCAACACTGAGTAAAAATAAAAGGAAGAAGTTGACATTTTAAGTTTTTCGTTGCATATGTTTCTTAAACTTTTTCGTGGAACTGACCAGAACGGCATGCGTATAGTTCCTGTGAAAATAATATGTAAGTCATAAATAGTTTCAGCATCTGTTAACTCTCTTCAAAACGAATTTTTCACTTTCCTGTCCGTGTTGGGCCGATACCTGCGACAGCGTTCGGCGATGCCTGACTGTAAGAGGCGCCTATCTAGACAAGGTCCGATTACAGCGATCCCACTGTACTAAGCTAATAAGCATTTAGTGTTCCGTCTCAAATGGATCACTTAATAAATTTGAGACGTACTTAGGTAAATAGTTTGTGCTATATAAAGGAAATAAATTGATTTATCTTGTGTATGTAATATGTGAAATGAAAATTGTGTCATTGGATCGTTAATATTTTTTTTGTACGGAACTAAATTATTATGTTCTGGGTACTCAGTAAGTCTTCTCATGATTTTAATTGGTGATAGGTCTGCCCATGTGTTTAAAATAACAAAACACGACCTCAATTTGTAAAATTTCTGTTGAAATATTTTTTGTTTCCAATTTTAGCTGCAGAAATGCTATCTTGATAAAAAATATTCTGTAGGGTAGCCGGGAACAAAATAAAACCCGTAAAAATGACAAAATATGAAAAATTTACGCAATTTTTAACAGTTGTACTTAGGACACTATTAGGTCTACGAAGACCCTTCTGGTCACAAATTGTAAAAAGTGCTGAATAGCATTTGTCGACAAATCAGTCCCTCGATGTCAAAATTAACGCAAACTAAACAAAAGATCAAATTTTTGCTGTTTTTTTTGGGTTTTTGACAAAAATCCGGAGGTGTACCGAAGTCGAAAACTTGAATTTTTCATAAGGTCTTCGTCATTGACGCATTTTACTTTACACAGAAAAAAATAGTTGACATTTTATTAATGATCGCTAGTGATCAAACGTAAATCATTATTATAATCATTTTTTTCCTTAATACATTGTGCAAAACTGATAATAAGTATGAATTTTAGTGATTGTCTAATACCATATTCGTCATAATAATGATCGAGTCTCCATTATAATAATATAATATGATCATACATTCAATGTAAAAAATTATGTAAACAATGAAATTTACATTGGTGCAACGACAAAAATGCATCTAGCTAATGACCACGAAGTGTTTAATACTACGTATCGGTAATTTATCACATCGCATTGTAATAATGCATAAGTTAATGGCCTTATGATTATATCAACGTAAAATTGTTCAGCAAAATGTTTAGTCAATGTATCCAGGCCTTAATATAATGAATACTGAGTTTAGTGGGACAAAACGGTACTAACTCAATATTTTATTTCGTTCCGTTTATGCTTCAGTACGTTGTGGTTATGTTTTAACCCTTGATATATCAATGCCATCGCCCCTCACTCCTACATAACCAATAAGACATCACACGATCACAGGTCGCAACAGGCAAAAATATTGTTGGCGGTTTTGTGCAAATGTAGTAATCGGTTGCTTGTGTCCGTGTTTAAAGGCATTTTTTTATACTTGTGCTTTAAGTAAAGAATTAAAAAGTGTGTTACAGATACAGTGAAATTACTAGTGTGTTAAGTTTATATATTTTTTATACACCATTGGCATGCATTATCTACACCTAAACCTAAAAGGCTAAAAGTTTTTATATCGGCCGAGAACGCACTATTTGGACAGCCTGTATAATTTACAGTCTACAATGTTAAGTTTATAATAAATTATTCTGTTAACAAGTAATTAAAAAACACTTGAAAATTCTACAAATAATTCTTTATTTCTCGACGATCGTTTCGGACAATAAGTCCATCTTCAGGAGTACAAAACTTATACTAAATTACATATTTTCATTATACCTACTACCACGTGCCGAGTGAAAAATCAGTGCAAATTAATTATTATGTATTTATAATATTATTTAACTGTACAGTGGAGCGTTTCTCAACCTTTTTAAAACGTGACCCAACATATTATGTTTTGAAGTCGTACTTCGATTCAATTATTTTATAACATAAAATCAGAAAAAGTTACTATATCAACATGATATGTATCATGGACTAATAATTTATAATTTAAAAGTAATTTTTTAAAATTGAAATCTTCAGTTAATTTCCCAAGTGTTATCTTTTTAAGTATAAGATATCTAATTATATTTTTATTTCGCTATTTTACCAGTTCCTTCGCGACCCAAAGGTTGCGAAATGCTGGAATGGAGTATGTATTATTTTTTTTGTATTTTTTTGTATTGAATAAATATTACAATTAAATCTGATTCATGTCTTTTCAAAAATGTACCTGTACGAAATATTTACAATAAAATAGAAATGACTAAATTAACATACAATTAGTACCTATATCATATTAAAAATTATCACCGTTATGACTGAACGTCGATCATTTTTTAATATTATACACTAATTGTCTGTTAATTCGGTCATTTTTATTTTCTTATAAATATTTTCAATAAACCACCTTCCTTGAATCGTTAAGGCAATGCTACGCAGCCATGGATTAATGCCTGCCGTTCTTATATTAATGCCACTAAGCATTAGACCAATACACTGGTATAATTGAACAAACCATACAAAATCATTAATACAATGGCCAACTATTGATGTTCAAGTGATAAAGTTGATGTTTTTTATCATCAATACGATGAATGCGATTGAATAATCGATGTACAGAAAACATTAAAACCATGATACAAAGTTAAAGCTTTATGGGATCATATTAATAATTGTGATTATTGACTTACAAACATTGTTCATTAATATAATGCAGTTCATTTTTAAAACTATTTGAAGAAATCAATGTCCCTCGGGCGTTAATATAATCACCTTAACCTTTATCAATCAACAATAGTACGTTACAATGATTAAGTCGAGCATCGGTTGAAAAATAATGTCCAAATACATTGTTTCAACGTCTTTTTTAATTATATTTACGTCAGTTTTTCGTTCTGTGTACGCACTGGTAAGAAATGGGTCATTTTACTATCGCTCTCTTTTATAGGGGGTCGTGCAGAATTTTTTTTTTTGTGTAGAAAAGTGAACATTAGACTGTTTTATTTCGTATCTTTTTACAAGCAGGATTAGTTTTCATACTTCTAGTGCGTTTTCACTGCACATTATACAAGGTTAACGCAAGTTTAATACGATTGTAAAATTTTTATTAACGCAATAAATGCACCTACCTATATTTTAATATTTATTGCTCAAACATATTTCGTCAGAATTTTAAATTTAACTGGGTAATTTTTTATGGTATAAAAATATTGTGATAATGCCTTTTTTCATAGAAATCAGCATTAAAAAGTTTGGACAAGCACCAACTTTGTTTTGTATTATACATAGATAAATTTCACGAGTTTTTGAAACAAATGAACCGATTTTGATAAAATAGACTCTCAAAGACTGGGGTCGTCAGCGATATAATAAAACATATTTGTTGTTAGTTGTAATCGTGTAACCACTATCATGTTCTTACGGGAACTCATTATATAATTTTTGTTATTTTAACTAATACAGTGTAACCTTAATATAATAATAATAATAATGCGTTTAACGTCCGTTTCTCGACTTTATGTCATAGCAGACGCCATTCGCACCATTACTATTTTCCATCTACCACACTTCCCGTTATTTTTCTACATTTTTAAAACTTCAACTTTTGTAATAGCAATGGGCGAATGAAGGAATTATAGGAAATTAGGATAAAGTAGCTAATTTTTGAACTAGGAGTTTGATAGGTAATCGGCCATGGCCTCAAATAAGGAACTATCTCGATATTTATCTGGAATTAATTGAGAGAAACCATGGAAAACCTCAATCAAGATGGCCGGTACAGGAATTACCGTTTCTCGGCGAGAGGCAGTAGGAAAAAGTCCCAGCCACATCTGCCCTCGCCGGAATTCGAACCCAGACCTCCCGAATGCGAGTCTAGTGCTGTCACCACTAGTCTACCCAGCTCGGTGTGTAACCTTAATATAACGAACCTCAATATAACGATTTCCTCGATTTAATGAATTTTTCGAAATCCCCTAGAACTGTCCGTAAGAGTTAATGCAAAATATACCTCTACATTACGAATACTTTTTGTCAAAAACCTCTTTATAAAGAATTTTCAATCTTTGCAGAATATAAATAGAAAATATAATTTTACCTCTATTTATCGATTTTTGTCAACTTATAACCTTTACATAACGTATGCTACCAATCAATCATACACAATTCCACAATTACAACAATTCATGTCTCGACAGGTTCAGACACGTTAAATTTATCGTAAGACAATCTGTGTTGTTTGATGTAAAGTAATATAAACACTGCTGTCGTCACTGTTGTTAGTAAATTTAAAGTTGCAATAGCTGAGAAAGGTAAAAGGTGTTCCTTAACCGTCGCAGAGAAACGAAAAATCATTAAGTATGTAGACGAGGATTCTATAAAGAAAAAATCAGACATCGCTAAAGAGTTCGAAATTCCAGCAAGTACATTGGTCACAATTTTAAAGTGTAAAGATAAGTTTTCAGAAGAAAATGGATTTTCTTACCTTGTTAACACGAATCTCAGACCAACCTAACCTCTATATAACAAACTTCAATATAACGAATTACTTGATATTGCGAATATTTTTTAAGTCCCTTCAGATTTGTCATATCAAGGTTGTACTGTAGTGAGCTTCTATGTCGAAAAAATTGTTCACTTTTGTACAAAAGCGCATAATAATCTGGCCCGGCTTTGCCTATTAAAGACAATATTTTATTACAACTTTACGCTTTACAATATGTAAAGCTAAATGTTGAGATACGCGATTTCGTTTTTAGGACGACGAATATTAACAGAAATTTTCGATCTTTATAGTTATTGTTTATCACAAATAGTTATTTTTCAAAGGAAGCACAATTCTAAATTCATACGAAAAATGATAATATTCTGATTAAAATGCAAGTATGTAACGGAAATATGGTACTTCTGTTTGAAATTCAAAACCAAAAAATACGTACTTAGGTTGTTCAACTGTAATTAACTTTCTAAACAAATAAGACAATTATTAAAGTCATGAAGTCGCTATTGGATTTTATATTACAATTAATTATAGTCTAGACCAGTGATTTTAAACTTTGATCTTTCGCGTACCTATTCAAATGCACTAGGAACCGGCGATACCCTCAATAAGATCTCAAAATTAAAACTGGAAACAATGATGCTTTTTTTTGGTTGATGCAAAATTGTTGAGGACAAAAATTAAAGAACTGGCGAACTTCTTGTTCAGTCGTTGTGAAACTCCAGTTGAAAGTCATCTGTCTGTCATAGGTTAACCGACATTAATTTGAGCGAAACCGCGAGTAAAAGAAAATCGTGTAAAAAATGTGGTCAAGTTTGGCGTTGAAATTCCACTAAAACCATAAATGTGAAAAAGGGGACGATGTTCTATATAAACAAGAATTGAGATCTAAAAGGGTGTTAAGTTTTCACTTGAGAAGTTATCATTTTTTATATTATGTTTGCAACACTGTTATAATATTGCATAATATTTTTATGGGTTTAAGGTAGTTGTCGTGGTTAAGGCACACCATCAGAAAATTCTTAATTTTTGTATACTTATTAAGGACATGATAATACAATTACCCTGAAAATTTGAAGTCGATCGACCGTATATAATCCGAGATAAATTCAATTAAAAATTGGATAATTAACATTGATTGTATACGATCTCTGTAGTTCTGAACCAGTTTCTTATTTATAAAAAAAGGACTAACTGTCAGAAACTTTCCAAAAACTGACAGTCTTTCAATGCATTGGTTGAGATTAAAAAAAAAATAAGAAATTTTTTTTGACCGTCTAATTATCTATAAATAACGGTTTAAAGTTCAACAATTTATAGAAACGTATAGATACATGCATAAATGAATACTGTATGGGTTACGTTTCCACGGGTACAGTCTTGCGTACAAATTATGGATCACTTAAGTACAAGCTAGTATACTTTTGTGGCGTGTATAATCTATAACTTTTTGACAATACCACGACAACCACCTTAACGTCTGCAAGATATATTCAGTGTTTTATGGTGTTGTCAGAAAACTTCAATCAAAGAAATACAACAGAAGTTGGTGTGTATATTGGAATACCGTTATTGAATTCTTCATCTAATGTAACATTGTTGTACCTTTCAATTTTTATTGGTGCAATTCCATATGGTCAATATTAGAATTTAGTGCTGTTAATTTTCTGTCACTTTCTAACAAATTTAGCATCACATAAGTTAAAGTGAGACAGAAATTTAACAGCGTTGTTAATTTTATCAATGGCAGTACAGAATAGCGCCATATATGCAAATGTTGATGAACTGGTAAAAGGCAGGGTCGGCTCAAGCAGAAATCGGGTGTAAGAGCTAGAAAAGATAATTATAATAAAAACCAATTTCATCGTAAGTAGAAGAAAAATGGGTCCGTGTATTTATTGAAGTTATACTTCTTTGACGCGATTAAAAACTAATTTTCTACAGCTAGTAGACGCTACTAGCATATGAACATGGTCTCTGCTATGGTACTCTTTCCGCCTCTCAGTGAACTGAAAAACTATTACGACGATATAATATGATCTTAAAATACATAAAATAAAAACAAATTGTTCTAAATTAAATACTTCTCATTTTATTTTTCATAATCTCTATTTTATAATATCTAGTCGTGATATAAAGGCACAATCGGTTTTTACAAAGAACATTGTCGTTTTTAGAAAGTCACCTTCGGCATAAACAGCTAAAATAAAAAAAGAATAATTAATGTCACAGCCGTCTACATGTTTTACTACATTTGCATGTAAAAAAATTAGCTGTTGTTTTAAAAATATACCGCTCACCTCTCATTTGTTTATTTCATGAATTCTGATACCAAATAAGAGCAAGGGTGTTGTTTTGTTTCACTCTGATACTGAATTTACTAACTTACATCTTGATCACTAGCGTTTGTAGCATCCTGATTTTCTAATATAAATGCTCATGAATTTATTTCAAAGTTAGCGTTCAATCTTTGAAGTAAATTCAAAATTTCTTTAAATGAAAAGATTTCTGGATTAGATGACACGCAACATTTTTTCTCAAAGCATTACGAAAATTCACGCGCGTTTCGCTGATTACATTACCATCATCAGGATATTTGCAAATGATAATATAGTACAAGTTTGAATGATTTGTTGTAAATTATAGACACTTGGTAACTGAGGTAATAGGATTTGACAATCCGATCTACCTATTAATTATCGGTATGCTGGAAAAGTGAAGAAATTTTAATTAAATCAGACTTTTATTTAATTTACTTTTTAAGTTCGATGTTAATTCTAGTATTTCCATAGTTGGCATTTCGGCCAAAATATTGACGTTCAACATTTTGGATAAAAAACAAATTGACGCCCAATAATTCGCGGCAAAATACCGAACTAAAGAGCGAATACTACAAACATCCGGTTACAGTAAAGCTTTTGGTGGCTGATGGCGCAGTAACGTCGGATTATTGAGTGTCGTACGTCAAATTATCGAACTTGTACTGTATTGATAGTTCATATACGTCGCAAGTAAAAAGCCTTGTCAATTTGAAAACATACAAATGATATATATGCATACAGTATCAATAATATACTGGGTATCAGGTGTCTTATATATTATTATGAAGCAAAAACATGACTTGAAAAACAATAGATAAAAATTTAATATAAAAGAGGATCATATTTCGCGTTCTTCATTTGAAAATTATATATTGCATGAATTAAAATACGTTCAAATCACTTATAACATTGAAATTTAAAGATCTCACAATTATGATATCATGAACTATATGGAAAGCAAAAAGAACAAAATTTTGACCACATTCGAGACACAAACCTTTACTATAGCTGCTGAATCGAGTATTATTTTTTTGTATATTATGTACGCCTATGGTAACCAACTAAGGTTAACGTAACGGCCAATCAAAACCATGTATCTGCTAGACGTGTTGTTCGTGATTATTATGTGATACATGGAAAGCATAGTTGAATTCGATTCATCTGTCATAGTATAGGTTTTGCAACTTTCTTAAAATATATTTCTCTATTAATTTTCCAAAAAAAAGTCGCCTTAGCTTTCCAGTGTGAGTATTTTGAGAACTGAAAATTGCAATGACTAGCGTTTTGAAAAAACCGAATTAGCTGTAAATGCAGAAGTAGGCAGACAAAGCAAGTCAATCTTTTTATTAAAAATAGAGCTTGCAGAAGCTACTAGTCAAATGGAACAGGGCAATGTTTTTCAAAAGTTGTCAAAAATTGTTCAGAAGATTGAATTCAGTACAGAAAAAAAACATGCAATAGGCACATATTTTTTTTTGACAAATTTATCTGAAAAAAGTAAGCCCGGTTCTGTGAGACTAATATGTTTTTTTAGTTTAAATAATGACAGAGTAAAACTTAAATAGGCAGGGTAAATAAACTAGCTAAATAATTAATTAAAATAATTTCTACAAAACTATAGATCACATTATTAAATTATTTTTATTTCAAATAGATGAAAAATTATCATTTGTTTGCAGGTTCCTATCAGTTGTGACCATGCATTAAAATTTTTAACGCACGTTCAAAACGATATTTTTATAAACAAAATTATGTTCAAAATACAGTAGGTACCAACTGAGCAATTATTTCTATACAGATCCATAATTTCAATGCAATAATGTCTATAAAACAATTACAGCATTTTATAATACTTCCTTTAAAAATACACGTACGCTAATGGTTTAATAATCTTTTTAATTTTATGGTACTAATTATTAAGAAATCGATAAATTTCTAATAATTATTATCGCTTGTTGAATCATTAAAACCAGGCAATTTTCGGTATTTTAAACACGTTCTTTACTGATCATCGATGTCTCTACGTTCTATTTTGAACAAAACTTTGCCAAACGTTTAGTGACTTGTTTTTAAGTTTTTCTACTTAAAATCTAAGCAAATATTGCAAAAACCTTCTTTTCATTCAAAATTCACATAAAACATGATAATAAGTATTTCAAAATTAATTATATATTATTTACATCATAAAATACTATAAAAAATATAAAAATACTCAAATAATTAATTTCAAAATATATATTAACTTAAATTTGTGTGAACTCCGAATATTTTGATTTTCTTATTTATGTAGATAGCAATTAATCTACTTACAGTGGCGTAACGTAAAATTCATAATAATTTAAATAAAAAATTGATTTGGATATGATACTACATAAGAGTGGACGATTTGTCATATGAATTAAAATAACGTTACCTCATTCTAAAAAAATGAATATAATCAGCAAAGGAGAATATTAAAATATTAATATGGATTGCTTAGGAAAACAGAATCGAAAAAATAAGGTTAAAATAAAACAATTGGCAGTATTCAAAGAATGATTACGTACATGCATAATCAAAAAAAAAAACAAATGAATTCATAGATTTTCCGTTAGTATGAATTCAATCGTTTAATATAATAACCCACAATGAAAGGAAAATAATAAAAAAAAAAAATGGCCGCTGTTACATAACCTAAAAACATCTTGCTGTCATAAGAGTATCTTAAGAACTTACTGTCTACGTAATTTTCTTATTAAATATTGCGATAAAAATCGTAATGTCTTCAATAGTACTTTTAATTAAAAAAAATGGAATGTGCATTTTATTTGTAAAATTCTATTTTTTTTTAATGGAAGCAGCCATTTTGCGCATAAAAACACACAAAACAGCATTTAAAGATTACTTCGTAACGGCAGTCTTTTGAGGATCACAGAATTTTGTTTTTATAAAAATGTTCGACGAAGGAATGATTATAAGATACTGCAAAAATTGATATAAAAATGTATTGTTTTTGTGCGTTTTGTAATTTTTATGTATCTTTCGACAGGCACTTTAAATGTAGAATATATACAGAATGTTTTTTTAAAAAATCGTCGTATAAAAAGTTTAAAAATGAATAGGAATTTCGACAGCAAATGTAAAAAATCAATATCATTATACAAGCCTTCTTATATAACAGGAATCCAGTATTGAGCACATAAATATGTCCACATACAATACTTCGTTTCAAAGATGGCGTCATATATATCTCTTTCTTTCACACACGTGCGTATTAAATCGATCAATACTAACTTCCACGTGGCATTGTTATACCAGAAATGCAGTACTGACTGTTGCACCGTTCGATTTAATTTAATTTCTAATAGAAAATATATACGCATGCGTCATTTTTTAAAGCAGAAAATCAAATATACACACTGTGATTGTCACATGTTTATCGCACGTAATATTACTGTCCGTATTTTTTAAATAATATAGTGCTTATCACATTAGGTTCAGTTTTTTCTTGGCATCGATACAAAGAAAAAATATCATTAATTGTTTTAATTCTGCAGCAGCAGCTGCATTTACATAAAATAATCTGCACCTAATGTAATAATACACTTACACCACTTCTTTGCCTTGTAATTTTATAGCTAAATCCGCTATAACTTCTTTGTATATAAGGGGATCAATATTCTTTCCTAATTGGTAAAGAACAAACCAATCCCCAATTTGACATTTGCGTGCGATGACCTCAATTTGATCTTGAGGCGCAAGTTTCGATCGTGCGCGCAATAAATAAAGACGCAATTTTGGACCGAAAACAACGGCCGCTCGGTAAATGAGCGAAATGCCTGTGAGAACACTTAATATTACAAACCAAAACCATAAAAAGACGTAAATCTTTTCGTTGACAATGTTCAGTGGGAGAACACAAAGACCATCGAACCTCTGAACGGTTCCGGATGGACCGTATTTGTGGAAAGTACACTTCGTAACTTTCGGGAACACCCTCGCCATCGGATCTTCACGTTCTTCGGGTTCCATTTCAGTAAATCTTAACACGTCGCGTCCGTAAGTGCTGAATTCACCGTCAAGGAAGAAATCCATGAAGAAAATCTGTCCGACAACATTGATGAAATTCATAACTTCACAAATGAAAAATCTGAACGCGTAAAAGTTTTGCGTGTGTAGATTCGTTGCAAAATAATCGACGAGCAGTCGCTTACGATCTTGTTTACAATCTTCGTTTACGACAGGGCAGTTTAAATCAAGAACAAGCATTTTGATTCTTCCACCTTCCCATGTCTTCCACAGGTAACGCGGAACGTAGAACAGCATCGCTTGGAAGAACAACGCGAAGCATACCCACTGATAATATTTATGGTAATGCACTTCGTCTTCGCCGTCGACGTGCGACGCCACTCCGGGTTGGACGACGTCTTTGCCGACGCGTCCCGTCAAACGATTCGGAATTGTAAACGTTGAGTAAATCCAACAATACGTATCCATAACATTTAGGGGGATTTCGTCGACAATACAATCTATCGGATCTCCGATATATTGTCTTGAAGTAACCAGCAAAGAGAAAGCTATTAGGATTATCACTGTAGCTTTATAATGTAATCTAAATATGTTATTATCGATGCATACTGCATCTATTTTCAGTAGCCCCTTTACGGAGCCAAACACATCAAACATTTTGGCGTCACACTAAAACAACACTATGTTTATCACACAAACATACACTTAAATTAAAAAGTTTAATGCACCTAAAAATACTCGTTTATGCGTTTTCGATATATTCGGTCAAAAGAAAGGTTCGTCTCTTAGCATTCAGTAACTAGCATCGAACAACCAACCTCGCTTTAGCCCCTCTCTAACAAAACGAATCTATTAACAATTGAACAGTTGCGTACGCAAGCGCGTAAAGATACTGACGATTGGCTTATTCATCAGTGTTTAGTGGGAAAATAGCCTCCATACAAGGTATTCTATGTGAACAATGCGAAGGGGCTCAAACACTTATTATAATATATCCCCTCTTTGCTGAGTAGTCGTGTACAGTCAGGTTAAAAATGCTACGACCGTGACGTCCGTATTTACATCATACAATGCATGACACAAAATGCTGATTTATAAAATTTTACACCTTTATGCTGAAGCTATGTTGGCGATATATTTTGCAGTCAATGTTTACACTATGCTTTTTTCAGTTGGGTTCAATATCCAATCGAAACAATGTATTTTCTTTTTTGAGTAGCGTCGCCTAGCAACGCTTGCTCATGTGACGATTAATGTTGGCTCGCGATTTTAAATAAAAAATTCAATAAATTTGTAACGCTCTATAAATCTATGAGGCCGTGTTTCAATCTATGTAAAATTTATGCTAAATGGTCGGTCGTGTAGTCTAATTCAGTTCATTTAAATCGTTTTAGCTATTAGAAGTATAGTACACTAAACCTACGTTAACTTAGGGTTAGTGAAATCCGTTGTTGTCCATCTCAAAATTTTCGTTATTTAACACAATTATTGTGGAGGTCCCTTTGCACCGACTTCATTTTCAGAAATATTGAATATGAACATTTTTATGAAGACTTTTTTTCTGTTGAGACCCGTCTTCAGTAAAGACTTCCTTCTGTGGAGGTTTTTACAAATGTTCAATATCAAAATTTTTACAGACACTCCCTTTTCTGTGGAGGCACCCCTTTTGTGGAGTTCCCTGGGAAGTTACCCCCAGTTCTAAATCCAACACTGACCCAGTACAGTTATTCTCCTGATTGTCAGCTATGTTCGTAATTATGGGAAATTGTGTATGCACTGTTTTCCTCTCCCGTTTTCAGAATAAATAAATAACAGATTGGTTTTGGTGGTTTTACTAGACAGAAACGTGGGGTATTCAAGTATGGCCTGAGTTTCCAGTTTCAACATACACAATATATGCAATCTGAGTGACGTAATCACGTAGAACTTGTTCTTAATAAAAATTCTAGCATATGGTCAGCGCTCCTTCAGATCTGATGTTTAGGTTCTGAAAAGTAATTTAGCAAAAGTAAAAATTATTTTTTGAAAAACAAATTAGAAAATGTCTGTAGAAGATAGTAATTGATTTTGTAACAAAGAATGCGATAGATTTTTAAGGGACAAATCACATTTTTATGAGTATTCATAACTGCTACGTTATCTGCATAAAATGAATAATTTTGTAATTTATTTACAAAACGAATTAAAGAGATAAGGTCTTACAAACTTGACGAATTTTTATTGTGATATAAAGTTCATTTTGACAATTTACAAAATTACTAAGAAACTGACTATTAATTGACGTTTGAATAAGGCAATTGAAACGAAACAATCAGTTTCAAAAATAGTATTGATTGCTCACTTTTTCAATATTTGTGTTAACAAATAAATAAATAAGACACATTCTGCATCGGGCAGTGATACCTAGATACGCTTGTCAAATAATAATTATCTAGTTCTTAATAGACGTAAAATCTAAAACCCAAGTTTCCTGGAAATTCTTTGGAATTTTCAGTTAATATGTTTGTTCCTACAATATGACAGTCTTCTAAAAGGACGAAGCTATTGGTTCTGTAGTGTTATGAATGGTAACTGTAATGGTAACAGCACCGGTACCATTGCGAAGCTACGTACCTGCCCTTTCGGGAAAACGGGTATATTTTTTGTAAGTAGGTATATAAACAAACAAAGCCCTCTATTATTATTAACCTTATACTATATGTATTTAACGATATTAACCAGGATACCGTGATATACGAACCGAAGTCAAGTGTTATCAGGGGGTCAATGTTTATTATGTGTAAGTTGTATAAATTGGTCCACTATTGATTTATTATTATTAATTCTAGTATGACTCTGTCAAGAAATATGAAATGTTTTATACTGCTTACTTTGTGTACGAAAATTAAAACCAGACATTTAATTATAATTATTAACGCAAAAAAGTGTTCTATTACTCTGATGATCATTAAATTAAAATTTACAAGGACGACAACACAGAAATATGAATGTGCCATGTATAAAAAACTAGAATTATGTTTTGCAAGAAAAACAAACATCAATTGCCAATATTAGTGAATCGAAAAAAAACTCTGTCATTATATATAAAAATAAAATCGTTGGAATATATTTGAAATAAGCCATGCCATTTATTGAAAGCCACTGCTTCGTTGACCAAAATCATTTGTAAAATGTCATTTGCACTATTTTATAGTCAGTTCCACTTTTTGTTTTCAGAGCAATGGTCTGATATACCTTATGCATATTTCAGTCATGATTTAATTTCTAATTTCAGAAACAATTTACTTTTAATTTTGACAACTTTGATTTAAGTTTTAATTAAACTTCCTATGCTGATACTTTATTATGCACCGATTAGATATAATTTCGATTGTAAATCATTTTTTTTGCACTATTTCAATATTAGGTACTTACTGATTTAAAGGCAAATGTGAAAGTCTATAATTCAAAAACATTTAGTATAATAATTATTTCAATTTTCGGTAGTAATAGTTACTGATAGATAAGACTCTTTGTTTTAAAAATAAATAAATAAAAAAACCCGGGTCGCAGTGCCAAAACCCTGCCGACAATATAGTGTATTTGCTTGTATAGGACCGTGTGGTTTTATACTTTTATTATGTGAAATTAAGTTTGTTTTTGGGCAAAATAAAAAATTTAACCCCTTAATACACCCCTTAAAATAACATTTTTTTTCTTAATTGTAATAATATTATCAATCTAACGTCTACACCGAATTAAAGACACCCTTCAATAAATAAGTCACTATCTGCAAATTAGTGTTTTCAAAAAATTTGTAAGTCCGATCCTGTCGGGCCGATTTTATTAAAATTTTAGGGACAATTTTTAATTACTACTAAAGGGTTAAATGTCAATTTTGAAACGATTCTGAGAATTTTTTCGGTATTTTGGGGCCCAAAAACATTTTTCAACCCCTAAAAACTACCCTTAAAATGCCCCGATTACGCCCATTTTAAATAGGCTTCTTGCAGTGATAGATTTCAACACGTGGGCCAAATTTCGTTAAAATCAATTAACTCTTTCGAAAGTTATTGCCCGCACACAGATATATATATATATATATATATATATATATATATATATATATATATATATATATATATTTATATATATATATATATATATAAATATATATATATATATATATACATATATATATAAACATTTTTAAAAATGGCGCCAAAGTGTTTAGGAGGTTATGAAACGTCGAGAAATTTTGGTCCGACCCCTAGGTCCCGCCATCCGACCGACGCCAATAGTGTATGTTGCCTTATGGCAAATACACTAACAAAGTAGAAGCCTTTATTTGCTATAGAGGCATAGCCTACATCTGTTTGCTGACAAATGTTATAGTACGCTTGTCTAGTAATTGTCCGCAGATAGAAATAGTTACATATCCGTTTGAAAATGCTGCTTACAAATTTAGTGGGTTGTGTCAAATAGGAATAAGCCATATAGGTACTTTACAATTTTGTAAAATTATGTTTTGATGAACCCTCTTACTATTGTAGTTTTTTAAGGTTAAGTATATATTATTATTATTATTATAGACTTACACAGGATTTCCTTTAACAATTATAGTAGCTCGGTGGTTATACATCGGAGTTGAAAACACTAAAGTATAATTGAAAATCTTTGGTGTTCTGAAAAATCGTATATAGAATGTCTTATCATTGATAAATTATAAGTGGGTACTTATTTAAAAAGTTATCTCTAGTATGCAGTTTATTGTATTATTCCATAACAACACGATAAATTTTATATGAAATGTAATTACTAAATAAATACTTTCATTATAAAACTGTTGTAATTAAAAATTGATAAATGTCGAAAAAAGTATATCTGAGTGGAATTAGATGTTACAAAAAGTAACTAGGAACAAATAATATTTCTCACCAATGTCTGGACTCAAGAGTAGCCGAGCCTTATTCAACTATACCGTTGTTTATGAGGCGTTTCGTCTCTTATATGTCCCCAGTTGCCAGCTAAAACTGTAGAAGTGTCAATTGAACATTATTGGAAAATATCTAGTTGGTGATTACTTTAAAAAAAGTCTACCTTATTTAGAGTTGAACTGGGTTAAATGGATACATTAGCGTTATAAGCTTGATTTGAGAACAGGACTATTTTAACAGTTTTGCAGCTCTAGATGGATACCAATAATTCTGTAAATGCATTTTTGAGCCAACCAGTAGAATTCTCGATTTAAAAATTAAAGTTTATCTCATATATGATTGCAATAAAAATAATATAGTTATTATCTTTTTATCAACAGACAACTGACTTTAAATGGTATTTAAATGTCTTAATAAATATATTGTGAGTAGATTTAATACAACTTTTTAAATGAAAAATTAAAAAAAAAAATATGGTGCGCACGACCACATGATAAAAATAAATCAGTTCACCTAGGTAAACTATTTATTTAAAAGATTTTATTTCACACCCCCTATAAAATAGTTTAGTTTACATTTTTTTTTAGTTTAAAGGTCATGGTTTGTCAAAGGTTTTACTTAATTTTCGGTCCACTTATATCTATAGCTCACAAAAAGAGATATAGAACTACGCATTACGCAAGTTCACTATAGAAACTGCAATGTCTTGTTATGTTTGAGGAATTAAGGAAACAAGTAAGTATAAAGAAATTGAAAAATATCTGAGAGAATTAAATATTCTAAAAAATTGCAAATGGTTTTGGTCATTTTGAAACATTTCTAGATTTTAAACCATAAGAGATACAGAAGTGTCCATGACCATTGGAATCTGATAGTCTTTTTATGTATGATAAGGAATTTGAAAAATACCTGCAAGAATCTCTTAGGCACAAAACATTGGTGCATGCAGAATTCTAAGATGAATCCTTGAAATAATCAGCTGATAGACTGCTGGCGTTTTAATGTAAGCAAACTACAGTCTGTAATAATTAATTTCATGTGTTAACATCTTTATACAATAGATAACTACAAACTTGCAGGCACTAAATATTATATAAGTGACTTCTAATTACTCTTTTCTACACAGATGTCTTTAATTAAAAACAATTAATGCAGATCTTAAATAAATATCGTGTTCCATGCAATGTTTAGTGGCCTTTAACTACGTCATAATTTGTAATTATATATTTCGGTCTTGGAATTTGCAGTCGAATATAAAGCACAGGGCCGTCTCACTACAGGGATGGCATCGAAATTCTTCCTTGGCTGTTAGAGTATCTTCTTACTTTTTTGGATTTGAGGTGATCTCCAAGAAATGGTTCAAAGGTTTTTTCTGCAATAAGACAACTTCGTGTCGGTATTAATTCGACAAAATAAACCTTGAAACACTGGGGTAAAACTGTAGCAGTATCTTTTGAGGGGAGTCGAAAATTAATTCACTTTATGACGAAGTCGGATCGATTCAATCCCAACGTAAAAAAACCCAACAAGTGCGAGTTAGGCTTGTGCGTTGAAGGTTCAGTACTTAACAGCAGGAGTGGTTTTGAGCTAGAAGCTTGAATTTCTTACAGATCTATGAGGTTGTAGATCTTAGTGTTTAATATTAGTTTCAATTTGACACCGTTAACCGTTTCTGAGTAAAAGGGGTCTTGACCGACATACAAACGGATTGCAAAATGAAAATAAACTAAAAAAATAAATTAGTATTTGCCATTCGGGCCACATTTGCAAAAATATTGGAACCTGAAGAAATAAAGCTACTTCTGTTAGTATAGGTATTTTAAGTGTAGAGGGTTGCAGTTTTGGCTAGCTCGAATATAATGGCGTAATTGTTACGTTGGTTGTTGTGACCTGTAATATTATTTTTTGTTGTTGTTTTTGGATTGCCAAGTTTTTATATATAATTATTAAAAACAATAATTATCTATTTATGATTTTGCATCTGTCTGCATACATTTTTATGCATATAGTCGTTTAAAAAGTTCCTTCCTAATTAAGTTTAAAGTAGAGCTTCTTTTTCTGTACTCTTTTGTGACTGTTTTGTTTTAGATTAGATATAGATTGCAGATTATAGACGCTCAACAGCTGAGGTCTGCAGTGTCTATTTATTACATTTGTGGAAAGACATTTATTAGCTAGCGATGTACCTTTGTTTTTATTATTTTAACAATTAAATCTGCTTATATTACTTTCGTAGTTCCATTTATTAAATTATTTTGTCCAGTAAAACTTTGAAGGTTATTTTTATAAAAGTTTATTATTATACGAACTATTGTTGACTGACCCTACCCTGAATAATAAAAAATCTGGGACTGTAGAATAAAAAGAAATACAAAAATAATAAAAACCCGGGTCGCAGTGCCAAAACCCTGCCGACAATATAGTGTATTTGCTTATACAGGCAGTGTGGCTTTATTATGCGAACTTAAGTTGGTTTTTGGGCAAAATAAAAAATTTGACTCCTTAATACACCCCTTAAAATAACTTTTTTGTTCTTAATTGCAATATTATTATGAATCGAACCTTTAAAGCAAATTATATACAACTTTCAGTAAATAATTTACTATCTGCAAACTAGTGTTTTCATAAAATTTGTAAGTCCGGTCCTGTCGGGCCGATTTTATTAAAATTTTAGGGACACTTTTTAATTACTACTAAAGGGTTAAATGTCAATTTTGAAACGATTCTGAGAATTTTTTCGATATTTTGGGGCCCAAAAACATTTTTCAACCCCTAAAAACTACCCTTAAAATGACCCGATTACGCCCATTTTAAATAGGGTTCGTGCGGTGGTGGATTCCAACATGCGGGCCAAAATATATAAACATTTTTAAAAATGGTGCCAAAGTGTTTAGGAGGTTATGAAACGTCGAGAAAATTTGGTCCGACCCCTAGGTCCTGCCATCCGACCGATGCCAATAGTGTATGTTGCCATATGGCAAATACACTAATAATTGCATTGCTCGAATAATCCGCGCTTTTATGCCTCGGTTTACGGGGAGTAAAAGTCAAATGTAAACTCGGTGAAGCGCGAACTCAAATAAAACGGACTCTATTAATCTAAGTTCTTTTGTAGTAATATTAAAAATGTGAAGAACACTTTAAGATTTTTGAAGCACCTATAAAATAAAATAAAATGTGAGGATTGCTGATTGTGATCTGTGGTACATGACGAAGTTAAAAAAGCGAGAAACCTGTTTTTAACAATGCATCTTAAGATGACTCAACAATTTACCGTCACGTATACATAAATTAGTAGTTCCACTGGGCGCCAATATTTAAAAAAATATTTTGTAAGTACTTCTGTTATTTCATAAATTTATTTTTAAGTAGTTTAAGCCGCTTTTTTAAGGCAATCAACAGCTGAGTTTATTCTTTTTAATTACAAATCCAGTCTAGGCTCTATTGGGTACTTTCATCAGTTCTTAGATTATAGAAACTAGCAGCGGAGGGTTTGTAATAGATGAGCTATGGAAATACCGTATAAACAACGCCATCGCTACGAGCTCGGCTATATTTAAAATCTAAATAGCTTTTGAAAATTTGTTATCAGTATTTTTTTTGCTAATTTGTTTTCTTTGAAGTTTTTGTAAATTATAGAAAATATCAGACTAATGCCCCTTTACTATCCTCAGTCTATAGTCTATGTAATGGAAAGGCAGGTAGGTACTGACCAAAGAACGTCTGTGCAGAAGGGGAGTGAAACTGCAAGAATTCTGGGAAACCATAGATGAAGGTGTTCGACAAGGGAAAGCTTTTATTGTAAATAATATTTTATTAATGTTGATAGATATTTATTAACATTTACGATTCATTTCTACACAAAATCACACAAATCTCTATAACATATCTCGTCAACTACAACTTCGGTCAATTACTTATACGTCATAACGCGATTGTCACTTCGCTTAAAGGTGCATCAATGAATTATACCCTACATTAACACAGCTGGATATTGCATAAAAACGCTTCAGGTTACTATTCAAATATGTCTGCGTTACTGGAATGTCACAATGTGACACATACCCGTTCGTTTGTTTTCGTGCTGATTTCCCT
Organism: Venustoraphidia nigricollis; assembly: GCA_034508555.1. Lineage (NCBI taxonomy): Eukaryota > Metazoa > Arthropoda > Insecta > Raphidioptera > Raphidiidae > Venustoraphidia > Venustoraphidia nigricollis. The sequence continues at coordinate 7,747,164 of JAVRKA010000006.1, forward strand.
AAATAAAAGTTCCTTTCCACATTCTTTTGCCAGACTTTCTTTGGTTGATCTACATAACTTCGCGACGTACATATTATTATACTGCTGTCATAGATATTATTCATAAAAATGTACCGGTACCATCAGGAAGCTATAAGGACCTGTCCTTTCAAAAGTTCAAATACGTTTTGAAGAATTTAACGTAACATGTGGCGCGTTTTTAGAGTTTCGTCCCCAAAGCGTGAAACTCTAGAATTCTCATTACTCCACACTACTCCACAACACTGTTCTAGTTCGTAAACTATAAATGCTACAATAATGAAACGTTAAGCAAATGTCATTTTTAATAGATATGTATTTAGGAACTTTGATGTAGTAGTGTGGTTTCAAAAATCGCTTTCTTAAATTTTTAATTTTTATACTGTCTCAAACAGTTTGTTGAGTTATTATTTTAATATAACCGGGTTTAGTGTGTACTGTATTAATAAAAATCACAAAAATTCATACAAAATGGTGGAAAACAAACGATATAAAAGAGTCATTTGCATTACCGTGATTACCTTGACTTTACATTATTTGTTTCGGCTGGAAGTTCAAGGAAAATTGAATTCTATTAATTGTTAGCTTGCTAAAAACAATCCGAAACTAAGTTTAGTAGGTATTTAAGTTTGAATTGAAACATAAAATGAATTTGTGTCGTCCTTCAGGGTCTGAAAAATTTATACAGTTCTTTTGGATTCAATTTACCATGTTTCCCGTTTCTCCGAAAGTCATAATATCAAACAAGGGTTTTGAGAAAATTAATATAAAATCAAACCGTGTAAGTATTGTAACACGGACTCATAAATCTTCATTTATTGTACTTATGCAGTGTAATTATATCATTTGGAAAAATATTTTGAAATATATATTTTGTAACTTACTTAGATATTAGTTGCTTTATTTTAAGCCATATTTGTCGAAGGTTGGACGGGGCACCATTTCTGTTTTTGATGATAATATATTTTGGAGACAAAACAAACAACTTCTAAAGTTTTATCAAAATCGGAGATGGTACGTCCAATTTTCATCTGATCAAACTGATTCAATTAGTTTCTTAATTTTAATTAAAAATTGCTACATAAAAATACATTCCTAGCAGTATAATACTCCTTTTAGCCTTGATATCAGAGTCAATTCATGCCATTGATATTTTCGAATAACGCGAGAAGTTTAGCAAGAATTTTAGATGAATCATAATTTGATGAGGGTCTTCTTAAGTCAACGCACACCGGATCTGGTTGGATTTTTTTAACAATAGTAAAATAATGATTCATTTCATTTATTAATTGTCAATTAACTTTATTTCCTCGACATAATTCGTCATTTCATAACTATTTTAAAAGTGAGCTGTAAAGGAAAAAAAGCTTGAACCGAAACTTATGAAATCGTTTGTTTACTTAAATAATCTGGAAAATTTAGTCTCTTTTTGACGGTTGTAAAAAATCGTTGTGGAAAAATCGTTTTTCAAATTAATTTTTATTTTGAAAAATGTCGGAGGATTTTGCCAGAAAGCTTTATATATGCTACAGTTATGTAGTTAAAGGTAGTACAGAATATGCAAAAAAAAAATAAAATTCAAAAGCGCTGGTTGCATTCAAATTCAATAGGCTTGAAGTTTTACTAAGCCAAACATTTTCTCAAAAAAAAAAATTCAATCGGTGCATTCTTGCAAAATTAATTCTGAAAACACATTCAGTCGTTATGTGAAAAATTATTTTCAAGTTCATTTTGGGACTAGTATAAATTAAACTCTGCCCTTATCTCACTTCGGACTCGATTTTTTGGCCCCATCACCAGGCGACTTTTCCTTGCGGAACACGAAAGCAATTTAAGGTCAGTTCTCACATTGCGACGCGACATGACAAACTGCTGTTTTCAAAAATTTACGTGCTTTTAAATGCAGTCATTCTAACAAGACCGCTGCGATGCGACAAAATTTAACGCTCATAGTCCCTAATATGTTGCTTCGTGCTTATATGTGAGAGCTCACAATGTAGCGATGCGTCGTGCCGTATTGTTCTGTAGGTTTTAACGATAAAGAACTTTAGATTGTCAACTCATTGTAATCTCTGACGTAACTTTAAAGAATGATATACAAAGTGTATTGATTTCGCAGTATCGTCAATTCTTAAAATAACTGAATTCAACGTAAAATTACAAATACTATTGTTATCAAAGTAATCAAAAACTCACCTATATTTCATTGTAGTCGAAAAAATTCCTTTGTATAATACTTGCAATGATTTTAAGAATTTTCTTCGTTGTTTTTTTATATATATCATCGAGGGAAAAAGGAAACAAGGAAGACCTAAATTACGATGGGGTGACGTGAAAGCAATAGAAGAGCGTAATTAGAGAAGGAAGGCCAGTAACAGGGACGACTGGAAATATCTCCTGAGGAACGCCATGGCCCACGCTGGGCTGTAGTGTCAATGATATATATATCGATGTCTATCTGCCAGCTATTGACGAGTAAAAGAAGAAGCCTGTATGTTAAAACGATTTGAAAATTTTTTCTTAATGATATTAGATAATGGTATCACATTTTATTTTAAGAAAGACCATGCACACTGTGCAATAGACAAAGACAACGGAAACAAATTCCAGATTAATTAGGTAAAATCGAGCTTTTATTGTTATAAAAAAGAGACTGTAGACCATGCAAATTTTGTGTTTTAACGCGAAAAATGTTAGAACGCCTCGAAACCCAACCCGAATTCATTGGTCTCTACTTCATCCAACCCCCGAATAGTCGCAAATGGCTAATAACTACCCCCTTTTCACCGCGTTTGATATACAGACCAGACAGAATAGAATTTTTTTGTGAGTTGTGAGCTGCGAGAGATATGGACTATATCCAGATCTATACCAAGCCCCCCAATCCTTCTTTTCCCACCAACCCAAAATAGATTTTCTTAATTTTTAACAGTATTATTGTTAGAAAATTTGTAGAAACACAAAATAATGCAAATGCATTTTCATAGGTAATTATTACGTAGGTAAATATTTTTATCTGAAATGCGAGCTAAGCAACAGGTACGCTGTGTCAACATCAAACTATCATAGAACAGGTGTTTTATTGCTTTTTGTTATAGGTGTGTACAGTACGGAGCAAAGTTTGAAGGTGGTTTTTGTGTGCAGTTAATTCCACAATCTACAGCTATCACATATGAAATTTATATCCAATATTCTGCATCAAATATTTAAAAGGACTGGGCCAGAGCATATAATTTTAAGCAATTTTCACGGAGCGGCACTACAGCTCGAGCGCTACATAGGTCTACTATAACAAGCGTGACGAAGGAACAAAGTTAATTAAACAATTTCCATATTAAAACGTAGCAAAGTCAAACATTTCTTATTATCAGGTCTTGTCTAGTTAGAGTTATCAACAGGGAATAATCAAGACGTAAAGGACAAAGTAAAAACACCACCCAGAAAATATTTGTGCTTCTCTGCTACAGTATGGTGCGACCAGAATCACTGGGCGGCATAAGGCGGCACAAATACGTCACTAGGCAGCGCTAGTTATTTTATGCGCTGAAATGGATTGTTTAGCTTTATAATTTAAAACAAAGATTCCGCATTAAATATTCAAAAAGACTGACTGTGCCCTATTCGTCTATGACGGGGCAAAGCATATCGATGACAGTCAAAGTGGGAAAGTACAACTTGCTGATTGTTGTGGTCAGGGGTGAATTTACCAATAGGCTAAACAGTGACACAATTCAGCGGACGGTAAATAGATAAAAAACTATGAAAAGAAAACGCATAAGTTATGTCATTTAAATTTCATGCAAACGTTGCTTATGGCATTTATAATATTTGTTAAAAATTATAGAAATTGATTCCGATAAACAATTAATATATCTTACAAGGGCGACATCTGAAATTAAAATTCCCCTCTGGTTGTCGTAATGTGTAAGTGAAAAGACACCGATCATCTAAGTTACGAACTTTTTGAACGTACTTTATTTGTAACTATAGCAGGTGATAAAGAACTGGTGCAGGTGTAATTTTTTTTATAGTTATACTTCAGTACTAGGAGTGGGCGGTTTCATGCTAAAACCTTTACACTTTCAAGCAATTGAGCTTCTATTTAGTTTGCTTCGTACAACAACTATTTTATAATTTCCTACAGAATGTTTTAAATTCCAATTTTAATAAATATTGTCGAAGTGATAAGTTTCAAGGTCAATTCTCACATGGACCAATACGAAGGTTATTAGATACAAAGGTAATCTCGTTCCGTTGGATAGTAGTGGGGGGAGACGTCTTCCACAGGGCTGTCAACTGACATTGCGTGGTTCATAAAAATATAAACCATCTCCTAGCTGACGTCAATTATTAACCCTGTATATTTCTAATGACCTTGGCTGCTTGAAAAAGTTTACGTGTTTTTAAATGCAGCAATCCTCACTAGAACAACAAACCAAATTTAACCACTTTGGAGAGCGTTTTATGTCGCTTCGTGCACTGTCACGACGCGTCGTTTTGTGCGAAGGTACCTATGTAAAAGAAAAATACTATTTTGAATATTTGAACTTCAATTGCGCCTGACGGAGACAGGCCTAACCTATTATAGTATATAAAAACTATAGCATCGCATGGTGTCGTCATATAAGCATTAGCGTTTAATAATTGTATTATTTTTTTAATTTATATTTAAAACAATACGTGTTGTCCATACTTTGTACGATTCAAAGGCCTAAATAAGGATTGATTGATATTTTTATCGTTTTAAAGTACGTAGTTTAAAAAATATAAAAATACAAAACGATAATAATTATCAAATCACGTTTTTAAGTAGATTTTTTTGATTGATTTATTGTTGTCTTTAGATATGTACCCACCAAAGATTTTAGGATAATATTGTAAATTAATCTTAAGTAATGCTTTGTTTTTCACAGAAAAAATATTCCTTAAACCACAAATCATGACGCATGACGTATATTATATAGACAGCTGAAGTATATTTGCATCACTATCAAATGTAAAAATCGTTTGTTATGAATGAATGAATAGATTTTAAGATAACAATACGCAATAGTCTTTACCCGGGGATTCGATGTTTTTCCTCAATTCAATAACAGTCTTTTTTTTATTAAATTATAGGAATGAATTCCGCTTAAACGACTCCATAATCAATTTTTGAAGTTGGTAAAAAATATTTTTACATTCAAGAAGTTTACGTTATTAGCGCCAAACATCACGGCCAAAACTACATGTCATTTATTTAACACATTAGACGTGTTTGGTACATTAGTGTAGTGTGGATGATTTACACTAAAAAGTGTACGTTAGGCGTATAATCAATGGTTACACTTTTGCATAACGCATAATAGTGTCAAAAGTGTCAACACTATTTAAACTGAAACACGAGACCAAACATACCTATTAGCTATTTCATTCTGATCGTGCGAGAAGATAGATGACCTGGGTACATAGGAAAAAATATTTGCAGGGAAAATAATGACGTAGCAAGTAGAAAAAGTCATTTGTAAATTTTTTTTTTAAATTTTTATAGCCTCATAATAAAGCTGCTGTTTTATTTAATTGTATTGACTCTAGATATTTATGTAATGTTTTGTTAAATTTACCTTATTTTTTCTTTAATCATAAATTTAATATCTAAAAGTTGGGATATATCAGTCTTTCAATTTGGAACGATGATAATAAGAAAAAACTGTGTTAATATTTTTGCGGTATTTCATTATAACATACTTAGTTATTTTTATTGCAAAATGTCATTGTTTCGGTGTAAAAAAGATAAGAAATCTGAATGCGAACGTGACTTCAAACATATACGTGAATATTATGAACAAATTTTTTAAATTTAGCTATTTACAAACTGACAAAACTCGAAATGGTAATTTTTAATTGATCAAAGATAACTTAGTCAGGGTGCAAGTCCCTGTTTTCACTTACTGTTTATCGTACTTTTGGAAGTAAGAATTTTTACAATCGTTCCAGTAGTTCTCGAGTTTTTAGGTAACATTAGATTCGAACTACTTCTTGTACAGATATCAACGAGGGATCTTTTTATTTTGTTTGGAGGCAGGAAGAGAAAATTGTGTATGTCAAAATTTGCTTTTATATGCAAGCTTAAAAGCCCAGGTCTGACGAGGCGCCACTGCGACGGAGAATCCATAAATCTACAAACATTTGCAAAAAAAGTTTGTTCATTGGACTTTTTTTGCAAAAACAGATTTTTTTTGTACTCCGGGAACCTCAAGTAAGAAATATATTGTAAAATTATGAAAAGTTAACTTTGTCCTAAATTAGTGCCTACCATTTCCCACTTGTCGTTTTGGTCTTTGGAATTGTAATTTAAATCATTCTAGTTTCTACGCCGTAATGAAATCATTGAACACAATTAATTAATTATTGATTTATACGTTTCAACGAAAGCAAATATGATTTAATCGATTCTATTGATTATATTCTGTGAAAACTGTAAAGCACACCTCAAATTAAAGTATCAATTTAATTAATTGCCCGTTAGTCACCTGATTTGATGTCAATAAAATATAATTTATTCGAGTACACATAAGAAGGATATCGGTGCTCGAAAAATTCTATTCAAATTATAATGAAACGTATTCTGAAGTATTTGATATTGAACACGTGCTATTTTGAAATATACAATTTATCTCTCACATGAAAATATTCTGGAGTGATCAACAAAATGAATTTTCTAAAGATTGTCAAAAAAGTCTAAAAATTTATTTTATCTACAGAATTTTTACACAAGCCTGCACAACAACTTTAATGAGCAATTGCGCTTCGATCGTTCAATGTTTCTCAGATTTTATGATTTTAATCATTGCACGTACCTATTTTGTTGATAATAATGTTAATTAGGATGAGAATTCAAGAGCAAAATTATTTAGTCCAAGATAAAAATTGAAAAATTAATTAGTGTCAGGGTCGTTAAATATAATAATAATCAGCTTTATACCATTTATCACTAAAAATGGATTTTCTGATATAAAAGTCTATAAGTTATTTACACAGGAAAGTAAATTTATTGTTAATACTTTAGTAAATAATCATAAATGACTAAGACATATTTTTTTTCTTTGGCAATCAATAATAATTATTACATAGTAATTAATTTTATTACCTATTATATCTTAATTTGAGTTTCGCCGTATGAAAAGTACTTTGTACCATAATTTCGGATATCAATTAATTGTGTATTAAGTATAATCAAAATCGTTGTAGCCGTTTTTGAGTGATACAAATGGATGGAGAATAATTTTGAAAACGTTTCCGATCTATATATTATACAAAAAATCCGAAGGAAAATCAAATTACTGAGATTTCGTTACCATTTTGTATATTCATCTACATAATGTCCTAACGTTTGTCCGGATGTCTATCTTTGTTGGAACAAAAATAGGAAAGTTGTTCGAAAAAGCCATGCTGACTTCCATAAAAAGGCTTCCGTTAACCTAAGAAGCTGTCACTTGTAAGCACAGGACAGAACCGAACAAAGTATACGAAGACGTTCCTCTGTAGGTAGTCCAGCATTTATTACAGAACCTCTGTTTTCCCTTCAAAGATTTCAAACACATTTTCAATCATGGATTTCGATATTACTTCTGGCGAAGACAGACTTCACCACTAGTATTAATATACTAATTTAATGAATTTGAATAAGAAAAAACTGTTCCAAGAGTTTAAATTAAAAGTATAGAATTTTAAGAAATGATCATACATTTATGGTAGGTGTTTATCATACTGACCCGAAGTTCCTTCGTTTATGGCTAGTTTCTTGTTATAGATTAATGACATATAAAAAATGAAATTCACTTACCCTGCTAGAGTACCTATCTTATCTGCCAGTTTTCTTGTGGAAACATCTGAAATATAAAATAGTATTTTAGTCCTTATGTTATTTTTTATAAATTTTTACAGACTTCTGCAGAGATTATCAACTATCAGAGCTTGACAAGCGTTTCTGTAATAAAAAAAATAATGATTTGGATTCGAACAAAAAATGATAGATGTGTTTTTACAAGTGAAAAAATAATATCGCATAGAGATGATTAAAAACTTTGAATTAAAAAATGATATTATTTTTCGTGGATTGTTTGAATATAGAAAGTTTTGACATGGATGAATTTAAGAATTCAAAATAATGGGGGAAAAATTGTAAAATTTTTACACTTAGCATTTGGCATGTATTTTTCATTGTTATTAAAAAGGTATAAAATGATTTTTTTAAATTTAAAAATATACTATTCATTGTATTTAGTGATTCGTATCAACAAAGTGTTATCGTATCATTAATATCAAAGAAAATTGTTTGATATGGAATTCTATAATTGTAGTTATTAAATAAATAAGAATGAAAACCCAATCATTTAAACAAACATTTACGAATGATGAAATCGTTTTTTCCATTTTATTAATACCTATAATAATGTAATTCATATTTCTTAATAATAATTACTATCGTATCATGTTTTAATTTTATTACTTAATCGGATTTATAAAATTATTTTAGTCTCCGAGAGAAAACTATTATTTTGTACTGTTGGTTTGCAGAAGCAATTTCTTATTTTTGGTGTCATGAAATAGTATACTTTCAACACTATTTTTACCTGCTTTAATTCTATTTCGTATATTTAATTTTTTTTCATATAAGCAGTGCAACAATTTTTTCTTAAATGGTAAATGGTATGAGGTATACAATTATTTTTGGAGTATTAGAAATCCAGTACTATATTTTGTATCTGCTTTTGTTGTTTTGTTGTTAATAGTGTTTCGTGCAAAACGGAACACTTATACACTTGGGTGTCCATCTATTACAGCTAATTATTTTTTCTTTTGTCCCGCTGATCGCAGGGTGTTCATTAAGTTAGCAATGTCACGATTGTTCAATCGTGATACAAAATAGTGCACAATAATTACTAAAAAATCCGTTAGGACGTAGTCGGTTTCACTGATTGGTTCGGATAGGTGACAGCTTTAGAGAGCTCAATGTTTCTCAGATTTTACAGTAATGCAAAATGAATAATGAACAGTCGAATAAGGTGCATTTGATTTGGCTGACTTAGTTCTATCAGATTTAGGGAGCTCAAAAATAGAGAATTAAAAAATTTTATCCAACGATAATCTACACATTGTTTTACTTACAAAATAGGTATTTTTTTTAAATTATGTCAAGGTCAACGCTAGTTTCTCGTATCTTAGAATTTTATTTAAATTTATTTTATATTTATATGCTGTCATAAAAAGAGTTTGAGCTTAAATTTCAACGTGAATAATGATTGCTGCTAAGGTAAACAACGACACCTTTATCAACTCTATAAACGCAATACTGGGTCATTTAACACTTCGCAGCTTGTTAAAGCAATGATAAATGGGTCATATGAACACTAAATTGAGGATATAAACACTGAGCTAATTCCTGGTGGCTGGGCTTATTTCTGCGGTCACAAGATAAAATCGCTTATGTTGCATTTTTCGTAATTAGTAAGCGGATATCTATCGGAACGACTCGGTGGTAATAGGAGATTATATATTTAGCGTCGTTATATTCCGGTGAATTGTGACATTATATTTAAAACGAGAACCATATGAGTCGTAATCAGCGTTGCCAGATTTTTTTTTGCCAAGTTGGGATTTTGGAACTTTTTGAGTGAAAAAAGCGGGATTCTTTCGTCGAAAGCGGGACATAGTATAAAAACGTATATAATCAGAAGTTTTTAAATATTTATCTTTTTATTTGTGTTCAAATTACGTTTACGTGACAATAGATAGCAAAAATAGCCATAGAAAATCTATTTTAATAAAAATATGATATTTTAAATCAGATTTACCCTATCGTTAAATAGTTGAGTCTTATTCGTCTGCTGAATAAAAAAAATAAAAAAAAACAGAAATCAAAATCAAAAAAGTTTTATTCATTAGAAAAATATGGCGTTTCAAACAATAGTCTGAGGAGTGAGTGTTACAAATTGCAACTTACAATAAGTGAATAATTATTTACGCACGGTCGAGTTATTCCCGAAATGCGGGACTGAGCCCGTCCCGCGCGGGACATTTAATTTTGATTTAAAAATCGGGACGTCCCGCCAAAATCGGGACGTCTGGCAACGCTGGTCGTAATATGTAATGGCAATGCACGGACTCCCTATAAAATAGCTGCTATTCACTTCGTTTTAAAAATGTTTGATAGTTTACTTGTGAGTCACTACTAATAGGTTATAAAAAACAGCTCACAGAGAAACAGTGATTTACTCTGCAACTGGTATAACCCGACCAGTTTCGTTTTAGTTTATCGCACTAGTGTGTAAGGGATCACTTTACATGCCTGAATACGTTCCTGCAAAAAATTATTTTCCAAACTAATTTATTATATGAAAAATTTATATACAGTCCGCCAGAAAACCATATGATAGACGATATCGTTGTAAAGAAATATGCGAAAATTGGCAAACCCGAACAGAGCTTGGACCACTGTATTTGTGTGGAACGCCCGACAGAAGCGAAGCGTCTACACATTTAATTATTTGAATTAGCCTACTAGCTAAGCAAGTGTGGATAGAACGGGCGCGCACGCAGTTAACAATGACGTCTTTTCTGATTTTATTCCCCAGCAGTCGAGCACGCAACGTCCGAAAAAAAGCTTTGCTTCAAAAAAAAAATTGGACATACGTAGTTTTGTCTTTAGCTCACCGATTGTACTGGCGTACGCTCGTGACCTTGCAAATACACCATTATATGACCTTGCACGTACGAAATATATGCTATTTACATATTGTAATTATTATGATGTGATAACTTTGTATATTATAAACAGATTCGTGGCGGACTCGACTGATTCAATCCCGGAAGAGCGTTTAGTTATTTAATTAACAGTTTTATAACAAGTGAAAACTATTTATTTGATACGAAATAGTTTTTTGTAAAAAATAATGGCAATCTGGATTCCTTACATTACAAAGAGGAAATGTCTGTATGGATGTATGATTGTATTCTCAGAAACGACTGAATCGATTTGAAAAATTCTTTAACTTTTTAAGAGGTTAATTCTTCTCGAGTAACACAGGCTATACAGTATTACGCTAAAACAAAAATGGACGAGCAGTGAGAGAAGTGGAGAATTTCAAACTCGATTTCTGAGTTAAACTATAAGAAATACAATGAAGTAATATCAGAGAATTTGTTGCTCTTGATTTTTTCGTTGTCAAATTAAAATCTACCCGAACGAAGTCGGCCCGGAAAACTAGTGGAAATTATAAACGGAAGAGATGAAAATGACCTTGAATGATCGTAAACACACTTTGGATAATCAAGAGCATAGTAAAGAAGTTTAAACTTTTAATACACTCCTGAAAAATTATTATTATTGAATAGAAAACAGTATCACGGGTAATTGGAATGATGAAAATAAATCAGTTTAAATACTCATTGATTGCAACGTTTCGTCTTTTATTTAATTGAGACTTTTTCAAGCTCTTAATGAAAAAGTCTTAATTAAATAAAAGACGAAACGTTGCAATCAATGAGCGTTTAAATTGATTTATTTTCATCATTCCAATTTCTATTATAACATATATCTGGAATTGAACTTTAAAGATGAATTATTATTGAATTTGTATATTTTCATTAATATATTTTTGCTCATTTTTAACCTTTTTCGACAGACACAAATCGTGAGAGGCAATTTAATTTAATTTAATCTAAAATTTGTACGTCCACCCACACATTCTCGTCCTGTCCTCGGTGTATGATAAATTAAAAGTGGAACATATGTGACATAACATTCACATGTGCTATGTACGTAAATGTGTTAACATGGATTAGATATTACCAGTTCACCTAAAAATTTATCAACACAAAAAAAAAAACAAAAACAAAATCACGTATAGGTTTTTAGGTTCAAGAGTTTCACCACAATTTTTATCAAGAAATACAAATACGATTTTAAGTGATCAAAGAAATAAAGAAAGTCTGGTTTCTGAACAGTGAAAAAATTCGAATTCCATTCGTTTCAACGTCTTTATACAATGAAAAAGCTATGGCCGGCATTTTAAATTTAGATTAAGTAATGTCTCAGTATATTATTTATTTTGGATATCCGTCCGCATATGTAGAATAGCTTGTTTTGTTTTTTGATGAAACCAGGGGAGCATAAGCTTTGCAAGTACTAGATGCTCTTGCATGAATATTAGAGATGGGAAAAACGGGTCTTTTTAGTGATCTGCATCTTTGCATCTGGATCCCGTATGTGAGCCGGCTCACTGAACCGGTTCAAAAAGAGCCGAGTTCTGAATATGTTACTGCAGTCTGCCACTGAGTTACCTAGTTCAGTCAATCATATTACGACCTGTATAGAATCAAGAATGCATAGCCAAATATGTGATGCATGAGTCATTTAGATGCATCAAAGCAAGAACTGATACGTAACTGTAAAATGTGCTTCTGTGTGTTAAGTGTTTCACTGAGTTATGCGGATCCGTTGATCCGTCGGCTCAAAAAAAAAGTGAGTCGGCTCTCACGGATCTTCTGTCGGAGTCGGCTCTTTGAACCGGTTCAGATCTGAGTTACCCAGCTCTAATGAATATGACAAAGATCTGAAGACGATTTTCTACCTTCAATATCTCTGCAAGGGAAGTATTTGATGTTCCGGGGAGGAATTTGTTTTGCCGTCTACATGCATTTGCGGAGATATAGCAGCGAGGAAATCTTTCTCTCGAGGCTTTCGTCATACTCGTTCAGGACAGTCTGATGGTTTCAAACTTACACTGTTTCACCAGAATACAACACATGATTCCAAATTATTCTTTTAGTATTTAGAATACAGCAGAAAAACCGGGTCCCGCGTTAATTTTGACCAAGGGTTTATAAATGAATGAGACCTTAATTAATTAATGATTATTTGTTTAAGACCTCTGATTTTTGTAGTAAATAATAACGTTATGTTCAATCGTAATGAATACAGCCTTGGAATAAATTGCATGCGCTTTAGATCTCAGGTTACGTTTAATACAGTTGCATAAATTGACAATATAGGTATAATTATGTAGGTTCAATTAATTTTTTTTTGAAAAAAGTTACGCAGTTCAGTAGCGGCACTAGTTCATTCTGAAATAGTGTAGACTAATAAATAATTTTGGTTTGAAGTTTCTGACAAATCTCAGTAGTACCATAGAGTACAGGTAACCTTCTTTTAAATCATTGCCAAAAAGTAAAGCAATAATAACCAATAAACTTTAAGACGTTATCAATTTATCACAATTTATAACAATTGACCAAATAAAATCAGAACAGTTTAAATGTTTATTGGCTACCTGAATTTAGAAATGATTTAAAAGAAGTATACTCTGTCGAAAACTTCAAACCAAATGACATTACTTCAAACTGACATTTATTGCGCTTGTGTATAACTGCTTCTAAATAAAAATAGCGTCACAAAGTTAGGTAGTTGCAGGTATCGCGAAAATCATTCCATTTTAACAGATGGAATGGTTTTCGCGATTAAATTGTGATCCGTATTAATAAACAGACATATATTTGGATATACATAGAAATAATAAAATTTAATATCGATAGAAATACCTGTGCTATTTTTAGAACAAAAAAAAGAGGATATTTAGACTTCAGGGGACGTCCGACAAAAATGAAGTCTTCGCATTTTTAGCAGTGCAGCAGACGCACGATCTGAGGGTGACGGTGACGTTTTTCTTAGTTTACTCCCCAGCAGCCGAACGAGCAACAAGGCTAAGAAAGTTTTGCTTCAAAAATTATTTCAACATTTTTAGATTATATCTAGTATCGTTTTTTAATTTTTAATCATAGTAATTGAACTGTCATTATATGATTATGTATATAACAGTTTTAATGGTAAACTAATTAGGTAATATTTCCTGGTACAATTTTTTACTGAATTGTAAAACGAGTGCGAGAATTATATGTTTTTGTTTTTAAAAAAATTGTCGACAGTTTCACAGAGCTGATATTTTATCGAAACTTGAATGTTTCCATGTCTATTAAAAATGGTTTCGTTTTTAGGAAAAAAATTGCGTAAGCTCAAAAAGTATCAACTTTTTTATTTGAATTTAACGGACTTCTGCATGTATATTTTTTTCAGTTTTTTTAAAACACATTTTCAAAGTTGTGAAAAATTAGGTCATTACTTTTTTCATGCCTAAAGCATTGAGTAAAAAAAATCTAACATTTGAGATTTGAGAAACTCTTTACTTTTTGCTTTGGGAGTCGTTCTATCACCGTGGAAATTTTGGGCTTATGCTCTCTAATTTTCATTATTATTTGAACTATATTTTGAAACTCATAGTTAAAGTGATATGATATAACATTCGGCGCAATGGTACGTTCATGTTTTCTTTTTTTTTAAATCAATATTTAGATTAATTGGACATCATAGTGAACCTCATGGGATAGGATTATAAATAATTTATGAGTCGCCACTGAAAACTCGCGGTATGAATAATAATAATTAAAGAGTAATTTGCATAAGAATTGCATTAAATGTTTATGCTATTTGCATACTTACTATGAAGCAATAATAGGATTATTTGCTTCAAGTTTATGATTCTTTGAAATTATACGTCAAATTATATCTATACGTAGTGCAGGCAAATTAAACTCATTTCAGCCAAAAAAAATTCGAAGCAGCTTAAACTCGGTATGCACATTAAAAATGTATAATATTTATAAATCTAACGAGTGGCTATTTCTAAGGAAATTCATTCTTCAACGTTTATTCTAAATGTTAATAAAGTCAAAATATTTGCGTTTTTATATTGGTTTGAAATGTACAATGAATTTAGACGACTTTAACATCCGTCACGGTTTTCTATGGTTCCAAAAGCATCTGGATTTATTTGATTGTCGATGCTGCCACTTTTCATTGTCAGGAATAACAGAGTCTGGAATCATGGATGACACATGCTACTGAAGCAGTTTTCATGGAAATCTTTATTTCAATGGCAGTTTTGAATGGCAATCTACATTTAGAATTTACTAGCTGTTAACTTCAGCCTTGCCCAGGTCATCCATGACATGGCATGATTTCCATTTTAAAATGGTCAATTTCAACTTAAAGTAACAGTGGTTAAATGATGAGTTAAGAGCTTACTAAAAGTGGCATGTGTCACAGGACACACGACCGGCGCGAAACTTTTTATTTTTGCCATTCAATTGAGTCAGTATTTTTAGTTTCTTGTATCTACACCCCTAAATGATCGTGGTACCGTATAAGAAGTTTCACTTCCTAATTTCGTCCTATGACGTCATTATGTAGTTTTATTAGTTAAGCCCGGCTTTGCTCGTGCCTCTCACTGGTAGTGTTGTAACCAAAGAAAAATTCGATAGAAAAATTGGAAATGTTGATGGAAAAGTTGGCAAAGTTTGCTAGGACCGTGGAAAAGTTAGAATTCTCCGAAGTCCTTATAATATATTTTCGTTGATCAAGATCCGTCTGAATCAGGTAGCAGTAGCATTGACTTGTCTGTTGCTGTCCGTAGATAAATTCAGATTGGCATATTCTTGCTAAACGAATAAATCGAAAATATTACAAACTCAAACACTGATAGCGATGCCACTTGTTATAATGATATACTTTTGCTAACAGTGATTGGTTAGATTCCACACTCTATAATAAAATTACCGATAGTATTGATACACTTTGTACAACTTACTACAAGTACCCACTTTTCTTATTTGTTTAATTGTTTATCAGTGTTTTTATTTTATAAATATTTTTTGTAGCTATTGAGAATTATCATTTTTTTAAATGTTCAATAATTGTTAAAATATATTATACTAGCGGCCCAGTCCAGCTTCGCCCGGATGTAAATGTAATATATAGGATATAAAAGATGAGAATCATTATCATTAAATTCTCAACGTGTATTGAATTTGCGCGAATTCAATCGCTAAAAATCTTATTTCCCAAAATGAAATTTAAAAAATTCTGTTGATTCGATTGCTACCAAACTTCAGAAGATCACCCGCTGGGCTAATCTAAAGACTGTCTGAACATTTTTTCCTGTGTTATTAACTAGTTAGAAACTACACGCGAAAAATTAGCGCCATTTTCGCTAAAAGGGGAATAACGTCGGTACTCTAGAGGTGGGCAGAGATCCTGCAGGGGTAGGTTCTAGGGCATCGTAGTATTCTTTTGTTCTAGTCAGGTTCGTATGACGTTAGATGGCCTTAACAAACAAAAGAAAAAATCACTGTCTGGTATGGTGCAATGAACCATTACTTATATCGATGATACATTTTATTTGATTTGTAGTAAACGCAGGTTCCAAACTTTTTAAAGAAACAAAGACGTTCCTTATCACCTGCTTGAATATTCTTATCATAATTTTTGATAACGTAAAACTAATGTAAAACACACCTAATGCCATACGATACACATGCTATGTGTAGCATCGACCATATATGACAAACATCTATTATAGCGGATATTGTCCGATTGAATTTGTTATGTACAATTAGTTTTTGTGTTAATAGATCGTTTGCTTCATTTAATTTACGTGCATCAGTGTAAAACTGTCATTGTTGGGAGATTGTGAACTTTTATATACAAGGTATGTCAAATTTCTATTCAAATTATTGCGCCAAATAGTTTGGTTATGTGACGTATGTATAGTGATATTTTAGTTGTACGATTGCGAATTGTTTCTTTTTCTTTAATTAACACCGCGAAAGTGACGATGTTTAGCGAATGAAAGCAGTTTTGTTTGGTAAGGTATTTAACAAAATATCAAAATTAATAAACATAATTTGAATGTAAAAAACCCGGGTCGCAGTGCCAAAACCCTGCCGACAATATAGTGTATTTGCGCTTATACAGGCAGTGTGGCTTTATTATGCAAACTTAAGTTGGTTTTTGGGCAAAATAAAAAATTTGACTCCTTAATACACCCCTTAAAATAACATTTTTTTTCTTAATGGCAATACTATTATCAATCGAACCTCTATACCAAATTATATACGACTTTCAGTAAATAATTCACTATCTGCAAACTAGTGTTTTCATAAAATTTGGGAGTCCGGTCCTGTCGGGCCGATTTTATTAAAATTTTAGGGACACTTTTTAATTACTACCAAAGGGTTAAATGTCAATTTTGAAACGATTCTGAGAATTTTTTCGGTATTTTGGGGCCCAAAAACTTTTTTGAACCCCTAAAAACTACCCTTAAAATGCCCCGATTACGCCCATTTTAAATAGGCTTCTTGCGGTGACGGATTCCAAAGCGTGGGCCAAATTTCGTTAAAATCAATTAACTCTTTCGAAAGTTATTGCCCGCACACACATATATATATATATATATATATATATATATAAACATTTTTAAAAATGGTGCCAAAGTGTTTAGGAGGTTATGAAACGTCGAGAAATTTTGGTCCGACCCCTAGGTCCCGCCATCCGACCGACGCCAATAGTGTATGTTGCCATATGGCAAATACACTAATAATAGAGTTATGAGTTTATTTTAGACGTACAACTCAAAATAAAACTTCGAACTTAAAGACTTTTAACATTTGAATAATGTTTTAGAAGTGGTATAGTTTGGTAAAGTATTTAAAAGATCAAAATTAGTTTGTGTATTTTGAACTGTGAATCATAATACAAATCAATAAAGTTATTGTTAAAACTATTGTACTGATTTTGATCGGACTTTCACTATGATTGTTACGCATCGGAGAGATTGAATAGGATATAAACCATTTTGCCCGATCGAAACTCCCCGGAACGGATCCGGAACTCGTGACGCACTGTTTGAGAACGAGTGTTTAGGGCTTAAATGATTCCAAACATTTTCATTTTCTTATGCTTCTTATGTATTAATAGGAAAATCGCTTGGCCAATGAATGATAGCACATAGTAAATCAAAAATCAGAAAGGAATTTAAGAAAAAACGTGTAAGTAGAAATAATAGAATATCATACTACGTTTAGTGTTGTAAAATGACCGATTATTAAGGATAGTAACTATATAATATAACGGTTAATTAACCGGCTATCTATAAAACAAAATGGCCGCTTCCGGTTTCTCTTTCTTAGGACAACAAAAAACAAAACATTATAATCGACAGAATCAATTAAATAATATATAATTGATATTTATATTTAAGTAGATATTGGTTATAAAATTAAAATTTCGACCAGGTTTCACAACTATGCGCAAAATTTTCTGCGCAGCCTTGTATAATAATAATAAATAGCCGTGGCTATTTAAAATAAATAACCGTGGTTATTTAACCGGTTAATTAATCGGCAATTTATTCTTTCACAATACCATTTTATTATTATGATTTTTCGAATTTCTTTTGCGATTTCCATAAGACATCTGTCTTTCATCAGAATCGAGGGTTGTGACATATTGACAGACAGACAGACGAGCGGACGGACATTGAATTATAGAGGTTCCGTTTTTGTCATTTGGCTACAAAACCTCAAAAACTCGGAGCTGCGTTAGTTTATAATTCAATGAGAACTCAAATAATGAAAGAAACTTTTTTCAGAATCACGTTTTTATTTATAGATAAATAATCTAGAACAAATTCTTCGGATACAATTTTGTTCAGGAGGACTACGCCAAAATGTTGGAGACATTCGCAGCTATCAAAAAGAATGTAAAACTGAAGCCAACTCAGGTCACCATCGACAACATGGTGTTTAAATTACATTACCGATTCACTTTTGTTATTTTACTGATATCGTGTTTGATGGTCACAGCTAAACAATATATCGGGGAGCATATCAAATGTATTACGAGCGAAGCTGATGACAAACTATCAGCTGCTAATATAAAAGTGATCAATACATTTTGCTTTTGTACGTCTACCTTTACAGTGGTAAGTGTAGTTTAATTAAAGGAGTTAACTCTGACCATCGAAAGTAACCATAAAACACCAAACCACTTATTTCTTCTCGATGCGACGTACAACAGAACTTGTAACATTCGGTTATTACTCTTTATGAAAAGCAGTTTTAATTTAGAATTAGTTTAACTCAGCGTTCTTCGTTCGCCATTATGCAGTTGCTTAATTAAAACGTAGATCAAAAAGTTCAGCGATATTATGATTACTTCTTCGTAGCCTTTGGGTGGAGGGGAAGGGGCTAGATCTGGCGATTTAATGAGAGACTACTGTTCATACATTTTAATAAATTACCAATTTAATAGTAGATAAAGTAACTAGATATAATTATAATTTTTAATATGTTCCGTTTTAGGTGAAACACTTGAACTCTAGTATTTTAGACTCTGGCTTGATCCCCCATCCAGGTGTAGGACCTTTGCCTTTTGATTCCAAAGATGAAGTTATTCGTCATAATTACTATCAATGGGTACAATACGTGCTTTTTTTCCAAGCTATCGCGTTTTATATACCACATTACATTTGGAAAAAGAAAGAAGGTACAAATCAATAGATTTTTATATAGTCCGATGGCAAAACACAAATATTTTTTAAGTGCTGTGTCTTTTTTCCAGATAACCGAATCAAAACTCTTGTAATAGGTCTTAAATTAGCAACATTAGCATTGCATGAAAAAGAATATGTTTTGAAAAATGATACAATACCTTCAAAATCCAAAAGGTATGCTCTATATTTTCATGAAGAATACACAAAGTTTTTCTCAATCCAATTTTATTCCATTATTAATATCAAAAATGGTATAAACATAGGGAAGGACTTTGAGATGTTTTCTCTAAGTCAATTATTATATTATCTGTGGTTATGTTTTAGACAAGAGGATTTGAAAAGAATCAAGCAAGCATTTATGAGTCAAACTCACAATTCACCATGGTCATTTTGGCTTGTCACATGTGAAGTATTAAACTTTATCAATGTTCTTGTTAACATTTACTTTACTAACAAGTTCCTCGGAGGCCACTTCTACTCTCTTGGACCAGAATTTCTTAAACAAGACATTGATGGCCAAAGTGTCGACATCTTAGATTATGTTTTTCCAAAAGTACGTATCAAATACTTTTAAAATTCCTTAAGGTGCGTGATTACGGGGCTGTGGAAGACGAAAACTGGCATTTACTGTCTAGGTTCCATTTTAATTTCAAACTAATCTTAACTCTCGTTTTTTTTTCACACTAGTGTGTGTTTTTGTTATATTCTTCAGATTTTTTATTTAAAAACGCGGTGATATGATCTATAATAATTAATATACTCATGTGTATCGATTACCCTAAATTTTGACGATCAATTAGCAAGTAAATGAATTAATTATCAACACGCTACAACTAGGACAGAGTTATGTACTTTACCGACCTTGCTTATAGCAGATCGAAAACCGTGTACAGACTGTGTTTCGACTGCAAACCAACTCCAACAATAGTCCATTTGGTGTTGGTGTAGAGTCGGAGTCAATTTGGAGGCGTTGCAATTAATTTGCAATCGTCCACCAGCACCAAAATTCACATTCAGGTTTGATGCCGTTTAAAGCAAAACTTTCTTCGAGCGAATACAAGCTCTGACGATTGCGTTGGAAAGAATTGGAATATGTTCGGTGATGTTTCACATACCGAACATGGTTCCGAATATTACGCTTTCGATTGCGTTATCTCTTCGGTTTGTAGTTTGTACACGGTTTGTGTTCCGCTTCGTTGTATGCTCCGTTGCCACGCCCTATTATGTTATTGCTATAGTAAAATAATTAAATTCTTTTATAGGTAACAAAATGCACTTTCCACAAGTACGGTCCAACGGGAACGATTCAAAACTATGACGCAATGTGCGTGATGGCCTTGAACATAGTCAATGACAAAATCTATGTCATTTTATGGTTTTGGTTCTTAATGTTGGTCATCGTGACATTTTTCGGATTATTATGGAGGCTAGCCACCTATTTACTCCATAGCAAAAGTGCAAGATTCAATCATGCGGTGTTTTCGTTCGCTTTTCCGGGAAAACTAAATCCTTGGAATGTTTTGACCGTCACTAAAGATTGTCATTTTGGTGACTGGTTATTTTTGTATTATTTATCCAAAAGTATGGATGGACTTGTGTTTCGCGATTTGTTTATTAGTCTTGCTGAAGATCTAGACAAAAAAGCTAATAGATACATTCCATCTGAATATGATTTAAATGGCAGCGATCAAGTGGATTTGATCAAGAAAAAACCTCGTGAAGATATTCCGCCAGAAAAATTAAACGGTGGCGATCAAACGGATTCTATTAATGAAAAATCTAATGAAGATTTTCGGCCTGCAAATGAATTGAACCTTGGCGATCCGGGTAAATCGATTGAAATGCAGTTATTGCCAAAGAAAGCTGATTGAAATCAATTCAAGAAACAAGTATACACAATTTGAATTCATGTGATTTTTAAAAGTTATTTCAATAAATTAGGACATTGGATCGACTTGGTTTAGTTCGGAACGACCTGAAATAAAAAACAGCATTGAACTATTGTCCGCGCACTGCGTTGGATCTGTTTTGTGTCGAATTAGTCGTTCTTAAGTGATGCTTTGTTTATTCTTGTGCTCTCGAAAAGTTCGGATTATTTCGAGTTATTTCGGGCATAAAATTTAGTCGATTCAATGCACTCTTTTGATAATAACTGACGTTTTAAATTTAGTGTTAATATTTTTCACTTTCTCTCGGAATGTTTCTGCAGAATACATATTGAGACTTATATGATAAATGGTTAACAATTCCAAATGGTGTAATCTAGTCATTGTTAACGAAGACAATTATTGTAAACATTTTTAGCGCCTTTACATTAATAAATATTTGTGTTGTGTGTTGCACATTGTATTTGATATTTTGTGCGTTAATAAATTTATCTGAACGTGGATGCGGATTCGTCGTCGGTTTTAGTTAAAAAAAAATTGCGCCAAACTTACTGATTTAGGTTATGAAACTATGTAGGTTGATAAAATTTAATCAAGGCGAAGTCTAAAAAACCCGGGTCGCAGTGCCAAAACCCTGCCGACAATATAGTGTATTTGCTTGTATAGGACCGTGTGGTTTTATACTTTTATTATGTGAAATTAAGTTTGTTTTTGGGCAAAATAAAATATTTATCCCCTTAATACACCCCTTAAAATAACATTTTTTTTCTTAATTGTAATATTATTATCAATCTAACGTCTACACCGAATTAAAGACACCCTTCAATAAATAAGTCACTATCTGCAAATTAGTGTTTTCAAAAAATTTGTAAGTCCGGTCCTGTTGGGCCGATTTTATTAAAATATTAGGGACACTTTTTAATTACTACTAAAGGGTTAAATGTCAATTTTGAAACGATTCTGATAATTTTTTCGGTATTTTGGGGCCCAAAAATATTTTTCAACCCCTAAAAACTACCCTTAAAATACCCCGATTACGCCCTTTTTAAATAGGCTTCTTGCGATGATGGATTTCAACACGTGGGCCAAATTTCGTTAAAATCAATTAACTCTTTCGAAAGTTATTGCCCGCACACACACGCACACACATATATATATATATATATATATATATATATATATATATATATATATATATATAAATATATATATATATATAAATATATATATATATATATATATATATATATACATATATATATATAAATATATATATATATATATATATATATATACATATATATATATATAAACATTTTTAAAAATGGTGCCAAAGTGTTTAGGAGGTTATGAAACGTCGAGAAATTTTGGTCCGACCCCTAGGTCCCGCCATCCGACCGACGCCAATAGTGTATGTTGCCATATGGCAAATACACTAATAAGTCTGCTCACAACGAGATTGAAAACTATATTTTGCATGTTTCTTTTGCGGAGCTAAGAGAAACTCAAAACAAAACAAAATTGTGGTCGACAATGCAGAAAGACCCAACAATACTACTGAAATATGCAATGTGCTTATGTTAATTGAATGTTTTCGTTTAATTATTTTAAAAATACGTTGCATTTTGCAAATCGACATTTGTAAATATTATTAGGCTAAACGTAACGGAAAAAATTGACCTCGCAGTGAATTTAATCGAAACCGATGCAGCTATAAAATACTTTTAAATAGAGACATATTTTTTATAAATCTATTTTATCTAAGGAAAGAAAGTATTTATTTAAATAAGTAAAATGCAGCTACACAATTTTCTTTTTTTATCGACTATTAACAATAATTATAGTAATTAATAATGATACGAACTATATTATTTAAGATTTTTATAGTTTATGAGAATAAGCTCTAATGTTCTTAAGACAAAATATTTGTGGCAAAAAATTTATGGAAAAAACATAAGAGATTTTGAAACAAGTTTATCTGTTAAAAATTAAGTATTTGTTTAAATTACACGTCAAAATGTCAATTGTATATCTATTAAATTATTATTTGCTGCGTATCTTTTGTTTGTTATAACAAATTATCTATGTAAGATAATTTATTAATTAATAAAACAATTTGAAAACAAATAATTGTACTTATAAACCTTAATTCTAATAATACTTATAGATATCTAGAAGTGTTTATAGATTATAAATAAATTGGTCGCAAAGTACAAGGAACTGTAAGTTCAACTTTGCCTAACAGTACAGCACTCGCTCGGTAAGTTGTTGAATGAGAAGTGAGCATTTTTAGGCCTTCTACCTCTACAACTTACTGGTTTCAACCGTTACGGATTTCCATTCCTAAACACAGTCATGAAACGCGGTAAGTCCATAGACCTCTACCGTTGGATTGAGCCATTCCTATCTTCACGCTATGCTGTCCTGCACAATGAGATAGAATGCGCGTCATTTGTTTGGCAACCCTAACAGCGTTGAAAGAGATAGATATAGGCCGCATGTTCGCGCTGTTTCTTTTTTGAAGCGTACACATTTTCTGGCCGATTACTCAGTCAATGCAAGGTTAGTAGAACACTAGAGACTGGGCGTTAACATTGTTACAACTGTGACAAGGCGAGAGGATGGGGGTAGTACGCCTTGAGACCTTTTTTGGAACTGTCGACATTTAATAATAAGGGAGCGTCCATAAACCACGTAGCTCGGCTAAGAGGGAGGGGGGGCTACGTTTAAATGCTACGCTGAGCCACGTAACGGGGGGGAGGAGGTGAAAACAAAGCTACGTAGCTTTTTCAGATGAAAATTTCGTTAAAAAAAAAAATTTTATTTGGCACATTTATTAACAGTTAAATAATATTTATTAATAGTTTAATATTAGAAAAT
This sequence comes from Venustoraphidia nigricollis, assembly GCA_034508555.1. NCBI lineage: Eukaryota > Metazoa > Arthropoda > Insecta > Raphidioptera > Raphidiidae > Venustoraphidia > Venustoraphidia nigricollis. The sequence goes on from JAVRKA010000006.1 coordinate 7,771,375, forward strand.
TATTTATTCTGCATTAAAAAAGTTGTGTCAAATATTTATAAATTCTTTTATCAATATTTTTATTCATTTTATTTTTATAAATATGAGTGATATATAAATATATTTAACAAAAATGAGCGCTATTCATTTAAAATAAAATATTTTTTGACTAAATATGTAGTAGAAAACAAAAATTATTGTGAAAAAAAAACACGTTCCATCGGGCCGGGGGGGGGGGGGGGGTTCACAGGAAAAGCTACGTTAGGCCACATGAAGGGAGAGAGGGGTCCTAGAAGGACTAAAATATGACCACGTGGTTTATGGACGCTCCCTAATTGAAAAATCAAGCCAAGGGTTTCGGATGATGTAAGGCCTCGATATTCAATCAAACACAGATTCTATACCTTGTAGTCCATCATGGATATAGATGGCTAAGAAAGATTTCATAGTAGGTTGGCTTGGACTAAGAAGAAATAAAGGGAAGGGGTCCTCATTTAGTCTTTTTTAAGTCTTAAAGAAAATCTTTTACCTTTCGCTTGAGCTGTTCTCTCCGTATTTTTAATCATCGTTGTCCAGAGATCTCATTGAATACCTGAAACAGAAAAATAAATGATCATCGTCTAATTTTAACAATATTTGTTACTATATACGACAATTAATTCAAAGACTAGTTTAGTGTTTGAATAAAATAACATATGTAAGCTGGATTCGAAAAAAAAAATTCTATTAAAATAAATATCTATGATATAAAATTAATGCCATGTTGACCTATTTTTCCCCTTCCTTTTGAGTTAGAAAGTTAAAAGCGATCCGAGGTTTCCAGTGAAACAAAAAAAAATCCTAAACTTGAAACATTTGACAAAAGACCGAATATGTGGATCCCAAAGATCTTATGTTTGTCTTATCGCTAAAAAAATTATATTTGCTGTTAGATTTCTGGGGGTTTTTAACATTACTAAACACAACTCTGTTTATAATTTTTTAGATATTCGAATTAGCTGACCCCCTAAATTGACAGCTGATTGGTATAATTGCTATTTCCTGTTTAATTTTCAAGAAATTTTATATCTAGAGAGATCATTTAACGTTTTTATCATTGAATTTTCAAAATTCAAGTCAATTTTTCCAATAATTAGGCTCTTTTATTGTTTCACAAGAGCATTAGTACTTATTTAGCTCCCTGGCAAAGACAGGTTTAAATAATCGTAAATAATAATTCTCGATGAAACCTATTATCTTAAAAGCAATCAAATTATATTTAAATTATTGGGTGTTCTTTTTTAGGTTTTAATAAAAACTGCATTGTTTTAAAATATAGTGGGTAAGTCATTGCACCGTAGACGTCGGAAGCAAGCTGTACAGTAAAGAACAAAGTTTCATTTTAAAATTCCGTGTGTCATTTTGAGGACTAAAATAATTAATTACATATGTAATTGTAGAACATTTTTTTTTCGAGCAACCATTAAAGTGAAGAAAGCTTTGTGATGGAGAATTCGATATTTAGACGAATTTAAAAATTCCAAACAAGTTTCAGAGGTCTGTTCGTCGGTATGTCCAGAGATCTGGACTGACACATCACTGAACGAATACAAATCAAATTTTATAGTTAATGTTTTAATGCGATTCATCAGATATCAAAATAAAAAAATAATAAGTTTTTTATTTATACACGGGAAATTGGACAATTGAATTTTAATATAGATAAACTAAATTAAAAAATTTGCGACGTTTCGTTAATTCGTTTTAACTTCTTCGGGCAAAACTGAAATGATTAAAAATACAAATTAGTTAATGAAATAATTACAATTTTTTTTTAATAGAATTGAAATAATACCTTTAACTAGTTAACCATAACTTCAATAAAATTTAGATAATATCTAAATTTTATTGAAGTTAACTAGTTAACCATAACTTCAATAAAATTTAGATAATATCTAAATTTTATTGAAGTTATGGTTAACTAGTTAAAGGTATTATTTCAATTTGATTAAAAAAAAATTGTAATTATTTCATTAACTAATTTGTATTTTTAAGTTGAAAAAGATCAAAGGACTTAATGTATTGTTTGAAATTTTTATCTCTGACTGTATATTAAATATACCTGTTGATGAAACAGGTCTTCGACCATATACCCATTTCTGTTTAACAATATAAAACTGGATTTGATCTCTTTTGCGCTCAATAGGTAAATGACTCTTTTTGTCTCATTCTTATAATCTTTTCCTTTTTTTTATTTAAAAACTGGGTTTAAGCATGTAAGTTTTAACATCACAACTAGTCTCATCTTACGAAGATATTATGAACTAGAAGCTTGCAAGTTCATCACTAGTTGCCGTTAGTAACCACAGAAACTGGATTATCCTGGTGCTAAATAAGGGATTAAGGATAAAAACAGAAAACTGAAACTGCGTGACGCAGAAATTCGGGACAACTATGGAAGATTAATACAATAATTATAAAGCAGTTTCCTGCTGTGATTGCAGGAATCGCTAATAGCAAGGAACAGTTGAGTTCGCGATATATTTGAAGATTCTGAAATGCGGCTAAATCCTGCTGTCAGACTATTAAATAAAAACATAATCATATATCGCGATTATGGCATAATTATAATTCCCATTATGGCAGCAGGATTAAAATATGAGCAGCTTCAAGACATTAAACCGTTGACTATTTTTGCTCTGAGGTGAGAATTCAAGCATATTCGGGACAACTAAGGAAGATTAATACAAGAATTATAAAACTGTTTCCTGCTGTGATTGCAGGAATCGGAAGTAGCAGAGAATAGTTAAGTTCACGATATATTTGAAGATATGGAAATGCTGATAAATTCTGCTGTGAGACAATTAATTAAAACCATAATCACATATCGCGATTATTGCATAATGACAATTCCTGCTATGGCTGCAGGATTAAAATATGAGCAGCTTCAAGACATTAAGCCGTTGACTATTGAAACATATTCGGAATAATTATGGAAGATTAATACAAGAATTATAAAACAGTTTCCTGCTGTGATTGCAGGAATCGGTGATCGCAGAAAACAGTTAAGTTCGTAATGACAATTCCTGCTATGGCAGAAGGATTAAAAAATAAACAGCTTTGAGACATTAAACCGATGACTATTCCTGCCATATGGTGAAAATACAAACATTAAAATTAATGTACGGGATCTGGCTATTTCCAGACGTCCATTACTAGAATATCAGATACAGATTGGATGAAGACGCAACAATCAAATGTTGGTTATTCCTGATTTAGTGATATATTAAAACAAAAGAACAATTTTGATTTAACTATTTTCTTCAATTTTTAATTTTAAACTCCATAAAACAGTGCATTATCTAATAAATGATTGTTATTATTATAAATTGAATATTATCTAAACGGCGTTGTCAGATTTATAGCATTGTTATTCTGTTCAGATAAAATGGAAGAATGGAATAATCAGTCACACCCATGACATAAGGGAAATTGACTGAATGGGTCGCGGAATACGAATGACACTGTGAATTTAAATGAAAAGAGCAAATATAATTTCGGTACAACAAGTGGCAATGGTCTATAAATAACACGCATATAGGGGAAAGTATCCTAAATTACACATCTATTTTCTTCATAACAAACTAGCTTTCAAGTCCAATTTCGCCCGTTTAGATTTTGGCTACAAAATAATCAAGACCAAAAAATTTCTTATAAACAATTTTACAGTATCCTGCATCAGAATTCACAAATTAGCTCAGAAATCGCATAGTTTTGTAATTTGTAATACGTGCATTGCAAGTGCGTCATTACATACTTGTTTTCGGGGAGTAAAATTGACTTATGCATGCCTATGACGTAAAATATAAGTCGCGTCTGTGAAGATCACAATTTTAGTGTTTTCGTCCCTTGGAAAATTCTTTTCAGATCGAAAGTTTGCGAAAGTAACGCCATCTTAGCGATGATTGTAAATTATATCTAACAGTTCGCCTAACCTATAATGTCCATTTACAGCGTTTCTAATGCTGTTCTCTCAACGTTTTTATGACAACAAAAGGTACTTTGTGCGTTACTCGGGTGAAATTGGTGACTCGATCAACGATTACCGGTCTCACTGTATTTTGGCGATTAAATGCCACCTTCGTTTGCATTCGTCAATTTTCTGTCTTTGTAATGCAATGTAACACTTATAGTTGACGACAATGTATGTTATAAATGTTGTCGCAAAACACCACGCATTGTTTTGAGTTTCTTAATTGTTTATCGTTCCGTTCTCCTCTATGTAATGTTACAATAATGAATAATTATAATAGTACCACATGTGAGAGTACTACTACTAGGAATACAATCATTTATGTGAATGAAACATGTCCAGCGGCTATGTTCGTGCTTAACAATGTGTGAAGGTTTCACGCATTTCACATAGGTAATAATTACAGAAATACACTGGCCTTGCGAACGCGACATCTAACGTTAACAAACCGGTCGAATTGTAGATTATTATTATAATCAACTAATTATAATCTAAGTAAAGTTCAATTATCATAAAGCTTAACGCTGATGCCCTCAGCTGTTGAGCGTCTATAATTATAGACGCTTAACAACTTTATGATAATTGAACTTTACTTAGCTCGTGCTTGTGACTGCGCTTTATCTGTAACTAACTTTTTGGCCCGGCTGGGTTTTGGTTTGGCAACGATATAATTAAATGCAAATTTCTCATAAATCACTTTATTGAGTTCAAAAACCGCGTGCGGGATCCCCGGCTGCTCAACTTCTTTTGTTTTAACTTAATAACACACAGAGCATATTGCTTCGAAAGTGAAAGAACTATTCAAATTGGTTCAATAGTTTACCCGTGGCAAACAAACAAACTTTTCCTCTTTACAATGTTGATGTAGATAATACATGAAGCTCTCTTTTTGCGTTAATAATGTTAGATTAAGTTGGAATCAGTTTGTTTTTTATGGGTATATTAAGCATTATCCTGGAAGTTACTTTTGTTATTATACGAATAGTTCGGATTAACGATTGGCTTAACCAATCTAAATGGCTATATACATTTTTGTTACATTTTATTGAGAGTTCAAGTTTTGTGACGTTCATCTGATAGGTTATTGACGTCTGGCGTTTATTTATCAGTTTTTATATCGCGATTTTTTAAAAAGAGATAAAGTGAAAAAAATGGAATTGGCAATTCTAGAGTAAACAACAATGTTGCAACGTTCCAGTATTGTTATATATTAAAACTTGCAAAATCTGTTATTTTACTTGTGATTTCAATTGCTTGTTTTTACTTTTTCTGTGCGATAAAACTGTTTTTGTACAATTTTTTTTAAAACAATTTAATGTGCCAAGTACAATGGTATCGATAATCTGACAAAGCAATATTTATTGTGAACGAGTAGTTAAATTCTAAAAGAGGCGACATTACAAACGGTTTCGATTCATTTCTTTTTTTTGTAATTTCAATGATCTTAACAAATATGTCCGATGATTCGTGATGAACTTTTGAAATGATTGTGATTGTTTTTCTCTATCGAAAATGAACTTTTACCAGGTATCGACCAATGAAAATTCACCGAGGATTTACGATAGAGTTCAAGAACTTTGATCATTCCCTGTTCGGTTCCGTCCAATCAAAATACACCAGATTACATATCGAACCGAATACGGGCGATAAATTACGACTTTTTGAATTGATTTTTATCCTCTTTTATTATTGAAACTGAGCTATGACCAAATAAAAATGCACTAAATCACGTACTGTTCCGAATGTGAACGAGAATCACCGTTAGACCTAAAAATTGGCTGTAGTTGTTTTCTCGTATTCGAATGTCGCCACTTGAAAACATTATTTACTCTTTGATTTTGTTAGAATAATTGTTCACTGTTGCGTATAATCATTGAGCTGATTGCGTAAACTCAAATGTATGTAGAAATATTCATTATTTGTGTAAACAATAGCTAATTATGCATACATGCAAATTGCGTAACTTCGTAAAATGTCCCCGAAATTATAGTGAAAATGATAAATTATTTATAGCAAAAAATTAGGTCGATAAAATACACACTGTTTAATACAATCACTGTTTAAGAGTTAATTGAAGGACTTTTTATAAATTGACCACATTAACCACATTATTTATGTAAACATCGATTCATTACTTTACGCGTCTAAAAAAGCGAACGTTTTGTGGGGTTTTTATTTATTATAGATTATACACGCGTCAAAACTAAGATCGTTAGAATCTTCTTACATCAAATTAGATTAAACGATATTCACGAGCGAAGGTGGTATTCAAATCTTAACAGTTTGTCCTAACCGATACACCAAGCTGCCCTCCGTTTGCTGGAAAATACGTTACTGACAAGGACTCACACTCAGAGGGACGTCGTTAAAAAAATATCAAAATTTTCAAGAAAAAATGTATAAACGCTTATATCTCGTAAACTGAAAAAGATGCAGCTGTTTTCCTATAAGTATACCTAATATGAAACGGATCTGCAATGTTTTAAATTTTCCACAGAACCATGTTTACTCAACAAAGAAAATAAATAAAGGTACTAAAGCTCAACGGTACTCATGGCTATAAGGGATGAAATTAAAAAGAAACATTTTCATTGAAACCATTCGATACTTACATTTTACCTTAGCTAGTTTATGTCAAATCCGCATAATATTAACAATTAGTTATATACTCGATTAGGTCGTACACTGGGCTGTTCTGACACTAAATTGAGTTACTTTTTTAATTACGAATGTGACTGGTAATCTAGATTCCTCCTGGGCTTGTTAGCTGAAGAACTATTTAGTAGGATGCAATAAAAATTAAAATAAGATTTTGTAACAGAAAAAAGTTTAAGTGCATCTTCCAAACTTATGTTAGAGAAACCCCGGCTCATGGTACGTTGTCGATTTGAAATCAGTATTTTTTTTTATATACTTAATTTTTATAGGTTTCATTGAAGTCTTATGTACCTCTGAAGAAATTATTAGAGTAGATGTAGTTTTCCGGGTCATTTACATTCGGTTCGAACTTCAACAGTTGCCGACGTTGTGCAATGCACGTAATACTTGATCCAAATAGAGGCAACTTTTTAGTTGATAATTGGAACAATAAATCAATACTACCTTTGGTTAAATAAGTTCTTTTTATATTATGAGTGACACAGAAGTCAAATACTATAAACCAAAGTTTGCGAAGTTGATTTTATTTTTCGGTTACATTTGGATTGATACGGAATCTAATAAATTTTCATTTAACGAAACTGACGTTAATTTTTCGAATAAAAAGGGTAGTTGATTACTCTCTAAAATTTCATAACATTCATAGATATAAGGCTGCTATAGATACATAGACGTAATCTTTATTAAAGGACCAAATTTGATTTCACAATACACTTTAAAATTACAATTCAAACGTTTTGCAAAAATAATGACAATGTAAAAAAAAATTATATTATATTTTGTTTCGATAGTTCTTTTGAAAACATTAACTGGAAGGTGTCACATAAATTGGTAAATTATAAAAAATGTCAAAACCCAATAATTGGATCCATATGTGTTGCTGACAAAATATAGCAATCGTATATTCATAGTTCTTCTCGTTGCATGGGTCCTGCATTTAAAGAATTTGATCTGTAATGACTCTATTAATTAGTGTATTTGCCATAAGGCAACATACACTATTGGCGTTGGTCGGATGGCGGGACCTAGGGGTCGGACTAAAATTTCTCGACGTTTCATAACCTCCTAAACACTTTGGCACCATTTTTGAAAATGTTTATATATATATGTATATATATATATATATATATATATATGTGCGGGCAATAACTTTCGAAAGAGTTAATTGATTTTAATGAAATTTGGTCCACGTGTTGAAATCCATCACCGCAAGAAGCCTATTTAAAATGGGCGTAATCGGGGCATTTTAAGGGTAGTTTTTAGGGGTTGAAAAATGTTTTTGGGCCCCAAAATACCGAAAAAATTCTCAGAATCGTTTCAAAATTGACATTTAACCCTTTAGTAGTAATTAAAAGGTGTCCCTAAAATTTAAATAAAATCGGCCCGACAGGACCGGACTTATAAATTTTATGAAAACACTAGTTTACAAATAGTGAATTATTTACTGAAAGTTGTATATAATTTGGTATAGAGATTCGATTTATAATAATATTGCAATTAATAAAAAAAATGTTATTTTAAGGGGTGTATTAAGGAGTCAAATTTTTTATTTTGCCCAAAAACCAAGTTAAGTTCGCATAATAAAGCCACACTGCCTGTATTAGCAAATACACTATATTGTCGGCAGGGTTTTGGCACTGCGACCCGGGTTTTTAAATGTGTGTTTAAAATTCCACTATATTGTATCGAAAAAAAATCCGAAAAATTCTCAAGAAAACTGTTTCCTAAACTATGTTATAGATCAAGAAAAAAAGCAGAACGACACCTTTCTGCCGATCTGGGCTGCAGCCTCTTCAGCCCCTGCGTAAATATATGTCTGAGCAACAGCCCCTATGCATAGGTGACTTTTGTGTCACATTGTACAGTGGCGGCGCACATAATAAATTACGATTTTACTCGGTGGATGATTGTGCATTTCAAGACAGGATTGTTGCACCATATTTATGTAGTGCAATAGAATGTCGGTTCAACTCACGCCAGCGTGTCTTGTGTTGCCAGGTGAGCTGCTACAAGAACTACTCCCTCTCTCTCTCTCTAGTTCTCTGTCTTTAGTTCTTCTTGTAGGTCGTCGATCTGAATTGACCCAACTGGGTATAAGTCTTGCATTTGTACGCTAAGGACATATTTACATCAATCTTGTTTGATCGTTATGTAAACGAATGATGTTTACATAGTTATTGTTACCGTCAGACAAGACTAGCAATTTTTCTCCTGGAATTTCGACATTAAAAAAAATTATAGAGAACTCGCTGAGGCAAGAAAAAAAGTGTCAATCATCAAAATATTTTTACAATACAAATAATAAACAGGACGACTTCCAGAACAAACAATAAATGATAAAAAGAGAAATAGGTAAGTGTTACACCTTTAAAAAATAATCAAAGTGAATTGGACTTTTAATTTGCTATCAAAAATATGAACTGGTACCAAGTCCCAGTAGCTCTGGTAGTTGGCGGAACGTAGCTATGGATTCGCGGAAACTATATAAATCTCCGAATTGAAGTCTTAGTTTGAATTTTTGAAGCGCAAGTTAGCGACGTTTTAACTACTGTAGAAACACAATTTTTACTACTCCTTCTTCCAGAATCCTGGCTATCGAGACGAGAAAGGAACGGGAGGAGACTAATTCAAAATGTACTTCATGCGCCGAAGATTTCGTACATCATTCATCTCCATCTAGTTGAAAACAAATGACAATAATAAATTTAAAGCTGAAAATTGTAGTATTAAGCGATCATTATCATGGCCTCTGAAATACCTGCTGAATTTTCAACTTCCTACGACTAGCGGCCGTTCCGTTTTTACTATTTTGGTACGAAACCCTAAAAGAACATTAACGCCATCAACTTCACTACCCAGATAGTTTCGATACAATTTTCATCTTTAAATCATAATTTAAGAATGTCATTTGTTTTACCACATTGCTCGTAGGTTGTTAATTATAGCGCTAGTTTTATTTTTTATAAATGTTGTTTTCATTTAATTGCCGAGCATCTGAAAAACGCATCATTGCACGTACGTGCTTCTGAACACATAAGAAGACCACATGACACCACGGTGTAAAGTAAGGTGGGGTCAACAACATGCTGAGTGCATATAGAACGCAACTAAACCAGGTAGATCCACCGGTCATCATTTCCAGGTAGATATATAAAATTTACTACGTTCATGCAGACACCGAAACATGTACAGTAAAATGTCAAGTCTCTCTTAAACAGACGCACACTGTCACCTCTCTTTAACGGACACATTTAAAGGTCTCGAGCAACCAGCTTGACCCATCGATCATCCATTCACAGGTAGGCATAAACATTTGACAGTGTCATATTATGTTTCGATAAGATTTTAATTGGGTGCCGTTGGAACATCGCATCAACAATGTGTTTTGTTGTCTAAAAAATTTATGAAAATGGATCGCAGATGTGAATATTTGGAGAAAATTTATTGATATATTGATGTGCCAAACAAAGTCTACATGTACAATATGTTCAAAAAGTCTGGACACGATCATTCAATTTTCAGGAAAGTAAGTTTTCGTTTTCCAACAAAAGTTGTTTGGTTTTGAGAATGACATCTTTTGGATACCAAACTACCCCTCGCCGGGTGTCTTAAGGACCTTTGTTGAGACATTGAGAAGTGATTGAAGCTGCAAGAACGAGAATTTTTGACAATGTGTTTGGGACGGCTTCGGCTAAAAAAAATGTTCCAATATTTTTTTTCAGAAAAACTTAATCCACGACAAAAATTAAGGTTGCCAGTTAAATTTTTTTTACATTACCACCAACCCCTGCGAGGGAGTGAGCGGGTTAGGGGTGGTTTGGTATCCAAAAAATGTAATTCTTAAAACCAAACAATTTTTGTCTGAAATTTTTTTCGCGAAAACTGACTTTCCTGGAAATATTTGACCGTGACTTTTTGGATACTATCATACTGTGTAGTTAAAAATTTTGGAAATAGTATTGGGGAACTGAAAATTCTCGACCGGTACGTTTTAGATTACTCTTGATTCATTCGTTTAGTGGGTGTTTTTAAGAAAATATATTTTACTGTATTTAAATAATGATAGTAGAATGTATATGTCGGTGCGAGTTCCAAGAATTGCGTCAAATGCGATTCGAATTTAAGGCCATTGTACAAGCGACACAATGTGAGATAGATCTAACAAGTCTGGTAAATAATAAAATTGTTGTTTGAAATCTTTACAAAAAAAGCGATAAAAATATGATTTAAGTAAAATTTTTAATAGAAACATTCGTATTCATTTTTATGTAAGCTTCGAATATTTTACGATTTTTTATGTTTATATATTGATTTTATTTTCACGGTTTTAAATTCTCGAGTATTATTTTTTGTGCTGTAAAATGACCTTTAGTTATAAATCCTTCTGCACAAGACCGAAATACGACCGGACAGACTCTCCGAATATTATTTCTCAATAACCAAATAATGTAGGTTCAATTTTAAATGCCTGAAGGTACGAAACGGTCGAAAGAAAGTTTTAACTTTACCTAAAAACAACATTTATCTTGGTTTATCGTGGCTGACGTATGTTCATTCTTTTCAGAAATTCTTTTGAAAAAAAAAGTAAATAGGTTTACGGATATTTATTTATTTTATTTATATTTTTTTTTTAATTTTACAAGCCTTTGAAAGATTCTGAGCTTATGCCCAAGTTATTTTAATGCGTATTATTTATTCTTAAATTTTATTACATAACTCCATTGTTATAATATTATCCCTTTATTCAAAAGTGTTTTCGAGCGTCTATAATGAACAATATGTCTCCGTTATTTAAATGAGGGGATTTGAAAGGATTACCATGTTTCTTCACAACAAGTTATAAATTTTGCAGTTTGTTTTGTTTTTTAAGTTTTAAAAGTAATACTGTATTTCCATCTCATTTACATTTTTTTTTTCGTTTTTAAGAATGTCCTCTTTCTAAACCTTGGCTAATTTATCTATTCATAGTTTCACATCCTTTACAGATGACCACGCTTGTCATTTGTTCCAGTTTTTTGTATTCAAAATTCGAAATAGAACAATGCACCGTGAAAAATTTGTTGGTGGGATGTATCGAATATCTACACAAGAGCTCCAAGTTTCTTCATTTTGCAAAATAAGAGTAGATTTACATACCCCACCCAAAATGAAAATTTGGTATTTAAAGTTACTAATTAATATTAAACTATTTGTAATACCTAGGTTAATAGCATATTTTAACAATAAATTCAATTGGATTGCTCTAAAATAATTTTGATAATTTTTTTAAGCATTGTTTATTCGACAATGAGTACGTTTAAGACACATGTTTGTCTAATATTCAATTAAAAGTTTAATGGTTTATGATTATGCTCGTAATGTTATCAATAAATGAATGTCAAATTATTTATCATTCATTTAACCCTAAAGTTAATTAGATTCTTTTATGTTTATTGAACGTACTTGCTATATGTACGAATGCAGATTTTAAACCAATTAAATTCTAAGTTATGCACAATTATAAACTAAGAATGACCGATTACGCGATTTTTCTAAATCAGACAAACCGGTATTCTGATTAAATTACGTAAATTGCCTTTAGGAAATGGAAAATCTTTTATATTAAGTCTCTTTTCGCGTTTGTCTAGATAATTTTGAATAACTTAAAAACTAATGGACCGATTTCAATTTAGTTTTAAGACAAATCCTTTCCCTTCGCGTAAAACAGTTACAGCTCTCTCGATGATATTTTTAATAACCCTACAGGCAAAAAATTGAAAAATACATTTCCTAGAAAAATATATCTTTAAAAAAATTACGTAATCTTCACATGTAGCTAAAACTCTTCGTCTTTCATTTGGCGTTAACTTGGATCCTTCAGCTTTAAAATAGCGTCGGGAGAGTTGAAACCGTTTTTAGGCGAGGGAAAAGAATTTGGGATCAAGAATCAAAGAATAATAATCATGCTTTTTTATTCGAAAAATAATTTATTTTTAAACAATTTTTTAAGTGAAGTGAATACGAGCAAATATACTTTTTTACCGGCAGTACCTTGAAAAATCACATGTTGAATAATTACTGAAATTATTATTTTTAAATTATCACTTGAACATTACAATTTTTTAATGAATTAATCATAGACATGCAATGGTTTTTCAAGATACTTTAAATAAAAAAGGTTTACACACGTTGTTCACCCAAATAAAGTGTGACGAATAATAATTAAATAAAAATATAAACAGTATAATGTGCACTAGTTAATTTAGGTAAGGGGCATGTGCTTCCCTCAAATCGGAATTCACAATATTACCTATAGATAGAGTGTAACAATTGAGAACTTAAGCCTTCCTTTCGTTCTTTTACGTTCTGGAGTTCATAACAACTGGTTTTTTCTATAAGTTATGAATATGATGCAATGTTTTACAGTCAAAGCCCTCTAAGTGCACAGCTCGGAACCGAGGCCCATCCTTTAAGTGCACACTTCCCCTACGATCTTTTTCATCCCCACTCTTCTAACTCCTATAGCTATCTTTATTCAATCAGATGCTATAAACAATATCTCTAAAACTCTATGAATATGATGGAAATGGAAAGTTTGAAAATAGCGCGCTTACGGTCGCACGTGATTGGTCGCAGATTATTCGAAGTGGGGGCTGGGGAACGTGCACTTAGAGGGCGAGTTCGTGTGCAGTAAGAGAGCGTGTGCATTTAGAGAGCGTGCACTTAGAGGGCTTTGACTGTAAAACATGAAATGCAAGGTCTATATGAACAAACAAAAAAATATTTTATTTTAAATGAATCAATTGGAAATTTAGAATCATACTTTGCACCCTAAATTTTATGTCCGGGCAAAAAAAGAATACAATAAACGCGTCTGTGGACGGTGAACCAAACAAGTACTCTAAAATCTAAAACATTTCAAACATAAACATCATTGACAGTTGTTTGATTTGGTCTACTAGGGTATCCTTTTGAACAAGAATATTATTTTTATGGATTAATAATACGTGTAGTGAGGACAAAATATTACATCCCTCTATTTTAGAAACGAACATCTGCAGGACAGATTTGTTGCATCTGTCTAGCCTCTAAATAAAGGTTGGGGTTGTCTCAAAATATAAGGGTATGTCTATACTTGAATTATTTCAGTCCGTTACATAAACTGACTTTTTATTTTCGATGAAAAAATACTTCTTTTTGATTTTTTTTTGTTCCATTATATGTATCTCTGTTTGTCTAATGTAATATTAAGTGTGTTTAATAATTCTGAACTCTCAAACGGTCTGAAATCTTCGGACACAACTGCGTTTTTGTTGACCAAACTCTCGAACTATTTGCAACTGTTAAAACTTGGTTCGAGCAGTTCTAGGCTTGCAAGAAGCCTAGAATTGCTAAAGTAAGTTCAAACAGTGTCGCTCCAGAAGCGTAGCGTGCCTTGGCGGGGCCCCGTATAAAAATTTGTTTGGGGGCCCTTCCCCCGTTGAAGTAAATGACTTAAACGGGGAAACCCCGCAGTCCGCAATAACCGATGTAGGGTGTTGCCAACTTTTGAACGCACGCTTTACGCGGGAAAAAAAGAAATTGTTTTTTTTGACTTTTGTCATTTCTGAAATTAAAAAAAATTGGGAAGTTTTTGTTAATTTTTGCTTACGCACGTTGGGGGCCCCCGTAGCCCGGGGGCCCCGTATAATTGATACGGCAGATACGGCGATAGCTACGCCCCTGGATCGCTCTTTTAATAAAAGAAGCTGAACACATGTAAATAGTAGTCCTTGATTGTTTTTATATAACTACATTCCGCAGTATGCGTGTAATAAAAACATACAAGCGAAATGGTATTTTTCATCACAGGAACTACTGATATGGAACTATTGTAATAAATGAACATGGTTGAATCCAGGGGCGTCGATTTTTAGCAAACCCTGTGGGTGCTCAATAGATGCCTCGTTTACAACTGGCGAAGTTCGAGATTTTGGTTGGCATTTGTACACCGACGACGGTGTTTCGAATCAAGTCCTACTTATTATTCCTCTGTTTAATCACTCTACCTATAGATAAAAAATACATAGCGATTTTTTCTTTCTATACGCCGACAAGTTTTGCAAGTTGTATGTAAAAAAATATTAACTTTAGATTTTTTCTTAAACAGTAAATAATAGAGAAGTTAAATGTATACCGCAGAAAAGTCGTCCGAATATTTTTTTCTCTTGAGGGACAGACTACTAAAGCCGACTCTGTATAAACTAATTGCTGCGTTCTTACAAAACAAGTTTACTTTATGATGTTAACTAAAGTATTTCTTAAAACAGCTAATCCGGTTCTGTAAGCAGCCGACATTTCCGAACTCTACTGATAATAGAGTATGAACTCGACATTATTACAGATAATAGATACGTTTTATATATGTTTTTTAAAATGAACAATGGTTTGAAGTTGGCATAATCTAAATATTATTCTGTAATGAATAACCGACTCTTTCGTTTTGTCTTGACCAGAAATACTGAAAGAAGATTGAGATACTATTTTTTTCGTTTCGAATTACGAGACGAAATCGAGGTTAAATTATTGAGACTACGCTGTGGCGTCTACAAGGGTAGAGAGGCAGGACTTAAACCTGGGAGTCCGGAAGTAGAAGTGGCCCGCCGCTCCGTGGAGGGTCTAAGAGAAGAACAAAAGACAAACATCGAAGCAGTAAGCAAGATGGTGCCCGCTCCAAGGGATTGTAGACCTGAGTATTTGATATTAATTTTAACTTGATGAGTTGATGCCTCCACGTGTTCCTAAGAAAAAGGGTTTTGACAGACAGAGAGATAACGAAGTAATTCTATAAGGGTTCCTTTTTTCCTTTTGAGGTACGGACCCTAAAAATCGAAAATATGTAGATATTAGTACTGGGTCCCCTATAAGCATGGTAGTTGATGAAACTTCACAATGAATTTTTGATAGCTATATGTAAATCTCCAAACTTTTATTTTTCCTGCAAACGTGATACCATTTCAAGGAAATAAATTTTTGTCTTTGGATGATAATTAATATGAAACAACACTGAATTTAATAAACGTTATATCCAATAAACGACAGTACGTTAGTGTTTTGTTTACAGAGCATACTACGATAATTATTAATTAGGTCATTTAGAGAGGTCAATTTTACAATTTACGTCAATTGACCAGGCAAAGAGCTCTCCACGATCGAAACATTTACGAGTATTATCTTTAACAAACTTTAAACTGGGTTGCAGAAACTTTGGTAAAAATTTAAATTGACAATTTTTTTAGTTTTGATCATGTTATTATAGTTTTTGTACATACAGGACCAGTCTAATGTTGTGAAACTCCCTGCCATGTAGAACATTAAATTGTACTCACACACAAATACATGATTGATATAAAAAAAGATTACTTTTCAAGCTAAATTTTGATCAGAATGCGTAAAAATGTTGTTTCGAAGTATACGAAAAATACGATCAATTATTTTTTGAGCGAAATCGATTAAAATTTCTACCTAGTTTTTGTTATGATCACAATCTAAGGTCATTATCAAACTAGTTTTCCTGACAATGCTTTCTGCAACACATCATTTCTGACGTTTTTAAAAGTTCTTCTTGTAGCAAGACAATTAAACAAGTCACAAAGTCAGAGATTTACTATTTCATAGATTTATTAATGAACTAATACACACGTATATAATGAATCTATGTTATTAAAAAAAATGTTTGGTCTTATTCTTTAGAGATCCGTCTGAGTCTGAAACTGTAGATCCTAGATCTGTGCGATCTTTTTAAAGTTTAACCCACTTTTTATTGATACATTATCGTAATACTAAATGTAAAGTGTACTGGTTACGAGTGTCAACTGTTTGAAAAGCAGTAAAAACCGGTATATAAATTAACAAAAACAGATACCATGACAAATTAATGGTCTTAAACGACCACTGAAAATTATTTATATGTTTTTTGTTTAACTGGTATTTGTATTTATAAACATGGAACAATGTATTTTAAAGTTGGCATTAATACTGTTCTTTTGTTATTGTTTTTTTAACAGATGTATTTCCATAGGAATGTAAAATTTAAAATATCTGTTTGGTTACTCTATATCACTGTCGAACACACATGGAAAACTAGTCGAATTTTTTTGGTTGAAGTGTCCTCAGTTTTGAAAACAGCGTTTGGACTCATTTTATAATTTCAAGGGACCCACGTTTTGAGTTTCCCTAATATAGCACAATTATATAATATATAAAAATGAATTATAAAACATAAACAAGAAACAAACACTTTGACAAAATATAAATAATACGACTAACATTTTGTTTTTCTATGCTTTGAGTTTAGTATTCACTAATGGCCTGTTTCAAAAAGAAAATATCCATTGACCCGAACTGTCTCCTTAATAGTCATATTTTGGTTGATTCTGATCCGAAATCAAGAAAGGTTGCCAATGTCATTTCTAGATCATTTAAGCCCTATATGCCGTGCTTCTTTTTTGTCCTAGATTATTGCTTTAGATTAGAGATGGAAAAAATGGGTCTTTTTAGTGATCTGCATCTTTGCATCTGGATCCCGTATGTGAGCCGACTCACTGAACCGGTTCAAAAAGAGCCGAGTTCTGAATATGTTACTGCAGTCTGCCACTGAGTTACCTAGTTCAGTCAATCATATCACGACCTGTATAGAATCAAGAATGCATAGCCAAACATGTAATGCATGAGTAATTTGAGCTGACAGATGCATCAAAGCGAGAACTGATACGTAAGTGTAAGATGTGCTTCTGTGTGTTGTGTTTCACTGAGTTATGCGGATCCGTTGATCCGTCGGCTCAAAAAAAGTGAGTCGGCTCTCACGGATCTTCTGTCGGAGTCGGCTCTTTGAACCGGTTCAGATCTGAGTTACCCAACTCTATTCTAAATTAGATATTAGGCCTGGTGAAGGAATTGGTTCGATTGATAAAGCGCCAGCGGCGGGTGGTAGAAAGGGGGGAGGATTGCACAAAGCCATGTTCAAAGCCTGCAGAGATCGAGCAAAAATACTTCTTGAGTTGGTGTATATTGAATTCATATACACTATAACAGACTTTGAAAATATTCAGTTCATTTTCTAGAAGCCATTATAAGTCATATATTAATGTAACAGCAAATACTTTTCCTTGTAAGGAATTGTGTATAAAGTGGTGATTCCATTATGAAGCTATGGTATAATCGCTTGTTTTATATAAAATATATGTACAGTATGTTCCAATAAAAATATTTAAAACTCAAGTTCGTTGTCGAGTGTCTTTAATCTACCAATCTCTAGAACAAATATTTGGTGTGTAATTTATTATTATTTGTTTATAGGAAACGTCAAATTACATGTAACTATAGCAACGACTACGAAACAACTTTTCATCACCTCAGTTTACTAACGTTTATGAGCACAGAATACGCATCTATAGGATGGTGGCTCCCGTGTAAACTTTTGAGCCTCCTTTGGTAAGAACAGGTGGCGTCACGCGACTAGTATTGGCATTTTGGATCGAAATTTGAAACGGGATTTAAAATACATGATTCTTAAGGCTTGAGTTGTATTTAAATAAAAATAATAAATATTTGTGTCTATATTAGATACTTATGCACGATTTAAAACACTTTCCATAAAATAGTCAACATCCCTATTGGTTATGTCATAGAACGCCCAGTTATATCAAGATGGTCATCATATGAAGTGACTAGAGTTTTTTTTATTATTTAGTTTTTCTGAGGCAAGGACTATAAATAATAAATATGCATTGAATTTTGTAAAAAATAATTTCAAACTTGGGCAATACTAAAACTGACATGTAATGATTCGAGCATGACTTACATGGACCTATTGGAACACACCCTGTGGTCTGAGCACCCATAGTTCGACCATATCCATTTATGGTCTATACCTCTTACAGCCTGTTGCAAATGCATTTTGTATTATGTATGTATATAGCGTCTGCACTTATTTCTTTTTGATTTATTTCTTACAGACGGCACCATATTCAGAAAATCTGTTTATATTGCACATGCCGTTACCTTTTATTTATGTATTTTAGATTCAATTATAAGTTCAAAAAATTACAAGAAAATGCATAAAATTAGTCGGTTCAATAACATTCTTAAAGAAAAGAAAATATTTCTTTACATGATTAAATAAAAAATGTCTATGAGAGAGACAGAGACACAGAGAGAGAGAGAGACTAACTATAAATAACAAACATATGTACAGCTGGCGGCAAGTAAAAGCCATCAAGTTTCATCATCTGAAGTTTCAATTTCTTGGTATAATTCGTTGTATTGGTATATTAAAATAATATTTTTCCTCACAAAAATAAACAAAACGATATCATATACTATTATAATAATACACTATATAAATTAAACCATTACTACTAAATGTTCAAAAAGTCGAAATCTCAACTAGCCGTCGGGAAACATTTTTCCGATTTGAATAGAATTTTTATAGTATCCACTCGATCTCAAATTGCTACACATTCATCTCTCTTCTACCCCACAACACCTCTCTGTCTGTTTTAAGAATTGTTACAGTCAAAGCCCTCTAAGTGCACAGCTCGGAACCGAGGCCCATCCTTTAAGTGCACACTTCCCCTACGATCTTTTTCATCCCCACTCTTCTAACTCCTATAGCTATCTTTATTCAATCAGATGCTATAAAAAATATCTCTAAAACTCTATGAATATGATGGAAATGGAAAGTTTGAAAATAGCGCGCTTACGGTCGCAGATTATTCGAAGTGGGGGCTGGGGAACGTGCACTTAGAGGGCGAGTTCGTGTGCAGTAAGAGAGCGTGTGCATTTAGAGAGCGTGCACTTAGAGGGCTTTGACTGTAAATCAATTTTCATGCGGTTTTTCTCCATGTAGATCATAGACATAGGAATATAGAGACAGAGCATGTACTAGAGTTTTAGACGACGGGGGTAAAGTCTATTAAGGGACGCGACGAGGTGGGTGGTGTCTGATTATCATTGGCCGGCGCACTGCGCATGTCTAGTGGCATGAAATTTATGTTGGTAGTATGGTGTAAAAAGAAAATATGAAGCACAATGCACCGGCCAATCAAAAATCGACATCATTCTTACTTTGTACCAATGCTTTATCCCTCATAATGGAGTCCCCCCGCAGTTGTTTACTCATCCCTATAATTACTAGATCCATGATGTAGATACATTATCTGGTCAGGTATTAGAATGTTTGAATAAAAAGATTTTCCCAAACGGATAATACGAATTAAACCTTTAATTTTTTGCACTCTTTATTTAATTTCTTAAAATTTTCAGCAACTTTGTTTTGTCAGTAACAGTCACTTTTTACGAAATCGGTGCAGTGGTTCCCGATTTTAGGAACCATTTTTGCTTGCGATAATCCGTACTTTCTTTATTATTAATCCACATGAACGGAACCATTGGGAATAATAATAATAATAATAATAATGCGTTTAACGTCCGTTTCTCGACTTTATGTCATAACAGACGCCATTCGCACCATTATTATTTTCCATCTACCACACTTCCCGTTATTTTTCTACATTTTTAAAACTTCAACTTATGTAATAGCAATGGGCGAATGAAGGAATTATAGGAAATTAGGATAAGGAAGGTAATTTTTGAACTAGGAGTTTGATAGGTAATCGGTCATGGTCTCAAATAAGGAACCATCTCGATATTTATCTGGAATTAATTGAGGGAAACCATGGAAAACCTCAATCAAGATGACCGGTACAGGAATTACCGTTTCTCGGCGAGAGGCAGTAGGAAAAAGTCCCACCCACATCTGCCCCCATCGGGATTCGAACCTCCCGAATGCGAATCTAGTGCTGTTACCAGCTCGGTAATCATTGGGAATAATATTGGAACTTTATAGATGTATGAAATAATATAAAGGCAAGAAACGGCAAAATACTGTACATATGTTTTTTTTTAAACAAATAAACTAATTCGAGATATGATATTCTGTAAATGCTTAAAAGGTCAATATTAATTGTGACATGCAATTGTTATCAAATACGAATTATCAAAGTTGCCCTCTGATGTTTTTGCATCAGATATGTTACATAAGATTAAAATGTAAAACATCGAAAGACTAATTTAATGCTGACAAGGATTATGTTTTGATAATTAATGCAAGGAGGTGAAAGGAATGTTCCAATAACAAAGGCAAATCAAAAGACAGATGTATAAACAGCGAATGATCTTCATATATTGCTGACAGGAGCACGATATTGATAAAGCCAAGACGACTGGACAACATTATCAAGTTACATTTATTTTCCTCCCACATAACTGCGATAAAATGGCACGTGCCCTTTCTAAGATCTAGAGGTGTTAATAATTTCATTTTAGGGCTCCGTACCTCAAAAGAAAAAACCGGAACCCTTATTTCATGTTGTATTTCGCTGAATTGACAAAAGTATCAACTTTAGAGTTGGGTAACTCAGATCTGAACCGGTTCAAAGAGCCGACTCCGACAGAAGATCCGTGAGAGCCGACTCACTTTTTTTTGAGCCAACGGATCAACGGATCCGCATAACTCAGTGAAACACTGAACACACACAAGCACATTTTACACTTACGTATCAGTTCTTGCTTTGATGCATCTGTCAGCTCAAATGACTCATGCATCACATGTTTGGCTATACATTCTTGATTCTATACAGGTCGTGATATGATTGACCGAACTAGGTAACTCAGTGACAGACTGCAGTAACATATTCAGAACTCGGCTCTTTTTGAACCGGTTCAGTGAGCCGGCTCACATACGGGATCCAGATGCAAAGATGCAGATCACTAAAAAGACCCGTTTTTCTCATCTCTAATCAATTTATTTTCACTTTACTAGCTACAGAGGACACGATTTTTTGGAAAATGAGCATTGGAATATCTGTGGAACACATCCTGCAGGTCAATTTTCAACATCCTTATAATAACAGTTTAGAAGTAACAGACCTGTGCTCAGGGCCGTCTTTAATCTATTGGAGGCTCTTGGTACTTTAGGATATTGGGACCCCTATGACTATTTTTTTCTTAAAAAAAGAGCGTAATTACTACTCAAATCAATAATTACCAAACATTATTAAAAAAAATATCGATATATTTGTCGGCAGTATCGGTTATCACTTATCGGTTGGTGATTTGGCAGGAACTAGGGGGCCCCATCGATCGCGGGGCCCTGGGCACTTGCCCAGAATGGCCAGTTGGAAAAGAGGAGCGTGCCTATGATATGGGATAGAGGGGTGGACAATTTAGTTTCACCATAACTCAAAATGGTTTAGTTTTTTACCATTTTGGTACGAAATCCTTAAAACTATACTGTCTATGACGACGCTTTGGTAGAAACTATTTGTCACACACCACAAATAAGATTGTAAACAGTGGTAGACAACACATCTTCCAGAAATTGATTAAAAATGAGTCATAAGATTTGCGTACAAAGGACTGCAGAGTCATAAAAATTTACGTTAATATAATAATAGTTTGCTTGACAAAAGGACTAGATATTTGTTTTTCATATTTTGACAGTTGTGTACATAATAATATACAGGCTGACTCAAAAACTGTTTATTCAGCACATGTTTAGATTGTTAAAAAAACGTAGATATTATATTTTCTCAATTAATTGATTAATATTGATATACATAATGAGCTTCTTTCTGTTATATCGTTTTCCTGGCAGTTTTTTTTGTGTTTTTGAGATATTTCGTACAACACCTAGATTAAAAATTCATAATATTTCTATAGGTCTCTACCACCATTAATCAAGAACATCTGGACCGATTTTGATTAGACTTGGTATACATTTTTCAGGGTTGAACGAACTGGAAATATTTATCTCCGGTTATAATGCGAAGATAAAAGAAAACAATACAACTAATTTGTTTGCAGAGATAAAAATTGCGAAATTAAAAAAAAACATCATTACATTGTTCTTTTCTAACCTATTCATTTGAATTTTTTAAATGTATTTTTTTAGCAGCGATTATTGGTGTGAAGAGAATCTTGTGCCTAATAACAAAAAACGAATTGGACATTTCGACGGACTTAACTGTTTCATGGTCCCTAGTCTCTACATTCGAAAAAGTGAGTTTCATGCAGAGGCTTGGCTGGAATACCGTTCAAGATCGAAATTCTTTGTTGGGTTTTTAAGAGATTCTTAAAATCGAAAACTGAGATTTTCTAAACAATTTCTCCAATGATTATGTTCATTTAATGACCTTTCGATATTTAGTTGTCACGGAAAATCCAGAAAAGGTAGTTTAATAATGAAAATCCATCGTCGATACAGTTGAGCGAGAGTGTCATTGCGATGGAGTCATACTTTTATTGTCAAATAGACTTCATCATCATCGACTACCAATTGATTATTCAAGTGTTTTCAGACTTTTTTTAGTAGGGATAGCTGTTCTTGCATTTTTTTCTTCCGTTTTTTGTAGTTGTATTTTTGTTCCTTTCACTATTTACAATATTGTACGTTCAGTGTCCACTTTTTATAACGGAACTGGCAGAGTGATATCTAACATGCTAATTTCACGGCATACTGGCCCGTAAATTTCTAACAGCTCGATTTACACTATTTTTACTAAAATAACGAGTTTCCGAATACAACTCGACACATTTTTGACAAGCTATAGCCCTTGATTAACAATACGTTAATTAATGTTTAAATTAACTCAGGTGATATACCTTGATGGTCCTTAAGGATGCACCTACATTGGATTCGTATTTCTTCCGATCCGATGCTTTCTTTCGATGTCGGCTGACATCGGATCGGGAGAAATACGGACAAGCTATAGCCCTTGATTTACAATACGTTAATTAATGTCTAAATTAACTCAGGTAATATACCTTGATGGTCCTTAAGGATGCACCTACATTGGATTCGTATTTCTTCCGATCCGATGCTTTCTTTCGATGTCGGCTGACATCGGATCGGGAGAAATACGGATTCAATGTGGATGAAACCAGACGCTACGAACGCTAAGTACACTTTCAAAATAGATTTAGCGTACTATAAATCGAGCAAAAAAAATCTGATTTGTTGATCATTAGTTTAGCAAATGAATATTGTTATATTCTGTAGGCTTTTATCTCATTTTTTCTTGTGATTTTATAAAATTTATTCTAGATAATAGATGTTTGACAACTAAGGTCATTAAAATCACTAGCTCTTTTTACGAATCTTTTTAACCCATTTTCGCGGTTTTCTGGGTAAGGATATCCGAAGTTTATTTATTTTAGGAGTGTTATCTAAAAATATGCCAACTTTAAATATAGATTATTAGATATTCTAGACACACCGACTTTACGATTTAAAAAGAAATATGTATTTTAAAATATTTCCTTTTGTAAATCGAGCTTTACAATGTCAATCAACGGTAAACTTAAATTTAGCAAGAATAATTGTTTATTGACAAATAAATGCAGACAAGAATGAAAAAGTCTTTCTATTCACTGACCAATTCGAACAACTCCGCGAAATTTTGACAGAAAAAACCTTTGAGCATATACATTAAAAATTTCCAGACTTGTTAATTGCAGAACAATTTTACTAGGTAGTATTGTATTTTTAACTGTAAAAGTTTTCATTATAATATCATTTGTGTAAACAAATCTTTGTTTATTTTTCATATTTCACTAGATAATTGTTATTTTTGTGTATATTTTTACTGTTCATGATTCTGGGACTGTTATTTGTCATATTTTAAAAATAGGTTTTAAATATTTGAGCTCCTCCTACGTTAGAATGTAACATTTATTTTACTATTATTTCATAAAAAAGTACCGCAAGACTCAACAATCAACATCGTTTGTATATAAAGACAATTCTTGATTTTCAGGGTGTTGAAATTTCAAACTTTTGCTCCAGTATTTTGCCGAGTATTAACTAAATTCGTTTGAAATTTTAATAGATCGTTGCGTAGAATATTTTAAATAAATAATCTCGTGCGTATAATTCATTTTTTATTTAGCTTGTGGAGAACAAAGAATACGAACTAAAATAGGAGGTCACTGAAGTTCTTTGAGTTCTGTACCGAAAACGCTGAAGGGGTATGTACTGAAACCATGGAGAATTCTCCGAAAATAAAAAAAATAATTGACTGTTTTAATTTAAAATACACAACAGTACAAAAGGAAAATTAGTGTCGCAAGTGGTAAAAAAAGAAAACGGAATATGTGCGATTTAGAGAGTAAATTCTGTCAATTCTCCCATTTGAGTTCGTGCTCCTTGTATATAGTTTCCATAGAGTTTGACATCGCTACATTAACAATAACTAATTTTGACTGTGTGTGCTATAAACATTTTTTCAGCCAATCAAAGAAACATTAAAATATTACAACAATAAAATAAATGGTAAATATATGATAATATTCAAGTATGTATAAATTTCATCTCGAGGACATGATAAGTGGCCTACTTACGAATTTAGCATTTTATAAAAAATAAATTACTCAATTCCTTTACAACATTCGTTCGATATCTGCGTTTTTTCTTTTCTTACCAATTATATTCCATATAGTTCTACTTCTATTCAACAGCGTTTGCTTAGCATTTACATTCTTACACCATAAATGGTTTGGTATTCGATACTAAACATGCATTCTGTTTCATTCACTACAATGAAGATTTTATATGTTTGTACTTTTACTAAACTGTATATCGAGTTATGGAATTATTCGAAACAAAACAGAGGGGAAATTTACAGAGTGTTACCTTGTAGTGAGGCTAGTTCAGAGTGTATTGAATCGGTGAGTCACAAGGCAAAATAGCTCAAGCCAGATTTAGAGTTTCATTAATTACAATAGAGTCAACGCTGTAAGTTAAACACCGCTGCGTCATCAGCCTAATGGCAGTCAAGTCATACTTGATTCCACTCTCTCCTAGTTCAATCGTTCGGGTCGAATAAGTATTTCTTTATAAAAGTGTATTTTTTTCGATGCTAGTCTGGTTTAATGGTTAGCGTGCTATGCTGTTGGCCTTTGCATCAAACTGTTGTGTGTTTGAATTTCTCTTCTCATGAATCCCTTAGGATGTTGTTAAATTTAAGCTGATGTAATTAGACGCTAATTAGCGTCTATAATCTACAATAAATAAAAGTATTTTTTCCAGGCGTTCCAAGTTTCTTCAGTATTTTTAGAAGCACGCGTAGCCTTCGAGAATCCATTCTTATTGGGCGTCTATGTTATAAGGGAAAAATATTCTTAAGCTTTTAAGTTTTTAAATTCAGAGCTCTCGGCGCAGAAGTGTCAGTGAAAAGATTAGCTATAATAAACAAGTCTAGACTGATATACAGGTATACAGAAAATTAAAAAAGAATGTGACATATACCAATTTGCTCTTTTTGGCCGTAAAATTTACACCGCAGAGTAGTATGGTTATATACAAGTTCATAGGCTTTTAAAAGGCAAAGATCTTTCAGATTATTTTTTAACAATGTAGGGGAAGCAAAGTCAAAACCACATTCCTTCGAAGAATCATTACGTGACCGTATAGTTTAAACTTTAAATTGTAGGTATTTCAGATTAGTGGTCACTGATTATCTTTACGAAGATATTTCAGGTTTAAATTGGTCAGAGAAGGTTGATGAATTATTATAATTTCCTTTGTCTATAAAAAATATTAGAAAAATCTAGAGTCAATTAGGTGTCAGCACCATTTCAACTTGAAAATACTGACATATGACATAATATAATCAGGAATATTTATAATATGACATTCGTTTTTCATTTTCATGGCTACTTCTCTGCTAATTAGGCGACGGGACCATTCCAGACTCCAATTCCAAAAATTTGACATAATTGATATTAGAAAAGTAATCTGCACAAACATTAAAATACCTATGCTGACGCTTTTTCTTGAAGCACTTTTTCGGTTTCGTTGTCAGCAACATTGTGGTTACTTTTTTAGTATTCGATGTTTTACACCAGAAAGTTCAACCCCTTTTCTAGAGATGTTTTCATGGTTACTCTGTTTGATTTGGAAAATTTAACCAACGCATGCCTATCAACTAACTCATTTGTTTCTAATGTATCAATTACTTCAGAACAAAGGAACAGATATTTTTTTTACTTTCAAAATATTTACGAAACTACAAGGTTTAGATTTTGCTAATAAAAAACGAATAAAGTTTTTATGAATTATAATGAGTAACTTTTCTTGAAATATTCTACCAAAATTCTGTTTAACAATGAATTGTATTAATCATTTATGAATTAGGAATTGACGAAGGTTATAGATTTAATTAACGTATACAATTATAATGTGGGACTTCTGGATTTCGTGGAAATGCAGAGCCAATTTTCAGAACTGAGTTGTTTTACCGAAACAAGTGCTGGGTGATGACAGATGTGGAATCATGATGTTATTGAATGACGCAACATGAGGAAATACTGCATCCGAGTGTCGCCACGAAATGATTAATAATTTAATTTTTACCACCGAGCTATGATATATTTAGTATTTTTATTTGCAAATATGATTCACATGATAAAACAAATCTATTGTTCTTTATGAATAATTGTTAAACCGTGAATTATTACTTTTTCTACTTCAAAAAATTACTAATACTTGTTGATACGGGTTGCACGCATTAACTAGGTGCAGGTGGATAATTAATCATGTTTGCAGAAACGGTATAATCCACAATTGATTATGAAATAAAAAAATATTTAAAATTCGCCAAAACGTTATTCCGTTTTTAACCGATTTTAAAATAGAGTTTATCGATTGTCAATAACATCGGTGTATGTTCTTTAAGTACGTAGTTATGTAAGTATGTATGTGAGTAATTATCGCAGAAACATAACCGATTTGAATGAAATTTTTGCCATGATATCATACTAATATTATAAAGAGGAAAGATTTGTATTTTTGTATGTTTGTAATGAATAAACTCAAAAGCTACTGTGCCGATTTAAAAAATTATTTCACCATTAGAAAGCTACATTCACCCTGAGTAATATTTATTGCTAGAAAATATTAGGGATCCTTACTAAAACTTTAGTAACGTAACCCAAGGTGTAAAAAAAATGCCATAAAACACCTTTCGTCGAATGCGCTGCGGAAACTATTGATGATAGAACAAAAGTATGTTCTACAATATTAAAAAACATATCAATAACTACAAAAAACTTCCCGATACTATATGTCCAACTATTATCGTTATGTCACAATAACCACTTTTTACATTTTAATAATCTATATAGATAAAAGACGATGTATATGTAATCTATAGACTCCAAACGGGTAGACCATTTTTGATGAAATTTTCAGACAATCTTTAGATTAGCCCAGCGGGTGATCTTCTGAAGTTTGGTAGCCATCGGATCAACAGAATTTTTTAAATTTCTTTTTGGGAAATACGATTTTTCTTCGATTTTTGAACATTCACAAATAAAAGCAATTGAATTCGCGCAAATTCAATACACGTTGAGAATTTAATGATAATGATTCTCATCTTTTATATCCTATATATTACATTTACACCCGGGCGAAGCCGGACGGGGCCGCTAGTTTTATATGAAGAAAAAGTTGTATTTTTGTTTTCACAAAATTGTGTTTGGTTTTAATTTAAAATAGAAACACGTAATTATTAGAGAGATATAATGTAGATTATAGACGCTCGATAGCCGAGGTCATTAGCGTCTAAGGTATTTATTAGAAATAAACGTTAGCTAATAATACGAAATATTAATCATCAAAATATCATTGAAAACACATTATATTGTTGTTTTAAGAATGAAGAATGCCAATGATATTTCGAAACAAGGTTCTTGAACTTGCATTTCTAAGTATCTACTTGCATTATAGTATCTATTCACGTAGTCTAATCATTTCATAAAATCATGAACTTCATATTTGAAATCAGTTGGTCAAGAACTATACTGCAATGTTTGTTCAGTATTACAAATTATGTATTCAATGAATGCTTGTGTTTATGCCAGGTGTGTTTTGTATCGTGCTTTATGTAAAAACTGTTGGTACTTTTGGCACTATTGCGTTTATTTTACCTGACCTTTTGAGTATTTTAGTGCTGGACTAAAAGTGTAAACACTGGCAGTCCCGACTCTTGAGCAGGAAAACGTAGTGTAATCTAGATCACATGATAACAGTCTGAATTTGACGACTGTTAAAAATGATCTTTTTGGCAAATCTAACGTACACTTTTCAGTGTGAATTTCTCTGAATTATATACACTACACCTATACTATATTATGTAGTATGCACTGCTTTAAAACTAATCTTAAAGCCAATTCAGACTAGCCGTTCTCGGTTACGATTCACCGGTCCGGTTGGGAGCTCGACCAATCAGAGCGTAGTCGTTCCCGATTGCGGTTCGGTTCGAGCGTTTAGGTTCAGCTCTAATTTCAACCGGACCGTTCGCAACCGTAGCCAATGAGAACGCTTGCTGGAGTCACGTGACTAGCCAGCTGTTTTTGTTGACGGTTAAACGTCAAGTCATATTTCGAAATTGCGCATGCGCACCGAGAATAATCGTAGAACCGAATCGGGATAGTGTGAGCAGCCTAGATTTATCGAAAACCGAACCAGACCGGTGAATCGTAACCGAGAACGGCTAGTCTGAATTGGCTTTTACAGTCGGGCTCAAATTTTCAACTCACGTATTTTTAAGAGCGTCTACTTTCAACTGATTTCATTGGCGTATTTTAGTTTCTGCTTCTCACGCGAAGTGTCTCCTGCTACGGAGCTCTATTTTTTTTATGACTGCGACGAAGTGAGGATGAAGGAGAAATTGAAAACACATGAGTTCTGCTGTATAAAGAAGAAAACATTCTATGTTTGTTTACCATGAGTATTCTCAAGAACTGCTGAATCGATTTGAAGAATTGTGATGCTGTTTAAAACTCTCCTTCTTTCTGAGTAAAACAGAGTATATATTATTAGGCGATGACAAAATGGGGATGAACAGTGAGCGAAAATGTAAAGCATTTTACGCGATTTCTGAAGAAAGTTTGTGTGGGTATGATATCAGTTCATTCTCAGTTTGAAAGGACAGCGTATATTTGTTTATCCAGTTATGGACTCGTCTCAAAAATGATATTTACGTGGATAAAGTCATGAGAGAGGCTAATTTATTGCTATAAAGATTGCAAAATGTTTAGATTGAAGATCTTCAACAATTGTTAATAGCAACGAATCTATTAAATGCAAGACTTTAAAATGTCAAGGTAGATTAGTTTGCACAAACTGCATTTTCATCCTTTTAATTTTTCACACGTCATGACATATAAAGTCAACACTTACATAAATCAATAATAATTTTTACATTAATATGCAATTTGAAAAAAAAAAGCTTAAATATTATTTTTCACGCTAAGAAGAATACGGAGTGTTTCAAAAGAACCGAATTATGTTTCAAATCGAAATAATATAAGCATTGTAAAAAACTGGTATGCAGAACCGTACATGACTTCCAAGTTTGCCAAAGCATTTTACAAAATCATTTTGAAAGTAAGGAATTTCAGCGGAATTAGCCCTTTTAAGATATTTTGATAGTGCTGTAATCCATAGCTACAAAATACACACATAATTGCAAACATTTCCAACTGATTTGGTTGGTACCAAGTGACCGAAGTCAATAGATCTGGAAACACAAATTTAATTATATATTATGTAAGCGCGTTAGAAGTTATATTTCTTTGGCGTGATTAAAAGCCAATTTTTAATTTTAGATGCAAATAATTTATTAAAATGAAATAATAAAAGAGCTGTAGTGATATGTTATCATTAATATTCACAACTAACAAATTATTTCAAAATATTCACCAATACTCACTATCAATCACTATTGTGTAGTAAGCAAATATATAAATAAAACATCACCTGACATCTACCATATTCACTACTTTACATTTTCGACCGCTGCGCCATCAGACGAATCGTAAACGTGCTTAAATTCAACTTTATTTTGTTAATTTTGATGAACAGCCGACAACCTCTTCCTATTAATTTTGATTTTCTCATCATTTTTCCATAACGCGCCAAAAAGAAGTGTTACTTTAAAAATCATTCAAATTGTGTATTTTTGCTGAAATTATTGTGAAAATCTCAGTCAGAAACACATTTCCATAACCGCCATGCGGGAATCAACTTCGAGAACTGAACGTTCAAAAACTGACTTTATTGCAGACATATTTTTACGATCGTATTACCACACTTTATTTTCCATCGAACATGGAACTGAAAATATCAGTCGGATAAGAAATATTTGCATTCACGAATCTGTTCAAATAGTTTCAACACATTCGGTCTTCATCAAACTAATTAAAAAAACGTAGATATGTCGCCGTAAGTGAAAAAGCTCAACAAGTTTTTATTGAATCAATTTGATTCGAAATTCAAGGCTAATATGTTTATAATTTTATTAGGATGTCCACAATTCATTTTTAGTAATGTTTGTTTTTAAAACCTGTTTTACTTCTCTATTTGTATTTCGCTTCTATTAAATAATGTTATGAAGGTGATGTTTCAGTTGAAGTCGAAGGAAAATGCTCTTTTAAGGTAGTTGTTGGTACAATATTGTCAAAAAGTTCTAGATTATACGCACCACAAAAGTATACTAGCTTGTAGTTAAGTAATCCATAATTTGTACGCAAGACTGTACCCGTGGAAACATAACCCATACAGTATTCATATGCATGTATACTTTTCTATAAATTGTTGAACTTTAAACCGTTATTTATAAATAATTAGACGGTCAAAAATTTTTTTAAATTTTTTTTTAAACTCATAATAAATGCATTGAAAGACTGTCAGTTTTTGGAAAGTTTCTGACAGTTAGTCCTTTTTTTATAAATAAGAAACTGGTTCAGAACTACAGAGATCGTATACAATCAATGTTAATTATCCAATTTTTAAGTGAATTTATCTCGGATTATATACGGTCGATCGACTTTAAATTTTCAAGGTAATTGTATTATCATGTCCTTAATAAGTATACAAAAATTAAGAATTTTCTGACGGTGTGCCTTAACCACGACAACTACCTTAATTCAAGATAGTGTTTTATTCGCATTGTAGTTATTTGTGTATAACTTTCGCTTCCTTTGTGACTGTGCGAAAAAATATTTATGTTTTAATTGTAGATAATTTTGATAATGGGTAATAACTAATGAAAGTATCAGGGTGCTCAAAATAATTTAATAAAAATATGATTTATGATTAATTAAAATAAAGTAAATAATTGTATGCATATATGTATATGTAGTAGCAAGTAATATTCACACAAATAAAGTAACAGTGACATTATCTCTCATTAAATAAAATTGACGTATTTTAAATGTAAATAAAAAATAATTTAGAAATGAAAGTGTTCAACCTTCAGTATCAATAAAAAAATCTCTTGGCGTTATTTTTTACTAAGTAGGTACTTTCTACATTGTTGCAAACATTAAAAAAAACTGTTTTTTTAAACTCTTGCACTAATAGTATAATGTCATCGGCAGTCCTTTCAGAAGTCATGCCTTTGATAACGTTGCCATGGTTTCTCTTTTATAAGTCCCCACGTTCCCAGGCTTCAGTTCGAAAATTAGTAAAATTATCAATTGAATTTGGGCAATTATTTTGAAAACATAATATATGGGTAGCATGACTCGGTGCTAGGTTTAAAAAACTTTTATTTTTAGTGGCTTTAAAAATAAATTAATTCGAGATTTATTCAAATACCCCTTTCAAAAGTATATTCAGTAAATTATAAATATATTTACTGTTATAAAAGTTCCTTTCAAAATACAAATAAAAATAGCAATAAAATAAATAAGAAATATTTTAATTAGAATGATTAATTATTACTTTCATTTTCACAAACATATACTTTTAAGAATGCGGCACTTAAAATAGAGTGAATGGTTTGTCTTTTCTAAGAGATCTACAACTCGTGAGACATGCATTTGTCACAATGAAGTTTAATTATAAAATTTATAACAAATGCGTAGGTTATTTGAGTTAAACGGCGGTCGTTGTCATCAATTAAGATTGAGTAAAGAAAAGTAAAGAAGTGTCTTGAAGTGATTCGCAACAGAATCAACTTTTAAATACTTCTGATCAACACGTTCAGAAGCACTTTTTATATCCGATTACAAAAAAGAAATGATTATGATTTTAGGAGTCTATTTTCAATTAGTAACTTTTCCTGTCCCAGGTCAACCTTGGTTTTCGTAACCAAAATTCTCAAAGTAAAAATATTTTTGAATTTATTTTTTACACTCTCTTGTTAAACAAATTGAATCTTAGCTTATTAGCATACGATGCACGTATGGTTTGATGCAGCTTGGCTCCGTCGAAATTATTACCATACGTGCGTCACATTGTATTCAAATGAACTCGACAGCTCAAAAGGCAAAACTGCTTATGACTAATTTGTAATACATTAATGCATTATCAAAAATTTTGATTTGACAATGACCTTAGATTCTAACCATACATATTTCTTCAAAAGAAACGTATTGTGGAATTTTAAATTGATTATGCTCAAAAAATAATTGATCAATCGAAACGATATTTTTTTAAGCCGTGTATGCATTTGATTTGTATGATTTCCACTTCGAAACATCAAAATTTAGCTTGAAAAGCGATCTTTTTCTATGCAGATCAATGATTTGTTTTTGAGTGAGTACTATGAATTAATATTCTACATTGCAGGGACATTAGACATTAGACTGCTCCAGCATGTAAACTGGGATTATATGTGCACAGTCTAAGGTCATTGTCAAGCCAAATTTTTTAGCAGTGATTTCTGCAGTCTAGTATAAATGACAACCGAATCGTTTATTTTGTTAAATGGACCGCGTCTCTATTTTTAGCTAAATTAGCGCCACTGAGAGGAAAGGGGACAGGATGAAACACTTGAAAATATGTCAGCGTGAGTGTAGGAAATCGTTCACCCAAAGTCTAACATATCTGTCAGTGGAAGAAAATTCTTTCCTAATCTCTATCTGTTAATGTTACAAAGGGAAAATGTTTGTATGTTAGATTATCGCTGGTGAGCTACTGAGCCGATTTGAAAAAATATTTCAGTGTTTTAAAACCTGTTTCTTTCCGATTAACATATTTAATATTATAGGATGAGCAAAGAGCGAAAATGCAAGGCAGGTTGGGGAAAAGGTAGTGTTAAATAAAATAGAACTGAAGATATTATAGAAAATAGATATTAACGAAAGTTCGACATGAACGCTTTTGCCTTTTGGTCTCAAGAATTAACTCTTTGTGTGAGATCATCCTGCTCACATCTGTTTTCCATACTACCTTATGTCTGTTATTAGTTATCTGATGCAAACTCTAGTTAAAGTTACTTCACTAATAAACATTTCCCAGTTCCAGAAAACTTCTTGGAATGAAATTAAAAAAAAAATACGCTATTGGTATTACTTGGAAGGATAATATTTATTTGCATATATTGTTTAAGGTTTGTTTTCTGATAATTACAATATCCTTGTTGGGTTTAAACATGAGTGTGCAGAGTGTGTTAAACAGAAGCTTATATTTTAAAAGATCGCCATCTATGTTTTCTTTAGAAATATAATTTCGATAGGTATTTGTTATGTAATACTAGCTATTACCGGTGACATCACACGCGTTAACAGAAACATTATTTTATTGATTATACTTTAGCGCAGGTGAAGTAACTTATGAATATCTGGGGGTTTATATACGTGTACAGAATTTCGTTGAAATCAGATTAGACGAAGTAAGTTATAAGAGTTATTAAGACCGTTTGAAAAATCAACAATGTCTGATAGATCTCGGAATGTGATTCCAAGATTAAAGAAATTAAATTAAAAAACCCGGGTCGCAGTGCCAAAACCCTGCCGACAATATAGTGTATTTGCTAATACAGGCCTTGTGGCTTTATTATGTGAACTTAAGGGCAAAATAAAAAAAATAACTCCTTAATACACCCCTTTAAATTACATTTTTTTTAACTACATCATTATTGTCGATCGAACGTCTACACCAAAATTAAAAACAACTTTCAGGAAATAACTCACTATCTGAAAAACTAGTGTTTTCAGAAAATTTTTAAATCCGGTCCTGTCGGGCCGATTTTATTGAAATTTTAGGAACACTTTTTAATTGCTATTAAAGGGTTAAATTTCAATTTTGAAACGATTCTGAGAATTTTTTAGGTATTTTTGGGCCCAAAAACTTTTTTCATCCCCTAAAAACCACCCTTAAAATGACCCGATTGGGCCCATTTTAAATAGGCTTCGTGCGGTGATGGATTCCAACAGGTGTGCCAAATTTCGTTAAAATAAATTAACTCCTTCGACAGTTATTGCCCGTACACATATATACCTATATATATATATATATATATATATATATATATATATATATATATATATATATATATATATACATATATATATATATACATATATATATATATATATATATATATATACATATATATATAAACATTTTTAAAAATGGTGCCAAAGTGTTTAGGAGGATATGAAACGTCGAGAAATTTTGGTCCGACCCCTAGGTCCCGCCATCCGACCGACGCCAATAGTGTATGTTGCCATATGGCAAATACACTAATAAATAAAATTGTGATTTATTTAAAAAGAACACAACTAATTTTGAAAATATTTACGTGTTCTTATATAAGAAAACGTTTTCTTCCAAATCTTAAAAGTTCTGCTATTCACTAAGTTAATTTATTTAATAAAATAAAATTGTTGAACTCCAAGTAATTACCAAATCGACACTAGTGCTATTTCACAAGAACAATGAAATTTGAATATATGTCTGCAGTTGTAGACATTTCCGCGAAAATAATGTTAATATTCAATCGGCGTTTCGCAACAACAGTTAAAAGTAATAAAATGTTAATTCAAAATATATTAAAATACGCCCGACTACAATGTTTTAGAACAAGTTAAAACGGACGTTCTCAATACCGTTTAGTTTTTGTTATTTCCTCAATTATAATGTTATATTTTCAATATTAATTACATTTGTAATTACTTCTGGGATTTATAATTGTTTATCTAGTTTCACAGAACATTTCTTAATAATGAAACTAATACGTAAATAACTGAAAAAAGTTTTCCTTATAGAAACCTCAAAATTGCTTTGGTAATATTCAAATCTTTATTGCGTTTCGAACCAAAAGATAACGGTTACACCAAACAATCTAAATAAAAAACCCGACCTAATTATCCTTCAAAAAGAAAATAATATAATCCGGAATTCGGATATTAATTTCTTCAGATCCATAATACGATTAAAAATTTTGTTTGAAATTTCGAAATTTAAAGCCCTAAACATAACATCTAAACCAAGGTAAAACATAGCACCTGTCTCCTAAAGCGTTCAAATACATTTCAACTGAAATGACGATTTATTGTCGTCCTTGACGGGAATTCTGTATATAGTTGGACAAAAATATTTTACTTTAAATTTTGTTACCAAATTTAATCAAAATTATTTCAAAACTTCTTGGTTTTCAGGCTTATATGCCGTGGTCCATTGGTATTTTTATCTGACGTTTCGTCTACAACTGCGGGAGGTATTATCAAAGACGATCTGGTAGCGGGCGAAGTGTTCTTCTCGGCTGCTCACAGGTATTAGTCCGCTACCACATCGCTTTTGATAATGTAGACCGCAGTTGTAGACGAAACATCAGGTAGAAATGCCAATGGACTACGGCTTACAAGCCCGGAAACCAAGAAGTTTTGGAACAACATCGACCCTGAAAGTCTACACACTTGAACAAAATTATTCCAGCCGTATATTTGACCGACGCTAATACTTCTAAAAAGTTATTTTTCCCAATTAGATTTTCATTAATAAAACAAACGTTCATTGGTTGATTATTTTTTTCACAATATCACACAAAATATCTGAAAAACATAAAACGCAACGAAATTACAGCCAGGAGTTTCGCTACAAATAGATGTATTTTTATGATTTTATTTTTAAATGAATTGATCTCATCAGATTTGAACTTTAACAATAGATTAAATTAGAGCGCGTATAAAATGTGCAACAAAAATTAATAACAATAGATAAAACGGAGGGCAATAAAATGAAAACTGAGAGATGACGAAAAAAAATTGATAGTCATCATCATCATTTTATGTTGTATTGAAGCCAACCAGTCAACGAACTCGTGATCCGTTGTACGGAAGTTTAAATGTACATACTCTACTATTACTAATTTTAATGTATAGGTAAAACGTATCTTCTTTATAATAAAAGCATGTCGAAGGTAATACCTGTTTTACCGACCATGTGTATAGACAGATGTATAAGCGCGGTTAATGCTGATGGTCTGCTGTTTCAAAACAAACGAACACTACGGCTAATTTCACACGAGCGACTGAAAGCGGGCAGGATTCGAAAAACGGGTCTTTATAGTGATCTGCATCTTTGCATCTGGATCCCGTATGTGAGCCGGCTCACTGAACCGGTTCAAAAAGACCCGAATTCTGAATATGTTACTGCAGTCTGCCACTGAGTTACCTAGTTCAGTCAATCATATCACGTACTGTATAGAATCAAGAATGCATAGCCAAACATGTAATGCATGAGTCATTTGAGCTGACAGATGCATCAAAGCAAGAACTGATACGCAAGTGTAAAATGTGCTTCTGTATGTTAAGTGTTTCACTGAGTTACGCGGATCCGTTGATCCGTCGGCTCAAAAAAAGTGAGTCGGCTCTCACGGATCTTCTGTCGGAGTCGGCTCTTTGAACCGGTTCAGATCTGAGTTACACAACTCTATATTTAAGTCTTTTTTACAAGCTTTCATTTAACTTCACATGTATGTCAGTCAGTCTGTCTGTCAGTTTGGGTCAAATCATGCAATCAAAATTTAGACTAGATGTAATTAAGAGAGCTTTGAAATTTTGCGCACGGTCACATTGCATAAATCCAATATGGTGGATTTACCTTTCTCTTCGCAATCCTCTTGACATGGGTATGAAATGAAATAGTTTGACGAGTGTAAATGTTAAACGGTCTAAATTAACATAAAATTCAAAAAAGAAAAAACAAAATTTTATTTATTTTCTTTTTAAGTTGGCATAAGCGTTCAGTGTGTACGAAGCTTAAACAATAAAATAATATAAATTCAACAAAGAAACGTCACCACAATTTAGTTATATTATTTTTAATTATTTCCTTTTTAAAAACATTACACTCTACGCTGACCAATTGTATCACTCGGAGTCGGAAACGTTGAACTTTACCAATCAAATTATATTTTCTGTTTTGTAGCATTGACATCTAAACATAATCTGTTGCATCATTAGTTGTTTTACCTTTTCAATTTCGACCTGATAAAGACGTTTCGCTCTGACAGGAAGTATACGTTCTTAACGAAAAAATATGAAGAGGATCAAACACGATAACAGAAAGCGAAGATGCGTCAAATAAAACACAATGTTTAAGCTATCATTTTATTTTGAAAAGAAGTCAGACAGCGATTAGCATAAAGTAGACTCATATCAAGAATGATATGAGTCGATTGCAACAGTGTATTGCATGACGTTCATACTCTGAAAACTTCAAATTTGGCGAAAATCTTATGAAATCAGTGGAGTTGCCATAATACATGTCTTCTTTGTACGTTAACCAACCTCAATTCAATGACTACAATCTTTCCGAACTGAAAATGGTAAATGCCTACAATATGATCCTGAGATATTGACCACCTTCACAACTTGAATATTGATCAAGGTTTATACGAATCAACAAAGTTGGTTGACTTCATTAACTTAGTACTTTCCGAATCGGGAATGGTCATGTGATAAGATCCTGAGATATTAAATTCCCTCCCAAAAGAACCATTCATGAACAATGACCAAAATTTGATGAAACTATCTTAGCGTATTTTTTAGGTTTATAGTAATTGTAAATTTTATTTTTAATACTTTGTCATTATAATACAATATATTACATTATTTTAAACGACGACAGACACGTTTACCCACCATAAAACCGTCACTCCCACCACTTGTTTTTTTTAATTTCCATTTTTTTGACTTGTTATAAAAATATTTTTATATCCAAAAGATCAGAATATTGTATTGTCATTAAAACGACATACGGTTACAAAGTTTCACGTGAATTGGAAATTTGGAAGAGGGTGAAAATCGAGTTGTAAAATTTTTACATACAACAAATTCATACATGCAATACAAGTCAAGTTAATATTACATCTCTGATATTACCAGCGTGTTAATAATGAATATAAAAAACATCCCACAAACTTTTTTTTTTTAATTTGACTCAACGGTCGTTTCAGGCTATTAACCCATCTTCAAGTATTTGAGCTCCTGAAGATGGGTTAATATGTGTTATATTTTTATGGAAGCAAAATTATAAGAATTAATTCTTTAGCAGAAATAAGTACGCGTAGTATCAACTATCATTTTTGCCAAGTCTAGAAAAACCGTTGAATTTACAAAAAGAAAGCAACATTCTACAAAAAATATGCAAGCGTTTTTTATTTCATAGAAGTGTTTGATTAAAATAAAACTGACACTGTATTTGTGATTTCTTAACCTGTGGGAAAATAAGTCAAAATGTAGTGACAAGTAATTTTGGAAATGATTTAATATAGGTACTAATTAGACATTATATCGCATTCAAAATTATTACTATAATTCAATAATAAATCTCAGGTGTTTGGATTAATAATACAAAACAATCGTGTTATTATAGCAAGATTAACAATAACACGATTGTTTTGTATTATTAATCCAAATACCTGAGATTTATTATTGAATTATAGGTACTAATTTGAGAGTCATAATCAAACCTTATCACAAGTGAGGGTAATTTATGGGTCAGCATTTACATACAATTTCATACAAAAGTAGTGTTTTTTTTTGTTAATAGTAGGGTTGCCATCTGTCCGGGTTTTCCCGGATTTGTCCTAGTTTAGAGGGCATCCGGGGAGCGTCCGGGCGGGGCTTCATTTGCAGTCCGGGTTTAAAAATTTAAGAATAAAAAAAATTTAACTGATTATTAAAACAATTTGTAACAAACTGTAATAAGTTTCTGCTTTGTTACGTACATTTAAAATGATGATAAAAGATGACTAAATTTAATTTTAAGGTCTGAAAATAAATAAAAAGGTGATTTATGACATTTTCAATTGTTTTTTATTACACTGACTATGTTTAAAAAAACCTGTTGACATATCCGGGTTCTGGGCTCTAAAATCCGGGGTTTTCACGCGTCTTGTCCTGGTTGCCAAATTTTACAGATGGCAACCCTATTAATAGCGAAGTCAGTACTTAGCAGCGTTGCCAGACGTCCCGATTTTGGCAAGACGTCCCGATTTTTAAATCAAAATTAAATGTCCCGCGCGGGACAGGCTCAGTCCCGCTTTTCGGGGATAACTCGACCGTGCGTAAATAATTATTATCTTATTGTAAGTTGCAATTTGTAACACTCACTCCTCAGACTATTGTTCGAAACGCCATATTTTATTAATGAATAAAACATTTTTGATTTTGATTTCTGTTTTTTTTTTATTTTTTTTATTCAGAAGACGAATAAGACTCAACTATTTAACGATAGGGTAAATCTGATTTAAAATATCATATTTTTATTAAAATACATTTTCTATGGCTATTTTTGCTATCTATTGTTACGTAAACGTAATTTGAACTCAAATAAAAAGATAAATATTTAAAAACTTCTGATTATATACGTTTTTTTACTATGTACCGCTTTCGACGAAAGAAACCCGCTTTTTTCACTCAAAAAGTTCCAAAATCCCGACTTGGCAAAAAAAAAATCTGGCAACGCTGGTATACTTAGGCACAAGTATTATCACATTTTTGGTTCTCTGGAGAATCACCTTTAGCGTTATTTTAGTTTGTAATTTTACTTTTAATTGAGTTAAAATTTTTCTTTATGTTTTTAGTTTTAACACATCCTTGTGTGTCCACGAATTTAATCAATAACATTTGAAAATCAATAAGTTCAGAAACTTTAATGCTTGCACAGAACACTTGTACGTTTAGATTAGTCTTTTGCATGTGGGTTACAAAAATAGATTTCGATGCGCGGTGACTACAGGTACCCGGCTTTGCAAAAATTCATTAAATGACATATAATTTAATATTTACGATGCTTTCATTTATACTTTTCCATAATCTTTACTAACTATGGTCAAATGTGGAAAATTATCTATCGTTTTTATTTTCATATATTTTAACCGAGCTGGGTAGAGTAGTGGTGACAGCACTAGACTCGCATTCGGGAGGTCCGGGTTTGAATCCCGGCGGGGGAAGATGTGGCTGGGACTTTTTTCTACTGCCTATCGCCTAGAAACGGTAATTCCTGTACCGGCCATCTTGATTGAGATTTTCCATGGTTTCCCTCAATTAATTCCAAATAAATATCGAGATGGTTCCTTATTTGAGGCCATGGCCGATTACCTATCAAACTCCTAGTTCAAAAATTGCCTACCTTATCCTAATTTCCTATAATTCCTTCATTCGCCCATTGCTATTACATAAGTTGAAGTTTTAAAAATGTAGAAAAATAACGGGAAGTGTGGTAGATGGAAAATAGTAATGGTGCGAATGGCATCTGTTATGACATAAAGTCGAGAAACGGACGTTAAACGCATTATTATTATTATTTTCATATATTTTTTGATTTTGCATATTTCTTTCAAAAAAAGCTTGAGATCTATTTTCCATAACTCTATTTTGAAATTACCATGTTTTAGTTTATATTAAAAACAAAATCGTTTTTTTACACGATAAAAAGAAACAAAAAATTTATTTGAGGGTTATTTTCCGCTATTTGGCTTGGACATTTTGTCTTTCTGAAAAACACAATATTTAATTTCTTCAACTTATAGAAAGTACTAAAGCAGTCTGTCCTTGGTAATATGTCGTTTTTTTTAAAGAAAAAACAATCAAAAATAGGTTTCCAAAAAGTACTGTCTGATATTTTTTGTGAGCATAAAAGTGGGAATTGCTCTCTTTATATTTTAAAGAAAGGTCGTTCGCCACACTCGAAAAAAAAGAAAGGAAACTGAAAACAAAAGAGCGTCGTATATAGCAATTTAAGTTTACGTACAAACAATAGCGTAAATACAGCACAATTTTTTCTACGGACTGTCCGTATTGGAACGGTTGTTTTTAGCTGAGAGCAAATACCCCTCCATCACATGTTCAGTACATAAAAACAACTGGCCCAAACGTATAGTGGTCATTGAAGTCCCCCTCGTGTTGAACATACAACAGGGCGGGTGTACACACATTGAGGTCTTATGGTATGGTTCTGTCTAGAAACCGGATGGTAGGGATATGGAGGGGTAGATCAGAGGGGGCACGACTCGGTAGCACGGTGTACGACTATTCTTATGAAAGATACAGTAAAGCTAACATTATATACATATACAAATAAATATATTTGTTATCGAAAAAAGACCCGGTTTTCTGCCAAAAACCAGTCAAAATAACGACTATTAGTTGTTACGGAAGTGAAATTTAAGTGCACAAGTGTTCCACAGGAAGTGCAACGATGTATCGCAAAAACAGCTGACTGTTGTGAAAAATTGTTATCGCGAGGGAAATTGTAAATTGTTGGTGGATAAGTGAACTGTAAAAAATTCATAAAATAAATGTTAGTGGTGGTTGAATGCCGGTATTTGGACTCGAAAGTGGACAAAATTTTGGGTTAAATTTGAGTGGCTCACATGTGTTTGCATAGTGTCAAACGCATACCACAATTCGCGCCAAGAAAAAAAATAATGGATGAAAAAAACTTGTTTTTAAAACGTTGAAATTAATTTATAGAGGGTCGTTGACGTTAAAATTAAGCAAAATGTTTCGCAATTGCTGAATTTCTAAACAAAAACTGATAAAGTATACGATTACCAGTTACGAAAAAATAATATTAATATATTGAAATAAATGTATATAATAAAAATAATATATATATTTTTAAAAGATTTTTAAACGTTTGCAAGAAATTTTTTTATTAAACTGTATACTTAAAATACCAAAAAGAAAAACAAAATGTATAAGCTACTCTCAGGTTTAAAAGACTATTTAAAATGGCAGGAGATAACAACTGATAGTGCGGTTTTCAGGTTACATAACCTCTTCACGACAGTCCTGTTGATGACATGTAGCTTAATAATTACAGCATCACAGTTTGTAGGCAATCCGATTCAATGTATTGTCAGTGGTCTACCCACCCACGTCATAAACACTTTCTGTTGGATATCGTCCACATTTACAATGCCGGATGCTTTCAGAAGACAGGTATATGCTTCACGTGTATTAAAAGTGTATGTTTATCTTTGTCGCAAACTGGTCACATTGGCGCCATTTTGCGTTGCATAGGTGACTTTGATCTCGTGTACGTAATATGCAATCAAAGTCACCTTTGACCCGTTGGTACGATATACCGCTACATCCAGCTGATTAAAACCACGTGATTGTCGGTTGTTTGACAATGCATTTTTTAAATGTTATCTCTCATCAATAATATAATATCATAAATAGACGCCCGACAAATTGAGGTCAATAACGCCCATCATATATGTAATTATCGTATTAGGTTGATTACAACTCGATCCTTTTTGATCAGCTCTTTTTTAGTGTTCCGTGCCCGGAAGTAGAATCGGAGGGATTAATTTCCCGAGCAAAAGTGTACCTTGATAATAATTTCTGGGTTCCTGAGGATCTCGAAGAATTCCTTATAGGCTGTCGAAGAATCACGAGCATTGTGAAGTTTTGAAGTTTCCGAAAAGTTCCAATAAAAACGTACACAGAATTCTCGGAAAATTATCCCATCAGGGGAACCCTAATAATTCGAGGTTAAAAAACACATTGAGATTAGCTGTAGTTTAGGTTAGAGATAGATTGCAGATTATAAATGTTCGAAAGCCCTGGTCAGTACCGTCTGTTGTATAGTTTGGAAATCCTTGATGAAAAGTTAATGTTTCGTTAAAACTAAGTTTGTATTATATTTCGATTATACGGTTCTTTAATTTCCATGTTTCGGATATCTTCATGTTACTTTAGTTGTAAATGAAATACTAAATAACATATATATCAATGATTAAATTTTACCACGAAACTGTAATTTTAC
The DNA here is from genome assembly GCA_034508555.1 of Venustoraphidia nigricollis. NCBI lineage: Eukaryota > Metazoa > Arthropoda > Insecta > Raphidioptera > Raphidiidae > Venustoraphidia > Venustoraphidia nigricollis. The sequence goes on from JAVRKA010000006.1 coordinate 7,815,126, forward strand.
ATTGAAATACGTAATACGTGATTTGAAATGATTTTTTAACACAACAAATTATTTTTGAAAGGGTTTCTAATACTTAGTATCACGATTCAATAATAAACTGAGGATTTAAATGAAATTCAGCAGTTTAAAAATAGGAAAATAGATAATTGGAACCGATAAATTATGGGAACACTTTACGAACGTTACATCAAGCCTCAGCGTTTTGCATATTCTCAAGCCCTTTCTTCCTATCCGTTATAAATTTTCTAGTTTTAATTACAAAATTGATTGTTTCAAGTAAAGCAAAACGCTTGTTGCTTTGACACTTTTTCCCTAAATAAAAGACTTTTCCCATTTGTACAAACCCAAACCGGAAACATAATGTGAAATCTGAAATACACTTTGTTAAAATTATAAAGATCGGTCATTTCCGCTGACGTATTTTATCATTAAGTAATGTGTTGCTATGTAATTTCCAGAAGGATATTATTTTCTCATTACAAAATGAAATCTGTCAACTGTAAATATAATTGTTACGTCGACGAGAACGGTCATTTAAAGTCGGCCATTCACCACGATAAGAAATTCTTAACGGATCATTTGTTGCAACAAGCAGTCGTGCGAAACGAGACGACTAGACAAAAATGAAGAATATGCTTGTAATTGCTTTTCTGAAGAAAAAAAAGACTTTCGGTGTAAAAAATGATGAATGACCCGAATAAATCACAAAATCGTCATTTCTGTAATGACTTTTATTTTTTTTATAACCATCGAATGGCAGAGTCAGGGCTGCCAAATATGTTTGTTAAAACTGCCGCGACCTTAGTATTCAGGGAATGTTCATTAAATTTCAGATTGAAACGTTATTACTAAATACAGAAACACTGGAAATAGCGGGTATCATTGTCCGGGTCTTTTTTTATTTATTTTACGGGTACCAGGTTGTTCGGGTGAATCCTGGGACATTTAGCAATCCTCAATAGGTTTATTTGAACCTAGTAACAATCCATAGTTTTATTTAATATTACTTTTAATAACAAATTTAAAATCAGATTAGGAAATGCTACGTGAAGATCGGTCGCAAAATTCAATGCTTTAAAACCTACTTCTTTCCGATTGTCATAGGCTTCAGATTATTACGTTAAGTAAAACGAGGTTGAGCAAAAATGTAAAGCAAGTCGGTTAAGCCCAGCGTTGCCACATTTTTTTTTTGCCAAGTCAGGATTTTGGAACTTTTTGAATGAAAAAAGAGGGATTTTATTCGTCGAAAGCGGGACATAGTAAAAAAACGTATATAATCAGAAGTTTTTAAATATTTATCTTTTTATTTGAGTTCAAATTATGTTTACGTGACAATAGATAGCAAAAATAGCCATAGAAAATGTATTTAAAAAAAAAAATGATATTTTAAATCAGATGTACCCTATCGTTAAATAGTTGAGTCTTATTCGTCTTCTGAATAAAAAAAAAAAAAAAAAACAGAAATCAAAATCAAAAAAGTTTTATTCATTAGAAAAATATGGCGTTTCAAACAATAGTCTGAGGAGTGAGTGTTACAAATTGCAACTTATAATAAGAGAATAATTATTTACGCATGGTCGAGTTATCCCCGAAAAGCGGGACTGAGCCTGTCCCACGCGGGACATTTAATTTTGATTTAAAAATCGGGACGTCCCGCCAAAATCGGGACGTCTGGCAACGCTGATTAAGCCTCACGCGATTTTTGAGCTAATTTGATGTAAGAATCTCATTCAAGGTTAATCAGATACTTCGCGAATAGAAAAGTAGCAATATTAAAAATTGCATTAATATATTTGTAAAAACTGCACTTACGTCAATTCCCTAGCCTTATGACTGCTTCAACTTTAAAATATGCAAATAAACGGATATGTATGTTAATTGTTGTTTACGACTGTATATGCAAAACATCAAATGTGCAGATTAGTTCATAAAAATACTTAAAGCATTTTCTCAGTGATTCTCGTTTTTCATTTTCAAAAAAACCGTAAACATGAACATAGACAAATGATTTGGCAATAGATAAGCTTGTGCAAGACATTTTGTTTGTGTTTGCCAGTTGTCATTATTATATTTGCATATTTTGAAAAACATTCCTATTGTAAATTAGTTCTCAGAATATATTATACATTGGGTTTGGTATCGTGCTCCAGTGTAAAAAGTGTCAACACTTTTGACACTATTGAGTTATACAAAAATGTAATATACCCCGACCTCTTGGTATTCAAAGTGTCCACTAGTAGCCCCGACTTTTGAGCAGGGGAACATAGTAAGTGTGGACCACGTGATGTCAGAGTTTGATAATTGTTAGAACAAACTAATATTTTTTGTAAACCTAACTTACACTTTTCAGTGTAAATTTCACTCAGTTATCTATACTACACTAATATTCCAAACACACCTATTATATTATGTAGTATACCTATTGTGGAAATTAAAAAAAAAAACTTTTCAACCCTTATACATATTAGGGTCTCAGAAAGCTCGATATACATTATTATTTATTTTAACCGATTTAATGTCGAATAAAGAAGATCGACGTTCTATTAATGGGCTCATAAACTTTTATATAAAAACGAACGAGACGTTCTTTTTGTATTTGAAAAATAGGGTATAGTGTACTTCAAATAAAATCTAAAAAACCCGGGTCGCAGTGCCAAAACCCTGCCGACAATATAGTGTATTTGCTGATATAGGCAGTGTGGCTTTATTATGCGAACTTAAGTTGGTTTTTGGGTAAAAAAAAAATTTTACTCCTTAATACAGCCCTTAAAATAACATTTTTTTTCTTAATTGCAATATTATTATCAATCGAACCTCTATACCAAATTATATGCAACTTTCAGTAAATAATTCACTATCTGCAAACTAGTGTTTTCATAAAATTTGTAAATCCGGTCCTGTCGGGCCGATTTTATTAAAATTTTGGGGATACTTTTTAATTACTACCAAAGAGTTAAATTTCAATTTTGAAACGATTCGGAGAATTTTTTCGGTATTTTGGGGCCCAAAAACATTTTTCAACCCCTAAAAACTACCCTTAAAATAGCCCGATTAGGCCCATTTTAAATAGGCTTCTTGCGGTGATGGATTTCAACACGTGGTCCAAATTTCGTTGAAATCAATTAACTCTTTCGAAAGTTATTGCGCGTACACACATATATATATATATATATATATATATATATATATATATATATATATATATATATATATACATATATATATAAACATTTTTAAAAATGGTGCCAAAGTGTTTAGGAGGTTATGAAACGTCGAGAAATTTTGGTCCGACCCCTAGGTCCCGCCATCCGACCGACGCCAATAGTGTATGTTGCCATATGGCAAATACACTAAAAATGCACAAAGGTTTCTGAAGGCTCTATAAAGTATAAATACAAATTAAGTAAATCAAGTAATTTTGATCAAATTGCGATGAAGTATTGAATCCTTGATATTTCAAATTTTTTTAATATATGAAAAAACTAGCTGCACACTCTGGACGCAAAGGACTATTTTTTCTCACTGCGCATTCTCGTTTTAGCCTATTATATAGCCTGTGCTATTCAATAAAAAGTAGGTTTTTAAATAATTTTGCAAATCGGTTCAGTGATCCTTCATTTTTAAAGTAACATACAAACTTCTGCTTTTTTAGTGTGCGATCCGCATACAAATCTCGAAGGCATAGATGACCCTAGTTGTTGCGCGTCTATAATATTATATAACATTTCGAAATGCTGAAAATATTGACAATATAGCAAAGTTTAAGTGACATGTTCTTAATAGTCCTATCTCAAATTAATAAATGATGCAATACATTTATCTAAAAAGATAGAACTAAAACCTTTTTTTTGTAGGTTGGACTTGAAGTGCCGCATCCTGGTATCGACAATGACTACGGGAAGATTGAGGCACATAAATACTACACCTACTACCAGTGGGTGTGCTTCGTACTGTTCTTCCAGGTATATTGAAAGAAATATTTTTAAAATTTGTTTTAAGTAGACTAAGCAATTCTAATTTTTGGTATTATAGGAATGAAAAGTAGAATTTATACACCCTTTTGTTTTTTTTCCCTTTTTTCCTTTCCTTCTTTTATTTTCCTCCCTTTTCTGTTTGTATATCTGTATTACTTTTATTTTGTTTCTTTCTTTCTTAAATAATAAAAAAAAAAAAAATAAAAAAAAAAGTAGATTTGATTTCAAGACGATTGTAATTTTCGTTAGCCTGCATCAAACAAAGACGTATGTAGAATCTACATACGTCTTTGTTTGATGCAGGCTAACGAAAATTACAATCGTCCTGAAATCAATTCTACTTTTACCAGAGAAGATTCATATTCAATAAGTAACTGACAGAGCAACTGTGATAGAAATTACACTTTTTCTTTTTTTACTGTTTTATATATTACTTTTTCCTACGTAATTTTTTCCATGGGCTAGGTGGAAGATCAATGCAAGTTGAACCGTGCCTTTTGTGCGTTTTATATGTACAATAAACATTTATTATTATTATTGTTTTAAGTTTATAAATAATTGGGGACTATACGATTCCAGGACAAAGATACGTTCTTTCATGTTTTTTTTACATTACTTAAACTATTCCGAGGTTCAAAATTCATAGTTGTCAGGTTGCTAAAGTGTGGTTTCATAGCGGTGGCTACGAAGTCGCATATATTGTAAAAGATTGGTCTAATTGAGCACAAAGTTATGATCTTTTTCCTTGAAAAAAATAAATTGTCTATAAAATTTCAATTAAACTGAAATATTCACAGTAAAACGTCATAAAAATTGTATAGTACTAATGCTTGAAAAGTATGTTAATAATATTATAATAAATTTTTGAATATTCATTTAATTTTTTCTGGGAAATGATGTAATAAAACGGATCTTTTATTTGCACAATGAATGGATTAACTTTAAATATGGTTGTCAATTAGCTAAATTGGTGATACTGTGTATTAAATATTTGCATTTGTTAATTGCATTTTTGTTCACATAAAAATGAAGTTTGACACTATTATTAAAAAAAACAAACATTCGAGTCGCAATGTCAACCCCTGCCGACAAGCTATAGTGTATTTTGTTCATTATCGTCTTACTCCCATACAATATCTCTTAAAATAATAAATTTTAACAAGTAATTAAAAAACACTTGAAAGTTCTACAAATAATTCTTTATTTCTCGACGATCGTTTGGGACAATAAGTCCATCCTCAGGAGTACTCCTGTGGATGGACTTATTGTCCGAAACGATCGTCGAGAAATAAAGAATTATTTGTAGAACTTTCAAGTGTTTTTTAATTACTTGTTATTATTAATCATGTTCTACCACGTGCCGAGTGAAAAATCAGTGCAAATTATAATAAATTTTGTTTTAATTTCAATATTCGGCCTCTTTTTTATAAACTCAACATCTGCAACATGTTATACATCCTTCAGTAAGTGATTTTATATTCCCATACTTGAAATTTCATAAACTTTTAAAGCCGTGTCTGGTCGATTTTTATTAAGTTTCAATTTTTACGGAAGGGTTAAATTTCGCTTTTCAAAGAATCCCGCTAAATTTTTTCTATTGGTTCTACCTACCTTAAATATGGTTCGTGTAATAAGAAAAACTGAGCTGCCATTATGTTTCATCATTATTTAAGATGGCTACTATATATATTCCTAAAAAGCTCGAACTACATAAAAATGAAAAAAAGGCGCTGTGTTTACCCGCTGCTTAGGCAAATGTTTTACGTACTATGCTTTCCGTAAGTTTCATCCTCTTTTAATTTTAACTCTGCCATCGATTTATATTTACACTATTGCAATTTTTGTTAGAACTCATTCTAATATCTTTGGAACTATGGAACATCACTATTCCACACGGAATAAAAATAATTTATTGTTGCCGAAAGCATCTCTGGAGCTATATCAACGTAGCCCTGCTGGTATGGCTGCCAAAATTTATAATGCTATACCATGCTTCATTAAAAATATTGCATCCCTTAATAATTTTAAATCTACATTGAAAAACTACCTGATTGAAAGATGTTTTTATAATTTACAGGAATTTTTTAATGTTTAATTTTTATCTTTGTACATGACTATGTTTCATACTCTCCTGAGTTTTCTGAAACTTAATAAATTATTATTATTATTATTATTATTATTATTATTATTATTGAATCGTAACCATTTTTACAGTAAAGGAAGTTAGGTTGAGGATCAATAAATAAATAAGCTTTACCAAGGTTTTGCTGATGGCCAACGTTTCGAAATATTTTTTTAGCTTAAGACCCTGAAGATGAAAATAAATTCTTCGAAACGTTAGCCATCAGCAAAACCTTGGTAAAGCTTATTTATTTATTGATCCTCAACCAAACTTCCTTTACTGTGACATTCTAGTGGATCAACACCACCATAACGAACCATTTTTATGTTCGCGGCTTGGGTTATAGGTCCCGTCATCCGACCAACACTAATAGTGCATGTGCCATAGATATTATATATGTATACTCGTATAGGCAAATACACTAAAAAAGGTGTTGGCGTTTTTACTCAAGGCGGACAAAAGTAATTTATTATTGTCGTAGTTTAAACGCATACAGTAATCTACTTTAGTTATTACAAAACCTAACCAAAGGGGCTTTTCTGTCTCTTTAATGATGAGGTTTTGCAAAATTGTTACCTGGATATTGAACTCATAAAGGTACACTAGAGCGTAAACTATTTGTGAACTATATTTAGAACTTCGAATAGGAGATAGTAATTTATCAAAAAAAAAAAAAAAAATGGATGCGTACGCATTTATGCGCGCTAAAAGTTATAGTTCTTTGTCGAAATTAAAAACTAAATTTTAATTTGCATGTAAATCATTTATTGCAAAAAAAATAATAAAAGCACTGAACAGCTATTAGACGGTACGCGCATTCGAATATAATCTCGCCTCGCAATACAACTGCATCGATGTATGGCGAAGGCATATCCTCTATTGTAAGAACAAGGTTCTACCTCTATTCTGTTGGTAGCCTTTTTCTGCAAGCAACTTAATTATGGTAATTTTAATGTTGCGTGTTAAAAGTTCACTCTCAACGAGCCAGAAGAAGTAGAACCTAAAAAAAGTATATTTAGATAAGAATTCCAGTATTCTAAATTCTCGGAAGTTCTGAAGAAATATCGATATTTTTGAAAAAAATTACATACCGTCGTTTTATAAATTGTAACATGGTAAGAGCGCACTGGTACTATTTTTACGACGTGTTTACTTATAAATCCTTTCAGGCGACAGGAATTAAAATGTTAGCTATCTAGTCAAAATTGGACGATTTTGTTTTTCATTATGATCATAATGCGGGGTTGCAGAAAGCATTGTCAAAAAAAATGATTTGACAATGACCATAGAGTGTGGTCATGTAAGTTCTATTTTTATATAAGTCCATTGTCAAATCAGTTTTTCTTAAAACGCTTTCTGTAACTCACTATAATTCTGTTTCATTTTCAGTAAGATTTTATATACGGTAAAGTTAATACTATCGGTCGATTGCATAAATAATTACTTAAAAAAATATAGACTAATTTCTGACACTCACATATCACTATTAAAATGTAACATTCAAAAAAATTCGAAAACAAAATTTTACATTTTTATGAAAAACAGTCATATTCTAACGCTAATTAGCTGAGCAGTCGAGCGCTTATAATTATCTATTATAAGTATAATTATATTCGTACATCAGCTTGATATATTGTTACTCTGAACGCTAAATTACCTTTGCTTTTAATGCTCAGTTGATATTTTCGCACCGCCGAAAATAATTTTAGGGCCGGTGCGCCAGCTGTTTCTGCTTTTAGTACGGGCCTGTAGGGGGCGTATAGACGGTTACCATATAAGGTAGATATTGTAAATTATAGACGTTCGACAAAGTAAGTTAAGAGGATATTTTGTGTGAGGCTGGCTGTATAATGAATATGTGAGAAGTATTTTATGATCATGAAACGCAATTGAAAAACATGGTTTTACGTAATATGTGTACAATCAATTGTCATTTGTGTCAGGGATCAGTTTTTCTGTGAATAATTTGAAGTTTATCATTAGAATGCACATTCATGAATGATTTGCAGTAGTGATTTCGCGTTTTTATAATATATTAATTTGCTAATTAGTATATATTTTATACGTATTGCAAGTCATGTTTGTATATAGCAGTGATTCCCAACTTTTTTTGTTTAAAAGAATCTTGAAAATATGTAAAATTACGAGAAATCCTTATGGTTGGGGTTCTACAGAATAATTTCGAAACAACGTGTAAACTGTTAGGGTTAATAAATGATAACAAGTTTTCGTAAATTATTACGAAGCCCCGGTGTTCTGCTCGAAACTTTACTTGGGGATTAGACGATTCTCTTGAGTGTAATTAAAACTGACCAATTAAAAAAATAAAAATAAATGCGATTTATTGTTAGGCCAATTGTCAAAGATTTTTTGTCGTGTAATATCAGACTTGGACAATCATTTAGCCACGTTAGTTTAATATTTCAATTGTTAAAATGTATAAAATACATTTTTGCTAATATCGAAAAAAATTTTCTTCAAAGTGAAACATAAAAATTCCATGATACAAATTTTAAATTTTGTAATTTCTATTATAGATAAATGTGGATATATTAATAAATTCTTTTGTACGTAAAAGATAAATTTTGTTTCATGATTCTATAAGTTGATCAGATTCTACTTGAATCTTTTTCTGTTTTCATATTAAGTTCTCACGAAGTTTGGGCATAGTGTCACCTTTCTTATAATAAATAGAAATATTATGTTTATTAATATTTAAATAAATACTCACTCTGTAAGCGTAATCCATAATCGTGTGAACAGATTTGATATTTACATACATTTACAATTATTTATCACCGCTTCACTTTTGTTTATTTGTGCACAATCAACTCACCAGATGGCTACCGTTCTGTCGTTGATTGACTCGTAATTATTATAAAGTTTGAAATGAATACACTTTGTAAATTTTTGTTTGCAATTAAGACGGGGGTTTAAAAATACTGTGTTAATTATTTGTTTATGTCTAAGGAATAATTTGCACTGTTCATAATTATCAAAATTTAATACGTGGGACGACCCTCATATTATGTTATTTCTATATCGTCAAACATAGAAATATGAATAATATCGGATAAGTTGTGTAAGCTTTCTTTGCGAACAAGATAAATTGATGTAGTTATCACGTATTATTATATCAGTGTCTAGTAGATACCTCATGGTTGTGTTTTAATAGACACAACAGACTTATAATTTCTGCCGAATGTTACATTTATTTCAGATTATGTCTCAATCTGCACAATTTCTTTTTATCTAAACGTGATTTGACGAGGATAATTTTTGCAATGCTTTAGACAAGGCTTTAGCCCAATAGCGTAGATTCATTTTAATAACTTATGCATTTTTGTGCTATACAGGTTGTCTCAGAATGATTGTCCACGGATAGAAAAGTTCATCAAAGTTTTTTGATCCGATGTTGCATTTATGAGATATTTAATCACCAATAAATCGAGCAGAATATATAAAGAACCACGCAAGATCCTCCACTTTATAACGTTTTCACCTTTTGTAAATCTTTAATGTTTTTTATTTATGCGAAAATAAGTTATTAAATTTATTTTTTTTGATATTGTATTTAAAATGAGAGGTAAGCACTGTACATATTATATAAATGATTATTAATAATATTAATAAATTAAATATTAACACTTAGTTGTTTTCTGTATGCCAGAAATATTAATGTATTTTATAAAGCCACAAATTTTAGAAAAGTCCCAGAATTTAGTTTATTGTTAATATTGATAATGTGGATCTGATATTCGATTGGTGGTGTAAGACGTTTTCTATTTAAAATATGACAGAGAACTGAACTGAATTTTAGTACAATAAAGTGTTTGATTTTAATGTTCTGACCTTGGCAAGGTCGCAAATGAAATAGGATAATTAAATAATTATTGAATGTTAGATAATTTCTAAAGGAGATACTAGATTTTAACATTTTACTGAATAAATTTTATATAGAGATTTTAAATATTATGTCAACATAAGAAAAATTTGTATATATTGCAACTAATTGGTGATGATTAATTAATTAATATCTCATTCTACTAAGAATAATTTTAGCTATTTTACTGTACTATAATAAATTAGCAAATTCTGAGCAAAATAACATCTAAACAACTTCATTCTGAATTTAAATAAGCTCAAAAATACATTTCCGTACACCCCCTATAAAATAGCTGTTTTTGGTGCTTGTCCAGCGCCGGTAGTAAAATGGCCCATTACATACTAGTGCGTAAATTAAAACAAAAGAAATACGATTTTATAAATAAATAAACAGATAAGTTAGGTACCGATAATATTATTATTTCAAATAAAATTAGCTGTTGACGACTACGGGAGCGTTGGATTTTTTTCTCTAAAGGATTGATTGTCCAAAAAAGGGTTGGTAGCCTCTGATCTAGAATATCGGTATATATTATTTCTCAAAAGTGTTTTTTTTGTCGGTATGCAATAAATACTGTATCAAAATTAATGTTTGATACACCATTTCGGCGATTATGTTTTCTTTGAAAAATTTCAGTTTAAAAATTTTAACAATTTCATTACAGAAAATAACATTCAGTAAAAATAAATGTCGCCATCTGGAGCACCCGTATTGCCAGGTTATATATCGATATATTTTCCATACAGACAATGTTTGACATAGGATTATTTATTTAGGGATAACAGTTGTTTCTTGTGGGGTTGAGTTACTGAGCACAAAATTATGGGAGCCAGATCAAATTTCTAGACACTGTATTTCAGGTGACCACTGGAATGTGTTGGTCATTGACTAGTACAAAAAAATATAGAGTTTATAACAATTGATCGCGCTGGAATTTATTAATCCTGATAATTTTTGTTCAGACAAAACCTTAATTTTTTGCCATATTGAAAAAGATTCATGGCTTTGGAGCAGACTATCGTGGATCAATGGATGTCGTCGTTTTAATATGATGCAACGTTTTAATTAGACGCTAATGACGTTAGTTGTCGAGCGTCTATAATTTGCAGTACATATAAAACATACATAGAAATACTGGTGTTCTTAGTGACGATATTAGGAAAATTTGTATTATTTTTTTGTCTAAGTTGTATTGATTTTGGATTTTTTTACAGGCGTTAATGTGCTACACGCCGAAATTCTTATGGGACATGTTCGAAGGCGGTCTCATGAGAACTTTGGTGATGGGATTAAACATTGGAATTTGTTCCGAAGAGGAGAAGAACAAAAAGAAGAAAGTTCTGCTTGATTATCTTATGAGACATATTAAGGTAAATTTATTTTTTATGTATATTTTTAAACAAAATTAAAATAAAAAAAACCCGGGTCGCAGTGCCAAAACCCTGCCGACAATATAGTGTATTTGCTAATACAGGCAGTGTGGCTTTATTATGCAAACTTAAATTGGTTTTTAGGCAAAATAAAAAAATTGACTCCTTAATACACCCCTTAAAATAACATTTTTTTTCTTAATTGCAATATTATTATCAATCGAACCTCTATACCAAATTATATGCACCTTTCAGTAAATAATTCACTATCTGCAAACTAGTTTTTTCATAAAATTTGTAAAACCGGTCCTGTCGGGCCGATTTTATTAAAATTTCTGGGACACTTTTTAATTACGACCAGAGGGTTAAATTTCATTTTTGAAACGATTCGGAGAATTTTTTCGGTATTTTGGGACCCAAAAACATGTTTCAACCCCTAAAAACTACCCTTAAAGTGCCCAGATTACGCCCATTTTAAATAGGCTTTTTACGGTGGTGGATGTCAACTCGTGGGCTAAATTTTGTTAAAATCAATTACTCTTTCGAAAGTTATTGCACGCACGTATATATATATATATATATATATATATATATATATATATATATATATATATATATATACGTATATATATATATATACGTATATATATATATATATATATATATATATATATATATATATATGAACATTTTTAAAAATGGTGCCAAAGTGTTTAGGAGGTTATGAAACGTCGAGAAATTTTGGTCCGACCTCTAGGTCCCGCCATCCGACCGACGCCAATAGTGTCTGTTGCCATATGGCAAATACACTAATAAACCCCTAAGAAATAGAAATTCTTAAATAGTGCAGGTCCTGACAAACAGACGAACAGATGGGCAGACAAAAATTATTGAAACGCGTGCTTCTATGTGTAGGTATCATAAAACAATTTAAATTCCTTAAATAACACGCATGAAGACGCGATTACTGATCGAGAAGTCCCCTTGCTTATTTTATGTGTAGTATAATGTGGAAACATTCTGTACAGACAAGTGTACATAGCAAATACTCGTAGACGGAGAGCCAACCGTCAAATTCCTAAGGCTCGAATACACTGATAAATAATTAGGAAGCCACAATTATTATTATTTTTATTCTGCGGAATCTTTCCTTCATAAATAAAATTGATGTCAATGTAAACAAAGACTGTTACACTTCACACTACAGAAATAAAATTGGTATATTTGTAAAAAAAATATAATAATAATAATAAGACCGACTGCGGGTATTGAACTTACGACCTTCGGGTTATGAGACAGCCACTACCCTCTCACTCATTTTAATAGCACAACCGAGCTGGGTAGAGTAGTGATGACAGCACTAGACTCGCATTCGGGAGGTACCGGGTTCGAATCCCGGCGAGAGCAGATGTGGCTGGGACTTTTTCTTTCTGTCGTTCGCCGAGAAACGGTAAATCCTGTACCGGCCATCTTGAATGAGGTTTTCCATGGTTTCCCTCAATTAATTCCAGATAAATATCGAGATGGTTCCTTATTTGAGGCCATGGCCGATTACCTATCAAACTCCTAGTTCAAAAATTACCTACCTTATCCTAATTTCCTAAAATTCCTTCATTCGCACATTGCTATTACATAAGTTGAAGTTGTAAATAATGTAGAAAATAACGGGAAGTGGTACATGAAAAAATGGTAATGGTGCGAATGGCGTCTGTTATGACATAAAGTCGAGAAACGAACGTTAAACGCATTATTATTATATTATTATTATTATTTTAATAGCACAACGTTATACGGCTGTTTTTTATAGTACACGGTATACATGTATTGCAACGTTTCGTAATACTTTCAATTTCATGAATCGATTTTACTCTGCCGTGCCAAAATAAGTTTCACTTCAATAAAGATACGTGTCATGGGACGCATGGTCGAAGTGAAACTTCTTATAATAATAACTATTTCCTGTTTATAACCTCAAAATCGGCACCATGTTTTTGGTAAACACAATTGTATGTATCGTGACGATTTTTTAGTTTCATAACAAACATTTGTTTCCTTTTACCCCACAAATTGTCAAGATGCTCCATAAGACGTTTCACTCCAAAAATAAATTTTGCAGCATATTTACATCGTTGAATAAACATCATATAAAAAAGGTGTGAATGACAGGGTACTCACGAGACTTGATGTGCAAACATGGGAGCTCAGATTTGTTTTCGTTCAGAAGAAATATGGACATGCATTGATTTTAATAAACAACATATTTTTGGTCTCCATCTAACATGACTCAACCCTTTAAGCAAGATATGAATGATGATAGATTGCTTGGTATCGTGGAGACCTCACGAGTGTAACTAAGGGTTAATTGTGTGCCAGCTCGTATTCCCATTTAGTCCGTACCGTGAGGCTCCCTATTTGTCTGTCTCAATGATAATTCCCGCGGGCTTTGTGCGTGTTTTTTGGTACATTGAAAATCTGACGGTCGGCTCTCCGTCTATTATAATATTATACTTTGATTATACTACTTGTTGGTACTTAAGTAGTACTGTCATGGCCTATTACAATCTATTTAAATAATATCTGAACGACGTAATGATAAATTATAAGAAATGTGATCCAATAATATTGTTATTCATTGTGTGAGTTATATGAGAAGTCAATTGCACTGGTTTGGTATGTGAACTGTTAAATGATTATTAACTTTCACTGAAAAGTGCGTAGAGCAATGCGGACAAATCAATGATGGCGCCAATTTGATGGGTTTGAGAACTTTGTTCTAATTAGTCGAATTTGTTTGTTACAAACCAGATCTCTTGTAGTTGTATTTTCAGACTATTTAAAAAAAATATTAAAGTAAAATTTGAATTCTTGATAGTTCCAAACAGTTCTAGTAATTGGTACTCTTAAACAGTGAATCTAAAACAGTTATTAAAATTAACTCATGTGCCAAAACGACTCACTTAAGAGTTTATAGTATATCTTGCGTAAAACAATTTCAAAGACGAGGAACGGTTATGGAATGTTTCTCTGTTGAGTGGACTTGTTTCTGCGAAATATATCCAAATACCTCTGTATCCTTGTATCACTGGTACCTTTGCATAGAAGGAGGGCCCGTGGTGGTTTTGTTTCGCAGTTTTTAAGTCTAAACGTACACGGTATGCTTCTTTAGCAGAGGCAAATGGGATACATAAAACAGCACCGGGTTAAATGATCGACGGTTCATATGGAGGGCGGCGTTGTTGCTATAACAGAGTTATATTGACCCTGATTTTAAAGCAATTTGAGAAAGTTAGGATTCACTAAGATTCTGCCTTGTTTAAAGGAAAAAGCCATAACATGGATTAATAGGTAGAAAAAATCATAAAACAGTAAGTAGGTACCCGTATTTTCAAACAGAAACATTTATTGGGTAAACTAGTTAAAACGTAAAGAAAATTGTATAAATTTCTATAATAAATGACATATTTGTAAAAAATTAAAATTAGCTCGGTAGTTCACCGAGAATTCCCGAACCGGCATATCGGAAATTTACCCGGTATCCCGGTGGCCCCATTCGTCCCTGCTTCTTAGTAAAAAATGCTGATCATATCCGAATATGCCAGACGAATGGCGACAGATCTCGTGATGAAATTGCACTACATGCTGGGGTATGGACATGTTAAGATGTCTTCTAAGGAAAGATATATCATCTCCGACGGAGGAGACAATTTTTGGGACTATGCAAGTCCGGAACTATCCAAGTCCCCGACAAAAATAGTTCATTTTGATATCTTTTACGACCACCTAACGTTTATCGGGGTAATTTTCACTTCTATGAAACCGAAATGTGTTTTGTTTCGACTGTTTTTAAGGGAATGCACGCATTCTTTTGATCCTTCTTGGCTCACCCAGTAATAAATCAAAACTTTTAACCCATAAGACCCATAAGAATTGGCTTTGAATAACTATTTTTCCAAACTTAAGATTGGATGAGGCTTAAGTTAATGACCTGTAAGCAAATTGTGCTTTTAATTCCCACGTTCTTTGATGACTACCGAATTATCATATTATAATAATGTTATTGCAATGTATTGGGTTGCAAGTTGCATCAGCTGCAATTCAGACCTCGGTAGATTGTCAACACCAGACGACGCTACTAAGCAGTGCATAAAAACTATCCAATTCCGTTTCAGTCTACGTGTGGTTGTTGATCCCTTTACTACGTTCAGATTACTCATTCAGATAGTAACGACTTGTTTAATATCAGCCCCATAATTGGGGATTCACCGAATGGCAAATTTGCCGGATATTAGATAACCGCATAATGTTTGCTAAATACGTTTAACTGTATTTAACAAACATTATGTTTTAGGACTCAAATTTTCAACACCATCTAGTTTCAACTGACTTTACTTGAGTTTTTTGTCCCTACTTCTAACGCAAAGTGCCTCCTGCTCCTCCTACACTGCTCAGCCAATGGAAAATTACGTTTCACAACGCTTAGCCTCAAATTAGTAAAGATTTCTTCTGATTAGTCTATGACTGCCACGAAGTGAAGATGAGGAGAAACTGAAAATACATGAGTCGATGAATTTCAACAGATTGAAAAAACGTTTTGAATCCATGCAGCTTCTTGCGAAAGATAAGTTATGTTGATAACAAAGATGCAATGTTTCAAAATATCCTAATAGTATAGTAAATGGTTCACTTGATAATTTAAAAATTATTTAATATTTTAATAATTATACTAAAATTAAAATCGAATCTTGATATTTCTTCTTTCGCCGGCACCACTACTTCTCATACACATACGCGAATGACGTTCAGTTGTTGAGCGTCTATAGGTTACAATCTTCTACAGATATTAATTTCACATGACTTATAAATTAATAGGAAAAATGTGTTTCAAGCTCTCGATTCTTAAATTAGTGAAACCGTTTTTGATAAAATAGGACGAGTTTATTTAAAACAACAAAGGTACAATAAAATACATGATGAATATTTATTGTGACTGACCCGTATATTTATCTCATGAATATCGGTTGCATTGCACGTTCTACAAAAGATACAATTTGCAAATTTGCAGTGTCACAAAGTGTGTCAGTGTAAACATGTCTTTATCAGTCGGGTTGCAGACAGAAAATGACCTTGTTAATCGACTTAATTGTAACAGCTGGCAGTTTAGTGACATCATCAAGCTCAGATTTCTGAGATGTAAGTCGTTTTTTCTACGTACTGCTGCAGACGTAGTTTTTAATGGAAACTGTACTTGGACAGGTAGGAATTGTGGTTGAGAACAGTCGATGCTCTGTTGCAAGACCTAAATGCCAGGTTCTAATCTGATTACAATTAAAGGTCTCAATTGAATATTCAATTCATTTGTAAAAAATAATATTGAAAATATGAATTGATACTAGACCCAACCACACCTGACATTATTGGACTTAACAAATATGCAAAATACCGTCAATTATAAATTGGTAACAGTCAATTAACTTGTGCGTTAATATTTTGTTTCTGACCGATTAATAATAACTAAAAGGCTATAAATGTCCACACTGTATACACATTTTTTCGTTGGTACTATATTCCGTACGGCCAATGTTAAAATTAACAGCGCTGTTAAAATTCTATCTGACTTTAACTTTAATTTGTTAGAAAGTGATAAATAACATTAACCATAAAGAATAACAGCATTAGTGACCTATCTAGAAAATAATTTAACAGCGATAATTTTTAATTCAAGGTGTATATGAGAATTTTGCATGTACGCGGACCTCCTATAAAATAGCTGCTTTTCACTTCATTTTCAAGATTTTTTACGGTTTCCTTATGAACAAACGTTATTTTTAATAGAAGGTTATTAGAAAACAACAACTGATAAGCAAACAGTGATTTACCATGTCTACAGGAAGTTGGTAATTCCCGTTATCTCCGTTGGTAGTTTGATATCAGCAAAATTCAAAATACAAACCAACAGATGTAATAGTGGTTTTCAACTATCTTTAAATTTCCTTCCAAAGATAATAATCAACCAGTCGCGTTTAATTAGTAATAAATAAATAATTAATCATCGTATAAAATGCGATATAACGCAAAATATATAGTGGGATTGTGGGACGCCCCCAAAATGACTGAACAATTGATTTTGTAGCCAATCGGATTAGTGATTTTGGAAATATAAGCAATTTTATGGATATTTTGTATTTTTGGCTAAGACTGAAATTTCTCATGTTAAAAATTATTTTCAAAATAGTTTTGGAACCCCTGTAGTTCTTCACACAGTTATTTGAAATATCCATTATTTTCTTTTTATTACTTATGAAAATTTTGTAGGAAAATTAATTAATTAATGTTTAAATTCCTTGATGATTGCCTCTTCCAATTCATGTTTTCACAGTATTGTTCGTTAATTCCAATAGAAAATCCAATTGATACCTTTACCGATTCTGGGATTAGAACCTGGGTTATTTATAACACCTAGCTACTTTTGTATACCATGTAATCCTTATGAAACACGCTTTAAACTGGTTATTAAATCTGACCGCAAACCAAATTCCGTTGAATAATTTTCTGTGTCATAATGTCTTCACATTTGACTGTATATAAAACTCTTCTAGGAAATGTTAAACCGCGTCGCACATTCTATTATAGCGTCATGAAGTCATAATTACATGATATCGTGCCAAGAGGATTCAAGAGTCGCACTTAATGCTTAAAAAATTGATCATTAAATTTAAAAAATAGTCGACGAGAGATCCATGCCTATACTTTTTATACCTAAGTCGTTCATAACTGTTTCAAAACAGCATTTTCTCAACAAAATAACCCTCTTTTTATATTCATGTATGGCTATCTTATTTGTTTATTGACCTACTGATGATTGAAAATACCGACAGGCTGAGACAAATATTTCAAATAAATCTGTCATTAATTATACAATTTTTCTGTAATATAGATGTATTTTAATTGCATTTATTATTGATGAATGATTTAGACTCAGTAGTTTTTTTAATGAAGCATTCAATTACATTGAAGCCAGGCTCTATCTTACCGAACCTTCCATAATATTGTTTCCATTAAGGCTGTCGGAACGCTCTGAATTTTGTTTGTGCTGAGACCCAGCGGTAAGGGGCGAGGGAGACAAAAGACATATTGTGGGTGTGACCTTCTTTAGCTCTGTCTCGCTCAAATCATCCGCACATTTCAATTTTTGGCTGGTGTCAACTACGAGGCTAAAATATGTTGTTGCAAGGGTGCTGCTGTCAATTGATTACTCTAAGTTTGGGAAATATTTTGAAGATTTAAAAAACTTTTTCGAAAAAGGAGGAGTCACTTTAGGTTTGTGATGGAACAGTTTAGTGAAATAAGTACGAATAAGGTCGTAGTATGATATTCAAAACGCGTGTTTTTTGGGCACAATTAATGGCAACTTTTTTCTAGTAAATCGTACATAAATAACAAAAGTAATCCATTAGAGACCTAGATTTGTCCTTTGTCTTCCTTATAGAGAAATAATTTTTGCAGAATGTTGACGAATAAGTCTACAATCAGTTGACAGCCGAAGCTCTATTTTTGGCTTAAATTCAGAGCGTTCCGACAACCTTAAAGGCTAGGGTTAATAAGACATAGTGGCACTTCATACTGTCAATTTGTTTTTCTTTCGAATAGTTACCAGTTCTCAGAATCGTAAAACTGGCAGTTTGTAATAGTGGAAGTAATGTTTTTTGGAATTATAGTAGAATTACACGAAGGACATTGCTCAGTTATGCTACGCCACTGTTCTTGATATGATAACAGTTTTGTTATTGATCTACTTTAGTGATGGGGAAATTACGGCTCACATAAATTTAGCCTACGGCAGTAGTAACTAAGATTTATAAAATCAGGTTCAGCTGCATAAAAATCACATAAATATTGAAAGATTACCATCTCTAATCTCTTCTGAAAATATTCTTTTTTTAAGCTTCGATTGAATTTTAACGAGTTGAAATCCTTCTCATAGTAACAGAAATCGGGAGAAGCCTAACTGCAAGCGTCTAGATGATTTGCAATTTATTTCATGCTTGGTAGTTTTTACATTTATTTATTTAGGGTCACCATTTCCCTGGACTATGCAGGATTAGTACCTGTTCTTATTTTCATTATATAATCAATTATTTAGGGTAATAAACTAAAATATTCAATTGATTTTTTCACCAGATCTCAGAATAGAACCTGAGATTATGGGATTTATAATTGATGTTATAGAAATGTCTTACAATCAACAATGATCGTGGTTATTCTTAACTCCAATCTTGATTTGATGTCATTGAAAATGTCTGAAATATTTAAAGACATTACGTTTTTATCATTAATGGGATTGTCAATGTTGATGATCGTTGCGTGTTTAAAAGATTTAAACTAATAACCTGTAGAGGATCTTTGAAGATAGTGGATGACAAATTCAAATGCAAGACCATTCCTAACAAGTAACTCTCTTTTGCTTGTTTTCTGATTCTCATTTTAAAAACTTGCGATCTGCGTTTCGGAACTAGTTATTGATTTTTAACGCATTGTTTTTTTTTTTACAGCGCCATAATTCGTACGCTCTTAGATACTGGGCTTGCGAAACCTTATGTCTGGTAAACATCATTCTTCAGTTATGGATAATGAATAGCTTCTTCGATGGCGAATTCTTGTCATACGGACTTCGAGTCATGAACTTCAGTGAAACGGCTCAAGAACAACGAGTCGATCCGATGGTTTACGTCTTTCCACGAGTAACGAAGTGTACCTTCTACAAATATGGTCAGTCTGGTACGATCCAGACGCACGATTCACTGTGTATATTGCCATTGAATATCGTCAACGAGAAAACATACATATTTATATGGTTTTGGTACATCATATTGGCTTCGATGTTGTCTTGTCTTGTCTTATTTAGAGCATTGATTATCCTGCTTCCCAAAATGAGACCGAGACTATTACATGCAAGAAATCGTATGGTTCCAAAAGATATCTGTGATGCTATTTCTAGGAAAACTGATTTAGGAGATTGGTGGATTTTATATATGTTAGGTAATAATATGGATCCATTGATCTTTAGAGAAGTTTTATCTGAATTAGCTAAAAAAATTGAAACTAATGCCAGCAATCAATCATAGAATTTTGTTCTATCAATAATGAAAATGAGAATATAGAGCCTACTGTAGTTACATTTTTAAAAGACAGAAGTATATAGTTTCTGATTTGCGATACAATTAAGAAGTAATATCAGAGATGAAATAGTAACTATAGAGAATATTTACTACTCACCAGAAACGAATCTCATGGATGTAAAACAAACGAATAAATATGCCTTAACTTGCTCAGCAATTCCAAGACAAATCACATTTTCTAAAGTAATATTTTTATAATGAAGTATTTTATAGATTAACAACTGTTTCATCAGGTTTTCATTAGTGTATTTTTTGAAAGATCCTTGTACCAGTGACTACAAAAATATTAAAACAATATATTTTTTTACCACCGCTCGAGTTTACTGTTTTGTAAAAAAGGGGAGAAAAATCTCAAAGGTGATATTAATTTTCATTATAATATTAGAAACGGCAGTTTATATTTTTGATGCCACTTTGAATTCCTAATTTAGGTAACATTTATAAAGTGTATGCGAATTCAAATATTTTGTGAGCTTATCAGCAAGTTTGACAGTTGCCTTGCATTTTTAAAGTTAAATCGACAGGTCAGCTAATATTAATTATAATGAAATTTTGTTTTTTGTAAACGCGCTGATTTGATTTAAACGACTGATGAATTAAAATTATGTTCAGTTTTTGTCAAACAAATGACAATCTACATTACATTCCACTGCTAACTACGATTTTATATTTAAAACTGAGAATTATTTTTTTTTCTTGAAAAAGTGGATATTTTTTTTAATAGTTTCTACAGCCGATGTGTTCAAAGTTTTGAAAAAAAAAACAAATAAATAATCCAATTATAGATAGTCTAGTTTCTTCAATTATTAATAATAAAACAAAACATTCGCTTATTGCTTTCCCAAATTCTTTCAAGATAATTAATTTGTGAAATTTAATTAAGAAACCGGACTATTAAACTGAGCATACATTAAAATTAAAATTCTCACGTTATTTTTAATTATATTTCTGTGATTTTTAATAAGAACTATAATGAGTATTCATAAACTATTGTAAGACGCCATTTTTTAAATAAAATGAACGTTTTGTTTTGAATAATCAGACTGCCAAATTTTTGATATAATAATTTTTTATATCGCGTGCTTTTTAAATAATGGACGCAAATAATTAACTTTAAATTTTTATAAATTCCTATACATTCATAAATAAAAAATAAAATCATAATTTATAAAACAATATTTTTGCATGTTTATAGTAACTAATCACTATGTAAGTAATATCAGGTGTTTTTACCAACTGTAAAAAAAATTAATGATAGTTATGGAAGACTTTGGCTTCTGTAGACGTTTAGAACTTGTTGTTCGTTTATAATGTGAAGAGTTTCAATATTTCAATCAAAGATTTTTTAAGTTAAATTTCTATAGTGAGTATATGCGAAGAAACGAAAAAGCGCCACCATATAGGTGAATAAATGAGAAATAAAGAGACAGAGAATCCACAACTGACGCACTATTTGTGAACTACAAAACGTGTTTTATTTTCACTGCCATCTATAGTTAGGTGGGTAAAGTAGTCAAGAAGTGTTTGTTTTAAATGATAAAGAAAGAAATGGAAACGTGTGCTAGCTAAAGATTATACTTAAGAATTAGTCTCTTGATTATTTTTGAAGAAGAGAAAATAGTAGTTTATATATCTCGTTCGTAAATGAAGGTATTATATGAGGTAGCGACATTATGTTAAAACGAACGACTAGCAAGTTTTTAACATAATGTTATTACGAACAAAATATATATTATACTACATTTTTTGCACGCACATTCTATAAAATAGCTGTTTTTCACATCATAATATTTAAGTATACCTGTAATATTTTTGACAGTTCGGTTCGGCCATTATAGAATTTATATGTGGATTATGTGCTTATTTCTGTTGCTCATATCGTTTTAAATAGCAACTGACAGAGATATCACTATTGAATTAGTTATATCGAATTACTTTGGTTTTACTTTGTGCACTAGTACGAAATGAGTAATTTTACTACCGCAGCTCTTTTATAGGGGATCGTGCAAAAAATTATTTAAATACCTAAAGAAAAAATATGAATATTTATTTGTAAAAGAGACTTACAGAGAGTCTATTACTTAACCAGGTCACAAATGGCAACAAGTTCTAAAATTATTTTTACATATCAAAATATTGAAAACACTAGATCTGATTTTTTCTAAGTTTTATTTGTATTATAATAATATTTTTATGCATACTTAGATTTTATTATTATCGAATAAAATATAAAAAAGATATTCTAAATTTATGTTGAATTATTTGTATCATACCTTATTTTTTATGTTCATTTTTTTTAAATTTTGTGTTCAAACCAGGCTGGTGTATTTCAGCGCAACGCAGCGGTGAACCTTTATTTTTTTTAAAACCACCGACAGCTGGAGTTATTTGGGTCTAGTTTTCAATTTATTATGTATTCCTAAATAATAAATTCAAAAAACCCACCTGGAACCGTCCCTAGTTCTCAATTAGAACCTGAAAATAGAGGCTTCTACCAGAAAAGCCGTGAAAAAGCCTCATAAACAACAACCTCGCTACACCCTTGACTATTATCAAGCTGTCAATGTAGGTATTCAAATCTGCATACGGCGTTTAATTTCAAATGTGCTTCAAGTTTGGATACCGATTGATAAGTTTGTCAAGTTTTATCAAAATTGGTTTAACCGTTATCGAGCGATGGTACGTAAAACAAAACAATTTGAAAACATGTGATCCCAACTGCTGTCATGTATCATAAAAAATACCTGAAAACTCTTTGGAAACTAAATTACAGACAAAGATCACGTTATTATAATTTCGATATGCCTTCTACATGAGCGCTGGATTGATTCCAAGGGGATGCAATATGCAAAATGAAAGATTAACGCGTCGCAGCTGGAGATTTACTTTTTAATTTTAAAATTATTCAGAAAGTATTCATAAAATCTTTTTTAGATGTTAAAATATATCAACCAATCATTTCTTTTATTTTTGATTTGAAACATCTATTTGTGCTTGGATAGAAGTTTAGAAGAAGCGTTGCGATGCGTAATTCATTCGGTCAGCCTTGTGTCCCATCAGTTTTTCCGAATTGGCTCTCAATATCTATAGTGAACGCTTTCCTCTGTACTACACTACACACTTGCTACATTACGTATGGATTAGTGTATCGGCACTATACTTCTCAACATCAGTGTTATGGAACAAATTTAAATGTTTTACATCTGCTAGGGGTCCCACGGCGGCTCACATTTTTTTAAAATTTTTTTCTAAGCCAGGGAATTGCGATCTGACTTCCTCGTACCTATTATGCACCCTCCTCGCGGGGCCTTTTACGTTATTATGTCTATGCATATTATTATGAAAAAGATTTGCGTCATAAATATGACAATCATTTTCTTTTTATTACATATTCAGAAGTTCTGTTTATACAGCAAAATTATTTACTTTTCAATTTATTTTCAAGGCCTTGAACGTTTGACCATAACTATAAGGATAAGTCGCGTTTTGGTTACATATACAATTTTTAAATTGTAAAATGTTTGTCTGCTGTTATAAATAACTCGTGGTAGAATAAAAAAAAGTCGTTCATTTCTCATGGCTAAGATTCAGATGTCTAGTTTTAAAAATTATAATTCTACTCTGTAATTAAAAATCGTTTAAATAACACTGACAGACTGAGTGAAGCTGTGACGTTAAAAATGGAAATAATTTTAAGGTCAAATCTTTAATCATATACAATTAACAAATTCATAAGGCAATTAAAAAAACATTTAAAGAATTATGACCACAATGCCTATAGTCCAATCAATAAGTATATTCCAATCCGAATAAGTGCGAAAGTTTTGAAATTTTGGGAATTTGTAGATTTCCATGCCCTGAATGAAATGAGAAGAAAATGCGAAATGTTATCGGAATCGCCGGAACCCCCTTATCAGAAAAATGACGCATAAAAACAGTTTCTTTGAAATATCTCACTTCGGGTGCTTCATACGTCAAAAAATGTCTATATGAAAATAACACATAGATAAATTTTCTACAAAATATATATACATTTTATCTCTAAACTAAATAGTTTCGGTATAATTGACCAAATTATAATTTTTTGTAATTTACCAATAATTAATCAACTTTTACTAATTTTTTTGTATCCTTATTTGAAACCTATTGACCTAATAATTCTGAAATTTTTAAGCGTTTGATGAGTCACATAAAATAAAAATGCTATTTATGATAACAAAATTGTATATAATACCGACCGCACCGACGCTAGTTCAAAGATATTAGACAATGCCTAAAATATTAAAAATACGTATCACAAAATTAACTATATTTTCAAATTTGAATGACGAAAAAAACATGAGAATCAAGTAAACAATGAAAATGTCAACCTTTTTTTAATATGTAATGGTTTTATACATTCTTTTGTTAACATTAAGTATATATATGTTGTATATTTTTGGCACAATAATAATTTACGAGATAATCGTTAGCTTGGATTGGGCATAAACAATAACTGATCGAACACCGTTCTGCAAAAATGGCAGTCTGCGAACGTTACTGTCATAGCAGGTAACAATTTTTTTTTACTTTCTATTAATTTGTTTACTTATATAATATTTATAAACTATAGCAACAAAATAAAAATGGTTTGTTTATTAATAGTGGTATTGTTAATGCATCATAAAATACTGATTTTTTTTTCTGAATGCCTAACAGCTTTTTATAGATTTTTTGGACTAATCACTACTCCCTATAGTTACATACATGTATGTAAAGTGGCCCATTACTTCATAGTTTGGTAAAGTAACGCAAAAGTACGTGGTCCTACTAATTCAATAGCAATTTACATAAACTACCTATCAGCTACTATTAAAATGTGCGTAGAGCGGATAGTAATTCTCAAAAACAACTTAATATATAAGTGAAATTTGTTTTACAACCGGACTGTTAAAAATATTAAAAATATACTGAATACGAAGTTAAAAGCAGATATTTTACAGAGGGTACGTTAAAAAAATATCATCTATGTCTTGTGCGTAATGATATTACGCAACTAGATAATAAACAATCCATTATTTTGTATTACCCTCTGAAGACAGTGCATATAAAGCGGCCGATTATGCACTAGTAATTATATGACAGTATTAGTAATTGTTTTTGTGGATACATACTGTATATTTTATTTTGTTTTGGTAGATATTAAGCAGTGCCGCTCATTTTAACACAATGTCACAACTCGTCGAAAATATACTCTATTCCGTCCCAGATACATAAACTACTGTTTACACTTCGGAGTGATTCAGCTTTACCATGGTTCGTCAGCGACAAACTTTCAGCTTCCAAAAATTTCTGAACTATAATTTCTCTTATGCTTTCAGCTCATTTGTTTTGTTGAGCCATGAAGGCGCACCGAATATATTTTATTAAACAAGAAAACAAGTAAAGCAAAGTCAACAGAATGGGGAAATAAATTTTGTAGTTAAAATTAATATAAATTGTAATTTATTATTTCAAAATTCTCATCCTTATTTACAATAAATAAATAGTAAATACTAAAAAACTATGAAATATTAGTTTTAGTTTCCTAATCATATTTATGTCGTGCGCATGTTACAACTAAAAGTGTTAAAAAAATGGAGTTATTTTGCTATGTGTAATAAGTTAATAGCACCATCAATAGAATATGGTGTACATATTTTCATTTCGTAAAAATTGTTGACTATCACAAATATTCTAAAAAATTATGTAAACTTTTTCGGTAGTAGAAAATTACAATTTCAAAAAATGTAGTATACATATTAAATTATATAAAATGGACCTAAAAAAGCGATGCTTTTAAAAAATTTGCCACAAGTTGAAGAGATACCTAAAAATTATTTCAAGGGTGGAATCTTACATTAGAAGGGCCGAAATTGAGGGAAGGTAACAAACTTTTCGAAATTTAGTTCTTAAGACCCTGAAGCACCGAAGGAACAACACGGGGACCTTTTCCTTGCTATTTATTTTAAATAGAAACCCATTTCAACGAGTACAATTTTTTTGTTTATGGATTTAGCAGTCACGACGATAATGAAGATCGTCATGTTGCACCAGGAAAAATAAACATTAAACCACTACAATAAGAAATATCTACTAAATTTGTTCATTGTGTCAGTTGATGTTTTGATGTTATCACTGCATATGAAACACGGGGTAGCAAGAGCAACGGTATACTTTAAATTTCTGTAATTAGAAACACGGAGGAATATATTGCAACATATTTGAGTATCTTCAGAAACATGGAAAAGAAATAAAAAAGTTCTAAAAATTCTAATTATGGATTTGTATTATTAGGTGTATTTGGTATATTAGTGCATTGTAGATAACTCAAAGTTTACACTGAAAAGTCTATTGATATATGTTTACTAGAAGTGTTAACTGTTGGTATTCTTGATACAAAATGGCTTTTCACACTGGGTTCCCCAAAGACTGGAGCTGGCTGGTGTCTAAACTTTTAGTCTGACACTAAAATACTAACCAAATCAATGTACCTTACACATTTGCATAACAAACTCTATAGTGTCAAAAGTGTTAACACTTTTTACACTGAAGTCCGATACCAAACACACCTGATATTGACACTTGAAAGAGCTTTCTAACTTTTAAGTGTTCATAGATTAATTATTATTCAAATCTTATTTTGATCACTAGAGTGAAATAATGAAATCAAATTATAAAATAAAATTGGTGTCCCCGAATATGTCATTCTTTCGGAGGCTCAAAGTCGGCCCTCCATGATAGTATACTTAACCATATAGAAATATTTATTTATTATTGTGGAGTATTTATAGTTGAAGTTCTTAAATTTTGGCAGAGAAAATACTTCTTTTTATAGATAATATAAAAAAATAATTCCGCATTTTTACATGATACATTTGTAAAAATTGAACAATTATTAAAATATTTCCTTCATTCTTATTTTCAACTTTTTATATTTTTTTTTTTTGGATCTATATAAACCAATGTTATTAATGTTATAATTATTTAAAAAACGTAGTTTGAATTAACCATCGAGTAATAATTAATCTAATAACAATAATTTGCATTAATTAAATAACAAGTAAATAAACTTTATTCAAAATGTACAAAAAATAACATACATTTATGAATTATGCATCATTACTAATTTGCATTATATGTGAATATAGATTCACAACGTCAATGGAGCAAACGTTGATTGGTTTTTTGCTGCTCAAAAATGATTTTCGATTGCGTTACTTTGATTAAATCTTCTTTGTATGACTCAAATAGGAAAAATCTAACTCAAAGATCAGATTTAAGAAACGTACATGGACCTATTAAGGACAAGCATTTCTTAAAAGTTAGCAATCTATTTTTGAGAAGTAACTAACCAACCTTGCTTTATATGCATGACAACTCTATAATATAATATGCGATCTTAAGACTGAATGAATTATTTGTTACAAAGTTATGATAATATAAAAAATAACTTGTTTTATGTTTACAAATTAATTCTTGACACAATGCTTTACAAGACATAAATGTAACTAAGAAAATGGGTATAAATATTTATCTCGTTATTTATAACAGCCGGACAATTGACCAAAATTTCATATAAAAATATTTTTTTAATTTCAAATGATTCCAGTGATTATTATAGAGTATAGTCTATCAAGATCTTATTGTGGGTTCCAAAATGAACACAATTATTTTCCACAAAGCTGAATTAAAATATGGACCATTCAAGTTTGTTACATCAATTCTTGAATCACTAGATCATGATAACTAGAACACAGTGTTCGAAAAATAAAGAAGCTCCACAAAAAGAAAATTCAACCCGGGGGTTGGGGGGGGGGCACAAATGACATCGTGATTTCTACTGATAACGGTCAGGAGTGGATGGGGTATATACAATTGCACAGAGATAATAAGCTATACGGAGAGTGCAAAGTTGGTGTAATAGAGGACACAGATTCTTCGTAGAGACGTAATTTTCAAGCATTCTGAGAACGTTCAAACTAGAATCGTATCTGAAGAAATAATTCATAAGATGGTTGGAAATCATAGGCAGAAATATTTTGTTTCCTTTTACAATTGTAGCGATTGTTTTTGTGCAAACGGAAGTTCATTATTTTTTAATCACTGCGTATTGTTCTCTATAGCTAGGGCTAGTTCGGTAAAATAATCTAATATTAAATATTTCTTACTCTTTACGTAATTCATAATTAGCCAATATCGCTAGACCATGACTCAGGGGCGGCAAAGTCTGAGGGGCGGCAATTTTTTATAAGTGCAATATATACCTGTTTATAGGGCAGAGGAGTGGGCGGTAACAGTCTATGGTCTAGGGTACCAAACTTTGCCCGGGTTTTTTTCTCATCTAATCAAAGTTGAGTCATTCTTAACTCTTTCGTGCATTCTACTATGACTCCTGCTTTTTTCAAAAAGTAAATACAGATAAAATAATTAAACATTTCTTTCAGAGAATTGATTTTTTTTCATTTTAAAATACTTCATTTAAAAATTAAAACTATCGATCGGTTTAAATGAAGCTTTCGCACAAAATGAGAGTTCATTAAGCATGTCACATTCAACGTGGCATATGAACTGTTTGATAATGCCATTTAAGAATGAAGGGTTCCATTTTTTTGCAGGAAAGTCAATACGAGTTTTTCAGAAAGCTAAATGAGGTTTTATTGAATCTATGCCGAACTAACCCACTTTATCAAACAAACAAAAATAACATTTCTAAAATTCTGTAACGGTTAATTTTATTATAAGTTCATAACATTTTTTGTGTGATTATTTTTGCAACATTATAATTATACTAGAAAACAGCCTATAGATTAACAAGCAATTGTTTTCAAACTATTTCAAAATATTTTTTTTTGTATTTATAGGTATCAACATGAGCTCTATTAATCATTTTGCAAAATATATTATGGCCGATACCTAATTTATAAAACTTTCTTTCGAAGCATGTATAAACTGTCATATAATAACATGAATTCTGAATTAATTTGATCGTAATATATTTTTTAGTCTGCATTTTAGAATTACGATATTTCATTTTGATGGCACTTTTATTTTTACCTGGGCCTTTTTATTGGATCTCGCGTGACAAAATGCGCAATTTAAATAATCAGCCTTAGAATATTTTTAATTATTTTAATAATTGTGCATTGTGATTAGAATTGTAAAATTTATTTTTTATTTGTTTATTATTATTTTAATATTAGTTTTGAACTTCTGTCAAATTATTTAATTATCATTTATCAAAAAGCGGAACATTAGTTACAGAAAAGGAGCCGGATTTATTCCCACATGTAGATAACTTTTTTAATTATAAAATAAATAGCTTTAAAGCGCTTTCAAGTTTTATGATAGTCCCATGGATTTTTGTGCATTTAAAATTTCTTACGTGAAACAGTATCTACTTAAGATATACTTGTCAAAGCCGAACTCGCATTTAGTGTTTTTTAACCAAAATTCCGCAATCTAGTGATTAGGTTGCATTTTGATTGACAATCGATGAGTGAATAGCGTTATTTTTTTTAATAACCCACGATGAACACATGAATCAATCTTTTATAGATTAAATATTCAATTAGTTTTTTGCACGATTCCGAATACAATTGCTGCTTTTCATGCCTGTATAGTGGTAGCACAATTACCCATTTCGCACTAGTGCGTAAAGAAAAATAAAAGAAATGTGGAACGTAGTCGTGCTACCATTTCCATAGTAAAAGTATAAAAATCAAACGCAGCTTATATTTGGAAGTGAACTTGTTCAAAACTGAACTGTTAAAATTTTTTATTATAAAATGAAAATCAGTTATTTTATAAGGGATAGGTGCAAAACATCTTTTGAATGACAAGGTTTTTTTGAAATGTTCTAAAAATGAAAAATAAAAATTAATAATTCAGAATCGCAATTATAAAAGCTTAACTTGTAAACTCTATGGTTAGGTAGACTATTAGACACGATTAATGTTTTTATAATTATGACGCTGCAGCTGTATAAATATTATTATACCTTTTTAGTACATTTACCATAGGTACTTATACAAGTATTTTATTTAATTCTTAAAATTCACGTTAATTTTCATCGTTTGTCACTCTAAATGCGGTTTTTAATGAGTGGTGATTTTTATACATCGAAATTTACAGACAACAACCGGTTTACAATTCCTATTTTATAGGGTATTTTATGACATTTCTTATCGTATTATTAAATGAAAGACGAAAATTTCAGAATGAATCGATAAAATTAATTAACATCGTTTACCAACGTAATGTGTGAATGGCTTGAGAATCAATTCCATTAAATTTAACTTATTATCGATAAATATTCTGTACAGCCTATTTTCGTAATTTGCCATTTTTTCAGATCTTTAGTGTTAGTGACAACAGTTCCAGCCAATTGGGTTTGCGACTAAACCTTTCCAACTCCAATAATACTGATAGCCCAAGCTAACACCGTATTCAAAAATCTATTGAACAACACTACTCAATGTTATTATTGAAGTTAACCGATAATGTGATGGAAAACATCAAATCGGTGGCAGACATTGTATTTTTTTTATCAATTTTGTTTCTGTTAGTGTTTCGAATATGGTTCCATATATTGATGAAATGTATATAGTTTGATAGAAGTAGCAAACATTTTCATTTATCATTCTGTCTTGCAATTATTATTTGCATAACTGGCAGACTTTTCCCAAAATGGATATATACTCAGGATGAAATCTGCCGGGTATGCAAAAAAATTGTAGTAATAATTTTATAGTATTCATTTGCTTTTCATTTCCATGGGTGCTTATGGTTTCACTTGCAAAAATTTATCAAAGCAAAATAAATATGAATATTTATTTGTAAAAGAGACTTACAGAGAGTCTATTACATTGTCAAGTAAAATAGTTACAAGTCATTCAGCATGTTCTCTTTTTCGTAATCAGCTTCAGAATACTTTTTTAAAAACTATATTTTAAAAATGAGAGGTGTAATAGGGATGTTGACTGTATTCAAATAAAAACATAATTTTAACGAAAAGTAGTAGTTTCTATGATAGAAATACTAAAAAACACTATATTTTTCGTTATTTTTAAGGAATTTAATTAATATTTAATAAATAAAACCTAATAATATCACTCTCAAGTCACGTGACAACAGACACCAATCAGAGCGCATGACGTTATATGTTCAGCCGCTGTCAAAAAACTTCATTGTTTGGTTAATATTTAGTGTGTAAATTATTATTATTTGTTTATAGGAAACGTCAAATTACATGTAACTATAGCAACGACTACGAAACAACTTTTCATCACCTCAGTTTACTAACGTTTATGAGCACAGAATACGCATCTATAGGATGGTAGCTTCCGTGTAAACTTTTGAGCCTCCTTTGGTATGAACAGGTGACGTCACGCGACTAGTATTGGTGTTTTGGACCGAAATTTGAAACGGGATTTAAAATACATGATTTTTAAGGCTTAAGTTGTATTTAAATAAAAATAATAAATTAAATTAAATAAAACGAAACTACTTGCGATTACTGTTCAAAATATTTTTTTATTTATAAAACGTTTCTACCAAATTTTTGGTCCTTTTCAATTTTTTTTTTTTTTTTTTTTTTAAATAATAAATATTTGTGGCAATATTAGGTACTTATTCACGATTTAAAACACTTTCCCAAAAATAGTCAACATCCCTATTATTAATAAATCGTTATAAAAAGTATACCTACTGTTGCAAATGAAATAACTGTAGAAGCTATATCACATATCTCTACTGTGCATGAACCGATTTTTTCCAACAATAATAAGGCTCTTCCTATTTATATGTTAAACAGCCTAAAAAATTGATTTTGAATCGCACAGAGAGACAAATGGACGAACAAACTTTTTTTCGAAAACATGTTTTTTTAACTTCGGGGAGTTGGAATGGTAAAATCGAACATTTTTGAAGAATTTTGCTTGGGACGTGAAAAGAGTGCAATGTTCAGTAATTAAATTGAGAATAAAAAATCAATTTCCATTACAAAATATAAAGAATATTAATATATCAACATCAATCATAATAAAAATATTAACTGTAGTTATTTCCGTGACGTCATAAGAGAAAGCAAAAGTTTTAAAGAGTTTGTTGCCTCACTCTTTGAATTGAGATTAGAAATTAAAAAAGAAGTCAAATAAGTTTACGAATATTTGGTGAGATTACAAAAGACCTCATTTTACAATCAAAATCGTTTGCAGCCTTTTACGTCTCAACTTAATTTGTTATCCTCAAATAATTTGGCACTTAAGCCGTTTTTAGACATTTTCTACAAATAAGTCTAACTATTGGTTTATTTTATGTAAATATAACATGACGATTGAGATTTTTCTGCTATTTTTCAGCAAGTGGCTATACTTGTAGTTAATAAAATATTTATCTATATGTTTTTTTATTTTAATTTTAAGGCCACCGACTGTTTTTGGTTTTTTGGGCCTATTGTGATATATTTTTATGGAAATATTTATTGTTTCAAAAAGCAGATAATAACTTGCTCAAAATTAGCAGAATAATTTTAAATAGGTATTCCATATTGTCTATAATCTATATCATAATTTAAACCAAATAAAAACTTAATTAGATAACTTTCGGCACGTAAAAACAGTAACCACTATACCAACAACCTAAAACAAATAACAGTATCATTGAAAATTTTTTACA
Organism: Venustoraphidia nigricollis; assembly: GCA_034508555.1. Lineage (NCBI taxonomy): Eukaryota > Metazoa > Arthropoda > Insecta > Raphidioptera > Raphidiidae > Venustoraphidia > Venustoraphidia nigricollis. Next base: position 7,848,350 of record JAVRKA010000006.1, read on the forward strand.
CTTCAAAATTTTAGAAGTTATGGACGTTCCAAGATTTTGCAATGGTAAGGAAACTTTGAACGGACACAACTTTTAAACCTAGAACATAGAGATGTTTACTTGTGGTCACTGGAATCAGCGTTTCTATTTCTATAACCACAGAAAGTTTGATAAAGTTCTGAGAGATTAAAATTTTAATAAAACAGATTAAGATCATTGTTATTTTAAAATTTTACTACGATGCAAAAATGTTCTTCCATTGTTATAAATTTAAGTACCAGATAAAAATGAATTAACGAATATTAACGTAGCAATTATTTTTAACTGCCCATTTAAAAAGTTTTCGATTGTGTTATAACAATCCAATAAAACCGTGGCGTAGTCATACGATGAAAAAACACTTCCAATGTACCAACACAAACTGAGAAATATAGTCACTGTTTTTGTTAAAAAAACACCAATATATATATTTTTGGAGTTTGGGTTTTTCCATAAATCATTTGGTAATGTATAAAAATTAAAAATCGAAATTTTTAAAACCATATTTTTTAGCGAATTTTAAATATTAATTGCATGACAAATAAGTGCATATTTTAATTAAATAATTACACGGCAAATATATGTATATCATTAAATATTCTTACCTGTAATAATATGATTACTACACAAACAAATATTAAAGCTTTTGTTTCATCATTGAACCAACCCTTTAAATATTTTAAGCAGCCCTGAAAACAATATTGATGATTAAATTAATTATTGATTCAATACTTTTTTTGTAGGCAGAACAATTATTACACATCATAAAATCATAATTTCGCTATTTTCAAGTCGATTTATCGGTGCGAAGAAAATTAATAGTAGCATTTGTATTGAGGGAGCATTGAAGTCAATTTTGACGAGTGTGACTTCGCTCATGTAACAGAAACACTGGTAAAAATCGCATCTATTTTTCGCTTTATTTTTTGTCGTACACTTTAGAAAATAGCGAATTTTATATTTTCCAGTACGGTAAACATTTTTAGCACCCATTTTTTTAATTTTTGATATTTCACTTGTGTAGCAAACTTAACTTCAATAGTATTCTGCAAACATATTTAAGAACGCTCACTGGAATACAGTTCACAATATTGCAGACTCATTCCCAGCTTCAGGAATATGCATTATTATTAATTTTTTATTGAATATTATTTTTTTGCCCGCTATAAGCGAAAGATATTGTCACCAGCCTGAAATATGCCATCTTACGACTGGTTTACAAGCATGAAACCAACAATTTTATAGGGGATATTTAATAAAGTGGTCGATGTAAGGAGTCTTTATCGTATTTATTTTGAGAACTAAAAATTTTGAGTTTTGATAAAAAAGTTACTTGAAATATTTGTTCGTCTACTTGATTACTACACGCTGTTAAAAAAGAAGTATTAACTTAAAAATCATTCTGTATAACAAACATACACCACAATCATAAATCCATAATGAAAGCGCTTCAATCTGGTTTAGGTTCGTATGGAAATTTTATACAACACAAACATAACAAAGTTGTTACATAATAATTTAAATAAAATTGTGTATAAGTATATTAAAGGAAAAAACCGAAAAAAAATACATTTTTTAGAGCCAACAAAACAATCCTTTCGATTTACGTACTCCTCACAAAATACCGATAATAAAATTACTCACATTATTACAAAAAAAATTATACCAACAAAGTGACATATCTTTGAATGATCTATGAGATGTCAAGCCTCTAGGTTAGTCGAGCTCCTGGTTAGAGTTACTTTAATATTCATCACTCCCCAGAGATACTGCATCCCTCCGAAAACCCTCACACGAAAAAATAAATTATAACAAGATTTTTTTATTTAATCACGGGAAATTGGACAATTGAATTTTAATATAGATAAACTAAATTAAAAAATTTGCGACGTTTATCTATATTAAAATTAAATTGTCCAATTTCCCGTGATTAAATAAAAAAATCTTATTAATTATAATGGACGTGAACAATATTGAGACAAATTATAACGTTAGCAGAAAAAATTAAAATTGAAATATTTAATTTCTAATTACAAACAATTGTAGATTACAAGGCAAACGAATAAACAATGAAAATATATACATTATTTTTGATGAGATATATCAACTTAGATTCGTTCTTCCTTCTGCGAATGTTAGGCTTATCTTTTGGGACGCCAATATATCTCAGTTTTGTATCATAACAAAATATATACAAAAATACCTTTTTATTTCGGTTTCCTATATGTAGTGGAGTTTTACTTGATTGACACAATGTTTTGTTGCGTGGGAGGGGATTCTGCCATTCCTCTTCAACCTGAAAAAAATATTTATGATATTTATAGAAATAAAGTTATTATGTTATGTTAACAAAATGTAAATAAAAAAACCCGGTTAAGTGCGAGTTGAACTCGCGAGGAGAGGGTTCCGTTCCATTTCGTTTTCATATAGGTTATCCCTATTTTTTCCAAAATCTTAGACTCAGTAGTTTTAGAGATACAAGAGAGGAGGGTGCTCGATTTTCGTAAATTAACCAAAATTAACCCCCATTTAAGGCAGATTTTCGCTTAGATTTTTCTGTCAACTATGGGCAAAACTGTATTTCCTATTTTTTTTTTGCAAAATTTTAGGCTCAGTAGTTACAATGATAAGGGAGGGGTGCCCAATTTTTGTATATTTTAAAATTATAAAAATTTAAAATTATATAAAAATGTATTCGTATTTCTCATGATGAGTCTTTTTCATTTGATACGTCACGTGATGCACTTAAAAAAATAGATTTTTTTTAGTTTAACCCCTAAAATTAGCCCCCGAAGTCGGAATTCATTTATGAACGCTATACGCCCGTGATAGGGTTATTTAAATAGATACGTACCAAATGTCAACTTTTTTCGTCGTCGATTCCGAGAAAATAAGCTGTTACAGACGGACGGACATGAGAGTGAACCTATAAAGGTTCCGTTTTCTCATTGAATTAAAAATAAACATTATAATACTTACGGTACCGTGAAATACTCTCGAAACGACAGTTATTGGACTCCCAGAATTAATCAGCTGTAAGAAAATTATTGTTTACTCATTGTCTCTAAGAAAAACTAGGTCAACAAAAAATACGATTATAAAAGGCAGCTTAATGATTATATTAATTGTTCATCATACCATGCCGAAAGTACGTACTTTTTGGTTCGATTTTAAAGCAGAAAGTCTAACATTTTTGCACTGCTGGAATTACTCGCATACCGTCTGATACGCGGGATTGCCGTTCGCCAGCACAGAACACGTATTCGCCAGTATAGACAGTAGCAGAGATACAGTAGGAACCAACTACTGTTATTACGTATAACCTCAACATTGCTCACTTGAAAGTAATTTGTCTTTTTTGGTGAAAGTACGTACTTTCGACCGGGTATAAAGAAAAATAATATACACCACACGGGCAGAAAGCTGAAAGTTCTGCACTGCGCGATACTTGATGCCCTCGAATTCGCCTCGGGCATCATGACGCACAGTGCAGGGATTTCAACTTTCTGCTCTTGTGGTGTAATACACTATTGCATTACTGTTACATTAGTTTACCGTTCTAATATTGCTGTAACGTATCACCCACTAAATGTTTACTTCTAGATACGTGTGAAATTATTGACACATATATTCTAAATGATGTGTACTGCATGACTCCCATTTAGAACTGACATGGCTCTAGCCTGAATCTAGGAAGAGGCTGCCAAGCCCCCACGAAAAAATTATTTAAAATAGTCCAAAGAAGTATCTTCATTGTTTCAATAATTCATTATTCAAATACAACTTTTTATGCTTCAGAAAAAAATTCTTGATTTTAATGAAAACATTTATATCGTTTCTTCCAATAATAATTAGCTGAATAAAAAAAATATATATTCAAAGATTTCTTACTTTAAATTGAATTTTGTTTAAAAAAATTGTTTTTCTTCCTGGCGTAGAAGTTTGCTTCAGGATGTGGGAGCCATGACGTACTGTATTTTAATTTCTAAAGGTCGCTCCACACGAGGCTGGTTTTGCCGATAATTTTGCTAAAAGGTTCCAAGCGTTCTGTGATGCTGGTTTTTGGTTTTGAAGCTGGACAGTTTTTTTTAAGCAGTGACAGTTTGAATGTTAAAAAAAGTGGACATTTATTATCTCTGAAATGAACACAGACAATAACGCTATTTTTATTTATGACGTTTGCCCATGTCACCTACGTTACAAGATACTGTTTTCTGATTGGTTTTCGATCAAAGCCAGGAGAAAACAACCGCGAAACATAGCCCGGTTTTAATTTTGAAATCCAACTTGTAACCACGCAGCGGATGTTGCAGTCACAATTTCATTTCACATCCTCGCAGCCAGCACAAGTTCCAGCAGCGGCAAAACCAGACTCGTGTGCCGCAGGTTTTACATTTAGTAATCCGTCTCATTTTTGTACAAAGATATTTAAGATGTTTTTTTACTTACACTATATTCATTACTGGCTTTAATGCAACACGTGTTCGGAACAAGTTTTGGGTCATTGGTGTGAAAACTCATCTCCTGCCATTTTGTTCCATTATAGTCATTATCGCTTATTACACCACAACAAGCAAACTACAAAAAACTATTTGTTGTAGCAAGGTCTACTGTAACCACAATTATAACGTGTAATGAAAAATATAACTTTTTTTTTAAACACAGAAGGGACACGAAGGGGCAGTAGCTAGACTTGGTGCCACTGTTCACGTGAAAACTTTCCACGCATTTTATTGTTTTAGTCTGGGATATTTTTCCACTTTGCTTATATCTTTGAAATTATGTTCAGAATAAGATTACCATCTGAGACAAAGCTGGATTTAGAGTTGACGTCCCTGTACAATCAAATCGGCTGAGATCCGTCATCAATATAAAGACTCCTGTGTATTTATTTACACTAATATTATAAAGAGGAAAGATTTGTATTTTTGTGTGTGTGTGTATGTTTGCGATGAATAAACTCAAAAACTGCTATGCCGATTAAAAAAATTCTTTCATCATTAGAAAGCCACATTCACCCTGAGTAATATAGGCTATATTTATTGTCAGAAAGTATTAGGGATCCTTACTAAAACTTTAGTAACGTAACCCAAGGTGTAAAAAAAATGTCATAAAACATCTTTCGTCGCATGCGCTGCGGAAACTATTGATGATAGAACAAAAGTACGTTCTACAATATTAAAGAACATATCAATAACTACAAAAAACTTCGCGATACTATATGTTCAACTATTATCGTTATGTCACAATAACCACTTTTTACATTTTAATAATCTATATAGATAAAAGACGATGTATATGTAATCTATGGACTCCAAACGGGTAGACCATTTTTGATGAAATTTTCACACAATCTTTAGATTAGCCCAGCGGGTGATCTGAAGTTTGGTAGCGATCGGATCAACAGAATTTTTTTAATTTCTTTTTGGGAAATAAGATTTTTCTTCGATTTTTGAACATTCACAAATAAAAGCAATTGAATTCGCGCAAATTCAATACACGTTGAGAATTTAATGATAATGATTCTTATCTTTTATATCCTATATATTACATTTACACCCGGGCGAAGCCGGACTGGGCCGCTAGTCTAAATATAAACCCGGGAACTATTCCACCATACATTATTTTCGTGTAACTTTAACTATTTACGCAGCGCACGGCACGACATCTCTCAGAAAGGACGATTTTTTACGACTTCATTCACAAATATCATCATACCGGCAGCTGATTTTCGGAAAATGTTCATCAATTATAGCTTATAACCAGCGTTGCCAGATTTTTTTTTTGCCAAGTGGGGATTTTGGAACTTTTTGAGTGAAAAAAGCGGGATTCTTTCGTCGAAGGCGGGACATAGTAAAAAAACGTAGGTATATAATCAGAAGTTTTTAAATATTTATTTTTTTATTTGAGTTCAAATTACGTTTACGTGACAATAGATAGCAAAAATAGCCATAGAAAATGTATTTTAATAAAAATATGATATTTTAAATCAGATTTACCCTATCGTTAAATAGTTGAGTCTTATTCGTCTTCTGAATAAAAAAAAATAAAAAAAAAAACAGAAATCAAAATCAAAAAAGTTTTATTCATTAGAAAAATATGGCGTTTCAAACAGTAGTCTGAGGAGTGAGTGTTACAAATTGCAACTTACAATAAGAGAATAATTATTTACACACGGTCGAGTTATCCCCGAAAAGCGGGACATTTAATTTTGATTTAAAAATCGGGACGTCTGGCAACGCTGCTTATAATCTTCCTAGATAATCTCTTTCTATTGGTGAAAACCGTATGAAAATCCGTTTCTGAGATTAGCCTGAAACTCAGCGCGGCGGAGGACTTAAATTTATTAATTATAATATGTAAAGATGTATTTTTATCATAGAAGTTGTTTGCGAACATGTAAAAAATCTATGTAAGAACTTTTTATGTATTAAATTCGCCTTCCCTATCGATTTTTCATCATACGGTCCTAATTTTGGAAATTAATGGTTCCAGTACTCTGTAGCTTTGTCACTAACATTACATTGAAATAGGTTTTTTAACATTGAGTTTGTGACATTTGAGTACAAAGAAAATATATACAGTGTACCACTAGCATGCTATTCATTTACAAAAAATTCAACTAAACTACTTTTGTTCTCTCTATATTGTATATTGATGAGTCGTGATATTTTACTAGGGTTCAGTTTCATCGCATTTATTTAAATTTTAAATTGTTAGTACTTATTTCAGCTTTATCTTTAGTTCGAATATTTGATTTGATAATTTAACAGTGACTTAAAATTTAAGTAAAGGCGCTAATGAATGATGATACATCATGCAACTACACAAAGACATATTGAAATTTACTAAATGAGCCCGCTAAAATGAAAATCCGAATTTCAAAAACAGTTTCGCCAACACGAACTAAGTTTTCTGTAAAAATATTTTTTCCAGCATTTCTTTTAGCGAACCATTCTTAGTTTACTTGGATAGAACTGTTTTTGAAAATAATTTTCTCAAATATGAAGTCTACGATCATATTTAGTGAGAAATGTTTCATATGAAATTTCAAAAGAATTTTAAAATTTTACACAAACATGTTCTGTTTAATTTTTCCGTAACGTGAACACTTTTCGAGAGAAAATTAAAAAAGAAATAATTTATAACTTCCTGGAATTTTGGATATGAACTCTCGTAGGCAGGACAAATTATTTTACATTTCCTGATATTAATTTACAAATCAGTTTTGAGAATTTCCGAGCTTGAATCTGAGTATTGGTGAAAGTATCAATTTCGATTTATTGTTGACAAGATGAACTGACAGGACACTGTTACATATCTAAACGGATTAAAAATAACGAATTTTTCTTTGAATGCACAAAGTTACCAATAAAATAAAATAAAAATGGCATGTTATTTATTGATTATTTGTGATTGGAAAACGTTAAACTTTTTTTTTTTATAAAAAATAGAATAATGTACAAATATGAGAAAAAATTGGTTAACATACTTTATATTGAGTAAAATCCATGGAGGTTGTAAATGCGGCGTTGAATTGTAAGTTGAGATGTCCATATTGAGTCGAAAGTTGAGTTTTTAATCTTGTTTCCAAACCATCTTGTAACTTCTCTCTGTAGACATAAGTCGCTATAACTACAGTTGTTTCGGCAGCCAAAATTAGGAACATACTTATAGAATACTGAAAATTTAAGAACAAGACAAATATTGTAAACATTTGTTTATTATTTTTTTACTAATTGTCTCTTTTACAGTTTGTTCCAGTTCTTTATATTTTCATGTTTTAAAAAAATCTCATAATGCCTTCTGTCTTCCTGATATTATTTTGAATGTCGAGCTGGTAATGATGTCATGTTAGGTTCACTTGGGAATCTCCTGATTTTTGGGTCAGTTCCGATCACGTTTAGAATTTAATATTTTTTTAGTAGAATAGTTCCGACCAGTGCTTTAATCTGCTTATCTTGCTAATAACCCGGTCATAAATTTTAAAAACTTCAAGATTTGTTAACAAAAGTCATATTTAAAACACATAATATGTGTCAACTTAAATAAAGTTATTCTTGAAGTTTCATCTTTATAAATTTTCTTGAGTGCCTTGTCACTCACTATTTATATTTCTTCCTTTTTCTAGTTTTTTATTTATAGCCAAGAGTTTTTAAGTATTTGTGCTTTTTTCTCATATAAAACAATACTAATTCGCTGATCTAACATTACATGTTTTTCTTCTTCGTTTTCATTCTAGATTTAAGACCATCGCATTGTGTTATTGCTTTTGAAAGGTCATTAGCAGCTGAATATCGCTTAAATTTAAAGCAATTATTTTCTGAGGTGAACGTTTAATTCGTTTATCTTGGAAAGTAATCGTGGTTGGAACTGTTTCAGTTACAAATTTCAAACTCTAAACGTTGTCGTAGCTGACCCGATCGAATACGATTCTGATTCGGTAATTTTTGTTGCTCAAGTAATTTGTTTTAATGACGACTTACCAATGTCAACAGTAGACGATTATTTGGCAAAGCGCCTGAGCAGCCAGCTATTGAAACACAGACAATAAACAGGCCTAGACACATGAAGATATACGCTAGGTAATAAACCACATTCTTTCTAACATCTTCAGCCGTTATTAAATACAGAAGATGTCCTTTGCTCGGATCAAGAAATATGTAAAGTCCAATCAAAATAAATGTGCATCCTGAAAGCTGTATATAAAAAAATAGAATTACTTTAAACTGAAATAAAAATTAAGAAGAATTACTAAGGACGTACGCAGAATCTTATTCCGGAAGGTGGAAAGATTTGTGAGAGTAAACACGAAAACCTGGTTTTCATACTGCAATTAGTTCTTAACCGATAGTCAAACGTTCTAAGTGTAATTTGGAAAATTTTTAGACACCAAAGTTTAGAAATAGGGAATAAAAGCGATTATTATTATGTAAGCTTCATCCATTTTCATGGTTTATTCCATAATTGAAGATCCCAGGGAGGTAGAGTAATCTAGAATATACAGAATATGTGTCGCAAAATAGAATCATACAGATAATAGATGAACATGGGAGCAGGTTTTTTACCCGCTGCATTCAGGGCTCAAGACACTTAGTTCATTCGTGACGGACTAGATGAATCTTTTGGAAACCATTTGTTGGCTTGTGTGTCATTGTATGTCACCGAACAGTAATGAATTATCAGTTCTTTCAGGGTCACCATCGTTTGTTCCCAGTGCAAATTAAATTCTCATTAGATAAGAGACCGATAAGTGAAACAAAAAATGTAAAATTTCTAGGTGTATGCCTCAACAGTTCACTTAACTGGTCGTTTCACGTCCAAGGGATCTCTGATAAATTATCACGCACTGTTTTCGCTATACGAAAGATCACAGAGGTGGCGTCTACAGAGGCTGCCATCTCAGCATTCTACGGTATGTTCCATACTGTTATGGCATATGGAACCATTCTTTGGGGCAACTCCCCACACGCATACAAGATATTTACACTCCAAATGAAAGTTGTAAGAATAATAAATAAAGCCAAATATCACTGTTCTCCGTTATTTAAAAAACATGGCATAATGTCGTTACCATCACTGTATATTTATCAAATATTGATGTAAGCCATTCTGACTACCACTGCTATAATACCAGGTCAAAAAATGATATATGCCTGCCTCATAGAAGGCTAAAACTGTCCCAGACTGCCACAGATTATATGGCCAGAAAGATATATAACAGGCTGCCAGAGTCAATACAGGAACTACCTATTAAAATATATAAACAAAAACTTAAAATATCCTGTAAGCAAAACTGCTTTTATAATGTAGAGGATTTTTATAACTACAGCTTTAAAACTATTTATTCTTTGACGTTTTGTACTCATAATGTGATTCACAAATAAAGCATCTATTCTATTCTATTCTATTCTATGGTAACGAAGATTTTGCGTCTGAAGGACAAGGCACTTCCGACCAGTCCTATTGTGTGAAAATGTTTATTCAGATGACCAGTGTTTGAGCCGTATTAGGGATATTGACAACAAAAAATGATTGAAAAAACTAAGTCTGCCACCGATTTTATGTCTTTCATCATATTATCTGTTAAATTCAATAATACAATTTTAAAAATGTTGTCCAGTGGATATTTGTACTGTAATGGCTAGGGGCGAAGTTGAGATTAACAGAGAGTGTTGGTATGTTATTATTAAACTCTAATCTGAGAACTTAAAAATATGTGGTATTATTTTCTTTTTTATTATAAACCGCAAGTCATATTCCCATTTTGTGAGTGTTTTTAATATACATATTATAGTGTTCAAGCCTTTTAACATATCTGGTGGGCTTTGGATGTAACAACATACATTATACAGGGTTCAAAAATACATTCGAATATTTTACCGACTCATAGTTTAAATCAGAACAAGAACTATTTCAAAAATAGAGTTGATCTAGTAGTAGAATCTGCATAAACATGAATTTTTGTAAGTGTTGGGCTTAGAATGTTGGGATCTTAACTCTAATGCTTCAGATTAATATATGTGCTGTACATAGGCATATCTTTATGAACTAACAGGGTATCACGTTTAATCTAAATCCATTTTTGAGCGATGCCGCGCTTTGTTAAAACTTGGGTTTTTTGGTTATGTATTTTTTAATACTTTAATCAGAGTTCTTCATAAAAACGGTTTTACTAAAGTTTCAACGAGTCTTATAATGTTACATAGAATTTAGAGTTTTATTCCATTTGACGTACATTTTCGTTCTGTAATGAAAAATTCCACGAAAATACCTTATTATGATAATCATCAAACGTTTCATTTTTGTTCACATAATAACTATTATGAGCCTCAAGGCATTAAAAACATTCGAAATTTTAAATTTTAAAACAGAATATGCTGAAGCGTGATTTAAATTAGAAAAACATTTAGTTTGTTTAGTTCGTCGTACAACGGCTGATAAAAAACTGCATGCAAGAGCAGTATATATAATATAAAAAAAATATCGTTGAAACTTTTTGTGGTTACGTCTTTGAAAAGCTGAATTAATTAAAAAACATAGCTCAACGCAAAAATTATTTCCGTATGCTGTGTTTTCCTATTTATATTGAAATAGTTTTACTTGTAATTTTTTGTTTGAAATGAAACTACATTGCAATTTACCAGGGGCTTCGCTCGCGTCAATGTCATTACTGCTCGGTCTATTTTAGTAATAGTTCGGTGATATAAGTATGATCTATCCTATTCCCTGATATATAAGAAAAAAAAATATATAAAAGTCTTAACGAAATCGTTTCAGTTTTTTTTGATATTCCGAAGCAAATAAATTGGCAAAGAGATGGACAGGCAGATAAAAATTGTGAATTTGAACTAATCAATCTATATATTATTATACAGTTCACTTATTTAAGATTTATTTAATATAAATTTTGAGCCGCACGTTGGGCACCAGTTAACAATCGTGGGAAATTATAATGCGTCTGGACTGAAGGGTAAGAGAACGGCCACAACGCTTAGAAAATTACCTTGATCTCGCCACAATATAAAAAGTGTTATTACATTCAACTTTAAATTTCGTTAAAAGTTTACAATTACAAAGTTACGGTAATATTTATTTGTATTGATAATGAACAAAAGTAGCTGCACGAAGCTAGGTTAATTCTACCGTTAAAATTATAATTTTAAACAAGATAATTGACTGATGTAACATACAAAAAAAAATAGTTTATAAATTCATGAGTTAGTTATTATTGCGTACATTAGTGGTATAGATTTACAAAACAATGTCATGTTTTGTTCGTTTAATAACATATGTTGAACAGAGATTGAAGGGTTGAACCTGCTTGAATATGAAATCCACCGCAAGTGTGGTACTAAAATTATTAACACTGCGGATCTGTGGAAATATACACGCCTTGTTCGTATTAAAATTTAATGTACGCTATAGTACACAACACACATGTCGTAATCTAGTGGAATAGTCCTGAAATGATATCGTGTTTCAATAGGTCAAGTAGTAATTAAAACATTATGCTGGGTTGCACAAAACAGTGTCAAAAAATGGGAATTTGACAATGATTGTTATAATATAATTACACATTTCATGCATGAAAAAATAAGTGATTGATTCACGCTGACATTTTTATAGCAACGTAGCTTCATTAGATATATTTAAAAATATTTGCAAAAAGCCAGACACTTTTTCCGTGGTTTAAGACTATTTTTGGGAACTTATTTATTATTTCCCAAAAATAGTCTTAAGCCCCGGAAAAAGTGTCTGGCTTTTTGCAAATATTTTTAAATATATCTAATGAAGTTACTATAAAAATTTCAGCGTGAATCAATCACTTATTTTTTTATTTTGAACATTCAACTTTTATCAAACTTTCATAATTGATTAGAATAGCTATTCAAATTTAAATTTCTTTTTGTAAAATTGATTATTAAAATGTACATTAAACTATGAATACAATTATTTTGATTTATAAAAATAATATTTTTTATTCAAATATCTAACAACCTATTAAAAGCAGGCTTTAACTGTAGGTAGAAGTATCAATGGGATTTTCAGTTTGTTAATAATATGTTGCGATACACACGACAGAAGTGAAACTTCTTATGTCTGAATAATATAAACTTACGCTTTTGCGATTCTCTTTATTTTATTTTGTATTTTACACGTACTTATTAAAATTTATTTTTGACAGCAGATAACGAAATGCCGTTGTTTATATTGCGTTTCCATGGCTTCATTGTTACTAATTTTTGTCTGTTTTTTGAATAATTTATTTTACTTCTTAGATCGATTAGGTGGCACATAAGAAGTTTCATTTCAAAAATAATAAATTGAAAATATAGATAGCGAATGTTGAGATATTAAAAGAAATATTCTCCTAAATGCGTTTGATTTCAACCAATACATTGAATTTCAGTCTAGACGCAACATAAGCGTGTTTGGTTTATTTGGTAGCTATGGAAATTATTAACGCATTACAGAAAATTGTTCCACATAAAATGCAACATACACCGAAAAAGAACATATACTTGATAAATTTAATAAAAAGAAAATTACAATTTTTCAAAAATATCACCAATAACGATTAAACAGTGACATAAGAAGTTACAAAAATTATTTAAAACAGAATTAACCATCTGTAGCGTAAACGTTTGAAAAACTTCCATTATTCTCATTTTAAGCTAGTCAATAGTTTCTAAGTCATCGCTAAAATCCTACTGTTATTATAAAACTAAAATAAGAAAAATCATTGAATCTGGGGCTACTGTATTTCTCCTCCGGAATCAAAACAACCTTGAGGAAAGGCAGTATTTAAGTATTTTCAGTATCTTATGTGGAACGATTTTCAGTAATACATTTATAATTTCCACAGCTACCATGTAAGTCCAATCGTGGATACGTTGTTTTTATAGTAAATAATATTACGGCAACAATTTTGGTTAGGGTTTCAGCGTTAGTTACTATTATCTTTACTATAATTCAATAATAAATCTCAGGTATTTGGATTAATAATACAAAACAATCGTGTTATTGTTAATCTTGCTACGTTTCGACTACTTTATTTAGTCTTCGTAGTCAAAATAAATGAAATAATCAATCAAATGATTTATGTTTAAAAATGTATTGTATTTAAAATTAATTAAATATTTAATTAATTTTAAATACAATGTGTGTTCAATATTATAAATTTTTAAACATAAATCATTTGATTGATTATTTCATTTATTAGTTATGGTAATAATTTACAAAATTTTTTATATATTTTTTACTTATTATAGTATAATTGAATTTGTATATATGTAAATGTATTTTTCAGAGCCTGACGAAGACTAAATAAACTAGTCGAAACGTAGCAAGATTAACAATAACACGATTGTTTTGTATTATTAATCCAAATACCTGAGATTTATTATTGAATTATAGTAATCATTTTGGATGCGATATAATGTCTAATTATCTTTACTATGAATTTAATGTAAATTATAAACATGGAGAGCTAACATGTTCACAAGCGCTCCTCCGGACTTTAGTTTATAATATTTGTGTAAAAATATTTTCAATCTAACATGAAAAAAAAATGAGTACCTAATATATTAAAAGCCAATTTTCGATGTTTCCTTTCGTTAAAAATAAAATACGAAATTTAAACATTAAATATTTTATACTTTATTAATTTTCTAAACATATCTTGTTTGAAGTTTGTTTAGTTTAGAAATGAACATGATTTCATTTATATTTATATATTATAATTTATAATTTTTTGCTAAATAAGACACAATTAACGTAGAAACGTTTGTATTAAAAATTTAGCATCCAGTTCTTTTAAAGTAAATTTAATAATTTTAAAAGCATTTCATTCTCAGAAAAAAACAACTTCTACAAAAATGGCTTTGAAGAAAATACGATTTTGTGCTTATTGAAGTATAAATTATATTTGAGTCTAATGAATGCGAAAATTTTATAGCAAATAAACAAAAACAACCGCTTCATTGTAAATATCGGCATTTTAGATTTAAAACCAACACTGAAAATAATTCATTAACGTTAAAATAAATTAACACATTAATCTAGATGTAAACCCAATACAATTGGAAATAAAACTAATTGGATTAGAACTTTTAAATTAGTTTTATAATCAGATGAGTGCGTCGTAAAGCAAAGATATAAAAATATATACAATTGTATTGCACACAGTGGACATGTCGAGTGAATTATACGAATAATCAATACATCGATGTCACTATGTCTTTCAAGGTCTCTATTGTTTGACTGACTGTGATTCTTTGACCTTTTGTTACGCGAACTTTTGAGCGAGAAAATATGCGAGCTTATCCCACTGAACTCTATTATTATGTGAGAAATCTACTTGTGCAAACCCTGATGCTGTTCGGGGCATATTTATGCATATAATAAAACTGTAAACGTCACGTATCACTTAGAAGCTACTGATCAAATTCGAACGAAGTTTTTAGAAAAACATACGGCTTATCTTGAATAATATTTAGTTTTAATTTCATCGCAATCGGTTCACTTATTTAGAAGATATGTGAATTTGTTGTTAACAAAAATTCATTAGTATGACAAAGAAGTAAAGCAGTGACGTTGCATTTAGTTGAGCATCATATCAAATACGTGCTGAAGATAAAAAAAAGCAACAATAATTTTTATTAATTTTAAAGTTTAATGGGAACTATGGACAAATTTGATGTGTTAAACTTTTTAATTTATTACCAACGTTTCAACAGTCTTTGCTGTCTTCTTCAGAGCTCAAATTTTGCGCTTTACACATAAGTCAAAGTCATTTTACGAACTCTAAATTTAGAGTTCGTAAAATGATTTTGACTTATATGTAAAGCGCAAAATTTGAGCCCTGAAGAAGACAGCAGACTGTTGAAACGTTGGCAATAAATTAAAAAGTTTACACATCAAATTTGTCCATAATTCCCATTAAACTTTGAAATTATTAAAAAAAATGGACTTAATTGATAAACACTCATTGATTGCAACGTTTCATCTTTTTTGCAAAAAATTTTTAGAGCTTGAAAAAGTCTTAATTAAAGAAAAGACGAAACGTTGCAATCAATGAGTGTTTAAATTGTTTTATTTTCATTATTCCAATTACCCGTGATACTGTTTTCTATTAATAGTTTTTATGTTTCTCGCCATATCGATAAGGATGGAAATTACTTTCCTTATAGTTATAAATATGTTACAAATAGCTCAACAGCAGTTCGAAATTCACGTGAGCGCAGTTGCAGGTATAGCTAGTATCTATTAAATTTATATAAGCTCCAGGCTCATTCGAAACAATTTGAAACGGATATGCTCGTATATTACGTTCTATTCACCGCTAGCGGAAGTGTGCTCCATTATTGCTTCGCGTGCCAGAGTTGAGTTTCACTCATTAAGTAAGAAATTCATCTAAATTTTAGGTTTCCGAAAGGGGGAATCTATTTTCTCAAACTGAGCTATTTTTTAGATTGATTCGAGTTCATAGTAAGTCCTCAAATTGTATTTGAAAATCGCGAATAAAATTCGTTAAGAATTGCTACCTGTAGAACTGGTTGGTCTACGTACGTCCAAGCTTTACAGGTAGCAATTCTTGACGAATTTTATTCGTTTTGTTCACTATCACAATAGAGCCCCATTGAAATTGACTGAGAGACGCAAAACAATGAATTTTTCTGGAGATGAAAGTACACTCTGATATTTCCTAATTGTAATACAGTATATAGTGTCATCTATTAAGCTAGTTATTGTGATTAGAAATTAAATTTTTATAACTATTAAAAAATACTTTCCAGTGTAGCGAAATTTGAGACGAATATACATTTTCCATCACATTGTGTATCGCATAAAGTAGCCATACCAGTTCCTGAAACAAACGAAAAAATTATTTTAGAATTATTGAGAAATACAGATACAAAATGTGTAGAAATGAAGAAGTTTTGATTTTAAATTCACCCAAAAAAAATAAATAAGATAATATGAATATATGGGTAGTATAATAGGTTGAAGAAAGATATTGCAATTAAGAAAAAAAAATGTTATTTTAAGGGGTGTATTAAGGTGTAAAATTTTTTATTTTGCCCGAAAACCAACTTAAGTTCGCATAATAAAGCCACACTGCCTGTATAAGCAAATACACTATATTGTCGGCAGGGTTTTGGCACTGAGACTCGGGTTTTTTTTTAATTTGACATTGGAAATTGTAAAATGGGAACTAGGTATACTCTGAATTACGAGAACGCTGCAAAGTCAGGCTTAATATCCAGTTGGTTAAATAAGAAAATATGAAAAATTTATCAAAAATTCGACATGGCCAGTCTTGTCTTAAAGCCATAGGTAGATAAAATATGTTTTGACTTTGTTTCATGACCTTGACAATGCCGCGTCAATATGACGATTTTCATAAAATAAATAATGTTGATAATTCCAAATTATTTGGTTTGGATTTAATTATAGGTGTTACTTCACGCTAGAACATTTAAATCAAACTTATTATTATGGACGTTGACAATATCAACAACGTTTTTTAGGTAGAATCTTATTACACAACCCGTATTTAAAAGCGCCGTGTTCGAAATACGCGTTTTCACATAATTAATATTAGATGTTAAAGTTTATAATAATAAATAAACAAAAAAATAAATAATAATAAGAATAAAATAAAAAGAAGGCTTATAAATAGTGTTTCCAGACAACTATGTTGCCATTAACGTTATTAGACTCTACATGAGGAAAAATATCATTGCTCTAGCTCGGACCCGAAACTTCCCCATTCCCGTTGCATGAGCTATTAGATACTTTACGCTGCCTTAAAATTAAAAAGTAATTCATCATTTGTTTAGTTTTTACATGGAGACTTTCAACATTGGAAGAACATCTAGAAGAAAAAAATTATAGACACGGCTTTAATATGATATAAAGACTTTTTTGCACGAGTTTCTATGAAATACTATATAGCGGTTTTATTTGACCCTTTTCACTGAATGGACGCTACAAAAAAAAGCCCAGATGTTTATCCGGGTCATAAACTAGCTGCATGCAAAACTTCATTGAAATCTATTGAGACTTGAGATTGTATATTATACACGCTCAACATCTAAAGTCATCAGTGTCTATGAGGTCACATTGAGGAGTATTAATAAAAACTTACGGATTTTAACATTTATAGTAATATGGGTTAGAAATGATTAACTGCCTTCGCACCCACATGTCGGTGCCTATGACGATAATTATCAGCTGTTGTTGAAATACTTGTCATGGCATGTAAGCTCTAATATGTCTGGATGTAGGTATGGTCATGATATCATAGAATGAACTATAAACTATAATCTCTTTTTTTTTTTTTATTGTATCAAGACTATAATTAAGGCATATATTTTTCGCGCAACCGTCTATAAAATAGCTGCTTTTCATGCCCGCATAACGGTAGTAATCTTATCCATTTCGCATCAGTGCGGAAAGTCAATAGGGATGGTGACTATTTTTGGGAAAGTGTTTTAAATCGTGCATAAGTACCTAATATTGCCACAAATATTTATTATTTTTATTTAAATACAACTCAAGCCTTAAAAATCGTGTATTTTAAATCCAGTTTTAAATTTCGGTCCAAAACGCCAATACTAGTCGCGTGACGTCACCTGTTCATACCAAAGGAGGCTCAAAAGTTTACACGGAAGCTACCATCCTATAGATGCGTATTCTGTGCTCATAAACGTTAGTAAACTGAGGTGATGAAAAGTTGTTTCGTAGTCGTTGCTATAGTTACATGTAATTTGACGTTTCCTATAAACAAATAATAATAAATTACATACTAAATATTAACCAAACAATGAAGTTTTTTGACAGCGGCTGAACATATGACGTCATGCGCTCTGATTGGTGTCTGTTGTCACGTGACTTGAGAGTGATTTTATTAGGTTTTATTTATTAAATATTAATTAAATTCCTTAAAAATAAGGAAAAATATAGTGATTTTTAGTATTAGTAAATTATGTTTTTATTTGAATACAGTCAACATCCCTATTGCCATTTAAACCCATATGAACAACAAATGCCTCAAAGTAGGCGTAGTCTTCGGGAACAATCCAAATAGATTTAAATATGACTCAACTGTCAGATACATAAATATGCATATACTAATTATTGAGTACAAATAAACTATTTTATAGGAGGTACGGCGAAATTTGTAGTATATATCTTTTTCGTAATGATATTATGACTGGAATGACAGTTAAATTTCGCAGGTCGCTCGTTTTAACATATTATCACACATTTGTACATTCAAACTTCCTTCACGGTCTAGATAGATAGAGTATTCTTATGCACCACCCTCTATAAAATAGTTGCTTTGCATGCATGTGTACAGATATGTAAAGTGACCCATTACACACTAGTGTGGTAAAGTAAGACAAAACTTGTCGCCCTTTATCAATTTTTATAGCACTTTTATAACCCACTATTAGAGGTGATGTTTTTTTTAAATGAGCTCTAAAAAATTTTGTAAATGAAGCGTAGAGCAGTTATTTTATAGAAGGCACGTGCAAAAAATGCCGATATAATCTGTGCGAATTTGTATTATGGTTCGTGTGGCTGTTAAGCCTAGCTGGTTCTCATTAACATAACTCATGACGACCTCGAGTTGGTAGTATTTTATAAAATTTTGAATTTTTTACAAAATTTTGCCTTGGATTTACTATTCATTTCCCTTTTGTGTCTTTGTCTATATTGTTCTTGAATTTTTGGGTAATGTAAATGCAAAATTTCTTTCTTTATATGTATATTAAAAAGTTGCGAACTTAATTTGTCTTATTCAGTGTGTTAGAAATGAAGAAAAATTAAAAATATTTCTGTTAGATAACTTAGTCCTTTATAGAATACTCGGTATATTTACAACACTTGTTCAATATTTAATTAACTGTTGTAATGTGGCGAGTATTTTTCTAACAGAACTTGATTCAAGGTGTTTTAACACTAGTTTTGTCCGGTTAGGAACAATATTTATCGTATATATTAAAACGGTTGCTATGAATAGAAATCAGTTTAAATTCAAATTTCAACTTGACAATACAAGAGTTGTGAGCTAATTAATATCGTCTAGTCTTTCGAAATATCACAGTTGGTATTTTGTTACATAAATTGAAAACGGACAACTTTAAAACACGATTTTTCTTTAAAAACGAAATTACCATGGTTGCAAATTGATCAGGTAATTAGATTAAGTAACAGTGATGACAAGATACTTAACAGATTTTAAGAGACCTTTTTTTGACGACTTTTTACATTAATTACTTCTCCGTAATGCAATCATTTACTCCCTAGATAATAGCTGCATTTAATAAGTTTAATTAAAATTTATTTGAACGGGATTGCGCTCGTTCTTCCATCATATATTTACGGCACCTCCACCATAAAGTTGAATATATAGTAGAATTGGGAATTTGATATAATATATCATTACTATATTTAAATGTGACAGATTAAAACAACTTTTTTATTCAATATTTATTTAAAAGTGTAGGTAGACGGCGCACGTGATTTTACTAATTTTGTGTACTTTAAAAAAAAGTGAATATATGTTCGGATAAAGAAAGCAATTAATTTCTTAGAAAACCAACAGACCTTATAAGACTTCACTTAGTCGTTATGTGATTTTCTTTTACAAAAATCATCGTTTATAAAACAAAATTCCCCAGTCAAAAATACCGCGTTAGGTATTTGTAATTTTGAAAACTTTTTTAATGAATGATTATTATTTTTTCCAGGTCAATATTTGGTAACAAGTTGAAACAACTGTAATAAAAAAATTGTGTTCACAAACTAATGTCAATAAGTAAGCTTTAAGTTCATTTGTTTGCAAACATCAGTAGCTCTAAACTTTTACGTACACTAAACAGTTATTATTAAAAGACATAGGCTCATAAAAATCCACTGGTTGATAAATTACGCAAATTTTGCGTTTATGTGTCATACTCGCTAAAAACTTAAAAAAAATAAAGATTTGCAATTTTCTGACGATATATACATTATACATTCAACTAAAAATCATTAGAAAACAAGTTGTCTACATCAGAGAAACTGTAAAATAATGTGATATGTTTTATGGTTGATAATTATTATAAATTTTAAAATACCCACACGTGGCATTCATTCAAAACCGCCGAAAGAAAATAAGAATATGCAATTTTCCAACGCTCTTTTTTAAATTTAACTAAAAATTGTTAGAAAATATGAACTGGGGAAGCAGCAGATTTTATGTAATGCCTTATATGATTGAACAATTATATACTACGCTAATGACCTTAGTTGTCAGGACAAATTATATGAAGTTCTAAGTTAAAAATTTGGAAACCACTAATTGAAAATAATGCCGTGTAATTTTCTAACGACGGCGATGTGTTTAATTCTATCAATAATCATTTTATATTGCATAAAGTCAACAGAATCGACAATAGAACAACCTCCTCAAGAGCAATCCGAAATTAGACTATCCGCAGCTAAATGTGTGGTCAATGTAAGCAAAACAAGTTTTTCTCGCGACAACACAATTATGTTAGTTTTTTCATCGGAAAGTCCCGGTAAACAAATAACCGCAAATATTTTTCTCGACCGAGTTTTACTGAACGGTTTATTTGAACAGGAAAAATGGGCTATTCTGACCGTAAAATTGAAAGGTCGATCAAATCGACATATTTTTAGTCTGAAAGTTTTGCCGAATATTTATATTTTACAAATACGAAACTTAGCAGATCTTGAACATAATTTAGTTGGATTATTTAATCTTCCTTCGTGGAATTCACAAGCAAAGTTTTTGGTTTTTTTCAATGATGTAATAGAAGATTTAGATATATTATCAATAGGCATAATCGAATTATTCTGGAAGAAGAAAGTTGACGACGTTTTGATTATGGCACCAAAAAGAGATGAGCCAACGGTAATGGAATTATTTTCGTGGTTTCCATACACCGAGCGGCAATGCCAAAATGGATTCGATTTTGTACCGAAAGTAGTAGGAACTTGCACTTACGGCACAGTTTTGGGTGCTGATAAATTATTCCCGAATAAAGTCCCAGATAACTTACACGGATGTGTTTTGAATGCACTTGCTCTCGTCAGACCACCGTATATTAATGAACCAGTACAAGATCCCGTAACCGGCGATTATAATTTTAATGAAGGTATGGAAATACTCTATTTGAAAACTATCGCCGAAGCTATGAATTTCACACTTAAATTTATACTTGGAGACCGACAACAATTCCGTTTCCTGTTTTCAAATGAAACTTCGTCACCGATGATGGCTGAAATTTACAAACAAAAAATAGAATTCATTATTGGATGCATCGGTTCGAATGAACATAAACACAAAATCTTCGATTATACAATTCCACACTTTTTTGAAAACGTAGCTTGGGTTGTGCCGCATGCATCTAGAATACCGCAATGGCAGAATTTCATTGTGCTTTTCGAATCATTAACATGGTTTTGTCTGTTGAGTACTCTTGTACTTTTATCATTAATTATACCAGTGATCGCCAAAAAATCTCACAATGAATTTTTAAGTTACAAGATTTGGTCTCGGGGCTTTGTTTATCTTTACGCTTTTGCGTTAGGTAAATCGATTGAAATTTTACCCCGAGCGGTAAGCTTAAGAATTTTGTTGCTGGTCTGGTTAATAATGAGCGTTCACACGAATACAGCCTATTATGCATCGCTTATAAGCGTCATAACATCCCCAACATACACCAGACAGATTAAAACACTCGATCATGTTTACGAGGACGGATTAAACATAGCTGTTGAAAGGAGTTTGGCACGATTTTTTCAACCAGATGGTTATAGATCTGGAAACTTTCCTGAAACTTTTGAATTCTGTTCAGGAACTGAACGTTGTTTGTCAAAAGTGGGACATGAAAAAAGCACTATTCTTGCCATTGCCAGATTATGGGTTCAATATTTGGATAGCAAATATAAAGACACTAAAGGAATTCAATTACTTTATCTCTTTGACTACAATATTGTTACTTATCCAATTGAGATGCTGGTATCTAAAGGATCTCCACTTGTAAACCGGATAAACACGATCCTCCAGCGTCTTATGAATGGCGGTCTAAACGATAAATGGCACAAAGATGTGGTGTACTATGCGTGGAGAAAAAGTACAGTGGAATCGTTCATTTTAGATGTGATTAATGCAGATATGAACTATACTTTTGATACAAAAGCTATTGTATTGTCTCTAAAACATATAGACGGTGCATTTTATGCCCTCATACTTGGACATTTTCTTGCAACAATCACTTTTTTAATTGAGAAAAAATTTCCAAAAAAATTTCAACGTTTCCGTTGCTAATTAAATATTAATTATGTTTATAAAAATGATTTGTCGGGAAAAAGGACTTTTTAAGTAAACACTTATTTGTTATTTATAGCGACGTTTCGTCCCTTGCTTGGGACTTTTTCTAGCTTTATAACTATTAAATGTTTTGATCAAGTAGATATAAAAGTTCAAATACACATGTAAATACAAATTTGAGTTAAACAATTGTTCATTAAAAAATTGTAATAATTCCGTTTTTAAAAATATATATTTTTTTAATTATGTTTAGTTTTAAATAAAATGTATTGAGTGATTCAAAGTCGTTTTTATCATATAAAGTGCACACACTTCTATAAAATTACCGTTTTTCATATCTGTGTAGCGGTATTGTAACGACACATTTAGCACAAGTGCTGTAAAGTTTATACTAAAGTAAAATGAACGTAGTCGCACCACCGTTTCCATAATAAATCGTGGTTTCAACCCATGAGCAAACAATGCAGCCTACAAAGATAAGTGAACTAACTCAAAATTGAGATGTTAAAATGTCTGGAAGTTAATTAAAAATCACCTGTAGCTAGAGTTGGGTAACTCAGATCTGAACCGGTTCAAAGAGCCGACTCCGACAGAAGATCCGTGAGAGCCGACTCACTTTTTTTTGAGCCGACGGATCAACGGATCCGCATAACTCAGTGAAACACTTAACACACAGAAGTACATTTTACACTTACGTATCAGTTCTTGTTTTGATGCATCTGTCAGCTCAAATGACTCATGCATCACATGTTTGGCTATGCATTCTTGATTCTATACAGGTCGTGATATGATTGACTGAACTAGGTAACTCAGTGGCAGACTGCAGTAACATATTCAGAACTCGGCTCTTTTTGAACCGGTTCAGTGAGCCGTCTCACATACGGGATCCAGATGCAAAGATGCAGATCACTAAAAAGACCCATTTTTCCCAACTCTACCTGTAGCTGCTAATGTATTCAAACCTAAATGCTTGCACATCTCATGGAAGCTCATTTTCTTTTTAAAGTGTACCAATATTTTATTAGTAAGTACCATTTTTGTGACTACGATTGTACAATTTGCTATATTAATTAAAAAAATGTTATTTGTATAATTAACTTTTCATTTTAATCAATATAAGAGCCCACAGGCAACTTTTTTCATTATTTTTTACTTTTTTCGTAGGGAGATTTTGTATGGAATATTCAGAACAATACGTTTACTAGATTATTACACCATGAAAAGCTGTCTATACTTTGTTTTTTTGGGGTACTTATACAAAGAATATATTAACATCCTTCTTTAATTCCATCTGAAATACGACTCTTCGTATATTATGTACCTGTAATTTTTACGCGCGGTTGAAGTAAAACATGTAAACAATACATGTAATGTTAGGTTTACAGTATACGCGCCTAAAGATATTTTATTTCAGAAAATAATTTTCGATACTCTAAACATTTTCAGAACGCCCAGATGCGAATACGATGGCAACTACATGTAAACTCAAAAACTGTTAACAGCTGACCAAGGAGAGCTTTATTCCTCTATATTTGCTTTGTGTTACTTTCGCAAGACAACAATTTACTGTAATTTATTAACAATTCATTTATATTACGTTATTTGTATAACTCGTTAAATAAATTCCATAAGAAAAATAAACTACAAATTTTTATTCATTATATTCCATTTCACATTGCAATAAGTTTATCTTTAATATATATTTATGGTTAGCGGGTACTTGGACATAAATAAATAAAAGTCCTAAGTTTTATAAATTTTGTGACGTTTCGTAGGCAGTTTTCCTACTTTTTCAAGCAATTTTATAGTTTAGAATCTTTGTTATGTTTTAGTAATATCTACTAATTTATCTTTAATATTTTTGACAGCTGTATGTGTAGTTATTTGCATTTACGAAAACTGAGCCTGCTTTGCTATCTCTGTTTCTTTTATAATGTAAAATGGTAACTGATAGATCGCTTTTGAAAATTACTGTTAGACTGGTAAGATAGTATTTATTTATTTAAGCTCACAGTACTGTGTACAACAGGCCATTTTACTACCGCTACACTGGCATGAAAGCAGTTATTTTATAAAGGGGTGTGCAAAAATATACTTTCAAATGTACAGAATGCATTCAGCATACTGAGTTAATTTATATATAGACTGTAATTTTAAATGAAGTTATGCAACCATGCTTTGATTAAAAAGAGAACATATTTTTTAACAGGAATTAAACTCATTCGGCGCTTCTAACTATTATACTGGGTTGCAGAAAGGATTGTCAAATAATTAGTGTATTTGCCATAAGGCAACATACACTATTGGCGTCGGTCGGATGGCGGGACCTAGGGGTCGGACCAAAATTTCTCGACGTTTCATAACCTCCTAAACACTTTGGCACCATTTTTAAAAATGTTTATATATATATATGTATATATATATATATTTATATATATATATATATATATATATATGTGTGCGGGCAATAACTTTCGAAGGAGTTAATTGATTTTAACGAAATTTGGCCCACGTGTTGAAATCCATCACCGCAAGAAGCCTATTTAAAATGGGCGTAATCGGGCTATTTTAAGGGTAGTTTTTAGGGGTTGAAAAACGTTTTTGGGCCCCAAAATACCGAAAAAATTCTCCGAATCGTTTCAAAATTGACATTTAACCTTCCAGTAGTAATTAAAAAATGTCCCTAAAATTTTAAAAAAATCGGCCCGACAGGACCGGACTTAAAAATTTTATGAAAACACTACTTTGCAGATAGTGAATTATTTACTGAAAGTTGTATATAATTTGGTATAGAGGTTCGATTGATAATAATATTGCAATTAAGAAAAAAAAATGTTATTTTAAGGGGTGTATTAAGGAGTCAAATTTTTTATTTTGCCGAAAAACCAACTTAAGTTCGCATAATAAAGCCACACTGCCTGTATTATCAAATACACTATATTGTCGGCAGGGTTTTGGCACTGCGACCCGGGTTTTTTTTTGATTTGATCTTAGATTGTGAACACATATATTTCTCCATAAGAAAAGCGTTGTAGAATTTTAATTCGATTCTGTTCAAAAAATAATTAATCGATTTAAATGATATTTTTTTAAACTGATGTGTATACGTATATTTAACATAGTTTGTTGCATAATTTTTACTTCGAAACAGCATTTTTCAACGCATTTTAATCAAAATTTGTCTTGAAAAACTATATTTGTCTGTGTAGATCAAGCTTTTGCTTTTGTGCGAATTGAATCTATAATGTTGTACATGACAGGGAGTTTGAATACGACATCAGACTGCCCTTGCATGTATGAAAACTGTAATTATATTGTTACCACAGTCTAAAGTCACTGACAAATCCAATTGTTTGACAATGTTTTGCGCAACGCAACATTAGACGTAGAACATTTGGACTTCAATCAGAAGAAAATGTTAAGTATGGTCTTGATTTAAGATGAGTCTGTTTGGAATACAAAAAGGTCAGGAATTAAGAATTTCTTTATTTTCTGTTTTTAAAGTAGAGAATTATCATCACTTGTCTATGGTTAAGCCAGAGAAATATTTTGAAAGCAGTACGGTTGTGAAACAGAGAATACATTTTCTTCTCTGTATTTTCCTGCGAACATAACTTTTGAATTGTGGTTTATCGACAGTAAAACCGTGTAACTTTTTAGAACCACAGATCCTAACAATGTTTGTTTGCTATTCAATCACGCCTCAACGGCCCAACATATTAAATTGATTGAATTTTTGAGGCTAGTTTATGAATCGAATTAACACACAGGCTATTTTTTAATGTCAGTGTCGATTCAGTAGTTCGCGAGGGCTCCACCTATTTCGAGGTCTTCCCTGTTCGACTATAGCACAACGAAATTGGATCTCACAAAAATTTAAAATCTAAATTAGTTACATTAACACCGGGTGTTCCTTGCGATGTCCGCTTATATAATTATTTTTTAACGTGCTCCTATGTTCATACGGGCGGAGGCGTAGACAAAAGCTATTAACCTATAAAAACAAATTAACACCACGCTTAAAAATAAGTTATGTGCATCTATTAAAAAATGACAGAACGCTTTCTCATGTCAGTACAGATTTTTTTTAAATATCAGCCGTCTTAATTTTTCATACAAATCCGTTCATTTATTTTTGTTACATTCTCTATATTTGCAATGCAATTTTGATATTGCCTGTTAAAACGCAATTTATCGATATTATGTTTCGATAAAAGGAAACATAACGTAGATTTATTTTTTTTCCTTCACCATACTGGAAACATTTATAAATAATGCAAAAGGTGCTATAAGACGTAATTTTATTCATTTTCTTGTTTTCTTCCATTGTTCTAACAAAAACAAATCTGCTTATAACTTTATAAGTATATTTTTCTTCGTAACTTACAGATTAGTTTTTTTTGTCGTTCTAAGTTTAACATTTTTTCATTTTTCTGTATTGCACCGATAAACTCATGAAATACCCGCATTTGTTAATTTATTAAGTTACCACTCATAAGAAAATTATAACTTGTACCTTCGGTAATTTCGATTTTGATAGAACACCACGTTAATGATCTCAGTTGTCTTTAATCTGCAACAGCAGTGGTTTCCAACCTTTTTCAGCTGGTAACCCACCGTTCCTTATCGGAAAACCTCAACGGTTCATCGGTCCATAGTGGAGTAAAAAGCCTTATTTGTATCGTATCTCATCCTTATTTATATATAATTTACCACCAAATATTGAAGATACAGATTTATTATTGATAAACAATTTGTGTTCTCATTTGAAAATGATTGACAAAAAATAATCAGTTTGTAGCAAAACAATTATGTATAATTTATTGAATAGATATATTGGTGTGCAATATATTATGCAACAAGAAATCAAGAACCAAGAAAACAATCAAAACACAATTCGCATTATAATTTGAACTGATTTTTCACTTGGCACGTGGTAAAATATGATTAATAATAACAAGTAATTAAAAACATATAAGTTTTTGTATAGACTTATTGTTTGAAACGATCGTCGAGAAATTAATAATTATTTGTAGAATTTTCAAGTGTTTTTAATTACTTGTTACTACAATTCGAATTATTTTGATTTTTCTTATCTTTGTGATGGTTTATCCGATGGTTTCTGATAGTTTTAGGATCGACTCACAACCCACTTGTAACCCTCCCACGACTCACCGGTTGGGTGCTACAGGAGCAGAGCCGTTTTTTGTCATTTAGAATACCCAAAAATCCCGAAAAACCCGTAAGAAAATGAAATTACAGAGCGATGTCGCATATTGCCGTTTTATGTCTCAGGAATTTTACCAGGAATAAGTTTTGAAAAAGCTGAAAGTTTCTACAGAATATCTTGTGAATATTCAATTAAAAATTCCGAAACGTTCCGTATTTAGGTACCGCAGTGAACAGTGATGCTTATACCAACGGAGACAAAAATGTTGAAAACGTGTAGTTGAGCTATTCTTTGACCTAATGCTGGAGATTCGGTTAAGGAAAATGGAAGAAAAGAAAACTAATAACAGCAAAGGAAAAGTTTGAGGCAAGAGAAAAAAAAAATAAAATGTTTAGTTCTCTAGGATTGGCCTAATCCTATTTATAATGTGCGTTTTTATTATTTATTTCTATGTTAACTTTCATGAAAGCTGGAAACGTTAGTGTTTTATTTATGTTAATAAAATACAAAAAAAAAATTGAAGCGCCATTTCAATATAACAAAACAGTAATTAATATTTCATTATAAAGAATTCAAAAGTCTTTTTTTTAAATAAGCGCATAGAATGGCAAACAAGGAAGTTCTATCGGAGGTAAGAAAGAAAAATAAAATGTTTTACACAAATGGCGTTATATGCTACTTTTATCACCTCTGTAATTAAATTTTAATTACTTTCAAAAGAACTGTTTACAAGAATCTTTTACATCATAACGCATATTCCCAATTGAAAATATATTGGCATTCGATCCTATGAATGTTTATTTTTTGTTTGTTTGTTTTATGTTTGCTCCTGCTATTGTTTGGCATCTACCACATTTACAGTCGATGCAATAAATAAATGATCAATTTTTTTATTGATTTAAGGTGATGGTTTTATCTGGGCATAAATCAGTCAGTTAATTTTTATTGTTACAACTCAGCAATATAATAACAGTTAAAAACTAAGAAATAAAAATTAATTGGTATTTGTTCAATTTAATAATATATAATTCCAATTATTTTTTTAAATAATATCTATTAACCCAATTGATACTTTCACCAATACTTGCATTGTAATGTAATAGCGGGGTGGGTCATTAATAAATAATAATATTTATCAAACCTCTTCTGTATATGACCGAAACATTGGTTTCTCTATTACAAACCCCTAGTTTTCGGGTTCTAGTAAGAGAATTAATAACTGCGTCAAATAAACCTTCAATTTATCATTAAAAACGCACTAGGTCCAATAATCCTTGCCGTTGGTGGAATAGTAGCGACTGTATTTTATTTATTTTATTTTAATTTGTAAACCTGGCAGTCTAACAGACTATAATGTAGACTTCCAATACTTATTTTTTTTACGAAGAGTGTATTCACATGAAGGGAAATCAATTTCACATAAATGACACATCAAAGAGAATTCGATATTGATAATGAGTTACTAAAAATGCAGTATTGTATAAATAAACTACATTATTTATTCCAAACCATACAATGTGTGTAGTTTGAGTTTGTTTAAATATACTCCAAACGGTTTCACTAGTTTATTCGGATTTAAAATGCACATTAGCAAGTAAATTTCGTCCGATCACGGTATTTACGATGCTCGTGTGGTATATGGAGGTACCTAAAAGTATGTGTGATCAGCGCTACGGCCTCTTTTTGAAGCTGTGAACACTAGAAGTGAAAGTCATTTATGACAATGTGTGAAAAATCGTCATTTTTTTTATGAAACTAGCATGTTGGTTGTAAAAAAATATCTAAAAGCTAAGTAAATAAAGACTGACAATCGAAACCAAGTGAAAAATACATTCGAAAGTTGAAACATTCATTTTTTCACGACTAGTACCAATACCACCACTTATTAGACGAGATTAGATTAAATTTATTACGCTGATTGTCATACAAAAAAGACAATATTTTAAAATAGAACATTAAAACTTTATGTCGACAAACTCATTGGTATTGTACAAACATTTAGGTAATAGAATGTTTTTAATGGATTTTTTAATTTTAATTCATTTCTGATACATCACGCAAAAGAATCACTTCAAATGGAACGTTCGATTATAAAAATCATTCGAATAGCAACTTTTCGATTAATAAAATCATTCGACAATTCAGTCTAACGAAAATCGTAACTGTATAAAGTTTCGCGGTTTAAACGAATGCGACGGTCGTACTGCATTCAGTGATATCAGTACTATTGACGCAATTAAAAGTTTCAGGACCATTAGAAATAAACTTCGGTTACGTCTGATGTGTCTATTTGGTCTACTAAACTAGTAACAAAACTAGAAGTTGTTACTGCGATAGGCTTTAACGACCACAATCCATATATCTACGGTCACAAACCAAATATGCTTATGTCTAATTTTCAGTTGTTAACACTAACGATCATATTACATATTATATCATATTCAAGTACTTTGCTCGGATTTGATTTTATTAATGATTGTGTTACATGTTCCCAGTAACATTTATTTTAGGTTGCAATTTAAAAAATCACAACTCAACATCTTAATAACACTTATACAATTTTAAATTTGTATAATTTGGTTAATTTATGTATTTTTGAATATGAAAACGATTATCTGTCATTGTTATTTTTTTTGAACTTGTTATTTATCTTTAGCTACGAAAACTTTTATTTATTTTAATTCAATTACGCCCAAAACTGGTAGACGCTTGCGAAACTTTTTCAAGTCTAGTAACTTTAGATTACTGTGGAATTGGTTAGATCTCATTTTTTTGTTTTACTTTACAGAACTAGTGTTGAATGGATCATTTCACGACCGCTACACATGCATGAAAACTAGCTATTTTATATGATGGGTGTTCTACGGAAAGCACTGCGGTGTCCACCCGATTACTTTTAATATGATATTGCTTTCAATAAGGTTTAAAATTTTAGGTTCCCCCGTAAAAATAGTAATAGTAAACTTTGAATTAACTATTCTGAGGAACGACCCTGAATAAAAGTAAGCGTTATAACCTCATGATCATTAACCATGTTCATAATTTATTCATTTTCAAAATGTTTAATCAAGATTTACTAACCGATTATACGTCGTTCATTTAAAAGAAAATTGTGAAATTATTTGTCGATTACAAAAAATTTATGATTTGCGTACATAATAAAATAATAAAGTACTTCTTCAAATGTCACCTATAAAAATCAAAATATTCATCTATGCAGAGTCATTGGATTCAAGTACGCCGTATTAAATTATGACCCATCAAGTGTAAATACTAGTTATCAGTCTATGACAAGTGACAAAATAAATGATAAAACAACATTACTGTTGAATAAATATAAATTATTAAGCGCACACCACAAGCGAAATGCATTTCATTTCACTATTAATAATTGTAGTGTCACAGCTGCCTTTGTGGCGTTTTGTTATAATGTTAACGCTGTTAATAACAACAATCAGCATAACATTGGCCGAGAATGAAGCTATATTGCAACTGCCACCAGCCGCTCAACATGCTTTGCGGTCATCATCAACAGATTGTGTTGCAAAAGTTGGCAAAAAAAACTTCCCAGCGCATGGAAGCGTTATTGTATCGTTGGCAACGAGATCATCTCATGAAAATATCACCACCGATGTTTATACTGACAGATTGCTTCTAGGTAAATTATTCCGGGAGAAAAATTGGTCGATAATGGTTAAAAAAGCTAACGCAGCGCATTATAATAAGATTCAGTTCTTTAAAAAAGCTGATGCATACATACTTCAAGTTAGAAGCGAAGGAGATTTCATGAGCAACTTGAAACAGTTAACTGAATTGTTATCGTGGAATCCGCACGCTCGATTTTTAGTGATGTTTAATGAGATTATTGATAATGCAATGGATGTAGCCGGATTTATCATCGAGCGTCTATGGAAACACCAAGTTATTAACGCGATCATTATGATGCCAAAGAAAGCTGATCCATCGATTATGATTTTCTATTCTTGGTATCCGTATAATCCGGAACATTGTGTTGATAAGTTTAATGAACTAGCTCCGGCGGGTACCTGTAAATATGGCCGTTTTTCCGGGTTTATGCCACTGTATCCAAACAAAGTTCCACCAAACATGTACGGGTGTACAATTAATGTTCACGCTTTAATATGGCCGCCTTATGTGATGGAACCAAAGTATGATCGATGTGGTAAAACCTTTATAATGGAAGGATTGGAAGTGAAACTATTAGAAGTAATATCTGAGGCTATGAATTTCAAAATTAGATACGGTCTTTCTAAAAGATCAGAAATGGGTATGTTGCATCCAAACAAAACTGCGACAGGAATATTTAAACTGTTAATGGGACAGAACGTAGATTTGGCGATTGGATCGATTGCTCCTAGCAATGAAAGGCATGACATGTTTGATTTTACTATGTCATATATGAACGAAGCGGTTGCATGGGTTGTGCCTTATGCTAGTACGATACCTCATTGGAAGAATGTGTTGATACTATTCCAACCATCTACTTGGGTTGCAGTCCTTGGTGCCTACATTATTATGTCTTTTGTTATATGGTATATGTGTCGAGACATCAGTAATGAGTGGTTATCTTACAGAATCTATTCAAGAACTAATTTAAATGTGTTGTCTATATTACTTGGGGCAGCAGTCCATATTTTACCGAAAACATTCAGAGCAAGAATTTTATTATTATTGTGGGTGTTCTTCAGTCTCCATGCAGACACAGCTTACCATACCTCATTAATAAGTGTTTTAACACAACCAAGTTATGAAACACAAGTTTCAAATTTGGATCAACTTTTTGAATCGAAACTGAAACTTGGAATATTAAAGTCAACTGAACGATACTTAAGAGATTCGGAAGATCCAAGATTTACGAAATTAATGAAAGATGTTGTAATTTGTGATGACGTGGCGCCTTGTTTATCTAGAGTAGCTTATCAAAGAGATTTTGCTTTGGCGTTGCCTAGATTGTTTATAGAGTTCACGTCGAGTCGATATGTTAATAAGAAAGGACAGCCATTATTATATGTTTTTAAAGAAGATGTCGTGTCTTATCCAATTGAAATGTTGGCAAGTAAAGGATATCCGTTGATACCAAAGATTAATGGCGCAATTTTGAAAATTAAGAGCAGTGGATTAATTGCGAAATGGAAATCGGATATTGTCAGAACTATTAAGAGTTTCGAAAAATTTATGGATAATGGTGACGCTGGAGATGACGATGATGATGATGAACTTACAGAACTGACTGTATCCCATCTACAGGGTGCTTTTATGTTACTTGTGATTGGTTTGGTAATTTCTGTTGCAGTGTTTTTATTTGAAATCGCTCCTAAATCACGAAAGCTACAATAATTATTGTTACATATTCGTTTGTTCAAGTATCTTGTTTACTACACAGATACTGGGTTACCCAAAGCAATAACCTTAGATTATGATCATTTAATTACAGTTTAATGTTGTATTTCGAACTTCCTGTCATCCAGAACATTAGATTGTACTCATACAAAAACAAACGATTGATCTACATAGAAAGATGAAGATTTTTGTTTTGAATGAAATTTTGTCCAAATTGAGTCTTTTTTTTAACATTCTGTACGTTATAATAAATAAAATCAAAATGTCAGTTTAATAATCGAACATACACAAATGATGTCTCATGTTCCTTTAACCTTCATGGTTCTGTTAGCTGTAAATTTGCCTGAATAATGCCGAGCATTTTCGATGGGATTTATGAATCAGTTAAGTGGGAATTGACGGTGGTTTTAATTATATAGAAGCTTGTTGTGCGCTGTCAAGCATTTAGAAAATAAACTATAATTTCTGATAATGGATTCTATTTACTGAGAAATTCTAATAACAACACTTCTCTCCGCTGCGCGCTCCTGGAAAAGAATGCGTGTTCTCTTGGTAACTAGATGGTACAAACACAAAAAAGTACACAAGTCTCAAAATTATTTATATAAAATAATTTATTACAAAGAATTCTGTAAATAAATCTCATTGTATTTAGAAAGATAAATCTTGTTGTGAAATATGTTATGAGAGAATTTTTGAGTAGGTAAAAAACACTGTTATTAGTAGTTTATGTATTTCATTGGTAAATAAAGATATTGTCCAAAGAAGCAACCAGTCATCCGTATCACCCGAGCTACAATATCATTACGAATAGGATATATACTACATTTTTGCACGTACGTCCTATAAAACAGCTGATTTTTACTTCGTAATAAGTCTGACAGTCCAGTGTTCGACCATATTGGAATCTGTTTGAATTGTTTACGAAAACTATGCCTACTTTGCTGTCTCTGTTGTCGTTATAGTTTTAAATGGCAACTGACAGGTCGCTTTTGAGAATTACTACCTATAGGATTGGCAGAATCGCACTTCCAAATCAAGAGTGGGGGGTACTATTTAGGCCAAAATTTTGCAATATTTTTTTGTTTTAAGATCTCCCGAGCTCAAAGAACATAATTTTGGGAAATGTCCGTTTTCTGTTCTTCTGTTTGTAAGTCTGTCTGTGAGCGCGATACAGGTCAAATGGCTCGGAACCAAATTTTGTTGAAATGTTTGACATGGAACTATAATTTAGTAAAAAGCTGTTGTTTTGACACTACAAACAGACGCTTCAATTTTATTTATTAGTATAGATATATTTTTAAACAAATTGACGTTTCGTTCAATCTACTCGTTCTCTTCATGTTTTGAAACTAAAAATTTACATTGAAAACTGAAAAACTCTTAGATTATTACAAGTGTAAAAAATAATACAAGTAATAAAAAATGGACACTATAAATCATCCTATTATATTATGAGGTTGTACAGTTTTATTATTTCATTATAATAAACATTTACAAATCTGAATCAGCATTTAGAACTCTTTGAGAAAGGATATTATTATGCATTTGAAAGGCTTTTAAGAATAATAATGGTACACTGCAGATTTTACCACAGCTTTTGTATAGCCTGAATTAAAAAAAAAACATATTTTTTGCTACCCATAATATTTGCAAGGCTTCGTATAAATACGAAAACATATTTTTATATTTTATAAATATGTTATTATGTTTACAAAATTTGTACGTAGTATTTTTTTTATAATTATTGCAGGTGTATTGTATTCTGCAATTCTGTTAGCCCCGACGACATTAGAATTTTAGAATTAGAAATTATTGTTTCACAAAACATAAGATACAACAAAATGAAGTACACTTTACAATAGTATTTAAATATGCTTAGTTGCTTTAAAACAAAACAAAAATAAAAAATAATTTCTCAGTTGAGAAACTAGATCCATCTGCAGGTAAAGACCTATATTAGATGAACCATCATAAAATATCTATATTTTAATATGACGTTAGTGTAGAAGAATATAAGAATTCTCTGCTATGATATAATATAATCCAGTATAGAATTGAATTGAATTATTTTTGATATGATTGATTTTTTTAATAGCTACATTAGACATTTTTTTAAAATTAAATTACATTAAGTGTACACCCACCAAACTTAATAAGAATATGTAATATAGTTTCGGAGTTATTAAAACAACTCATTTAAAAAAAAATCTTTATTACTTTGCATTTTAAAAATTAAAGTGAAAACGGGCCTTTGTTTATAAGAACTTTTTGTTATAAAATCATTATCCATAACGACTGTTAATTTTCATGGGTATTTGGATTGACAAGACTGTTATTATTTAAAAACAATTCTTTAATATCATTGTACGACGTTTCGTCTCTCTCGAGACTTCTTCAGGTACTGTAACGAGAACACAAAAACAATAAATAAATAAATATCATTTTTACAAGTACAAGAGTTGTGAAAATATAACTAGTAGATAATTTTCAACATAATATAAACAATATAAGTGACTTAACAATTTTGTGTTCTCGTTACAGTACCTGAAGAAGTCTCGAGAGAGACGAAACGTCGTACAATGATATTAAAGAATTGTTTTTAAATAATAACAGTCCCATGAATATTAACAGTCATTTAGTAATATGGATATGAATATAGTAAATCATTATCCATAACATTCAATTATGAAACATCCTGTGTATTCATTATTTATATAGAAGTATTAGAGTACCGACATACTAGTAATAATACTAGTAATACTAGTAATAATAAATATTGAATTGAAGGTACAATGTGCCACTGCAGATGTTTAAAAAGTTAAATAATATAGTAAACAGTATCTAATAGGGTGGATGGTATCTGTTATGACATATTGTTCAAAGCAGACATCAAATGCATTATCCTTTTTTAAGGTTTATCATAAATCCTTAACGTTACGTAATGCATCTAGACTATACCTACCTAGTTACGAAACTGCTCTGTTCTGTCACGTGGCATCAATAATGCGTCTATCTTGCTTGAATTCGATAAGCACTGTACAATTGTATCAGCGTTGCCATACATTTTTCTAGATCTAGGAATTTCAGATTGGTTTCGTGAAAAAGAGAAATGTAGAAATAAAATTTTACTAATAAAAAAAAATTCTAAAAATTTGTAAGTTGATCAAAGAAAGTGGTTCTGAAGCGGCAATTTGCAAAAATACATCTTCACCGGATACGCTAAGATAGCAGTTTATATATCTAGAATTTGAACGCAGTTATTATGTACGGGTTCTGACATTATGTTAAAACTTTCTAGTTACTTGTTTTAACAGTCACATGAGTTATAATAACAGTAATTTTGAGATACGTACCAAATTATTTGCTTATAGGGAACTTCATAATAATATATCTGTAATAATATATTCTGTGCGTGCGGCCATATTGCATTTAATTTGGGTTGTTTACATAAACTACGTCTGTTTTCTGTCTTACGCTATCTCTGTTCATCTCTTAAAATGAAACGGAGGTTGCTTTTCTTTGTTTTACTTTACGCGCTAGCGCGAAATGGATCGTTTTACAATCGTTGTTAACACACATAAAAGGCAGCTATTTTATAGAAGGCTGTGCAAAAAAAAACTTTTATTTGAATCTCGAGTATATTACTCCTTTAAACCGGTAAGAAGCTATTAAATTTTAATTCAAAACTTGGTGAAATCGTTGTTAACAGGCATAAAAGGCAGCTATTTTATAGAGGGCTGTGCAAAAAAAAAGTTTTATTTGAATCTCGAGTATATTACTCCTTTAAACCGGTGAAGAAGCTATTAAATTTTAATTCAAAACTTGGTGAAATCGTTGTTAACGGGCATAAAAGGCAGCTATTTTATAGAGGGTTGTGCAAAAAAAAAACTTTTATTTAAATTTTGAGTATATTACTCCTTTAAACCGGTGAAGTAGCTATTAAATTTTAATTCAAAACTTGGTGAAATCGTTGTTAACAGGCATAAAAGGCAGCTATTTTATAGAGGGCTGTGCAAAAAAAAAAACTTTTATTTGAATCTCGAGTATATTACTCCTTTAAACCGGTGAAGAAGCTATTAAATTTTAATTCAAAACTTGGTGAAATCGTTGTTAACAGGCATAAAAGGCAGCTATTTTATAGAGGGTTGTGCAAAAAAAAAACTTTTATTTAAATTTTGAGTATATTACTCCTTTAAACCGGTGAAGTAGCTATTAAATTTTAATTCAAAACTTGGTAAAATCGTTGTTAACAGGCATAAAAGGCAGCTATTTTATAGAGGGTTGTGCAAAAAAAAACTTTTATTTAAATTTTGAGTATATTACTCCTTTAAACCGGTGAAGTAGCTATTAAATTTTAATTCAAAACTTGGTAAAATCGTTGTTAAGTGGCATAAAAGGCAGCTATTTTATAGAGGGTTGTGCAAAAAAAAATTTTATTTAAATTTTGAGTATATTACTCCTTTAAACCGGTGAAGTAGCTATTAAATTTTAATTCAAAACTTGGTAAAATCGTTGTTAACAGGCATAAAAGGCAGCTATTTTATAGAGGGTTGTGCAAAAAAAAACTTTTATTTAAATTTTGAGTATATTACTCCTTTAAACCGGTGAAGTAGCTATTAAATTTTAATTCAAAACTTGGTAAAATCGTTGTTAACAGGCATAAAAGGCAGCTATTTTATAGAGGGTTGTGCAAAAAAAAACTTTTATTTAAATTTTGAGTATATTACTCCTTTAAACCGGTGAAGTAGCTATTAAATTTTAATTCAAAACTTGGTAAAATCGTTGGTAACAGGCATAAAAGGCAGCTATTTTATAGAGGGTTGTGCAAAAAAAAACTTTTATTTAAATCTCGAGTATATTACTCCTTTAAACCGGTGAAGTAGCTATTAAATTTTAATTCAAAACTTGGTGAAATAATCTGATCTGGCAACACAGCATTGTAACAATGTAACACTCTATACGTACAAGGAATAATGTTACATGGTATCTAAATAATAGACTCTCTCTCTGTAATTAATAATAAATAAAAAAAAAATCACAGTGGGATTCATGAATTAGTGTTATTAATTAGTCTCAAATGGCGTTGTTTTGTTCAATAAATAGATATTATATAATTCACAAAATTAAATTGCATAATGTCGATTGAATTTCTCATGTCCACTAATGCATTATAAACTTCAACACACAGGGAGTACAAACTAAATTGCTAATTTGTCGCATGAAAGCGCAGCCTACCATTTAAACATCGTAATTTATGCACATTTTGTGTTCACAATATTGTTACAATTTAAACAGTCAACACTATATGTCCCTGTACCTCCACCATATATACCCGTTTGTCCACCACCATGTATTTCCGTAATAGTGTGGGTCATTTTCAAATAATTGGCTTTTTAACATTCAACTATTGGAACCGTTTATGCACCGATTGGTGGTGTATTCACAATTTTTTGGTGGTAAATAGTCTTAAGACTATTTACCACCAAGAGAAGTTACCATCTGAGCAGTTACAAATGACGGTTCAGCTATTTCGAAATTTCCAGTATTATTTGAATACGAGATGGTGGTGGGTGAACGGGTATATATGGTGGAAGTACAGGTACAGATAGTATTAAATGTCTAATTACAAAGAATTCTTTGTAATCAATTAATACTATCTGTACCGGTGCTCCCACCATCTATACCCGTTCACCCGCCACCATCTCGTATTCACATAATACTGGAAACTTAGAAATAATTGGACCGTCATTTGTGAGTGTTTTAAGGTTTTGTATATTATAGACGCTCGACAAGAATGGTCTTTATCGTCTAATTAATAATAAGTAGTATTTATATTTAAAATATAACATTCCATCAAATTAACGACTGTTTAACCGAAACTGCAAAACCAGTACGCTAACCATACCAAGCTGTTCTGTATGACTTTTTCAACATTTTTCAACTATTGAAATAGTTTGTATTCTATGACTTTTTTTTATTTTTCAACTACTGAAAAAGTTTGGTGGTTGATTGGTGGTGATTGGCAGACTACTGGTTATTTTTCTTTTGTGTGCGTGGACCATACCGTAGAAATGAAATTCTCGTACTCTCTTACTAGTAAAATTTCGTGCAAACTCTCGTTCAGATGTACTAAAAACAATGCAATATTATAAGAACAATTTTGTGGAACAGAGAAAACGCATTTTCTTTAATTTCCTACTGATATTTGTTAGTGAACTAACAATTCATCTATACTAGTACCGCGGTTGTATTCTTCCTCTTTGCCTCTACAACTAATACCGTTAATATTTTTCCACATCCGATTGAAATCACTCCTACCAAAAGAAGTTTTACTTGAAAAGAACTTAATTCTTTGAGATGTATTTTTAAATGTCATCAGCTGCGAAGAGTATCTGAACCTAATACCAATCCATTATTATTTTTAATAGTTGGTGTGTTTGGTATATTAGTGTAGATAATCGTACGTTATATTTACCAGAAGTGTTAATTTGTTGTATCAAATTCAGACATCCATCATGTGGTCTAAACTCCCCTGCTCAAAAATCGAAGCCGACAATGCTTACATTTTGAATCTGACACTGAAATATCAGCCAGGTCAGTGTGTCTTACACTTTTGTATAGCAAACGCAATGGTGTCAAAAGTGTTAACATTTTTTACACTGGAGCACGGTATTAAACATACGTAATTGTGAATTCAATCAAGTGATACTTTTATTAGAGAAACCGCGGAAACGCCATATAAACAACGTGATTGCTACACGCTCGACCATTCTAAAACTCTTTTGATACTTAAACTGTGTTTAAAGACCTTAGGTTAGATATCATCCGAGCCTTCCTCCAGATTCCTTAATACCGGCCCTGGATTTGTCGCAAATCGCAGCTTAGCATAGAGCTTTATGTAGGTTTGACATATATATTGTGTATATGCAAAACAATGGCGTATAATATGCCTACACGTGACTAGGAACGCATTTCCGTAGCTTGGAGATATTAATAGTGTATAACAAATGATCATCTACTGTTGATTTCCAAGCGA
This sequence comes from Venustoraphidia nigricollis, assembly GCA_034508555.1. NCBI lineage: Eukaryota > Metazoa > Arthropoda > Insecta > Raphidioptera > Raphidiidae > Venustoraphidia > Venustoraphidia nigricollis. Next base: position 7,888,796 of record JAVRKA010000006.1, read on the forward strand.
TTAGCCTTCGTAGTTGATGTTTGATAATATTACCTATATTTATCGTAACTGTGGGCACCAATCAAAATCAGGCAATAGGAAAATAGTTGTTAATTTTTACATTCGCATGAATAATTTTGTAATGGCTAAAAAAGTGTGCGTGTAACATTTACACGCAGTTGAAGTAAAACATGTAAATAATACAATATACTGTTATTGGCAAGGAGTCGAAATAAGATTTACTTTGGTTATTTCCGGCTTTTAGTACGACTCTCTGTTGGAAAACAAGCTGCATGTTTATACACAGACAAAAATGATTAATGCATTCTATCCTTCATCCCCTAATTAGTGTATTTGCCATATGGCAACATACACTATTGGCGTCGGTCGGATGGCGGGACCTAGGGGTCGGACCAAAATTTCTCGCCGTTTCATAACCTCCTAAACACTTTGGCACCATTTTTAAAAATGTTTATATATAAATATATATATATTTATATACGTATATATATATATATATATATATATATATATATATGTGCGGGCAATAACTTTCGAAGGAGTTAATTAATTTTAACGAAATTTGGTATACATGTTGGAATCCATCACCGCACGAAGCCTATTTAAAATGGGCCTAATCGGGTCATTTTAAGGGTAGTTTTTAGGAGTTGAAAAAAGTTTCTTGGGCCCAAAAATACCGAAAAAATTCTCAGAATCGTTTCAAAATTGAAATTTAACCCTTTAGTAGCAATTAAAAAGTGCTCCTAAAATTATAAGCAAATCGGCCCGACAGGACCGGACTTACAAATTTTATGAAAACACTAGTTTGCGTATACGAATTTACTTACTGAAGGTCGTATTTAATTTGGTGTAGATGTTGGATTGATAACAATATTTCAACTAATAAAATTATTATTTTAAGGGGTGTATTAAGGGGTTCAATTTTTTTTATTTTGTCCAAAAACAAACTTAAGTTCGCATAATAAAGCCACAATACCTATATTAGCAAATACACTATATTGTTGGCAGGGTTTTGGCACTGCGACCCGGGTTTTTTTATTCTTTTGTAAAATATATTTTCAATGTTACAAACACGCACGTTTAATTTTTTATATATAAATCGCTCTAGGAATCTTTAAAATTGTACAGTTACACCTTAGGTTACGATTTCATTTATTTGTATTAATTGAACTATCTTCTGTATTGTTTTTGAAGGAATTATAATTCCTTCAAAAACAATTCTCGCAGTATTTAGACTTTGCAGTCCGTTGCTATAAATATGCAAAGAATTTAGATTTTATAGATGCTATACTGCATAAACAGAGTACAGGCCGCGCAAAAATGTAATGAGGTTTCGTAACGGCATATCACCGAGATCTAATGAAATTCTAGATTTCAAGGAATTTAGACGTTTCATGATTTCACAATGAAAAAGTAAATTTTGGATATCCATCAGTCTGTATGTTTAGAGGTCTGGGTGATACATCGTTCAGCCCATCGAAACCAATTATTAAAATTGAGAATAACTGTGGTTATCAACGGGGTTAGTTACACGACATTTCCATAACTGGTACAAAACTTCCAGTTTCTAATATGACAATTACTGGGAAATGTATCAATCGGATTTTAAAACTATTAATAAGAAATGTTCACTGGCCCTAGGTTCATATAATCTTAAATGAAATGGAAACTAGATCATTAAATTAACTAGGCAAATCATCAATAGTAATATTTTATTCAAAATCTGCCATAAGCTGTTTTGTTTTGTAACAACAGGCTTGTTTGAAAGAGCAAATACATTGGATTTAGCGAGTGACACGGTGTAGGATTATTAATTGCACTGGGAGTAATCATTTCCGTTGAGATACAAGATATAACAAAAAAGTGAGGCAATATTAAAAATCAGTGGTGGGCGTCGATTCAGCGAACTAGTTAAATTCACTGTTACTCATTCGTCAACGAACCGATTATTTCAGTTTTTAAAATTAACTAGGTGACGATTCAACAACTGGATTTAGCGAGTGACACTGTGTAGAATTATTAATTGCACTGGGAGTAATCATTTCCGTTGAGATACAACATATAACAAAAAAGGGAGGCAATATTAAAAATCAGTGGTGGGCATCGATTCAGCGAACTATTTAAATCGACTGTTAATCGTTCGTCAACGAATTGTCTGTTTCGGTTTTTAGAGTTAACTAGGTGACGATTTGACGCCTTCATATCATTAATAAAACGCAAAGAACTCTTTCAACCAATAGAGCAATTCTCCATGGCGTCAACGAACGAAACGAAACCAATACCACAGCAATAGTTGTTAATTCAATATTATCTCGTTCAATCCAAACAGATGTCGAAGTTGAACACACAAAGGAAAAATGTTCATTCATATTTACAGACAAACAACTAACAATCAGGTGTGTTCGTTATTTAAAATCAACAATATACAAACGGTTTTTCGCAACGGTTCCGCCTGGCGTTCTTTATCGTTAGTGTAAATTAGTTAACGAAATCAACTAGTTTTTTTTACTAGTTGAGGCAGCACGGTTAGTCTTTCGCAACAGTCCTGCCTATAATGTTCTTTGTAATTAATGTAAATCAACTGGTTTTTCAACTGACTGACGTGGCACAGTTAACGGTTTTGTTGGCGTTAAAATCGTCAACGGCTCACCGCACTATTACAGACGCTACATAGATATAATATGAATTTGTATACTAACTAGCTGTGGTAACGATGCAATGTCTAAATGAATTCAATGTTAAATATACGGTCCAGTATGTGTCGGAAACGCATTAAGTTAGAGTTTCGTAGCTGAGGCAGAAGTAATATATTAGAGTGGACTAAATTCTAAGAGACCCGGGTTCGCTCCTATTTCAGGACAGTTTTTAGTCATTTGTGTATTTGCCATATATGGCGTCGGCCGGATGGAGGGTCCTAGGCGTTGGACCAAAATTTCTCGACGTTTCAGATCATTCTAAGCAACTTGGCACCATTTTTGGAAGTGTTTATATATATAAGGAGTTAATACCGAGCTGGGTAGAGTAGTAGTGACAGCACTAGACTCGCAATCTGGAGGTACGGGTTCGAATTCCGGTGGGGGCAGATATGGTTGGGACTTTTTCCTACTGCCTCTCGCCGAGAAACGGTAATTCCTATACCGGCCATCTTGATTGAGGTTTTCCATGGTTTCCCTCAATTAATTCCCGATAAATATCGAGATGGTTTCTTATTTGAGGCCATGGCCGATTACCCACATATTGGAATCTATCACTGCACGAAGCCTATGTAATCGAACCATTTTAAAGAGTGTATGTAGGGGTTGAAACTTGTTTTGAGATCCAAAAATACCGAAAGTGTTCTCGGAATTGATTCAAAATTGAAACTTAAACTTTTAGAATCAATTTAAAGGTGCTCCTAAGATTTTAATACAATCGGCTCTACTGAATCTTACGGATAAAGAACTATACTTTCTGAATGCTGTATGTAGTTTAATTGTTAAAACAGATGAAATATTCAAATTAGGAAAAAAATATTATTTTAAGGGGTGTATCAAGGGGTTAATTTTTTTATTTTGTACAAAAGCAAAAATAAATTCCAATAGTAGTCACACTGTCTGTATTAGCAAATACACTATATTGTCGGCACGGTTTTGGCACTGCGACCCGGGTTTTTTCATTTTATTTCTAGTGCATATTCAGGCATATTAAAATTCAGAAATTTTATATCATTTTAAGAGATCAATAACCAATTATTATATCGAAAAACAAATTTAATTGCACGTAATAATATGTTTAAATAGCTACAATGTATTTATTAGAAAGTACGTATTTCTGCAATGCGGTCTAAGTTTTTTTCTCTCTTTTAACTAACATTAGTTTGTATTACAAAACATAACTCACAAGTTGGTTAGAACAACAGGTGATACACCTCCGTCAACAGGTACATGTAAATAACGTATGAAAGAGACCTGGTTTCGCAGTGCTTGAATTATTATTAGTTTTGTTGTCCATAGGGATGCGGTAGCTCATGATAGCAATTCCTTTCACTGCTATACTGCATTGTTTTCTTTTTCCAATCGAGCTAGAGCTCGTTCACACTAGTCGAAAACTGGAAAAAAATTTGTAATTACACTTCTTTTGGCGCATTGAGGGCAAAATATTCTCTGTTACGGAAGTTGCGAACGCAGCATGCAACGAAAATCAGACACCATGAAGCTAGTTGTTAATTTTAATTTAATATGAATGAACTACGTGTATCGGCAAGGTTGAAATCGTCAATAAAGGTGACTCTTCGGTGTAGTATGGTTTTACTTTGTGTTCATAAATGACAAGTCTCATTTCTCTGTTACAAAGTGCTGATGGAGCTGTCCACCTATTATCCAAAGTAAATAAGTACTACACGAAGTGAACAGGCTAATTTTTAACTATATTTATCATCTCTCTAGACATCCTATTTTATTTTATCAATGTTCATCTTTAACGAAAAGAAGTATAATTTCTGCCGCGGGTACTAAGTACACGTACCATTTTTTTAGTTTATATGGCATAGCTTACATTCATCCGAAACGGTTAAATTTCGTTATGTCATATAAACTAATAAAACCACAAAGGCACCCTGTAAAAGCTCGCTTCGGCATCCGGCTATAGTGTGAACACACCGCTCATAATATATAAAAAAATTCAATACTCAAACTGTTGCGTATCATTTTTTTTTCAAATAAAATATATAGTCCACATATTGTATCTGCTATTTTTTTTCTTCTAAACGTGCGCAGGGACATACACTATTTGCACGTGGGTAATTTTTAAGCAAGTAAAAATAATAATATATTGAGATTTGAGGTTGTATCTGTTCTTGTTTTAGCGTAATAACATGTTACTTGTGAGGAAGTAGGCTTTTAAACGATGAAAGGATTTTTCAAACCACTTCAGTATAGTTCCTGACATCCGCGATAAGCAAGCAAAAAAATAAGCTTTCTGCTTTATAATATTAGTGTAGAGAACGTATGAATTAACCGTGTTTTTTACTTATACGAATCGATACTGTATTGTCTACAACTTTATTTGCAGACGTTCAATGCGAAGTTTACAAGTTGTATCAATAACGCTTTTAGTTGATGCAAAGAAATTCCCAAGTTTCTATTACCTATAGAAAGTTTAGTTCAATGCATTTTGGATGTTATCTTACGTAAGTTCATTTTTCTTATCTACGGTTCAAAATTCAAAGTATTTTCAAACTGAAATCTTAACATGTTAACTATAATACAGTTCTCTTAGCCTCAGCCACACACTCGACGAGTGGCATGGGAAGTAGCGAGGAAAGGAGGCAGAGACGTTGTGTGGCCGCGTTACTCGTCATGCCGCACGTCCTGCTCCTCGTCATGCCCAGTGCTCCCTCGATTGTCGGTTTTTTGTGCGCGAGTCAAAGGACCGGCAATAAGAGCACGAGTAAGCCGGCCACATACTCCCGCGCCACTCAGTACGCATCAAGCGTACTATGCTATAAAGGCATAGTGCGCACGCTGCCACAGTATCGACCTCCATTGCCGAAAGGCGAAAGCCGAGTGCGGAGCGTCGCGAGTACAGCAGTGTCTGGCCGCATAGGGCAACATCGCGACAGCGCGATGAGCATAGTCTGGCAGTAGGGATAGATTCTCAAAGGGGGCGGTAGCGCACCTCAATTGGCGCTGTAGTTTTCCATGGGGGCTTTGTGATTTTTAATTGATAAATTAGGTACAGAATATTTTAACGTTTCATATAAAATGAACTATTATGAACTATGGTGGTGGTGGTCTAGAAATGGGTTAGGAATCTATCTTCGAAATAATGACTAATGTACTTATACTTCACAATATAAGATAAGCGCCACAGTTTTTATGCTTTACATTCTTTCGTTACTTCACCGCGTCATTAAGCGAACCGTACTATACTGATCAGTCATTCTCTATTTCAGAATTGTACATCTATAAATATTTAAAAAACAACAACTCTCCGATTTACACGTTTTTTTCTAAATTTATAATCTCATTGTTTGACCAGTTTTTAGTCTACATTTTGCTACGCTAAATAACATAGGACATTAGCAGTGACAATTTTACTGAAGCAAGTTCACAAAACACAGGCCGAGTAAAGGCTTTCTGGGCAGTGCCGCTTAAATCGTTAAAGCAACGCATGGAAGATTGGTGTAACAACTGACTCCACGTCGGGCGACAATTACACCTGTTGTTTAGTCAGGTTTTACTCTACATTTTGCTACGCTACGTAACAGGGAATTAGCGGTGACAATTTATTTTACTGAAGTAAGTTGACAAAAAACAGGCTCCGTAGAAGCTTTCTTGGTTCACGCTGCCTAAACCATTAGAGATATAATTCAATGTACGCAAGATGTGATGATATAGCCCCACGTTGGGCGCCAATTCTAGCACCTGTTGTCTGGTCAGATTTTAGATCACATTTTGTACGCTAGGTAACATAGGGAATCAGCAGTTACAATTTTACTGAAGTAAGTGAACAAAAAACAGGCCGAGTGGAATTATAAATATAATGTATTCTACGAAAAAATCAGCGATAATATATGTCTGTCTTAAACAGATAGCCTAAGATAACCTACAACCTACCAGTTAAATAATATAACCACAAAGTTAAATCTAAAAAAAAATTCGTTTTATATATAAGAATAATCTACCTATATATTTTTGTTTTAATTGTAAACAATTATGAAAAAATGATTCCCTTAGGAGTTTAATTTGAAAACTTCGGCTACAGTTTGCAAGTAAAAGTATATTTTTGTTTTAAAAGGACAATTCACCCTTTGTTCGCTGGCAAGACTTAGAAATTCTCAGGCACTTTATTAATTTATTTCATAACAGGAATAATATATCGTACATCCCAAAGGTAACTTAATAATATTTCTTCTTACAAAATTAATTTGTTTGGGTTAAAAAGGGATAGAGTTATTTATTTATTATTTGTCAACCATCTGCGAATTGTATAAGAAATGTTAGAGAATTGTTTTGATCTCTAAGTAGGGTAATTGCGCCATTTCCCGGTAACTTTTATATTTATTGCTTACAAAAAATTATTATTATTTGTAATATTCAGTTCGCAAATTGTAGGCACTGATTAATACTTAAGCAAAGCAAAAGAAAAAAAAACAAGGTAAAGCATTCTCGATCTTAGATTTCCTATGCACAAAAACTGCTCCGTTAATACTGCTCGTGAAACGCCAGTTTCTGCCACTGCTTAGAACTCGACTAAAAAATTTCTTAATTGCTTTAAACCTCACTTCTTGACACGTAACACAAGCTTTAAATATTATTAGGCATGAGGAGGAACAATTGCGACTACACCTGAACGAAGCCGAATTGGGTATACAGCGATTAAAATTATATTGCTGCATTTTAGAGTATTACTCCTTTTTATAGCTTAAATTGTCTACGCAAATCTGTAAAACTACTGAACCGATTTGATTTTTTTTCATTATATTATTACACTAGAGTAAAAAGGGTATATGAGCAGTGAATGAAAATGTAAAACAAGTTGGGGAAAGAAATAAGTTTTTAAACAGTGAAATAATTTAAGTCGGTTTAGTAGGTTCTGAATTGCGTGATACAAACACCTTCATATGATATCATAATATATAGATATAGTTCACATTGCACATAATATTGTCACAGCTCATAGAATTACTGTGGCACATTGTCGGCACATTAATTAGGCATCGCTTGTCACTTGTCACTGTGATTATAAAGGTCGATTTACACTGTTGTAATTAAGGGAAACAGTACTCGAGAATGTTTCATTTCAAAGCTTCACCCGTAATTATTCTATTACCTATAAACCAGAAAATTTGTTTATGTATCAGAAATATCTGTCACCTTAAGATGAGCCAGACTCCAATTTCCTTAAAGTATTTCTAAATCGTTTTCGAACTGCGACTTCTCTACGAGCGACACACTTTTTTGTGTTACAGTAGTTGACCTATTTAAAAAAAACTTTTTTATACACTTCCCTATAAAATGTCTTTTTACATGGTAATAAAATGACCCATTTTGTACTAGTGCGTTAAGTATACCAAAAAAAGCGACCTTACCTATCCGACAGTAATTTTCAAAAGCAACCTGTTAGTTATGATTTAATTCTATAAGATGAACAGAGATAGCATGCGACACAAAGCAGGCGTACCTGCTTTTCGTAAACAATCGAAATTAAATGCAATTACATTTAAAAGCGTGGAGCGCATTTATGTGGTTATGGTCATTATGTTTAGACCGCTATTTTGTGGAAGTGCGCCGCACGCTTTTAAATTTTATTAATAATTTAAAGTCTAAATGTTTTATAGCTGTACAACTTATTTGTTCGATTTCTCCCAAAGTCTCTAGTTCTGTACGATGAAGTCCTATTTTTAAAATGAAAAGAAGAATAGATAGAAAAAAAGACGTTTTTCACTTATAGCTCGCGAAAAACATTCTATTTTTTTATTTATTTAGTTTTCCAAATAATGTACACAGCATAATTGTACAAAAAGAGACAAGTCCTGTGTCGAGAGGAAGGAAGTTTATAAAAAGACAAAACACAAATTTATATGCGGAAAAAATTAATTTTAAAAAAAGGGTTGAACAAACTAAATTTCTCAGTATTTTTAACATAAGTACATTTGTAAAGAAAACACTTTAAAATGTTAATTGGATTTTCCGTAAATTGAAATCTCATGTTTTCTCACGTTTTTTGAAATAATTTGTAGAAGAAAAAATATGTTGTTAATATTTTTTAAGCAACAAGTCACATTTTGTGAAGCTTAATGTTTAATCGCAGCTAATAAAAACAATAAAATGCCACAGTTTTAAATTTGCCGAGAGCACTTTTTACAAACTCAGTGAACGAAAAAGAAGAAATGTTTAGATAGTTTTCGTGTATCGTATCAATACAGTTTTTGAATACGCATTCTGTAACAGTCTTTAACTCTGTATAAACTGTGGTATTAAGAAAATTATTTGAGAGGTTTAACGATCTCCTCAATCATTGTCCTCTATGATCGTTGTCTAGTCGTTGTCTAATCAGTGTAGAATGTCTAATCAATGTGTAAGCTAGTGTACTGAATTAGTGGAAATATCGACATATACTTTCACCACAAAAAAAATTCGTTACTATATAGGTGAAAAATTAAATTAACAACAAATGTGTCATAGAAGAAAATATATGACAAAGAGATTATTGATCGAAAAAGAAGTGTGAACTCTAGTCTGGCCTTTTGAGGATAGAAACCAGCGTTGCCAGACGTCCCGATTTTGGCGGGACGTCCCGATTTTTAAATCAAAATTAAATGTCCCGCGCGGGACAGGCTCAGTTTCACTTTTCGGAGATAACTCGACCGTGCGTAAATAATTATTCTCTTATTGTAAGTTGCAATTTGTAACACTCACTCCTCAGACTATTGTTTGAAACGCCATATTTTTCTAATGAATAAAACTTTTTTGATTTTGACTTCTGTTTTTTTTTTTTTTTTTTATTCAGAAGACGAATAAGACTCAACTATTTAACGATAGGGTAAATCTGATTTAAAATATCATGTTTTTAATAAAATACATTTTCTGTGGCTATTTTTTCTATCTATTGTCACGTAAACGTAATTTGAACTCACATAAAAAATAAATGTTTAAAAACTTCTGATTATATACGTTTTTTTACTATGTTCCGCTTTCGACGAAAGAATCCCGCTTTTTTCAGTCAAAAAGTTCCAAAATTCCGACTTGGCAAAAAAAAATCTGGCAACGCTGATAGAAACACATAGTGACAAATATGTGGACATAGCATAAAGTGGCTTATGTCACATTTTTAACACATCGTTATATCGATTTTTTTAAATTTACATATTTATGTAATCATTTACTTCGATAATAGTCAATACTATTTATACTATTCGATAATAGTGAACATATATTTTGATTAGCTCTTAAAAATTACTCTAGTAATCGATTCGATAGTTTGTAAGATTCGACTAGAGTAAGTATAGTAAGAATGTGTACAACAATTGGAACACAGATTGGCTGCGCCATATTGCGCTATTTTATACGCAGCGTACTGCTGTCGGCTGCTTCGATATAGTGTTCGCGCAGGCGCACTTTATCTCACCCATAATTCAATATGGCGGCCAACGGATGCATTGACCACGCCCTTACTATAAGTCACTCTAGATTCAACATAATTATTTTGGTGTCGAGCAGACTTTTGGAATCGAATGGAAAATTAAACCATCTAAAATCTAAATGAAAACACACCTTTTGTTGATAGGTCAATTTTAATAATTTCCTAAATTTTCGAATTATCATGTGATGCTTATCTACAATGAAACTACACTCCTCCCAAAAAAAGGACGTGACCCCCTTTCCCCTCAGATGTTTTTCTTATATAACAACGAGAATTCTGCGAAACATATAGGCTAGTCCATTCTTTCGACATGCGTAGTTTCTCCGGTAACAGTATAGCTCTCTATAGAGACGAGTATCCGATACATTGTTTCATTGTTTTGCCGCTCCATTCAACTAATTGTATGGTAATGATTAATCACTCCTTGCATTTATCAGCTTACTTTTATTAATGTGATATTACTGAAACTCTGGCGTACGCTACTTTACTTTGCGGCCTTAGAAATAAAGATGAAAGGATTGGTGCTCTCGCATAAAGTGAACGTGATTATTCTAGACATTTTCGCGCAATCGATATTCTAATTCCATATTCTAGAGCTAGAGCTGTCAAAGCGTTTTCTACAAATGAAGTGGAAAGTATAAATTCTTTGGTGCGATAAAGTATATGAATTATTAAATCTTTTTACAATATAATAATAATGGAAAATAAAACGAACAATTTATTATAGACCGATATTGTAAAATATAGACGCTCAACAAAAGAGGTCATAAACTTCTGACAATAGTTTCGTCAAATTGATATCATTGGTATTAACTATAGTCCAAAAAGTCGTGGTCGTCAAAAATTGTAATAATTTTGTAAAGACTAGCGAGTATTTAGGGCGTAAATAAATTTACTAGTCAGCGGTCCAGTTGTGCGGGAGCTTTAAAAGATGTACAAGAAGTAGTGTTCTGTAAAAGATGGAATTTAGTACAGGGATAAATTCGTGAATATGATTTATGAAAAAAAAAACAGTCAGATCTTAGTTTTTACACAACAATTAGTTTGTTTGTGATCCCCTTAAAGAGCCTCGATGCCAGGTCTCTTGATCGCTGATGTGCTGACTGTATTATATTGATTTATATTTTAAATACTAGATAATCTCAAAATATTACCCTTTACGAAATTCTTACAATTTTAGACGACGACCACTAGAACTTTCGATTTGAACACTACATTCAAAAATACCGATTATAAAATGATTAATAAAATAAAGATACCTTATGCGTTACTTTTGAGACAAAAAGTCAAAAGCATACGTTCACTATTTACATTCTCCCAGCCTTATCTTTGAACTTGGATGGTCCGATCTGATCTCAAATTAAATATATATTTTTTTGTAAATTTTAACAAAAAATTAGTAAAAATTTTTTTTAAAATTTCTATAGATTTTCTGTTGAAAAGTGCGACTGTTAGTACAAATAGATAAATATTAACACATTTTTTTGTTGTCTTTTTGTCTTATAATTCTGCCAATCATTTTGCGAGATTCTGTATCGCAATAATGATGAAAGTTGAGTGACATAAACGTCAATCGTATCTGAGAAAAAACTGACTCTCTGTGAATGATACAGTGACGCCCACACGCAATACAAAGATAAAAACAGTAAAAAAACACGTTATTTATCGATTTTCTTCAGTTTTGTGGTTCCTATTGCATAACGCTGTTATTTAGACTTTAAAATCAAGCTTATTATCATTATTTGTTAAACATTCATTGTTACAATGCTAAATCAGAAAAAAATATTTTTTATCCACCAACACTGGCGGGATTCAAACCCGAATCTTTCCACTTTCGCGGCGGAATGAGTTATCAGTTACTCAACGGTGCGATATCTAAACAATCAATTCTTCATAATAAAGCAAATTAAATAGCCGTTCTGCAGCTTGTAGAAATTAAAAAAAAAAACTTATATCTTTATTATCATTAGTTGACAAATAAAATAAGAAAATATATAAGTTTTGTTTACTTTTGGAGTTCTTATTTCATAACGTCATTATTTTCAGACACTTTTTAACACTTGAGAAATAAAAACAGAAAATAATAAAACATGTTTTAAATCATTTTTATAATAAAATATGAGCTTCGTAAATAAAAAAAACTCACTAACAAAAGTGATCGGCATGAACGTTTTCAAATGACTATTTTTTTTATCGGGGGAATGATTCCATCTATGTCGACGGCTGGACTGTAAGGATGCCGTCTGGTAAACAGTGATTATATATAGCGATCTGAAACGCCAGTTTTTAAGTGGGTAGAGTTATACAGTTCGGTTAGCAACGGCCGAACTGTATGAACACTATGAACGCCGTCCAGCAAACAGTGATTGTTGTCACCGATCAGAAACTTCGTCCGGTAACATTACGCGAAGCTTACTTGCAAAATCTACTTCTAAATGTTATAAAAGGACATTTAGAGAATAATATATGATTTGTTTTTCGCTGCCATTGGTTACACCAGTGGTTCTTAACCTTTTAGTGATGAGGGACCATTTGACTAAATTTCTGCCTGGCCAGGGACCACCAACTGATTGGAAGTAATATATAGTAAATATAAAAAAACCCGGGTCGCAGTGCCAAAACCCTGCCGACAATATAGTGTATTTGCTTGTATAGGGCCGTGTGGTTTTATACTTTTATTATGTGAAATTAAGTTTGTTTTTGGGCAAAATAAAAAATTTAACCCCTTAATACACCCCTTAAAATAACATTTTTTTTCTTAATTGTAATATTATTATCAATCTAACGTCTATATTGAATTAAATACACCCTTCAATAAATAAGTCACTATCTGCAAACTAGTGTTTTCATAAAATTTGTAAATCCGGTCCTGTCGGGGCGATTTTATTAAAATTTTGGGGACACTTTTTAATTACTACCAAAGGGTAAAATTTCAATTTTGAAACGATTCGGAGAATTTTTTCGGTATTTTGGGGCCCAAAAACAGTTTTCAACCCCTAAAAACTACCCTTAAAATGACCCGATTAGGCCCATTTTAAATAGGCTTCTTGCGGTGATGGGTTTCAACACGTGGTCCAAATTTCGTTGAAATCAATTAACTCTTTCGAAAGTTATTGCGCGTACACATATATATATATATAAATATATATATATATATATATATATATATATATATACATATATATATAAACATTTTTAAAAATGGTGCCAAAGTGTTTAGGAGGTTATGAAACGTCGAGAAATTTTGGTCCGACCCCTAGGTCCCGCCATCCGACCGACGCCAATAGTGTATGTTGCCATATGGCAAATACACTAATAAATAAAGGATTGTTCTATTCATAAATAAAACACATATTTTTAGAATGGATTCGCGGATCACTTCGGGTGCTTCCAGGGATCACCAGTGGTCCGCGGACCACAGGTTAAGAACCAGTGGTTAAGACGGCCCGAACTCGCATGAGAAGTTGCACTTTTAAAATAATATCTTTCAATTATACTGCTTAATGTTGTATTTATTCTAATTGTTGTATTGTTGGATTTATTTATAGCAGTTGATTACTCAGCCCTCAATCATCTTATAATAAGCACGTGCTTAGGGCTTCAATGGCCAACCCTTTGACAAATCAAGCTGTCTATATATTTAGTTTATTAAATTACAAGGAGCCCCACCTGGCACCTAAACTACGGGGGTCTGAACAGTAAACAAGAAAAGCGCCTAAAACAGAACAAAAGGACCTACAGATTTTTCTTGTTTAAGACAATACCTTAACCACAGTGATTACAGGGTAGAGAATAATTGTAATTGTTCACATTGTTTGCGTCTTGTAACAAATAATATTTTTTCAATGTATTAGTATTTACTGAAGTGAGAATTCAATACTTCGAGAATTTGGGAGCTTATAACATTCTAATACTGTCAACATTTCTTAGTGATTGCTAAGTCTTTTGTATTGCTCTGAGAAAAAGTTTAAAAATTAAAACGCGTGGGATAAACAACTACAAAGCGACTTTTAATAATATTCACGATATAACATTTTTTATTAAATTTTCTAGAATTGGATTTAGTGTTACATGTTTGATCAATTTTATTGATTCGACTCATAAAGCGTAAAATCTGTTTCAATTCAGTGGAGTTCACTGTTCTTTGTAAGTATTTAACACTCATATAAAAAATGAAATGCAAAAACATTCGAAAATTGTCACATACAAAACAAACTACGTTTTCTTTCGTTGTCAGAAGAAGAAAACCACTAACAATTGTCTTTTAAATTGTTTAAGTGCTTTATAAAAAACAGTATTAGGGTTTAGGAAATTGGAATAACAAACATTTATAAATAGATTCATACAATGAATGAAGAACAGTTTGTAGTTTACATAACCTTACCAAAAAATTACAGCCAGAATATTTTTTATAAAGAAAGCATTTATAATTTGCAGACACTATTATCAGTATTAAACATTATTACGTAATATAAAATTAAGATTGTGAAGCAAAGAAAAACGAGACTAGCTTTCACAATAAGAGAGTCCGGACATACTGGTCTATCGACGACTATTTCAGTAGCTTATATAATACCCATCTGTGCAGAAATGTACGAAGCTCGCGTATAAACGAATTTCACGCATCTCCGGAACTTGGGAAAGCTCTCGCCAAGTTCACTGAAAGACAGAAATATAAAATCACGTACACTTCACGATAAAGTGAGACGTAACATTGGATTGTCAAGTAACGATTCTACAAAACGATTTTCGCTATTTGCCTACAAACAACCTATAGCTATCTCTTTTCAAATAACTGTTGAGTGCTTATTATTATACGTAATATTGTTACGTAAGTACTTCATTGCAGGATCTACAGAATGATCAAGAAATTATTCACATTATCTTTAATATCACTGATGGCCTTTTGATTTACACTATACACACAAATATCGATTATTTATTGATAAATAATATACACTTTACGATGTGCGGAGAGGCATGTTGATATCTGATATAATTTTTTAGAGACTTTTATTATGATTGATTATAAACGGAAATTTGTTCAGGATACAAAGTTAAACTTCATTATTTCATAGTGACGGTAACTCATAAATTGTTTTCTGTTAATTTATCTTTGTACACTTAATATTTATTATACACACTAGTTATAACGACCGTAAATAAATCACCACCCTGCTTCATGACAAAAACGCTCAATGAAAAACATGCAAATTATTTTTTGCTCCCCAGCTGGTTATTACCGTATTTTGCAACAAAATGGAAATCACATAATTTTCATGTGGATGTTTAAATAGATAACAAAGTTTGATGTTTTAAAATTGCTCGATATCGTGCAAAGATACGGGTTTCATAAAAATTTAACTTGGACCATCCTCCTGCCCTTCTTATGCATCCCATTACTTCCACTCCCCGGCATCCTTTCATGCCCTTTTCATGAAAAAAATTTGGAGGCTCCATCTTCACCGCTTCATGGGATAATACTGATGTAAGTTTTTAACTTTTCGTAAATTCTAACCACGGTATCTCGAGAGCTGTTAATGCGATTTCGCAAAACCTTGGCCTCACCCTGAACTAAAAGTTAATTATTGAGAGAAAAGAAAATTTGAAAATGGTTCAGACAGATTTCCAGCTATGTTTTTCTCCAGATCTACATTATCTACTCCACTATAGTAGAAATATCTGTTGTTGAGTTCACTAACTACGGATGTAAAATTTTTTAGGAAATTGATTTTTTTGTTTTTTGAAAATATCAGCAAAACAACAAAAAAGTCAATTACCTAACAATGTGACATTCGTGGTTAGTGAAACAGCCACGGACATGAATTACATAGTTACATGTAAATTATAAAGTGCGACAACTAACATTACATTGTTGCATTGCGTACTACAAGACTTTACATTGTTTTACGTTAAAAAATAACTATTGACGATATTGTTTTTAAATTATCCTAAAAAGTTGGGTTTAATAATTTTAAGAACGCTTAATAACTACACACAAAATTATAACAGGCTCCCTGAAATTTAGTTTTCTTGCTGGTTTTTTTGATACCTGAACGCGTTACAATTTTCTTTTATCGATTGGTTATTACTCAAAAACGACATGATTGATTTTGATGTAATTTGGCACACTATCAGTTGGTAATAAAATGTACTTCTTATACTTTACTATGTTCGGATAAGGCAGATATCGTAGATTAGATTTATCAACAACTGATGCAATTAGCTAACTCAGGTTAAAATAACGTTCCTGCAAAAAGAAACCTTAACACCAGCAAATCTGTAACGATCACGCGATCAAAACTGCGTAAAAAATTCAGTTGGACAATAAAACTATAGAAAATCATTTTGTTTAATTAAATATTTATTATGTAACCTTCACACATAAATAGTCCTAAAAATTATAAGGAAAATGATGTTCATGATGATAAGCATTTTAAAACTTCACAGGACGTGTGAGCCACTGAGTAGCTATTTTTTAGGCGTAATATGCTTTAAGACTCCCACAGACCGACGCCGCACACGGGGAACGCAGCGCGCGATCAAATTATATGGTGGAATAAAACTTGAGTCTAAATATTCCGCCATTTAGCGTGATCCTCTGCCGCGTTCGCTACCGTTCCCGCAGTTCCGCGTTAGTTCGCGACATTTAAAAAAATAGAATTACTCGTTTGATTCACGCATCCAGTGAAGGGTTAAAAGTTAATGTGAAAAATAAATATAATAAATAATTAAATTATTTATCAATTCTACAAATAGGACTAGCATACACTTTTGCTAGATCAACTTTTGGGCCAACCAAGTCTCGTATGTTGTTGTAACCGTACTTTATCATCGTTGGTCTTTCCAACGACAAACCAAAACCAAGAATGTTGACGTTTTCCGGTATACCCATCGGTAGTAACATTTCCGGTCGGAACAGGCCAGAGTTTCCGATTTCTATCCACTTCTTGAGGCCTACAAATGTGTTTAGATTTTTAATACTGCCAAATTTGTAGAAATTAATAATAAAAAATACATACCTGTATGGTAACAGAAAATTTCCATGCTTGGTTCGGTGTACGGATTGTAAGCTGGTTTGAAATCTAGCTCCGTAATACCAAGTTTTTTGAAAAATTCATAAATAATACCGATCAAATCACCCAACGTTAAGTTATAGTCAGCTATGACTCCTTCCACTTGATGGAACTCAGCTAAATGTGTGGCATCTAAAGTTTCATTTCTGTAAACTCGATCAATACTGAAATATTTCACAGGTTTAAAATCCTTTTCTTGTGCAAGTTTATAAAGCATTCTAGCACTAACAGCTGTCGTATGCGTCCGTAAAAGATTTTTCTTTGCTTCTTCGATACTCCATTCATAACCGTAGCCTTGTGAACCATAACCACCCTTACTATGTACTTTTTTAACCCGTTTCAAATAATCCTTTGGGAACTTATCGGACGTTTTTGGATCAGAAACGAAGAAAGTATCATGGGCATCTCGTGCCGGATGTTGTTGAGGTTGAAACAGCGCATCGAAATTCCAAAAAGCGTTTTCAACATAATTATTCGTAGGCATTTCGGTGAATCCCATTTCCAAGAAAATTTGTCGAAATTCCGTGCGCACTTTCAAAAGAGGATGCAAATGTCCTGACTCAGGGGGCGCACCGAGGGCGTTCAGGTTATACGGTTTGAATTTTAGATTTTTCCAAGCACCCGTTAGTAACATTTCTGATGTTAAATCTGTTTCTAGTTTTGTTAACGAAGTACTGAACTCAGGGCCTTTGGTAAGTAAAAAACTCTTCACTACGACTTCTTGTAAAAGTTTACGTTTTTTATATTCTTGTTTGTCTTTATCCGATACATCTTCAGCCTTGTTGCTTATAATTAATTTTAAGTTTGACTGCACTACGTCGTTTATGGATAATACTTTCTTTTTAACAATTGGTGTTCCACTTGTTTTATCAACAATGATCCAACCAGCGGACATTGCCTTACTAAATCCAACTTTGGCATTCGGGATTTTATTCGTTAATTCCGCTTGGGATATTCCGTTTTCAGGAATTGCATTGTACACGGTGGCTTCGTGGCTTCCTAAGCATACAAAACCAAATAAGTCGGAATGGCATGACAAGTAATTCACCCATTCCCATAATGTAACAATTAGTATCCCCAAATTGACAACTGCAATGTGACTTTAGGCCCTATGCAAGCTATACTTAAAAATCTAACCTAAGATTTCTAACTACAATTAATGTAGGCAATAGACAAAATATAATGAGCATACCTTTTTCGACAACGATACGCCCTTCATCTGTCAATTCCCAATTCTTTTCATTTTGTATTTCCGCATTAACCAAGTCTCCAGTTGCTTGAATACTTTTCAATGCACCGATTATTTTTTGGTGATCTTCGCCGAAAACTGTTGCTAAATTTAAAGTATTTCCTTTTCCATGCTCGTCTAAATATTTCAACAGCTTTTCTGACAACTCGGAACTCATTTTGAGGGTTTTCCACGTGCTACCGGCTGCCACGGAATTTTTAAGGTTAATTTTTTGGTAATTTATCACAAGCGATTATTCGTACAGCGACACGTTGCGTCAGCCAAAGTACACAATGTATTTTTAAGTTCATGTTAGGATAACTCTAAAAGTATAAAACTGTTAGCAGGCTATAATAATTATAGCCGGGATTAACAATATTACAGTGACATTTCAAGAGAGTTTATTAAATTTCATTACAAATTTAAAAAGTGTTGGAAACCATTATGGTTTTGTTCTTGGCCAATAGTGTATCAGCAATGGCCGCCATCAAGTGAGCCAATAGAAAACTACCGTAACACCTAGTTTCTCCAGGGTTATACAATAGGCGCACAAAATATAATGTAACTTTTATAAGACAATTATTTTTGAAATTCAATTCAGTTACGTAAAATGTATTGACGAATATTAAAATATATTCAAGAACAGTCAAATGCAGTCCAATTATGTCGTCTGCGTATTTGAAAATGTATAATAATACAATAATTGAAATTGTATTTTGCCAGCCCTGTTATTACAACAGCCTTGTCAATGCGAATTTCATTCATAAGGCAAGGACACCTGCTGACCTATATTTGAATAGTACTATACCGTTTACTATCAACCCTTTCTTTTTACACTACCCTGGAATTCCATTCATCTGTTAATGCATTAGTGTTCATTCAAAATGTGACATTTTTGTAGCGATTTTTTAAGATTGTTCATATAATAGGAATATAATGTATAAGCATATTTAATAATAATTGGGAGTTTTAAGAGTTAATAAGAAAATATAACAATGAAAAAAGAAGTTTGATCACCGACAATTTTTTTTTAATGTTTTCGCAACTACGTTTATCGTTATTTATTCTGACACATCCCACCTTAATTGCGTCAGATATACCAGGTGTGTCATTCATTGCCCCGCATAAATAATGATTTAATCAATAATTGAGTATACCTTATCATCAATGACTAAATTTACAATTTTGTGTTTATTTTAAATTTAAGATAAAATATGGATTATTTTGTCGATGAAGAAAATAATATTAAAATATTGCTAGATGTTCTTTGCGAAAGAAAAAACCGCATAGAGCACATAAGCACTTCGGAAATCCTTTTGGCTTAGAAATTAGTTTCTCAAAAATTAAAAAAAATCTTTCAACTGCCATAGATTTTATACTAAAAGAGATAAAAGATATCTTTTCGTGTAGAATAGTAAAGAAGATCTAAAAAACATGTTTTTTGCAAATTAAAAAAAAGCAATTTTTGACAGTTCATGTCTTAAATAATTTTGAAATCAATCACGTTTGAAGACAGTGGCGGATTAAGCGTTTGAAGGGTCCCCAAAAATATTTTAACAGTATGTCTTAAAAATAAACAAATTTAGTTTTCTTTTGGACATTTTGAGACTTCAAAACCTCGTTTGGGACTCAAACGCACGATTTTTGCATCTGTGTGGTGATCTGCTAAAAGTTTTATTAAATGCAATGTCGAGTTTTATTAATTTTATTGCAGAAACATTTCGTGATACACGGTACTTCAAAAAGCCATTATTGTGACTGAAAAGACATTGACACCAAATAATGATATCTTCATCGATGATTGTTCAGACGATGTGATTGTGCTTGCATCCAGCAAGTAAGTGTCCAATATAAAATGGAAACATTTACGATTTTTTTATGGGAAGACTTAGCTCCCCAAACCATTTCTTTCGTGGCAAGTGGTCTTTATCTCCTCTTCCCCTGCACAATCCTCTAGAGTTTTATTTATTTAATTAAATAGGTAAATGAGTGACTGCCATTTTATGCAATCACATCGTCTGTTTAACATTCAGTCAACATTAATTTTATGTGAAATAAGTAAAATTAGCATACTGAGTCATTTATTAAAATGCGATTCTGTCGCATTGAAGTTATTATCTGCATTTTAGAAGTCACGTAAAACAAGTGCAATAATATTTTACATTAAAAAGCGTGAAGACATGTTTCTTGTAAAATGTTGCACATCTTCAGGATTAAGATGAAATATTGGATGCATACAACGTGTTTCAAAATTTCGTTGAAGGTATGATGTTTTTAATTTAGCGATACAAGAAAATAAATTACCGGTTAATTAGCCGGTTACATTTTCGCGGCTATTTATTATTTTTATACAAGGTTGCGCAGAAAGTTTTTTTTTATCTACAACGCGGCTGCAACCCTCCTTTGAGATTCGATTTCTGCAAATCCCGTTCTTAGTGAATCTTTACTCAACAAAAGAAACATGTCTGTAGGTCTAATAGTTTCGGAGATATCGTGATAAATTGATAATTGGACTTTCCTCCCCTATTTTATCCCCTTCAAGTTGCACATAGACAAAGTTAAACTTTATTAACAAAAAAAAAATTACTTGCAATACTGTTCAACTGATTTTTATTTATATAAAAGACGTTACATCCAACAGTTTTGGAACTTTTCAATTTTCAAATATAATTTGAAATTTGAAAAATACCAAAACTGTTGGTTGAAACGTCTTTTATATAAATAAAAATCAATTGAACAGTATTGCAAGTAATTTTATTTGTTAATATATCTATTACTGTTGGTAGAGTCAGTATTATTAAAGTTAAACTTTGTTGAAAATGTTCAGAAAATGTTGTTTTAAAGAGAAAATAGCACAAAAAAGATTTTTAAATCCATTAATACATAATATTTAAATAAACGTTTCAATCAATTAGCTATTTTTTGAGAAGTAACGATATAAAATTCTATAATGGCTATATAAAAAAATTAATGGTTGGAAGTAAAGCTCATTTTAATTGAACATGAATTATGAATATTATTACAAAATAGTTTTTTGGCTGACTAGTGACCGGACCTCTTCGCGAAATTTGTTTAGGTTTTTCTAAACAGTCTTTATAAAATAACACTTAAAAGCTTGCAGTGTTTTAAAGAAATATTTCAACAAAACTTCACAAAATTTATGTTACTTTTAATCTTTTACTCAACTTTTTCGTACTTACAGCTTAGCACTTCTTGTTGTATATTTGTATAGGTATAAATATACTATGAATTCAAAATTTAAGGAGTTAAGAACATTAAATTGGAGACTGGGTCCCAGTATCTAATTTAATGTTGAAAACACGACAATTATTTTATTGATACTGTTTTTTTAATTTTTTTGAGTAAATAAAGTATTAGGCCATTAGGGTATTTGCAATCAGTTTAGAATTGACTTTGATTGATTACAAGTGATTGAGCTGAGGTCGTCGTTTTAATGTCTTTTTCAAATAATTTACATATTTTCGAAAGTGCAAAGTCAACTATTGTACTTAGTACCGAGACGAATTACTTACTACCCAGACAGCTTATGAGAAATGCCAATCATCCTAATTAGTAATTAGTACTTATTAATGAAACAGTCATTTGTTATAGGTCATCAGCTCAGCGTTAATGGCTAATTTGTTAAGCAATATTAACTTCTAGATTATATTAATTTTTTGTGTATTGCAAAAAATACGTACATCAATTTTATAATCGTGTTTGTTACTTGGTAAGTTTAATGAAATTTTGACAAGGACGTGCCTTTGAGCGTATTAACATAACTTAATATATCACGCAAAAAATTCGAATGTTAGCTACTTCGTATATTTTACTCATGAATGAACCGAATACTAGTATATCGCTTATTTAATATCTTCGTAACCAAATTGACATTTTTTACCTCAACTGTTGAGCTTCTATAATCTACAATATGTCTATATAGTCAATTGCGCCTGTTCATATCCCGTTTTGCTTTTGTAAAACTAAATGTTCGTTGATATTATTTCTATATTTAATTAATACAATTCATAAAATGATTGCGTTTTTCACAAAGGCACGAATAATATTCGCGAAATATTTGCAATTACTTTAAAATTGATGTTGCAAAAGCGTATACCTACTAATGAAATTGCTTTTTATAAAGTAAGTGAAGATATTTTTGACTTTATAGTTGAAATATTACCTTATCGTAAGTACGTACATACATGATAATTAATAATTATTAATCGCGCTCATGTGTCATAGATAAAATTGATTGCACAGAGTCATTGATTCAGTCACTCATTTATTACAAATTGTTATTATGCAATGTTTAAATTATGATCAGTTTATGACTTTAAAATTTAAGAATCCCAAAAGTAAATCGGGAAATACATCAGAAAGAGTCCTAAAAGAAGAGTGTGAAAATGGACAATGTGCCAAAATTTAAGTTTTTCTCGCTGCTCTGCTATCGTGAACATCAATTTTGCCCGTAGATTCGCACGATTTAATATCGTTTTTTACCAAAAATACCGAAAAACTCTCAGAATCGTTTCAAAATTGAAATTGTAATTAAAAAGTGCTCCTAAAATTTTAATAAAATCAACCCGACAGAACCTAACTTACAAATTATATGAAAACACTAGTTTGCGTATGCTCATTTACTTATCGAAGGGTGTATTTAATTTGGTACAGATGCCGGATTGATAACAGTCTTTTAACTAAGAAAAAAATTATCATTTTAAGAAATGTGTTAAGGGGTTAATTTTTTTTTATTTTGTCCAAAAACAGTTCATGTAATAATGCTACAATACCTGTCTTAGCAAATACACTATATTGCCGACAGGGTTTTGGCATTGCGAGCCGAGTTTTTTAATATTAATTGGGCTTGATAATTTAGCCCAAACAATTTTGGTATAAAAGTTTCAGAGTTTCGTGAACTGATAATCTATTTCTCACTTGCTGAATGCAAGAACATCTATGTAAAGGTTACCACATACAGAATATTAATTTTAGGTATGTGAATAATTAAGGACTCTCATTTATCATGATCGTGTTTATAAAATTAAGATGCTTTCATTTTAAGGTTACTTAATGAAAATCAGGGATATCTCATATTTAATTACAGTAATATTTGATTACAGCTATGCAATTTATATTTTGCTTTAATTACGGAAAATTACTAATTTCTATAAAAAACTGACGCCAGCCCATAGCTGGGCACCGTTAATCAAATACTTAACTTCGTTAATCGTTAATCCGTTACTAAAAAAGTTAACTTCGTTAATCGTTAAGCCGTTAATCTTGCAGGTTAACGATTAACGAATCGTAAATCGTTAACTCGCGATAGAAATTCTATTTTATATTTAATGTTAATACGGGCTATGGAAGTTTAGGCAGGTCATGAAATATTAGTAAAAGAAGGGTGTATCATTAGAGTTTTTAATAATAAATGTTCAACTCAAAATACAGCTAGTCTGACATAAGGTGCATATTCCCGTTCATAAACAACAATATATTGAAGTGTCCTTGTGAATTGTAGGTACTTAATTAACGATTGAACGGACTTATGGCAAGTTAACGGAAGTTAATGTGTCCGTTAACATTTTTTAAAGTTAACTGAACAGTTAAATCGTTAAGCACTTTGTTAACTTCGTTAATTAACGATTAACGGATTAACGAGTTAATGCCCACCTATGCGCCAGCCAAAGGTTCAATGATTAGATCAGTTACCAGTCTATACAAAATCAAATGTATTGATTCGTTAATTTACACATCCTTGATTAATTAATCTGTTAATAGGTAACGTGATGAACGAACTAATTATATATCGTGATTCTGCTGGACTGGTAACACTTGTTTGATTAATATCGCTGTATTATAACATGAATATTATTATACTGAATGTACCAAAAAAAATAATTTGATTGTAACACTGCGGTAAATTGAAAGCTCCTTCAGCGCCTCCAAATTGTATCGAAGGCAGAACTGCAGAAGATATTAAAAAAATATCTAAATACCTCAAAATTAAAAAAAATGAAATATACTTTTAATGCCGTAGTTCTAACCTCTTCTGGACCACCTCTTTCTTTAGAAGAAAAAAAATGCCAATGCCCCGTGGTCCATCATAGTTATTTTGATATGAAATATGTTCTCAAAAACTAAGTGTTACCAAAAAATAAAAAAAAAAAAAATGGAAGAAAATATAAAAAAAAATTGAAGGAAAAAATAATCACGAAAAGTTTTAGACAACTGTCGCCTTTCTTGACTGTCTCAAAGTCCCCCCGTTTGCCTCTGGATCCATGGTAAGCTTCAGCGCTCACTAGGAGCCGGTAATGACCCTGTTGGGAATCTATCAGTATCCTAGACTATAGAGGATCAAGATATGAATGAATAAAAATACAACATGGTTTAGTATTCGTATATATGGTGGTGTTGATCCAATAGAATGTCAGAGTACAGGAAGATTTGGTTGAGGATCAATAAATAAATAAGCTTTACCAAAGTTTCGCTATGGCCAACGTTTCGAAAAATTTTTGAAATGAAAATAAGATGAAAATAAATTTTTCGAAACGTTGGCCATAGCGAAACTTTGGTAAAGCTTATTTATTTATTGATCCTCAACTAAATCTTCCTTTACTATGGTTTAGTATATTCTTTTTTCTGACATATACTTTAAAGTTTAAACTCTGAAGTTACGTATAATGCTAATTTACTTTAAAAAATATCTTTATATGTATGTTAGATATTATTTAGTTTTGAGCAATATCTTAATTTTCGGATACAGCTACAATAAAACGTATCTAAAATACACAAAAATATCTAAGAAACTAAACAGTATCTTCTGTGCCGTTTATGAGATTATCCAGTTTTTCCGTGATTACGACTAAATTCGTACACCGATAATAACGAAATTTGGCGTCGACATCTTTTAAATCTAGGATGAATGATTTATCTAAATGCTTTTGAAGTTGAAACATAATAACGGAAACTTCAAAAAAAAATTTTTTTTCAGTTGTGTTGCACTATTGTAGTCCACGAGCGAAATGGAATCTCATACCGCATCAATTGTAAGTAAGTCACGTGAAGTTCAGGCCTTCTAAACTTCCTCAGCCGTTCATGATAGCTATTTGCATTACAAATAAAAGAAAGTATCTATAACTCTAATAGTAGGTACAGGTTATTTATTGTATACATTACGTAGTACCTATATAAGTCAGACGTGGAATGTTTTCCCATAGAGTTACGAATGAAACAAATGAACGAAGATGGAACAAACACATAACGTTGTTATGTAACAATCAATTATTTTTCTTTCACACTTATTAAGAGACATGCCTGTTTCGTATATTATTTAATTCAACGTGATGTAAAGGTGATTTAATTGTTCTTGTATAGTGATTAATTATACAAAAGTAAACATAGATCAATTAGCTGGACTTTTAATTTGCGTTTTCCCATTGGTTATGTTGTTGATGATTTGCATGTGGGTTATAGCTTGTTGAAGAAAACTTGACGCAAAATGGTATAGTCTTGGAATTGATGATGCTAAAAAGCGTTAACACAAAATCTGCAAATTCGTCATCGGATTTTGAATAAAATAAACTGATAGCAAACGCACCGGCCCCATGTTTTTTTTCTATTTTCTTAGTGTTAAAGGAATAACCATGACTTGTCTTCTGATGCAACCAGGGTGGGTTTTTAACCATCAGCAAGTCGTAGACGAGTGGGCGAAATTCTGGACAAAAATGTTGCTACCTGTAATACCTTGGTAGCTCTATGCGGCCATCGACACCAATTGATTCGCCTGAAGAGATATTTGATGTTTGGGGAGAAATTTTCTTTTAGGAAAGCGTCGAGATTCGAAGACATTGTAAACATCTTAAGAGTATATTTGGGCTTTAGAATAGTCGAGTATGTAGCGTTTCCATGGTTCCTCTATTACAAGCCCTCAGTCCTCAGGTCTCAATCCGAGGATCGGCAAAAGAATCAACTGGATTTTCAATTTATTATTAAGAATAATAAAGTATTGAAAAATTAACTGAATAACTTTAGCTGTTAGCGACCTTAAAAAAAGAGTATTTTTTAAAAATATTTATATTACCTATGACAAGATAATTACTCTAACTATAACTTTACTATATACGTAATTCACCACGCCACTATTTGATCAACAAGCTGAATGTATTTTTTTTTCAATCAAATGTCGGCAGTTCCTTAATTTTTTGAATGACATTTTTAGGTCAATGGTAATATTGGTTGTGATGATTAAAGTGTTTTTAATTGTATGAGTTAATTTCAATAAGTTATTCAAGTTAGTAAAAAAATTGTGTAAAACTTACGAATATTTATTGCTTATAGTTATCTGCAGATATTTTTTATTGACATAAATGTATTCTTTTAGTATGATGAATCATAAATAAGAGCCGTTCATTGTTAAATAAAAATATTAACAAACAAATGTTGTCTAACAGTTACACTTTTAGATACCTTGATGCAAGGGCGTACCCAGGATCAAAACTAGGGGGGGCAAGCCATGGTCGTTCAGGTTGTAACATTTTATCACGGAAAAGGTGAATGAAACCAAAATATTAAGAAAATTATGTATAATTATAGCAGTGCTTTATCAACTAAGCTATTACAATTATTTGCTTGAAAAAAAATTACTCTAGTTACATGTCTTATACTAGACTAGTATCATTTTTTTTGGATTTGTAGAAGTAAAGTTATTTCAAGAATTGTAAAAATTCCAGCAACAAAATTTAATAACGACTTATTTTTTGCTTCCAGGGGGTGGCAGCTGCCCCCCTCTGCCCCTCGCTGGGTACGCCCATGCCTTGATGTAAAATTATTTGGGCTATGAGATAAACTAATATAGAAAGAACATATATTTCAACACGAACAACCTCTGTGTTACGAAACGAAAATATAAAAAAAATATGTTTAGTAAATAACGCTCAAACTAATGAACCGATTTGAAAATTTATTTTACTGCTTAAAAGCCAGTTTCTTCCCATTACGCTATGATAAAAAAATTCTGTAGCTAGCTACTGAAAATACAAAGCAGGTCTTAAGGTTATGGATGCGCATCTCGTTTTAACACGACAAAATGAGCGAAGCGAGTGCGTTTTAATTCGATCGAACGAGTGAATGTCTTACCAAAACCTACACACTGGAGATTTGGGACGGAAAAGGCAACGCCGAACAAATAACGTTTAAGCTATTAACTAATAATAATTTAAAATAAAAAATTAACCAATTTATTAATTAATAAAATATATCGAGTACACTACCTTCTTTTTAAGTAGTTGTTCGTTAATTTAGTACTTCTATGCTGGGTTGCAGAAAGCATTGTCAAAAATTTGATTTGACCCTAGATTGTGAGCATATTTTACAGTGCTTCACATCCAGGAGCAGTCTGATGTCATTGTGAAACTCCCTGTTATTTAGAAAATTAGATTGTATTTACACAAAAACAAATGCTTATCACTTTTCAAGTTAAATTTTGATCAAAATGTGTAGAAAAAAACTGTTTTATGGTGTGAATTGTACAAAAAACGATGTCAAATACATGTATACACAATTTAAGAGGAATATTGTTTCAATCGAACAATTATTTTTCGAACACGATCGATTTCAAATTCTACAATGCTTATCATGTGAAAAATTCATATGCACGCTTACAATCTAAGGTCATTGTCAAATCAGATTTTTTGACAACGTTCTTTGCAACCGAAATCTAGTCTTTCCCATCCTTCGCCTTACAGTTTTCAACCATTTATTAGATTGTATAACAGAAGGGTTGGAATGGTTTTAGCGAATCGTAAAAAATAAACTTCCACAACTATAGTAGGTGAATGTAAATTATTTTCATTTACACATTTGCTGTTTTTCTATATAAATATTTTTCTCTTTCGTAATTTTTTTCATTATCTTCAGAATTTATCAAGATATTCGTATAACAAGTTAACAGTGTCATTTACATAAATGCGAATAAATAATTCATAATAATATAATATGCTGTACACGCATCGGGAATATTTCTCACAAGTATAAGACGTGATAGTTTCCAAACGAATCTTTTTCACAGTGTTGACAAAGTTCTGTCAAATCTCTATTGTTTTTTTGAATTACATTTTGACTTTCAAGTTCGCATCATCATTGTTGCACTTGCAAATACTCTCTGTATTATTGTAATTGTAGATTCAAATATTGTAATTTGACATAATATAATAAATAAAATAAAATTTCTGTTAACGCTTGCTGTGATGCAGGTAGCGGTTAGTAATTAATTCGTTTGCATGGTTACATAATATGTTTTCGCATGTAAAAATTAGCCAAAGCATTCTTGCCGCCTACCTAAATCTTTTCTGACAGAAAGGAACTGTTTTTTTAACAATATTTTTGCTAGGACAAATTAATACTTTTGGTAAACCTAACATACACTTTTCAGTGTACATTTCACTGACTTTTCTACACTTTGTAATAAATTTAAGAGAAGGGGGTTAGTTGCTAGATTCCTCATAAGTAAACAGTACATTTTGTTTTTCTTATAGACGCTAATGATCTTAGCTGTCGAGCGTCTGTAATCTGTAATCTCTCTCTCCCTCTAAAAATTGCGTTTCTCGATTATTTATTTACAAAACAATTGTCGAAATATGATTGCAACATGTCGTACAAGTTTAATAAATTACTGCTTTTATCAAGAGATTATCTACATAATTACATTATTTATGAATACAAAATCTTCAAACTCACCTGGACAATTAATTTTTATGAATATGTGTTATAATGTGTAACACTAAAATATATGACATATTGTTTTACAACTTAAATATCTACATTCTGCATATTGCGTACCTCGTTCATGTTAAGATATTCCCACAAAAAGACAATTCCGCATCGCGTGAGACACATTAAATATACTTACTGACATCGCGGTCATAATAATTCATTTTGGCCTTTTTTTTTGGTCTATTTCGTTATATTTTTAATTAAGAACATGTTCTCTTAAACGATGTTAATCTATTGTTATTTTTTAATATTTAGGTCAAACAGGTAAGTCGACTATTTATTCAGAGGTGTGAGTTTTGCACATTGCCAGTTCAAGGTAAGAGGGTAAAACTATTAGAAGCAGTACTGGCCCGAGGCAAGTTTTAGGATGGAGCGAAATCCAATCACGGCGCCCCCTTGACTGCCCCTAATATATACCACAATCAAAATATCGAAAAGCGAAAAAAATATTTTTTTCATTTATTTTTCTTTACCACTGAGGCGCACCTTGGGATTTAACAACTGGATTACGGCGCCCCCCTTCCTTGTCCCTAATGTATACCACAATCAAAATATCGAAAAGCGAAAAAAATATTTTTTTCTTTATTTTTCTTTACCACTGAGGTTCCTCTGGAACTTGGCGACTGGAGGGCCGCTCCGTTCGCTTTAATGTAGGATCGGCCTTGATCAGAAGTGAAGTTTGTTCAAAAGTGAGCACTCAAAAAATTTCGAAAATGAAGTGAAACCAGCGTTTTTATAGTAGATCCGTGCAAAAATACAATATATTCGTATGTTGTTGTTGTTTTCTTCTAAGTGGTCGGGTGGTAGTCTTTTTTTAACCTCTGTTATTTTTATTAAAATAATTTTAACTATAAGTGTGCATTTAATTCGTTTGGATTAATGTATATTTTTTGTACTTTAAAGTGAGATACCGGCTCACTTTGAAAAGAGAGGGAATTATTATTAAAAGTGAATGGCTGCTGTTGCAATAAAAAATTCATCACAAAACGTATAAAATTAGTGAGCATTAAAATTAATGGAATAAATAGTTATATTTATTTATTAGCACACGTTTCCTTATAAATAATTATAAATTTCTAGAAGTGTAACTTCTTATGCAAGTCATTTAACGTTGACGGTACATAATCATGGCCACGAAAAACAATCATGTATTCTGTAAATGTCAATTTATAACAATTTAGATGTAGATTTTACGTAAAAAGTTTCATTTTTGTAGCGTGCAGTGTAAACAGCATATCGTTGTTTGCCGGACGGCGGTCAGATAGTTCAGCCGAATTCACTGTTTGTCGGATGGTGTTTATCGCCGGCCGAACTGCATAATTTTGATAATTTTGGCCACTTACAAACTGGCGTTCCATAGGTAGGTACTTTATGTTCGTAATTCTTCTTCTCCTAAACTAAACGACTTGACCGATTTTGATAAAAAAAATGTGCTTATGTGCTTCTAGATAAATCTTAGCTATAGTTGGATGCTTAGTTGGCGCTTTTATATATTTTTTTTTTGATTTTCCGCATAAAAAAACATATAATCCCAAATTTTCAGCCTCTCAGCAATTCTTAGTTCAATACTAACGAGATATGTGGCTGCACTACGTCTGCTTACCGAATTCTCTAGCGGTATTCCTTCTTCTCCTGCGTCTGTTATCTGTTATCGATACATATGAGTCATGAGAATCCAGGTTATTCGACTTCTGACTTCACACGACGTGCAGTGTACAAGAGCTTCGAATCGGAGACTTCTTTTTGACTTCCATGAATACCGACTTAAAATGGGGTTGTTTTGGAGTATATTTCATTATGCTCTCATAACAGGGTGCTGTTATTCCCGGACAACACCGGGTAAATACCACGATATATTTCATTTAAAATATTTGCGAGAATCTGATATGTATAATAGGCAATCTACAAATCCAGGTAAAGCTGGACTGGGCCGCTAGTAATTCTTATAAGAGAACTAAATTTTACTGGGTAACGTTGAGGTAATACATTAGAAGTTACACTTTCTCCTAGGGTCACGACAGCCACATTTTTTGTTATCGATGACGATTAACAAAAATATTTTAAGTGCGTTCATAATGGATACAAAAGATAATTTATATTGAAATACGTTCAAATATCTAGTTATATAATATAATAAAAATACCTATTCCTGTTTTTTTATTGTTGCTACTAAAAATACACTTGCAACATAATAATACGATTATAATTTGATATACTCAATATAACATTTTTTTACCTTTTATGATAAAATGCATATTGCATAAATTTACATTACACTGTAAAGTATGATGTTTTATACCAAAATTAGAGGGCAAAATTTGACATAGATAATTATATACCGGGTGTTTTTTTCAAAACTTTGAATGGATTTTTTCGTTGATACACCGGTTGAATCAAAAAAAGTTTTAGGCAAAAGTTGTTGAGTTTTGAGGGGGAAATAATTTCCACGTAATACCAACCCACTCCCCCCACCCCTCGGCAGGAGGAGGGGGTAACTTTTCTTTTTTAAATGGAAACCCCCGATTTTTATGATTAAATTAAATAAAATTAAGTTTTAAAGTTGTTCATTTTTACACAAAAAAAAATGTAATCATAAAAATCGGGGGTTTTCATTTAAAAAAACAAAAGTTACCCCCTCCCCCTGCCGAGGGGCGGGAGGAGGGGGTTGGTGTTACGTGTATAAATTATTTCCCTTTCAAAACTCAACAACTTTTGACTAAAACTTTTTTTGATTCAACCGGTGTATCAACAAAAAAATCCATTCAAAGTTTTGAAAAAAACATCCGGTATATAAATAACATACGACTAAAGAAGTTTCACTTCACCCGCGAGTTTATGTGGATGAAGTGCATACATTGTTTTGTTTTTTAAACACTCCGTACCTATATTAAAATGTCGTCAGAAAATTATTCGAGTATCTAGCCAAATGCAATTTCATTCTTAGGAGTTAGCTCAGCAGAAAACTTATGGATTCAGCAATGCAGCTCATAAAACAAATGAGTTTACTGTCGAGAAACTTCTACGGTGGGGTGAGGGCATAGTCGCCTTTCTTGAGTATTTTTGGTAGGTGTGCTCCTGAATACATGTCTGATTTTGAAAGGATTGAACGTTTAATTTTATGTGTTTCCTAAAGTTGCGATTACTTTGCAGTAGAGTTGGGTAACTCAAATCTGAACCGGTTCAAAGAGCCGACTCCGACAGAAGATCCGTGAGAGCCGACTCACTTTTTTTTGAGCCGACAGATCAACGGATCCGCATAACTCAGTGAAATACTTAACACAAAGAAGCACATTTTACACTTACGTATCAGGTCTTGCTTTGATGCATCTGTCAGCTCAAATGACTCATGCATCACACGTTTGGCTATGCATTCTTGATTCTATACAGGTCGTGATATGATTGACTGAACTAGGTAACTCAGTGGCAGACTGCAGTAACATATTCAGAACTCGGCTCTTTTTGAACCGGTTTAGTGAGCCGGCTCACATACGGGATCCAGATGCAAAGATGCAGATCACTAAAAAGGCCCGTTTTTCCCATCTCTAGCTCTAATATTAAAAGTACCAAAATTTATTCTTCTACAGATTTAACATACGTTATTTTGTAGGTCACAGAACTAAATTATCTAATTTGTTTTGTAATTTTCTGTTTATCTAATCTTTTATTTTGGATATGAAAAAAAAAATCTTTTTGCGCAATACGTTTGTAGTGAAGATTCAATTCAGTAATGAAAACTAAGTTTGTAATGCGTGTATTAATTTCGTAATTACCGGAAGATTAATATAGTTAACCGAATGTCAAAGTCACCTATTCATAATTTAGTTAGATGTTTAGAGAGTTCTTTTGTATTAAAACGTTTGTTCGTGAAGTTATTATTATTAGAGTTAAAAAAATTTAAATAAGAGATTGCATTGCGTAAAAAGAATGCATTCAAGATATTTATACAGGAAGAAATATTAACACCTTTGAACCCTTCTATAACACTGACGAAAATGATTATAATTTATTCATTAACACAGTTTATTACAAACTGTCTACTTTTGATTTTACAAAATATATAGAATGTTCAAAGGCTTAATCAGAATTTTGTTGAAGGGCGGAGGGCAAGAGTTGCGTCCTATTTTAATGAACAAAATATTATGAATCGGGAGAATAAATCGTTTCGAAAAAATCGCTTTAAATTAATACATACTCATTGATCTAATTTTTAAACTATGAAGACCCCGTTTTGGTCGCAAATTAAAGAAGCACTTCTTAAAAATATTGAAACGATTTTTTAGTAGAACTGACAGAAAACCGTCTAAAAGAGGATCATTATTTTTAATTTGACGCAAAAAAATCTATTTTTTGTAGAAAAATATGACCGGAACGTATAATAAAATTTTAGAGGGAAGGACTAGACTAGACTATCCATAATATCTTTATAAACACAATCTCAAAAATTTCGAAAAAACATTATTTTATATCTTGGTCCCTGACGTTAGATCAAGAGTTAGGTAATATACCGATCCAATATTTCGTTGAAATCGGATATGCCGTTACAAAATCTATTTTAAATCTCACTCAAATTAGTACATCCGTTTTGATGATATAACAAACGTTGATCCTATAACGTGCCACACTGACAGCGTTGCCAGATTTTTTTTTTGCCAAGTCGGGATTTTGGGACTTTCTGAGTGAAAAAAGCGGAATTCTTTCGTCGAAAGCGGGATTTAGTATATAATCAGAAGTTTTTAAATATTTATCTTTTTATTTGAGTTCAAACTACGTTTACGTGACAATAAATAGCAAAAATAGCCATAGAAAATGTATTTTAATAAAAATATGATTTGAAATCAGATTTACCCTATCGTTAAATAGTTGACTCTTATTCGTCTTCTGAATAAAAAAAAATTAAAAAAAAACAGAAATCAAAATCAAAAAAGTTTTATTCATTAGAAAAATATGGCGTTTCAAACAATAGTCTGAGGAGTGAGTGTTACAAATTGCAACTTACAATAAGAGAATAATTATTTACGCACGGTCGAGTTCTCCCCGAAAAGCGGGTCTGAGCCTGTCCCGCGCGGGTTATTTAATTTTGATTTAAAAATCGGGACGTCCCGCCAAAATTGGGACGTCTGGCAACGTTGCACACTGGTGACCTCAGATGTTGAGCGTCTATAATCTACAATCAAAACGTGCCATGGTGATAGAATATTATTTAACCATTAAAGAAATCCGCATCAAAATCGGAGTTTGCGTCTTAAAAAGATGAGGTAACAGATAAATGTACCGTAAACCTTCTTCGTTCCGTCGTGATAATAAAATAATTCAATATATTATGTTAATTCTTGCGTTACGTAACATGGCTAATTTCATGTTCATGACGTATAATAGAGAATCTGTTTCTTTTGTGAAGATCAGTTTCATACAGAGCACGTAGGGCATGTCAATAAACAGTATGGTACACATTATCAATAACACTTATTACTGATTCAGATGTAACAAAATAATTACAGAGATAACCATACATGGAATCAAGTAATACATAATAAGTAGTTGTAAAAGCACACGCCACTTATTATTTGTTTTGTTGACTGGTGATTGGTAGTTGAAAGTTTGTGTACAAAGGGCAACCAACCTTAGTAATATTTTATGATATTAGATCACAAAGCTTTAAATGTTATAAACAGGGTTGCCACTTTTTCCGATTTAATAAGTATTGAAAACAAATTTGAAAAGGGTAATTTCCTATGAAATATTTGAAGCTGACTTGGTTGTGTCTAATAATAACTTGCTCCGTAAGCCAATATGCAATCATACGTTTTTATTTTCAGGTGAAAAATGTTCTCTAAATTAGAACTGTCCCGGGATGAGTGATAATTGACAACCCTGATTAAACGAGAGTCATCATTGATTATGAAAGCACATTAATCAAAGTTATCGATTAGAAGATTGATCGAATTCACAAAGGTCATTAATACAAGGATAACATTAATCTAAGAACTGTTAATTTAAAAACCCATCGATATTTTTAATCGAACTTTGAGTTAGATTCCAATAAATTATTTTTTTCTTTTCATTATCGTTCCCTTTTAAGGCAAACATTTTATTTTTAATTCACTTCGGAAACAAGGACTTGAGATCTTTTTTTTTAAATTAAAGTTGATATTTACCATAAATTAGCGTTCCGATTTTGAATTGGCAGTGAAAAGCAACAAATCTTTCGTGTATAATTTTACTGTATCTCTTATAGTTAGCCAACGTACATCAATTTAGCCGCACAGAAAGTTTAAGGGATTATAGAGGTTTTAGGTGATCTTTCATTAGCGAGGAAGACTGCCATTTCGATGCTAGTTTGCCCTGGGCTCCACAATTCTGTTGTATACCCCTTGTTTATTCACGGCACCTAAGCATTCCTAGACCATTCTTGACTCAATTTTAATTGTATACATACACTGATAAAAATAAAGTTTTTTAGCAAATACGCCACGTATTTGGCCAATACGCGTTTAAGTCAACTAAATGTCGATTGATTCAAAAGCACAGTATTTGAGACAACTACATTTAAACATTTGAGTGGAGGCAGGTACGATATTCAGCTTATAACAAGAATCTCTCTTAATTATGACCATTGACACTATTTGTTATTATGCATATATAACAAATAAAGAAGTTTATTATTTATTATTAATATTCCTGTTAAAAACGATGTATTTGAATGAAAGAAATCTGAGGTTCATTCAAACAAATAAGAGATAGAGCTAGGTACGTCCATGTACTTACCAGAAGTAAATATAAATTTCAAATAAATACTATTTCAAGTTGATATAAATGAATTTTTTTTTATTAATTTCATACATGCTTTTGTTAGAAAATTTTAAATTATTGTATCGAGGTATTTTTCAATTCCGTGAGCAAAATATATTATTGAATCGATTACACTATATTTTCATCGGAAATACGAATAACTTTTGAGTAATCGAATGCCACCATTGTCACACTAAGACTTAAATAAGACTTAAATATCAATATTATAGTATTGAAAAAACAAATTTTTTCACAAAAAAGTTTTTTTTAATCAGATATTCAAGACTGATAATACATTTGTTACTTCAGTTTTGAATAATTAAAAAAAAAAAAAAGTTTTCTTGACCGAACCTATATTTATATATATATATATAGATACATAACATAAATGACTGCATATATATATATATATATATATATATATATATATATATATATATATATACAAATATATATACAAGCATACTCGTCGAATAAATTGATTACACTTTTTTTTAGATATACAGCTACAAAACGTTAATTACCTATATACTGTGATAAAAGACATTCAGAAGCACCGCTTCATTATGCAAATGAGAACCTTTAATCAGATACTGAATTAGGGAATCAATATTCAGATGCATCTCCGTGTACAACATGCAACTATAATGTTTATTGGCTCTTCTTTTCTTCCTAGTTCCTGTGTCAATGGTGCATTCTACAAATATTCACAAAGCTATGAACAGGGTCGTCTCGTTTTTTCAAGCGAATTTTCTTTACAAGTTATTCCCCAATCGGATATGGAAAAAGCGTGAAGCGTGAAAGAAATACGACTGCTGTTACCAGAAGACAGTAAAAAGAAAAAAAAACCGGGTCGCAGTGCCAAAACCCTGCCGACAATATAGTGCATTTGTTAATACAGGCAGTGTGGCTTTATTATGCGAACTTTAGTTGGTTTTTAAGCAAAATAAAAAACTTAACTCCTTAATGCACCCCTTAAAATAAGGTTTTTTTTTTTAATTGCAATATTATTTACAATCGAACATCAAATAAGTTAAAGTGAGACAGGAATTTAACAGTGCTGTTAATTTTGACATTGACCATACTGGATAACGTCAAAATGCTAGATTTCTGATAGTACGATTTTTAAGCACTGAATTTTACATATGGAAGTTCAGTCTTAAATGTGATATAACTGTGTCGACCTGATTCTATTCTTTTAGAAATTTGCTGTTTTTTACAAAATTGGAACGCGTTTTAATTTTTTTTGCTTCCGTTAGGAAATTAGATCGTTGTCAAATATGTTAAGGATTGACTGAAAGTCTTACTAAAATAATTATAATTTAGTTTGATGATATCTCTAGCTATTGCTTAAAATATCTTGTACGACGTCTATTAATTTAATTAATTATTAGTACGGTCCTGTCCAAATGACGCAAATATATATTGATGAGATGCAACTGCACTATAAGACTTCAATGATATCGTTCGCGTGCTTTTGTGGTGGAGAGATGTGTCAAAGGTCACGCGACTTATTATGTAGAAACGATACAAAGGCATCTCTTAAACAGTTCATGTTCAACTCTTAAATTCTTTTCATGTTATTTCTAACTCTAATAAAGACTTTATATATGTAGGTATTATGCAGATGATCTGGGTTTAAAAGAAACATACTCAGGAGTTCAACTAAAAGAAGATCATTCGTAATCAATTCAATTTAAATTGAATTACTTTTGTTATGTAATCATTTACTAATTCCTAGTCCAAGGACTTGTGGAACGTATTTGTGACGTAATTCATATAAATAACCAAGGGTGTAATTATTTTAATATATGTTCACAAGTGAAGATCTTTGGAGATGCTCAATTTTTCTCACCCAAAATGTTTATTGTTCACTCTGATATTATGTTGATGAAATTCAGATTTCCTCACAGAAAATTTTTTTCAGCGATATCGTTTTGAAATTAAAATATATTTCCCTATATTTAAATTTAAATTACAAGGCAAGTTTAATTATATGATATGATTTATGAATATGATTTTAAATGCATTCAACACAAACTCTAAATATCAAGCTTAAACTTGGCGTAAATAATTACCTCTTGTTCAAACTATATGCATTATTTTTTTGTTTTAGACACCTTTTAAAATGCGCTTACTCAACTGTTTAATCTTTGAAACAACTGCGTAACTACGCTTCTCTTGTTTATAAATAAATGCAAGTAGTAGAAAGCAGCATTTTTAAAAAATACATTTTATCGTAAATCCATTTTGCATAAATATACGGATATATAATAAATAATGATCCTATAAATAAGGCCTAACGCGTCAGGATTTCAGTACAGTGAAACCGCTTTATACAATTTCGATGAAGTGACGTCATTATTCGCTGATTGCTGTTTTAAATTACGTTCCGTTTCACATAGATTTTCTGTAGAAAAGCGAGATATTTAAAATAAACCTTTTAGGATTGCACTTTTCACATCTTTTGTTGTTTAAATATTAACATAATATCGATTTCTAAATTTTATAAATGTTCTTCTTTCTTTAATAATTTAGGATGTTGTTTGCCGACTTTTATTTAACTCAATATACTCTACAGGATTTAAACTTTTTGGCTATTACTGTCGCAAAGATATTTCCTGAAACACTATAGTGATTGCCCGAACAAATTAGTTCTGTCGTTTTTAAGTAAATCCGGAACAATAAGCTATGTACTTCTGCGTCAACATTTCGCTGCAAACTCAATTAAAAGGATACGATTTTATTTATTTCGAACTCAAATTTCATTAATTAGTTTATTGCATTTTGAGATAAGCGCCTCAAAAACTCGTAATATAAAATAGCTGTAAGTATAGAAGGCTTTGTGTACAAACGGTTTTTTTATACTTTTCAGGTTAAATTAATAAAAACGCCGCGTTCGCACATTTGTCACTTATAGATTTCACATTCTGTTATCTTTCTTAGCTTAACATGCAGGTACTAGTTCCACAGAAACTGATTTTAAGTGTATTATAAATTCAAAGGAAATACTTGTAGCATCAATAACCACATATATGGTGCAAGTGTCAGGGCCTTCTAGATCGTTGATCAATATATCGCATAGGTGTAATACACCGCGTGAAAGCAGTATTAGATGCTTCCCTTTATTTAATAATTTATTTCCTTGCTCTGATGCACGATTCTGATACAAATAATCGTTTTATGGGTTTTGGAATCATATAGAATTTTAAATCAAATTTACTTTTTAATGCGTAAACATCTTTTATGATGTCCCCTAAAAATCTGTACTCGTATAAATGTCTCAAGAAAATTGTGGTGCAGAAGTGGCGTAGACCTGTTACAGGCTCCTTGACCTGCTGCCATATTTGAGGTCCTATCCTAATTTGAATGTTTATCAGCGTTTTGGCGTCCCGATTTTTAAATCAAAATTAAATGTCCCGCGCGGGACAGGCTCAGTCCCGCTTTTCGGGGATAACTCGACCGTGCGTAAATAATTATTCTCTTATTGTAAGTTGCAATTTGTAACACTCACTCCTCAGACTATTGTTTGAAACGCCATATTTTTCTAATGAATAAAACTTTTTTGGTTTTGATTTCCGTTTTTTTTTTTATTTTTTTTTTTATTCAGAAGACGAATAAGACAACTATTTAGCGATAGGGTAAATCTGATTTAAAATATCATATTTTTATTAAAATACATTTTCTATGGCTATTATTGCTATATCTATTGTCATGTAAACGTAATTTGAACTCAAATAAAAAGATAAATATTTAAAAACTTCTGATTATATACGTTTTTTTATTATGTCCCGCTCTCGACGAAAGAATTCCGTTTTTTTCACTCAAAAAGTTTCAAAATCCCGACTTGGCAAAAAAAATCTGGCAACACTGATGTTTATATACCTTTTAAAGGTATTGGAGTTCATAGTTTTTTAACGGCGTTTTATTAGGAAGCAATTCTATTGATATATGAAAGATTTTCGTGAAAGAATTGGAAAATTTCTATGAAGGCAGAAGATTATTCGATCCAGGCTACTGGGGCAGCAGGAATTTCTCCTGTCCCCCTGCCATTGTCATTATTGAGGATTAAGCATATATTTTTGAGTTCTGAGATTATTTTAAAATTTGAAACTATGCCAATTCTTGCACGTTAATAAAACTCTTCAGATATGAAGAAGAATTTTAGGCTTAACCATTGATACTGACATTTATTTCCCTGGTGTAATATATTTATTGAATCTATGCCAATTTAGGTGAACATTTTATTATTATATGTGTGGTGACTTGAACCTATTTTGAAATGCATTTTACAGTTAAAATTTATTTATTATATTCCACTTGAAACTATCGAAGCAATTTCAAAACTAGGGCGGAAATTTCATTTCATTTTTGGCAATATTCCCATTGGCCATTTATGA
Organism: Venustoraphidia nigricollis; assembly: GCA_034508555.1. Classification (NCBI taxonomy): domain Eukaryota; kingdom Metazoa; phylum Arthropoda; class Insecta; order Raphidioptera; family Raphidiidae; genus Venustoraphidia; species Venustoraphidia nigricollis. The sequence continues at coordinate 7,929,187 of JAVRKA010000006.1, forward strand.
CAAGGTAAGTACGTACAAAATCTTATAATGCTCGTAAAGCATTTATTTTATGCTTCTTTTAATACAAAACGAAGATTTTCAAGTAATGGTTCCTCCTTTTCACTTCTAAAACCTACTTCAAAATAAAGTCGATCTTTAATTAAGATGACAATTTATTTTAGTAACTATTTTTAGTTGAACGAATGAATTGATGGGGTCGTTCCACATATCAAAATTTACTAAAATTGAATAGTGAGCATATATTATGTAATAATAATAATTATTTTATTGCTCCACGGACATAGATGTATAGGATGTAATATGTACATATATAGGATTATTATTTCATTAGCACCGTGTACTTCTTTAGAATGATCAATATTCACGGAGTTTTTATTGTAGGTAAATACACGTTTTAAAAAAAAACTTAAAAAAAATATTAACCTCCTTCAAAAAAATCACTAAAAAGATGAAAATTATGAAATTTTGAGGTCGGAGCTAATTTCATTACAAAAACTTTTAATTCCATATCTACTTTTATTAAATAGGCGCCGACCTCAAAATTTCATGCGATTTTTTTTGTAACGAAATTAGCTCCGACCTCAAAATTTCATTATTTTCATCTTTTTAGTGATTTTTTTTTAAGTTTTTTTATTTTTTACTTCTTAGTGGTGGATTTGATTTCGCACATTTTTAAAAATTACTGAATTGATTTAAGTAAAATTTATGTGGGATCACCCTGAAGATGTGCCCTATTAAACAAGAAAAGATTCATCATAATCGCTTTACAAATGTTGGAGATACAGCATACATTAAAAAATATGTTTTTTTTGACGTCATTTAAAAACGGATGAAGCGATTTAAAAAAAAAACTATATGGGACCACCTGGGATGTATACCCTTTCAAACAAAAAAATAATTTTCCAAATCGGTTCAGGCGTCTGCGAGAAATCGGGGAACATACATAAAAAAATTTAAAAAAAAGATTCCGACGAATTGAGAACCTTCTCCTTTTTTTTGAAGTCGGTTAATAATAGTCATTTATCAAATACCTTTTTAAACAGATAGTAAATTCTTTTAAAATACTATGATATTAGAATTTACTTTAATAGTCTCTTAATTTGACATTTTTTAGAGACAATACCTTCAAGTGTGACTATAATTTATTTTTCATTTTTACATCACTTTTAATGTAATAATATTTTATAATCGGAAAAAAGTGTATAGTTAATGATTCTGACCCCATTATACAGTGTAATAAACTGAATTTCGCACTGCGTTTAAGTTTTTTGTCAAACACTTTTTTAATAAATTCCTTGCGATGTTATGACAAGATTACACGTCACAAAATTAATATAAATGATTACTTACATTTAACCCTTAAGCGGTTCAACGAAATAGGTTCTAATAGTGTAGTTAATGTCTATCAAGGATGTAAAGACGACTATTATGATCAATTAGACGAGTCTGCGAATCTAACAGTTATACGAATCAAGATAATATTATTTCGAAGTAGAAATTGCGGGAAAAAATTACGTTAAATACACGTATACACAATTTAAAAAAAAATATTGTCTGAATCGATCAGTTATTTTTCGAGTAGGATCAATTTAAAAGTCTAGAATGCTTTTCATGATGAAAAAATATTTGTGGTCTCAATCCAAGGTCATTATCAGATCTGATTTTCTGACAACGCTTTCTGCAACCCAACAACGGTATCCCTCAACTCAAAGGAGGTGTTACTTTTTTTCTAGCTCAGCTCGCATTGACATAATAATATAATAAATGTAATAAAATATCTGTTGACGCATTATCAGATAAAATGTTGAACTTCACCAGAAGGAATGTAATGCTTGAAAAAATAAAGTAATTAAATACTTACTAGATGAATGCTGTACATTGAAATTGGAAAAAATTAGCAGTACAGTTAACGGTTAAGTAATATTGAATATTATGAACGTTGATTTATTAAGTGCGCTTATCCTAATGTTCCATGAAAGATCAAGTTTTTAGTCTAAACACGGAAGACATTTTTTTTAAACTTGCACCGTAGTGTCTTAATCAAAATGTCAGAAATTGACGAATACGTGCATTATTTTCTAATTAGAGTAAAATAAACAAATTACAAAAATTTCAAACATTTTTCTATCACAAAAATACTCTTAACATTAAAAGTCATTATTTTAGTCTGTTAAAAATCCCAGATTATTTTTTAGTTTTTGGTACAGCTGATGATTTAAAATGAAACCGTTTAACTTAAAATTTTTTTACCTACCACTACATTTGTAGGACTTTGTGGCCATTCAATTATACTAATATTTAGTAAATTGCATACAAAAAATCAGCTGGTTATTAATAATTTTTATGACCTCGTTATTTCGACATATTCGGCGTGGAGGACGCTCCAACTCAAACCATCGATTTTGTAGGACAATTGTTTTTCCGAGTTTATTATCATATTATCTTAAAATTTCAATGAAAAATTTACTGTTAGTCAGACAATTTCGACACCCTACCAAATCGACATGTTTTACATCTGCGCAGTTCATTACCTACCTCTTTGAGAATTTGGACAGAGGAAAAACTTGGGCGTCTCGTCGAACCGAACGAACTCACGAAGATTCAGCCTGTTATTAATCACTTAAAAAAACAGGCGGTGGCTGCTGGACTATAGACAATTACCATCCGATAAAGTTTCCATTTTGACAGTATAATAAAATAATTATAATGAGCTGTCCTTATGATATTAAAATTCAATGCACATTCAAATTTATTATAAATGCATTTCATATGCAGATATAAATATTTTTATTCCTTTATCATTTTAATCACTAAACAAATTGTTAATGTCAACAAACTATCTTCCGACTTTCATTGTTAGCTCAATTTTTTTGTGATTAAAAATAGATAAAAGCATTGAAAGTTGTTTAGTTTCTGTCTCTATTTTGCTGTTATGAATTCATTGTTTATTTTAATGATTGAATTAGGAGTAGATGCTACCTTTCATCTCAAATCATTTCCCTTCCCTGATGCTATTTGTAAAATTAAAGGGTTCAAGTAACCGAAGGATCAAGAATCACACTACAGACCCTACAGGCGAAAAATTGAAAAAGAAAGCCTGGAAAAATTTGCAATTTTTAAAGTTAATCTTGCACCCATAATCAAAACTGTTTTCAAAAAATTCACTAATAGGATCTGTAGTTTGATTCTTTATTGTTCATTTGGCGTTTATCTCATCCCTTTAGTTTTAAAATTAGCGTCGGGAGAGCTGTAACCATATACTCCTAAGAGAAGTCGATGGTCAGCGCACACCGATCCAACTAACAGATCTACATTAATCGGCCAATTTAACAGTTCTAGGTGAGCGCGTGTTGAATGTTTGATAGTTGCCTTTGCAACTGAAGAATCGGCTGACAAAAAATTGCAGTCGAGTGTGTGTTCATAAGAATGCTTGGTAGTTACTCATGGAGTTAAAAAGACGGTCGACTAAAAAATGCATCAGTATCATGCCTTGCGGTTTAATATTTTTAAAAAAACCCGGGTCGCAGTGTCAAAACCCTGCCGACAATATAGTGTATTTGCTTGTATAGGACCGTGTGGTTTTAGACTTTTATTATGTGATATTAAGTTTGTTTTTGGGCAAAATAAAAAATTTAACCCCTTAATACACCCCTTAAGATAACATTTTTTTCTTAATTGTAATATTATTATCAATCTAACGTCTACACTGAATTAAAGACACCCTTCAATAAATAAGTCACTATCTGCAAATTAGTGTTTTCAAAAAATGTGTAAGTCCGGTCCTGTTGGGCCAATTTTACTAAAATTTTAGAGGCACTTTTTAATTGCTATTAAAGGGTTAAATTTCAATTTTGAAACGATTCTGAGATATTTTTCGGTATTTTGGGGCCCAAAAACTTTTTTCAACCCCTAAAAGCCACCCTTAAATTGATCCGATTAGGCCCATTTTAAATAGGCTTCGTGCGGTCATGGATCCCAACATGTGTGCCAAATTTCGTTAAAATGAATTAACTCCTTCGAAAGTTATAGCCCGCACACATATATATATACCTATATATATAAATATATATATATATATATATATATATATATATATATATATATATATATATATACATATATATATAAACATTTTTAAAAATGGTGCCAAAGTGTTTAGGAGGTTATGAAACGTCGAGAAATTTTGGTCCGACCCCTAGGTCCCGCCATCCGACCGACGCCAATAGTGTATGTTGCCATATGGCAAATACACTAATAAGCTGTAAAAGATCTACAAAATTTGCATGACCTATAAAAAGTGGAAGTACATATTTTTGAGATTGCAAAATCTAAGGGAAGACAGAGATTTAAAAAAAATGTTAATAAAGGTCTAACGGAAACTATATATCAAAATTAAACATGTTATAAAATCTGTAGTTACTAATTAGACTGTTAAAACAACTTAATTTTACTCAACTATTTTTTGAAGTTAATTAGTTTTACATTCCATACTCTACAGTTAGATAATTAAATATCATATCCTAATAATTCAGTAGTCGTTTCGGACAAAAGAGTAATTTGTTAAATTGCCTCTTAATGAGGTTAAAGATCGAATATATTTATTGACGGGTGTCTTAAAACCTTACAAAGAACGAATTCACATGTCAATCTGTCAAAAATATTATTATGTAAGTTGCAAATATTATATTTCGGTTACAAATGTTATGAAACAATATACCTCCGCTGAAACAAATAGTCTCAATAAAGATATATTACATCTATTGTGAATAGCATAATGCAACATCAGTATTTGTCTTTGGAAATTGCTACATTTATGCGATAGTCCATTTTATCCACTTACAATGATACAGAATCGCTTCACAAAATAGAGTTTGAGAACATACAAAATTAGCGAGTGGAACAGAGAAGACATAAACAAAATAAATAGCGCGACAAGGATAAAATGCAATAATGGCTATCTAAATTAAATGACATCATGATTTTACCATGGAGGGGTTGTCCAAAAATGGAGGAAAATAGTTCTTATCCCGGCGGTGGAGGTGCTGAAGCTATAAGATCCCAAGTAGAGTGACTTAAGGGGGTATTCTAGTGTAGAATTTTTAAAAAATCGAAATTTTTTTTTTCATTTTTTCATATTTTTTCATATTTTAAAAGGATTTTTCAAAATTCCTATTATTTCATGAGTTATAGCCGTTTTAGTGACGTGGCATCGGTTCCGGCCCGACCGCTACAAGTTAACAAAAGACGGTAGGCGTTCCCGAGTCCCTACTTATGTCCCTTTCTATTGTAAAGAATTCATTTTAAATCTATTTTTAATTGAAGGACATAGAAACTTGTTTTGTTGGAAGGATTCTTATATGGAGCAGGAATCGCCGATTAAAAATATGTAAGTATTCTGTACCATTCTATAAGTAAAATTGTCGAAAACTTGTCTCAAAACTTTGAACGCGTTTTTCTCGGAACTACTTTTTTCGAGCTGGCGGTAAGGATATCTCGAGTTCTAATGAACTGATTTACTTCAAATTTGGAGAGGATGTTCTCTATACATCGCTTCATCGCGTGACCCTTGCCCAAAACTATAACCTCTCATTTAGTATTTTTAAAAAATTCGGAATTGTTAAAAAAAATATGAAAAAAAAATTTTTTTTTTCAAACTGCCGCCATTTTAAAAAAAAAAATTTTTAACTTATCCAAGGGTTATACGATAGCGGCATCTATAATAATTAAGAATCCTTTTTTTTTTATGTTCCAGATCACCAGGAGGGTTGGAATAATGCACGCCAGGACACCCTCTTTTTTTTTGACGCCCCACTTTGACTGCTCATAACTTTGTCAATTTTAATTTTTTTTTTTTAATAATTTTTTAATGTAATAATAAAACAAATGATAAAAAAATTTATAGTAAAAATATTTTTTGTTTCCTTTGTACAGCGCTTCAAAAACCGGGCGAAATTCATGCCTCTACACTAGAATACCCCCTTAATTATCGCTTTTTTTCCAAAATATAAACAAACTAAAATAATAATCAATCGAGTTCATGAATTGTTCTTAAATAGTATTTAATTTCAGCCTTGCCTAATAAAACTTTTTAAACTTGCGCGCTGTAAACATAGGTCTGACAATATAGATAAAGGTTAAGAGTATACAATATCAAGTTATTGAGATCAGTTTCCGTTCTCTCTATTCTTCATAGTTTTTTTAAGAGGGCAAAGCAGTCATTGATACTTGCTTCTCACAAAATGGCTTCTAATCAGTACATTCCGTACAATGTTCGAGAAATACGCCTCAGTAATCTGGTTTTATATATCTATGGTTCGATTCAAACAAGTGAAATGTTTGAGCTCGAAATAATTACGTACAAAATTCTAATGAGAAATAAGGTTTCTGCAAGTTTCTTAAAATACCTACATTTTTTCTTAAATCCCAATAACAATTAATTATAACTGCTTATTGATGTACAAAATAGTTAAACGAAGTTTCATAATTCTATTTAACTTAAGCGATACATTTTTTAAATGAAATTTGCAAGCATTAAGTACAAACATGTATACTTTGTAATATTAAATATGCATGACTTGAACATAACAGATACAAGTAACATACATATACTACTTCATTACACGGAATGTTAGACCAGTAGCGTACGAATATTTTTTATAACACGGTACAGAGATGAATTTAGCCTCAATGACGCATTTACCTCCCTAGCAGGAGAGAATTTGACTCCGCTTGGACTTTGCAGCTGGTTATAGATATAGCTAGCTAAGATATGTTTCACAGCATTTACTTGAATTCCAAAAAAGATATTTGAAAAAAATTTCTTTTTTTACATCGCATATGTAAAAAATACGTTACTGCTTTTTTCAAGTGAATGATGTTTGACTCTGAAGTCGCTCCTTTAAATTTTTGGGTCTAAGCGCGGGTCTCATGAGTTTACGTTTTGACCTGGTGCCGATCACAACGCGGTGTACGCGTTTTTAAAAATTAAAGCCTCACAAGAGATCGAAACTGTTTTAGTCTCTTTTGGAAAAAACATTCAAAATCTGACAGTCACACGATTTGCGCTAAAAATACAGTGGAAATTCTTATGGTAAATGAATAAAGATATGTTACAGTAATAAATATATTTTACCTTGAAAAAAGTCATGAAGTTTGCCTATGGAATGCCTGCGAAAGTAGTCAAGTCTTCTGAAGTAGAACTCTGAAAGAAAACATTCATTAAATAAACATTCATTGAAAGATTTACGAAAGAAATAATTTGAGCTTATAAAAAAAATAATTCACAGAAAAAAACTTCATGAGTTTTGATTAATTATTCATTAATAAATAGCCTTCACGCACTCGCGTTAATGTCGAAATGTATATTATCTAGTTTTTCTGAAAAGAGCTGAACAGGAGTCAACTGTTCAGCTCTTTTCAAAGAAACGAGATATATACATTTCTTGATGTCACACAAACACTATAGTGAAAGTTCTGTAAAAATCGGTTCAGTAGCTTTTGAGTCAACTTGGAATAAACAAATTGACAAACAGGTAGAAAAATTTGGTCTAGGTATTTTATAAGCTAGTATATCTAAGTAGATAATTTGTTAGAAACTTAAAATAATATTACAAATTTATGATTTTAACTATATTTTAATATAATAAATAATTAATAATATTGACTCTACCAACAGTAATAGAATATTAAACAAAACGAAACCACTTGCGATTACTGTTCAAACCAATTTTTTATTTACAAAACGTTTTATATTTTAATATGTTTTAATTATTATCGATAGATAGTTGTATTGTGACAGTATTTATGGTGACCGCTGTCACTTTCTGATAAGGGTAAAAACGCAGTGTGGATATTCATCGTTCATCAAATAATGATTCGCATGTTTGTTTTAGAATTAATTACAGTCTCTACCAATGAACAATAGCTTTGTGGTATCGAGTTTTCAGTAACTTTTAATGATCGTGAAATGGAAATTCAACTTGTCTAATTAATAATCCTGTAAGTCACAAATAAGACGATCATATTCACAGTATACATAGTTAAATTTAAAGTCAACATAAATACCAATACTTGTACATTATCAAGAGGTAAACTTTGTTTAGATATTTGTTTGTTTTTTTGATTGTTCACTCAAATCTCAGAACCGATTGGAAAGATTCTTTACTGTTTAGCCTAGTGGAAATTTTTATTAGTTTTTAGATTTTAAACGGTGACATTTCTACACGCTCAACTATTCACAAACCCAATAGAAATATCAATTGAATTTTCAGTTTATCGATAAAAAATAAATAAATTGAAAGTATTAATTGGTAGGTACTACGTTTACATTGCCTTAGCTGTTGATGGCTTTAAAAAAAGTGAAAATGAGAGAAGAGCAAATTTTGACCCCGCCACTGAATTCAAACAGCCTTGTAAAGAATTTTTGTTATTATTTTTATAAAATACCTATTTTTAATAGTATGTAACATCACGTATTATAGACGAAAGAAATAAGAAGATTCATGCTATTCATTTTGATGATGATATAATATTATGAAACAATTTTGGACAAACATAATTATTTAGAAAGTCAAGCATGCCAAGATTTTACAATATCAAAATATCGTTTATGAATTTATAAGTCTAACCGCCATATTTCACTGGCTATAATGTTTTATGAACAGAATTACTCTCCTGAATTTGAGAATGATTTAAAAGAAGGCTACCTACTATGTGGTAGCATTAGAATCTGTCAAAAACTTGAAATCAACACTATTTCAGGATGAAATACAGTTTTTAATTTTGAATGAAAGGTTTTAGAATAATTTATTATTATAATCTAATATCTCGCTTATTGTTTCAATTTATTAGTTCACGCGAAATGGACTGTTTCAAATAACTATTGTTACAAATGGGTTTATTCCCACAAAGGGTTGCATGATCAAAGCAAGGGAAACCTTCAATTTTTAGATTAAAATTAGCCGATCCTTTGAAAGGATATTTACTTTTCTCCGAATGAAGAAATTATTGAATTCATTCAAACACGTATGCCTTCCGTTGTCGGACGTCTGTAATTTACAATGTCGATTGAATGAATAAAGTAATATTGTCAAAGATGTTTTTTTTTCGTCAGTTATTAAATATCCTAATGAAAATAATTTAAAGTTCATTTTTGTACACATAATATTGTCTGTAGACAATTTTTCCTGTTTTTATAAAAACAATATTTAAGTACATACTTATGTTGAGATTTTAGAGTTTATTCGAATTGACGTATATTTGTTATTCATAATATTTTTTTAAGGCCACCAAAAGCCAGGATTATTTGAGCCTGAACCAATTCAAATATTTTCAATCTACTTATTGTTATGAGGAGTCATGTAAGCTGTATTGGCTACACGCTCGACTATTTTTACATCATACATTTTCGGCATAATAAAAATGCGCTTAAAAATGCCATGCAAGTAACTAAGTTATAAAAAAGTCTGGTATTATTTTGGTTTATGGAAAGTGCCGGAAGTGTAATATATTAACTGTCTAGTTTTTGTGATGCTCAATCCGTCGTTTAGATATGATATATTTAAATAAGTTAATAATACGTTTAGTGTGTTAGCAATAGAAATTAGTTCTCATATTGGTTAGTAAATTGGACGATATATCATGCTCAGTAGGTTTGCTGTTAGCCTGAGGTCTATTAGGGTATCATCATTATCAATGAAATTTGTTCATTTTGTTTTTGCTTCTTTTCTGCATGTATTAATTTTTTTATATAAAAAATATATATTAGTTAAATAGTCGCTGCGGTATAGCTTGTAAGACTAAATTAATAAACAGTAGGATAGCCATAGTTTGCTACAATTGTTAAGAAATACCCATTGTTACATTACGATATTAGAAAAAAATATTTTCAAGCAACTGTCCTCGCTAGGATTTAAACTCGAATTTTTCCACTATCGCGACGGAAAAAGTTATCAGTTAATCAACAGTGACATATTTAAATAGTCAATCTTTCTCATATCTAAAGCATCTTTGTAACTGTTATTTTGCACCATGCGAGAGCTAATTTTTATCTTAGGTACTGCGTCTCAATAATGAGAGTTTTTGGATGACTTATTCCGCCATAACACACCCACCCTGTTCGGGTAGATGTTTTCAAAAGACAGTTGAATAAGTATTTGTTTATTTTCTAAGAGTATTTTTCCCGTTTTTAGTTTAAGCAATTTTAGAAATACAGATAGCGTATATCTTTTATCAGCGTATGCATTATTTTGTTTTTTTATGTTTTGAGTTTAAAAGCATATTGTAATAGTTTGTTAAAATTTATTTAATTATTCACTACAACAGACTGTTTTAAAATGAAAATACCAACTGACCCAAACCGTCTTCTTAATAGTCAAATTTTGGTTCATTTCGTCTCGCAGCATCTGATGGGTCGTTGAAACTGAACATCAGAACGACTAATCAGACATTTTGTGCATCTTAGGCAAGCATGTGTTGTTCTAACTATATCTGCTGGTAAAAAAGACGATAGGTAAAAATAGGAACTGAGCAGTCAGTCTACCAGTTGAAGTAACCAGCTATATATTTGTATAAATAGATGTTAAAAGCACGAAACTTCGTTTTAGAACTGATCGATTGTGTCTTGACGTTTAACTATTATTATTCACAAAAGTGCATTATTATTATCTAATCAAAATGCAGTACACGAAAGGGAACGCTCGAACATTAACGAACAATTTGGCCAGTAACCAATTTTGGTAATTTTTAAATGTCTCTTGTAAATTTTAGGTCGATACTTAAGTACAATTGTTTAAATTTTCGGCGTGAAATGACATTCTAATTACGTCAAAAAACCTTTATGGCGAAACTTGAATTTTTTTACACTCGTTAACTGACCTCTTTTAATGTTTTGTGTCACATTTAATCTATTCTATAAAGAGTAAAAAATTGTGTTTGTTACGGGTATTCTCAGAAACGACTGATTCGATTAAACGAATTCTTTCACTGTTAAAAAAATTTACTTTTTCTCGAGCAGCGTAGACTATATACTATTACGAAGACACAAGGGGGATGAACAGTGAGCAAAAATATAAAACAAATTAAGAATCTTGGACGCGATTTTTGATATAGATTAGTGTATACAGGTACAAAGTAAACTATAGACAGGTAGATTGTAGGTTATAGACGCTCGACAGTTAGTGATATATTATAAGAAATTTGTTGCTCTTGATTATAGATATGTTGCCAGACTAAGTTCTGCCTAGGCGAAGTCGGCTGGAAAGCTGTGTCAATTCAATAATTCCAGGCTTGACGAAAACTGTGCAAGGAATATTTATTGTAAAATATTCCTTTAGAAAATATCTGCAATTCTCCAAAAATAGAGTTCAGCATACAATTTTACAATATTCGAGGTTGGATATGAGCTCGATTATAATGATTTCTTTAGAAGTTTTATAGCATAGCATTTAAAATTTATCTGAAGGGTTCCACGTGCGAGATTTAAATATAAAAAAAAACGCACGCTGTTTTTAAAATATTTATCAAAGGTAATAAAATAGCGTATACTCGCGGAAACAACGCGTATTTCGATAATTCATTTTTTATTATGTACATAAATATAAAAATTAGATGTCAAGGATTTTAATTATTTCAGATTTGGCAAAGAAATAAAGATTAACTACATATTAGGTATATCTAAGGTATAAATATAATAATTATGATTATTACTATTATTAAATTGTACACATTAACTGTGGGAACTGATTAAATGGCTGTTTAGTATATATAAGTCCGTGTTATAATGAAGGCTATGTCAAATTTTGACATCGTGAAAATTTTTTGACCTTATTTGCTGGTTTCTAATTCAAAGGGATCGAGAATTATTGCCAAGTGGCCTTTGGAACTACGCTATCTTGCGATTAAAAGCATAACTAAACAAATCGATTCAGCTAAGGCCGGCCGTGCGACTGATTAAGCGGTTAATCGTCAAACAAAATATACGAATCGCTCGAGCAGTCACTGTCAACTGTTTGAGAAGTCAATGTCAACCACTTGAGGAGTCACTGTCTACTTTTCGAATGTTTATCTGGTCTGTGTTTCGTTTCCTAGAAAACCATGCTCACAAGCAGTCAGTATATGTTCTGCAGCTGCTTGACTACATGACAGGTCAGTGAGATCGTGACTGCTTGAGCGGTCGTGTGTATGACAATGGAATATTTTATATGGAGTCATGCAATTGATGCTTGAAGCAGTCAGATAAGTTCTCTGCCATTTCGTTTGTTGTCAAAAAAAAAAAATGTTTTACCTTTAATTCTTAACTCCAAATCACATTTTGCATGATATCATACAATTTTCAAACGTGTTATAAAAAATTCATTGCCATCTTTAAGTGCAGTAATTATTTCAATTACTTGCGGTTACTGTAATAAAAATAAATAAATAACAATTACTCAATTTAAATATTTAGGAATTACTCTGTATTGTTATTGCAGATTATAATTGGCACCAAATCAGATTTAGACAATTTAGATTTTATAACTTACAAGTTGCAACTTATATTTAAAAGTGAAATTAAGTTTTATAACAGCTGGGTGCGGGTATATTTTTAAGGATTGGAGATTTACTTTTTAATTTATTCATGTAGGCCGAGAAACGGTAATTCCTGTACCGGCCATCTTGATTGAGGTTTCCCATGGTTTCCCTCAATTAATTCCAGATAAATATCGAGATGGTTCCTTATTTGAGGCCATGGCCGATTACCTATCATTCAAAAATTACCTACCTTATCCTAATTTCCTATAATTCCTTCATTCGTCCATTGTTATTACATAAGTTGAAGTTGTAAAAAATGTAGAAAATAACGGGAAGTGGTAGATGAAAAAATAGTAATGGTGCGAATGGCGTCTGTTATGACATAAAGTCGAGAAACGGACGTTAAACGCATTATTATTATTATTACATTAATCACAGCTACTAATAATCAATATAATTCTTGCCAAGTGGTATAGTAGTAACATGTAAAGAAAAAGTGTAGATCTTTCTTACCATACTTTGATACTTTTCATTTAAAAGAAGACTATTTAGAAAAAAAAACTTTTGAAACGTTCTTCCTTAAAACCCTTCTGGGAGTTTTGGATGCGGGTTCTGGCATATTTTCCTCTATATGCTATAATTCGCTCATTAAATGAAGTCATAGTATATATACAGTGGAATACGTTTATAATGACATCGAAGGGAATTGACAAATACGTCATACTAAGCGGACGTCATACAAAGCATTTTTGTGAAAAAAAAACTTTCTTTTTTTAGGTAGCATAGGGCCGCTGACGGGTATTCCTTTGTTTCGCGTGATTTTAAACTACTGAATTAACGCTTGATCAACATTTTCTTGCGCGATTTTCGAAGCCTCTTCGGTTTCAAAACATTTGAATTGAACGATCGCTTAATCCGGTTCTTGTTTTGAAAATCATTGAGATTGTCGAATGACCCACGCCCCCCAATTCCTCTGCGAGAGATGAGCTTGATTCTCCATTTTCTAATCTGCATATTATTCACCTTTCTCCTCAATCGTAAATGCTTTACGACGTTGAGATGACATTTTTTACATAGGATATCACTAAAAACAATGCGTGACGTTCAACTATCAATTACTCACTGAGATTCAAAACAAAAACAAGCCACGTGCCGAACGTCGTCGGGAATCAACGAACATTGCCGAAGGTGTAAAGAATCATGTCGGTCACTATAGACGGACAAAATTTATTAAAAATGGGTCATAATAAGCGACATGTCACTGTAAGCGAAGTCATTATATCCGACTTTGTTACAAAGAATTTTATATGAAAACCAAACCTCGTTGTGTAATTACGTCATAATAGGCGGTTGGTCAATATAGGCGGAGTCATAATAAACGAATTCTACTGTAGTATGATTCATAGTTTTTAATCAAATAGTTTATTTGATAATGATGATTCTTACTATTATTATGAGTTCATCCATTCATAAATTCAATCAACTTTTTATCAAGAAACGCTAATGGACTCAATATTTGTAATTTTTTTTCAGAGTAATTTACTCACATTCATAGTTACTCAAATTTCCAATTTGATTTAAAGACCTTCTATTCAACAAGGTCAAGTAAGATCCATTAATCTAAATTAAAGTTTTCAGTGTAAGAGTTAATCAAACGAAATGATTTTTTCAACCTTGTGTTTTTAAGTCTGTGTGCACAGCTGTAATAAAATTGACTCATCCACTAACAATTAAAAATCTTCTTAGTGTTATGCAATGAATTATAAAAATAACGACCGGATTTTAAGAGAATTTCAAATTAAAACTATTGTTGACACTTTGACCTACATAATATAATGGAAGTACGTACCGAAATTTCTCGGATTAAATGAACTAACAAGGTTAAAGTTAACTAACCGATTGTGCTGTAAAATCATCCACAATAAACGGTTTTACGTATAATGAGAAGACGTAATTTGAGTTGTATATAACACTCATTCAAAAAAACAATGCGCGAATAATGTAACGCATCATGGACAGTGGTGTAGATCAGTGGTCTCTAATCTTTTTCCACCGTAGAACACACACAAGACTAATGCTTGTGCGCTAGTATATTGATTTTTTTCAGAGCAAAGATGTTGGATATAGAGATGGAAAAAACGGGTCTTTTTAGTGATCTGCATCTTTGCATCTGGATCCCGTATGTGAGCCGGCTCACTGAACCGGTTCAAAAAGAGCCGAGTTCTGAATATGTTACCGCAGTCTGCCACTGAGTTACCTAGTTCAGTCAATCATATCACGACCTGTATAGAATCAAGAATGCATAGCCAAACATGTGATGCATGAGTCATTTGAGCTGACAGACGCATCAAAGCAAGAACTGATACGTAAGTGTAAAACGTGCTTCTGTGTGTTATAAGTGTTTCACTGAGTTATACGGATCCGCTGATCCGTCGGCTCAAAAAAAGTGAATCGGCTCTCACGAATCTTCTGTCGGAGTCGGCACTTTGAACCGGTTCAGATCTGAGTTACCCAACTCTAGTTGGATATAAATAATTCTATTGTACACAAAATAAATAGGTTATGTTTCTAGTGCGTGCATTATAGAAAATGTGCTATTATGTTAAAACGAGCGATCAGCAAGTTTTAATAGTCATATGAGCCGTAATATCATCACGTACGAGATACATTTAGTATTTTTTGCATATACCCCTCATAAAATAGTTGATTTTCACATAGTTTTCGAAGTTTTTGGCAGTTCAATTTTGACCTAGTTCACTTTCAATTTTAGGTTGTACTGGATTTTCATGCTTTTACTTTGGGACTGATAGTTCGACAACGTTTGGCATTTCTTTTGTTTTACTTTACGCACTAGTGCGATCTGGGTCATTTTACTATCATTATACGTATACATGAAAAGCAGCTAATTTATAAGGTGATGTGCAAAAGACAGTAAGCCGTTTTATTGGCAGACATGGGCAAGCTGTCATTGAATAATGATTGTTTTTATTATTGCTATAAAATGAGCATTCGAATTTTGCGGATATAAATGAATGTTGTCGATTCGAAATGAAATTTGGTATGCTTAATAGTTTTTCATAGATTTTGATCAAGTCTAATTGACCCTTTGAAAAAATTATTAATATAGATAATGTAGATTTTAACCCACAAACGAAAAAGAATTTGGAACGGTTTCATTATTAAGAAAACAAAGCATCGGTCTTTTTTATGTACACACGGTATATAAATACTGCATCATACATGGTCATGTCATGATGATTTTCCCGTAAGCGGTGCGTTACTGCGTTATTATTCTGACGTAACTTCGAAAACGCAAAGTATCATAAATATATTATCTATTCATGTTATATTGTATAGTTTATCCAGTACACTTTCATGATTTTGGTTTAAATAATAACTTTAAAGTTTAATAAGTATTATGGACAAATTTGATGTGTTAAACTTTTTAATTTATTGCCAACGTTTCAACAGTCTTTGCTGTCTTCTTCAGGGCTCTACATGGAAAACATACAATATCTATTAAAATTTTATTTTAATAGATATTGTATGTTTTCCATGTAGAGCCCTGAAGAAGACAGCAAAGACTGTTGAAACGTTGGCAATAAATTAAAAAGTTTAACACATCAAATTTGTCCATAATACCCATTAAACTTTAAAATTATTAAATAATGGACTTAAACTTCGATGTTTAAATAATAATCTCAGGCCAAAACTCAAGTTGCCTATTTTGAAAACAAAAACAAATTAATCAGGAAAATATTTCTTACATTCGATAAATAGATTTCGATCCGAATAACTGTGAATGTTCTGAAACTTTAAGAATTTGTAGACTTCAGTGCTCTGAATAAAAAAAAAAAAAATTCGGGACGGCTTTATTTAGCTAGGGCCATGGCGACAAAAATGCCTTGTAACTCCCAAACGGAAGAAAAGCAGGTTTTTGCATAGTTCGAGTCTCCTTCTCGAAATCCGGTTTGTGTGGGAGTCTGGCGCGTTGCGTTGAACGGCTACAGCGTTTTACCCAGATTTGCCCGAGTGATTTCAAAAAACATCTACACAATGGAAGAAAATTACTGAATGGCAACCTAGGCAACCCACCAATCGGGGGAAACATATTTTCTTCCAATTTGCTCCTTGTAAAGAGCTCTTCCAGAGCTCAAAAAAATGAAAAAAAATGCTCACGTCTTCAGAAAATGTTCATCAATGTTGACACGACCGACTATACAACAAGTCGCAATTAATAACTGAGGTGATTTAACAACAGAAGTTAGAACAAAAGTTTACATAGAGTGTAAAAAACGTGAGAAACGATAAATGGAAAACATCACACTGTTCTTTATAGTCGTTGTTTTAATGCGGCGGGCGGTTTTGTTTAAAATTTAATAAAATATATTATAGAATACGAATATACGATTACCTGTATTAAAAAATGTTATTTTTATGTTTCTTAAATTTTTCTTTAAGGCAAATAACGTGCAATTTTGTTATTAAGATTTGAGCAAAAAAAAATATTATTAATCATATTTTTTCTGGATGCTATTTAATCTAAAAATATTAAGATTTAAATTTAAAAAAAATACCTACGAAATTTTTTGTAAAAAAAGTCATCAAGTCTGGAGATTTTGTGTAACATGAATATGAATAATTCCCCTGTTAACAAATTCATTTTGTTTTAAAAATGTGTTAATTTATTTGCCCAAAAATAATTTTTCATATTAAAAGGTCAACACGTTTTTTGTAATGAGACATCAATACGTATTACAAATAAAATTAACATTATAACTACATACGTTTTTAAAAACATTTCGACTTAGAAGGACAGTTTATAAGATTTTCAAACCGAACTAGCCATTTTTAAAATTTTCGTCTGTCTATCTGTTTACTGTTAACTCAAAAACCTACGGACTTGATTTGAAACGAACGTTTGTTATTCATCAGGGGTACAGGATAAATATCACCGCGCTTCTAAAAAAGCGAGCAATAGATTAGTTTCTATATTGTCAAGCATCTATAATTTATAGTGTCTATCTATCTATCTACGTAGCAGTGCTAATGATCTCAGTTCTTAAAAGGCTTTAAACTGCTAATCAGCGGCTGAAACCGACATTAGTCGTTAACGTGAGTAAAAAAATAAACTTAAAGTTCAAATATCTAAGACTATAAAATCTGCCTTGATTTTTTTATTATTAATCTGGAATAATATGATTATTATTTTCTAAACGTGATGGTTAAAAATTGGTCAAGGATTTTCGTAATCGCTAACAGACGAAGAGCCGTAACTAATGCAAAAATATAATTAAATTAAGAATTTTAACATTAAAAGATTTTGATATGAATTTTATTACTGTTAATTGTTCTAGTTCACCAACGTATAAATTGTATATTTTTTATCTCATTTTAATATAAATAAAAGGTCATCGTAAAAATAGCATCTTCAAACACGAATCGTCTTATTAATAACATTTAATGTACATAGTTTTTGTAATTGTTATATATTTCTAATAACAGGTTTAGTTATTATTAATCAATTGTGTAAAATTGCTCTATTTCTATTTCGTTATAATGCTGAGAAATGATAAAGAAACTAGAATAGGATTTCCCAAAGTTTGGGTTTCAAAGAAATTTTGACGCGTCAAGGCGGAAGTATAAATGAGATAGAATTTAAAGTTTTTTGCATAATTTGTATTTTTTTCTATTTTTTAAAGCCTTATGAAAAGTGAGAATAAAAATGATTAATAATAAAAAATATGTACACGAAACATTGATTTTTCCGGAGAATTTCTCGAAACGCAAAATTTATCGGTGTTCAAGTTGCAAATTAACCTTTGTTGCCCTGTACCTTATCTTTTTTTTATTTAAGTATTATCTGGGCCTAGGATCAATTCATTTTTTTGAAACTTTCCTAAATTTGAACCTGTGAGACTGGATGTTTATAAATGCTCTTACTTTTATCGGACGTACTTTGAATTTTCTTATTTAAGTGTGAACACTGCTTTACAATATGCAATTATAGAGTTATATATTTTATGGTCAAGTTCAAGGAACAGTCTATAAATTTTCATGACCTAAATAACTAAAACGATATGAAAAGACGGAAAAATAAATACGCACTGTACAACAGTTTTCCTTATGCTATTTTTCAGATCCACTCTAAGATTACAAGCTTTTAGATTTCTAAGTTATAAATAAAATTATCTTGTTTGTGAATTTGTTATTCTGACTTACGGAATCGTTCTTTTTGTTTTGAAATTGCTCTAAATAATTCGCTTTAGTATCGAAAGTCATACTGACAAGTAAAATAAATCTCGATATTAATAATCTGTAAAATATGAATATTGCTTCAATGAAATATCACCAATTATGATGAATTTAAAACTTTTAGATATAAAATATAATAGCAGATCACTACGATATAGTTCGTAAGACTAAATTAATAACAGTAGGATAGTTATAGTTTGCTGCAATTGTTAAGAAAAATTTCGCACATTTTTAATAAGATTTCGTAGTTGCTTTGTTTATAAATTATAAAATGTCCATATAGGTAGTTAGGGTGGTGATATACAATAATAATTCAAATATTATAAATTTCGGTTCACAACTGGCGCAGATATCGTGGAACGTACCTACATAAAAAACTACTGAATTGATAAAAGAAAAAATTATTTGGAATCACCTTGAAGGTATTTCCTATATTAAATAGGAAAAGAATCATCAAAATCATCACAAGTGCTAGAGATATGAGATAGCGTACATATAAAATATGTTTCTTTTAAAGTTATTTAAAAACGATGACTCGATTTTAAGAGAAACTACATGGTACCAATCCGACAACATTCTGAACAAAATGGCGTTGGAATTTTTCAAACTGGTACACAAATGGCGGAACATACACACAAAATAAAAAATAAAATAAAAATACGCATCGAATTGCATAATCTCTTTTTTTGAAGTCGGTCAATCATAATAATATCATATCCTTGGTATTACAGAGCACTTTCAGTTTTAAAGACTGAAAAAGCGCTAACTAATAATTATTTATAAACATGTTCTAAGAGAAATGAGCTTTCCATAAGTATGTATATTCCAAAATTACTTAGAGTGATACTCAATTTTACGATTAGGTGTACTCGTTGTACAAATTACAAAACCGTTTGGACTCTGGAGCTGCAGCTATTTGCCCAGTCAGTTCAGCTTGTCCGCGATATATCGTTTAAAACATGTTTGATCATAATTCGCATGAGTTACGGTCGATTAAAAGGAAAGTATTTCTTAAAATAATAGTGTAAAAGTGGAAAAATACTATTTGTAATGTGGGAGTAATTCAAAGGGTCAGTTTTGCAATAAGTTAATCACTAATCAGTAGGGTAGAAAATGTATACAATTTGTTTTTACCATGTGAATTTGAAAGATGTACTCATATTATACATTATGCTATGATGGCATATTAAAATTGCAAGATTATCCACTGCCTATTATATAATAACATTACTCAGTGTGTGCATAGACTATTACATTAAGGCTGTCGGAACGCTCTGAATTTAGTTTGTGCTGAGATCCAGAGGTAAGGGGCGAGGTAGGCAAAAGACATATTGTGGGTGTGACCTTCATTAGCTCTGTCTCGCTCAAATCATCCGCACGTTTCAATTTTTGGCTGGTGCCAACTACGAGGCTAAAAAATTTTTTTGCAAGGGTGCCGCTGTCAATTGATTACTCTAATTTTTGGAAATGTTTTGAGATTTAAAAAACTTTTCCGAAAAAGGAAGATACACTTTAGGTTTGTGATGGAACAATTTTGTGAAATAAGTACGAATAAGGTCATAGTGTGACATTGAAAACGTGTGTTTTTTTAGCACAATTAATGACAATTTTTTTCTAGTAAATCGTACATAAATTACAAAAGTAGTCCATTAGAAACCTAGATTTGTCCTTTATCTTCCTTATAGAGAAAGAATTTTTACAGAATGTTGACAAATAAGTCTACAATCAGTTGATAGCCGAAGCTCTATTTTTGGCTTTAAATTCAGAGCGTTCCGACAGCCTTAAGAACTGGTGTAGCTATAAAAGGTGTAACAGAAAATCCCCAGAGATGGATTGCAGTTGACCCGGATTGTTCGTTTAAATTCCAAAACGCATTTTCAGAAAGTATGGCTTCAAAATTACCTTAGATTATGATCAAACAATCACAGTATAAACATTTCCAAAAATTGTGTCAAATTGTTCAAGACGCTATGAATGTCGAGAAATTTTGTCAGACCCTAGGTTCCGCCGTTCCACCGGCGCCATTATTGTATGTGCCATAATAATTAATTGATAAAGTATATTTAGTTACTACAATAAAATTTGCAAAACATTAAGATCGAAGTTATTTTGTACACTATATTAGTAACTGAATAAAGAATTGAGTTTTTTTAATGGCTTCGTTGCACTGTCAGGATTCGAACTGCTTACTGCAGTCACGAGATCAGTGAAAGTGACCTCAACAGAAAACTGCGATGTGCTCGTTAATCTGGAGATCATCCGAGATCAGGGCTAGCCAAACACAATCGTGAACCGAATTTTAATTAAAATCATATTATTTGTTATTGCATCCATATATCTCTTCAATAATTGTATTATTTGTTATTACGTTTCGCCTTTTTTCAATTAGTTTTAGTCAACTCATATTTTTGGCTAATTGATACTTTCAACTTATTACGTTTTTATAACAAATTGAAAATCCAAATAACTTTTTTACTTGTTTTCGGATTAAAATCTGGTAATTGTTTGCAATAGTGAAGCCATGCAAATTGCATCTCTACACGCTTGGTCCTTAAAAATTTATATTGCAAATCAGTCATAATTTTACGGTAAAGGAAAAAAATCGGGACTCGAATTCGTATGTCTAGCTTTGTCTACTGTTGTTCATTGTATTCTAAGTGGTAAATTATCTGTAGCGTATTCTATAAAAGCAAATTTTAAGGAGTGAGTCATACTTCAGAATGTATTTTTATTAGCAAGGGACGGTATGTTTTACATTATTTCGATACTTTTGCGCTTCATTAAGGAAATCGCACTCTGATGACTCGCTTTTTAATTTTCGACACCTTACTATAGTATGAAAGCGCAGGATTCAAAGTAAATTTGGCTGGTTTTGAGACAATAACAGACAGGTACAATAACGAACAACTCCTACAAGCATTTAAAAATAACTGTTAGGCGTTATGTAACAGACATGCATGATGAAATAGAATATCTTCTTAAACATTCATTTTATCAAAAATCGTGAAGTTATGATAGTTTAAGAATATTTATTTCTTTTCATAAAATATATCTTATAGATTGTTTGTAGACATGGCCATTTTTTTCAAAAAATCTTACGTTAAATAAATTCTAAAGTAGAGTTTAAAATAACAAATCTCATAAGTTTTTGGGAATGCTTATCTATTACTAAATGAGATGGAGAGTTGATGTTTATCGTATTTATATCAATGGTCAAAATCTTTATATCAACGGTGAAAATCTACATTCCGTCATTTCTTAATCTCAAAAGTGTAAAGTAGGTGTTAAATCGCGTGCGAAGAACGTGTGTTTTTGCTTATTAGTTGTGTTATTATAATTGAAGTCATTAGCTTACTAATGTTAGGTACTAAAATAAATTTGACAATATTCAAATTTTCAAAATTAGGCATAGCTAATTGTTTCCTTAGATTTAATCACATCAAATTGCATAATTAATCTGGCACTTAACACGTCATCCTTGACTAAAATTAAATTGAGCGTTGCTCTTGAAATCTTGTAAAATTTACAAACTGTATTAAATTGTAAATGATCGTCTCTAATTTTTCAAGAACATTTAATCAATTAAGTACAAAGCTACTTTTTTTATATAAATTTACATATAATTATGTACTTAATATTTAAATAACGATATCGTTTTTTGCACTCTTCTATACAATGGCTGCTTTCATTGCCTATATAGCTGTCGTAAAATAACACATTTAAAGCTATAGCACGTTAAGTAAAACAAACGTAGGCACTCTAATAAATTCAACAATAATTTTCATAAATCACCTAAACATACCATTAGAAGTATATGTAAAACAATAACAGGCGCGAATAGTAATTTCCATAAGCAACCTAATACGACTGACGCTTATTATAGAATAAATCTGTCAAAAATGTTTAACACATATTGAAAATGAAGTGGAAACCTGCTATTTTACGTGCAAAAAATGTAGTGACGTAAAGATATTTTAGCTCGAGTGACTATTAAAACTCGCTTGCACTCGTTTCAAAATAATAATAAAATATATACAATAAAGTTTGAATAAAATATTTGGTTGTCCGCTGAGCTTATTTTCAATTTCTAATTTTTTTTCAAGGAACGACCCTCGTCAATTATGACACCGTTTTGTTCCCTACAGCATCTTTGTATAGCGGTGACTAAAAAACTAGCTGTAAGTACTGGTAAAATGTGTTAATTGTAGTCTTATTTACGGTTCGAAAATATCTGAGAGTAACTCATCATTAAAATACGGTTCGCTTAACGGAGCGGCAGAAGCAATGGAACATTGTATATATCTCACGCATAAAATTTGTGCCGCTACCAAGCCGTTTAGATTATATTGTGAAGTATAAGTGTATTAGTCACTGTCTATTATTATTCTTGTATTGAACTACAAACAATTTTATGTATAGAAAACAGTAATTTGTTTCATATTTTGTTTTTAGTTTAAATCATTTCTGTAAAATTGTAAAAGTACAAAATTTGTTATAAAAGGCAGTAAAGTCTGGACCAAATGCACGTATCAAATCTTAAAATCTGTACGTGGTGTACATGTTTGCACGATTCTGCATGTGGTATTTTGAAAATGCACACTCATGACTTGAGTTTTAAGCTATTCATACCTAATGAGCATTTTTTTATAGTGTCAAATTTAGATTATTGTATACATTTGTGTTATAAAAAAAGATTATAAAAATTAATCTTCATAAGAAATTTCCATGCACCCTGTGATAATCTGGTTTGAATAACATACCTAAGAAGATTAAAAAAAGAAGGGTGAAATTGAATTTAAATAAGACATAGTTATAGAATAAGCTTTTTTGTTTAAAAACAAAACCAATTTTGACTACTGTTCCGTCATCGACAGGTTCTGATAGGTGCTCGCAAACTCATCACCAGGTTGGAGAAACATTTAAAGTCGATCGAATATGTGAGGGGGCTTAAAATAGGAATACAAAATTTGCCTTTTTTTAATGATTAACAATAAAAAGGCATGTATTTTTAATAAAATACGACTTCAGTTAAAAATTATATATTTAATAGAAAACAGTATCACGGGTAATTGGAATAATGAAAATAAATCAATTTAAACGTTTCGTCTTTTCTTCAATTAAGACTTTTTTAAGCTCTCAATATGCTTAAACGATAGTTAAACTATGATATAATATAGCTATACAAAAAACAATTATTAAAAATTGAAAATTCTAGAAAATAATATTATTTTCTACAATTTTCAATTTTTAATAATTGTTTTTTGTAATGCCAAATTGTATATTATATCATAGTTTAACTATCGTTTAAGCATACTGAGAGCTTGAAAAGACGTAGCGTTGCAATCAATGAGTGTTTAAATTGATTTATTTTCATTATTCCAATTACCCGTGATACTGTTCTCTATTATAACATATATCTGGAATTGAACTTTAAAGATGAATTTTATATTTTATTAAAATTTAAAAATTAAAAAGGAGAATTTCATTGGAAAAATGCTAAATATTATACGACCCTTGAGCGAGATTGAATCCGCGACCTTTGCGTAATATAATTAGTATGACGCTCTAGACAACTGAGATAATTAGTCGACGTTGTCTTACAACGATAAAAAGCTAAGAGTAAACTGCATAACACGTTAGATTTAACGCGTTATGCGTGCAGAGTCGCATAGGAAGCTATTCACTTAAAATCCATTTTAAAATATCAGAAAAATTACAATAATAATAATAATAATGCGTTTAACGTCCGTTGCTCGACTTAATGTCATTACAGACGCCATTCGCACCATTACTATTTTCCATCTATCACACTTCCCGTTATTTTTCTACATTTTAAAAAATTCAACTTATGCAATAGCAATGGGTGAATGAAGGAATTATAGGAAATTAGGATAAGGTAGGTAATTTTTGAACTAGAAGTTTGATAGGTAATCGGCCATAGCCTCAAATAAGGAACCATCTCGATATTTATCTGGAATTAATTGAGGGAAACCACGGAAAACCTCAATCAAGATGACCGGTACAGGAATTACCGTTTCTCGGCGAGAGGCAGTAGGAAAAAGTCCCAGCCGGGATTCGAACCCGGACCTCCCGAATGCGAGTCTAGTGCTGTCACCACTACTCAGCTACCCAGCTCGGTGAAAAATTACAGTAGAACTCGTGTATTTTCAACCTGTCGGAACTAATTCCGTCATGAGTTTTCAACTTTGCATTCATTATTAGGTACAGTCATAGATCAATTAAAAAAAACCTTTATTAATTTGAGGTTAAATGTTGTCTAACGTATTTTATCATTGGCTGAGCAGCGTAAGAGCCGACATTTTGCGTGAAAAGTAGGAACTAAAAACTTGATAACACGTAAGTCAAATCAGATGAAAATTGACGGTGTTGAGTATACATGACTTCGACTATTTAAAAAAAAAACTGACCTAGGCGATTTTGCCTTCTGCCTACAGATTTTATGTAACAGTAAGTCTTCATCATTTTGTAATTTAATTCCTGTAATCGTAATCGTCGTCTTGTTTTATTTTATTATGTAGTTTGAAAATATAATTTAACAAAGTTGACAGGAGAAAAAATTAATGTATTTTGTGCAATGCAGATGCTCCTTTATGTCACGATCAACATTAAGTCACTTTTATGCGTCAAGCCATTTACATGCACGAATCACGAAATGCATGTTTGTTTTTACTAGATGTGCATTTGTTTCTTATGCACACAGAACAATACGTAGGCTCAACACAGTGGTCCTCAACAGACTTCATGTTTCCTATAGCCTGCAATAAGTATACTGCGTCCAAGAAAAGAGCGTCTGACGCGAAAGGGAGTCCGCGTGGAACAACGAAACCACAGGCTATGCACATTCTTTCGACAAACATACTTTCCTCGGTCAAAGTTTAATGGTTCGCTTATAATATCAACGCAAACACATTCCAGGCATTTCAATTTGCCTTATGACACAGACATTGGAAATTCTTGGAGGTTGAATAAACGATAGGAACAGGCTACCTGATATAACTGTCGAATCGTTGCGAATCGTCCCGAATACACACGACTTTGTTATTTTATGTAGCACCCTAAAATCTTTTCGATGGATTCATAGAACGACCGTATTTTGATCTTTTTTAGTATAATTAGACGAATAGTTTTTGAAACATCTGAGGTCGAAACCAAATTTTTTATAGCTTTAATTTACCATCGTAAGAGCTATGGAAATTCCCGATTTTGTTTTATTTTGCGTTTTTGCCTTAATGTTTGAAATAATGTGAATTTGATCTTAAAGAACGTTGATTTTTGACAAAAATTTAAATCTTTAAACTTTTGCTCGTAATAAAAAACACGCTGATTACAATAAGGACAAGTAGACGTTTCTCTTTCAAGTTTAGAAGTTGTTTGCATTTAAGGTTTTCAAAAAATTACAAAAAAATCTTTGAATGGTCCTACCTTACTAATAGAGATACAAACGTTTCAAACTAATTTGCTCTAAAAATTTTCTCAGTTTTAAAAATGTATTTATTTAACCATACCACCAAATAAACAAAGAAACAAATGTTCTTTTTTATAATATTAGTATCTATTGTCTTTATTTTAGGGTAAAATGTAATAAATTTATTTTAACGTGTTTTTTTTTCGTAACTCGATATAGTTTTGAAAATGTTTGTTTTAAATTTAAAGCAAAATATTTTCACTTAGGTAGTTGTTCCAAAAAAGTTTAGAACTACTGATTTTAATGTTACAATTTAGAAATTTAAATCATCGTTTCGTATATTGTCTCATGTTTCTAAAATTATTAACAATAAATATGATGTCTAGACCGTAATAATACATTCTATTGCAAATTTTTCACTAAATCACCAAACATTTAAATGAACCGTACATTTTCTAATGCAACCGATTCACGATTCACAAAAAATGTGTAATTTATGGGAACATTAAATGTACTTTGTTTTAACTAGGCATAAAAAAACTTATTTAATAAATTTATAAATAATTATTTCATCGTAAATAGTATACAAAATGTGTATTATCAAGGTATAAATTAATTACAATCATTTCTGTTAAAAACCATTCATTAAAATAATTGTAGTATTTCACACAAAAAACGCTTCTATATTATTACGTTGTGATGATTAGAAATACATTCAAATATCGTGAATTTTTTTGTTGTAAATTTTGCATGTTTTTTACAAACAGTTGATGTTTTTACTTAAAAAAATCATCATTTGATTGACTAGTTCTTAAGATTTTTTTGTTATAATTTTGTATGATGTCATATTTTGCAAATTCGTAACAACTTAAAATGTTTGATAGATGATGAAGTCAAAAGTCGGATTAGTCACGTAAACTATATTTGTAACAATGTTAACCTTTTCAAAAATTGAATCAGTCAATAAATTTATGTAAATTATATAATAACTAATCTAATTATGAAATACATTATACTGTACGAAACATATTAACAATTTTCAATTTAAAACTGATTTACAGTTGATTATAATTTTTTACAGAACTTTGTTCCATTAGACTTCCAAATAACCTGTACTAGGGAATTTTCACTCAGTTCGAATATTTTATAAGATTTCAAGGTTATTAGATACTGAGATATCTGCAAAAATAATAATAATGCGTTTAACGTCCGTTTCTCGACTTTATGTCTTAACAGACGCCATTCGCACCATTACTATTTTCCATCTACCACACTTTCCGTTATTTTTCTACATTTTTAAAACTTCAACTTATGTAATAGCAATGGGCGAATGAAGGAATTATAGGAAATTAGGATAAGGTAGGTAATTTTTAAACTAGAAGTTTGATAGGTAATCGGCCATGGCCTCAAATAAGGAACCATCTCGATATTTATCTGGAATTAATTGAGGGAAACCACGGAAAACCTCAATCAAGATGACCGGTACAGGAATTACCGTTTCTCGGCGAGAGGCAGTAGGAAAAAGTCCCAGCCACATCTGCCCCCGCCGGGAGATGAACCCGGACCTCCCGAATGCGTCTAGTGCGATATCTGCAAAAATAGTAGATTCTACACGAAATCCTGCATATAAGAAATGTTATCGACGTCTCAACAAAGAGTATTAACGCAATTATAACATGAAAGAATTCAAAATTGATTCAGCCATTTTAGTTATAAAAAGACTACAAACAAGTGAATTTTACACGAAATCTGCCGAATAAAAAACGATACTAACTTCGTTATGGTGTCAATCGAACCGTATTAACGTCAAAATGAGCTTTTTTTATCAAAATTGGTCTAGCCGTTCTTTTTTGTTTGTTTTTTCACGAAATATTGCAAAATTATTTAAAACTCGTTTGGATGCTAATCGAAGCGTTAAAATGTCCATACGCTCCAAAATGAGTCGGTTTTTTTCATTTAAGCAAAATGACTGCAAAAAAGCGAATTTAAGAATTTATTGAAACACATTTATAATTTGTTTGGGCGGCAAATTTTTTCTTTTAATGTTTGAAATGCTCATTTTTTATTACTTATATTTATCGAACTGGGAAGCTGGTCTCGTGAAACATAGGATCGCTTGATTCTCTTTCAAATTAAAAAAAATACAGTAGATGTCTGACTAAGTTATTATTTGATTTTGATACATTATCTAATTAAAGCACCCATCAAAGGTAGTGTTGGGTACAATAGTCCATTGAAACTAATTAAAGAGGCAGGAAATAGGAGGTCGCCCGGCAAGTTGAAGCCAACTACGGTCAAAGCGTTAAAAGCTAAAACGGGAGTTCCTGGTTGTAAAGCACAACAGTCAGGGACGGCACATGGGAGGTGAAAGCACACATACTATTTTTTTTGTATCGAAAACGCGCGATTTAACAAGTGTATCGTGATTGCATCACGATTTAACCCAGCTACATGCATTTTAGTTGTTTTGTCGTGCGATTTTTCAACAACATGGAGACTCAATCGCACTGTCACACGATCTGGCGATTGATACCTGTGCATGAAAATTATACCCTCGTAGAGATGTGGTACCGATTTTTTAGGGTAAGCTGTGCCTATTTTACCTACTCTGATGAGTTGCCACTGTTTTCAGTATAGATAATGGACTGTACACAGACTTTGCTACGACTCTGTGATTAGTTCAACTGCGCTCTTAATTGATGTTCATT
Organism: Venustoraphidia nigricollis; assembly: GCA_034508555.1. NCBI lineage: Eukaryota > Metazoa > Arthropoda > Insecta > Raphidioptera > Raphidiidae > Venustoraphidia > Venustoraphidia nigricollis. The sequence continues at coordinate 7,958,086 of JAVRKA010000006.1, forward strand.
TTAATTAAATGATATTCGGTCGACGAAGTTGCATAGTTTTCAATACTTTTTAGTGTATTTGCCATATGGCAACATACACTATTGGCGTCGGTCGGATGGCGGGACCTAGGGGTCGGACCAAAATTTCTCGACGTTTCATAACCTCCTAAACACTTTGGCACTATTTTTAAAAATGTTTATATATATATGTATATATATATATATATATTTATATACGTATATATATATATATATATGTGTGCGGGCAATAACTTTCGAAAGAGTTAATTGATTTCAACGAAATTTGGCCCACGTGTTGAAATCCATCACCGCAAGAAGCCTATTTAAAATGGGCCTAATCGGGCTATTTAAAGGGTAGTTTTTAGGGGTTGAAAAATGTTTTTGGGCCCCAAAATACCGAAAAAATTCTCCGAATCGTTTCAAAATTGAAATTTAACCCTCTGGTAATAATTAAAAAGTGTCCCCAAAATTTTAATAAAATCGGCCCAACAGAACCGGACTTACAATTTTTTTGAAAACACCAATTTGCAGATAGTGACTTATTTATTGAAGGGTGTATTTAATTCGGTGTAGACGTTAGATTGATAATAATATTACAATTAAGAAAAAAAATGTTATCTTAAGGGGTGTATTAAGGGGCTAAATTTTTTATTTTGCCCAAAACCAAACTTAATTTCACATAATAAAAGTATAAAACCACACGACCCTATACAAGCAAATACACTATATTGTCGGCAGGGTTTTGGCACTGCGATCCGGGTTTTTTTGTTATATTTTTACAAACTTCTGTTCAATTTCACTTGTCAATATGTTGGTGTGTTGTAGTATGTTTAGGTCAAATATTGCAATCAAATTAGTGTGTTGATTCTCATCCATGTTTATTTATATTGATAAGTTAATTGGAAACTTGGATATAAATAAATTGATGCTAAATTTTCAAAATTTGCAACGTTTCGTTGGTTTATTTTCAACTTCTTCAGGCAAGCTATAAGAAATACAATTAATTACATTGATAATTGTGTAACAGAAAACATACCTTGTAAACCATTGTGGGTGAGATGATAAGATCCTAATCATTCCTCTTATTTTATAATTTTGTTATATCTTTTAAAATTAGAATTAAATTTTTTTTTATTTTAACAATTAAATAAAATTGTAATATTTACTTTTGAGGTTAGCATCTTCGTTGAAATATTGTAATGCATATAACAAGTTGATTGAAAATATAAGACCAGATAACATATTATAGTATGTAAAGAAAAGCTTGACATCAATTTGACAAATATTTTGCTAATAATGATTATTGACAACACGAATATGCTAACCATAGAAATAATATGTCTGTAAATATTTAATTGTTAAAATAAAAAAAAAAATTAATTCTAATTTTACAAGATATGTCTTCTGTTACACAATTATCAATGTAATTAATTGTATTAATTGTATTTCTTGTAGCTTGCCTGAAGAAGTTGAAAATAAACCAACGAAACGTTGCAAATTTTGAAAATTTATAAGCATCAATTTATTTATATCCAAGTTCCCAATTAACTTATCAATATTGCAATCAAAATTTCGACTAGTTCTAATTAAGCTAGAGCTTTCCAATTTTGCACATATGTATAAATCTAGTGACAATATAATATATTATATCTAATATCTAGTCCAATATGGCGGGTGTCCTAAGATGGCGGATTATCAATTTCTACACTAATCAGGCATTTGATTAATATCTAAAATAACTACGAAATGAATTTAAATAAAGTTTTAAATCTATTTTCATAAAAATGTTTATTATAACACAAATTGTATAAAGGTTACAGGACAACAAACTTAGATTGAGACGCTTGAATACTAAGGTCATGTGGCCTATAGAAAAGGTCTTAATGGACATCTTGATTCAGTTTGCCCTTTTTAACCGACTTCAACTAAAAGGAAACTATTGTTTATTTTGCTTGTCACGTTTACGCCATCACTCTGAAATTTACGGTACTTGTAACAGTTTGTGACAAAAATTGCCCTTTTGATGCACTTTGTATATATTATTCATCTAAAAACTTGTTATTAATGTTAATACAACATTTTTGAAAAAAATTAATCTACATAATTTAAATAGAAAAACGTGTGAAAAAATACCAGTCTAAAGGTTATTTATTTATTTTGTATGCATAGCGCATCATTTATTAATTTAAATTACTTCTGTCCAAAAACAAATTTAGAAATATGTGCATCCTTCATATCTCTCTTTCTAATTTTTTAATCGCTGTGTTCATCTTCTTTTACATTCGTCTTTTCTTAATCATTAATCGGAGCTTAAACATTAAACAAGAGAACCCACACGTGAATAAAATTGTTGTTATAGCGTTCTTTTGTTAATAGATGCAACTGTTTCTTTTTAGTCGGTATCAACGTATTCATTCAAAGGAAGGGAGATTCCACCTACAGACAAACGAAAGCGAAACTGTTTTAAATAAAATTTGTCTTAACGGTTACTACAAATGGAGGGAACTTCTCTGCACGGGAAGAAATCTACAGCGAACGTGTGTCTTTTGTCTCTTTTTTCTTGTTAAGATGATTCGCGATGCTCATTTATTTAATACGGTGGGTGGGGGAGGCAACTGTTATCAGGATTGTTATTTGTTTTTCGGGGATTTAAATAGTATAAATAGAAGATGGTTGTTTTTGTTTCTGTAGTCTCGTGTTTCGTACACAGCTAGTTATTAGAGTTTTATTTACTTTTTTAGTGGTAAGTGGACAAAATCCATTACATTACAGTGTTTTTTTTTTGAGTCGGTGGCATTTTGAAAAGTTTACGGTGTTTCAGTTTTGAGTTTTTCAAAAAAATCAGTGAAAACTTTTTGAAATAATATTGATTGTGAAAACAATTATTATTTCACATTTTAGAAGAAATTACATTAATGTGAATTGGTGATTTTGAGAATTGTAGAAGAAAAAAAATAATATTATAGTTTTTATTGCAAAAACAAAATGACTTCAAAATTTTGCAAGATTAAGTATACCTCTGTCTTTGTTTTGTTTTAATATTTTCTTGAACGTATTTCAGTGTCAAATTAATAGGATATTTTTTTCTGGAAGAGTATATAACCAAAGAAAAAAAAACATTTTAAATTCTGACAAAAAACTGTTGCAAATTTTGAAATATATTTGAAACTGCATAACATTTTTTGAGTGCATATTTCATTCTGAGACGTGTTAGACTAAATACGCATGAAAAATCAATCGCCCGATTGAATAATCGGATCGTCGAAGTAGGTAGCATTCATGAAATAGGCTGATTTTGTGTCAGTTTATTTATTGTCCGATTATAGCATCGGTCGATTGATTCATACGCGTTGTTTTGACTGTAATTTTGATTAAAAATGAACAAATCTTTTGTATCCTATGAATTAAAAAAATAAGATGTATATTTTCTCATCTTTTAACAAAGCAAACATTTACTAATTGGATTAATTTGAACATTTCTATTCACGGTGCACTTCTTAATTTAATGTTGTTCTTATTTTGAGGTCATTTTTCTTATGAAATGTGAAAACGTTGCATAACTACAAATTTACTACACTGAAACTATAATTATCTATTTTTGCGTCTTCGAAGTATCAAAGATTCACCTGTCACATTTTCGATATGACACCAATGCACAATCAGTTTGCAATAATTACTTCCTTAACTTATCGTTAAATGTAGAATATAGATACTAAGTTTTGTTTTAACAAGATAGAATATATTTGTTTTTAACAAACTAGCCTTTAACTGCGACCGTTATTTTGGCTACTGTAAAGTCGCCCTTAGTAAAAAAATTCTTAAAAAATTTCAAATAAGTCTCCAATAATATACTTGCTTTCGTGTATGGTCGACAACATAAAAGTTGTAAACATATTGTTAATTAAACGTTATAATGGTTCAATATACCATCAATACCAGCGTGTTTACATAGGAGTATGCAATCTGTGTTATTTACTAACCTCTTTTTGAAAGTTTTTATGTAACTAGCTATTAAAGATAAAGATTTTAAGATCTACCGATAACTACGAAGAGTACAAGACATATACTGAGTTGCAGAAAGCATTGTCAAAATAATTGATTTGACAATGATCTTAGATATGATCATATAATTACAATTTTTATGAATGCAGGAGCAGTCTAATTTCGTTGTGAAACTTTTTGTCATGTAGAATATTAGATAGTATATAGAAAAATATCGCTTTTCAAGGTAAATTTTTATCAAAATGTTGTTTCGAAGCAAAAATTGCACAGAAAACTACGTTAAATACATGCACACGCAGTTTAAAAAAATATCCTTTCAATCGATCAATTATTTTTCGAACAAGATTAATTTAAGGTAGTTGTCGTGGTTAAGGCACACCGTCAGAAAATTCTTATTTTTTGTATACTTATTAAGGACATGATAATACAATTACCCTGAAAATTTGAAGTCGGTCGACCGTATATAATCCGAGATAAATTCATTTAAAAATTGGATAATTAACATTGATTGTATACGATCTCTGTAGTTCTGAACCAGTTTCTTATTTATAAAAAAAGAACTAACTGTCAGAAACTTTCCAAAAACTGAGTCTTTCAATGCATTTGTTATGAGTTTAAAAAAAATAAGAAAAAAATTTTGACCGTCTAATTATTTATAAATAACGGTTTAAAGTTCAACAATTTATAGAAAAGTATACATGCATATGAATACTGTATATGGGTTACGTTTCCACGGGTACAGTCTTGCGTACAAATTATGGATCACTTAGCTACAAGCTAGTATACTTTTGTGGCGCGTATAATCTATAACTTTTTGACAATATTGTACCACGACAACTACCTTAAAGTTCTGCAATGCTTTTTTATGGACAAATATGTGTAGTCACAATCTAAGGTCATTGTTAGATCTGATTTTTTGACAATGTTTTCTGCAACCCGGCAGTATTGTAAAAATACAACTAAAACCAGTAAAACTATTTTACGTTGTTTTATAAAGCATTTTTATTCAAAGAAAGTAAAAATAGCAGGAAAGGCAAAAAAAACAATTTAGGCACTCTTTTTAATCACAACAATGTTCATTTCGAGAGCAACGTTCCCATCATTTAGTTTTTGCTGTTGATGGGAGCATTGTCCTTGAAATGTAATAAAATTGTTGTGGTTAAAAAAATACTAAATTATTGTTTTCAAATACAGTAGATTTTTCAAATTTTTTTAAAATCCGTCGATATATCATTAAAAAAATTGTTAAAAGTTTTATAGGTCAAAGTTTAAACGATTATTGCTAATTGAAAAATTATCTTCACCCTTCAGGCACTGTTTATAAACTCTTTATTATATTTTAGGTTAGTCGAGTATATGTAATATTTAATTGGATTTGCGTGCTAAACCATTTTTTCTCAGAGACAGTTTTAATTGAAATGCGGAACCTTTGGTATTCAATTTTACAAAATGCACTTCATTCATACTACAAAAAATGTAGAATAAGTCGTCCCATGTATCGCGATTTGATAATTTTGAACAGTGCATATTCCTCACATAAAAACCAATTTTTTCATTCTTAAAATATCCTTCCTCTTAATTTCAAGCAAAAATATTTTTTTAAACGCTGAGATTTGACCGGTATAGAAGAGAGTTACACTTCTTATCTATAGATAGAAACGATATCTGACTCGCGGTTTGCTTTCAATTTAGCAGATCAGTAGGCGTGCCACAGTCAATCTAGTCAATCATTTCTATAACGGCATAATTTTATGTTTAAAATTTCATTGAAAAATACACCCTTATGAAAATTTCTGTATTACCTAGAGAAAAAACTGGCGAAAAGTTCTCACAACAATTCTTTTATAATCTATTTGTAATGTAGGTAGATTTCAACAAAAAAGAGACTACGTATTATTTTACACTACACACTACAGAAGTAAAAAAAAAAAAATAATGGCAGTGAACGCCGGGATCGCACCTACGACCTTCAGGTTACAAGGCAAGCGTTCTACTTCGCCATCACTTCAGCTTAATGTTTTGTAATCTATAATCTATATGATATACATTGCGACACGTCGCTACATTTTCAACCTCATGATCGATTTTACTCTATCGTCCCATAAGAAGTTTTACTTAAAAAAATGAGAGACGTTTCAATTGTAATTAGTTCAAAATATTAATTAACTATTGACTTTTTTTCTTTTTTGTCCTTGGTAATTAATATAAAATTGATTTGTCGGGAAAAAGGACTTTTTGAGTAAACACTTATTTGTTATTTATAGCGACGTTTCGTTCCTTGCTTGGAACTTTTTCAAGCTTTATATAACTATTAAATGTTTAGATCAAGCAGATATAAAAGTTAAAATACACATGTAAATATAAATTTGAGTAAACAATTGTTCATTAAAAGTTTATAATAATTCCGTTTTAAAAAAAAAAATTAATCTAAACATTTAATGGTTATAAAGCTTGATAAAGTTCCAAGCAAGGAACGAAACGTTGCTATAAATAACAAATAGGTGTTTACTTAAAAAGTTCTTTTTCCCGACAAATCAATTTTATATTAATTAACTATCTTTTGCCTCTGGCTTTACTTGCGTGAACATTATGGTTTCGCGGAATTCAAACTGTTACGCACGATTCCATTCCCCTTCTGCAACGACTTACTTTCGTTGATCAATCTATAAACATACTCTATATTGACCCGTCACATGATATGCAGTTCATAGTTCCAAGTATCTGTTCAGTGCACTATGAGTGCACCAGCTGAACTAGAACATGCAAACTCCACTGACCCATATTCGTTTCCTGACAACGAGATCATCATCAGTGACGCAATTTTCTGCGTGTTTTAATATACTACACGTTATTACCAAATCGAATGCAGTACTTAAAGTGATCGTTACTTTAGAAAGGAACTTTCGTTCTTCATTAGGTACTGCATAACAGAATATTACACTAAATTATTACTCATTATTTTGCGTTGAAGATTCACACTCTTAACCGGCTCATTATGACATTTTTATTATCAGCTCAAAACAATTATTTTGCGTTATATCATTTATGGGGAATCAGACGAAACAAGATAAATCCATTTTTTATGAAAAGTGAATTTAGGTTTCGTTTCTTGGTATCTGAGATCAATTAAATCTATTGGTGTGATCAGAATCAAGCTAAACTGAATAAATGCCATTGAAAATTAGTACCAAAATGTTGGCAATCAAGCAAACGCAAATACATTCGAGAAATAAATATTTACGGAAAACAATGAAACAGTTATTATTTATTTTAATTACTAGTACCACCAGGTGCAATATTGAAGTTCAAAAATTAAAAATAACATCTTTCTTCCATCTTCTTCTAGTTCAAGCAAAAGCATTTTAAAAAACTAGATAATAACAAATAATTAAAAACACTTGAAAATTTTTCAAAAATAATTATTAATTATTAAATTATTTCGACGATCGTTTGGGACAATAAGTCCATCCTCAGGAATATAATTTACTACATTAGATATTTGCATTGTACCTACTTTCTACACGGAAAATTGACCTTAATTGATTTGGGTTGATTTTTTTTTTTAATTTTACACCGTGGTTTGTTAACTGACAATAATTATTCTGGCCATGATGATCAATCTGACTAATCAAACCCAAGAAAATTTACCTTTCATTGTTTTAAGTTGTTTAATTACGTCATGTGACAGCGTTTTTGAATACGATGATTAATACCTAAATAACACTTTTAAAAATTTACTATTATGTTGGATGTTATTATTATTATCAATCATTTGTATTGTTTGAATTGATAGATAATAATAAAAATAAATTACACGTACCTATCTATTCTTATGTAATTTTTGATATTTTTTTTTAGGATTTTTATATCATATTCGTTGGTTATCGCTAAATTATAATTTTCTATTGTTCGCTAAATATTTGATGATATCTTTCAAAAACTTAAATATTAAAATAATTAGTTTTTCCTTTCCCCATGATGTAACTTCTAAACAATAGATATTTTTATAGTTATTAATTACGCGAAATTTTAGCAAACAGCCTAAAAAATGATTATAGGTTATCTGAAGTAATTGCAACCTTTTTTGAGGCGTGAATTGATGCGGGTTTGCTCAGCTCAGCAATCAAAACTTTTAGAAAAAAAAAATATGCATAATGCCGAATCAACTAGTAATGTGCAAGTTTTTAATTATTTTTGTCTTCTAAAAGTGTCGACTACCACATTTCAATACGCGCTTTTTCGTTTATTGTCGAGGACCTAGTGATTGCCTAACCAAACTGAAAGGATCTAATGTACACTCTGCTTTAGACATGCTGAAATATTTACACATATTTTTTTGTAGCTAACAGCTAAATACCATTGATCAATCAATTTTGAGTTTATAAAAAAATGACTGTAGTTGCATGTTTATAAATCAATTTCTTCAACGTCAATCTAATAATTAATGTTGTCCTTGTCATCATCAACAACATTCATATCAGTTCGAAAAAGCGAAAGATGTTCTGCTATTATTTTAATGTTTTTTTTTTAATGAAATAGTTATTCTTATTATCTATAATTAACGCAGAACGAAAAGCAATACACCATACAGGGCTCTGTATATTCGACTATCCATTTAAGTCTTCATATAATTTTTTTGGGACTTATTATAGACTCCAACTTTTATTCCACTTTTAAAAATTACGTCCTCTAATCACCGTCAGCTTCAATCAAACTTTATTCTTCGTGCATCCATATTGCGTTCTTTCAGCGACCTAATTTTTGCAGAACGATCTTTTCTGTCAAATGCATCGTAGAAAAAATCGAGTGCTTGTCCCTTCGTGTCATTACCCTCAAGTATTCTTGATATTGAAACAGTTCTAATATAAGACTTCCAAGGAAAACACACGTGATTGAACTGAATAATTTATATTATTATCAAAAAAATGTATCAAATTTTTCAAAAATATGTATTTCTCTTTCCTAAAAAATCATTCAATATAAAGTGTCGGGTTTTCACTTAATTTAGTATATTTTGAAAATGTTGACAGTTCATTTGTGTGACCAGCTTCACTTCTAAATATCTACTAAATGAAAATAATATTTTTGGCAAGAATACTGACACAGTAGGATAGTATAGTTACTAAAATTAAATGACTAATTTTGTTTTTCAATACAACTCTAGAGCGTAATGGGTCAGACATGCCTGCATAGAGGCTAGTGCAAGCACTAATTAATTTAATTAGTTTATGATGGGTGCCAACTTGTTAAATGAACATTGAGAAAAATCCCAAAAACTACAGATCATGGGCCGCAAATTAACAAGTACCTTCGTATAGATTTTTTTTCAAATTTTGAAATGGAGAGCTTAATATCGACAGCCCTATATATACTTTTTTACAATTTTGAAATAAATTCGCACGCAGCAATTCTACAAATATTTATATCATTTAAGGACATTGGAATATATTATTATCTCTAATTGGATTTAGTTGTTTTTATCTAACTAATAATTAGTGACATATTTGAAGTACTGCAAGAGTAGGTATTACAGGATATGCATTTACCTAACACGTAAGATTGGATCACGTATTCATGCACTTTGTTATCGTTATTACAGTAATTTAAAATAGAATTATAGTAAACTCTCGTTTATTCGACCTCAGCTATCCATCCTCGCATTGACCGGATTCGTGATATTGCATTCTCTTTAATTATGACTATCTGTTCGCTTGGCTTAGTTCAGAGGGGTTTGGTTTGGCAACAAAATAATCAAGCGCAACCAGTATTTGATGATAAAATTCATATAGGGTAAACTACTTGTCATTGGGCATTACTAGTCACTGGACAGAACAAATTTTCATTAGCTTTTTGAATGACTCATAAAATGAGTCATTCAAATCTGCTTTAGTATCGTTCTTATTCTTATTATAGCCAATGAAAATGTGTTCTGTTCAGTGCCTAGTCATGTCCAATGACTAGTAGTTTACCCTAGTTTATCTCAGATATCGTGTGAGTTCCCCAATTTTCTAAACATTATCCTGCCTTGTCTTGCCATAATAATATATAGTCCATGCTGCTATTATCGAATCTCTCATTGGCTCACATTCTTCTCTATTCTTATCGATGGATAAGCGAACGTTTACTATGTTTATTATCGTAAAGGTTTATAACTCGTGAAAATTATCTTTTTAAATTAAGTAGAAAATTTAATTGTATAGACACTGAAAAACACATGATTGATCTATATAGAAAAGCCATATTTTGATAAAAGTGCGAAGAAAATTGCACAAAATACTATGTAATACATGTAAAAAAACTACTGTTTAAATCGGCTAATTATTTTTCGAGCAGGATTGCTTTTCGGCTATGCTTTTTTAATGATTAACTATAGAATAAATTCTGTGTGGATTAAGCCGATTTTAGTCTGCCGACTATTTAGTTACATGAGTGACAATCAAAAGTTCTAAAACTGTTTAATCGGCTGATTAAAAGACCGTGCACACTTGTCAAGATAAACCATCTCGACCAGTTCACTACAAACTGGAAACCTCCACGATATCGCACTGGTCTGTGCTGTGCTGGTCTTGCTTGATAAGTACTCGCGCGGTCTTTAAATAGTTTGAGTTAAATCTGTCACGTCCGACCGACTAAGTTGAGCATTTAAAAATTTATCTATCAGCGTCTAAATAAGTAAGATCACAACGTATGACAAATATAAATCTAATTTAAAAAAATTTTTGTTATCAAAAAACTATTACAATGTCTCATTTTATTTGAACAACGTGTAATGAAACTGTATATGTACGACGCTATTACATCCTCTATGGATTTTAATAAAGAATATTATTATTATTATTATTATTATTATTATTATCGCCATCTCGTAAGCCAATGAATGAACGAAGGCTCTTGAGGTCAAGCCTTAAGAATATTTATTTCGTCGGAGATTAATACTTTTTAAATTACGGTAATTATGCTGGATAATTAAATATATAGCTGCAAAAAATAATTTTCACTATTAATGTCCAACAGTAGACAATAGTGCATTCGCTATAATTATTTCATTTAAATAAAATAATAAAGTATTTGTTTGAATCCTCTACAGGTGCACCGTACAATGTCTGCTAGACTCTATGCTACACGTAATACATTGTGCATTTCCCGTGTGTTGTCTATTGTCATTTAATAATGTAAAAAACTGTTGAATTATTCGCTACTTATATTAAAATTAATGCACACAATAATTACTATCTCAGTTTTGCTTCTGTAAATAATGTGTTCATCTACATGTCTGAACTTATTAATACAGTCTTCGGAACGAACCCACGATTAAAGGTAAAATCGTAGCACGTTACCACAAGGTAAGACTGCAATACGGTTGAGCTGAAGGCTCCACTACAGTGGTCGCTGCTGTGTTTCATCTGAATCGCGTGCTAGTAAAATATACAAAAAACGAGTCTGTCACTTTGTTACCTTAAAAGTAGAGAACTATTGATCGGATTTGTTTGTTCTCGGTGGATAATATACGCTGTATATTATTACGTTACGACAAAAGAGGGATGAATGGTGTACGAAACAGGCCGCCAGAGATAAAAAATTCTAATTAAAAAAATATATATATTGTGCTAAATGAGCGAGAAAAAGATCAAACGTACAATAAATATTATCAAATAGATTTCGAAATGATTTAATAATTTTTATGATCCTGAAGAAGGCAGAATGTTTGTCAACTCTTTGGTCAGAGTTAAGCAAATAAATAGTATTATTTTTTTCTTAATTAAACTGCATATAATATGTTTTAAGTAAAATATTATTGCTTTTATTTCAGGTGCACCAAGGCTAAAGCCAGCACCATGTCACCATCGTTGTTATGTTTTGGTAATGTATTATGTTATTAATTACAACTAATCGATTATATAAATCTGGATTTATTTTGTTTTGTTAAGTAGAATTAAAATTTGTAAAATTCAGATGCTTTTTCTTATATCAACACTAAAATATTTTCAAAATTTGGTAGCATCCTTTTTAAAAAATTTTTTTGTTGTTTAGATATCTAAAAAAATTGAGCGTACCGTCATTTCTTAAGTGACCTTGTGAAACGAGATCTTTGATTAGAATACGAAAAAAGATTTTAAGGGTTCATTGCACTGAGATCCTTGAAGTTTAGTTGTGACAATATCCTTTGGACGACTTCAGACAAGCAGAACCGACTTTTAACTATTTAAAATTGTGTAAAACTGCAGCAATGAAACAAAAAAATTATAATTTAAACAAGAGTATTTGTTAGGAAAGTACTTATTCTTTTCGTCTGAATGTCAGTTAAAAAGTACGTCCCATTTCACATAAATGTGGTGTAACATTGTTATTCAATTAAAAGTAAATAAGTTACAAAATTAATTATTTACTGAGTAACTATATAATAAACACGTAAGTGAAATTAGTATGGAATTAACTGCGGTCTCTGTTTCATTGTTTAAACTATGAGAATCTATTTAAATTTAACAAGCTTTTTTTTCATTGGTATTTAGTCTTTCAAAGCTTTTTTTTCCAAGATCATTTAAGTGTTAATTTATTTGTGTTTCCAATTTTAAGTTAGAAAAAAAAACTGGTTTTGATTCTAAACATTGCATTAGGCCATTTTGAATAATGTGTCGGGGTGCTGTGTTTGATTTAGTCTAAAATTTGTTGATTTATTCTGCTAGCAGTTGTGACTATTATTGCTTACAACTTTAGAAAGTAATTGCAATAGCTTTTCTGCACGACCCTCTATAAAACAGCTGCTTTTCATGCGTGTATAGAGGGCGTAAAATTATTAAGTTCGCCACTAGTGCAAAAACAAGAAAAATTCGAAACGTAGTCGTTCCACCTATTTCATAGGAAAAGTAAAAGAATTAAGCGCTACCTACAATGCAAATTGAACAAACTGTTTTTAAATTATTTGAAAATCAGCTATTTTATAGTGGATATGTGCAAAAAATTATATATGTCGCGCATGCGTGATGATACTATAGCTCATGTGATTGTTAAAACTCGCTCGTTTTTAACATAATATCACATTCGCCATAATATAGGTCATCATGCACTGGGAACATAATCTAATGTTTAATCGAGAATGATTTCTAAGGAAATTGAGCTGAATGTAAAATCCGAGTAATTAATCTAAAAAGAACAGTTTTCTTTACAGTACAATGTTATAAATTTAACAATAAAAACTAGCTTATGGCTTACCTAAGGCTAAACAAAATATACACACTGGAAAGCAAGAAATCAACAAAATTTGAAATTGTAGGAATTTTTTCCTATGAGTTAAATCTAGTCTTAAGACATATATAGGACGATAACCGTAACAGTGAATTGATGGCTAAAATAATCCATTCCTTAGATTTTGAATAAAATAACGACATTTACTTCTATAAATTACAGTATTTACAGAAAAATTGCCCTAGAATTCCAAACCTGTATTTTGAGAATAAATCATTGACCAGAGATAGGTAAAAAATAAAATACTCTCATGTAAGAATACATTTGAATCAATTGCAGATACCGAAAATGTTCGTTAGACTTTGGTAAGAAGCAAAACGGTACAGGCACTTTTTTAAGCAAAGCGGTTCGATTTAATTTAAAAAAAATGTGATGGCTCTCAACTGTCAAAAGAAAAAAAATTTCCGTAATGCTCCCAGATTTTTAGAAAATGTAGTTTGAAATCAAACAACCACCAAACTTATATTTTTTTACTTATACCGTTTTGCTTTATACCCCTTCTCATGTTTTATTCTGCATAATGTGGATATAAACATTTTTATTTAGTACTGACAAACCGTTTTTATACTTATTTAATTAAGTTTACATAACAAGTAGTTACTGTATTTACAAATAGTCGAGTTTCCCACGATCAATTTAACAATAGTGTAACTTTTAACATTCATGAATGAATACACAAATAATTATAACACCAAGGCTTATTTCTAACAATTCTTTTATTTTTAGCAATCCTGGGCCTAAGTTGTGCAGTTTTTGTAAGTATTATTAAATTTTTAATTTTCGTACTGTAATAACATGTTACAATTGACAGCCTTGAAATATAAAACAATATAACGTGTTTCATACTTACCAATTTCTTTGTTAATAAGAAAGAACAAAAATGAACTAAAATATTTTACATAAAAAAAACATTTCTGCAGGCACAAAATGGTTACAACTACGACAAACCTGACAAGCCATTTGGAGGACAACAGACAACTCCAGCAACATTCCCAGGAACAAGTGGTTATCCAACATCGTCTTCTGGTAGTGGTGGAGGTTTTCCATCATCCGTAAGACCATCTGCAGGATATCCTTCGACGCCAACTGGATTCACAGCATCAACTGCAAGCGGCCCGTATTCACCAGGACCCACAACACCATCATATCCTTCTAGTGGATATCCGTCTGGAAGGCCATCAGGTCCGTCATTTCCAAGTGGTGGACAGCAAAATGATTATAATCAAGGAACTCAGCGACCACAAAGTGGATATCCGTCTGGACCATCGACTCCAACGGGACAATATCTTCAACCATCGAGTGGTTATCCAGGATCACAAAGACCGTCAACTGGTCCACAGACTGGTTCAACGCCTTCTGGTGGACAAGGTTACCCATCAGGCTCTCAGAAACCATCTGGAGGATATCCAGGATCGCAAGGTGCACAGGGAACATCTGGCGGATATCCAGGCTCACCAGGTACACAGGGTCCATCTGGAGGATACCCTAGTGGACCGCAAGGACCGTCAAGTGGACAAAGTGGTTATCCATCTGGTAAACCTGGTCAAGGACCATCAGGTCCTACTGCTCAATATCAGGGTGGTCAAGGACCGTCAGGACCAACTGCTCAGTATCAGGGTATGATAAAAAAAAACTAGATTTCAATGTACAATTTGCATATTTTTACCAGCATGTTAAAAATAACGTCATTTTGTAACCCATTAGGTCTTCCTACTTCAAAAGAACGCAATCCGTATCATTTACAGTCTTAGTCAAAGTGACAAGATAACTTAAAAAAAAACGAAAATTTTACAGTTTCTGCAATGAATATTTTTCATTTTCTATACTGTATAAAATACATATTGACACTTATGATGTCTATAGTTTTCAATTAAAAACCAATTTGTATATTATAAATTGTACAGAGTCTACAGCTGCTTTACGACGTTTCAATAAAATTTAAAAGTAAAACGTTTCCTTTCTGATCTTTGCTTGTACTCGGTTGATAATTTTCACTATAGGTATGTCACTATTTTTTGTTTTTATATTAAATTATTTGTACTAGTTCGTGGTTAATACAGTTTGATATTTTGATTTTAATTGTCCCAGGCGGCCAGGGACCATCGGGACCTACTGCTCAGTACCAAGGCAGTCAGGGACCTTCAGGCCCCACAGCTCAGTATCAAGGTGGACGAGGACCTTCTGGACCTAGTGTTCAGTATCAAGGTGGTCAAGGACCTTCAGGTCCAACAGCTACGTACCAAGGTGGACGTGGACCTTCCGGACCGAGTGTGCAGTATCAGGGTGGCCAAGGACCCTCTGGACCTAGTGTTCAATATCAAGGTGGCCAAGGACCATCCGGACCGAGCGTTCAATATCAAGGTGGCCAAGGGCCCTCTGGACCTAGTGTTCAATATCAAGGCGGCCAAGGGCCCTCTGGACCTAGTGTTCAATATCAAGGTGGTCAAGGACCTTCCGGGCCAAGTGTTCAGTACCAAGGCGGTCAAGGGCCATCAGGTCCCAGTGTTCAATATCAAGGCGGCCAGGGACCTTCAGGACCAAATGTACAATATCAGGGCGGACAAGGTGGGCATAACGACGATGATGGAACTTATGATGAAGGCGACTATTCTGCTATTCCTGGTGAACCTGGAACTGACTATCCAGTTTATTCAGAAATTCCACAGACGTCTTTCAGTTGTGATCAACAACAATATCCAGGCTATTATGCTGATGTCGAGGCGCAATGTCAAGTTTTCCATATTTGTGCTAATAACAAAACGTATGATTTCTTATGTCCAAACGGCACGATTTTCCATCAAGAATATTTTGTTTGCGTTTGGTGGAACCAGTTTGATTGTAACTCGGCCCCATCTTTGTATGGATTGAATGCTAATATTTACGATTACTCTATCACTGGAAGTCAACAGGGTCAATATTCTGGTCCACAAGGTCCGAACGCTCAATATCAAGGTGGACAAGGACCTCAAGGTCCCTCTGTAAATTATCAAGGTTCTCAAGGACCTCAAGGGCCATCAGTAAATTATCCAGGGTCTCAAGGACCTCAAGGTCCCTCTGTAAATTATCAAGGTTCTCAAGGACCTCAAGGGCCATCAGTAAATTATCCAGGATCTCAAGGACCACAAGGCCCGTCGGCCACCTATCAAGGTTCACAAGGACCTCAAGGACCATCAGCAAATTATCCAGCTTCACAAGGCCCTCAAGGACCATCTGCAAGCTATCCTGGATCTCAGGGACCTAGAGGACCCTCAGTAAGCTATCCGGGATCGCAAGGACCGCAAGGACCATCTGCAAGTTATCCTGGAGCACAGGGGCCTAGAGGACCCTCAGTAAACTATCCGGGATCGCAAGGACCACAAGGACCATCCGCAAGCTATCCGGGATTACAAGGACCGCAAGGGCCATCAGTCAGTTATCCAGGCTCACAAGGACCATCAGGTCCTTCAGCTGGATATCCGAGTTCACAAGGACCGTCGGGACCTTCGGCAAGCTATCCTAGTACTCAGGGACCATCAGGACCATCCGCTGGATATCCCAGCTCTCAAGGACCATCTGGACCTTCCGCTGGATATCCCAGCACTCAAGGACCATCGGGACCTTCAGTAGGGTATCCAAGTTCACAAACGCCATCTGGACCATCCGCTGGATATCCAGGATCCCAAGGTCCAAGCACTGGAAGTTATCCAAGTCAGCCTAGCGGATTTACACCCGGACCACAATCTGGCACACCGACCAAACCTAACAGAGAATATTTACCACCGCGAAAAGGTTAAAATTATGCAGCTCTAAAACTGTGTACTGTGTGTTTAAAATTAAAAAAAAAATGTAAATATTTTTTGTAAGTAAAATATCGTGATGTAAGTTTCTCAAATAAAATTAACACAAGAACATATAAATTATCTGAATTGAAATTTCCTGAAAGTTTCCATTTATATGGATAGTTCAGGAAAAATCGGATTAGTATTGAAATGCCTGTGTTAATTATTTTAACTCAATTTTTAAAGACATTCCAGTAAATGTTAACTCAGTTTTAGAACAGCGAAATGTTCATTCATCTCTTGGAAAGGGACAGAATACCAAACTACTAACATTATTTTCTCAACACACGTTTCGATAACATTTTAAAATGTGTTTCGTTATGATTTTTCATTTTCTGTGTGAAATACTGAAACATATTTTAAATGGATTAAAAGAAAATTGCACTCTAGAAAAAAGATAAAGTGAAAAACATGACGAGATGAGTCTAGTGCAAAAAACGAATTCTTTAAAATAAGTAAACTCTAAAACTGGGGTAAAATTTATTACGCTGGAAACAAGTTCTATGTCCGTACTAAAAAATTTCCTAAAGAATAATTTTTGGTATGCGAACAATGACCATATTGTACTATAATATATAGCTTTAGAAAACTTATAGATGCTAATCACGTCAGCTGTTAAGCGTCTATAATTTACAAGAAAACTTTGAACAGTATTAACAATGATTTTGAATATTAAGTAGTTTTTTTTTGTTTGTAAGTTACATAATTTTAGATTTTTTTTCAAAATCGTTGACAATCGACAGTATTAATAATATTTACTTTAAATAAACATTTAGGATATACAAATATTTTTTATACCAATATATTAAAATAATAAAGCTTAAATATATGAATCTACTCTTTTTTTGTGATTTGTGCTAAATAGTTGACATATCCAGGATGAAATGAATATATTACACGTGTAATATTATACTGAAACAACTGCCAACGCATTTTAATAGAAACACGAGTGATTATATCATTCCGCTTTTTTATGAACCCCTATAAATAGCTGGTTATTTTTTTAAAAATGAGAAAAAGAATCAGCAAATTCGGTGTTCAAATGCTGGAGATATGATGCAACATATAAACAAATAGCCTTTTTTAAGGTCAGATAATAACGTTTGAACCGATTTAAAGAAATATATGCAGTGCCAATGCGTAAACATTTTGAGCAAAATGGGGTCGAAATTTTTCAAATCGGTTGGTCCCTCGAAAAGTTATCGCTGAACAAAATATATATGTCGTGGCCATATCTTAGAATTGATCATTTCATGATGTGGCCGACCAATTCATGAAATTTCCTTTCATAAAATACAACCATTTGATGAATTGGTTGGCCACATCATGAAATGACCAATTCTACGATATCATGGCCACGACATATAAATGACGAATCGATAACTTCTTTTTTGACGTCGGTTAAAATTATAATTCGGCCACTTAGAAATCCAAACGTTTTTGTTCCAGAACCTTCAATAAGTTTATTTCAGAGGTATTTCGTATTTATAGCTCACCACATTTTTATATGCTACCAATTTGTATTAAAACGGTAAATAAAATTAATAAATATGTACCTCCATTGTAATATACCGCGTGTTTTTTTCAAAACTTTGATTGGATTTTTTTGTTGATAGACCGGTTGAATCAAAAAAAGTTTTAGGCAAAAGTTATTGGGTTTTGAGGGGGAAATAATTTACACGTAATACCAACCCCCTCCCCCACCCCTCGGCAGGGGGAGGGGGTGACTTTTGTTTTTCAAATGAAAACCCCCGATTTTTATGATTAATTTTTTTTTGTGTAAAAATGAACAACTTTAAAATTTAATTTAATTTAATTTAATCATAAAAATCGGGGGTTTCCATTTAAAAACAAAAGTTACCCTCTCCCCCTGCCGAGGGGTGGGGGGAGTGGGTTGGTATTACGTGTAAATTGTTTCCCTCTCAAAACCCAACAACTTTTGCCTAAAACTTTTTTTGATTCAACCGGTGTATCAACAAAAAAATCCATTCAAAGAATGGTTGCTAAAAAAACTCAAATGTTAAAAGTATTTTAAGAAAGCTTAAATTCCAAACTGAATTATATTATATTATAGCAGAGAATTCTTATATTCTTCTACATTAACATTATATTAAATTATAGATTTTTTTCTGGTTCATCTAATACATGTCTTTACCTTCAGATGGATCTAGTTCCACAATTTTTATTTTTATTTTGTTTTAAAACAAATAAGTACATTTAAATACCGTGTATCTCACATTTTAAGCCATCCCTAGAAAATAAGCCATGCACGGTTTTTGAAATTTCTTAAAATATAAGCCATATACCTCGAAAATAAGCCATGTTTTTTTCAATTTCAAGGAGGCACCTTTACAGTTCAATAAGATTCTTTATTCCTGCCATTGGGAGTGATTCGAATATTAATGACGATGTTCCAGAAGATGATATTAATGTTATATTTGAATAAATAAGTCTAATATTAGCTAGTCTGATACTTATTTATTCCTCAAAAAAATATAAGCCATCCCTTGAAAATAAGCCATGGTATGATTTTTAAGAAAAAATAAATATTAACCATGGCTTACAATGTGAAATACACGGTACTATTGTGAAAAGTATTACATTTAGTTGGATCTCATATTTTGCGGAACAATAAATTTCTATTCTTAAACTTCTCTGTAAGAGAGAAGAGAGACAGAGAGAGAGTAGATTATAGACGCTTGACAATTGAGGTCATTACAGCGTTAATTCTTTCCAGTAACAAAATGTGGAGACGTAATCTATTTTCACAACACGACTAGGATTGTTGCGTTTATAAAGAAATTTTTACTATACAGGTATTAATGACGACACTTACGAGATGCTCGACTTGTACAGTACCGATCTTATTGTAGATCAAAAACAATACTTTCACTTTTTGTTATTTTCAAGACAATCTTACTTAATTAGTTCTGTCGATGTTATCTAATTATGCTCATAGTTTATTGGATAACGTTGTTTCTTAGTAAGGATGTTACAAGTCAAAGACAATGGTTTTAACAATTGTGTAAACAACTTATACTCTATGTAGACAAGTGTAGTTAAAGTATTTTTCTTCATACCATGCCGAAAATACGTACTTTCTGATTCGATTTTAAAGCCGAAAGTATAACATTTATGCACTGTTGTGGTCACAGCTGGAATTACACGCATATTGTCTGTATAGGCGGGCCTAAACAGTTTTGTCATGCGCACTGATACGTGAAACTGGCGCTTGTGTTAAAAATATCGAATGATCGGCTGCAAAATATTGGGTATCGATGTTTGTAAAGCGATCTTACGCTTTCATATTACAAGGGACGGATTAAATTAAATTCTTTGAGATTTTTTTTACAAAATTTAATCTATACTTTTTTCTTTTTTGGTTGTTATTTATCTGCATATTTATAAAAGAACTCAAGCTAATTCATTAGCAAGAGTGAATTATTTTATTTAATTGACTTTTTTTCTTTTTTGTCCTTGGTAATTAATATAAAGGTGATTTGTCGGGAAAAAGGACTTTTAAAGTAAAGACTTATTTGTTATTTATAACGACGTTTCGTCCCTTGCTTGGGACTTTTTCAAGCTTTATAACTATTAAATGTTTTGATCAAGTAGATATAAAAGTTAAAATACACATGTAAATATAAATTTTAGTTAAATAATTGTTCATTAAAAAGTTTATAATAATTCAGTTTTTTAAAAAATAATTTTACGGTTGATATTCAAACTATTTTATTTTATTGAATTATTACAAACTTTTTAATGAACAATTGTTTAACTAAAATTTATATATACATGTATATTTTAACTTTTATATCTACTTGATCAAAACATTTAATAGTTATAAAGCTTGAAGAAGTCCCAAGCAAGGGACGAAACGTCGCTATAAATAACAAATAAGTGTTTACTTAAAAAGTCCTTTTTCCCGACAAATCATTTTTATTTTATTTAATATTTATTATATATTAAACTTTGTTTTTATTTTTTTTTCTAATAATTAATGGAAAAAAATGAGAAAAAGAATGAACTTCAGAAAAAATGTCACAAAAAAGTCGGGTGTAAAACGTCCATGGGAAAAATATCGACATCAAAAGTAAAACATCGATTTCCGATTCTCATCCTTTTCAGTAGTCGATTTTTAATCGATTTTACCTAAACTATTGATCAATTATTGAGACGGTAATTATTTTATAAAATTTTAGTCATAAAGCAGATAGTATACTAAATGAATATAATAAACCGTCCAAGTGCGAGTTGGACTCGCGCACGAAGGGTTCCGTACCATTATCTATAAAAACGGCAAAAAAATCATTTATGTTGTATGGGAGCCCCCCTTAAATATTTATTTTATTATGTTTTAGTATTTATTGTTATAGTGGCAATAGAAATACATCATCTGTGAAAATTTCAACTGTCTAACTATCACGGTTCATGAGATTCAGCCTGGTGACAGACGAACGGACAGCGGAGTCTTAGTAATAGGGTCCTGTTTTACCCTTTGGGTACGGAACCCTAAAACTGGTCTAATTGTACCGTGCGGTCTTACTCGTTCCGTTGCTCAGTAGCTACTGCCATGACTGCATTCTGTGTGACCTACCCGGCAAAGCTTACGCAATCGTAATTCACTACAATGTCACATCGGTGTCTACAATTTACAATTATATTCCACATTGCATAACCAAAATTTATCAGCTCGAAAAAAGTATTAAAAGCGAACGAAATAATGTTAAAATTCTTTTCAAAACACATGTTTTTTCTTTAAAATAGTTATATGCATATTCAATCAATTATCAAAATATGTACCTACGTAAAACTAGTTTCAAAATCAGACTTACCTAACACTGTCGAATGCTTCTACATTTTTTAAGAACACACACTCGTTTTTTACATTTCCCGAGAAGTTATTTTTGTTAAAATAATCTAAAATACACACCGAAACTATTTATCACTACATTAACTATGATTCTACAATTTAATCGATCAATTTACCAAAGAAACGACACAATTTTAAGGCACTAATGCAGAGTCAATGTCACGCGTACTTATTTCGTAAAAGAACAAACGAACTTGTCCAATCAGCTCACAGCCAGTTTATGCATTATGCAATCAGATTTTAATACAGAATTTAACTAAAGTTTGATAATATCGGTCAAAAACTATTTGAACAATTATGAAATGCGTTTTATTGATTTACACTTAAAAAGTGTAGCTGCGTTTTATTAAATTAAAATGCGTAACATTAGCATTGACCGAATTGAATAAATAAAATAGTATAGAATATATTACAAAAACATTATTTAAATTAATCTGTGAGGGTTTATTTAATTTGGTGCAGATATTGAATTGATAATAATATTACAATTAAAAATATATTATTTTAAGGAGTGTATTAAGCGGTTACATTTTTTATTTTGTCGTAAAACAAATGTAAGTCAACATAATAAAGCCACCTACCGATGTTAGCAAATACACTATAATTGTCGGCAGGGTTTTGGTACGGCGACCCAAGTTTTGTTATTTACAATTTTTAGTAATTTGTACCAATAATTATACTTCAAATAACAATAAAATTATTGCGTATTTTATTATCCACTTTTGGACACTTTTAACTTTTAGATTTAAGCATTTTGTGAGTCTTTAAAGAATAGTCACTTTTCGATTTTTATGGTTTGTGTCGTATTTCCGTTTACTAATTTCACACCTGATCAAAATTTTAAATGTGACAGATTACTGGAAAATAAAACAAATAACCAAGAAACTTAACAACGTAAGAATTGACGAAAATGACCTCAGTTATCAAGCGTCAATAATCCTCTCAAAATTTAGGGACATAAATAAAACGTTCTGTTCGAGTTTTGGTTTAATTACAATCTGTATTTGCAATTTTTTTTCAAATCTATATTTTCAAACACCTGGTTACATAATGATGCTATTCTGTATGGTCAATGTTAGAATTCAGCACTGTAAAATTTCTGTTTCACTTTACTTTATGTAATGTCAACCACGTTAGAAAATGATAAAATTTAACAGTACTTGACTTTTTAACAATATTTAAATGCCTGAATGTAGGCTACCCGTTTTTAAGTACGTTAATATGTTGCCTTACCATCGGATATTTAATTTTAAAAGCATACAATAACATTTCTTTATTCAATTTTGCAATTCAAAATAGCATAGAAGTTAGAACGCGTCCATTTTTTAAATGTATATTGTAGTATTCAATTAAGCAGTATATTACCTTATTAAGAAGGATGTTTTTCATAATGTTTTTTAATTGGGTTACTTTTAAATTTAAAATATTTGATGGTACTGTATACAAGACCCTTGGTTCTTTTTACCCGCTGATTTGAAAAATATCTTAGACCTTTTTCAAACTCAGTACCTATATTGGTTTCAATGAGAGCTCAAAATACACGAACTTACTGTTTTCGATAATCATTAAAGTTACTGTACAACATGTCATCTCATTCAATTTCGCTGATATAAAAACGTTTTGTTGACTTTATCAAAAATAACTACAGTTATTATTGGACGAGGCATCCAAACGTGAATAAAGTAGAGTTGGGTAACTCAGATCTGAACCGGTTCAAAGAGCCGACTCCGACAGAAGATCCGTGAGAGCCGACTCACTTTTTTTTGAGCCGACGGATCCGCATAACTCAGTGAAACACTTAGCACACAGAAGCACATTTTACACTTACGTATCAATTCTTGCTTTGATGCATCTGTCAGCTCAAATGACTCATGCATCACATGTTTGGCTATGCATTCTTGATTCTATACAGGTCGTGATATGATTGACTGAACTAGGTAACTTAGTGGCAGACTGCAGTAACATATTCAGAACTCGGCTCTTTTTGAACCGGTTCCGTGAGCCGGCTCACATACGGGATCCAGATGCAAAGATGCAGATCACTAAAAAGACCCGTTTTTCCCATCTCTAGATAAAGTACTTTTGACGTCAGGTTACATCATATGTCGTTTGATAGCACATCATTTTTAATAAAATGTTTTCGCTACAACGAGTTGTTTTTGAGATTTCAGAGTTTTAGTTCAAATTGACTACTGCGTAATTCAGTATCTCGAAATATTAAACATCATGTAATTTGAAACTGATTTAATGTTATGATTGGTGGACTGTAATGGTCATAACAATTAAGTTGTTACAATTGTTATAAAATATAATATAAATCGTAAACTTTGGTCGAGAATTGCATTTACACTCCTCTGCATTATTTTCTACTTTAAGATAATATATCTGTCGACATAATAACATTATGGTCATAATAAGTATAATTTATGTCGGTGATAAAACAACGTTAAGAAGCTTAATGTGCATTTTCAGATATTATAAAGACCGTAGCAACGACCACCGTACTTGTCAGCAATATCTATAGGCAAAGCTGCACGACATACCGTGACGTATGTATAGATGAAAATTTAATTTTTCAAACTACAATCGGAAGGGGGGGTTGTCAAAAAATGTCCATGAAATATCACCTAGAGAAATATTAAATATATCGTTGGAATTAACTTACGCTGAATCAACTGAACACACGTAAAAGTCTGTAACGTTTAGAAGTTATGACTTTTTATTTTTTTTCGAAGAAAATTTATATAAATGCTTAACCTAAAAAAGATAAAAAGCTATGAATAGTCGTAATGGATTCAGCGTGATTTTTTCTAGAATGGTTAAAATTAAACGTATCTGAAAGCTCGTGGTGCCAAAAAAATATGCAAAACCTGAAAAATTTACAATTTCTAGAAAAATATCAAATTGTCACGTATATTACTTCTCTAATAAAAAAGCTCCGCTGAATCGAGAAAACGACAAAACCAAACAAAAAAAAATTAAACGTGTGTTGCGCGCGTGGTCATTAAATTTCGCGTATCAAAATCTATAAACTATAAAGTATCTTTATTATCACCGCGATCTGATAGATTTTATTTTTGACAACGTTCACGTTTTTGTTTATAAGAGGGGGACGGGGTCGTCACAAAAAATTCCATTCATATCGTCTAAATATATAATAAATACGTGCAAACTGCATGCGCTAGTAGAAATTTTATTTCTGGTGATGGTTTTTAGGAAAATATGATTTGGAAGGGGCATAGTAGAATTTAGGACTTGTAATATTTTTTCCCCATACTTTGTGCAACATTTGCAATAATTTTGAAAATTATTCATTACTGAGTTTTGGTTACATTTTTTCATAAGAATTTAAAAAATTAGGTTTGAAATTATGTTTCCGTAGGGCCATTAAACAAAAAATCAGTTTTACATACTTCAAGGTCGGAGCCAGGACGGTGATCGTCGATCGAGGGGCTTGACCACCATTTCTCGCTTCGAGACTCTTACAGTGACAAAATATACAATTTCAATACGTACAAGTATATTTACAAAAAAAAATAATACAATTTCACAACAATCATACAAAATATGAAACTTTACAACAAAACAGCACAAATAATAATTATTTTTTAATGTCAGATTCGTGTCTCCAACACCGATAATTTTTTTATAAAAATATATTTGGAAACATAACACTTAGTTTACCAATTCTTGCTAACTTTCGAGTTCTTAAATGTTTGTAATATTTCTATATATTATTTTATAGAAAAATAGCACTTTCAGTAAATAAAGACCATATGAAATAATGCAGTCTTTTAAAGTATTCTATAATCAAATATCGTGATCAGTGACGTACTGCGGATATGTGTCCTGGTGCTAAATTTGTGAGACGCCATTGATATAATAATTAAAATACAAAAATTCCAAATCTTCCTAGTCGCCAGGAGCCTTGGTTACGTCTTTGATAAATTGAACATAAAGCCAAGAGATCAAATATTTGATGGAAAACAACAAAAGTTACATGGAAATAAAAGATAGTTTATGCACGTAGGTGTTGCGATCATTTTTTAAGCAGAACTGATTTAATACTAAATTTTTTGTTTAAATTATTTCCAATATTATTTTTGAATTTTGTGTTGATATCGAAGAAGACTTAGGGATCAATTTGTTATTTAATAAATAATACTAATTATGCTCGATTTTCAATTCCATTTTGTAATTGAGAGCTAAAGGCACTTTAAAAACAGATTTAGCGACGAAAGTTGTAGTAGACACTGAGTATTAAGTTTGGAAAAATATGAGTTTGATATTTTTAGTCGAATCAACTGTTTGTTGCTAAAGAACAGTTACAGAACTGATTTTCCTTTGAAACACATCTTTTATCGCAAAAAACACACCACAAATACCCAAAATTAATAAAAATTCTCACTGTGTCATATTTTTTAAAAGAAACAGTATATCCAAGTATCATACTTTTAACTTTGACTTTTGATAGGTTTTTGTCTTGTAGTTCAGCTTTGAACTTTTAAATTACATATACCTAGCACTGAAATTTACAACAGCGTTCATAATAATGCAGTGCTTTTAGCATTGAAAGTCTTGCCAAAAACTCATGCAGCGTACATAATTTTTCTGTTAATTTATTTATTTTTATTTGAAATCTGTAGTTGTTTGTAACAAAATAGATTATTTACCTTATATCAGATGGCTAAACGGAGTGTATTTTTTAAAACTCGCAAGATTTAAAAATAAATACTAATTAAGAGCAGTATTTTTTTGAAATTTAAAATACCTTGTATAAAATGTTGAATCACTATTGCTGATCAAAACTATTTGAACTGATTTTTAAATCATGAAACGTGATTTTTTTTGTGTAATAATTATTTAAACGCAATTTTTAGTGAATATTCTTAGCGAGATATTTTCAAAGCACAAACTATTAAAATAATGCGATGTAACAAAAGTTAAAACGTTATAAAATATATTACATAAAAAAATCAAATTTGTGTCGTCGACTGATGCAAACAATATATTTTTCCAAAAAAATAAAAATTAAAAAAATTAAATCAGCTGCTAATTAACGAAAGGTCACCAAGCGCCCTGAAATGATATGGAAGTTTACACACATCAGTACCGTTAACCGTATCAGCTCAGTATCATTGACATCCGTTTTTTATTCTATTCTATAGCACTGATAACTATCCACACATAATTGGAATAACCTGTAATTTTCGCGTTTTCTCACTATAATAAAAACACGCCAGTGAAACGCGGTAAGTAAAAAACGTCACTGTGCCGGACGTGTGTAAAGGCGTTCATTTAAACTAAATGCGCCTATATTATTTTTCACGTTCACAGAGCTGACCTGTGTAAATTAGCCTTTAACATAATGTTTCGTATCTTTTATACTGGTTCGGGACGTATGAATTTAGAATAATTTTATCGTGTAACCACCGTGAATCAATGTGATATCAAAAACCATACAAAGTAGCGTCTGAGACACAAACTTGATTTCAACAAAATTGTTACATAATACTGGAACAAACACACATACCTACATACAAAAAGAGAGTCCAATTATTTTATAAAACAGGAACGGATCTCTATCGGAGATGTGCAAACATGCTACCAAAGTAGTATACTAATTATCAATTAATTACTTAATATGTATTAAAAATAACACTTATATATTATATACATTTTTTTATATTATTTGAAAATTCTTTTGAGATATTCAAAATAATCTCATTTTTTATGGCTAAAACAATAATAAATAGAGTTAATTCAAGAGGAAAACTAAGAAGAGTGTCTTGATTTGTTTTTAAACAATTCTAAGGAAAAGTTTATTAATTACAGAAAAAAATTAAATAATATTTTTTCATGATAGCTCACTTCCAAAATATTAGTGTCAATTTTATTTAAGTAAATGAGCAATTTGTTCATAAAGCATTCTACATGTGATTTCTACGAAGAAATAATTAAAATAAAATAGGAGGAATAGACAATTAGAAGAGAATTTTGTTTATACTTTCTTTACAAGTCATTTCCAAATAATTGTTAGTTCATCTTTATGACAGAAATATAGTTCTTGTGACGAAAATTTTCATATCTCGTCAATTCTATAATAGTATAAAAATATTAATACTTCTCAATTTTATCGAAAAATTCAGTCATAGTTAAAACGATAAAATAATAAAACAAAAATATTATTACTTTTACATAGAAATTTTTATTGATTTTTAATTCCAAGTTACGTAAAATAAGCTCAAAATTCAGTTAATTGTAAACTTTTCTATCATCTGAAGTAAAAATAATAAAACAAAACGAACAAACAAAAAATTATTTTATTAACTACGACCGAATGGATTCCGTTTATTAACCAATAATGTAAATAATAATTATTTTTCATTATTGTGCTGAACCACGCTACCTCCTTCTTTAAAGAAAGCACAAAACAATACAGTAAAAAAACGCTAATAGTGACACAGAAGCTAGCATGGTTCAGTTAAGATCTTCAGTCATAACAAATTCATAAAAATATGCCATATCTTTCATCCTTTTTCATATGAATGTTCCTTTTTCGTTACTGATCTGCTCTTAACCATTTCAACAATATTATTTATATAATTCAGTCCAATTAATATAATTGAATTAAAACTCGCGCGGATTCAAAACATTCATTATTATTTTCTACCCCATTTAGCAGCCAATCCATAAAGTGATCTTAATAATTTCAACGCTCGACCATCGCTTCCATTTGCTTCATCTTCTCCTAAAATCTGAATATCTGAATAAGTCCTTCCAGTAGAAGACACTTGAGATGAAAGATCTACATTTTTCTCATTACTTAAAATATCAGGAATAATTGTACTAGTACTGATATCTTCCGGAATTTCAGTCGTTACTCTATAATCTTCTGTCGTACTTTCAGCTAAATGTGAATAAAACGTGGTTGTTTCTGGTACAATAGTTGTTGTTGATGTGACATACTCCTCATTTGAAGCGCTAGGTGTAGAAGTTTCAACATTTTCTTCTTTCGTTTCCGAAGAAACTTGAACTTCATGTTCTTCATTTTCTCTAATATTTCTATAAGTATTTAATGTGAACGTTTCTTGTACAGGTGTATTTAATAAAGCATCCAAAATAATTTTTCTGGCTGATTCAGACGTATCATTCTGATTAAAATCGCATGTATTTATCAAGAGGAGGATTAATTTCCTCACTTTTTTATTTGAATCAGCTTCCTTCATTTTTTCCATCAACATATCTTGCTCGGTTGTATTTAAATCACCAAACATTTGTTTTGCAACTTTCATTTCTAATTCTATTTCAGTTGTGTTAGTTTCGGTCGGAATTGGGATTGTAAATTGTTGTGGTGAATTATCTACAGACTTTCCGTATCTGGTTTCGGCAATATTAATATCCCTAAGATCATTGACATATTTTTCAGTTGTAAACAATCCGTTATAATCAGTCGTTGCTTCTTTATTACTTAACGTTGTTGTGTCGTAGGATGTTGTTGTAGTTTGAATATCTTTAGGCAACTCTGTCGTGAAAACTTTAGGCAAATATGTATTCTTATTAAATCCACTGTTTTCCGATAACTCAAGGTTAATTGTCATCGGATCAATTGCGACTGCACTGTTCCAAAGTTCGGCAACTTGTGGTGAATTCGTCCAATGATTTTCAGGTACGTCTCTTATCGAAGCAGTTGAAGTGGCAAAATCATAATTTTTAGTTGTGGATAATTCAGGATATGGTGTTGTACTTTCGGTGGTCGAATCATATTGGGAAGTCGTAACAACTATTTTCCACGAGTCTGTTGACGAACTCTCAGCTGTTTTTGCGGAAACTGATTTAGCACCTCTATCAATAATATTATTTCCTGCAACAAATGATTGACTGTAAGCAATTTGCAATCGTTCCTCGTCATTAGTGTCATTAATTGGCTTAGAAAATTCTTGTAATTGATTTCGAGTTTCCAATTTCGTGTTTTCTGTAACAACAGCGAGATTATTTAATTCTTCCGGGATAAAATAATGCACAGTAGTTTTTTGTCCTTCGTTCTTACTGCTTGGAGGCAACAAATCATTGGATGGCTTTTCTAATTTCGGTGAAGGTGATGCAGAAACGTCTGCAAAATTAATGTTCCATGTTGGTGTGTAGTTATCGATGCCGATTGGTGTACTGTTTTCTGGTTTCACTCCAAGTCCATACGGATTAGGTGTTGTTCTGACCTCTCCCTGTTCCGTAGCAGGGAAATAATCATCCTCATCTGCGTTTTCATTTAAATTCAAATCAACTGGATGAGCTGTACTAGCTAATTCCAAGCCACTGTTTAAACTTATTGCGACAGTGTTAATTTCATCATACTTGGGAAGATACGTAGATCTGTCAGCTTCTGAAAATCGTGATGATACTGTTGAAGTTTCATAATTAATTGTCGATGTTTCGAAAGGAGTGTATGGAGTGGTTGTATAACTATCACGGTAAACTGCTCTCGAACGAGGTGTGGTTTTTATGACATCTGAAAAATCTAATACTTCGCCTTCTTCTTTAGTAATAGATGGATGGTCAGTAAATTCAGTCGTTGGGAAATCAGTGGTGGTAGATATTGTGGTAGTTTCTTCAACTTCAGGTGGCTCTGTAGGTCTGATTTCAGACAAAACTTTTCTGAATGTTTCTGGATCTTTTAAGTATTCTGACAAAGCGTGTGTGAATACTCTTGCTAAACGTCTAATGTTTGTTATATTGCTTTCCTTTGGAGCAACTGGACCTCGCGATTGTTGCACATCCAAATCATTTTCAACTAACTCTCTGTTAATAATAGCTTCAAATTCGGCTGTGGTTGGTGCAGGCGTTTGCAGTTCAATGTTTTTGTCGTGGAAAAGTGAAACATATTTATGTAATGTATTCTTCGTTAACAGCGTCTGTCCCAATTCAGGTGGGGTATTGCTTTCATTATTAATTGTGGAATTATTTTGTAAATGACTTTCAGCGGCAGACGCGAAATATATCGCCAATGAATGTAATGTGTCCGGACTTGATGATGGTGGTACTTTTAATCCAGGTCTAGAAGCGGAAAATTTTTGAGATCTGGGAGTTTTTTCATCAATGGCTTCTAAATCATTTAGAGTATCGATCATTCTTAACGCATTTTCAGATATTATCGGAGTTGGTGGTGTTGCAGGTGATGTGAAAGGCTCAGGAGTTGCTGTATATGAACTAGATCTTACTGTTGGTTGTGTCGGAGGTCTAGGAGTTATTGTTGGAACCGTTGGAGAATATTTGGTAGCTGATTGTGAATATTTTATAGGTTTCGAGGTCGTAAATGTAGGATAATAACTGACTCGTCGGAAAGATGTCTTAGGATTTTGACGTGCCGTTGGTTTAGGAGTCGAAGAAGTATTGTTTACTGCAGGTGTGAACTGTTTAGGTTTCCATGATGTTCTCGAATATTTACTGTATACTTTAGGTGGTACTAAGTTTGGTGACAGTGTTGGTTTTGCAGTTGATTGTTCATTTCTTAGTAACGGTGGTGGTGGTGGTGTGTCATCATATATTATTTTAAATCCTCCAGATTTTGTGTTTGAAAATTTGTAACCGTGTTGATTTTCACTGCGCTGAATGTCTGATGATGACGAAGACTCGACGTTTATTTGTGACGATGAGAAATGTTTTGCTTCTCTAAATTGTGGAGCAACAGTTGAAGGACTACTTGTAGAATCGAACGAATAATGAGAAGAGTATTTTATTTCTTTTTGAGTTGGTGCTTTTGTGGTCGTTGTACTCGAAGGGTTAGTGTTATCTTTAGGGAATTGGCTATAATTAGGGTTGACACGCGGAGTCGTTGTTTCAATGCTTTGTTTTGTCGTTTCAGTAAAAATTTGTTTAATTTCTCGTAATAAAGGAACAATTGTTGTTGTTCCAAAATTAATTTGAACTTCGTCTTCAAAATTATTTAAATAAGTTTGTGTTGTTTCAGGTAATTCTGTTGTACTGTGATCACGATTAACAGGAAAAGTAAATGTAACAAAATGTCCTGGAAGAGATGAGATTGTTGGTGTTTGTGCTGTTGTGGAAGTCGGTGGAGAATAGGTTGAATGTGTTGAAGATTGGAAAGTTGTGGGTGTTCGCGTAGTAGAAACCACAGTTATCGGACTACGACTAGTTGAAGCAGTTGTAGGACTTTCAAAATAAGTAGTCTTGTATGGCGTGCTCTGTGTTGAAGCAATTTGTTCATGTGTGTTTGCTGATAAGAAAACTGGACTTTGTTTTTCTGCTCGTTGTGTATCATTTTTTACAATAGGCGGCGATGTAAAAACGTTAGCTGTTATGTTCCTCGATACGATGTGTTGTGAATTTTCGAAGATGTCTCTGCTATGTGGAGGAAAATATGACACTTTATCAAAAGATGGTTTTGCAACTTCTAATACTGTAGCCTTGCCGGTTTTAGATGGTTTTGGAGGTGGTACTGAAAATGAATTAGATACAACGAATTGTTGAGTTGTAATTGGAACTGGTGTTGTTCTGATAATAGCCTGCGGTGGATTATAAACAGGGAAATTAGTTGAAGGTGTTGGTTTGACAGCAGTAGTAAAACCGATTGTGTGCGGGTTGGCAGTACTGAAACTATCATTATGCTTAACGTTTTTATTTTCATTATTTCTGAAATTATTTCTTGAACTCTGATGATTAATTCTTTGTTGTTGACCGTTGTATCTATTATTGGCGAAAGATGCTGTTTCAGCCGTGTACTGTGTTTCGCCTGGATAATGATGTGAATTTTGTATTGAGTATTCTCTTGAATTTCTTTCTTCTGATATTTCAACGTTCGATAATGAATCTATGTAATGTTTAGTATTGCCTCTACGAGAAGATGTTCGATGGGAATTATTAGATTTTGACTGTCTTTCCGAACTGGCGTTTTCGTTACTGTTTGTGTTACTCTGATCATTTTTATTACGATTTACATAAACCGGAGACTTTGAATTTTGATTGTTACTTGGAAGTTGATTCGGGCCGTGTATTTGTGAAGAACTGTAAGACACCGTATCGGAATTGAAATTTTGATGACTGGTTCCAGAACTGGTTGAGTTAGATTGATTAATTTCTGGTTTTTGTGACCGTGCATGGTTTCTGCTACTGGTATGTCGATTTCGCGAACGATATCTTTCCGAAGTTCGAGAATAAATTGGTCGACTGTTTTGCGAATAGTTTTGTGCTCCGGCGCTTTGTTGATCATCAAAGTTTTCTTCGGTCGCTTCTGTTGTAGTTTTGGATTTTCGTTTCTCTTCTTCGGACGCGTAACGCTCAGCACTTTGTTCGTAATTTTTGGGCGATAATCCACAGTCGACTTTGAACCACCAATCGCAGATTTGGTCCGTTTGATGAAATATCGTGCCATTAGGACAAAGGAACGAGATTTTTCGACCGGTATCGCATATATGGAATACCTAAAATTATAAATATTATTATGAAGATTCATAACGCTAACGTTTTGAAGTTATTATTTGAATAAATATTAATGAATTGATCAAACACTGAAATCAAATCATTTCAGTAATAAAAATTGAATATGCAAAAATATTTCAAGATTTTTAAAAATTTATACTCTATTGTCTAGATAAAGTTGCCAAAATGTAATTTTGAAATTGTTTTTCAATATTATATAAAAGTGCATTTCGCTTTAAAATAGATTGTACAGAAAATTTTGGAAATATTGGCTCGTTGAAATTAGAACGGAAAAATCAAATTTATCTATGTTTTACTTAAAAAAATATATTATAGCTCCGTTTCTTTGGAGTCATTTGTTTTGCTATTAATAAATGCCGCAATTAAAAGACTACATTTCCAAACTTAAGGCCATGATGTGGCTATTGTATATTGTTAAAAGATTTTTTATCTTTAATTTCAATTATAGTTCTGTATAAAGAAAACCTTACTTGGCAATTAGTTTCAAGATCAGCATAATATCCGCTTTTAACTTTCCGACAGGTAAATGACGTTTTCGGGATTCGAGTTAAAACCGGAAAATCGATACCGGGTTGTCCTTGAACACCTGAAATTTCAATAAATACATGTACATTTTTTATTTATAATTTACAACTTTATAAAAGCTGTGATAAAGTGAGAATGAAGTGAAAGTGATGAATGAAGATTCACCTTGATAATTGTGAAACTCCGCGCTGTTTTCGGGTTCAGTCTCTTCTGAAAGTTGTCTATGCCTTCTGACACTTGTTAAAGGCTCACTGGATTCGTCTGATTCCGTCGAAAAAACTTCGTAGCTTGCAGCTCCCATTTTATCCATAAGTTGATGTAAACTCCGTAAGCCACTGGTTGAATGACGCGACTGTCTTCTTCCTGCATTCTGTAAAATAATTAATGAACTCTAATTAAACAAGTAATTAGTACACATCTTTAAAAAAGTACTGTTCATAAATTACAACAATTAAAAAAAACTTGTAAGCCTTAATTTAGTTAAAGTTTTAATGTATTAATATTAAATTTGCAGAAAAGTGGACAAAATCAGGACAGACATACTGATTCAGTGACGTTTCGTCCTTTAATAATATGTTAGGACTTCTTCAGATCACTAAAACAAACTTACGTTCCTGTTAATTTAATATATTAATTATTTTATAATTAAATTTTAATTTTATTATTAATTAGTGTAACAAATAAGCAAACCAATAATAGTATATAACACCGCAAGGGCATCGCCTAGAACATCGTGTGTCGCGCAGTGCAGAAATTTCAACTTTCTGGTTGTGTGGTGTATATTTTTCTTTATACCCGGTCGAAAATACGTACTTTCGTATCGGTGTGCACGAGAAACTGTTTCGACCCGCTGTTACAGATAGCATGCGGTAATTCCAGCAATGCATAAATTTTAGGCTTTCTGCCTTAAACTCGAAGCCGAAAGTACGTACTTTCGACCGGATATAAAGAAAACAAACTTTCTTTCTTTATATCTATAGTAGGAATAACAATACCATTTTTTTCTTTTGTTTCTAAGATTTTGTCAGTCCGCTGAATTTCGACGGCGCCAGTCTAGTATATTATTGTTATTAATAATCAATTTCTTCTTTATTTTGCAACTGTCTACTTTAACGCGATGGAGCTCATTAAAAGTTCAATAATAAACAATAATGTGTATTTAATCGATGGTACATTATTAGTCTTGGTAATAATTAGACTTCAAAATAAGTTAAGTAATAAAACAAGTAAGATGGAAACATACCACAGATACGGTTACGTTGTCACGGCAACCGTCTCCCACGGCTCACTTAGATAGTGTGTGGACTATTATGTTTATCAACCAGGGCAGTAATAGAGATTTTTGCTATTCCAACGTCACTAGTTGGGATTAGGGAACGATGCTAATTTAGATTAAAATAAATTTTACAATACATTTTTGTTTTATGGCCCCCGGGTACAGAAAGCATATTTTTGGATAAACTATGTTCGTCTGTCAAACGGCTGAGTGGATCGAAACCATATTTTGGTAAGTAAATATGAAGAGCTCTATAATTAAAAATAAAAGAATAGTTACTTCTTACCACAACTGATTTATTCAGTGGATGTACATTTCGAGAGCGAAACGAAGCGAAGTGTTTTGCTGAAGATCGAAGCTTAGCTCTCGAAATGTACATCCACTGAATAAATCTGTTGTGGTAAGAAGTAACTATTCTTTTATTTTTATTTTGTGCCAACCACAGTGCTCTTAATGTTTATATTAAGAGCTCTATTGATTTTGGGAAAAATGGGAGACATGGACAACAGAGATATGTTCTACAACTTTTTTTTTTGTTTTAATGGTATATTTTTCA
The DNA here is from genome assembly GCA_034508555.1 of Venustoraphidia nigricollis. Taxonomy (NCBI): domain Eukaryota; kingdom Metazoa; phylum Arthropoda; class Insecta; order Raphidioptera; family Raphidiidae; genus Venustoraphidia; species Venustoraphidia nigricollis. The sequence continues at coordinate 7,993,833 of JAVRKA010000006.1, forward strand.
CATCGATTAATTGTTCTATTTATTTTTTTTTGTTAAAAATAATTTTTTGAACTTTATAGTTTCTGAAATATTAAAAAAATCAACTGTACTTTTGTTCTGAAGATTTATCCAAAAGAAATTAGTAGTGTAGCTGACAAGCATGCTTTGGTTAATTTTTACATGTGAAACCATATATTATGTAACCATACAAACGAATAGCAAATATCATAACATTTATTACCAGTCAACAGAAATTTTATTTTTTTTATTATAAAATGGCAATCTTTTTGAAATTGGAATGTTCCTGTAGCCCAATTAACTGCATTTTTTTAATGATTTAGTTGCAATGAGGCTGTCCCACCACATTATATATTCGATATTTCTGATATATAACTTAGCCTTTTTTTGAAAAAAGAAATTACTTTCGCAAGTTCGACCCTGTCTTGTAATTATATTTAATTGTAATGGTACACAATAAGCTATAGCGGGCATACTGTAGACTGCATTATGCAATAGGTTAAAGTATAAAAATAAAATGTTGTGACTTTTGGTGCCAAATTTGAAATACATTTAGTACCCGCTCCTTTGCACGCATTAATGTCGATTTTTTTTATTTAATCCGTGTTTTTCATATACAATATCAAGCAACCGTTTATACACCATTGTTAAAAAGAAGATCTGGAAATTTACACATCTGAAAACAAAAGATACGACGTTAAATAATATCAACTATAAAAAATTCCAAAGCATCATTTATCGGAATGAGTCAATTTAATTAATCCACAAGTATTATATGGATTATCGCAGTTAAACATTTGGTATTTTAGCACAACAATTCTGTTTTATACACTCCTATACACAAGAAAGTAAAAGAAATATTTCATAATTTTACAACTTTTTAAGTAGGTAGGGTTCTTGTAACATTTTTTTTTTAATTTATCATCTCATATTTTTGATTTGTAACTCAGCACTTCTACTTCTTAATTTTTGCTAGAGAGACTAGATGTAATATCGCGGAAGTAATGTGAACTATATTCACCCTAGTTCTTCTTCTTGGCTAAAAGAGACAGATTTTTGCTTGTACGCATTGAAATAGAAGTAATTTGTTTTATAAACATTCTTAATCTTCAAAACCATACATTTTTGCGATTTTGCATACACCTTAAAAAACACGTAGTCTTGTCAAATTTAAATATGTCAAAGCTTTTTCGAACTTACCACGGTTGTAGTGAAAGACACACTGATTGCAATTAATGTAAGCAAACATACCATTACTGTTTCAGTTTAAAAGCTACATGCGTTTAAAGTTTCCCAAAAATTAAATAATTATTAAGCTATCCGCACACCAGTAGCGTCAAGTGCTTTAGGTAGATTTGAACATTTTTTGGATGATAACCATGTTTCCTGGAGTCAAACTTTAGGGCATCAGAATTTTAAAGTAGGTTGCCAACTATAAAAGGTTGGGATAATGTTGGCTATTTTGAAGCTAAGCAGCGACATTTCAAGGACATTGCCCTCCCTTAGTGTCGGCACTATGCAAAAACGTGGGTTTATGCAAAATGATACGAAAGCGTTTTTACCTAAAGTAGTTTTGCTTAATTGGTGTGTGTTTATCCTAAAGCTGCGTACAGAACGAGTTTCCAAAACCACGTGGATAGATATTCGCAATTAAGACTTTTACTCCTGGACATGCCCTAGGGGTGTCCTCCCTCGAATGAAAAACTTGGACCAATTGTGTGGTCAAGCTCTCTGAAAATTAGAGTTGGGTAACTCACATCTGAACCGGTTCAAAGAGCCGACTCCGACAGAAGATCCGTGAGAGCCGACTCACTTTTTTTTGAGCCGACGGATCAACGGATCCGCATAACACAGAAGCACATTTTACACTTACGCATCAGTCCTTGCTTTGATGCCTCTGTCAGCTCAAATGACTCATGCATCACATGTTTGGCTATGCATTCTTGATTCTATACAGGTCGTGATATGATTGACTGAACTAGGTAACTCAGTGGCAGACTGCAGTAACATATTCAGAACTCGGCTCTTTTTGAACCGGTTCAGTGAGCCGGCTCACATACGGGATCCAGATACAAAGATGCAGATCACTAAAAAGACCCGTTTTTCCCATCTTTAAATCGGAAAAACAACTACAGCGATATATTATGGCGAAGAATTTTCTACTGTTGGTACCGAACCTTTCCGAATGCTGTCCAATTGACTTTAACTCAAATCTATAATCTTTTGGTGCGGACGGGCACTATCCAGTCTCTCCCAATTTCGAACGCCATGTGTTTGGATTTGTTGGCTTGGCGTTGGTTTTCAATCTGTACACAGCTTTAGAACGAAAACATGCGAACGCGACTCACGGAAGTTGTAATTGCGGATGTTTCCGGGTTTTGTCACAATGAAGGCGTTGGAATTAGGCCGTTTGTGAATAAATCTACGTTTTTTGTACGACAATACTACGTGTTATTACAACGCTACATTCACAATAATTGTAACAATGCGTTAATGAATTTTGTATCATGTGAAAATTGTTTATATCATTCATTAATTTATTTTCTTCTCTTTGTTGGATGTTGTATTGTTGAACATACGTGCATAACTACCATAAATGCAAAAACATGCCAATAATAGTATTATTATTATCATCAAACTTTAATAAAGAGTTAAATATTCGGAGTTGCATGTAGACTGCTTTTCGAATTGCACTTAAATTATCAGCCGAATCTGCAGAAGATATAAAAATATATCTAGATACTAACATTGCTGTCGGAACGCTCTGAACTTAAGCCACACTATGAGGCTAAAAAATGCTGTTGCAAGGGTGTCGTTGTCAGTAAATTACTCTAAATTTTGAAAATATTTTGAAGATTTAAAATTTTTTTCCGAAAAAGGAAGAGTTACTTTAGGTTTGTGATGGAACAATTTAGTGAAATAAGTACGAATAATAAGGTCGTAGTGTGACATTGAAAACGTGTGTTGTTTGGCACAATTATTGCCAACTTTTTTCTAGTAAATAGAAACCTAGATTTGTTCTTTATCTTCCTTATAGAGAAAGAACTTTTGCAAAATGTTAACAAATAAGTCTACAATCAGCTATCAACCGAAGCCCTATTTTTGACTAACATTCAGAGCGTTCCGATAACCTTAAGTACCTAACAAAAAATACTTTCTACGTTAGAAGTATTTTATATACTTTTAAAGTGTATTTCTGCACTGCCCGCTATAAAACAACGGCTTTGTATGTATAAAACAACGTGTGTATAAAACAACGGCTTTGTACCTATGCATGCACACAGGCATGTAAAGTGACCTATTCCGCACTAGTGCTGTAATCAAAAACAAAAGTAGTTAGTAACTATGATAGCCTTTTGTGTCAGTGTAATTACTGGGGATATTACTTTCATTTAGTAGATATTTAGAAGTAACTTTTATCACACAAATGAAATTAGACATTTTTCAAAATATACTGAAAATTAAGTGAAAACCAGCTATTTTATAGAATGTACATAATATAGTATATGTTACTGTTACACTCAATGACCCTCGTTTTCACATAATACGACGACTCGCCAGTAATAAAATTTATTCCAACTTAGATAATTTTATAAACTACTATTTTGATACTTTAAAAGTATGTGTCACTGAATGACCTATTTTCTAAATTAATTTTAAAAATGCCTTATCCACTTTCAAACAGTATCATATTTTCGGATACAGATACTTTTAATAAAAAAATATCTAAGACATAAGCCCTTCATTTAATTTTAGAACAGTTATATACTATTCACGGTGTACCATAATATTGGAGATAATTTTGCAACATACATAGCGTTTAGCTAGGTAATAACTAAAATAATTTTTCTATGCAGTAAAATTATTCCATGAAATTGCTAATACGTTGTGACTTGTGAGTAATATAGAATGTATATTCAATTAACAAACCGTGTTGAAATAAACCGTTTTTGTAAAATAAAATACGTAGTGAAATTATTCGCATTTATCTATATTTAGGTACCAGTAACGGACTTAGAACTGGAGACAGAAATTTCCACAAAAAATCCGATTAGTACCCATTATTAGCCGCATTAAGTCGGCCATTGATTAATAAAATTCAAAATGGTGACAAAACCTGTATTGGTTTTACATTAAAAAATATTACAAAAATACCAAAATAAATATCAAAATTTTATTAATACCTGTGATGATCTAGAAGATGTTGCTCCATGGAATAATATTGCTAGCCCTGAAACAAAAGAAAAACAAACAAATTTAAAACAAAATTTTAACTTATAGATAAATATTCCCTATTCCCTATCCAATTAAGCATGTTATCTTTAATAGGTAATCGACAAATCCGGATGAAGTCGAACCGGGCCGCTAGTGACTTACCAAATTCACAATACGAAACATGCAAAGTTGGATGTGTGAAAAAAAAAGTATAACGATTGTTATTTGTTTAAACCGATGCTTAAACAAAAATTCGTGATCTGTTCTTATAATTTGTGATTACATTGTTAACAGTATAATCTGTTTAGTGTCAATTATCTCTGTTTAATTCTTTGTACACTGGTAAACAATAATCTTCGTGTGTGATTTTAAATAATTAGATAATATTAAGTAATTATACGGACAGTTAAATTTATCTCCACATGTCTAATTAAATGACCAGTTAAGGTCGCATCAAGTATAGCTTAAGTAGCATTAATTATACCATAGAGTGGCAATCTACCAAGGAAGTATCTAGTGAACAACAGGTGCATTCGCAGCTTCTAACGATATAGTCAGCTTTCTTTTAAAACATCGCTCGCAAATAGGGTCGTCACACGGTTCAAAATTTGATCATCTTGAAGAGTTTATAGTATTCCTCATAAATTAACAAATAACGTAAACCAACTTCTTCGTTCTTATGTCGTTCTTCTTACAAGAATTAAAGATTTATATACATATTTTGAACCCTGAACATAAACCGTCATTTGATGACGTAGTAGACAGCCACAAGTTAACTGCCTTTATCTACAGATAAAGTTAAAGATCTATATACATTATCTTTCTCGTGGTTCTTCAAATGTGCAGATCAGAGGGCGTGACATAGCCATGTTATCTATGTCATTTCTGAAGCGACATAATTATGCGTTTAAAATCTCCTTAAAAATACACACTTTCGAAAAGTTATGAAAAAATGACAAGAGTTAATTATTAAACAGATGAAATTGCTCGTAAAGGCGCGCGCACACTGTAATAACAAAATTAACGACAGAAAAAGTCTACCAATAGAATAGAGGCAGAGTATATGTTTACATGAGCGTAACTGTATTTATAGGTGTATTTATGCTAATCTCACTCCAGTCCTATTATTATTTTAATTCAATAAATTATTTGCATGTAAATTAAAAATTAGTTTTTAATTACGGCAAAGAATTGTAAGTTCTAACGCATACATGCATCCATTTTGTGTATTATACAAAAAGTTTGGGAAAAATTCTCAAAAATATTGTTTCATAATGTTTTACTGGTGTAGATTCTATCAACAAAAAGATGTGGGATGACCCCATCAAGCATCTTCTTCATTGCCAATTAATTAGCTACTTGGAAATTTTCTTTTCAAACCCTATTGCACAAAATATAAACGCTGCACATTGTACATTAAAATTATACGATGTATCTACTTAGATGTAACGTTGTACTATATTATATTTATTTAAACAATAAGCTAAATGAAAAAGACGCAAAGAAAGAAACTTAAATCATACTCCGAAAATGGTAAAGGAAAGTTTTGAGTAATAACTTAACTGTAAAAAAGATACCGACGACAATGGTAAATGACAATTTAGTTTTCTTATCTGATAACAAAATTTGCATACAAACGTACGTTTGTACATGGGTGAGGTAAAGTTGTCTATAATATAATTACTAGTTTATATATATAATTATATCAAATTCATTTGAATTTAATGTCGATAAACTTTTCCACAATTATTGCGCTATTCTGCAAACTCTGTTAGATGTGTAGAGCGTTATTAAATTTCTGTATCACTATAAGTTATATAATGTTTTTGTTAGAAAATGACAAAACAACAGCGCTGCAAGTTCTTGCATTAACTGAACATAATAGCACCACTAAAGTCGATCAATTTTCTTACAATCAAAAATCGGAAAATTTAACTTCAATAGAACCGAAAAAACATAGATTTTACCATGGAAAAAAGTTCAGATATTTTTCAAATTGTTTATTCTTTGTAGAAAAGATCATCTTCCAAAAAGTATACGAACAATTTGGAAAATGTCTATTTTAAAAAATGTAAAAATCTAAAATTCCAAAAGCAATTACTTTTCTGGTTCAGACTTAAAAATTCTGTACGCAAATTTTTTCAAATGTCGAATAAAAACAAAAACTCGCAACGGGTTACCTAATCGTTTTTTGGGACAAGCCAATATTGGAAATAAGAGGCACCATTCCTTTAAAGTTAGTAACAATGAAGTTGTTTGAGTTGGCATTACTATTGTTCAAATTAAAGTGCACAGAAATGTTGTAGATTTTTTAGGTATGTTTCTCGGTATGGTATTAAGTTTTTGAATTAGATGTCTTACTGTGAAGTGAATCTCATTAAAATTTTAATACACATTGTTTTTTCTTTCGTATCGAATATTTTCATCGCATTTTTTTTAAACATGCGTAATACAAATTTGTTATGAATTCATGCAAATGAAAAACTGGAACAATGATTTCATTGAGATTCCGCACGATTGTTTTGTTCGGTATATGATTATGCTCGATGTCAATTATAAAATAATATTTAAACCATATATTGAAACTAGGGCTCGAAATCGAAACCGGTATCGGTTTTTAAGAGAATCTGAATTCGATTTTGAGTTAGGGATTTTGACCTTACAATTCTTTGAAATTTGTTATCGTTTCGGCCTTCAGGACTTTTAAATCCGGATTTGCAAAAATCAATAAAAATACATGAGAATCCAAATAAACAGGAAAAATATGTCTTTAAGGTAGTTGTCGTGGTTTAGGCACACCGTCAGAAAATTCTTAATTTTTGTATACTTATTAAGGACATGATAATACAATTACCCTGAAAATTTGAAGTCGATCGACCGTATATAATCCGAGATAAATTCAATTAAAAATTGGATAATTAACATTGATTGTATACGATCTCGGTAGTTCTAAACCAGTTTCTTATTTATAAAAAAAGAACTAACTGTCAGAAACTTTCCAAAAACTGACAGTCTTTCGATACATTTGTTATGAGTTTAAAAAAAAATAAGAAAAATTTTTGACCGTCCAATTATTTATAAATACCGGTTTAAAGTTCAACAATTTATAGAAAAGTATACATGCATATGAATACTGTATGGGTTACGTTTCCACGGGTACAGTCTTGCGTACAAATTATGGATCACTTAGCTACAAGCTAGTATACTTTTGTGGCGCATATAATCTATAACTTTTTGACAATATTGTACCACGGCAACTACCTTAAGATTATGATTGTTAAGCAGTCGTTATGCTGACCAAAAACAATTAATAGGCATGTTAACGGAATTTATTTTATCTGGACACAAACCCGGTTTTAACTTCTATGGTGATGACATTTAATAATGTGTAATTGTTAATGCAGAATAGATAACTGTATAGTTACTGGTTGGTTGCAGAACCTTTCTCCGATGATTCAATAAAGTAATTGCGTAAAAAAATCTTCATGTTATTAGAAAACAAGATACTATAAAAGTTTAATATAAAAACAAATGAAGAAGAGACGTTGCAAAGATCCGCATGTAAACAGCAAAGGTTACGTGTGCAGGGACTTTTCCATATTGGTAATTAAACGAGGGCAAATCAATGTTTTCAATGAAAAATATTCTAAAAATCAGTATGGACAATCGTAAATCATTTTAAATCAGTGTAATTTGCTAGAATGTCCATAGGGAGCGTTCATAAGCCACCCTTCATGTGGCTTAAGGCTGTCGGAACGCTCTGAATTTTGTTTGTGCTGAGACCCAGCGGTAAGGGGCGAGCTAGGCAAAAGACATATTGTGGGTGTGACCTTTTTTAGCTCTGTCTCTCTCAAATCATCCGCACGTTTCAATTTTTGGCTGGTGCCAACTACGAGGCTAAAAGATGCTATTGCAAGGGTGCCGCTGTCAATTGATTACTCTAATTTTTGGAAATATTTTGAAGATTTAAAAAACTTTTCTGAAAAAGGTAGGTTTGTGATGGAACAGTTTTGTGAAATAAGTACGAATAAGGTCATGGTGTGACATTGAAAACGTGTGTTTTTTTAGCACAATTAATGCCAAATTTTTTCTAGTAAATCGTACATAAATTACACAAGTAGTCCATTTGAGACCTAGATTTGTCCTTTATTTCCTTATAGAGAAAGAATTTTTGCAGAATGTTGACGAATAAGTCTACAATGAGTTGACAGCCAAAGCTCTATTTTTGGCTTAAATTCAGAGCGTTCCGACAGCCTTAACGTAGTAATTCCTGCGACTCTCCCCCCGGATGGAACATAGTTTTTTTATTATCAAATCCAGAAAACATTTTGTATTATTCTGGAAGATGTAAGTAAATTCATTCCAAAAAACGAAAAAAAAATTCCCTACGTTTTCAATATCTTTATTATAGATGAAAAAACAGTATAGGTTATGTTATATGTATCCAGGGCGTAATAATGACTAATATTTTACGAATATGAGAATATGTTGAATATGAGCGTCAGCGAGTTTTTACAGTTGTTAAGTCATAACTCATAATATCATCACTCAAGAGATATTATAAATATGTAATATTTTTTGTATGCACCTCCTATAAAATAACTGATTTTCACATATTTTCAAAATTTATGACAGTTCAATATTTTGATCAAGTCACTTCTAATTGTAGGCTGCGGTCAATTCCCATGCGATTAGACTAATATTTACTTTGGTACGACTACGTTTGTTTTATTTAACGCAACTTTGCACCACTAGTGTTAAATGTGAAATTTCACGATCGCTATACAGACATGAAAAGCAGTTATTTTATAATAGGGTGTGCCAAGAAATCTATTATTGATCGTAGGTAACTAATTTTTTTAATAGAAGCTTATAAAAAAGTTTCTAAGGACATTCTAAAATCGTACCTATTCTCTATTTTTATATTTTTTTATATAATACTAATCATACTGACGTTACTTGAAAACGGCTGAACCGATTTTGATGGACCTTGGTATCCAAAGTAAAAACCTTAATACTTTCTTTTTAATTGACAAGAACGGAATACAAATATGTATGTAAGGTAGTAACCACAACGATAAGATGTTTTTTACTTGAGTAATAAATAAGATTCCGGATCTAGGGGGGGGGGCACACCGGAGCATCTGTCCCGGGGAGCAGTTTCAGGGGGCACCAAAATCATAATAAATATTTGAAAAATGATAACCAATTTTTAAAAACAAATTATTAAAGGGTTCTTTATCTCCCCTCCCGGTCACAAAAAAATGCCACCCATTATATATTTTTGAGTTTTTTTAAACAATTTATCTCAAACGCTGTTGAGAGAAGGCGCCACTATTAAGTTCTGCCCCAGTTCGAAAAAATCATAAATCCAGAGTTGACGTCTAACGAACTGCACTGTATTTAAAACCAACTTAGCTTTAAATATTTTGACAATAATGTTTTGTACCGACCCTAGTATAGTCGTCGTGTTTTATTTTACACACAGAGGTGCATCTTATGCGCTATGTATGTATAATATTATTGCTATATTTGTGTAGAGGTCAACAAATGAAAGTGAATTGAAGAGGATATCCCAGTCACACATCGATGTAACAGGCATTTAAAAATACACTGGGGCATCATATGATCATAGCAGAATACAGTGTGCCCAATTAAAGAACGTCCGTGCGGAAGGGGAGTGAAACTGCTAGAATTAAGCGAGAGAAACTGTTCTCGCGTGATGCGATTATCAACAAGGGAAAATTCCTGTAAATAATATTTTATTAATTATGACAGATAACATTTACAATTCATTTTTACACAAAGTCACACAAATCTCGTGAACTACAAATTCAGTCTATTTGTAACGCCACTGGCACTTAAAGATGTATCAATGAATCAACACCCTAAGCTTCAGATAACCTTTTAAATATGTCTGGGTTATTTACTGAAATGTCACAATATGACAGGAGCGTTTTGTATAACTTACTGGCTACAAATCGGTTATTTGTTTTCATGTTTCTTTCCCTATAAATACGTAACCCTATTCGTACGTTCTTTTGTTAGACTCTCTTTGGTTGGGCTGAAGACCGCGTACACTTGTCAAGCACGGAACAGAGCGACCAGCACAGCACAAATCAGCATAAACCAGCAAGGACCAGCACAAATCAGCAAATTTTAGTGCAGGTTTCGTAATGTGCGGTAGACGTTTTGCGGTTTTTATGTAGTTTTATCAATGCAAATTAATTAATGAAAACGACACATCACTATAGCACACTAGATCTGTCCAACATGCCTAGACAGAAATTGCAGACGGGCGATTGACGGTCGTTGCTGGTCTAAAGTGTGCTATTCCGTTTTCTGCTCTGTGCTGTGCTGGTCGTGTTTGATAGATGTGCGCTGTATGCTCAAAATATATAAAATTAATAAATTGCCAAATAACAGAATTAAAACCAAACATTCTTAGATGCATGCATTTTTAAATAATTATAACATCTTATTGAAATATATATTGAAAGGTTTCCATAATAAGTTAATTATAATAATCACAATTCCAAATATTCGACATAAAAATTTAATGAAATGACAGCTTCTCAAATTAATAAATAAAAATACTGCACGTTTAATAAGACAACGAATTACATTTGATTATATCGTTATTAAAAGTTTAAATGCCAATGGTATTAATTAAGTATGCACATCAATAAAATTATTGCAATTGCTAAAATGTCAAATAAAATATTATTATCATTCCTGAACTCCGATTTTTGGAACGCAAGCGGCTAAATACATACCAATTATTATTTCAAGGTTTAAAGAAATAAAATATTCATATAAAATGATGGTACAGTGAAGATTAGTATGCTAGCATGCGATGTGAAATAAAACAAAAACTGCAGATTTTAAGAGGTCAAATAAGAAACAAATAATTAACTGTCAAAAGCTTATCGAAATTTAAAATTATTTTGTGGGTGTAAACTTTTTTTCTTGAAAAATTAGAAAACAATAAAATTATGTTAATTCATGTTTTTTTACAATTATTTATAAATAAGACGTCTGGGAAGTTCATTCGATATATTAAAAAAAAATTACTTCGGCTTTGCATGTTTCGAGTTTTTCTCGATTTTGACGAAACAAGACGAAAGTCGGTCTCGTCTATCTCACAATAGATTCTTAGATAATTTTGAAAGCTGGAAAAGCGCCGTTTTCTCATTTTCTCGCTGTAAAATTTTAAAAATATTAAAAAATAAATGCAAAACATCAATACACCATAACTTTTTCTTGTTGCATGTTTGTTTTTCTTCTAATTTAGCTAACATGGCTATCGAAATATCCGTTGAGATAAAATGTTAATGCTTTGTAGTTATTTTTTAATATTCACTGTCCATATTAAATTTAAGATATTCATGGGTCGTCCTAAAAATATTTATAGTTCATTTTGAAATAGAGTAGAGTAACAAATCATTGTTTTTGACAGATTCCAGCAATACCATAAAATATAATAATGCCTAGTCTTATTTTTAGGTGAAAACTTAATAACTAATTCATTTAAAAACTGTTCTGAACATAATTGTCTATTTATTACAATTTGTTATTAGTATATTAGATATAACCAGATCAGTCTTAAAGCTAAGAGTATTTACAAATCTCAAATCTTTTTACCTCGCCTAAAAGCAGTTATAACTCTTTCGACGTTATTTTTAAAGTTAAAGGGTTCGGGTAAAGGCTAAATGAAGGACCAAAAATCACACTATAGTTCCTACAGGCGAATTTTCTAAAAGAAAGTTTTGACTACGTGTGAAAGATTACGTAATTTATTAGTGTATTTGCCATATGGCAACATACACTATTGGCGTCGGTCGGATGGCTGGACCTAGGGGTCGGACCAAAATTTCTCGACGTTTCATAACCTCCTAAACACATTGGCACCATTTTTGAAAATGTTTATATATATATGTATATATATATATATATTTATATATATATATATATATATATGTGTGTACGGGCAATAACTTTCGAAAGAGTTAATTGATTTTAACGAAATTTGGACCACGTGTTGAAATCCATCACCGCAAGAAGCCTATTTAAAATGGGCGTAATCGGGCCATTTTAAGGGTAGTTTTTAGGGGTTTTTGGGCCCCAAAATACCGAAAAAATTCTCAGAATCGTTTCAAAATTGATATTTAACCTGTCAGTAGCAATTAAAAAGTGCCCCTAAAATTTTAATAAAATCGGCTCAACAGGACCGGACTTACAAATTTTTTGAAAACACTAATTTGCAGATAGTGACTTATTTATTGAAGGGTGTATTTAATTCGGTGTAGACGTTAGATTGATAATAATATTACAATTAAGAAAAAAAAATGTTGTTTTAAGGGGTGTATTAAGGGGTTAAATTTTTTATTTTGCCCAAAAACAAACTTAATTTCACATAATAAAAGTATAAAACCACACGGCCCTATACAAGCAAATACACTATATTGTCGGCAGGGTTTTGGCACTGCGACCCGGGTTTTTTATTTTTATTAAAATTATAAATTTTTCCAGAAATGTTTCTTTCAATTTTTTTCCCAGCTGAAGTTTCTATAGTATGATTCTCGATACTTTATTTGGCATTAATTTGACACCTTTAATTTTAAAAATAGCGTCGGGAGAGCTGTAACAGTTTTTAAGCGACGGGTAAATTTAAGTTGAAGAAATACAGAGGATATTTGTACCTAGGTATCCAATGTTCTTAAGCTTTTACCTAAATATGTGAAGATTTAAAAGAATGCTAGGGCACCTACACGATTGTGTCATTGCAGTTTAAAACTAAAATTATTTATCAATTATTATTATTACTTTACACTATTTCAGCATAGGCTACCTACGTGCATTATTTATGGATAAATTAATATGAACGTTTAACTGTAGAAGGCATATAAAAATAATAATTTAGTGTTCTATCAAATCAATCAACTTTAGAATGCTGACATGATGTGTACTTGAAATTCTTAAAAAAAATACTAACACTATGATTCACTCTACTATAGGTAAATCTGTAAGCAAAAACAAAACCGTTTATGTCAAAGCCACGGTCAATTGAAAATATAAACGATTGAATCATCCACTTGTAAAAAATGATGTATTGACTTATATGATGGCTTTTAGGAAATTACGATTTTCGATTTTTGTTCATAAAATATTCCGAAAAGTGTAAAATCGGAACACTCTGAATGTAAGCCAAAAATAGAGCTTCGGCTGTCAACTGATTGTAGACTTATTCGTCAACATTTTGCAAAGATTCTTTCTCTATAAGGAAGATAAAGGACAAATCTAGGTCTCTAATGGACTACTTTTGTAATTTATGTACGATTTACTAGAAAAAAATTGGCATTAATTGTGCTAAAAAAACACACGTTTTCAATGTCACACTATAACCTTATTTGTATTTATTTCACAAAACTGTTCCATCACAAACCTAAAGTGACTCTTCCTTTTTCGGAAAAGTTTTTTAAATCTTCAAAATATTTCCAAAAATTAGAGTAATCAGTTGACAGCGGCACCCTTGCAAAAATTTTTTTTAGCCTCGTAGTTGGCACCAGCCAAAAATTGAAACGTGCGGATGATTAGAGCGAGACAGAGCTAAAGAAGGTCACACCCACAATATGTCTTTTGCCTACCTCGCCCCTTACCGCTGGGTCTCAGCACAAACAAAATTCAGAGCGTTCCGACAGCCTTAACCAGGTTTCTGAAGTCTACGGCCGGATCGATGGACACAAATTTAAAAAATTACTTTTATGGTATGAAGTAACCATGAAACGTCTTAAATCTTGAATTCGACTTTTCGATTCAATATGGTCGTTCGAAAGTAAAAATTACGAAAAGTTCAACATAAGCAGTTCTGTCTTTCAACCGTAGATGAAGTACCTAGTGAATAGTCAAAATAAGATCATAGAAACAGTCACGATTAATATGAAGTACTATATATGATTGCAATGATGGTATGGGAAAATAGTAACCTGAAGTATCGTATCAATAATATGATCAATAATATATGTAGGTAATATACCTGTACAATTTTACCTTGAATTGTGTGCCAACTAAGAACATGCATATAAGATCATTAAATATTTTGTCTCACGGTAACTGAAAGAGCAGATGATATTTATCGCTTACCGATATACAGAAAATTGATTTTTTGGTTATAAACTTATACCAGGGTCGTAATGAGAAATCTTTACGCCTCACTACTGTTTTGATGTATTAATAAGCAATATTTTTTGTGCCTCAAGGAAGCAACACTTTGGTGAGATTAATTTTTGCAATCAGATTTTTTATGTACAGAATGCAGACACATTTATTTCTATGAGATAGCATCGAGGTAAGAAAATAAGGAACCACAATTATTATTATTTTTATCCGGCCTGATATTGCAAAATTATAGATGGCAGGGATTTCGGCAGGGCGATCTCTGGCACCCCATTATGATATGAAAGTACTCGTTAAAACCGACATATTAACATTAATTTTATTTTGTCGATAAAATAAAAAGACAATCCTAAAAAATTTACCGGAAGTGACGTCAGTATCCCATGATTTGACAGAAAAAAACAAAAATTGCGGCTCGATATTTGTCTGCTCCAATGGCTCAAATACATTTTTTGATGTAATCGGTACATGGGATGTTTAGTCTCTACAAAAGCATACTCACTTTATGAAATGATTTTTGCGTCTCTATAAAAAATGAAATTCGTGACGCTCTTTACAAAAATATTTATTTTTTGTTAAAAGTATAATTAGAGTATTTTAAATAATATTTTTAGAAACTTACCAAACGTGAAAATTAATAAATGTCCTCTCATTTCACGATGGTAGAAATGATTCCGGAACTGCAAAAAATAGAAAAAAAAATTAATTTCATATTGTAATTGAATATGGCAGCATTTTTCCTATAAGTGTTATTTTTTATGACGTTCTAACCAGCTGAGCTAAGCAGTCAATTGTTTGACAATCCGCATTCCACGTACCTACCTCATGGAAAACTCATTTGTGTCATTCTATTAATTTTTGTTCCATTCATTTTACTCCCTGCATACGAAATTTCACTTCAAGAATAATAGGTTGCATAAAAATAATTTGTACTTAATAAATGAGTTATTTAACTGAGTGAAATTATAGTAACTAATATATATTACAGCAAATCGATAGGTATCAAATTTCCCAACAGCATCGGGAGAAATCTTTTACCTTAAATAACCAGTAAAACATGTAATCTTATTTAAAGACGATGTATTATATGAACTTTTTGATTTATATCTTTATTGAAGTTGAGATTAATAATAACAATAATATACCAGTAGATCAAATCAATAGATAAGTGTTAGACTTATTTAAAAAGCAGGGATGGAAATATACGCGTATATTTTTTAACGATGACTAGCTCTTATCCGCGACTTCGCGGGAACGTCGATTTTTAGCATATTCGGATAAAAAGTAATGTCATATTGCAATTATAAGCATATATTTTAACCAGCGTAAAGGTCCGCATTTTTTTATTTAAAGTTCAATCTAATTTCACGGTTTTTCAAAAACGGTGTTCAACAAATCGACACAGAAAGTGATAAAACCGTCAGCTAACTAGAAAAATGTATAGTAATTCTCCGAAACATAAATTCATAGGTTCTTCTTTAATTGATATTTAAATTATTTTTTTTATATAAAAACAACTGCATTTTTTAGTTTTTTTCCGATTTGTTCGATTTTTTGAGTCAGCACTTCAATTTGGTAAAGTAATTATCTGACAATGGTGACTGAAACCGAATCAAAATAATGTTCTTGTAATGTTTTGATGAAAATTGTCATACACTTTAAGTTTGGATTTAGCCGTGATATCAGTTAAAATTCTGGAATCATATTCTCTAGTCCAGATATCATAGATCACCCGAAAAAAACAAGCAAACGGAGGTTTCGTTATTATTTTATATATTAAAACTGGTTTTAACAGTTTATAAAGAATTTAAGACCAATATATTCATGTAGATGAAGATGCTTTAATCACTTTAATATATTGCTGCGGCATCATTTCAATTGGTTCAGTCGTTTTCTAAGTATTCGATAATAAAACGAAAAATATTTATACTAGATTCCTTCTTTACAAATAAATAGATTGTTGGTATTGACACATCCTTGTTTATTAGCGAGTCAAAGGTAATTGTCTGTATAAAAATTGTGACATTTGCAATCATTATAAAGAAAACAACCGATGATGAGTTTTTTTTAAATAAATAATAAAAATACAGTTTACTAAGCACCTACGTGATATAGATGTATAGATATAGAAGTTTATTTGTTGAAACATTTCAAAATCATAGTTCAATGAATTCATTGTTTGAGATCTAACAATCTTTAGATCGCAAACTAGGTATTAATAATCAGTTTCGTAACTAGTTTTGCAATTTTTATTTAAAATTTGACTACGAGAATAAGAACTAAGTACTGGGAAACTAATTAATAAATCTTTTTTTTTCAAACAATCATGGATTATTATTACGATCGACAGTTGTTCAAAATACGCAATGCTGAGAAAACAATCCAATAGTTTTGCCATAAGAATAAAGAAATAACCAGAAGTATAACTCTCTATTACGCGCTTTACTTATTCTTGTCACCTCGGTGCTGCATTAACTTGAAATTCTATCCTAAAACAGAAGTGCTGTACTTTCTCAAGTATTGAAGGTTTACAGCGAATCTTTGTTACGCGTCGGGTTTAATAAGATTTTTGATTTAGTTACTTTATTTAAGGTAGTTGTCGTGGTACAATATTGTCAAAAAGTTATAGATTATACGCGCCACAAAAGTTTACTAGCTTGTAGCTAAGTGATCCATAATTTGTACGCAAGACTGTACCCGTGGAAACGTAACTCATACAGTATTCATATGCATGTATACTTTTCTATAAATTGTTGAATTTTAAACCGTTATTTAAAAATAATTAGACGGTCAAAAATGTTTTCTTATTTTTTTTAAACTCGTAACAAATGCATTGAAAGACTGTCAGTTTTTGAAAAGTTTCTGACAGTTAGTTCTTTTTTTATAAATAAGAAACTGGTTCAGAACTACAGAGATCGTATACAATCAATGTTAATTATCCAATTTTTAATTGAATTTATCTCGAATTATGTACGGTCGATCGACTTCAAATTTTCAGGGTAATTGTATTATCATGTCCTTAATAAGTATACAAGAATTAAGAATTTTCTGGCGTTGTGCCTTAACCACGACAACTACCTTAAGTAATTGATTTATTTCATTTTTTCATTTCATATTTTTTTAATACAAAACCGTAAATATTTAAATTAATTATAGGTATGCCTATGAAAAAGTATTCAAATTTCATCTTTTATTTGGAACGAACGTGACGAATCCGTCGGTAGGTGTTGCCTTTAAGTTATGCTTCTCGTAATTTATTTATTCTTGTAGTTTTGCCAAGATTATTTATTACATAAATATGCATAGCCAGAATTTTGTTCAGGAGAGCAAGAGTTATGAAAGGACATCCGATCATCAACTGTAATTAAGTCATAAGCGATAGTCCAACCGTTGTAGTTCGGGGAATCTGCAGGCATTTCAGTAATTTTCCACATTTTATTTCATTATTTCATCGTCGAGAAATAAAGAATTATTTGTAGAACTTTCAAGTGTTTTTTAATTTTTTAATTACTTGTTATTGTCAATCAAATAGTTTCACTGTTCGACTGAATATCGGATTTGGGCGAAGAAACGAGGTTGGGCAACCGTCAAGAGTTCCACACATAGAACGTCGGCGGAATGCTAGATTTTTTTAAGTTATGGATCAAAAGTGTACAACCCTCAAGTTGTTTCATCGAATCAGTCATAATACAATACATTAAACTTTTGCGAAAAGCTATTCTATAAAGATTTAACCAGCTTATTCCGTAAAGAGTTCTCATAGATCAGTCAAATTACTTAAACAAAGCGATTGGAAAAAATATTTTTTGGTTAGGAAAGCGGCTAAAAAATCTCGCCCGGGGAATCAAACTCGCTAAGGCCGATTCTGACTTATCCCTGGTTTTTCGAGTACTCGTACAGCCCTGATATTAATAATTCTGTTCAAATTTAAAACAGACAATGGGCGTAACATTTGAGTAACAGACAACAGTAGCTGTTTCAGAAGCTCATTTACGGTGTGTCTGTAATCTCATAATATGCAAGTAATAATTCCATACATTATAGAGCTGTAAACAAAGACAACCTCAGTCACGAGGAACGAACGAGTGCACTCTTTAAACAGAGATAGATAATTTATTACTTCATTTATGATTGTTAATATTCATATTCAGGAGGTTATTAAAATATACGTGTGCGTGTTAGTTCTCCAGTATAAATATTAAAACAATAGCTTAAACATTGTTATGTAACAACTCTGTTTTGTTTTGTGTATATGTACTGCCAACTGCACATCGCGTAACTTCCTAAAGAAATGACCCAGGAAAAATGTTATACGGTGTAGAATTATATGTAGATTCGGATAGCGTGCTGCAGAGGTTGTAAAATTTATTATGAATAATACTGGTTGCAGTTGTTATTAGTTCTATCAGTTGAGAGCTGAGGGCTGTTACAAAATTTTTCAAGGAGGAGAAAATAAATTTTCCATGAATTTCATTATTTGTTTTTTGAGTTTTAAACTGAAAACTTTGGAAGGGTAGATAATTGATAGAGACATAACCTGACACAGATGCAACCTCTAATCGTCCCTGGCACACAAATCAATATTTTAAGAAGCATCCTTCTTTTCGACAGACAGTAGGAGGACTTCATTTTGAGATTATATTTAAATGCAGGAGTTATGAGAATTTCTAAAACTGTTTTAGTTTTGTGTTTGACGCCACTTAAAGTCTAACTGATATGAATTTGATTGTTTTGGTATTTGTCAAGGTTTACCGATAAATAGTTATAAAAATTCCATAAACTTGCTTCCCTCTATTTTATTTTTTTTTTAATTTTCAATTTGTTCAAATTTGATCGAAAATATTTCAGGAATTATTTTAGTCCGATACTTTATTACATAAAAAAATATTCCAAATGTGATTCACATTCAAAATTTATCGAATACTGAGAATAATTCGACAAGATATTTGAATTGAGTTAACAATTTATTAATTGTTAAGAGAAAGATTAAGCAAGAAAAGAGTATAATTGGTAGTTAATAAGTTGCAGTACACATGATGCAAAAAAAAAATGATAATTGATAAGCTAATTATTGCACATTTAAAATAATAAAATGTATTATTAATTATACAAGTATTTTCTAAATAAATACACTACTATACTGACTGTTTATCATAATAATAATTTTATACTAATAGTATTCTATTGAATTGTTTCTTTTTGCAATCTTATTATAAACTAAGAAAGTGACACCGGAACAGACAAAATTTCAGATTAAATGTTATTATGACAATGTGCATTTTGTATTTAATTTCATTCATAAAATATAAACATATAAATATTTTGCTTTAAAATAAAATATTCATTAATCATTTTTTGGACCACAAGTAACCACAAATCATCGACACA
This sequence comes from Venustoraphidia nigricollis, assembly GCA_034508555.1. Taxonomy (NCBI): domain Eukaryota; kingdom Metazoa; phylum Arthropoda; class Insecta; order Raphidioptera; family Raphidiidae; genus Venustoraphidia; species Venustoraphidia nigricollis. The sequence continues at coordinate 8,013,609 of JAVRKA010000006.1, forward strand.
TTTTTTATGCACTTTTGGCTAACCATGTTAGCATCAATAGCACGACGATTCGTCTTTTTATTATTTAGTTTCCTGATAATACTATGGTTAGTGAAAGTTAGGAAAACGGGTTACTAATTTAGTTTTTTTGTGATTACTTTTTTAGTATTCAGTGTCTTTACAACAAATGTTTCATCCCCGTCAAAAGATTAATTTACAAAAAAATATTTAATTGCACGCGCATTCACTAAGTTAAAATCATTTTAAGAAAAGGTCTACTTCTAGAGAATAATTTTGCTTACTATCGTTCGGTAGATAATTTCTCTAGACAACGGATATAATAATTCTGACAGATTATAGTGAATGTACAAACTAATTTTGATTTATATCAATCAATGATTTCCTTATTGTTATTAAATTGGTTTATAAAAGTAGAAGAATACTTATTTTATTTATTACTTTTAGCAACTGGACTCATTCGTGTGCCTACACAATTTTTTAACTTCGCCGTACATTGGAAAGCCATTGTAATGGGTTCGAAAATCGAAATCAAAATTTGTAACAATGTTTTTCTGTTTCAAGGTCATTATACTATTTTTGAAAATCTCACTCTCTCTCTCTGTGTGTATGTGTCCGTACTTGGCCATTTCCTTCTAAAAAGAAATCGGCTACTTTAGGATGCCAATTCACGCGTATTTACGTAAATATGATCTGAAAGGATTTTTTTTCCAAATCGCTCATCATTTTTTTTAACCGATTTGACTCCAAAAAAGTAGTTTTTACACAATATTTCGCGAATTCAAAACTAAATCGACTTTGTTAAGGAACCAATGGAAGATTATTAGTCAAAATAGGTCATTCGATTTTTTTTTAACAAAAAGACTGCGAAAAAGTGTATTTTAGTATTTATCGAAAAATATTTCTCGGGTTTAATTTGTTAAATGTCTACATATTTAATATTCAATATTGATCATACTAGGTAGTTGGTCGTGTGAACCTCAAGGATCGCACTTTTAGAGTCCCAATAAACAACCTATCTCATGGTTTGTTTTTTTCTTTCTTATTATTTTTAACAACTGAACTCATTGGTGTGCCCATACAATTTTTTTAAAAACTTTTTTGTCTTGTCAATCATCGCGGAAAATCAAGAAATAATTCTATTGGAAAAACTTTCGTAAGCTGCGGTATTGAATATGAAAGTTACAGTTTTACCGTAACATTAATTTTATTTAAATCGAAAAACTGCATCCTCAGCTAATGATTTACTGTAAAAGAATAATTGAAAGCGGTTTGGCATTTAAATAATGCACATCATCAAATTTGTGGCTATATTATGTAGTTTATTTGACATGATATTTATATAATAAAGCAAATAAAATACATATGATAACCAACTTTGCTCTACGGTTTTGCTGGCTTGAGCGTCAATTTTGCCTGTGCATTTGCTTTAAAATCAGTTTTTACAGAAATACTATTTTAACCTTAACGCAGTCGGGTAAATCTAGACTATATACTTGAAGTTTGACAACCAAGTTGTTTTCAGATGATATCGATATAAGCAGATAGACATCAGTTCTGGAAACGAATTGTCATAAAATACTCAAAAGCTTTGAAGAAAATGAAATCCCATTACAATTTTATACACATATTAACATGATTGAAATTGATTTAAATCAACTTGACTTTTACTAAAAAAACAATACAAAATTTAATAGTGTTATCATAACAAATTCTAATCAACTTTTCTCTAGCGATATTTTTAAAATTTGTGTAATAAATTTTCATTAAGAATATTATTTTTAGGTAAGTAGGTAATATTGTTTACGGAACGACAGAAATTAAATTAAATTAAAATTTCTCTTATTTTACTTTCTAAACCACGCTAAATAATTATAAATTACACACAATTTAGAATGAATTTTTAGTTTGCGAAATTATATTGATTATTTTATAATCTATAATAATCTTCTCGTTTGCTCTAGGTTAAATCTATATATCGATATGTTTTAATCGAATAAAAAAACCGCATTTCTAGCTCTGAAATCGGAAGTTATTTATTGGTATACGCTAGTTTTATTCGGAAAATAAATTCGTACATTTAAGTATATAAAATAAATTTATTTTTACTATCCAAAATGTTTTATTTACCGATATATGCTTGAACTCGTAGTATTTTAGAATAACCGCGACTGCATGCATTTTATTATTTGTAATTTTTATGACCTGTCATACATTGCTAGTTTCCAGTCTCTAATTTGGGAACTGATGTCAATTGACTTTTTGATTAATTTTTAATTATTTAAATAAATAAAATAAATAAATAATGTCACAAAATATTGTCATAAAGACTGGTATCATATTAGACGCAAGAAATATTCGGGAGGGATACGAAAGTTAATGATTATGTTATTTATTTTTTAAGATGATAAATGTATGACCTGTCAAAATGAACTCGTGCCTTATAAACAAAAAATGTCACGTTTTTTTTACTCAACGTCTAGTTGATTGAGACCTCAACTTTAACCAATGAAGCAACCAAATGCAAACTTATTCTCATACCTTTTTGTGTCAGATAAATCAATAGCTTGTCTATTTATTACATAACTTATTGCTTTGCAATATAAATCATATGCCTTATTTACCGTAGTCAATAATTACTACGGTCTCCAGCTACTATTTCAAACCAATTTTACTGTCTCTTTAAAACTTAACGTGAAAGATAAAGATACTACAAAAATCTGGTACTCAGTTACTATAATTATCTTGTTACACTTATAATTTGCATATATTAACATTTGACCAAATTCCTTGTTGATTGTCTGGTTTGACAATAATTGCATTGCGTACTTGGAGCGTCGAAGCTGTCACATTACACGCATAGGCGGAATATATATGAGTACTTATCCAGTGGGTTTCATTTTAACCAAGATTATGTTAAATGTCTAAATTCAAATTTAAAAAAAAGTAGACTAACCGTGAAATCTGCCCAAAAGCATAGTAATGGTTAAAAATTGTTGGATTGAAAAAAAATAATTGTTTTTGTAATGTTATTTACTGTCAAACATAACGGTCCCACAGTTTTTATGTACTGGGCCTACTATTTGATATATCTTGAATTCATTATCAATCAAATAAAGAAATTTAACATGTAAAGTCAATATGTTTATTGAAATCAAACACCATGTATATTAGCAAGAAGCAAGTCATATCGTTTATTCGTGAACTTTTTAGGTGATACTTAGAATTTCTGCCTGTTTGTACATACATTTTAAATTCTAGGACAAAAATTCACTACTTCTTAATATTCTATCATAAAACTAATTAGATACTAATACATATACTAATACATGAATATTAAAAAAATAATCACGAAACACCAAAACACTATTTTCTTGACTTACGTTTTGCTAAACGTGTTAGCATCATGGAGAGATAATTAAAAACAGTTTTAGTAATCTCTTGATGATGCTAAAATGCTTGTCGAAACGTGAGTTGATCAAAAAGCTATAATGTTTTAAATGTAAGTAAACCAATAAAGTGTTTTATCAATTAAAATATATAGATTACATAATTTTCTCACTTTGGAGAAGTCTAGTATTATTATCGATGTTACTTTAAACACATGTAAATTATTTAGAGATAACAATTTAGCGGAACTGAAATGTAATTTATTGTTTTCTTCCGTCAAAAAAATACTTTCGTATATTAATTCACTTGCGTAAGTTTATATATTGAGTTAGTCGCTTTACCTATCGTTGAAGTCTCCGGTAATAATATTAAATTATATTCAACTGACGACAATTCAATTGCATATTGTGTATAAATTACAGTTTTTCTTTTGCTTATGGCTTCAAAATCGGTTGCTTTTTATCTAAAATAATTTTGTTACTATTAATTAAAAAAATTTGTACATTGCAATAATAATAATTAATAATCATAGAAATTTTATAGAATTTTTTTCGAATTATTTAAAATAAGTACAAATAAAAGTCACAAATTAAAAAATACTATATGCAAAATGTAAATGTCAAACATTTTATAGCCATTTATTTATATATTGAATGCATTTTTATGTAATTTTAAATATTAATAATTATTTAGTGATTGTGAAATTAATAAACTGTTATTTTAATTTACTGTAGTAATTTAATATTTTCTATTAAAACTTCGCTACTAGTTTTAATGATTCAGATGAGTAATTAAGGTCGACTGGTCAAGTTTGCTATAATTACTGCTTGTTTTTAAACAAATTACTTTTTTTTCGTTCATCCTAACTGTTTTTTGTCTTGAAAGATTTTTGAAAGTATTGTTAAGTATATACAATAAGATTTAAATACGATGACATAAAGGTTAACCAATTTAATTCTAATATATGTGCTAACTGCACGCTCGACTTTATTGCTTGCAAGTAGAAAGGTCAATTTAGCAATGTCTATTCGAAAAAAAATATTTTTTTTAACACCAGTAAATATTTTTTAAAACTGCCAATAGCTACAGTACCATTTCATTCTTTATAATAATACATTGATAGGTACTTTTACCAGTTTTCGCAAATTAGAACCTGGGAGCTGAGAGCTTATAAGCCATAGAAACGACGTATTAACAATGACATAACTACCTGGTTCTTTAATTAAGTTCGATTAAACTAAAATCAAACTGGATAAAAATCATGAAATAATTTTGAATATTTAAAACTGAGTAGATATTCAATAGATAAATAATACGTAAGTATATCTAGACTACATTATAAAAAAGATCGTTCAAAATTTAAGAAGCACTGAACCGATTAGAAAAATAGTTTTCTTCTCTTTAAAAGCCTACCAATTCCCGAGTGACCAGTGACATAGCCCAATTATTTTTACAAAATGGGGATGAATAATGAGCGAAAATACTCCGGACGAAGCCGGACTGCATTTATAGATAAAGAAAAACAAGTTTCAAAATGCAGACTTTCATTTTCAGTTAATTGTTGAAAATTATCACGTAAACTTTGAAAATAAATATTACTATAGGTAATATATACTTAATTTATTTGTGAGTGCAACTTTCAATGACCTTGCGTAAAATAACGGGAAGTTTATTGTTTTAAAAATAATACTGTACTAGTAGCTTTTAAGATTAGTCATTTAGCTTATTTTTAGATAGATTTTGAAAAATAGCGACACAGCAAAAACAGCAATGAACACAAATCAATAAAGTTGTAACTTTATCTAACGAAAGGTTACCATCGAACGAGAGAATCGGGAACTTTCGGGTGAAGCCGGGTGCACACGAGTCGTGATACAATTACGCACAAAGTATATATTGTATTTTTTGCACATATATTCTACAAAATAGTTGGTTTTCACTTACTGTTCAAAATTTTTTTAGACACACGCCATTTCTACTAGTAGCTTAAGACAACTGAGAGACAAATAATGATGATATTATGAAACTGCTATAGCGCCCGCAGTTTTGTTTTACTTTATCGCACTAGTGCATAAAGGGTCACTTTATTAGCCTATATACATGCATGTAAAGTAGCTATAGGGGTTATGCAAAAAACAGAGTTTTAGTTAAAATGAAATATTGACAAGGAACTTGATTTGCAAGAGGATATAAATATTATACAGTTTGAAATGATGTCATGGCAACCTGACATTTGCAATATTTTTAGAAGATGATTCTCATCTTGCCGTCGCATTAAAAACACCTCGTCGTTCGTTTCATTTTGTTTTTATAAAGGTCCTTGGCGTGATTGCGGTATTTGAATAAATGTTGTTTGACGAGCGTAATACTTAAAACTGCAGTTAACTAACAATTATTGGGTTGCTTGGACATGGATTCACTTTGAACACTGTTATTTTCACGTAACTACTCGATAATTTATTAGCTTGTTATATAATTTCGATTGATTGGTTACAAAGTTCTCACAAAGTTATTTACAGATTTTGAGATAATTTGTTATTTAAATAAACGTGCAGTTGAGTAACTGTTAAAAATTTAAAAATATTGTCTTTTTTAAATAGAGACATTCAGGTTATAGTTTATCCTGAAATAGTGTAGATATATATACGCATATTTTTATATGACATGCAGCGCTGCCAGATTTTTTTTTGCCAAGTCGGGATTTTGGAACTTTTTGAGTGAAAAAAACGGAATTCTTTCGTCAAAAGCGGGACATAGTAAAAAAACGTATATAAAATATTTATCTTTTTATTTGAGTTCAAATGACGTTTACGTGATATTAGATAGCAAAAATAGCCATAGAAAATGTATTTTAAGAAAAATATGATAATTTAAACCAGATTTACCCTATCGTTAAATAATTGAGTCTTATTCGTCTTCTGAATAAAAAAAAAATAAAAAAAACAGAAATCAAAATCAAAAAAGTTTTATTCATTGGAAAAATATGGCGTTTCAAACAATAGTCTGAGGAGTGAGTGTTACAAATTGCAACTTACAATAAGAGAATAATTATTTACGCACGGTCGAGTTATCCCCGAAAAGGGGGACTGAGCCCGTCCCGCGCGGGACATTTAATTTTGATTTAAAAATCGGGACGTCTGGCAACGCTGATGACATGGCATATTTACTATTTCTGGCCAATAAGATAATAATGCGTCTGTCAATTTACGTTTACCAACAAATAAATTTTCTGTAAGAAATATAACTTTTACATAATTAAATTCATTGGAATAAAAGATCAACAAACTTGAAAAATTAATTGCTTTTAATTGAGACCTTTGCATTGAGAATTATGCGACAATAAATCTCAGTGATATTTATTATGAAACAGAATCTATTCAACCGGTTAAAACTTGCAATATCTATTTTTATATAAGTAAAATGTAAAGAAAAGGTCATAGCGACAAAGGTATCGAAACATTGTTGCTAATAAGTTGGTAATAAATTTATCAACACACTTTTTTTATTCATAGGAATAAATTTAAGAAATGACAAATTTTAATAAATGTGTTTTAAACCACTCCTCGAAGATGTTTATCTACTGTACAGTGCGTTCAAAAGTGTTTGTATCAATTTAAAATACAGGTGACTCTGTAAAAACAAAAATCAGGTGGCTTCAGCTCTGCTGTTTCGAAGGACGACGTTTTTTAAAGAACCAATTTTATCTTATATATTTTTTCGATGTTTTTTTTTTTCATTGCATATCTACTTAATAAACTAATGAATTTACTCTCTAACAATAAAAATTAACCGCAATTTCCTTGTGTTTCAAATCATACCCTCAGAACCTGCCCTGTTATAGAAAAAATAGTTTTCTGAAACGACAGTTTGTAAGTTGTGACGTCAGAGCTGGCAGCGACACGTCATAATACTCATAATATAATAAATACGCTATCGCTGTTGTACTATAAAGTTCCCTCCTCCCGTTTGTCTGTATGTTCGTGATTAATTTGGAAATCGCTGAACCGATTTCATGTTGCCTCCATGTCTCCTATTCTTGAAGTGCTTTAGGCTATAAGTCATGGGGTATATGTACTTGCCAGAACTAATAATTAATCTATATTGATATACAAAGGAAGATGTTTCTATGTACCGTATATGTAGGCTTCATCAAAATTCGAGAAACACTAAACCGATTTACACAATTCTTTTAGTGCCTAGCATCTCATGCTTTCAGAAGTAACGTAAACTATGTATTACGCCACTACAAAAGGGATAGTCACTGAGAGAAGATAGATATTTGTATCTAAGCGAAGATGAATCGAATTGCTAGTAATAAATATATAATAGACTGGCACACCGAGCCGGGTAGAGTATTGGTGACAGCACTAGACTCGTATTCGGGAGGTACGGTTTCGAATCCCGGCGGGGGCAATTGTGGCTGGGACTTTTTTCTACTGCCTCCCGCCGAGAAACGGTAATTCCTGTACCGGCCATCTTGATGAAGGTTTTCCATGGTATCCCTCAATTAATTCCAGATAAATATCGAGATGGTTCCTTATTTGAGCCCATGGCCGATTACCTATCAAACTCCTAGTTCAAAAATTGCCTACCTTATCCTAATTTCCTATAATTTCTTCATTCGCCCATTGCTATTACATAAGTCGAAGTTTTAAAAAATGTAGAAAATTTCGGGAAGTGGTAAATAGAAAATAGTAATGGTGTGAACGGCGTCTGTTATGACATAAAGTCGAGAAACGGACGTTAAACGCATTATTATTATTATAATAGACTGGTGATGCCAGGAAGGCACCTAGCTTGTATCAGAAAGAAAAGTGTATTAACATTTTGTGTTGCAATGATTGCGGGTGTAGGGAAGAGATTTTTTAACAAACAATTATTATCTTAATGTATCAAATAGCAATATAATAATCGGACATTAAGTAATTGCATATTTGTTGTGACCTCCGACCGACGAAAATTATTATTCGTAATGTGAGGTCACATAGCGCTTACCTACTTACACACATAGGCAAGCTAACCTTTCGACTTTCACTAGTAAGAAGACTCCGGATGTTTTTTATTGATCCTCCATCGACAATTTATTAATAAAAAATAATATATTCTAGCTCTTTGACAACAGTCTGTGACCTGGTAACCGGAAATTTCTTTGCATCTAAAAGAAAATAATATTGATATTTATGTAAATTTTTACAAATATTTTAGCAGATTTCATTTTCATTATGTTTGTTCTATTCGCACTTTACCGGTGCTGTTTGTTATTATTGTAAATGCTTTAAAACTAGCTTGAATTTCTGATACGTCGATTTTGCTTACCACTACCTAATCAAATACAAACTCCTTGTTTTCAGATTCTTATATGAAAGCTAGCGTTGCCGTTCGGATACAATGGGGATGTTGACTATTTTTGGGAAAGTGTTTTAAATCGTGCATAAGTACGTAATATTGCCACAAATATTTATTATTTTTTTTTAAATACAACTCAAGCCTTAAAAATCATGTATTTTAAATCCAGTTTCAAATTTCGGTCCAAAACGCCAATACTAGTGGTTTGACGTCACCTGTTCATACCAAAGGAGGCTCAAAAGTTTTCACGGGAGCTACCATCCTATAGATGCGTATTCTGTGCTCATAAACGTTAGTAAACTGGGGTGATGAAAAGTTGTTTCGTAGTCGTTGCTATAGTTACATGTAATTTGACGTTTCCTATAAACAAATAATAATAAATTACTCACTAAATATTAACCAAACAATGAAGTTTTTTGACAGCGGCTGAACATATGACGTCATGCGCTCTGATTGGTGTTTGTTGTCACGTGACTTGATAGTGCTTTTATTAGGTTTTATTTATTAAATATTTAATAAATTCCTTAACAATAAGGAAAAATATATTGTGTTTTAGTATTTCTATCATAGAAACTACTACTTTTCGTTAAAATTATGTTTTTATTTGAATACAGTCAACATCCCTATTTGATACATTTTGGTTATTTTGGGCATTTCTTGGTATGTTTTCGCGGTTTTGAAAAATAAATTTAAATAAAAACTATAAACATATTAAAGAACTATGAATATAAATTATTTTTTTTAACAATACTTTTAATATTACAAATAATAATTGATTTTTTAATATCTCCATTTCCTTTGAATTTGCTGTCAACTAATTATTCACACAATCTTTTTCTTTTCTTTTATAAATATAATCATATTTTCAAAGTTCACTCAATGTTCGTTTCGAACTAATAACCCATCATCAAGTGATAAGTATTCAAGTATTGGTAAACCCAATAATGAGTTATTAGCCAGCATCGATCGCTGAGTTAATTAAAAAAAATGTTGTAGAACTTTTTCAGATATTTGTGTATTCGTATTTATTATTCAATCATATACCAAGTATCTAGCTATGAATCTGTTTGATATCTCTTTGTTTGTTATCTAAATCCTTTCTTTTTTGTACAATAATTCAACGTAATGATTTATTGAATAAGATAACAGAAATTACCATCTGCTTTTCTAAATTTACGTCAAGCGAGGTATACATGTTATTAAAAACATTATTTTATATCTTTTCAAAATTTATTTCCGGTAGGTAAATCATAAAATTTGAAAGAAATAAATTATCTTTGACAAACTCGTTAGTAATTTATTATATTTCATTTTATAAAATTATAAATAATTACACATGGCTACACAAGACAAAATATTATAATGAGTGAATTTTTTTATTGCACGGCAGCTCGCAAAATATATTCTTGGCAGTTTCAATTACCTGGGTTCACTGAACATTTACCGCATGTGTGAAGATGACACGAGTAGCTAACGGCGAAACGTGCACATATTATCAAAGCAATTTACTTGTGTTTGTTACATCATAGTATCAGCATTCAGCGTACCTTATGTGAAATTATTATCATGTACTGGTACAGACGTGCATACATATTATAAATTATTATTCATCCAAATTTATAGTGGCTTGAAGAGAGAACACAATTTTTTCTTATTCAATACCGAAACGAAATTGACGTATTCTTTGATCATACTTTGTTTCGGTTTTTAGGGATTTTTTCTCAGTTTAAAAACTATTCTAGGTTTCCCGGCTTGTAGGCCGTGGCGCACCTTATGATGTTTTATAAATATAAACATATCGTTAGTTTTTATGTATGTCTGAGTTATAGACTCTTATACTCGTCAAAGTATCTGAAGTGTCTGGGGTAGCGTGTAGGGTTGCCAACCGTCCCGCTATACACGGGACGTCCCGTTTCTGATATCCTTAACGAGACGTCCCGCTCAGGGTATGTGCGGGACGCTAAATATCCCGCTTTTCGGAGGACGCTAAATACATTGCAATATTCCGTGTTCTAATGCAGCAGCAGAGAGAGTCTTCTCACTTTGTAAAAATGCCTGGACTGACCCGCGAAATCATCTTTATGTGGATTCTGTAAAGTCAGAGCTACAAGTACATTTTTCTTATCCATGCAAAGATTTTTACAATTTTGTACTTAAAAATAAAAAAATCCTTAAAAGTGCCAAATGTCAAGAAAAATACTCATTTAAAAAGTAATTTATAATTTTCATAATAAAGTCTAAATTACACTATAACTGTTTTTTTTTTTTTTTAGTAAATATTGACTATTATTAATCTAACAAGGTATTTTATTTTACTTCTCATCCTGATTTGTAAAGAAAATTTCACGTTTGTTTGTATTGAGTCTGGTTTTTGGTTTTGGTTTTGAGAAAAATATATTTAAAATTGATTGCGAAAATAAAAGTAAAATCATTAGTAATTTTAGCGAAAAAAAAAATTAGTTGGATCCCGTTTTTTAAACCCTTGTCCCGCATTTGAAATCATTATTTCCCGCAAATTTGTATTTTAAAGTTGGCTAGCCTAGTAGCGTGTGTCCGAGTTCGTGAAGCTGTACTGTAACTTTACACTGACTAAAATAAACTACTTACTATAAGTCGCACATTAAAAAGTTCATTGTTGTGTAACGTCAGAATGATGGATAGAGTACGATGACTACTTTAAAATAGGCATATAGTAAACTTGTTCATGATAAACGGTTTATTAGCGAAAGTATGGTTGCACATCAGATGTATGCTCCAGTTTAAAAAATGCCTTCAGTGGCATTTGTCTATTATCTAATCTTACATTACTTTTGTTGCATCTCTATTTGGTATATAATGTGTCTTCAATTTTATATTTTCAAATCTGACAGATGGATAACTCTGATGTGTATTTTCACTAGACATATCTTCGTGATGGAGGGTTTTGAACATATGATGATGAAATAGGGTATTATTGGTTTATTACTGACAGCATTGCTTAATAACTTTTATTACTTTTCGTACATCGCTCGATGATTTGTAAAAAAATCGACGACTTTGTTTCGCAATGTAGCTTCTTTACAAATTCCGTGATATAAAGATATTAATTTAAAATTTTGAGACTTTCATTTTTTTCAAATATGTATACATCAATATTTCATGTCATTAAATAAATTTTATTTACGTCAAACATGTAAATTGTCTAATAATGACGTTTTCATTTTTAATAATTATAAACACTTGAATATTTTTTTAAAGGACTATTTCTAAGATAAAGTTGGGTAACTCAGATCTGAACCGGTTCAAAGAGCCAACTCCGACAGCAGATCCGTGAGAGCCGACTCACTTTTTTTGGAGCCGACGGATCAACGAATCCGCATAACTCAGTGAAACACTTAACACACAGAAGCATATTTTACACTTACGTATCAGTTCTTGCTTTGATGCATTTGTCAGCTTAAATGACTCATGCATCAGATGTTTGGCTATGCATTCTTGATTCTATACAGGTCGTGATATGATTGACTGAACTAGGGAATTCAGTGGCAGACTGCAGTAACATATTCAGAACTCGGCTCTTTTTGAACCGGTTCAGTGACTCGGCTCACATACGGAATCCAGATGCAAAGATGCAGATCACTAAAAAGACCCGTTTTTCCCATCTCTATTCTATGAGCTTATGAAATGATATGTCTAAGGTAGCGAAACTTTTATATACCATTTGCATTATATAGTCCTTCCGAGGAAACGATCTGTCGGACAAAGAAAACTATCAAAATATGTCATCCCACCCCCTCCTTCGTCTTACTATTTATAAAAATCTAGGGAATTTTGGGCATATATCTCTTTCTTTCTCACATCACCATCTGGGAGCACTACCATATAGTTTAATTTATTGATCGTTCGCGCATTTCTCAATCAATAAAACTACTTAAATATGTTTTCAAGGTACGATTAATGCAGTTTGGTTGCATCAACAAACATTCTTTTAAAGAATACTAATTATGACATCAATTCGTTGATGGAACCATTTAACAGCAAATCTCGTTCATTGTTTTGGCAATAGCATTGTTTAAACAAGTGCATATTTATTGAAAAGTCAGTAGAGCATAACACAGTATATGAAATGGTATTATAATAATATAGTTTATGAGCAATTAAGCAACATCGCTTTAGCCACGCAAATTTCAGTATCTTTTAATAATACCGTCATAAATTAATAGCATATCTCGCGCCTACATTTGCTACTATTTAATACATTTTACACCGAAACAAATGAAAAGAGCCATTAAAACGAAACTTTTTTATTGAACTTTATTGCAAAAGCTTTGTTGTATGATTCATGTTTCAATAGTGAATTTTTCAAGTTTGATTAATTAAAGAAAGAAGTTTGAATGTACGGTATATGGACGTAAAAATAGCGAATCACTAAAGCGATTTACATTATTTTTCGATTACTTACATAATAGTCCATAAACTATACTATTATAATACAAAAAAGGAATGAGCAATGAGCGAATATATGATAGAAAAAAACCCGGGTCGCAGTGTCCAAACCCTGCCGACAATATAGTGTATTTGCTAATACAGGCAGTCTGGTTTTATTACATGAATTTAAGTTTGTTTTTGGTCAAAATAAAAAATTTAACCCCTTAATACACCCCTTAAATTAACAGTTTTTTTCTTAATTGCAAGATTACTATCATCGAACATCTACACCAAATTAATACACCTTTCAGTAAATAACTCACTATCTGCAAACTAGTGTTTTCATAAAATTTGTAAATCCGGTCCTGGCAGGGCGATTTTTTTCAAATTTTGGGAGCACATTTTAATTGCTACTAAAAGAGTAAATTTCAATTTTGAAACGATTCCGAGAATTTTTCCGGTATTTTTGGGCCCAAAAACTTTTTTCAACCCTTAAAAACCACCCTTAAAATGGCACGATTGGGCCCATTTTAAATAGGGTTCTTGCGGTGATGGATTTTAATATTTGGACGAAATTTCGTTAAAATCAATTGACTCTTTCGAAAGTTATAGGCCGCACGTATATATATATATATATATATACATATATATATAAACATTTTTAAAAATGGTGCCAAAGTGTTTAGGAGATTATGAAACGTCGAGAAATTTTGGTCCGATCCCTAGGTCCCGCCATCCGACCGACGCCAATAGTGTATGTTGCCATATGGCAAATACACTAATTAGCAGTTGGGCGAAGTTGAACCGAACTTAAGTTTTAAAAGTAACCAAATGATTGCGTATAAGCGTCAAGTGCAATGACAGAGAAAACAGTAATTAAATCAAAGTATTTACCGATTCAAAAAGCATATTTGTTTCCGCTAAAAGTGCCTGATTTTAAAGTTCAATGGCCGAAATTTTAATATAAATAAATTACGTATTTAAAACGGTTTTCCTCTTACATAATATAACAAAAATTAATTTTAAAGGTTTTTTGATACGGGAACAAGAGAAACATTTCCGCGACAAATAATATTTAATAAGACAAATTATTGTTAATAGGTATGAGAAATTAACTGTATAGTTCGGCGTTTGTCTGATAGAGTAAGTCATCGGAAGTAAACATCCTGTCATAGTTATTATAATTTAAGAATAGAAGAAAATAAGGTGAGATAATATCAGGTTCTGTAGACGGTACGTTACATCAAAGATTTAATTAAATTCTATGCACCTTGCTGTGCCCAAATTAAATCATATCTATTTCATAAAACGTACTTTAATTAATTAGCTAGTGCCTCGCTCGGCTGTAAATTGGGATTTTCGCTCACTGTTCATTCCTCTTTTGTCTAATCTCCGCTGCTCGTCAATCAGCTAGGGTCATCTTTTCCATTGGGCACTCTGGGCATGTGCCCAGGGCCCCGCGATCTATGGATCCAGATCAGCATCCGATATAACTGATACTTCCGATAAATATATCGATATATTGTTTAATAATGTATTTGTTAATTATTGAATTGATTAGTAATTACGCTCTTTTTTTAAGAAAAAATAGTCCCCTTTAATAGTCAGAAGGGCCCCACTATCCAAAAGTGCCCAGGACCTCCAATAGGTTAAAGACGGCTCTGCAATCAGCAGGTGCTTTTAAACAGTGAAAAAAATTCAATGTCAGTGATTCTCGAGCTTTGAGGTAAAGTAGATACAATCTTGTTCTTTTATATATTATACGTAATACCTATAGAAATATAAATAAAACGAGAAATAATGAAAGTACTAACTGGATATTCAATATTGTTATTAATTTTATTAGTATGAATTATTTATTAGTAGAAAATTTTAAACTATTTTTAATTTGTAATTTCTGTTGACTTTATTTAAATCTTTAAGATGGTTATAAAAAATATTGTATTGCATTGCATTGTTGATAATCTATATCTCTTTACACTCGAGTTTTGACGTTGAAAAATTCTACGCCGTATCCGAAATTATTTTTAACCAACATCGATCGATCGTGAATCTATCTGAGATTGCACCAAAATATATCTTATTAACATAGAAACAAATGTCCAAAGTAATGTTTTGGACACTAAGAAAATCACGTAACTACATTCTAACAGTATTTAAAAGAATTTCATCTCTCGGGTGTAAAAGGGCTAACAATAAAAATTATTTTCTGTTCGTTGGTCAGCGCATCACTTGAGAACGGCTCGACCGATTTTTTAAATATTTATAATAAGAACTGGAAGTATTTTTTTCTATGGGATTTATTCTTATTAAATCAATGTGAGAGCCCGTAAGGTAAAGCCGACAGCTCTACTACTGTCGTCGCTGTCGAACGAGACACAGCCCCGCGAGGCAAAATCATAATGCAATGGAGCCAACGGCTCTACTTCTGTTGATGCAGCCGTGTTTTGTCTTAATGGCGAGTAACGGCTAGTAATGAATACAAAATATCAATTATTATTAGGGTAACCCTATAGCAGTTAGTGGAACGAAACCGCGAAACTACGAAAGCTATATAAAAATGTGATGAGTTTTCCATACGGGAAAAGTAAGCTTGCGACGTTTTAGCCACTGCAGAAACATTACTTCTGCTACTCTACTGGAGATGACATATTCAATATAGCAATAGCGAAACGTCTTTACAGATGACAGTAGCCAGTAAGACAAACACTTTTTATTTTGTTTGATGGAATGTGAAATAGTTTTGTATCGGATCGAAATTGTAACGCGATGCTACACGTTTGCTCTTACAAATCTTACGGATTGCACGAATCTCAAACAAACAGATTTATCAACATCCAAGGACCGTAACTCCCACAGAAGTGAAGTAACGAGCTGCAGTTTGTTTAATAACGAAGATTATTAGTTCATTTATTTGTGTATAATGTACAGTACATACACTATTGACGGGGGCCATTCATAAATTACGTAAGGCATTTTTAAAGCTAATTTGACCCTCCCCTTTGCCTCGGATATCGTGTCATGCAGTGCAGGGATTTCAACTTTCTGACCGTGTGATGTATACTATTTTCTTTACTCGGTAGAAGGTACGCACTTTCGTATCAGTGTGCACGAGAAAACTGTTTCGATACGCTGTTACAAATGGCGTGCGAGTAATTCCAGCAGTGCATAAATGTTAGGCTTTCTGCCTTAAATCGAAGCCGAAAGTACGTACTTTCAATCGGGTATAAAGAAAACTATTTTAATCTTCTTCCACGTTTGCAAACATGTGAAATCCTGGTTACAATACAATATTTTCAAATCTCCGGTTTGCCGATTGAAAATCGGGTATAACTATATATGAACCTCTCGAATATAACCAGTAGTTAAAACTGTCTTATATAAATTGTCATTAAAATCTGTACGGCCGTTTTTTAATGATACTCAATTATGCAAACAAAACATCTACAAACCAACAAAAAACTAATGTTATTATTTGACCTATACATCAGTCAGAGAAAGGTCGATTTTTATATTATTATAATTATTAAGAATTTGTTAATTCGCATTTCACAGTCTATTTTGTAATAGGCATTTTAATCTAGTTGTAGAATAAAATATAAAATTATTATACGCAAAATATTTCTAGGACAATTATCAAAATTCGTTTCAATAAATTTATACGTACCGGTGAAGGTAATTAGCTTATTACGTCACGAGTCAGTTGTATATTATTACAAATCTAGATAATGCATTATGTGTTTGATGTTCCCAATTGTGCGTATGTAACACTTCATATAACTATATAGGCTGTCTCGAAAAATAATATCATTTTTAGATAGGTAACCTCTTGTGTAAACAAGAATTAAAGGAATACATTTTTTTAAACGTTGAGCATTATGCGCGTTATGATAATGCAGCAGACTAAAAGACCGCACACACTTGTCCAGCACGACCAGCACATAATGATTTATTTATTATTTACTTATATATTATTTAAAAGACAGCATACAACTATCAAGCACGACCAGTACAGCACGGACCAGAAGAACCTCTTCGTGAAGATATTGACGTAATTTAATGGAGTGGCGCACATTCGATCAGTTCTTGCAACCAGCAACAACCGTCGAAAAATTTCAAAAAGATTGGTTTCAAAATTTGTTTGTAAGGTAGATTCCAACAAATAATAATAAAATGAAAAAAATGCTTGTTATGAAACACAAAAATGTGTGCCGGTAAAATATTAGTAACGGTTTTAGGTTCGGAGTAAATTTTGATTTAACAGCAAAATAATCAGGGACATCATATTATGTATATCACTTTATTGTATCTTCGATTTACTTTATATTGTTCACCTCCCACGACCTTTTCGCATAATAATACGAGTATATAGCCCATATTACTAGTCTTTTAAGCAGAGAACTCTTTTTAAATCGGTTCAATAGTTCTTGGGATTACCTACCGCAAACAAGCAAATGTACCAGCTTTTTCTCTTTATAATATAGTCTTTTTTTAATGAAAAATATAGGTTATTGTACTTTTATTTAATACTAAGATGCTTTAATTTTCGGATTGTAGGATTTACGGCGGTACCTCGAATAACAAAAGAATTACATTACATTCACTGCAAGTGGTCAGATTTTCAATTTAATATTTTAATATTTTTTTCTTGCGTATTTCATAACTTAAAATTATATTCTATTTTATCAAACACCCAGTATTCTGAGCATTCTTTACCTATGGGTAAGTATTTTAGCTATTGCAGGATGCGCTAGTTTTCTATCAGCGGACCGCTAAGATCACTCCGCGACCTTCGCAACTAGTCTCAATGAACTAAATACAGTTGTAATATGAATGGAGTGCACTGTACTGTAAAAGTGTATCAACGTATCATAAGATGCTCTTTGGCTGCGGTTGGCCACCATTTGCATATTGTCGAAGGTCATTCAATGACATAAACTCACTTTAAAATAATACGAGTAGATAATTGGAATCAACAATAATACTGTAAAGGGAGGTTTTCCTCCAAGTTAGTTTTTTTAATGACATTTTATGATTTTTAGGCTTCTTACATGATATTAAGTCAATTGATAATATATATATATTATGAGCACTGTGGTTGAAACAATAACAATCAAGAAAGCATAGTTACTTCTTACCACAACAGATTTATTCATTGAATGTACATTTCGAGAGCAAAGCTCCCATCTTCAGCAAACACTACTAAATCTGTTGTGGTAAGAAGTAACTATGCTTTCTTGATTGTTATTTTTCAATTGATAATAATTTTTGAGATTTCTTTCTGCTTGTCTGTTCTGTCAGAACTCTTACATATGTTTATATGGGTCCTTAACTTATTTATTTTGTACACTTATAAGGCTATTTAGTTTTTTGTTTGAATTATTATTATATAGGTATATAATTTTTATTTTTTGTTATTATCCAAAAATAAGGGTTGAAACATCATATCATTAAAAAATAAAATTTGCTAGTTGTTAATTTTATTTACTTAACTGAATCACATGTTGATAAAATAACAAAATATTTCCGTATTTTTATAAAGTTATCTAGTAGGTAATTCTAGGTAATATGTTTTTGTTTACTTTGACAATTTCGTATTTATTGTTTATGACTATAAACAATAAAAATGGGACGGTATATAAAAAAGTGTTTTCAACTTTATCAAATTTATGAAAATACCGGGTGCCTAAATTTAGTTACAGGAGGCTTCACTCCATTTATTCAAAATTCCTGACTAAAAAAATGCAATTGAAACGCTGGAAATGCTACAAAAATACAGGGTGGCGTAATTTTACATTTTCTTAAAAATATCGTTAATATAACACCTACAATACGTAATTTGGGCCAAGTATATAAAACATGTAATTTTTATATACCATATTCTTCTAATTTTATTTTTTCTTTATTTCATTACGTCATGTTCAGCGGTCGTAAATTAAAATCCAACATTCTTGTAATCTAAGACGTTCTCATATAGATAATTGATGGAACTTCGTTTACTTAAAACATTTTTTATGTGTTTTTTTTAACAAATTTAGAAAGGAAGGTGTCAGTACAATATTTTTTAAGAAACAATCATTTTCACATATTAATCATTTTGCAAATGGCAATTATGATAATATCGACAGCTTATTTAATGGCACTATCCACGCATATATGCGTTTCACTCTTATTTGACCATGAACCTTTTTTTCCCTTTAAATTCTAACTCATACATGACTTGAATAGTGTTTTAATGTCATACATGCTATTTGATAAAAAAAACTTTTGTTTTTTAACAAAAATATTTTCTCATGAGGTTTTCCAACTCTTCGTTTCTACAACAATTATTATAACGTAATTAACAGCCTACTGGTGTTGTTATTAAATTATGAAATCATTTTTTTAATTTAATAAAGTTTCCAACGGTATTTAGCGTGCCCATATATTATTTCACCTACACAAAATACTTTAGTAAAATGTCAGTGATTTTGTTCAAAACAAGAACCAAAATAATAGGGCTGGGAATTTACCTCGAAAAATACGAGCTGTAAAATTTGCTTGCTGCTTTGTTTACCCGTGCGCCAGATACAGCCAAATATTTGAACAAAAACTTTGCTCACACATTTGAACATATGTTTGCTGCACCAGTTTTTGCAGACACTTTTAGCAAACGTGTCTGCAAAGTTTTCAAATAGATAACAAACAAGATGGACGACGATTTTATGGACCAAATTTCTATTGTTATGATTTTTACTTTTTGGGTTCCATATACATGGTTCTTCTTCAAGTAACTCAATAAATTCAAAAACGCTTTCGTTGCTCTAGGCCATCTTGTGACTGAACAAAGCGACCGTTCTACTCAGTGATTTACGAGTAACTGAACTTTGCGCAAGTGCAGCAGGCTACACAAATATTTGAACTTTGAACGCTTTGATGTGCGCTCGAATAACCGACACCGAATGACAAAGTGCAAATGTGTGATCAAACTTTGAACAAATACCCGTGCCTCACAAGTGTTAAAACAAGTGTTCAAATATTGTTGGTGTGTCTGACGCCGGCTTTAGAATTGTACCCGACTGTGTACTGCAACGGAGGATTATAAGTTTTAACAGTCTTCACATCATTCTAAGCAACTAGGAAAAGTCTATTGAATATCACTGTTAAAATTTTAATGTTTAACCGATAATGCAATGAAAAACATCAAATCGGTGTTGGCTAGTTCAATTTTTTATCATTTTTGGTTGTCGGTATTTCGAATATAACTCAACGTTACTTGATGAAATTTATACAGATTAAAGAAACGTATCAATTATTGACATTGATCATTATCTGTCTTACAATTTTTTGGCATACCTGGCAGATCTCTCTCCAAATGTAAAATTGTTCAATATGAGGTTTGTCAGGTATGCAAAAAAAATGCGAGGAAAACCAAAACAGCAGACAGTAGACATCATTTTTGTTGAAAAAATTTCTAGTGATACTTAGTTTTTAAGTTTCGCTTCTTAGTATAAGAATATTAATATTTATTAGTGTATTTGCCATATGGCAACATACACTATTGGCATCGGTCGGATGGCGGGACCTAGGGGTCGGACCAAAATTTCTCGACGTTTCATAACCTCCTAAACACTTTGGCACCATTTTTAAAAATGTTTATATATATATGTATATATATATATATATATATATATATATATATATATATATATATATATATATATACGTATATATATATATATATATGTGTGCGGGCAATAACTTTCGAAGGAGTTAATTGATTTCAACTAAATTTGGTCCACGTGTTGAAATCCATCACCGCAAGAAGCCTATTTAAAATGGGCCTAATCGGGCCATTTTAAGGGTAGTTTTTAGGGGTTGAAAAATGTTTTTGGGCCCCAAAATACCGAAAAAATTCTCTGAATCGTTTCAAAATTGAAATTTAACCCTTTAGTAGCAATTAAAAAGTGCTCCTAAAATTATAAGCAAATCGGCCCGACAGGACCGGACTTACAAATTTTATGAAAACACTAGTTTGCGTATACGAATTTATTTACTGAAGGTCGTATTTAATTTGGTGTAGATGTTGGATTGTTAACAATATTTCAACTAATAAAATTATTATTTTAAGGGGTGTATTAAGGGGTTCAATTTTTTTTATTTTGTCCAAAAACAAACTTAAGTTCGCATAATAAAGCCACAATACCTATATTAGCAAATACACTATATTGTCGGCAGGGTTTTGGCACTGCGACCCGGGTTTTTATAACTTTGTGCTTGATTTATGTCCATGAATTATTTAAATTACTATTTATTACAAGTTTTTCTATCCCTGTCAAAACCACTCCCGCTTTTTATTTACATTAAGGTTCCTTGTCATCAATTCAGTTATAATTATATACTTGAACTTTGCGCTTAATTCGTATAAATCTTTATTTCATCAACTTTCCTAACATTATTATTCATATTTAAATGCAATTCAAAGGTGGGCTTAATAATTGTTTCGTATATTTTTAAGATACTTTTGTACGTTAGTAGATTTTTGATTTGTCTCTGGTTCGTCTGGTACCCAAACTTAAATAAGTTATGTTTAGTAGTTTTCCCGATAACGCTTGAGTAAAATTCGGACTCAACAAATTTCGCACAAAATCGACGTTCACATGATGCTGCAGATACTATATACTACCCATTTTTTAAATTTTATTATGAAATGAAAATTTAAAATGGCAAATACTCAACATTGGTGGTCTTAAATACATTTAGAAAAATAATAAAACAGTCTTCTGTGTAATTATTGCAAATCAGGTTATTATGAGTTTATAGCCATTATTTTTTATCAAATTATTCTTGTTTAAAGGGCATGTCGACTCTTTCACACATTATTAAAAATGATTTACCGCACCGTTAAAAACCACTGATCTCTAATAAATGTACAGTGAATAGACGATCAGTCATCATATACAAGGCATCTCCTAACAGTGCCAGGGAGGAACAATGACAATTTAAGCGGGAAGTTTGAATTATAAATACAGCTCTTATTTTTAAATTATCTTAAAATTTTCATATTGTAGTATTAGTCGACACCCATCATACGTTGACTTCACATATTAGACGCTATTCACTATCCGTTAAATAAAGATCA
The DNA here is from genome assembly GCA_034508555.1 of Venustoraphidia nigricollis. NCBI lineage: Eukaryota > Metazoa > Arthropoda > Insecta > Raphidioptera > Raphidiidae > Venustoraphidia > Venustoraphidia nigricollis. The sequence continues at coordinate 8,035,870 of JAVRKA010000006.1, forward strand.
GTTTATAAAAACGATACATGAGTGTAACGTGATTTTTAACGGAATTGCGAAGGTCAAGATTTCGTTTTCAATATTTTTATTAACTATTCGTGCTGTTAATTGTCTTCTAAACTCTTTTTCTCTTGTATCGTGGGTTCGATACCGCTTAAGACATGAAACCTGTACCTCTATCAGTGGCGTAACCGACACAATTAGTTTAAATTTAAATGGTTAGGTAGATATTATCATTTAATTATCTGTATTAAAAAAAGAAAATAAAAGTCACAGTGCCTGTTGCCTATATAGCGGTATTTGTTAGTACAGGTATATCATTTGAACTTAAATTTGTTTATGAACAAAATGGTCATCCGATCGACGCCATAGTATATAAGGTCAGGTGATAAATATTTAAATAAAACAATAAAAGTTTATTTAACACTTGTAATAGAGAGATCATAGAAACAACGGCATCGCTACACACTCGGCTATTCTCAAGCTCCAAAACTATGTATGTTGTAATATGTTTAAAATGTATAATATGCACTGATTTTTTACTCGGCACTTGCTACAACATGATTAATAGTAATAAATAAATAAAAACACTTGAAAATTCTACAAAAAATATTTTTAAATTATTTCTCGACGATCGTTTCGGACAATAATTATGTTTTATATTCCTCAGGATGGACTTATTGTTCGAATCGATCGTCGAGAAATAATTTAAAAATATTTTATATAAAATCTTCAAATGTTTATATATTTACTGCCAGTATATTGTAATTAAAGTGTAACGTTGTAAATACGCCACACTTTAAACACAATATACTGTTAATTCCAAAATTCTATCTATATAGGGCCATCCTGAAGATGTATAAATAAAGAGGTTTATAAATAGTTCTTCAACAATTCTGAGGATGGTCTTAGATGAATCAAAACATTGATTATAATAAAGACGTGTGATATAAACAACGGCATCCCTACGATCTCGACTATTCTTAAGCCCTATTTTATTACCAGCAAAATATATATATTTTATGATAATTTACCTATAAATATTTTTTCACTGAATTTAAAAAGAAAAATGGGGATTTCGGTGCCACTGCGTTGGTACAGTGACACCACTGATTCGTATGTACTATGTACAATGTACACGATTATAACGTTCACTCTCGGTTGGTAATAATCATGAGAAATAAAAAAAATAGGTTTTGTTTGTTGTAGCTAACGTTAATGTTTTTATAATGCTGATTTCAAAACACACATATGAAGTCATGTTTGGGAAAATTATTATTTAAGTGTAATTTTGGGTGGAGCAATTATGTTCAATCGTTTAATAACTGTATCTAAATTAGAGCATTGTTTCTATGCGTAGGCGTAGGTACTTAAAAAAATACATCGACGTCAATAAAGAAGTGTCTATTGAATAATCATCAATTGAATTACATCAGAGTACATTACATCAAATGTAAGCAAAATCGTAAGCTTATAGTTTATTCAGTACCTTTGAGAAAGACTTTCTACTCATTTTTAAGTTTGCTTAAATGCCTTAACAAAAATATCATTGACTCTCCGATATTATGTCGATTTTTTTGCAATTAGGTTTTTGAATACTTTTTTTTATATTTAAACATCACATATGCGTTTTGCAGTAATTTTTTTTTCTCTATTCGGATGACGCGCCGGAAGAATCCGGACACGTATAACGTCTTAATATTATAGTAATGTGGTCTTTTATATATAGTCTTAAAATTCTAAATGAAATTTGAAAAAACTGAAATGTAAACAAATTCACGAATGCTTTTATAATCAGAAGTGTGTGCAATTTTTGTTATTTCTTTTTTGTTTTTTTTTTATTCTGCTTTGTTTGAACTCAAATTTTAAGTATTTTAAAATAGAGTTGAGGATCCCCCAGTAGTCTATTTTTCGTTAATCGTTATAAATAAAACAAACAAGACTGTTAGTCTTAAAAAAAATGATCTAGTTCAGATTTAAAACATCAAATAAGGTCACTATGAATAAAATAGTAAACATTAAAAAAATTACATCACGTAACGGACAAAAGATTAAAATGCTTTGATTCATTCGTTGACATAAAAAGTAGTTTGATTTTCAGAGTCAAGTTCACAATGCTAGTTTCCAATTGAGGCTAGAAGCCACACCCAAGCAGGAAATATTTTCTCGATGTTTACTGCTTGATACGGAAATTTTAATTAATATAATCAATTTAATAATAATCCTACGTATAAATATTTACTTTTAAATTGTGCAAAATTATTTTTGTTATAAATAAAAGATTTTTTGCACACTTCTTTAAAATCAATAAGTGTAGGAAAATGTTGTTTCAAAGTGAACATTCTACATAAGACTATGTTTAAAACATGTATGTATACCAGTTTGAAAAAAATCGATCTTTTCGAGTGGGATCGATTTAAATTTCTACAATCTTAATCACAATTATTAGTGTATTTGCCATATGGCAACATACACTATTGGCATCGGTCGGATGGCGGGACCTAGGGGTCGGACCAAAATTTCTCGACGTTTCATAACCTCCTACACACTTTGGCACCATTTTTGAAAATGTTTATATATATATGTATATATATATATATATATATATATATATATTTATATATATATATATATATATGTGTACGGGCAATAACTTTCGAAAGACTTAATTGATTTTAACGAAATTTGGTCCACGTGTTGAAATCCATCACCGCAAGAAGCCTATTTAAAATGGGCGTAATCGGGGCATTCTAAGGGTAGTTTTTAGGGGTTGAAAAATGTTTTTGGGCCCCAAAATACCGAAAAAATTCTCAGAATCGTTTCAAAATTGACATTTAACCCGTTAGTAGCAATTAAAAAGTGTTCCTAAAATTTTAATAAAATCGGCCCAACAGGACCGGACTTACAAATTTTTTGAAAACACTAATTTTTAGAAAGTGACTTATTTATTCAAGGGTGTATTTAATTCGGTGTAGACGTTAGATTGATAACAATATTGCAGTTAAGAAAAAAATGTTATTTTAAGGGGTGTATTAAGGAGTCAAATTTTTTATTTTGCCCAAAAACCAACTTAAGTTTGCATAATAAAGTCACACTGCCTGTATAAGCAAATACACTATATTGTCGGCAGGGTTTTGGCACTGCGACCCGGGTTTTTTAAGATTATTGTCAAATCAGATTTTCTGACTGCTTATATAGTGATTTTAATATCAATTTTGTAACAAAAGAATTTAAATAAATGAACAATATATTCAAATAAATAGCAACAATATTCAATTTACATATAACAGTGTATTATTTAATAACGATAAAAAAATACAACAATAGACTGCAGATAAAAACATTTATTAGTAAGCACATAAACACATCATAATATCTTTATCATAGACTGCTACTTTTTTTGTGTTTAAACATTTTTATGACAGCATTCATATCCAAAATATAGTTATACGAAGTTCCGTCAATAAGAATGCAAAATAACGTCGTCACGCTAATCTCAAAAACTTATAAACCGATTTGAAAAATCTTTTACTGTTCAAGGGCATACTAATTCTTTTAGACTTATTATAGACTATATTGAAGAGAAAGTACGGCATATTTTATAAGCTGTAGGTAATTTGGACCACTAAGGTTTATCAGTTATTGAAAGCGCTATCTGTGGTTTGATGCCATGACCATGACATCACATTACTTGCAAAGTTAATGAGAATTAAAAACAGGCCACCATTTTTTAATTGTTGATGCCAGTTACATGGAAACGAAACATCGACTGTGAGAACTTTTTCAATAGGAATGCAATCCATGATAATCATTTACTATGATATGTAAAATTTTCATCGTAATCATTTAAACTACTTAGTGACCGTATAAGTGTATGGTTTTGTTTTGATTTCGTGATTTTTTCAAGAATAGAAATTGTTAATTTTAGGTTGCCATGTTGCTAATTTGTAATACCAAAAGAGAACAAAATTTGCAACGGGCAAAGCTTATTCACCGGAATGAATTCAAACCAACTTATTTACGCAATGTTTTCAGGACTTTGTAGAATATGTTAAACCAATCCGAAGCCTCCCAGTACTCTTGATTCTTGATGACCAAAAATATAGAGTCGAAAGATAAAAAGATTCATAGTCCAAATTAACTAATTTTGCTCTCGGAGATCTTTTGATTAAATCAAATTTTGTGCAGGTTCCTACTTTAAGATATTTTTAGTTGTTTGTATCATTAAAGTTTTTTAACTTATCAATACTTTCATATAGTTTTATTTAAGTTAGGTAACTCTTTTTCTTTTTCGCCAACTCCCTAAAAAGGAACTGATATTTCAGATATGTTGTACTTTCTCTAAGCTACGATAAAACAGGGATGATCAATGATCTAAAATCCTAGTGACTTCAGAATGGTAAATTAATATACTAGGTACATCATTTTGTAACTTGTAACTTGTTCGGTATGCAGGAAGTCCGTTGCACTTAAAAATTAATTAAAATTATATTATTGTTATTAAATTATTTAAACAACTCAGCTATCTCTTTGCAAACCTACAAACATTTTATTAAGTAATAAATTATGATTTAAAATAATTACTTCTCACATTATTGCAATAAATCAGCTTCTAATTACAGAATCAATAATTAACAATATTATTTAATGAGATCACGAAGACTCTGGAAAAAAATGCTTTTTCGAACTTTCTCGTCTCACTTTCACAGCTAAATAAACTTACATTTAAAAGCTTTGAGTAAAAGAGTACGACCACTTATCCGGATCAGTTCGGTTAATATCGGCTAAGTATGTTTCGGCAAAAACTAACTGCGCAGTAACACAATAAAATTCAATTTTAAATATTTAAAAGGTGAAAGAACCACATTTTGCAATTCCAAAATTAAGAACTCCCCTAACATACATTCATCATTTTTGTGGTGTTTGGCTAAAATATTAATTAATACAAGCGGTTAACTCGCATAATGCTGCTGATTTTCACACGTTGTTTATTCACGGTTTTTTGGTAGAAAAAAATGCATTCAGTTTGATGTCAAAGTTTCCATAATAGAGTCCGACTGAAGTGTCGGCCATCTTCGGCTAATATCAGGCTGAAAGTTTTTCCGAAGCTGAATGTTAAATCTACTGAATAATCGAGTAAAATATTATTCTATTTCAATCACGCACGCACGCAATTCTGAAGCAAACAAAAAATATTTTATACAAACAAAATATGAAAACATACAAAAATTTTTATAAATTTTTATATTGACTGGACCTAGTATAATATTAACTCAGAGATGTTGGGTGCTATTTTGTCATGGTAAAATAGTCCCCATACAATGTTTGCATCACATTAACTCTTTGCATAAACATTAGATTATTATCTTGCTATCGCACGCTTTTACTATTGCAATTATACAAAAAAAATGTTTATATTATTAATATGCAATTATTACCCTACAGTCGTCTCTTAACACCTCACTTGACTACATACAGGGATGGATTAACTGTATCAGTATTCCGATTTTCTAAGTTGACTCACTTATTATGCACTGTAAGTTTATTTGCTCCAACGAAACCATGCCCCTACCTATTTCTAAACGCGCTATATTTTTTGTCGTATACTGTATGAAATAAAATTTTTAAATGTAATTCGAAAAATATGATGGAATATTTATGTAAAACCGAGATATTTTTGTCTTAAATAAATAACACATTTAATGAATCTTTGCTATTTTTGAAATGATGTACATGATAAGCGATATAGAAAGAAAGACAATCAATGCGTTTTTTAGGATAGTACATTTTAAATTTCATAAAAAGACAGGCAAGTTTAAGATACCAGACGATATAAAAAACATCAAATTACTGAACCTTTTTTAAAAAAAATTAAGGACTTTTTTAATTGAAAGTAATTTTTATAGTTTAGACGAATTTTTTTAACATGTCTTAAATCGTATTATGTAACTATATGCATATCGAAAATGGAAACATCTATGACTACAATAATTGTATTAAATACTGTGTTTTAATTTATTCAAACACTACAAACAAGTAGCCATCAATCTGTTATATATTTAAAAAGAAAATGGTGAAAACTATCTTTCCTTCAACAGTTTTTTTTTATATCATAATCATAACCACGGACATGTTTTGTCAATATCAGTTCTCAGCGATTTGCAAGTAGGTTATTATACTTTTAAATATTGTACCAGTAATTTAAATTATTCACTATCTCTTATTGTTTTCGAAAGTCCATTGATGTTAGAGTGAAATTGATTATAGTATGAATGAAAACTAAACTACATTTAACCTTAAAAAAATTATCAAAAAAATAATTTCTTAACCACAACAAGGCGTTAATATTATCAGCAAAAAGTAAAAACGATTTTACTAAACTAATTAATTTTGTAATTTTTACTGATGATAGGAGCATTATCATTGAAGTAGTAAACATCCGATAATAAAATTGTTGTGGTTAAGAAGTGCCTAAATTGTAGTTTCTTATAGTTTCCAACCACAGTATTCTTAATGTTCCTTAAAACATCATTATTAACAAACTTTTATTATTCCTTATGATCAATAATATGTCATCACGTCATATTGTGTGCTGGTTTAAGCATAACATTGCTACGAATCATACATCAATAACTGATAGCTGGTAAAATATGAGGTAAAAGTAATGCAATCACGATTAGCTTGTAGTAATAAATAACGTTCGATAAATCTGCCCAATTGGCCTAAATGTCATTATCATTTAGAAATAATTTGGTGTCATTGATATTGTTGAAGTTTTATATTAAAAAAAGGCATGTATCGAAGTGAACCTTCTTAGATATGAATAATTTAAAAAAGAAATACGTTTTTCTTCTTATTTTTATGAAAAAAGTTTCCAATTGGTATAAAAAATAAAAAGAAACTATTATTAGTGTATTTGCCATATGGCAACATATACTATTGGCGTCGGTCGGATGGCGGGACCTAGGGGTCGGACCAAATTTTCTCGACGTTTCATAAGCTCCTAAACACTTTGGCACCATTTTTAAAAATGTTTATATATATATATATATATATATATATATATATATATATATATATATATATATGTGTGCGGGCAATAACTTTCGAAAGAGGTAATTGATTTTAACTAAATTTGGCCCGCATGTTGGAATCCACCACCGCACGAACCCTATTTAAAATGGGCCCAATCGGGCCATTTTAAGGGTAGTTTTTAGGGGTTGAAAAATGTTTTTGGGCCCCAAAATACCGAAAAAATTCTCCGAATCGTTTCAAAATTGAAATTTAACCCTCTGGTAATAATTAAAAAGTGTCCCTAAACTTTTAATAAAATCGGCCCGACAGGACCGGACTTACAAATTTTATGAAAACACTAGTTTGCAGATAGTAAATTATTTACTGAAAGTTGTATATAATTTGCTGTAAAGGTTCGATTGATAATAATATTGCAATTAAGAACAAAAAAGTTATTTTAAGGGGTGTATTAAGGAGTCAAATTTTTTATTTTGCCCAAAAACCAACTTAAGTTCGCATAATAAAGCCACACTGCCTGTATAAGCAAATACTCTATATTGTCGGCAGGGTTTTGGCACTGCGACCCGGGTTTTTTAATTAGTTAAAAACGAAAATACAACGCAAAAATATATCGATAAAGTATCACATCCCTTACATGCACAGAAAAAGCGTATAATAATAAAGTTCACAGCGAGTCTGTAATCTTTACGTCTGCATACATTGTGCATTTAGTCGTGATGTAAAGGTCATCTGTTGTTTAAAAAACAACGGTTTCATTTCGGGTAAAGAAAGTTTTTTTATGACTTATGTTTTGCGTTTTCAAGATATCTTCACAGTTATGATGTATGGCAAATTTCGATTTGATTCGAAAAGTGCATTGTTGTGGAAATGCAACTATTATGTTTACTACAACATAATACTCGTAATATCATGGTATTTTCGATCTACTTATTATTTTTAGTCGATTATAGTACAGGTCAAAAGAAGTTGACAATATTATTAAAACACCTTAGTCAATGTTGTATTATGGGAGGAAAATGATTATTTCATAGTACTTATTGTATTTGTTTAGCGAAATCATGGAAAACATCAACAAGATAGCTCGTTGCTCAATGGTGGTTAGAGGGCGATATAGGTTTAGGTCCCTCGAGGTCCGCGCCTAGGGCGACTCAATTTGAGGAGCGCAAAATTTAGGATGCGACTAAAGTTTGAAATACTCTAAAAATTTAAAATTGAATGGGTTTTCCGTCGATTATGACATAAAGGTTATTGTTTTTTCTTTCACTGTTACGACTAAGAAATGTTCATATTTCAAAACTATCATTACTATGTTAAAAAATACGTATGCATTCTCTTTTAAAATATCAATAAAAAAGGAACGGTTTAGAATATAATTAAAAAGAAGTCAAAACGGGTTCGCGGCACAGGAATAGTTGTGTCAACTATATATGATAGATGGGAACTTTATATATAATTATATTTTTTGACATTACAAGAAGGGCATCATCAGAACCAAGTCCTCCCTTGGTGGTACAGTCAAAGCCCTCTAAGTGCACGCTCTCTAAATGCACACGCTCTCTTACTGCACACGAACTCGCCCTCTAAGTGCACGTTCCCCAGCCCCCACTTCGAATAATCTGCGACCAATCACGTGCGACCGTAAGCGCGCTTATGTCAACACATGTCATATGATTGTAAACACAGTTTGAGTTTGAACTCATTTTTAAATTCTGCGCAATGTTTCGCGCAGAGAGAGAGAGCATCTGATTGAATAAAGATAGCTATAGGAGTTAGAAGAGTGGGGATGAAAAAGATCGTAGTGGAAGTGAGCACTTAAAGGATGGGCCTCGGTTCCGAGCTGTGCACTTAGAGGGCTTTGACTGTAGTCATTCTAGCCGCAACTGCTGTCGTCAAAATTCGAATGTTAATTCAGTGCTGTTAGGCTACTCAAATATATTATAATAGAATTCAATACTGCTAGTAGATACATAACTATTCTATGTTATATCAAAAAATAATTAAGCACCTCCAATTTTTGTTTTATTTTGTTTAAATTCCGGTGTATGTCAAAATTCAAGCTATATTTGTAACTTCAAAGCAAAACACTAATGCTTCCGTAGTAAGCACTTTGAGAAATTACTCATTGTAAAAAAGCGTTTCCATTGTTCTTATTTTTTGTAAAAAATAAACGATAATATTCATTGTTATATACATATTAGGAAGACCGTTTTTCACTTTTAAAATAATAGGTAGCTACTTAGAACAGTAACGAAAGTTTAATTTCTAAATTACAAAGAAAATTATTTTGTTCTTTTAAAAACAATGTCATAAAAACACTTGTTTGACATTTTCAAAATTATTATTATCTGCTCTGCCCAGAGCTGCATTAGATATTTAGAGAGCCCCGGGTGCGATTCGTTTTAAAAGGTTATGATTTTATAGATCGGCAAAATATTAAAAATTAACAAATTTTAGGGCTCCTGCGATACTAAAGCATAAGAGCCTACTTTTTGAGCCTGACTCTGTCTTGAAATAAATTATATTTTATTAATAAAAGTATAAACTGTCTTATTCTGTAATAACATACGTTTGTGACTAACCAAGGTAAGCCATTTTCCATGGACATAAGATTTTATGTTAAATAACGAAAATCGGATATTACAATTTCAAAACTAATCCAGGTTTGGTGGTCTATATAGCGCGCGAAAATTTTTATTCCTAGAATAATGACCTCGTAACGTTATAGATCTAGAGATAGAGACTCAAAAATTCGTACAGAATCATATCATAAAACTTTTTGTTTGTAATATTGATATTATAAAAATTCGCAACACCTACTAATAGAAGCAATCATTTTTGATTGTTAATTTATATAATATTTATAACAATAATAAGTCATAAAAGATTACATATTTGATTATATAATCAGCTGCTATTTTTATTGACAGTTTGTATTATTTTCTCATTAAAAATTAAAATACAATTAAAACATAAAAATGCGAAATCCTAATTCTTTATGGTTCCCATTCAAAACTAATTTTGCCAAAAATTGCAAAACAATTTATTAAAATGTTTCGGTAATATATTTGTAACAGGCATTCAATTCGCATTAGATTTTTTATGCTTTTATAATTTGTAAATTCTTGTATTTTAAAGAGGTTTTTAATTAAAAAAAAAAACTATTGGCTCGTTTTTATTATTTCATTATGAAAAACTTATATAGTTTACTGTTCTTTAAAATTATATTGCTTTTTTTAAAAGATCATCACCAATCAGAGTTTTCGAAATCTTTGAAATTGGCCACATTCCTAGTTTAGTCATATTTAAACCATACGAAGTGCTCTTCATTTCAAATATTTTCATATTGTAACAGTTGCAGAAAACTGAGTGGTCTCTTTTATTATTTTAGTAATATCGCCACCTAATAAGTATTTTTTGACTTAAAAAAAACTCGAAGACCAGTTTATAAATTTCAAAAAATTTATAGGTAGAAACTATGTAAAAAATAATATCCTTGTTTTTTTTAATTATTACCTTGAAATATGTGTAAGATTACATCATTACCATAAAATTTTAAATATCGGTTGACTAAACTGGTTGATTCAGAATCGTTCAGTTGACAACTGGTTTGTAAAACAAGTAGCTAAAATAATTAAAATGCTATTACATGACGTGTTGATTGCACGACGAAAATAACGACACGGTTGTGTCTGCAGATTCAATTTGTTTGAAAGGCTCTATGGACGATCTATACTTTCCTATTCTTACATGTATAAAAAATATTTTTAATTAAATATAGCTCAAAAATTGCCTTGAAGTTGGGAAGTAATCTTTATTTTTTTTTTTATAAATTTTTCATTTCAGATTTGTGTTATTTATATAAAATAATATCCACTCGATTATTACCCAGTAAATTGAACATTCATTTTCGGTAAAACTTTGATTTTGGTCTAAGTTGAATGTTGTGCCGAAGGTTCAATCTTTGATCGAATGTGGCAGAATGCCGTTTCTGTTGGACTCACCAGTAGCCCATAACAATTCGGCGTGCTATCAACACGTAGGTATATTAAATTGATATTCGCAAGTATGTCACCCCTTTTACAGAGTTCTACATGAAATGTCAATATCTTTCCATCTTCTGCATTTACAGGTACCAGTTTTTTTGTACAATCTGGAGTAACTTACTCGATTTTGTTGCCCTAGGACATTAATTAATTATTACTTGTAGTTGCATTTTGCATCATAGCACACCAATGTTCGTAAATTTGTTATATAAATAAAATGCAGGTCACTTTCAACAACTCATCTTTTAATAATTAATTTAGATCGCAATAAATCTGCAGTACTTACATACTGATATAGAAAAGATGGTTATAGTCCAAGCTCAGACCGTAGGAAAGTCTACTGAACAAAACTACTGAAATGTTACAATTGAAATAACAGACGATAATATGATGAAAACATTAAAACGATGGCAGACATATTTAACTTTTTTTTTTGGTTATCATCATCTCAAATACGACTCAAGAGTACTTGTGAAATTTATACAGATTATAGAGAAGTATCAATTATTTACAATAATGTTAATTGTTAATTTTTATTTTTCATTGCTGACAGACTTCCATCTCCAAATGAGTAAACGTGTAATGTGAGGTCTGCCAGATATGCAAAAAAAAACCAGGCACATGACGGTAATTGAAAATAATTGATACTTCTCTATAATCTGTATATATATATTTCATCAAATAGTACTGAGCCATATTCAAGATACTGACGAGAAAAAGTCTTAAAAATATACTGAATAAGTCTGTTATCGATTTGGTGTTTCTCAACATAATATGATCCGTCGTTAAATTCAATAATGAAATATTACCAATGTTGTTCTGTAGACTTTTGTACGGTGAGCGCTTGGACTATAAATAATATACACTATAATATTATAAACACTAAAATTTTAGAATATTGCCATAGGGACTTCTATGTATTGTGAAATAGAAATAAATTAAAATTAAGTAGACAGATAGGAATTGCAGGTATAGACGTTCGACAATATAAAATTAAGAAATAAGACTTTAAATCTACATACTGTCATATTTATTTTACAACTATTTAGAAAAATTGCAGTTAAAATTTAATATGGTAGAGAACGGATTTTTAGAATTATTTCTAAGCGACTTGAACGAAATTAACATAAAAAGCATTTTAGAAATCAAAACCTTAGTGAATAAGAACAACAATTAACCAACTCGAAGGCAAGTCGTCAGTTGATGATCTCAGAAGCGTTTATTCTAGAAGAAAAATAATAGAGAGATATATGAGAAATTTTCTGTTCTTGATTATTTCGCTATCAAACTAAAATCTACCCAGACGGAGCCTGGCCGGAAAACTAGTCGATTATAAAAATACGAAAAATTAGAAAAGTTAGTTAAGTTTTAAGAATGCAATCTGAACATTAGATGACCTCTAAATGCTTATTATTAATGATTTTTTGTTAAAACTAAAGAATGAAAGTTGTACTTGAACTTGAAATCTATGCTCTATTATATTATAAATTATGACTACCGTATGTCCTTAACTATTAACATTTAATACAATAATTATTTGATTGCAATACTGTGTGTCTAATAACATCTGATTTGATTAATTATCCATGACTTTTAATATTATCCAGAATATCATCCATACTAATAATATATAAAAAAATGTATTTATCAAAGCTGGAGAACTACTGAACCGATTTAAAAATTATTTCGTTGATGAATAACTTATATATGCTACATATTATTACGCTACGACAAAAGAAGGATGAACAGTGAGAGAAAATAATTTGAACTCGAGGGAGGTTTTCTTATTGTGTAGGTATGATGGATCATGCAAAGATGCATTAAGAAGTACGTTTTTAGTGCCTTAGAATTGAATCGGCTTTAACAAAAATGAAACTAGATTTGTTTATTTCGCTTCGTAAATTTAATACCATCAAAAAAAATACTGGTCAATTGGATAACTTCATCTTATAAGGTCACGTTCCTTATATACATTAATTGACATACTGGATCACAAACGGAACAAAATTACTTAGTAATTATAAATTTTTATAATATTATGACATCAGGAAGCAAACGCACAGATCTTATGCAAAAATATGTTTCTTATTCTCCGGGAACCTCAAGTACGAAAAATATTGAAAAAATCGTGAAAAGTAGGTACATTTCCTTTCCACTTGTAAAGTTTAAATTGTTAGATAAATCGTTATTAATATATTTACCAATTTTAGAAGGTATAAAATCAGATACCGATTTGGGATCCCTAATTGCACAAATCCGCAATTTGATGCAAGGACATGCAAAACTGGTTCGTTAAAAAATTAAGAAAAATGTGTACATCATTTAGAAAGCAAAACAGTATTAATGAGTATTGAGAAGATGTACAAGAAATTAAAACTAGTATAATTTATTATAAAAATAGCAATTAAGTGATAGAAAAACATTTGCAATCATACAGCAAAAATGCAGTTATTATTAATTATTATTAATATGTTATTAGGTAAAGAGAATTTGCATAAGGCATGTAGTTTGTTAGCCACTATTGTTTTTAAATGTAAACCAATCAGATGGTTGGCTTAAATGCTAATAATCGAGGTTATCAAGCGTCTGTCATCTAATTAAATGTATTCCATTCCGGAATTAACAGATTTCACAATTCCGAAAGGTTTATAAACGTATAATTCCGAAAATGAAGAAACCTTAGTATTAACACAGTTTTGCTTAAGTTGTCAACCAGAAAGTTGACGTTAATATGAATGTTTTACCAATAATTGATGAGGTCTTAAGAGTGTAAGTGTTGTAATTTTAATATTTAAAATGTTTCTAATCATTGCTACTCGATAATGTTAATTCTTTTTGATTTTTTGCAAATTTCGAACTCGAAATTTTATTCAACGTTTTCTATACCAATTTGTAAACATATTTCAATTTAAACAAAAATGTTTACGTGTAGTATTTTAAACTAGTTCCGGAATTTCAGACCTGATAACCAAATCTCGAAACGTTGTTCCAGAATCGGCTCTGTAGTTTCATTCATGGTAGATTTATTAAAAAATGAAAATATGGAGAATTTCTATGAAATCTGCAGTTTATTGCGAGCGAAGCTGAAAGCTGTGGTGTTTCGCCATACTATCAGAAGAAAGAAATGCAACTTGCTTAGGAAAAGCTTTAAAAGGAAAGTTGTTCAATTGTCGGTTCTAAGATCGTTGAGGACTTCCCAAGGACTTTAGCTTAATAAAAATATACACAAAATTCCTGGGCAATCGCCTCCTTGGTGTAAATAAACTTATATTTAAATGTAAAATATATTTATTAAAAAATGTGCGCCTTCAATTTAATTTATGACTACGTTCCTGGTTTTAACAACCAACAATGGTGCAAATAATTATAACAAACTTATGCCGTTACTCATTGTTTATCTTACATAACGTTCTCTTAAAATATAAGTGCTTATTTTCTCGCGAAAACCCTGCAACTAAAAATAGCGCAATTCAAGACAAATTGTGATGTCATATTTACATCCATAAATTCCAAGATTTTTTAGGACTCCGGGAAAACTAGGGACCTTTAAATTTTCATTATGTTCGTCCTTATGTCACATTTTTTCACCAACCCAAAGACAAAATATGGTACCTTCCCTTACATGGAAAAGTGAGGTAACAATTTTTTTTGAGACTTTTTGATTTTTCAAACCTCATATTCCATTTATAAATATAAATCAGATTTTCAATTCAACGCTTGAAGTTGGTGGTCTTCAAAAGACCTATATGAAGCTAATCAGATCTCTAGGGGTAGATTATGTATTAAGTGAATTTTTAAGGTCACCAACAGTTAAGGGTTTTGTTTGAACTTAGCGCGAATAATTCGTATTATTTAATAATAAAATGAAAATCCAGCTAATACTTTTAACAGTCTTGAAATCGAATCCGCGAACTGGGGGCTTCTAATTGAACAGACATATAAGATATAGCTGCAATTATTCACGGTTTACATGATAAAATAAGCACCAAAATTAAAAACAAAAGCTTACATCAAAACAAAAATCCACAGCGTCAATCCACTGTTTTCATTCACCAAAGCGCGTCTTCTTCACCAGACACTAACAAATCATTAACCAACACTAAACGACAATTGTTCACTCAATTCAACATAAAACAAATCAACGTCGCCGGTAAACAAAATAAAAACTCTCTCTTTTGTTTTATAAAATAAGTGTATGACAACAATGAAGATGCTGCTTAGAGTTGTAACAATCAACTGAAGTTCGCATGTTCGATACGGTAACTGATGAACCTCGGTAAGTAACAGTAACTGGATCCTTTCTTCTCTGCAATCATCTTATTCACTCTCGCTTTCCCATTTAGCATATCTCAGAATGAATGCACCGTATTATCCCACCATTCATTTTCACACTATTCATACTATACAAGTATTTTTATCCATCCCATTAGTTATTTGTCATTATGTTCTTTCTCTCTCTAATTTGTTTTTATCAACAATAAACCAATGACCTCATCCCCGAAAAAAATCTAAACAATTGATCAAAGATCTGACCGACAGGGACTGTGTCAAAAATGCATCCTTTTCGTATTATTCCTTAGAGTTTAGATTGTCGGATTGTAATTTGTTTATGTACGACAATAAATATGTGAGTATCATCCCCGAAAAAATTCAAAACAACTTATCAAACATCTGACCAATATAGGAACTGTATCGAAAGCGCATCCTTATGTAATTATCCCTTTACAGTTTGGATTTTCAGATTGAAATTTATTTATGTCAACAATAAATATGTGAGCATCATCCCCGAAAAAAATTCAAAACAACTTATCAAACATCTGACCAATATAGGAACTGTATCGAAAGCGCATTCTTATGTAATTATCCCTTTACAGTTTAGTTTGTCGGATTGCAATTTGTTTATGTACGACAATAAATATGTGAGCATCATCCCCGAAAAAAATTCAAAACAACTTATCAAACATCTGACCAATATAGGAACTGTATCGAAAGCGCATCCTTATGTAATTATCCCTTTACAGTTTGGATTTTCAGATTGAAATTTATTTATGTCAACAATAAATATGTGAGCATCATCCACGAAAATATTCAAAATAATTGAACAAAGATCTGACCAACAGGACGTTTATCAAAACTTAAGAGTGCATCCTTTTCTTATTATTCCGTTAGAGTTTATATTCGCGGATTGTACTTTCATTTATATCAAATAATAAACATGTGAACATCATCCCTGAAATAACATTAACTGGAAGGATACTGTAAAATCTTTTTAGTGTCATCCCTTTGACTCTCGAATGCCAATTCATTTTTATTAATAATAAAAATAAAAAGATAAATATCATTCTCCAAGAAAATCGGAATAATTTTATAAAGTCCTGATTGGTAAGAACGTTACCTATTGTCACCTACATTTAGATTCTAGAATATAAATCAAGGATGGTTAACTGACGGCCGCATCCGACTCGAAAGGTCCTTGCAACAGGTCCGTGAACTCGCAACATTCCTTGACATTAAGTATATATATTTTAATTAAAAGCTACATTTAAAAACAAATAAATTTAATATTTCTCACACTAAAGATCAAAATTCGTTGTTGAATTACATATTTTTGCCCACCACCATCTTCATTTTTCTAAGTCAGTCTCGTGTTATCCCTGATCCACAAGGCTACAGTCAGGGAAAGATCCCTCGAAATGTTTGCGGAGGTCAAAGTAAATACGTCGTTTAGCTATTAGATTTTTTAAAATTATAATGACGCAATCCAAAAAATGGGATAGTAAGAATGGGTAGACGTACAAAACCCCTCCGAAAGTATTTTCCTTGCTATGGCCTTGTTGACCGAAATAAACAAGCTGGAATAATTGTATGTACGTAAATTGTAAATACGTCAAGTAATTTGATATGTAGTCGCCGGTTAAGGATATATCA
Organism: Venustoraphidia nigricollis; assembly: GCA_034508555.1. Classification (NCBI taxonomy): domain Eukaryota; kingdom Metazoa; phylum Arthropoda; class Insecta; order Raphidioptera; family Raphidiidae; genus Venustoraphidia; species Venustoraphidia nigricollis. The sequence continues at coordinate 8,052,867 of JAVRKA010000006.1, forward strand.
GTTATTTTTAAGAATATCTCAGTTTGCTTTTAAATAAAAAAGGGGAGACGCCCAGACGATCAACTCGCATTAATTTGTAGTTTTATTAACATAATCACAAGGTCTCTTTGCAAGTCTTCTGAATCCAGTCACAAAGAACAAGTATTCAATTATTTTAATACATGTTTTATTTATGATTATACAATTTGTTTATATGAAAAAATTAATTAATGTTCAAACAGACTTACTTGTCCAAATCATTGTGTCTTCTTACTAGCAAAAGTTGTACGTCGCGTCAAAGAATGGTTGAAGGGGTACTGACGCTGCACCAGAAGTGAATGAAATGACTGCAAAACAAGGTCCTTAAAATGGTAATTTTCGAATGGTAATGTTCTAGTAGATTCAAATGTATCTAAATAAAATAAAAAATAAAGAAAATTGAAAACAATTGAGCCTTCGTCAAAAAAAAACTAAAGAGCTTAAAATAATAATAAAGTTTCGAGGTCGACTCCAATTTAATAAATATAACTTTTTTCCAAGTTTCACATTTTTTGCTTAAGAAATTTTAGGAGTCACGCAGCGTAATCTGCAGGAGGATATCCAACGCTATTTTCACTCTTTCGGAAACGAATTTAAATAATTTGTAACACCGATTTCTTCGATTATAACAAAGTATATTCTCAAGTCAAATTTGGAATTTCTAACTGAAGCAGGTTCGGAAAAAAATTATATTAAATTGGATACGAAAGTCACTTCTGTAGTGTGTAGTATAAACTACATGGCATATTGTATCCCAAAGATAAGTCCGTGGAATAACCCACCCTCCCCCTAAATCAATTATGTACCCCAGTTAAGAAAACGCTGAGTTAGGTACAAAAATGAAAAAGTACATCACAACGAAAATATTTTTCAAGCATGGCTTGTTGTGACGTTGTAGTGCGGATGTCTTAAAATCATTGAAACATGCAGCTTTCTTAGGGTATTGTTGTTATGTCAGCATCCTGAGAAAAAAGGAAGTTCACAATTATTGTTTCTCAAGAAGATTCGAACGACGATCTATGGATTGCGTGACAATTCTACGATTATTTTAATTAGTTTATCTGTTATAGAAAGTAGGTGAGACGTCTGCATTCTTTTGTTTCGATTGGAGATGGTTGTACTGAATTGAATTTATTTAAAATATGTTCTTGACTTTTAAAAAAATTGTTGATTTTTTATGGGTTAAAATAGAGCGAAACATATTTAATAATTTATCAATGCTACCAAAATGTGTTAATTAATGTTATTTTATTCACAGCTTTTTTATTTTCCTCGTGTGCATACAATGGTAAAAACAGTCCAAAATGGCTGTAAAGCTGTCTTATGAATATCGGTAAGGTCGATTTAAAAGACACGTCCAATTAGAAATAATATTTCGCGGGATTCTTTTAAGTGATCGTGTCTAAAAATCACTATTAATTATGTGAATTGAGTGTTTACTTAAAGTTACGTTCACACTAATCACACATTTATTTATTAACTTCCCAGAACATTGGGAAGTTATTGTAATGGGTCTGAAAAACGACATAAAATTTTTCAACAAATGTTTATGTTTCAAAGTCTCTGCACTATTTTTACACTATTTTTGGAAATAAGTGTGCGTGTCCGTGGTCATTTCTCTCTATGACGAAATTTCGAGATTAAAAAGTGATATAGAGTACGTTAGGATTCCAAGCAACTCAGCTCAGTCGTATTTTTTTGTTTAAACAAAAAGACTGCGATAAAGTGAATTTTACACGAAACCTCTCGAAAAAAAAATGTTATTGAGTTTGTTAAGGTGCCAATATTTTGATAAATTTTATCAAAATCGGTCCAGCCGTTTTCTTAAACAAAACGATTGCAAAAAAGTTTAATATAGAATTTTTTGAAAAAGATTTATCGAATCTAGCTTGTTAAAATCATACTGAAAAGTTGTAGAATCTCAAGAGCCGCGCTTGTGTAGTCCAACATACGACCCACCTCACGGCTTGTTTTCTTTAGTAAAACGTGAAATAATATTTAAATCAAATATGATTATAAATCAAATGAATATATTCACGGCACTTACAACCTACAATTTACGGTCTCTGAAGAGCTCTTGTGCTTTCTTTGAAAATAATTCTTGTTAACAAAAATTGTCAGTTTATAATAAACGATTTTTACGCTTTTCTACAAACGAATTAACTTTCGTTAAAGAATTACAGTTTCCAGACAACAATGTTTCAATGAACGTTACAAGGTTACATATGAAAAAAATTTAAATATATATATAGTTAATAGTGTAAATGCACATTTATATATAAATTTAATGCATAAAATTCTATAATTGTCATTTAAAAAGAAACGTGACAAAGACGCATTTTGATCAAAACTACAAATTGAATATATAATTAAAATATAAGAGATGTAATTAATTAAATTTAATAAAAATACGTGTCGCTTTTCAATCATTCAATTTTATTCGTATATTCACATATCATTTGTTATTTTACTTATTAAAAAACTCTTTAATTGACCGCCAAGTTAATGAAAATAGGTTGTTAGTAAACAGCTTTCTTATCGTAACGCCATAGCAAACACGTTTTTTCTGATTGGTCAAAGTTTCGAATTGGTGTCAATTTAAGTTTCAAGCTGAGGTTAGATCATTTGAAAACTGTATAAAAAAACGGACTGCGTATCTTGCACTACACACTACCGAAATAAAACCCACCCACGCATAGAAATTTTTTTATAAAATCTTGCAAAAATAGAATAGTTTTGGTAAGTGTATCATTATAATAGGAAAAATAACGTTGTTGCACATCTCTTCTGCGCGTGCGCCGATTTTTCCTAAAACAATAGGGCTTTTCATATTTACATGTCAAACATCTTTCCAAAATTTGGTTTTGATCCGATCAACCGTTTGATCTACATTGCGATCACGAACAAACGTTTTCCAAAAATCGAGGAACCTCAAAACGAAAAAAAAATATAAAATTTTGATCTAACTTAATGGCATTCGGCTGTGGTGTTGGAATGGTGAAGTTGAAAAAATATAATAAATAAATACAGAATGATAAAGGTAAATATAGGTGGAAAAATAACAAAATAAATATTGGCGCCAATATGCGGATTCGAACCAACGACCTCTTGCGTAAGAGGCATCCGCTTTACCTCGCAGCCAGCTTAGCTTAATACTATACATCCGGTTTTTATAGTACATATGCAATACGTTTCACTACATTTTCAATCTCATGAATCGATTTTACCCTACCGTGACAAAAGAAGTTTTACTTCAAAAATATCACCGCTTGAAGGAACTGAATCTGTTACAGCCAAGTGAATTATTTTGTGTTCTTTTCTTCTTCTATTTAGTTTCATAATTTTTGTGCAAACAATGAATGCTCGATAATACTTTCGCGATACATTTTTCGAAAGAATGCAAAACTTAGCATGGAAAAAAGAAATCAACATATCATATTTTTAAATAATTCTGTTCACAGCTTATAAGCTAATGTTTAATAATATACATTATCTAATAAAAATGCGTGCAGGTATATAATATTATAATGATAAACAATTATATCGAAAATTATATAATGCAAATAATTCACGCGAACCACGCACAAAACTTTTCGCAAACTGTCAACAATTAACTCGTTACAGAAATAATTCATAATAATCTGAATTATTTATAGCATATTCAAATCATTTTAGCCTGTTTACATTGATATTATACATCCGTATTTTTAAAGCTAACAACCTTAGTTTTCGGTCTTCTATAATAGTCTACGATCTAATCTCATCTATAATAATTAATCTAGATAGTAAAATTCCTCTTTTGAAGCTTTTTTATCCATATAATGTTTGTTTTTTTATTAAATAAAAAAACACAAAAGAGTTGTGAATGCTTGATGTGACGCAAAACCTTTACTCCTGTAATATAATGCTTATAGACACTTCTATTTAGTAAAATTGGACTTTAATTAAACAAGAAAAAATATTTGTAATTGTCAATTTTCAAATTCAGACAGCTATCACGTGATGTACACTACACTACGTTCCTTCGTCGGGACTGCTAGTGTTCATACTTTTAAGCTGACACTGAAATGCTAAGTCAGTGTACTTTACATTTCTGTATAACAAAGGCAATAGTGGCAAACAGTGATAGCTTTTTTACAAATAATAATCAAAATTTCATTACTTTTCAGAGTATTAATTACAACCTACAAGTTCTACACTAAATACTTCTTCCTACGATTCTGTTTCCCGAATCATTCTCTCCTGATTCTCCAATGTGTCCTGCTGTTAATCATATTTCTTAGATCTTCAATCGTCGCTAGTAACCTCAGTTGCTGTGCGTCTATAATGTACAATATTTCTCTCTACACAGATCCTTCATGCGCCAGAACATATTTTGTCTTTTCATGATCATAAAAACCCAAACAACCCAAAGTAGTTTGGACAAAGTGTAAAATATAAGTATCTTCATTTATAATTACATTTCGTACACCTACTATTTTTTTAAGTTTAATTCCTATAAATGCCCTTTACCTTTCCACACAACAAATATTTCGTAAACGTTGGCTCATTTCTTTTATTACGCAAATTTACCATATTATTTTCCGCGTCTATGTGAATATAATCACTCATCATTCTTGAACCATTCTGATGTCCAGTTAGCGAATGGCGTGTAGAATTATGTAGTACAAGATATATCATCAGAATCAGATAAAATATATCGTGATGTAAGAATTATTGCAAATTGAAACGAAACTGAATACTCAGGAATTCCACTATAATTATTAATTTTATTAGACGAAACATTTGATTGTATTTTTTTCGAGTAATCGTATTTGTTTTTCATCTCTTCCGACTTTACACTAAAATCATATTAATGGTTGGAAACAATAGTATTATATGAGACTTTTATCTCGTTTTGTTTTATAATACTACGAATACGCTTAATTTTAACCAGCTTTATTATATCTACATTCTCGCGGTTGCTTTACTTGGTCTTAAAAGTATAAATCTTATCTATCGACTTTGAACATTTACGAAAATAGTTCGGTGTCCTGCAGTCAGCGCCGGATTTATATTTGGAAAGGCCTTAAGCAGCAGTTTAGGAGGGGCCCTTAATCTTAGAAAATTCAACCCAATCTAAGCAAATTCTGGGACTCGAAGCAACTGTTTATTTTGCTTATGGATAAATCTGACCTTGCCAGCAGCGAAATGTTCTTTAAAGTTTAAAATAAACACAAAAATAACAGTAATGAAAATCGAGGTGATCGGATAAAAACAGCTGCTGTTTAATTACAAATTCAGGAGTAATCTCAAATCAATCTAAAAATCGTTCTCTTTTCAAAAGGCTTTAAACTTTTTAAGGGGTTATAGTGATATACGTATCACTTATTGAGAAGTAATTATTTTAATATTTTTCAAAAAACATTTTTTTAATACACGCCAAATAATCCTTCAACAGTATGATAAAAGTGGAAATTGTTTCATCAGTTATTGCATAATTGATTATTCAATGTAGAAAGATGAAGAAAATTTCACGTTTTTGCAACAATGAGAGAGTATAATTAGCTTGAAGCAGATAAACGAATTGGAAAAGAAACGTATAATTAGTTTAATATGTCAGTGAAGATGATATTATGAATAATTTTAAACCTATTTTGCAAAGCGATAAACGTAAAATATGTCCCCTGGTTTTCGCTTATAGCCTTGCGGCAATTATTTAAATCCATTTATGCTAGGAGAATAAAACAAATTCTGAATTCGTTTATTATATTTAATGTGCGAGTACATAATAAGTATTGTATTTGAGTTTGGAAATAGCTTATAAAACTTAACAAAATAGGTGATTCAACTCCCGAAAATAAATCAATAATATTTTCTAGTTAAAAATTTTTGTAGACGTTTTACGTAGTATTTTATTTTTGCAAAAATAACTTCAGTAATAATGCCATTAATTATTCATATTGCTCTTAAACATAAAGTCATTTATTTAAAATATAATATAAAATTATAATTTTGTAAAAAGTGTTCAGCTATAACTTGTATTATTATTTATTATTTATTATTTATTATAACTTGTACTGTTTAATCGAAAATGTTATTATATTTGGTCGATTTAATTTTGTGGAATATAGCTGCTAAGTTATCTAATTTAGGAACGATCTGTACCGCTGTAAAATAACCATCGATTTTGTAATGTACAATTTTCTTAACAAAATCTAACATCAAATAATAATCAAACTCCCTCCTGTAAAACATTTCCAAAGAGATGTTAATGCTTGATGTGACACGAAACCTTCACTGCTAAATGTTATTGTATTATAATTTTTAGATACCTCTATCTAGTAAAATTAGGTATCAGGTAAACAAACTTGCGAAAGAAGAAAATTTGAAAAGTTGTGTCAGGTTTTAAAAAAAAATCGGTTATAATTATCTACAAATTATTTTATTGTTCTGTACACCCACAAGCAAACCTCAGCATTAAGAGCACTTAATTCATCTTCTTTCTAAATTATGAACATTTTATAAACTAACTGATAGAGTTGTGTAAGAAGCGCGTTTTAAATCAAAGATTTGATAAATATTTTATTTTTGAAAACTAGCTGTCAGCAGAAATTAAGAAAGCTATGACAGTTTATATTGCGTCGGGTAGAATGAATTCTTACACGAGTATGACATTACATTAAAACGAGCACTAGCGAGTTTTAACAGTCACACGAGTGATAACATTATTTCGCCCGAGTTATATACTATATATTTTTGGACATATAAACTACTCTTACTCAATTCAAATTGATTATAAAAATATAAATAAATTTTAATTTTGCATGATTAATAAAATTTGTTGATAAACCTACTTTAGTCACACTCAAAGACCTTCGTCTCTTCAAGCGGAGATAACATTTTACACAGTTGGTAATTAATTTTAGAAGCGAAATGCATGAAAAATTTTACTTCATAGTATTTAAAACTTGACCAACAGACTCGTGAAAAAGATAAATGTTTATAATTTAAAATGCTACCATCACACAAACTTGTAACTTTGAAATGATTAATATCAGAGAAGCTTTTTTATGAAATAGTAAAAGTTTAACATGTGCATTGATAGTTTCTAAATCATCATTTTTTTCCAGCAAACTAAGTCATATGGTAGATATTTTTGTTTATATTAATTAATTTTGATGTTTAATGAGGTCGTTTAGTCAGTAAACAATTTTTATTACCTATATCTAAAAACATATCCCACGTAAGTACTTCATAAAATAATTTATTAGTTAACTTTTTCGTAAGTAACATTCCTTAAATCTAATTGTAATTTGTTATATTTTTTATACACCTCTCTTGAAAATAGCTGCTTATCATAGCAGTAGTAAAATTACCCAGTTCGCACTAGTGCTCCTGTCTTGCCATAATGTCACACTGCGTCATAAAATAATTTTTCACGCACTAGATACATAACATACTATTAAATAACAAATAAAGCTTTTTCCAGTAGTAAGGCTCTTATACAACTATTATTGTCCTGAGAATCGAAACAAAAAATTGGATTTATTTTATCCAGATTATGGAACATGTTAACAAAATGAAAAATTTGAATTTAGCAAAAAAGTGTTGTTTATTTTTTTCATGTGAACGTTTCGAAGAATAAAAAAAATTATTTATTAGTGTATTTGCCATATGGCAACATACACTATTGGCATCGGTCGGATGGCGGGACCTAGGGGTCGGACCAAAATTTCTCGACGTTTCATAACCTCCTAAACACTTTGGCACCATTTTTGAAAATGTTTATATATATATGTATATATATATATATTTATATATATATATATATATATATATATGTGTGCGGGCAATAACTTTCGAAAGAGTTAATTGATTTTAACGAAATTTGGCCCACGTGTTGAAATTCATCACCGCAAGAAGCCTATTTAAATTGGGCCTAATCGGGCCATTTTAAGGGTAGTTTTTAGGGGTTGGAAAATGTTTTTGGGCCTCAAAATACCGAAAAAATTCTCAGAATCGTTTCAAAATTGACATTTAACCTGTTAGTAGCAATTAAAAAGTGCCCCTAAAATTTTAATAAAATCGGCTCAACAGGACCGGACTTACAATTTTTTTGAAAACGCTAATTTGCAGATAGACTTATTTATTGAAGGGTGTATTTAATTCGGTGTAGACTTTAGATTGATAATAATATTACAATTAAGAAAAAAAAATGTGTTTTTAAGGGGTGTATTAAGGGATTAAATTTTTTATTTTGCCCAAAAACAAACTTAATTTCACATAATAAAAGTATAAAACCACGCGGCCCTATACAATCAAATACACTATATTGTCGGCAGGGTTTTGGCACTGCGACCCGAGTTTTTTTTTCATTTACTATTAATGAATATAAATTAAAGTACTTTATTTTGAAAGCCTGTTGACTTGTCTAACTTCACGATATTTAAAAGTAACACGTTTTAGAACATAGTGCTAATTGAGATAAGGCCAGATCTTAAATGTTTTAACGAGTCGCCTCTTTATAAGATTTATTTACGCTTTTGATAGAAGTACAGTTTATTTCTGTGTAATATAATTATGTATCTGTTTAATATGTATAATACCGAAATTCTTTTCCGCTTGTGTTTTTTCAACCAAATAATTTTCAACACAAGATAAAATAGATAGTGAAGCAAGTTACGTAATTTATCTCATATTGTTCTGATTAATGGGGGTCAAGGTTTATAGGGTACTTTCTTTTGCGAAAGATTATTATTTATTCAATGGAAGAACAAGAGTAAGAAGCAAGGATATTACTAAAAATACTGAAATTTGTAATTTTTAGTGTATTTGCCATATAGCAACATACACTATTGGCATCGGTCGAATGGCGGGACCTAGGGGTCGGACCAAAATTTCTCGACGTTTCATAACCTCCTAAACACTTTGGCACCATTTTTAAAAATGTTTATATATATATGTATATATATATGTATATATATATTTATATATATATTTATATATATATTTATATATATATTTATATATATATTTATATATATATATATTTATATATATATTTATATATATATATATATTTATATATATATATATATGTGTACGCGCGATAACTTTCGAAAGAGTTAATTGATTTCAACGAAATTTGGGCCACGTATTGAAATTCACCACCGCAAGAAGCCTATTTAAAATGGGCCTAATCGGGCTATTTTAAGGGTAGTTTTTAGGGGTTGAAAACTGTTTTTGGGCTCCAAAATACCGAAAAAATTCTCCGAATCGTTTCAAAATTGAAATTTAACCCTTTGGTAGTGATTAAAAAGTGTCCCCACAATTTTAATAAAATCGGCCCGACAGGACCGGATTTACAAATTTTATGAAAACACTAGTTTGCAGATAGTGACTTATTTATTGAAGGGTGTATTTAATTCGGTGTAGACGTTAGATTGATAATAATATTACAATTAAGAAAAAAATGTTATTTTAAGGGGTGTATTAAGGGGTTAAATTTTTTATTTTGCCCAAAAACAAACTTAATTTCACATAATAAAAGTATAAAACCACACGGCCCTATACAAGCAAATACACTATATTGTTGGCAGGGTTTTGGCACTGCGCCCCGGGTTTTTTAAATTACTATAGCAGAGTTTATTGATTTATATCGTGAAATATTTAAAACATGAAGTTATGAATTAGTTGATAAATGTGGCTTAGATATCGAGAAAATCTCATTCGTACAAGGTCATCCTGCATAGAAGATTTATACTGCTGCCATCTGTAGTTAATTTTGATTGAAAATAATATCTGTGGCATCTGCTGTATTATCTAATAATCTAATCATAATCAGTACGTTTCACACCTTGCAGGATCATATTATGTAAATGATATAAGCATTGCATTTATTGTAATCATTAAATGATGTATAGTATTTCGGTCATTTGTGACAGAGGCCATCTTGATAAGCCGCTATGCCTATACACAATGAATTAGAACAATGCCTGCAGCAACCTTCAACAATACTCGCCAGTATTAATAAACAAGCATCGGCAATCTGCAATTGATAATAATAATATAATTATAATTATTAAATATACAGCGTAGATGAACTTTTTCCTAAAGTTTTTAACACATGTTTCCGGCTAATGAGTACGCCTTTGTCCGAATATCCTCTACTTCTTGGCTTCAATGTTATGTTATTGTTACGCTTAATTTTCACTTTTTTTATCAAGGAGCAATTTTGATTACTTTGTGGCGCTATTAATATTTTGACGTTGCCTGAATAAAATGCAGTTTCCATACCGACAATTTTCTGGAACTCCAGAAAATTATCGGTATGAAAACTGCAGAATAGGGATGTTGACTGTATTCAAATAAAAACATAATTTTAACGAAAAGTAGTAGTTTCTATGACAGAAATACTAAAAAACACTATATTTTCCCTTATTTTTAAGGAATTTAATTAATATTTAATAAATAAAACCTAATAAAATCACTCTCAAGTCACGTGACAACAGACAGCAATCAGAGCGCATGACGTTATATTATGTTCAGCCGCTGTCAAAAAACTTCATTGTTTGGTTAATATTTAGTGTGTAATTTATTATTATTTGTTTATAGGAAACGTCAAATTACATATAACTATGGCAACGACTACGAAACAGCTTTTCATCACCTCAGTTTACTAACGTTTATGAACACAGAATATGCATCTATAGGATGGTAGCTCCCGTGTAAACTTTTGTACCTCCTTTGGTATGAACAAGTGACGTCACGCGACTAAGTAGTATTGGCGTTTTGGACCGAAATTTGAAACGGGATTTAAAATACATGATTTTTAAGGCTTGAGTTTATTTAAATAAAAATAATAAATATTTGTGGCAATATTAGACACTTATGCACGATTTAAAACACTTTCCCAAAAATAGTCAACATCCCTATTGCATGAGCTAGAAAGCAAAAATGAGTTTATTCCTGAAATATTTTATATAAATATTTTCCTTGTTTCGTTTAAGGCAGATTTAGACATATCTAACTTTAATTGGGCAAGTCCTCTGGGATCACAATTAAGAATTGGGCTATCAACTAGACCTCAGGAGGAATTGAACGAAATAAAGTTTTTTAAAAATTGGTAGAGCCGTTTGGGTTATACAAAATAGCATGACACTGATTCACAGACAAAATGATTATAGACGCTTTAGCTATATTCACACCAAAAAACGCATTTTCATACTGGCACATTTTTTGACACCTCTGGTCTATATACAGATAAAAATTGTATATCATAGTTTGAACCTTAACCCAACATATAAATAGGAAATTCACGATTACAATAATAAAACGTACAATAAAAATTTGTCAACAGAAATAATTGTTTTAATTTAACAATAAAAAATCTGTGTAGAAGATCAGTGAAAGTTGCCTAGACCTTAAAAAACTAAAGAATTTTTTATTTGATATATGATAGTGCCAAACAATAATAATTCTAAAATGTCATTTACCGGCATACAACAACAATAATAATATAACATTCAGTTATTTTAATTGTCATAAAGTTGTTATAATGGCGAATCGACATTTAAAAACATTTATGCGTGATTAAAATGTTAACTATGGTTGTTATCGTTACATGTTGTGAATATTATTAAAAAACTTTCCGATATACACATTGGGGCGGATGTATATTTTTTCTTGAATGAATTTAAATTATAGACGCTTGATAACGGGTCTGTACTGAATGGTCAGTGAATGATAGCCATTTTGTAAAATTAACCTGTGTGTCACCAAATTGATATTTGAAAAGTGAATTTTTTGTCGGGTTTTATTTATTGATTTAATATAGGTGTCAAGCAAATGATACCTCCTAATACAAAAAAAATGTAGTATATAAACAATTATAATAGGGATGTTGACTGTATTCAAATAACAACATAATTTTAACGAAAAGTAGTAGTTTCTATGATAGAAATACTAAAAACACTATATTTTTCCTTATTTTTAAGGAATTTAATTAATATTTAATAAATAAAACACCAATCAGAGCGCATGATGTCATATGTTCAGCCGCTGTCAATAAACTTCATTGTTTGCGGTTAATATTTAGTGTGTAATTTATTATTTGTTTATAGGAAACGTCAAATTACATGTAACTATAGCAACGACTACGAAATAACTTTTCATCACTTCATCAGTTTACTAGCGTTTATGAGCACAGAATACGCATCTATAGGATGGTAGCTCCCGTGTAAACTTTTGAGCCTCCTTTGGTATGAACAGGTGACGTCACGCGACTAGTATTGGCGTTTTGGACCGAAATTTGTAACGGGATTTAAAATACTTGATTTTTAAGGCTTGAGTTGTATTTAAATAAAAATAACAAATATTTGTAGCAATATAAGGTACTTATGCACGATTTAAAACACTTTCCCTATTGATATTAGTATTGTACATTAATAATAATAAAGAAGTAAAAACATTTAGTTTTATTCAATTGACACTAAAAAAGATACAGAGATCCACGAGACCGGATTTGAGTTATTTTATTTTAAAAAATTTTCGCGATTTTTACCAAAGACGCTTTTATTTTCCCATTTTCAAGAAACGTCAAAAATCTCTAAAATAGTATTTATATATTACTTGCAAATAAAGATATTTATATAGAAAAGGTCTCTTTTAGTTTAGAACTGATGGCATGTTTAATGCTTGCTTGAAAAATATATAATACTATCTCCTAAACTAAAAGAGATTAATTAATTTAGCGTGACTTTTTAGTTCGGTTAATATCAAACGTATCAGAGAGCGCTTACTGAAAAATAAAGTCGCATATTATCAAAATGAATGAAAACATGAAAAAATTACGATATTTGAAAAACTATAAAAAATAATTCTGATGTACCTACTTATCTACTTCAAATTAACTTAACTTATAGAAAAAGTAAATCTAGTCATTATTTTATGAATACCCCTTTTGGCAGAAATTTTGCAATAAGTACCTTTGTCATAAATAACCATCTTTTGTATTATTTGCAACAAGTAATTAAAATCAATTACGCGTTAAATCTGCTATTCATTTGCACTATATAATTATTAATTACACATAAATTAGTATTATTACTATTATTAATACTATTTCGGAAGTACTTTCTCTCTTGTAAAGCTGATCTTTTTAAAATTACAATTGTTTACGTAACTTGAAAAGTCTCATCAATCTTATAGAATAAATTATTAATGGCCGATTTTGAAATATTTTAACGATTAAGAAGTCTGTCTCACAGATTACTAAATCCATACTTCCAATTGACATTACATAAAAAATACCAATTACTAATTGACTCAGATAAAAAATGTCTAATAGGGTAAGTGTAAAAGACAAAAACAAAAAATAATACTGTGCATCGCTGTCGTCTGTAACGCAAAAAAAATTAGAAACTGGTCTTATTTTTTAAAATTGAAGATCTATTTTAGTTTCAAATTAAAGATGTAGAGATCTAAAGGAGTTATTTCAGAAGGACTAACATAAGATCATGATTCAGAAGGGTATTGTATCACGTATGGCCTGAATTCAACATTTTTAAAGTCTGGCCTGCAGCACCTTAGAAGGAACCATTAGTTTTAATTTGACGTAAAAAATCTATCCTTGAATAAAAAATACGATTGGGAGCGTGGAACCAAGTCGGACTAGAAAGTTAGATATAATTGAAGAAGTGATTGGGTTACAATTAGTTAATAAAATTGCTCTAAATTTATGTTCCATCTAAATAAAATAATATTTAAAGAATTCTTTTATGAAGAGAACTAATTCAAATTGTTACATATACTTATGTTATGTAATTTAGTTGATATTAAAGTTAACAATAATGTGAAAGTTTTATTGTTATTTTATAACTGTACTTGATTGCTATTATTAGGATGAATTAATATTATTAATAATTGTCAAATTGAAATAAAAATTAACCTTTAAATTTTATTATATTCTAAGTAATTGTTTACAAGAATTATGAAAAGTGCATTGGCTGCATAATTGTATATTTATTGCGTCATTTTTATGGTTTGATTATTTTATCAGAATGTCAATGTATCGAAAATTGTTGTATTTTTTCTGTGATTTTAGCTTGAAATTGCAAATATAAACATTTTTTCTCATACCGTATTCCAAAATACATAAATTAATTGCTCGTAAATTTTTTAATCATCCTAGAACCACTATTTTTAAAAAAAGATTTAAAATAATCAGTCACGGGTGGGGCATCCAAGTCGTGAATTGTTTATATTTAGCATTTTATTATGAAAAAATGGATCGTGTAGTTCACACTATACACTACAGAAGTGAAAAGCCTAGTCACATAATGACATGTTACTAGACGTTTCACTTCTGTAGTGTATATTATATCGATATTTATACGTATATAACGTTCACAAGATATCACATCAGATAGTTCACACGTCCGTACGTCAACTGCGGTAAGGAATCACTGGTGGTACAATATTTCGTCTAATTTACTCTGCTATACGTAAAGAAGTGTTACTTCAACTTATGCTGGTTTGCAGAGCGCGTTGTCAGAAAATCTTATTTGGCAATGACCTCAGACTGTGATCTACAATTACAGATTTCATTTATACAGGAAAAGTCTAATGTCGTCAAACTTTTGAAATTTGTTTAAATTGTAGTATATTTAATTACTAAATAATTTGATTTGTTATGATAACTTTAAAATAATCTAACAAGATAACTAAATTTGATCTAATTGTTAAGGCATTTAATTAAGATCACCTGATGAAGTATTAATTAAATACGGAACGTTGTGAATTAATAATTTGTCTTAAGATTCATTGATCCTTATTCCTCTAAAATATTTATAATTATTGTCAAACTTTTTGTTACTCAGTCTAACACAATTAAGTGACGTAAAAAAGATCTCTTTCCAAGTGAGATTTTGATAAAATGCGAAGAAAAATATCGTTTCAAAAGGCAAATAGTATACAAAAAACTATATTAAATACAACATGTATACACAGTTAAAAAAATTACGTTTTAATGGATCAAGTATTTTTCAAGCAGAGTCGATTTCAAATGCTGCAATCCGCAGTCGAAGGTTATTGTCAAAATAGATTTTCTGACAATCTTCTAGAAAGCCCTGAGATTAAAAAATAGCTGGGAAGTACAGTGGCGACTTGCCCGAGTCTATAACCTATACATAATTTTACAGAAAAATTGTCCTTGATGACATATTTTTTCAATTTTTTTCCTTTGCTAGAAATTGTAAAAGTTTATTGAACCGCATACTTGCACCGAAGAAATAGAAAATCGTTAATGCTGTTTTTGAATGTCTGTTGTCACAATAAAAAAAAAAATATGATCACATATAAGTCTCCTTGACATTTTTAATTGTTTTTAGATATTTTAGCTATTTCATTGCGTGAAAAGAAATATTTATAACACATAATAATCATTTTTATATAGTTATAAATTCATAATATAAAAAAATCTGTTAGTTCTTTCACTTTCGTCATCAAATATAACGTAATAATTGCAACAAAGTGTGATTTTTTTTAAATAAACACCATTGTTAATTTTTATGAACGAATTGGAAAAAATATTATGTTAATTAATACTCGCTCGACTCAGTTATCGAACGTCTATAATGTACAATACGGAGGAAAATCTAGATGCACAATATTTTCACATTAATTGGTTGCTGTACCGAAAAAACTTTTAAAAAAATTGAAACTCCTTTTCATAAAACTCACTCACATGGTGTTTGTGAGACGTCATCAATGTTTTTTTTCGTGATTGTGTTATATAGTATGCAGACATATTATGTTTTAATTAATTACTACAGAACACTAAAAAAGGTGATCGTCATTGTAATAATTATCAAGTGACCTGTGCATATGGGAACCAATTAGCTATTATTTTTAACAAGATCCAGTCCTTGTTAATATAAAAATAGAACCGTAGGTACCTGCTGTGCAGCAGTTACATATTCATGTTTCCAATTACTTTCTATGTGTCTCCTTTCTTTTACTTTCTATCTTGTCATCTAAAAAAAATGTCGAAAAATAACTGCGACAAGTTCCATAATGAGTCACCAATTATTTATTTTAGTCTTTAGACGCTGTTGATTATAGATGTTCCGAACCAATGGTGTATTCAAAATTTTAACTCAATCGAACAACGGAAAGTGGAAGTTTCAGTTCTGTAATGAGTAGTGCAAACTACACAGTTTTTAACATCGATGATACCTTATGACACTTTATATTCCTACAAGTGGAAATTTTATGTCTTCATCCATTTATTATACAGTGCTATAGATATAACATTTTTTATGATAATACTTTAAAACTGTGAAAAAATTTACTAATGCAATATTTACGAAAATGATAAGTCTTGTTATGAATTTAATGTAAGTGGACACTTATGTTAAAATTCCTAACAAAACAATCAAAGAACAAGTACATTATTTTTTAAATTGATTTTTTTCTTTTATCTTATCACCCATTTCATTAAGCCTTTAAATACGCATAAATATTAATTTTAGTTGATACTAGCGGCCCAGTCCGGCTTCGCCCGGGTGTAAATGTCATATATAGGATATAAAAGATTCTCAACGGGTATTGAATTTGCGCGAATTCAATCGCTTTTATTTGTGAATGTTCAAAAATCGAAGAAAAATCTTATTTCCCAAAAAGAAATTTAAAAAATTCTGTTGATCCGATCGCTACCAAACTTCACCCGCTGGGCTAATCTAAAGACTGTCTGAATATTTCATCAAAAATGGTCTACCCGTTTGGAGTCCATAGATCACATATAGATCGTCTTTTATCTATATAGATTATTAAAATGTAAAAAGTGGTTATTGTGACATAACGAAAATAGTTGAACATAATAGTATCGCGAAGTTTTTTGTAGTTATTGATATGTTCTTTAATATTGTAGAACATACTTTTGTTCTATCATCAATAGTTTCCGCAGCGCATGCGACGAAAGATGTTTTATGGCATTTTTTTTACACCTTGGGTTACGTTACTAAAGTTTTAGTAAGGGTCCCTAATATTTTCTAGCAATAAATATAACCTATGTTACTCATGGTGAATGTAGCTTTCTAATGGTGAAAGAATTTTTTAAATCGGCACAGTAGTTTTTGAGTTTATTCATTACAAACATACAAAAATACAAATCTTTCCTCTTTATAATATTAGTATGATTACAGACTCGTATTTGGGAATAGCCAAACGTGCAGCAAATCCTTTGTTTATATAGCTCGTCTATTATAAGCCCCCGGCTCCTAGGTTTTATCAGTTGGATTTTTGATTTATTAATATTAAAAATAGGCCTAAATTTGCTAGAAGATGAACTAAATACACACTTGACTTAGATGATTATCATGATTTAAAGAAAAATCGTTGATAGTGTTTACTTTTTATTGGCATTGTGATAGTAAAGTCCGTGCAATACGGACATGACACTTTGATTAGTAATTAGTAAAAGATGAATTTATTCATCTATATAAGGCGCGATTTGCTCACATCCTCAACGGTTTACGAAAAAATGACCGATTTGTTATTGCAATGTTCCATATATCCGACATTTTTAAATATCTTACAATTACTTTCCGTTTGGGTGTTTAGTTCTCGGACATTTACACTCTTAAAAAATTATATCCAATATTCTATTTGTAATAAAAAAAAATGAATGCGTGTAATCTTCACCCGAGATTGAAATAAGACGTTTGACGTTGTGGCAAATTAAATTTAAAAAAAATATTTTTAGTCTAGAAATTTAACTTCGAAAATAAAAAACGCCTTATCGATTACTTTACAGACTGGCAGCTATTGTCATGGTATAGCGCATAGCTGTTCTACTATATACTGTACAAAAAAAGCACATCCGTCCAAAAATAAGAACCTGAAAACTGGGGATTTGTTATAGAAAATGCCATAAAAATGCCAAATAGATTATAAAAAAGAACTTTGCTACGTTTCGGCTACCACTAACAAAAATGGCAAAAATGGATTTTGTCATATCTCTAAGGGACCGTTCAAGTATTACGTAACGCAACTTTCGAGGATTTTTGAAATTGTTCATGCTTATATATTTCGATATTAATACTCCCAAGCTTCCGCGCATTAGTTTAATAACAAATACAGTAAAACAACTTCAAAGAACTTTAATAATGATTGTTCCGCAGTTCTTTTTAACAGTGTAAACATTGTAGGAGTCCATAACAATGGAATTATATCGACTATACAGAGAATAATGCAACCTTAGGTATTGTATATCTTCAAGCAACACAGAAATCTCATAGGGCTGAGAGATATTTAAAATTAAATTCTAGAGGAAGCAGCTAAGTCTTCTCAAAAGCTTGTATTGCGTAAAATTTAATCAAAAATTTTAGAGCACATCACAAAACAAATATTTTCCATTTGTTTTTCTTCCACATTTGATCGATTCACGATTTTGTTTCGAGTTGTGACCATCTTAAAACACAAAAAAATATTTGAGCAAAAGCAATCTAGTGCGACGAGAGCTTCCGATGCGATTTAAGATGACAGGCAGACATTTTTTAAAACCTTTTTTTTTTTTGAAAAGTATAAATTCATCAGACATTTATACTTACTACTTCAAAATGAGCTCTCATCGTGTTTCTTTAATAATCTCATATATCGGGGGTTAATGTGCAAAAAAATACGCGACATTTTTTTGTAGAATTGTGCTTATTCCTGAATTATTATCTTCATTTGGTAAAATGATATGTACGTCGTCTTAGAGATGGGAAAAACGGGTCTTTTTAGTGATCTGCATCTTTGCATCTGGATCCCGTATGTGAGCCGGCTCACTGAACCGGTTCAAAAAGAGCCGAGTTCTGAATATGTTACTGCAGTCTGCCACTGAGTTACCTAGTTCAGTCAATCATATCACGACCTGTATAGAATCAAGAATGCATAGCCAAACATGTGATGCATGATAGTCATTTGAGCTGACAGATGCATCAAAGCAAGAACTGATACGTAAGTGTAAAATGTGCTTCTGTGCGTTAAGTGTTTCACTAAGTTATGCGGATCCGTTGATCCATCGGCTCAAAAAAAAGTGAGTCGACTCTCACGGATCTTCTGTCGGAGTCGGCTCTTTGAACCGGTTCAGATCTGAATTACCCAACTCTAATCTAGACTCTAGAGAAACTATTGTAAGCCAGGGCGACACGCTACTGCATCGATAAATAATTCCAGCCCTAATTTCTAGGAATGTGACGAAACACAAAACCGAATGATAATTAAGGCTAAGTGCACATACCTCTAAGTACAACAAACTAACTAACTGACTAACTAACAATCTAGTAAGCTGCTGTAGTAGCTCAGATATCGTCCAAATACACAATCACCGCGGTCATTAAGAAACTAAACCACTACATAATTGACAGTGTAATGTTAAGTTTCAACAAAATTGGTTCAGCTGTTTTTAAGTGCAGCTTTGTTTTTAATTAACATTGATTGTATACGATCTCTGTAGTTCTGGACCAGTTTCTTATTTATAAAAAAAGAACTAACTGTCAGAAACTTTCCAAAAACTGACAGTCTTTCAATGCATTTGTTATGAGTTTAAAATAAATTAGAAAAATTTTTTGACCGTCTAATTATTTATAAATAACGGTTTAAAGTTCAACAATTTATAGAAAAGTATACATGCATATGAATACTGTATGGGTTACGTTTCCACGGGTACAGTCTTGCGTACAAATTATGGATCACTTAGCTACAGGCTAGTATACTTTTGTGGCGCGTATAATCTATAACTTTTTGACAATATTGTACCACAACTACCTTAAGAGTATCGATAACTAATCATTGTACATGTATATTTTTTTCAGAAATTGAATTTTGCATTAGGTTGTGAGGGTCCCTAGTTTGTGGGAGCCCTTGGGCCTGGGCACTAATTGCCTTTATGTAAATTGGACACTGTGTACAGTGATGCAGCACTTTTCAATGGACACACTCTACACAGTATGCCTATTATAAGTGACCCGTAAAGTTCCTGAGAGGATATTCTGCAATATTAGTACTTCGCAGAGTCTTCTATACATTATGCTGGGTGCTCGTAGTGTTTAATGCAACAGTGAACGTGTTAAATGGCCAACGCTTTTTATTACCAACCACCTTCTGTTATTATTTACCAATATTTCCACAACAAACGTTCACACGAATTAACTAAACTAATTGTTATATCGATTGATACTTTCAGATTGTTCTTCACAGAGATTCAATAGATTATGATGTCTGTGCTACCTGCCTCTGGTGGCGTAATTGTGAAGCACGTTTGAATAAATATTTTTAAACAGTAGAATAGCTATCGTTTGCTATATTTGTGAAGAAACACAATTTGTTACAATGCTATGTTAAAAAAAAATATTATCTGTTACCGTCGGGACTGAAACTTGTATCTTTCAACTTTCACAACGGAGTAAGTTATCAATTACTCTACGGTGTTTGAAAATAAAATTTTCTAATATAGCATGGGTGTTTCTTAACAATTATAGCAAACGATAGCTATTCTACTGTTTATTAACCCTTTCAGGACCATAAGATTATAGGAGCGAAAGTAACCATTTTTTACAATTTAGGATGATCCAATTTCCAGTGATCATAATCAAAGAATGACGGTTCAGATGCAGTGTTGCCATATATAAAAATGAAAAGATACGTTCAGGAAATAATAAATGTAAAATGACACCCACTAGTTTCTTAGTTATTCACTTCTTTTAAATTTTTTGTTTGGGACAACTGTGTCCCCGTAGTCGTTAAAGAGGTAATTTACTCTTACTAATACAATTTTTTTATAGTACTGGAAAGTGCATTATTACACATTTGTCTCCGGAGACGAAATTTCACTGTTTCATGCAAATGACGTAGAATAAAAGTTACGCATGCGCAGATCAAAAGCAAACAGTTTTAATCCCGTGTGAAATGCATTTCTAAAGTAAGCGAAAGTGGTGCCATCCTATGCGATGACTGTAAACTATATCTGACAGTTCAACTAGTCTATACAAAATATCCGATTACGGTGTTTTAATGTTGCTCTTTACATGCATTTGTTAGAAAAACTAGAGTGGTTCATATCTTGCTTGAGCATACAAGCGAAGCGAGGGCGAAAAGCTTCATAATCGTCGCCAACGTCAACTTTCTGCCCTAATGACACAAAGCACTATTTAATAATAATAATAATAATAAAGTTTATTGCAGCCAGGCAGTTGGAGCAGATTCAATCCTTTAAGGGTTGGTCTTCCATCTCTCCTTCGATTACATGTAGTAAAATTACATAAAAAAATACATGACAAAAATAACTATCCAAAATGAAAATTAATAGAATTGTTTAAAAAAAAAATCAGCCTGTAAGAAATGAATTTAAAAAAAAAAAAAACATTTTCAAAAAAGTATGGCGGGCCTAAACACCCACCGGAGAAGTATGGCATATAGCGATCGCCGGGTTTTTTTTTGTTTAAATAACGATAAATTGAAGAAATTTTGTGAAAGAAATTGTTTGACACCTCCGGATTTTCGAGCAATTTCAATTAATTATTCTGCCATTGCGTCCCGCGCACCACCGGTAAGAACATCATTTTCCTCTCACTTATTACGTATATGAACCCCCCTAAAAGCGCCATACTGTAAAAAATGACTTACCAAAATGTGTCACCATCTCCCGATTTATAAGGAGGGATCAATATATTTTGCCGATTTAAGAGTTTCTTATTAATAGTGCTAACTATGGTTTTTATTTGAAATGACCTGGTTTAATATGGCACTTTCAAGCTCGTTTAATAATTCAGGCGCCAGATAAGTAAATACTTTTTTAAAGTTTGAAGTGTTGTGAGGTGGCAGCTCATAACTTATTTGCCTAATATCATACGGGTTTGAGCATTTATGTAATTTATTTATAAGAAGAGTTGGCTCATTTTCTTTTAAGATTTTAAATTTAAAAAAAAACTATTTACTACTCATAAGTCATTACGGAGTAAATTTCAGATTTATGCCATCTTTTAAGACAACACTTTACGAGGATCTTTGAAGTCTGTATAACACTTTACAAACAAATTAGCATAATGAAAAAATGACTTGTTAGTATTATCGTCCAATGGTGCAAAACACGATTTCAGAGTTTTTTTTATGTTAATGTTGAGGTAATTTTTAAGGTTGTTCGCAAGTTGTTTTAATAATCTCATAATGTTGCTAATTTATATTCTTTTTTAAACACTACGTCCTAAAAGTAAATTTCGAAATATTAATATTTGTATGACAAAATTTTAATTACTGTATAAAACATGCATTTTTTGTAAAAGAAATGTATACATACATTAACAATGTAAGCATTTACATATGCATATATTTTCAAGGTCTTTTCTTAACTATTTAATGCAAATGTGTTGAAATAAAAATTGCCAAATCTGAATTGTTTAAAACAAAAAACTAAACGACATATCACCATTCTTTGTTAATTGCAGATGAATGAGCTTTTTGGATTCATTCTTAAAAAAAACACATCAGTCAGCGAGCAAACTTCGTATTCATCGTAATCACTAATTTATTTTCCGCCCTTTTAATACAACATACACTATTGTTCCATTCTTTATTTCCTATATATTTTCAAGCTGGGTTTATTTTTTGAAAAAGAAATTCTAAAATGTTTAGGGTTAACAGATAAAGTGTGCAATAATTTTTACCTTTATAAAACGCAACGTCTGTCCGCTTGTTTGGCCGTTTTGAATCGTTGAACCAATTTCATGTCGATTTCTTTCCCATGTGGGTTTTAAGGGCTATTGTTAGTGGACTGAGATAGGAGAAGGAATGTGAAATATTTGATAAGGTTTTATAGTGCGTTGAAACCAAAAAACAAAAGGTGGTCTTTGATAAAATTATATTTTAACACTGTTTTAAATAAATTATTCTGTTCGACTAAAATTAACAAAAATTTGTCATTCAAATAAATAAAAGTACAATTACGTAACAAAAAATTAATAATTATGAAATCAGAAATAAACGTCAAAGACAGGGGCGTATTTTAGATTTCTAACAGCTATGTTTAATTAAAATTAGTTTCGGACCTCTTAAGTAAAGGACATATTTGTGTAAACGATTAAATGAACAGAGTGTTTTAATACAGATCGAACAGAGTAGAAGCCAAAAAAACAACGTTAGTCGCGACTAAAGGCTAGTTTTATGTATACAGTTTAAAGTTCTCTTTCACGTCACTATAAGCTTGAAGAACACTGAACTGATTTTATGTGATCTATGTGTAGAATGATTTTTATTGTAACAACAGCTATCAAATCAATAAAATATTTCTCTTTATTTAAAAACACAGTGTCAAGTTTTTTTATTGATTGCTGAATTTTCTTTTTTGAATGAATATTTTGAGACTTTTTTATGTATAATTTTTTATTGTAGTACTAAAACGAAATGTTACGTATCTTCGTCACTGTAACCAAAAATTATCTAATTTGATTTTCGCGGATGAAAAATATTATTACTAATAAAATATTATTACTACTATATACGTGATTTACGCATGAAATAACTGAAAAGTATTTTTTTGAAACATGAACTCTTAATGGTAGCTCTATTGCCACGAACTTTCGCAAAATAAATATCAAATGTAATAGGTCAGTAGTTGCATTTCAGTTATATCAATGCAAGATCTAAGTTGAATAAAAAAAAGCCATTAGGTAATAAAAGTTCTGTATATTTTTAAAGGTTATTCGATATTGTCAATGTGGTTGTTATAAGATTTTTCTGTTATTTTCTCACAATTGAAAACAGAGGTTCCTTAAACTTTTAGATCATAACTTCCCTGATTGTACCTTTAATATTCTGATGGAAATAGGGAAACAGGCATCTATGGGAACCGTTCGATAGTTAATTCGCGGCTTATGGTTTCCGTACCGTCATAACAATGTAAAATAGTTCATAATCAACCCAAGGATGGGCCACTTTTGTTATCTTTACAAAAAATAATTATGTAGTTAGTATTTATTGCACTGAATTATAAGGTCGAATTTTTTACAGGACTTAAGGTGATAGACAGTAGTATTTGATATTAATTTCAACTAGATATCTCCATCAGTTCCTGGGAAAAAATGTCTTGACGGAAACCTAAATTTTAACTGTGTCACGTGATAATTCCACAATCTACATAAAATTAGAAACTAACCATTTTCGTATTTTTTTATTTACTTGTAAGCACTATAAGAGCTTCATTCGTTCAAATTTCAAAATTCTACATAAACGGAGCGTATTCTTTAAGTTTTGATGAGTGAGTCACTGTCAAAAAATATATTTTCTCTCTGTTTTTATTGTTGCTTTTTTGATGTTTCTTTAAATTGTATGGTAAATAAACTAACAAACAAACACACATTAAAATTTTAAACTATAATTCAACAGGAGATTTCTTT
Organism: Venustoraphidia nigricollis; assembly: GCA_034508555.1. Lineage (NCBI taxonomy): Eukaryota > Metazoa > Arthropoda > Insecta > Raphidioptera > Raphidiidae > Venustoraphidia > Venustoraphidia nigricollis. The sequence continues at coordinate 8,077,301 of JAVRKA010000006.1, forward strand.
GAGTTTCAAAAGACACCTCATTCGACATTATACTTATTTTATTTTTTACGAAGTTATTGCGATTTTGCCCTTTTCGTAAAAAACATGACATGGGCAAGTCGAAGTAAAACGAGTACACCTAAAAATAATAGATGTGTAGTCGTATATTAAGTCAACAACTTATTTTTATATTGTTGGATTTTTGAATTTTTGTGGTATTTTTACAATTTATTACAAAAGTTTATTTCCAAACAATTATTATAAAATGCGGTTTCCCAAACTATATCGTAACATAACAAAGTTATTGATGTTAAGAAATAATGATTATTAATTATTTACTAACCGTTATTAGATATACATTAATTATAACTAGAAATTAGGACTAAATGTTCATTAAATAATCATAATAAACATGTGAGAAACAATTTATTTTTCAATTTAATAAAAAACAAATAAAATTACAATTTTTACTAAATCATGTTTCACGGGAATTTGTATTAAAATTTAATTGAAATAACACATACGTTGCTTAATACTTCACATATCTTGTCAATGCCGCAAAATATTGTTTTTGCATCATCATTTAACTAGGTATAATTTAAAATATTTACCGTAAAGAATTGGAATTCCGCAATAATATATGTTAAGAGAAATTTTTTTACCTGTAATTATTGTGATATAAATTGGTTTACACAAAACAAGTAAAACTTTTGAATGCTAAATAAATTTACTATAAATGTCAAGATAGCGGAAAACTCACTTTTACCGAAAACTGTTTTATTGACGGAGACGAACAAGCCGTCATAACGTATGTATAAGAATCGTAATTGTCATTCATTGATATCAATACTGTATTATAGTACGTGCCATGGCTCTAAAAGGCTCGGAAGTTGGATGCAAATGGAGACTTGCGCAGGTACAGTCGGTTGAAAAACTACAAACTTGCGCTATATTATTATTTTTTATTTTTCTTTAATCTAAAGGTTTAATTCCTTGCATAAAGTCATCCAAAAAATTAGTTTTCGTGCTTGTTTATGCAAAACTGTATTAGGCATCTTGATCAATTAACAATCAAAGAAACAACTTAACAATAACGTACTGGACTGTACTTTATAGCAGGAAAGCTACAATTGACAAGACAACCAACGATAACCAATCACCGACGAGCCAAAAGCGTAGCGTGCCTTGGCGGGGCCCCGTATAAAAATTTGTTTGAGGGCCCTTCCCCCGTTGAAGTAAATGACTTAAACGGGGAAATCCCGCAGCCCGCGATAACCGATGTAGGGTGTTGAACGCACGCTTTACGCGGGAAAAAAAGAAATTGCTTTTTTTGACTTTTGTCATTTCTGAAATAAAAAAAAATTGGGAAGTTTTTATTAATTTTTCCTAACGCACGTTGGGGGCCCACGTGGCCCGGGGGCCCCATATAATTGATACGGCAGATACGGTGGTAGCTACGCCCCTGCGACGAGCGCACGCTCTGTGTTGGTAACTGGGAGGCGGTGGGAGTCCCACAAAACAGCCAGGACGGCTTTTAAATATGCATTTACGACGCTATTTGTGACTAACTTCAAAATCTTTTAGAACAGTGGCATGTATTATACCGTTAGTATTCGAATTTTGCGGATAGACATGCTTAATAATTTTTTGTGTACATTTCAATCAAGTCTACCGTACCCTTCGACGAAATTATTATTACAAATATTCATTCACCATCAATGAAATAACAACATTGAAATTTAAAATAACGAAAATGATTTGATGGATCTTATCTCATGGAAACTTATTAAAAATTCTTGTAGATATAAATCTGCAGCTACCCCCAAAATGAAGATATTATGGTAAAAATTCGGTAAAATTGTTGATTTTTACTGATTGTGAGATGGAAACCCATACCTCGTTAAAGCGTAAGTAAACCTTATTTGTGAGAACATGACATAACTGCTAATTGTTAATTTGCTAATAAGGGGTTTCTAATTACTTTTTGTTCGGTTGATCAGAATTAAGTCAAAAATCAATTGATAGCTTCACATCACGATCCAGGAAGTAACGAAATATTATACTTGCCGTTGGATAGGCTATTGACGAGTTATTATCTGTTTTTTATTGATCTCAGATCAGTCTTCAATGGCTGTGATATATTGAAGTATGATTTATATTAAATTTATTGTATTAAAGTAGATTACGATTTATAGATAATTTATTTGATGATTTCTAGCATTTTCAAAGAAAAAAATAAAATTCACGAATGGAAAGTTGGCATCAATTTTAAACTTATCATATTTATTATCAGTAATTATTTGTAACAATGTTTATTAAATTTTTGGATTAATTGAAATGTCAAATCAATTATTATTTCATAATGTTTTTTGATTTAAAAGATATTTGAAATGAGGTACCTTCACATAACTATTGAAATCATTCTACAGAAATGTTAATATTTGCTATTTTACGGTAAAAACCAAAATAATCATATATTTTTAAAATTGTAATTTTCTAACCGAAATAATTTATTTTAAGTGAACGGAATAATAATAATAACAATAATGCATTTAACGTCCGTTTGTTGACTTTTATGTCATAACAGACGCTATTCGCACAATTACTATTTTCCATTTTACCACGTCCCGTTATTTTCTACATTTCTGAAATTTCAACTTAACTAATAACAATGGGCGAATGAAGGAATTATAGAAAATTAGGATAGGATAGGTAATTTTTGAACTGGGAGTTTGATAGGTAATCGGCCATGGCCTAGAATAAGGAACCATCTCGATATTTATCTGGAATTAATTGAGGGAAATCATGGAAAACCTCAATCAAGATGGCCGGTTAAGGAATTACCGTTTCTCGGCGAGAGGCAGTAGGAAAAACTCCCAGTCACATCTGCCCCCGCCGGGATTCGAAGCCAAACCTCCCGAATGCGAGTCTAGTGCTGTCACCACTACTCTACCCAGCTCGGAACGAAATAAGACAAGAAAATAGCAATGAATATTTATTTGGTAAAATCTCTAGTTTATATTTTGATTTAAGTGCTTCTATTTTCAAGCTTTCTGTTTTCATATTGGCTTTTAAGTAAATTTTGACTTTCAAAAAAGAAAATATGCAATCAAAAAAACACTGCTGGAAATTACAGTTATTTTTGTATTATCTTAAAGGTTGCTCTTTGTCAGAATATATTCTTTCTATTTTTTTTTTGTTAAGTCGTCAAGCGTTAATAACCTACAATCTTTCTACCTCTCCCTCCATCTGAATTTCTTGTTTCCAGTCTCCACCGTGTCTTATAATTAAGACATGTTCATAAGACCAATTTATTTATTTAAATTGTAAACTAATAGTTATCAGTTACCTAACTCAAACCGCCAATTGAATTTTTTTTGCAAGCATTTTGAAACGCCGATGATGATTGATTATTTCATTTGTACTAATTGAAAAACTAGTTAATTTAGCCATTCAATTGTGAATCATATAATAGAAATTTATTAATAGACATTGTTATAATTTCCGCATCAACATTTTGAATGAATCTATTTAGATGCATGTTTCTCACGTTCAGGACCGTTTCTTAAGCTTGCAGGTTAGTGGCGTTAAAAAGAAAAATACTCAGTATCGCGGTACAAGACCTAAATTTATGGGTTGTATTGTTTCTCATAAATTGGTCTATTAATAGTTTATATTTGTTTATAATTTATGACTTGAATTATTTGACTTTTTTTGTTATTTTCGCTTTCTTACATTCATATTTCTGTATATACGTTAAAGCAGTAATTATTATCACGAGTTGGCTATACGGCAACGGTGCACTAATGCAACGATACTTTAAAACAATTGAAGGTAAAATAAAACAAGTTATAGTGATGGGAAATTGTTTATAAAACAAATGCACATTATTAAACAGACATTTTGTGGTTCACATCCACGTTTATACATCGTACCTTTCTCTGAGCATTTTAGAGCTGATTTTATGGTACACTGTTAAACGAGAAAGCTCGAGATTTTTAGATATTTGATATGCAGTTTAGTGTGACATTTATTTGACGAGTGCAAGGAATCATTTGGATCAAAATCGCGTTCCGATCATAAAACACAGTGTATTTTTTGTATTACACCTTATAAAATAGCTACTTTTGTCTTCATTTCTAATATTTTCGACGTTTTCCTCTTGATTACTTGATATTTCATTTGTGAGGTAAACTTAACCTCAATAATAGGCTACTGCAAAATATGTTATATTTAAGCAAGCTCTTTAAGTCTACATGGCTATTTTGTTTCATAGGAAAGTTAGTTAGCGTGTCACGTCTGTTTTACAGAAGTTCATAAGATAGCGAGCTTGATCTCAGCTTCAGGAATATGAAATAATATTAAACTTACTGATTTTACTTTTTCGTCCATTTTAAGCGGGCGGTAAAATTACATTAGCGCTCAGATCGTCACCGATCTGGCATCAACCATTTCACAACCGGTTGACATGCGTGAACAGAGGCTATTTCAAAGGGAATAAGATAAAAAAGAAGTAAAATATCCCGGAAGTTTGTCACAGAAGTGACATGCCCTTCCGCATCTTAGAACTATCCTTTTTAGAAAAGTAGGGGGTAAACAAAATCCTGAGATATCTGCAAAAACTCAAGCTTAAAATTTGGTTTCCATCTTTTTTTAACAGGGACGTCATAAACTTGCTTTTTTAGTAAGTGTGAACTATGAAACGTTCAAATCTGTCAAATCTGCAAAACTTTTTTCACTTCTAAAATAAAAAAAATATTGACTTTTTTTGTCCTTGGTAATTAATATAAAAAAAAATATTTTTTAAAAAACGGAATTATTACAAACTTTTTAATGAAGAATAATTGTTTAACTCAAATTTATATTTACATGTGTATTTTAACTTTTATATCTACTTGATCAAAACATTTAATAGTTATAAAGCTTGAAAAAGTCCCAAGCAAGGGACGAAACGTCGCTATAAATAACAAATAAGTGTTTACTTAAAAAGTCCTTTTTTCCGACAAATAATTTTTATAAAAAAAATATGTTCATCTATTATTGAATGTAGTTTTTAAGAGTGTATAACTGATACACATTTTAAAGAATTGTAATAAAATATTATGTTTAAAAACTTTAATTGTTACTTGTGTCTGACTTCCGGAGTAAAGTGGAGGGGGTAAAGAGACAAAGAACAATGTATAAATATTTCTGTGTTATAAATATTAATATATATCTTATATCTGCAAATTTTAACGAATACAAAAAATATGATATAATATTTTAATTGGCAAAACCAACTGACAATCTTTTTCAAAAACAATAAATCACATAAATCACTTACCTGACATTCAAATAATAGTTTGAATACATGAAAGTGAAATTTTCGAATGTTACATTTCAATGTTCTCGTGTGTCAATACAACTGATTTTTAAGAACAATACGTTTGTGAAAACATGAACTTTTAATTATAGAGGTCAGTTAAATCTTTCATTTTTAAATTAATAGGAAATATCCATTTGGAGAAAGAACTGAGACAGCAAAATTAAACTAAATTACATTTTTAAAATTAATTCTTGTGTCCTTATATGCTATTGATGAAGCAACAAATACGAGTTTGGAGAGACGAAATCTGCTAATGTTTTAAATCGATTCGAATATCCGTTTAACCGATAATTATTTTTACCCATATTCGACAAATCACAAGTTGGCGCAAATAAAGTATTACAGCAAGAATATTGCGTAAATTTCTATGCATAAGTTAACAAAAGCTTACCGTTACATACTTGCCCCGACGTCCTCTATGCTGTCATCCAGCCTTACCATGTTTTTATATCTCAAATGAGTTAAAATACACCAATTTTGTTCAGAAATTGCTCCACATTGTTGCTTACGGCTCATTCTCCTATTTGCATGGCGTAATAAGGTACAGTTTGTCACTTGAGATTTTTAAAAATTGAAAGAATTTTTCAAATCGGCTTAGTGGTTTCTGAGATCAGCGTTGACAAACAAGATTAAATTTAGTATACGAACGTATAGATTGATGACCCAAAGCAGAAATATTGAGATTTTTGAATAAATACTTTTTTGGAATTGAACCTCATTACCTAAGTACATTAAGTTAAAAGTGTACTCCATTTTTTTTCATTTACCTCATTGAGATCTTCGAAAATGCAACAAAAAATGTTTAAGGACATTTTGATTCTACACAGATATTTGCTTTTAAAGTCGCTACTCATCAAAGCGTCCTCAACCATCTACTTTCAAAACTATTGATACGAAATATCTGGGAAAACCCTGAAGGCAATCTTTAGTTAATACTTTCAGTGAAAATTATAACGAACACTACAGCAAAAATAATTTATGAAAAATTTAGAAATAAGTAGATCCGACCTTAATGAGAATGACTACGGATCCTATCATGTCCGTGCCCAAGACGCTCTTGGGCGGTTTTTATATTTATATAACTGGGTGTTAGCAATTCATTTAATCATTTACTTCCACATATTAAGTAGATATTCTATAAAAAAATTCTAGTTCCTAAAATATTGTGTAGTCTCTCTTACTAGTTACTACATAATATTTTGCGTATATTATGTTATTTGAATAATCATATTTTTAAATCAGTGATTCCAAACATCTTATATGCGTTATGCCTACTTTTAAAACATTGCGAGTTTTGAATTTCAGGCAAACATTGTACCGTCATCTAACTGTAGAAATATTAACTTAGGCCGTGTGGTTTGAGCCTATACAAATTTTATTGAGTTTTTATGATTCTTTTTTAAAACGAGTAATGTCCGAAAAATATTTTTATTATAACAGTCTAGTTTTGCATTATTATAATTATTATACAGGGTGTGCCATAGATTTCAGAACATAGAAAATTAATAAGTGCAACAAGGAAGCAGACAAAATGAGGACCACGACAAAGATAGAATAGACACGTTGAATTAAATAAAATTGATCATGTGATACGTCTAGATCACACGCGCGAGAAAAGTCTATTTTCAAAACAATGATATCATCCTAAATTTTATTGTTTTCGGGCTTGTAGGCTGTGATCCAATGATATTTCTACCTGACGTTTCGTCTACAGACGCGGTGGACATTTTTAAAGTAGAAGTGTTCTGTTTGGAGCTCACAGATAAGTGTGTCGATGACTGGTTGTCTTCCTTCTTTTTTGCTAAGCGTGAACATATTTCTAATATACTGTGGCATGAGGGTGTTCTCTGTTCGGTCGTAGTCTAACCTTCTGTGGTTGGTTGTTCCGCTCAGTGGTACCATTGGACCGAAAACCAAAAAGATCTGGTGTTTAATTAGTGTATACTGTACACATTAGAGAATATGAAATGACATTTCCATTTTAAAACGTTTAAAAACGTAGACATATAACGGGAAGTGTGGTAGATGGAAAAATAGTAATGGTGCGTATGGCGTCTGTTATGTCGAGAAACGGACGTTAAACGCATTATTATTATTATTATTATTGTGAAGGAAATATTCCTTAAAAAATTTTGCATCCACAAGCACCCAAACTTCGGGTTCGTCACCGTCATACTAGGGATACTTGTGGAGCAAGTTGTAACTATAACCGCGTCTCAATATTATTATTATTATTATTATTATATTTCCATTTTCCTATACTGTGGATAACTCGGTCAGCACGAAACTAAGAGTTTCGAACCCCAAATGTGTAAGAAATATAATGATGAAATAAAAAAATAAGCAATAATTCAATTATCAAATAAAGTATATTTAATTCAGCAATACAATCGATATGAACTTCATCCTGTATCAACACAGGGGATATCCCTGCAGCCGGCATAAAATCTTTACAATATCAGTATACGCAGTTTACATAACATAAAAGCACTACACAATTCATAGAACAATACTAGATGACATTCGTTTAAATACCGTAGGTTAAATATTTACAAACGTGACATTTTTTTTCTTATAAAGCCTTGTTACGTTAGTAGCAAAATAGTTGTATGAAAACTATAACTCAATAATAAAAATGAATTCGTATTGTAGAACTCGTTTTGTACAAACATTCATTAGGTATATGTTTAGTATATTAGTGTAGGGTAGATAACTCAGCCAAATTTACATTGGAAAGTTACGTCAGGTCTACCAAAAGTATCAGTTTGTTTTAGCAATTGTCAAATTTAGTACGTTTCCTTGCTCAAGAGTCGGGATTACTAGTGTTTACACTTTTAGTCCGACACTGAAATACTAAAGAGGTCAGTGTATCTTATATTTTTGTATAAAAATCGCAATAGTGTTAACAGTGTTTATATTTTTTGCACCGGTGCACGATACCAAACAATATAGTTTGAGTGAATGCTTGATTTTTGATACGACTACCAGCCTTAAATCTAGATCTATAGCTGAAAATCACATCACAAACCTAGCATAAGACAGTAGGACTAAGTTTGTAAATCTAACCGAGAGTCGATTTTGATACTGTTTTATTAAATTTGAATTTTGATCCTCGGAGTCAATTATTTGTCGAAAACGTTTGAGAACCGATTGTATGCGTCAGTGACGATTGCGAAACATTTTTATGTTTCACATTGAACCTGTAATTATATATTTATGCATTGCCATTTCAGTCGTACTTTCTCCCGAATATTTTTTAAGACAATAGACTTATTAAGTAACTAAATTACGTTAGCTACTGGTATATTCTGTTGTTATAATATCATGACATTATAGCATCGAATACCGGATAAAGAAGACATGTCGATAATGTAAAAATAGTCAAAGACTTTATTGTATGAATATTCTGATTGAATGGTCGCTGCAACTATCCGGACGCCCGGCGTTGTCGTAAGTGATACGTTCACGCGCAAATGATGCGATGCAGGAGACAACGTATTGTTGCTCTGGCAAAACATTTTAGCAAAAAATTTGAAAACAATAATGCAGTCATAAGTTTTCCCTTGATGAAAATACTAATGGTAGTGCCAATAATAAGTATAACCTAAAAATACTGAAAACATTATTTTGATGTTTAAATTAAACGGAAATATTCAATTTGTTTGTACGTGGGGTCGCAAACACAACTGATGTGGTCTAGTCTATCATTATTACGTTACGTGACACGATGTGTCATTTTAGTAGCTATAGTAATAATATAATATCATGAAAGTAAGGTGTACTCGTATTTAGATATGTCAAACTTCCGAATTTACATTACATTAATTTTTAATATTTGTAAGTTTAGCAATGGTAGAGTTAATGAGACTAATTAATAACAATAGTATAGTAATTAATAACTCATTCCGCCGCGACGGTGGAAAATTTCGGGTTGAATTCCCGACGGTGACAGGGTTTGAAAATATTTTTTTCTAATATTGCATTGTAACAATGTGTGCTTCTTAACAAAGGTAGCAAAACTGCAACTGTCCTACCGTGATTAATTTTTATATTACATTTTTACATTCTGTGTGGCGTTCGTGACTTTATATTGAACTAGCTCAAAATTGAACTGTTAAAAATTTTGAACATTGTTTGTGTGCAAAAAATACTACATGACGTATCTCGTCATCACACATTAGAATCATAACCTACTATTTATATTAAAGCTAAAAACAAAAGACGTGTTTATTAGTAAACAAATAGATTTTATTATCACTAGATCTCTGATTTAATCATCTCATGTAAAAAATTAGATACTAATTTTCCCCTCTTATCATATAATTTTTACTAAGGTGTTTTAGGTAATCGTCTTCTTTTAACACTAGAAAGACGGGCTGGGGTCAAATGACCCATTCTGAAGTTACATTGCAAATAAATAATGTTACGCCATATTAAAAAATGTACCGAGACTGAAGCACATCGTCAGCTTGGACATACCAACTTTTCGGTTTCTCTCGAAGAACTTGAAAAATGTATATCTATTTTGTACATAAGGGGTGCTACCGGATCTAAAAATTTATCTGTAAATGATTTGTGGAGTAAAATATGGGGAATACCATTTTATTCAAAAGTCATGTCAAGAGATCGATTCAAAGAACTAATGAAATATATACGGTTCGACATACGATCAGAAAGATCTTCAAGACAGACAACAGGCAAATTTGCACTGATTTCACAAGTATGGAATCGTTTTATTGCCAACTGTGTATCCTTCTACAAACCAGGAGAAAATATGTGGATCTTGTAATAAATGCAAAGCTTTTATTTGTAATAATTGTATATGTAGTGACATATTAAAAAACCCGGGTCGCAGTGCCAAAACCCTGCCGACAATATAGTGTATTTGCTTATACAGGCAGTGTGGCTTTATTATGCAAACTTTAGTCGGTTTTTGGGCAAAATAAAAAATTTAACTCCTTAATACACCCCTTAAAATAACATTTTTTTTCTTAACTGCAATATTATTATCAATCTAACGTCTACATCGAATTAAATACACCCTTGAATAAATAAGTCACTTTCTACAAATTAGTGTTTTCAAAAAATTTGTAAGTCCGGTCCTGTTGGGCCGATTTTATTAAAATTTTAGAGACACTTTTTAATTGCTACTAACGGGTTAAGTATCAATTTTGAAACGATTCTGAGAATTTTTTCGGTATTTTGGGGCCCAAAAACATTTTTCAACCCCTAAAAACTACCCTTAAAATGGCCCGATTACGCCCATTTTAAATAGGCTTCTGGCGATGATGGATTTCAATACGTGGACCAAATTTCGTTAAAATCAATTAAGTCTTTCGAAAGTTATTGCCCGTACACATATATATATATATATAAATATATATATATATATATATATATATATATATATATATATATATATATATATATATATAAACATTTTCGAAAATGGTGCCAAAGTGTTTAGGAGGTTATGAAACGTCGAGAAATTTTGGTCCGACCCCTAGGTCCCGCCATCCGACCGACGCCAATAGTGTATGTTGCCATATGGCAAATACACTAAAAATATAATTCAAGTATATTATTTGTCGTTTTGTTTTATTTTATTTATTCTTAATGTGTCTGTAATAATTTGTCAGTATTTACATACGAATTTTATTAAGAATGACTATTTATGAAATAAGGGGTCAAATGACCCCAGCCGTCTTTGAATGTAAGCCGTTTTTTCAGTCTTTCTAGTGTTAACCTGTTTTACTATTTATCATTCAAAAAAAATAAAATAGGTACACCGAAACCACACAGTTTATCGTCTTTAGTAGTACTAATACTAAAGAGCTAGTGACCTTGACACCATATCCAATATCCATTTCTACATCGCTGGAAATATATTATTATGGATGCTACTAGCCCTTAGCTATCACATGGTGATAAACAGCCGTTTTAACATATCTACTAATATGTCTAACTCGACGTAATTTTTACATACATTGTTTTGTTTTTAAAAATTTGAATGCTACATTGTCTTTTTATCTTTTCAATTAAAACGTAGGTACTTACATCTGTGATGATGTGGTCGAAATGATATTTTATTTATTATAATTCAGTATTTCATATTACAAAGGGCACATTGATTACGGAAATTAAAAACAGTATGATCTAAAAAACTAATCTGTCAGCTAATTTAAGTTTTTAAGACCATGTTCCTCAGTCTGTAGTTAAATGTGAATACTCAGAAAAAAAATTATTTATAAAAAAAATGAACCTACTTCAAAAAACGAAAAGATAAAAAAAAAATTGAAAACGGCGGCAGTTTATTTCGTTAGTTTTAGTACACTTTTTAATTAGCGCCCACCTCAAAATTTTGTTATTTTTATTTTTTAAATTATCTTTTTTTGAAGAAATTTCAGAGTTTTTTTTATGTTTTTGCCTGCAAATATTCATACAAAATAAAATAAGAACAACTCTAGATTAGTAAAGAACTGAATCAACAATATTTTTTAGCAGACTAATAGAGGGAGACTACATTCTGAGCTGAGAAAATGGAAAACACAAAGTTTCCCCAAAAGTGGAAATATTCATTAAAAAAATATTAACAAAAAAATGTTTTTTAAGATAGGCCTTTAATTGAAATGTACTAAAAAAGAAAAACACGTTTTTTAATAATTTAGGATCAAAATTATAAAAGCGGGGGTCGTGACTAGTGAGCAATCATAAAATTTACTTTTGTATTAATTATGAACCGCAATTTTAAAAAAATGTCTTCCTTTTTAGTTGCAACTTATCTTTGTACTAATATTTTATTTTATTCTTTTAAGTCTTTTAAGTTAAAAAAGAAAGGTTTTTAATACAATAAATAATAAAAAATTAAAAAAACTTTCGTGGTTCTATAGCCAAACTTGTCACTATCGCTTGATATTACTGTATACCAGTTTCGCGTCTACTCATAAATAAAGTTTTTTTATTAAAATTAATTGATTAAGTGTATGCAAAATTTCAAACCAATTTATGTGCGTCAAAATTGACTTGCAATATTTGTAGCAGGCAAATAGAAAATCAAATCAAATTAAATAAATGTTCATAATAAAGCATCCTGTATACATTATGTTATGACAAAGATTTGGATCTAACTTTGGCGCGATTCTATAAAAATCACATACAATCTGTATTGTTATCATAAAGAGTCAACATGGAGCGACATTATAATATTGCTGTGATTTTGCCAATATTATTTCTAAGGTACGTTTTTCATTCATATTTTGCTACGTTAATTTATATTTACATACATCCCCGATCGCAATTACTCAGAACTACTCAGAGAAAGTGATCAGTGACGTCACTAACCTGCCCAAGATGAGTCATAACCTTTAAATTTGAATGGGACAGTGCAATTCCGGTTAACAATAGGTCAGTAACGCGTTAGTAATCAGTTGCAGGCTACTCAACTCTCGAGTAGCTAATGGTTTGAATCCACTGGTTTTTCGTCTCATAGATACGCGTTTAAAGTTTTCTTATTTTTGAGACGCGAATGGATGTCATTATAATTTATGGATCACAGAGCTGGACGGTTATTAATTACCAAATAATTAAACTAATATTTTAACTTCTTTTATAAGAAATTGCAATTGAATTACTGTTTTCAAATCAGTAGTTGTTTTCAAAAACTATAAATTCCCCATATATTATGATACCCAGAAATATCGTATTTATAGTAGTTAATAGACTTGGCTAACTCAGATCTGAACCGGTTCAAAGAGCCGACTCCGACAGAAGATCCGTGAGAGCCGACTCACTTTTTTTGAGCCGACGGATCAACGGATCCGCATAACTCAGTGAAACACTTAACACACAGAAGCACATTTTTCACTTACGTATCAGTTCTTGCTTTGATGCATCTGTCAGCTCAAATGACTCATGCATCACATGTTTGGTTATGCATTCTTGATTCTATACAGGTCGTGATATGATTGACTGAACTAGGTAACTCAGTGGCAGACTGCAGTAACATATTCAGAACTCGGCTCTTTTTGAACTGGTTCAGTGAGCTGGCTCACATACGGGATCCAGATGCAAAGATGCAGATCACTAAAAAGACCCGTTTTTCCCATCTTCTGAAAAATTTTCGGACTGCAATGAAAGACTCTTTCTTCAATTATTCACTAGATTTTTTTATGAATCATGATTTATGTAAATAATTAGACAAACTATTAGCCTATTCAATATGTTCGCATTGTTGTTAATTTTTTGTTACTTTCTGACATAGATAATATTTAGCATTACATACGTTAAAACGAGGTAGATGTTTAACAGCTCTGTACACATCTAACAGAGATAACAGAATCGCGGCATAAAATCCCTTTTTTCTAATTATGTTGATTATTAACAAACATTTTTTAGCATTTGCACAGTATATTCTACACCATTTAAAACCAATTACACATTCCCACCTGATTTTCAATTCGGAGTTGCAACAGCTGCGTTTCAAATAGAAGGAGCATGGAACGTGAAAGGTAAAACACATATTATGTATTTTAATGTTTTAAATTTTGAAGGAAATTAATTTATTTTCATATTAGTCTATTACATTTTTTAAACACCTAGTTTGAAGTTTATTTACTTAAGGAGAACCGAATACAAGACAAAAGAACAACAAACTATATTTTCTAAATTCTTTAATGGCCTACATGTCAATACTAATTATTGTGACTTATTCAGGACCTGTAAAAAATATCAAAAGAAGGTGCCATTAGGGAATTTAGTAATCAAATACAGTAAAACCTCGTTAACACGAACTCGTAAAAATCAGGCAAAAAGTTCGTGTTATGTGGGAGTTCGTGTAAACCGAGTATGGCATAAAATACAGTCGTTTTGAATGACCGTTCACACTTCCGGAAGCAAGAGCATCCTCTACCTTTTCTCTGTTTTTGAGAATGGTAGACAGAGTAGATTTCGGAATTTGAAACTTTTCAGCTATGGCTGATTTTGTTAAAACACAGCGATCAACTTCAGTCAAAATTTCGTGTTTAGTTTGCACATCAAGAGAGGTCTGCTTTCGTTTAGACATCTTGAAGAACTGAAGATTGTACGTCAGACGTCAGTTTATATGTTCACTTCTTAACAAAGCCAAATTGTTAAGAAGCCTTTGCCTTTGTTAATTAGTTTACAACCTTTTCAATAAATAAGAGGGGAAAAATTTTGAGGTATGTTTCTATTTATAGAATTTCGAGTGAATTTTTAATCTCTCAGTCCTTTGTCTATTTTTAGAATGTGAGCTAATTACTTTTGTAATCCCTTAAGCGAATCTTTTCTTTTAGTTGTATTGTATATTCATTGACCAAAATGATCAAAATATATGATTTGAGAATTTTTGTAGTTCGTATTATCCGATAATTAACCGTGAAGGGACGAAAAAGTTGTTCGAAGTTCGTATTAACGAGGGTTCGTGTTAACCGAACATAATTACATTAAAGCTTATGTGACCATTGTCGAGAGCAAATTTTTGTTCGCGTTAAACCGTGTTCGTGTTAACGAGGGTTTACTGTATTGTGTTTGGTATCGTGCTCCAGTGTAAAAAGTGTTAAAATTTTTTAAACTCTTGCGTTTGTGATACAAACGTATAAGATACACTAAACTGTTAAGTATTTCAGTATAGGACTAAAAGTGTGAACACTAACAGTTTCGACACTTGAGTAGAGTAATCTGAATTTGACAACTGCCATAACAAATCGATACTTTGGTAAACCTAACTTACACTTTTTATTGTAAATTTATCTACACTACACTAATATACCAAACACACAGGCTATTGTTATTCTTTTGTTTTAATGCAATCATTTAGCTCAAAAAATTAAACTAAAATATAACACGTTTCAGAGCTGATTTTAACAATTAGAGTATTTTAGGTAAAGGAGAAAACATTTGGGATCATATGACCCATTTTTATTCCTACAAAATAAAGGACAGAAGCAATGGAGATGTTGCATGTGATTCTTACCATCATGTCAAAGAAGATGTTAAATTGATGAAGGACCTTGGAGTTAACTTTTACCGGTTTTCAATATCTTGGTCCAGACTTCTTCCATCAGGTAATTTTTTTTTTCAGGATCTGAGTTTCTACATCACATAATCTGATAAACATGGATAGTACATAGGCTTTGAAATGATAAATTTTGAATTCAACTTTAAAATTATTGTACAAGTATTGCAATATATCATCCGTATCTTACACAAATTTCAATTTCGAAAAGATCTCTCAGGTCCTATTTAAACGTAATATTCAAATTAAGAGTTCTTGCAAGAAAATCACACGCAGGGTCATATTTCTTTTGGATTAGAAATTATGGAATTTTTATATATTATATATAGTACACGATCGATAATCCACTGTTCATTAATCCGACACGTCCAGTAATTCACTGTTTTTAAGTATGTACCGGTCTAGAAAAATCGCTCTCTAATCCAACATTTTTACGATATTGCGTTCTGTAATTTGATACACGTCTTTACTTGACAAATATTTTTCTATATTCCAACGTTTCGCTGTATAGCCCGACAGTAGACATTAGAAGGAGAAGACGCCACGTTGTTTGTGTTATAAAAGTTTGTTAATTTTGTAGTAAAAATTGTTTTGTTGTTAAAACCTTTAATAATGCATTATGTATTATAAATATGTATTATATTAAATCGTTTTTGACTTTAGGAACAAAAAAAAGTTAAATATGTAGTTAAAATTTTAGTCCGTGTTTACATCCAGTATTCCGACATTTCCACTAATGCGATACGCGAAAAATTCTGTTGTCGAATTAGTGAACGTGCACTGTACTTCGCAATAGTACCGGCGCTCTAATCATAGTGTTATGAATGGTATCTTTGACTACATCAAAGTTACGTACTAGAGTTGTGTAACTAAGATCTGAACCGGTTCCAAGAGCCGACTCCGACAGAGGATCCGTGAGAGCCGACTCACTTTTTTTGAGCCGACGGATCAACGAACCCGCGTAACTCAGTGAAACACTTAACACACAGAAGCACATTTTACACTTAGGTATCAGTTCTTGCTATGCATTCTTGATTCTATACAGGTCGTGATATGATTGACTGAACTACGTAACTCAGTGGCAGACTGCAGTAACATATTCAAAACTCGGCTCTTTTTGAACCGGTTCAGTGAGCCGGCTCACATACGGGATCCAGATACAAAGATGCAGATCACTAAAAAGACCCGTTTTTCCCATCTCTATTACGTACCTGTCCGTTCAGAAGACGGTCAACGCATATCTAACCTTCTAACGCAACAACTAACTGAAAAAGAGTTAAAGAATTAAATGTTTCATTTTAGGTTACAGTAATTTTGTAAATCCAGATGCAGTGAGATATTACAACGAGGTGTTAGACGAACTAGCGGCTAATAAAATCGATGCTATGGTAACATTGTATCATTGGGATTTGCCTCAACCACTACAAGAAATCGGTGGATGGCCTAATCCCTTGTTGGCTGAATATTTTGAAGACTATGCTCGTGTAGCGTTTGAACAATTTGGTAAAAAAGTCAAATATTGGGCGACTTTCAACGAACCCAAACAGCCTTGTAGTGGTTATGCAGGTGGAATGGCGCCAGATTATAACACGTCGGGAATTGGTGACTATTTGTGTGCTCATACGATTTTGAAAGCTCACGCCAGAGCGTACCATCTCTATAATGATCAATTCAAAAAAACTCAAAATGGTAAGTACGCACGCGCACAAAATTAATTTTAACCGACTATAAAAATATTTCACGCTGTTCTGTTTCTTAAACCCCGGATTCCATTTATTTTTTACACGCAATGTAATTTATTTTCTATTTTCTAATTTTGTAATTCTGTTTTCCTTTTTTTTTCGAGGAATAAATTGATTTATTACTATTATTATTGGTGAGTAAAATTGTCACGGAATTTTCTTACTTTTACTTGTCGGTTTGAATTGGTGCTCTACTGGCGAATCGAACAGTCGAACAATAGCTTAACATGTTCAGAGAGAGAGAGAGAGAGAACCTTTCTTTTACTTACCAGTCATATTAGGGCGAAAACCTTAGACTCTATTCGCGGTACCATGCTTCATTGGCGGCGATATTGCTCGCTAAATGTGCTAAAATTTCAAACAAATTTGACGAGCCAAGAGTCTGACCACGATTTTGTCGCTCATTCATCGCAATAAGACGGCGATTAAACTCGATAATGCATTTGAAAGTCACATAACATTTTTAGCACTACGTAATCTTTATAATCTTTACTTTACTATTTCTAAGTTTTTACCAAATAAATCTTACCACATAACAATATATATGAATTTAAAGAATGCAAAAAAACTTGAACTATAGAAATTTGCTTACAACAGACAATCTTCCTCTTGTACATTAAATATAAAATTAAAATCCGTTAGAAATATCTCATTAAAAAATGTACATAGTGACTCAAAAAGTTAATTAACATAATATTCTTGCTTTATTAAGGATCTGTGAGCTATGTAATAGACACCCCTTATTATGCGCCAAAGAACGCTAGCAATCCAGCTGATGTAGAAGCTGCCGAACGTATGATGCAATTTTCCGTAAGCTACCATTAATATTTATTCATAAATTATCAATGCAAACTTTTGAATAAAAAAATATACGATATTTTTCATTTAAAGCTTGGATTGTTCGGGAATGCAGTCTATAGCAAAACCGGGGATTTCCCAGAAGTGATGAGAAAAGAAGTTGATCGAATTAGTAAAGCACAAAATTTTCCAAAATCACGTTTACCAAAATTTACCAAAGAGGAGATTGAATATATCCGAGGAACATATGATTTTCTTAGTATTAATGCATACACAACGAATTTGGTTGAGCCTTCGAAAGCTGACGTAACCAAACTGCCAGTCAGTTCCTTTAATGATGCCCAAGTTGTTTTGTCGTTTGATCCTAGCTGGCCTAGTTCAAATTCGACTTGGCTTAAAGTCGTTCCTTGGGGAATACGAAAACTGTTGGTTTGGGTTAAAGAACATTACGATAATCCGGAAATATTCATCACGGAAAATGGAGTTTCGTCAAACCAGACATCTATTGATGACGACAGAATACAATATTATAATGTAAGTATTTATATATGTGAACGTTTTCTCCCATACTTTAAAAACATTCGGTGTTAAATTCATCCGATAAAATATTTCGTTATTGTTTTCAGACACCATAAACATAATGCTCCTTAATACAACCCTTAACACATTCCTTACCAAATCATATACGCCATTCAGTGAGTCCCTCCTCCACGATCCATCGTTAAAATGTAATCTTATCACTTGTAAAAAGTTATCAGTTTCATTAACGCTAACAATTTACATAAGTTTGAATTATTTACAGGATTATCTAGATAATGTACTGCAAGCAATGTATGAAGATGGCGTCAAAGTTAAGGGTTACACTGCATGGAGTCTTTTAGACAATTTTGAATGGCTTTTTGGATATACGTAAGTTGCATTATTTCCTTATTCCAATTTTGGAGCATAAGGGTCTATTAACTATACATGATTTTTATGTTCCAAAATCAATTTTCAAAATAATGTTTTATATAAAGATATGGGTGGGTTACACTCTTCGTGGTATAAAAAATATAGTGGGGTCGCGTTAATCCGGATCCCGTCTAGTTGGGCGCATCATATTTGCCGAGCGCTGGCGCACGTACTAGCCCAACACAAGCGGGAAGAAAAGAAATGTTTTTGTTTTTGTTTTGTTTTAAAGGTCGTCAACGGATGATAAAACTAATAAATATCTATGACTTGGTTTATTATTCCCACAGTAACTGTGCAGATGTTGTTTTGATCAGTTCCATAAAAAATCAAACTGTTTATGACTTGGCTTATTATTCTCACAGTAACTGTGTAGATGTTGTTTTGATCAGTTCAATAAAAAAAATCAAAGTGTTTAAGACACCAACGTAATGAAAAACTTAAAATGTCAACTTTTTCCTTTTATTTTTGCTCAGCGTTGTGCCTATAATTCCGATTGGTGAATAGTCCAACTACAAGAGTTTTGACCACGGCATTCTATATTATAATATAGTCGGGCAACTTCGGTTATTGAACACCAATATTATATACAAATCAAATGCCCAATTATCATGAACTAAAATACAAACATAATATGTATTGTTACGTATTTGTTTCAGGGAACGTTTTGGATTATATTACGTAAATTTCACCGATGTCAACAGAGCCCGCACTCCGAAAAAATCAGCTTCATACTATAAAGAAATAATTAAATCAAGAACTACTAAAGTCAATCTTGACTAGTACCTCCTGTTTATTTTTTCGAGTCAACAATATAACATTGTATTATTTATATTAATTTAAATAATAATTGTAAATATTTATGTATATTAATGAATAAATAAATAAAATCGCAACTTTACTTGCCTTTATTTTGCGTCTTCAACGAAATTTCGACTATTCGATATACAGTTTATAGAATATTTAGACCGAATGAGGTTTACTCAGAATTTTTCTCATTTTGTCAATTTGCACCGATTTGATCGGATTTCTACTGTAAAAGCATATTTAATGGTCTTCTTCTTTTTGTATCAAAACATACTTTAGAAAGATACAGATTAGAATAATAATTATGCGTTTAACTTCCGTTTCTTAAGTTTATGTCAACACAGGCGCCATTAGTACCACTACTGTTTTCCACTTACTACATTTTAAACTTCAACTTAATTAATAGCAATGAGCGAATGAAGGAATCATAGGAAATTACGGTAAGATAGGCAACTTTGTGAGCACAGGAGGTTGACAGGTAGTCGGCTATGGCCTATAATTAGTAACCATCTCGATATTTATTTGGAATAAATCGAGGAAAACCACAACAAGATTACCGTTTCTCGTCGAGTGGCAGTAGGAAAAAGCCCTAAGCCACATCTGCCCCCGCTAATATTCGAACCCAGAACCTTCCCAAATGCGAGTTCAGTGCTCTCACCACTACGCTACACCGCTCGGTTACAGATCAGAATAAATACTATCATCAAATAAATCAGTTTTATTGTATTCTTACAAATCAATGAAGTACCTATCTACTGATAATAGATATAACATTTAATATACGTATAAAACAGCACACATACGTGCCAAGAATGGAACATCACGACTAGCACAACACAAACCCGCAACCTGTACGATGTCGCACACTAGATCAGCACAAACCAGCAAATCTTAACGGGTTTGGTGACGCGCGGTAGACATTTTGCAGTTTTCAAGTAGTTTATCAATGCAAATTAATTAATGAAAACGACAAATCACCAGCACACTAGATTGGTCCAGCACGGCTAGACAAAAATTGTAGGCGACCGACTGACGTTCGTTGCTGGTTGCAGGTGCTGATTTGGTGTGCGCTACTTCGTTAAATAACGTGGACATCTTCACGAACATATTTTTTTGCTCCATGCTGTGCTGGTTGTGCTTAATAGACGTGCGCCGCCTTTTATATTTATATTTAATTGATTACGTAATAAAAACATAAAATTCCATTGAAACATTTTTTTTGATAAGGAAAACCGCGATATTTGCCATTTTAAAACTAATCACAAGTAGATAATAATTATAATCATTTAGTATTAACCTAAGGCGGACTTATATTAATATTTATAAAAACCCATGACCTCTGATGTAAAGTGTCTGTAATATAGAATATCTATCTGTTTTGTAATATTTATATTTGATAATCATTTTATGTAATATTAACTTGGAATTTACAAACTGAAATCCTAGAAGTGTCGCGATAAAAGAAAAAAAACCCGGGTCGCAGTGCCAAAACCCTGCCGACAATATAGTGTATTTGCTTATACAGGCAGTGTGGCTTTATTATGCGAACTTAAGTTGGTTTTTGGGCAAAATAAAAAATTTTACTCCTTAATACACCCCTTAAAATGACATTTTTTTTCTTAATTGCAATATTATTATCAATCGAACCTCTATACCAAATTATATACATCTTTCAATAAATAATTCATTATCTGCAAACTAGTTTTTTCATAAAATTTGTAAATCCGGTCCTGTCGGGCCGATTTTATCAAAATTTTAAGGACACTTTTCAATTACTACCAGAGGGTTAAATTTCAATTTTGAAACGATTTGAAGAATTTTTTCGGTATTTTGGGGCCCAAAAACATTTTTCAACCCCTAAAAACTACCCTTAAAGTGGCCCGATTAGGCCCATTTTAAATAGGCTTCTTGCGGTGATGGATTTCCACGCGTGTGCCAAATTTAGTTGAAATCAATTAACTCTTTCGAAAGTTATTGCCCGCACACATATATATATATATATATATACGTATATATATATATACGTATATATATATATACGTATATATATATATATATATAAATATATATATATACATATATATATAAACATTTTTAAAAATGGTGCCAAAGTGTTTAGGAGGTTATGAAACGTCGAGAAATTTTGGTCCGACCCCTAAGTCCCGCCATCCGACCGACGCCAATAGTGTATGTTGCCTTATGGCAAATACACTAAAAAAAATAATGTAAAAAAAAAACAAAATTAGAACAAGGATTTGAAAGAGTTTCATTGATTATATTAACAATTGTTGTGATTTATTTTTCCATTTAGTCTCTACCTGATTAATATTTTTGTTCAATATATTTTATTTTAAATTTTGTGTATATTTGCTTTAAAAAATCAGAACGGAAAAAAGAACACGTGTCATTTTACGTGTGAAATCCCGATTTACATAAAAGATGTGTTTGGTATATCGGTATAATGTAGATAACTCAGTGATATTTACACGTAGGTATATAATAATCCATGATTACACATTTGTATAACAAACGCAATAGTGTCAAAAGTGTCAACAATTTAATGTAAACTGTTAACACTTTTAGTGTCAAAAGTGTCAAGACTTTTTCACTGGAATACAAAACCAAACTCACCTAATGTAACCAAATCACCACCCTGTAGATTTCATACAGTATCTGTCTTTTATTCTACAATAATAGTTACTGCATTGTTTAAAGTTCTTACCGGTCAATCTGAACGGATAAGCGCAGTATTAACGTGGCCTTGTAACTAAACGGTCAAGTGTGATGGCAAAGCAAACAAATTCTTTATGGTTTCTAACACTACTATTAACATCAGTTTGGTAAGTTATTACAACATTAACTATATTAGTTTGAAAAGAGTTTCAAAATGGCTGAGTTCATTGAGATGCTATTGTTAACGAACTTAAGACGCCATATTTAAATTAATATTCTGAAATGTAAGTGCGATAAGAATGTTGACAAAACTGTGAATGTTATTGGCCTCATTCTAAACTGCGTGAACGCATTATTTCGAGACGGGTTGGCAAAAGGTCTTCTTTTAGTGAGTAGCACTTTTTCGGGCATTTCGCGTAATCGTTGCTTGATGTCAATGGTATATACATCGATTCCATGGCTATTACAAACCCTTCTAAATTCTAATCTGAGAACTGGAGAAAGTATGAATTGGGTTAAACTGCATTAGAAATATTTCTTTGCATGTCGAGTTGGGTAGGATAATTCCGAAATACGTTTATTTTCATGTACATGGATTGGAAAAATATAAATAAATAATATATAATAAATACAAACATCACTCAATATAAAATGCCTACAATGCCCTCGATTCTGAGCACTCAATCTTTGCGCTTTATTCGTGAGGAACCGTGCCGCGGCCCGCGACCTAAATACTTTCATTAAATACATGGCAGTCAATTATAAAAATAGTAATAAATTGAAAATATGAATTAGTAGTACATAGGTAATAATTTTTTTAAAAGCTAAGAAGATTTACCTATAATTTTTTTACAGCTGTAATGAAACAAATAAAGTCAATTACAGATTTCCAGATGATTTTATATTCGGAATATCAAGTGCTGCCTATCAAATTGAAGGTGGATGGAATGCCGGAGGTAATTTGCTGTTAATAACAAATAATAATACAGACCAGAATTATTATTGTATTTTAATACTATTACCGCAGTGTCATCTCAAATCTGCTTTTTAGCATTGATGTGCTCTAACAAACGGGTTTTTCCTGTTACGTACAAAATACACTACTACGAGTATGTATAAATAATTCGGTAATGCAAACAGTAAAATAATTCGTAGTTAGTTATATGAATGCCCGTGTCAGTTTATCAACAAGAAAATCTTGATCTATTTCCAAAATGAAATGATATAGAAGATACTAGGATGTTTAGATAGAATAAAGAATTATATAAACCGGCTAGTATCTCCATTTTGTTATATACAAATAGCTACAATTTGCTGTGATATTATGAAACATACGTTGTAGATGTTACAATGCAATATTAGAAAAAAATGTATTATTCAATGTCACTGTCGGGACTCAAACCCGAAACTTCCACTATTGCAGCAGATGAGTTATCATTAACTCTGCAGTGATATATTCTTATAATTAAAGAATGATTTGTAACTGTTTCCACATCATGCGAGAGTAAATTTATATTGCAATGTAACGTCAACAATGGATGCTTTATTCTATTATAACGAACTTGTTTGTTTGTTTATTCAGCTCTTATGTACTAGCCGTAACGAAAATTATTATTCTTATTATTAATTTTACGCCTTCAATGTGTCAACTGAGTAAAGTAAAGGAACTAAAATCCTCAAAGTCTTGCTATTCTTTTAGTTAAATTCATATGCGAATGAAAATTATTTACAGGAAAAGGACCCAACATCTGGGATAATTTAACTCACGAGCATCCAGAACGAATTTGTGGTCAAGGAAATGGTGACATATCATCAGATGCTTACCATCATGCCGTTAAGGACATCGAACTTCTAAAAGATTTGGGCGTTAAAATGTACCGATTCTCGATATCGTGGTCACGAATGTTACCGACTGGTTTAGCGGACAATGTCAATCCAGACGGAACACGATATTATAACGAATTAATAGATGGTTTAATTAAAAATGGTATTCAACCTATGGTTACACTGTACCATTGGGATTTACCTCAACCATTACAAAATCTTGGCGGATGGCTGAATCCAAAATTAGCTGACTATTTTACGGATTATGCCAGAGTTGTGTTCGAAAATTTTGGCGACCGAGTCAAATATTGGTTAACATTTAATGAACCGAAAGCAATTTGTGAATTTGGTTATGGTGGTACCGGCGATGCCCCGGCCTTGAATATGACAGGTATTGGCGGATATCTGTGCGCGCATACCTTGATTCGAGCCCATGCCAAAACTTATAATCTGTATCATGGTGTGTTTAATTCACAGAAGGGTAAGATAAGTATTTCGGTGGATACGGAATGGTTCGAACCAAAGAATTGGAGTAATCCATCTGATGTGAAAGCCGCAGACAGAAAAATGATGTTCAATGTATGTGATCGTTCAGAATTATCTGGAAAAACTAAACTTGTAACCAGAAACCATCTAAAAGTTTTCATCTCCTAATGAAACTCTTCTAACTGATGTTATAATAAATTTACTGGAATATTGCTACATCAACACAAATGTGTCAAATATAGAACTTTAATAAATGTATATCGTCAAACTTTATGTTTTCAGTTCGGTTGGTTCACAAACCCAATATTTTCAAAAGAAGGCGACTATCCAAAAATAATGAAAGATCGAGTAGCACGCATTTCAAAACAGCAACATTTTCCAAAATCACGTTTACCAGAATTTACTCCTGAAGAAATTAAATCAATAAGAGGAACATACGATTTTATGGGACTGAATGTTTATACATCAAATATGGTCGATTCTGCTGGACCCGATGGTGATGCTATGGTCACCGATCAACCCAATTATTGGGCTGACATCGGTGTCTATACTTGGTTTGACCCGTCTTGGCCTTCGACTGGAGCTGATTGGTTAAAAGTGGTACCGTGGGGATGCAGGAAGTTATTAAAATGGATCAAAGACCATTATGACAATGTGGATATAATCATTACCGAGAATGGATATCCTCAAAATGGTATCGAAGATTGGGACCGAATTAGTTTCTTCAATGTAAGTTAATATTATTATATCGTAAATAATTTCACACACTTGAAGCCCCGGCGTATCGCCTCTTAAAGTATAAGCAAAGCTTGTGCTACTCTGTTGTGAACATCTAGAATGGGTTGCCAGAGCAAATGAGAACCAAGTTCGGCTATAAACATTACAGCATTGTTTTGAAACGTGGCAATGCTATGTTTACCTCTATAATTTTAGGTTAACTTGCCCACATCTTGTATTATGATTACCTACAAGAATTTTTTAATAAAATACAGAGAAATTATCTTGATGATATTCCAATTTACAGTGTCGCATGTAAATCAAATTTATTTGGGTATCACTCAAAAATGAGTAATGCTAGAATTTCAATTGGAATTGGAATATTTTGAAGACGGAAAATTGGGCTAGATTCATATGATCAATTTGAACACAAAATCTTATATTTTAATTATCTTATTATTTTAAAATTCCAGAAATATTTAACTGCAGTTTTGGAAGCCATACATGAAGATGGAGTCAATGTCAAAGGTTATTGCGCTTGGAGTTTTCTTGATAGTTTTGAATGGTACGGCGGTTATTGGTAAGTTCGTATCGTTAGTACCTATATATACAGAGTGTTTTATTTTCGATGTATTTGCGGAATTAAACATCATATCTCAAGGTGTAATGAACGAAAAATAAATCTGAGAATATCGTTCGACTCTACATACTCAGAGGTTTTGAAAATTAGAGTGTTTTAGTCTCTGCATTATTTAACTGTATTTTTTTTCTTTCTAATATTGTAATGCCCTATTTTACGAATTGTGGAACTGTTTTTTCAACCATTTAGTTTAATAATTATTGTATCATAATTTTTAGCTCAAAGTTTGGATTATATCAAGTTGATTTCAATGATCCAAATCGAAAACGAACACCAAGATATTCTGCTATGAATTATAAACAAATTATAAAAGACAAAGTTATCAACCCGCAATGGAAACCACAAATATAAACCTAGTTGACAACAGTCTGGTGTTAATATTTTATCTTGTATTCGGAAAACGCCACTGATTATTTTCATTATATTTATTATAATTATAAAAAATAAGTACACAATAATGCTGGAAAAAAATGATATATACGTGATAATAATTTTTTTATGAAAATATGTATTGCCATTAAATATGAATAAATATAACAAGCAATCATTTTTTTAGAAGCCATGGGGAGACTGAAAGATTTATTTATTTTTTGTAAAATTTAAGTATTCGTTGGAATCAATATTCTATAAGCATAAAGCATTTGAGAAGTTTCGAATTTAATAAAAAGTCGTGTTTTTAAAACGACCTTGAAAAAATTATAAAAAATGTAACGAACACACGTAAGACGTCTGTACGAATTTGAAGTTCAAATTTTTTTATAGTTTACGTCATAGTCCAAAAAATTTACACTATTTCTGAAATAAATAAGAAAATATTACAATAAAATATTAAAATGCTTATAATTATATCACAGTAAAATACAAAATATTTAGAAAACAAAAACATTATTAGAGAAAGACAAATATCATCTAATACTAAATAAAATAATACTATTTACAAATGCTGGAAGAGAAAATTTTGTGTTAATTTTTTACATACATTATTCCTAAAAAAATATATCAAAATCTTATAATAAAAATGACTTAGATTATTGATTTAATAACATGAAGGCTTTTTTAACCAAAGGGTCCCTTGACGATTAATATTTCAGTTCTTTATAAGACGATAAAATATATTAAAATACTAAAATAAAAATACCTGTCTTCCAATATCATTATTGGCAATAAATGTTAATCGTCTAGGGGTCCCACAATAAATTATTTTTAACACTTTTCAAAGTTTTCAGTGTGATTTAAAAATGTGTGTCCAAATTTAGATATTTATTTTTTTATAATTTACGTCTGAATCTCGTAAATTGATCGAATCAACAATCAAATATGTTTTTTCAAAAATTCAGCATTCATTGTTTACCAGATTGTTGAAAACATCATACTAAATCATTTTCAAGACTGCAAAATAAAAAATAAAAATTTTCAAATTGTCATTTAAACAAAACTAACCAAACACATTAAAACAGGGCACAGTTATTACCTTCATATTTATTTATAAGCTATGGAAATTTCGTCGAGTTGAGAAAGAGATGGTTGATTATAGACGCTCGATAATTGATGTTGTTACGTTTAGTCCAGTAGTTCATACAAAGTTGTTATATAAGTTTGTGCCATTTGCAGAGTTTCATATTTAGACAATTGTTTGTCATTACCTAAACTTGGCAAATATTTCCTCAATCTATCAAACGCTTCATTTAAATTCTTCATTCTTCTACGTTCTCTTGCATTAGCAGCCAGTCTGCGCTTTCGAGCTATCACCGAAGTTGGTTGAGTCTTCAATTTTTTAATATCACAATTTTCAAAAAAGTTTTTATGTCCTTTAGACATTAAACGTTCACTCGCTGTACCACTAGAATTACTTGCAAAGCTAACCGTCGATTCTGATCCGTCCGTTGACAAAAAATGTTCACTTCCGTCTTCAGAAACGTCAAATTTTATTTGAACATTTCTGAGCTCCGAACTTTTGTCACTCTGTGATGATTCGAATACGGAGTATAAATCAGTATAATTTTTAGTTTTACTTAACTCTTCAATTGAACCAGTTTTCAAATTAAGCGGCGAAATAATGTTTCGATTTAAGTTTTCAAAATACATTTTATTTAACGCGTCGTCGGAATCAATATCCGATATAAAAGATTTATCACTGAGAAATAAGTAAGGACAAATTTTAAAATTTGTCATTTTTTCAAAGAATTGTGAAAGACGATCACTCACTGAACTTGGATTGTGATCTAATATGCCACTTTACAGTGCTTCTGATTTTATATATTGCAGACATAATATAAGGATGTCCGAAGGGGCTGCATTAACCCCACCACAACAACCACCGAGCACGGGTGTCTGTTGTTGATGTTCGGGTGTTTTTTGTGGAGCCCTGAGGCGCCGCCGTCTTGTAAGCGCGTGCCACTTGACCAATATTAAAATACGAATAAAAGAAATTGCTTTAAAAGTAGTCGTGGCAAACCTACCATTCATTGGGAATTATCAATTAATGTGAATAAGCGATGTCAAACAATTTTTAAAAAGGAAAGATGTTATCAAGTCAACTGTTATCAAGTAACTGATTTGAATAATTTCGACGCTGTTGTGCTCACAATGCTTACGAAATGACGTCACTACGGTTAATAAAGTGACATCAGAATATTATGTTTTTTAAATAGCACAGTAACCTTAATACTTTATTTCGTTTCAACGGATCTTTCAATTTGTCTCGGATTTTACAATGTTGCTCAAACTTGCGTATCTATATTTGCATACTGTGTATCTAATAAAAATGCTATGAAAATATTCCATGTGAGTCCCTATTCTGCTTGAAACGTATCTCAAAATTGGAATCATTTTTTTTAGTCGCGTAACAGATTGATGTTCCATATCTATGTTCTGGAATAAATGTTACGCTTTTTTGAAAATAACCTAGTGTGTAGCGATGTCGTTATTTAAACAACGCTTCCATGACTCCTCTATTACAAACCCCCAATTCCGAAATTATTATTCGAGATCCAGTAAAAGTATTATTTGGATTTTCAAGTTATTATTAAAAAAATAATAAATTGGAAATATGAATTGGTGCTTGACTAAAATAATTGGCGACCAAAAAAATACACGCATTAGAAATAACTTCTATATAAGTTTTTAAATTTTATTTTAATTTGATACCTTTTCTTAAAAATGGTTTCAAAATTGTTTATTTTGATACGTGAAGTTAAAAGGTAGAGCTAGAATGTCTCGAGTACAGTTAATACCTAAACGAAAATACTAATTTAATTCAATAAATACAAAATAGCATTGATAAAATCACAAAAAGAGTTTGTAATGTTGACTTAGGACTACATAATCTTTAAATAAAATGATTAATCAATAATCTATACAATATCAAAGTGAATATCATAATGCTAAGAATATAATATTTAGACATTAAATAATAAAATTCAATTTGCTATCATATCATCCAAAATATTCAAGGTATAAAAATGTTATGTTAGGACTGTTATTTATGTCTAGCGAATTGTAAATACAGTCAAAGCCCTCTAAGTGCACGCTCTCTAAATGCACACGCTCTCTTACTGCACACGAACTCGCCCTCTAAGTGCACGTTCCCCAGCCCCCACTTCGAATAATCTGCGACCAATCACGTGCGACCGTAAGCGCGCTATTTTCAAACTTTCCATTTCCATCATATTCATAGAGTTTTAGAGATATTGTTTATAGCATCTGATTGAATAAAGATAGCTATAGGAGTTAGAAGAATGGGGACGAAAAAGATCGTAGGGGAAGTGTGCACTTAAAGGATGGGCTCGGTTCCGAGCTGTGCACTTAGAGGGCTTTGACTGTAACATTTAATTTATATCTGAATTATTTTTATAAAAGAGTTACATTAGGGCTTGAAATTCGATGAATAGTATTTATTTATCACCTAGCAGTCGAATTGGCAGACAGAGAGTAGATTATAGTCACTCGACTCAACGATAAAAATACAAAGAGGTAAATTGGGTTATTTGTGCGTTTTCCTACATTAATCTTAGAAACTACTTTGCCGATCTGAAAAATTATATTCAGAAGACAATACGTATGGCACTTAGTTCTCTATGTCTATGGTTGTCATCAAGTAATCATGGAATTGAAATTTGTTTTTTATGAGCTCAGGTCGAAAAATATAGATAGAATTTCATACTTCACCAACGTTACGTGCAAATAGTTATATCTAGGTTAATTTTGCAAAAAATTGATACAAATTGTAGATCTGTGAAAAGGGGAGATTCTGTTCTATAAAATGGAACCATTTTCAGATTGATTCGACTGCATAATACACCAAAAATTGTAAAATTGTCGGTTGGTCTGTATGTAAGTTTTAATGCCATTAACTGTCAGAGTTATGTAGGCCTAACTAGAGTTGGGTAACTTAGATCTGAACCGGTTCAAAGAGCCGACTCCGACAGAAGATCCGTGAGAGCCGACTCACTTTTTTTTGAGCCGACGGATCAACGGATCCGCAGAACTCAGTGAAACACTTAACACACAGAAGCACGTTTTACACTTACGTATCAGTTCTTGCTTTGATGCATCTGTCAGCTCAAATGACTCATGCATCACATGTTTGGCTATGCATTCTTGATTCTATACAGGTCGTGATATGATTGACTGAACTAGGTAACTTAGTGGCAGACTGCAGTAACATATTCATAACTCGGCTCTTTTTGAACCGGTTCAGTGCGCCGGCTCACATACGGAATCCAGATGCAAAGATGCAGATCACTAAAAAGACCCGTTTTTCCCATCTCTAGGCCTAACACCAGTGCATTCAATTTATTATTTTTATAAATCGAAAATCCACTCGATACTTTTAACAATTTTCAAAGTAGAATCTTGCAATAGACGGACCACGGTTCACACAACGATCTAGACGGTCTCAACTATTTTCATACTGGCCATTTTTTTTTTGTATAAATTGAAAGTTTAAGAAAATAGTAGTCAATTACCTGCAGAAAATAAAAATAATTGGGTATAGTAAAATCATTTTAGCTCCTGTATAATTTTTAACAATAGTTTTAGAAGTAAAATATTACACAGGAACCGTAACAATGGTAACGGTAATTAGACGAGAAGGTAATCAGGTATATTAACCTCTGCGTCTGCTTGAGTTCTGCTAAAGAATCTCCAATGCTGTAACCACCATCACGCGATCATCTTTTGTTATAAAACAAGTTAAAATCGCTGGTCGCGGTTTATTTCATTCTTTTGTTTGTGTACAGGTTACAATTTTGAGATAACATGATCGTATAAGAAATATTTGTTGACGGAATCTATTTATCCTTTTTGTTAGATTTAAAATTATCGTTTTGTGTTCCATGTGTGGTTAAATTTTGATAGATATTGCTCAAATTAGTATTTTGAATTGGTCTGTAAAGATGCTTTGATAGCGGAAATGCATTGTTAATGCCTAGTTTGATTTGAAAAAAAAAAAATTTTTACACTGTTTGATGTACAAATACAAAAAAATATATTATCAACAGCTACTTTATATTGTCAAATATAAAATGGATTTTCTTAAAGAATAGTAATATAATATATGTATTTTTGTTATTATTATATTATTTCTTATACCATTAACCCCAAGTAGTAACAAATAAGGAAAAGGTCAGGTGTGTCGTGGCCACACTCTGAAGAAGTGAAACTTTTTATTTAATACAATTTTATTATTTATATCGTGTTCATTATTTTATATTAAATAATTTTCAAAAAATAAAAAAAAAATATTGTGTTATATTATAATGTACTGTTAAATTTATTATTTCTTTGAAGCATTCATTCTAGAAAGAAATATATAAATAAGAATTTAAATCTGGGTTTGATATTTCCAACATTTCAATATCCTGAACTAGCAACAGTCCTTGATAATTTCATTTTTCAGAAAAATCTGCGTTGCTCTTTAGAAACGAGAGAGAGAGAGAGAGAAGATTATACACGTTCAACAACGAAGCTTTTAACGTCTCGATAAAAACTGGCACTGTAGAGAAAGAAACCGCGGGTAAAGGCTAGTATAATATAAAATACGTAAATGTAAAGCCTGTATTGTCATCTCAAATTTACACTCAGTAATAACCAAATAATCGTTGCAGCAGAAAAAATCACGATAATGTTCGTTTTTATAAACTTGTGAAACATTAATGTAATTTTTGACATTTCGGGTAAAAAATTAAAAGGTGAGACAGTGTTGGGTTTGTCATAAAAACGCCTTAATGATGACATCGGCCGTGTAATGATCTTGCAAAGGTAATTAAGGAACGCCTTCCGGCCAAAGACGAGGCATCTTTGAAACAATGCCGTTAATATGTCAAACATTTTCAACAAGATTGTAAAATTGTGTTTTATTTATTATAAATATTCATCCTAAGGCGAACGAAGTAGATTAAATTTAAAAAGAAGATGTTTCTTCTTAAAATTTAGTTTGTGTTAATTTTTTAATTTAATATATTCTAAAACTAGTCGTATTTACCAGACGTTGCCCGGGACAGACAAATGACAATCTCCCGTTACGATAATGTAATTAGATATACGTATAGTCCAAAATTTCTTCAAAAAAGGCCGCTAAAAATCGGCGTTAATTTACGCTGTTTAATGACGTTTTTGAAAGAGATTAATTTTTCTTTTTTTTAGTTTTGCTCCTAAAACACTTTTTCTGTAACCTAAATAATAAAGTTGAGAGCTACCTGCCCAAAAGATGATATAATATAAGACTAAAAAAAATAATCATGTTTAGGGTGACCCTGAGCGTCATATATTAAGTACATTAAAGATTTAAAAATAGTATATTACACCATAAGGGCAGAAAGTTGAAATTCCTGGCCGTATGGTGTATACTATTTTTCTTCATACCATGCCGAAAGTACGTATTTTCATGCCGGCATGCGAGTAATTCCAGCAGTGCATAAATGTTATGCTTTCTGCTTTAAAATCGAAGCGTACTTTGGGCATGGTATGAAGAAAAGTATTTTTTGATAGTAAATTAAGTGATAAATACTATTGCCTTGAGAAACTAGCTGTGAATCAATGATAGCAAGATGAACATCCGCACTCGTGTTAGATTTTGTTTTACAGCTATAAAAGAGACATTAAAAATAACTACAGTATTATTTTATTTGAACAATTAAATAGGAATTAAGTTGTATGCATTGTAAAACTGTAATATAAATATTAACAAGAACTGAGTTGTAGATAAATAGTGTATCCAAAAATTATACGTACATATATCATTGTTTTAAAGTCTAAGCTAACTTTGGACAAAGATTACACATTCAGCAAAACGCTTTAAACAACATCAGGTCGAAGTAGAAATGGGAAAAACGGGTCTTTTTAGTGATCTGCATCTTTGCATCTGGATCCCTTATGTGAGCCGGCTCACTGAACCGGTTCAAAAAGAGCCGAGTTCTGAATATTATGTTACTGCAGTCTGCCACTGAGTTACCTAGTTCAGTCAATCATATCACGACCTGTATAGAATCAAGAATGCATAGCCAAACATGTGATGCATGAGTCATTTGAGCTGACAGATGCATCAAAGCAAGAACTGATACGTAAGTGCAAAATGTGCTTCTGTGTGTTAAGTGTTTCACTGAGCTATGCGGATCCGTTGATCTGTCGGCTCAAAAAAAAGTGAGTCGGCTCTCACGGATCTTCTGTCGGAGTCGGCTCTTTGAACCGGTTCGGATCTGAGTTACCCAACTCTAGGTCGAAGTTATGTCTAAGCCCAATGTTGAGTTTACTGAATAATCGAATGCGGCAGTGTTTGTTGTCTTTTATTTAAACAAAGTTGCGTTCAGTTTTCGATAAAGAGTGTTTTTTCTCGCATTTGAGTTTAGAGGATAGGATAATTAGAATCTGATATCTCGAACCGTTATTAGTGTATTTGCCATATGGCAACATACACTATTGGCGTCGGTCGGATGGCGGGACCTAGGGGTCGGACCAAAATTTCTCGACGTTTCATAACCTCCTAAACACTTTGGCACCATTCACCATTTTTAAAAATGTTTATATATATATGTATATATATATATATATATATATATATATATATATATATATATATATATATATATATATATATATATATATATATATATATATATGTGTGTGTGTGTGTGTGTGCGGGCAATAACTTTCGAAAGAGGTAATTGATTTCAACTAAATTTGGCACACGCGTTGAAATCCATCACTGCAAGAAGCCTATTTAAAATGGACCTAATCGGGCCACTTTAAGGGTAGTTTTTAGGGGTTGAAAAATGTTTTTGGGCCCCAAAATACCGAAAAAATTCTTCAAATCGTTTCAAAATTGAAATTTAACCCTCTAATAGTAATTAAAATATGTCCCTAAAATTTTCATAAAATCGGCCTGACAGGACCGGACTTTTATGAAAACGTTATTTTGCAGATAGTGAATTATTTACTGAAAGGTGTATATGATTTGGTATAGAGGTTCGATTGATAATAATATTGCAATTAAGAAAAAAAATATTATTTTAAGGGGTGTATTAAGGAGTAAAATTTTTTATTTTGCCCAAAAACCAACTTAAGTTCGCGTAATAAAGCCACACTGCCTGTATAAGCAAATACACTATATTGTCGGCAGGGTTTTGGCACTGCGACCCGGGTTTTTTTTCTTTACTTAGCTTCTAAATAACTTTGATAAAGATCCCACATAAACTTGAACATATTACAAATGCACTTACTGCATGTTCTTCGTTTAATACTGTCATATGTTTAATTTTTCATTTATACATAAGAAAAAAAGTTATGTTGTTATACATTATTTTTAAACCTATAATTTTATTAATGGTGTTATAATTGATACATATTTTTTATTTTAGTTCACCTAGAAGCAAATAAGAATTTTATTATTCTATAAGTACTTCTATATTAAGTCTATGTACATAGTTTAGACTAGGATGTCAAATTAACAAGCTATTTATTATGAACTTTTATATAGTGTGTTCAATAAGAAGCGCCAAAAAATCAATATTGACCACGTCCCTGTTGAGATGACTCAGACATTTTGAAAATATCATTTTTTGAAAACGGAAATGCAAAGTACTGTTACCGCTATATAATTCCGCAACCTTAAAAATCGCAAAATCAAGAACGGTATTTTTTTCAAACATCATACCAATGTAAAGACACTATTGCGTTTGCTATACAAAAATGTAAGATGCACTGACCTGTTTGATATTTTAGTGGCGGACTAAAAGTGTAAGCACTAGCAGTCACGAGTAATATAATGCAATGTAGTGTAGATCACGTGACAGATGTCTGGATTTGAAAATTTCTAGAACGAATTGATACTTTTGGTAAACCTAACGTACACTTTGTACTGAGTAATTTGCCCTATACATGCCTATAACGCACCATGTAACGGTTTCCTTAGAGTCTGAAGGTTTAGAACAGAATTCCTTTAAATATTTTATCAAGATGATATTTGATCAAAATTACAATATCCTCTAAATGATCTCCTCCAATCAAGTTACGTGGATCTAACTTGTTCATAACTTGCTTTCATTCAAGCGTTTTTTGAGTATACGGAATGATACTTAATTTTAATTTTGACTTTTAATAATTCTTTACAGAGTGGTATAAAATGATAATAAATAATATTATTTTACAACTTTAAATATTAATAACTTGATATCTGTAACGTTGTAGCGTTACAACCAATATCACCATATCGAGCAATTATCATAGTTTTTGAATTTCTACAGGTATTTTGAGACTAGTAACTTTTAATTTTAATTTCTATAAATTATCGTAGATTTACAATTGGCAGTTATTCACGTTCATTGTGGCTTCTAAGAGATTTTTTGTGAATATTCAGGTAGGAGGTTCTAGCCTATAAGGACGAGTTTTTCATCAACAGTCTTACAATAATTTAATGAGCGATGACTACTTTCCTCAGGCGCTAATTACCTTTGCTGCCCAGCGTCTATAACCACTTTTCTCATTGATTTTTTTATATAAGTTAAAAGTCTAAGATATATTTAAAAATTCAAGTCACTATGAATACAAGCATAGTAGCGGACACGTGCATATTTAAAAAAACAAAACATGGATGTTTCGCGTGCCATAGTTAATAATGTGCGTGCGTGAAGCAATTGTTTTAAAAATTAATGCTTTTGTTTGTTTGTGGGCGAGCAATTGTTGCTAAAATTATTTTAAATTAATATTTTATTTGTAAATACAAATTATGTGTCTCGCAATTTTAGTTCAAAATGCTTCGGGACTATTTACTTTTAAAATTAAATACAGTGTCTATGCTGTAACTACATACAAAACGAGTTACAGGCAGGTCTAAGCGACCTTCACGCTAGATTTGAATTACTTCAGACACGTATAGGGAGAAAATTATAGTCCAAATGTGTTTAACAACATAAACATCCCTTAAGCAATCTATCGGACTCCACGTTACAAGATGTCCTTTATTTTCACTGAACATAAAAAGTAGTCGGGTAAAAAGGTATTACCTATAAAGTTTAGTTAGTAGTGTTAGCCCATAAACATAGGAATATAGAGACAGAGCATGCACCTACTAGAGTTTTAGACACGGGGGTAAAGCCAATTAAGGGACGCGACGCGGTGAGTGGTGTCCGCTTCTCATTGGCCGGCGCCAATTATAAACATATTTTTGGATCCTTTCATTCAATACTCTACACAGTTGGTTTGGTTGACTTTTAATTTTTGTATGTCCACAATATGGCGTCTAAGTGTCCCCCATTTCGAATGTTACGTGATGTCATAAATTTGTCCAGCTGTTTAAGAATTAGTGCAATGACACAAACAAACCTGCAAACCTACATAGTTATTTTTCAAAATAGAAAAGTCAGTTCGTCTTTCGTACTGATGTTATCCGTCAAAAAGAAATGCGTTCTGAAATCACACGTAAGCATGGAAAGACAAAACAAATGTTATATTATAATACTTGTTGTATTATGTCAAATGTCTGTTTTTTTGGATGGTAGTGTCCCAAAATATTTGTCACTGACCCCGTCTACATTACACAACTTAAAACGGTATTACTTTAGGGTGATGTCAGAGGGTTCAATTTTTGTTCATTTCTGTTTTTCATTCAGAATATTTCAATCAAAATGAAACGTCTGAACACAAAATGAACCAATAATGAAAAATGAATTCATTAATGAACAATGCTAGATAATGGCATTCGGCATAATGTATATAATGTCAACAGTGGGTGTTTCATAATTGCAGTAACATACGATAGCTATAAACTGTATTATTATTATTTAAAGGCAATTAAATGTATTATGATGTAGATTAATATTGTTAAAACTAATATTATTACTGAAAATTAAAATCGATACCAACTCGAGTTTAATAAATTACAATCACTTAATAAAATATAACAAACAACTGCCTGAAAACAATAGGAAAATTCCATTTTATGTATTACAGTGAAACCTGAGAAATTGGAAAAAGAAAATAAATCCAACCAATTGACATTGGTCGTAATATAAGACATATGATATTCGTCTTAGTTGCTATTTCTTTTTAACAAGTCGATTTCATGCCAAAAAACCGTTGACTTTTTTATTTTTAAAATATTTACGAAACTTCAAGGCTTAGAAAAAGAACTGTTTAACAGAATCTTCGTGTAAAAACGAGTTTAATTATTAAACATTAGGAATAGTTCACCGTTGTAAAAGAAAAAAAAACAAAGTTTAGCACATATTTCTTTTGTGCATGAACCGAGATTCTCCAAAAACACCAGAACTTTCCCACTTTCTGTATACAGGTTAAAGATCTTACCAAAATTCAAATTTGATTCGCTCATTCTTTTGCCAATAGCATGCTGAAAAACACGTTATTTACTCTTCAAGAACCTCAAATAGAGAAAATACTGTAATATTACTAATATTTACCTCTTGTGTTATATACAGTAATCTGAGTCTTCGAGCTATTTTAGTATGCAATGTCTATTGAATTCTAAATCTACATTTCCGAATTCAAAATGATATTTCACTGTATATAATATATACTATATTACAATCGATTTATAAATTCTTATCAGTATGATAGAAGTTTTATAAATATTGAAAATTCTGTAGGCAATGAAATTATTTCTTAATCACTTTACGGAATCTGTCGTAAAAACACAATAAGATTGTGAAGTTATAACCGAATTCTCTTGAAATTTGTAAATTGTACTGAAATAAAATAAAAATTTTAAATAATTTCAAAATGAATTTGAATGAAATATTAACAAGTTCAAAGTTTTTCGATTCGCAACTGTTATTGTACAAGTTCTCGAGATTCTTAGGGTTAACTGTTTTTACTGTTGATCGAAGAAATGATCGGATTTTTTACAGACTTAATACTTCGAGTTATTGTCACTCTGCTATAATTATGTTGATTTTGGGTATTGGAGATATATCAATTTTTATCACAGATAAATTTGAATTCACTGATTCTAAAGCAAAACTCACATTTGATCGTGTAGCGTTATCGGTAAATTATTATTTTCTGAAGATCTACGCTTACACGTGTCTATTATTAGGAATGATTAACGCGACAAAAATGGTAGAAATTCATTTACAAATCGGCATGCTTCATGAAACGTTCAAAAAACATTTTGTAACAGTAGATTATACAATTTTAAAACGTGGAATTTTTATTGGTATTGCAGCGATTTTGATAATAACTTCATGCCAGTTTTATATTTGGAAAATAGATTTTTTAGAATTCATCACAATTTTGCCACTCACTCTAAACAGTTTTGCTATTGAATTCACATGTTTTCAACTCATTACATTAATATTTGTTATGAAAGAAAACTTCAGAATATTAAATAATTTATATATGAAACATATTCTAATTAAACCGAAAGCAAATTATAAATATTTGCCTGAAGATAACTCAATAGTTCTTGTCAAAAAATTATACGAAAGAGGTACGTCAAACATTTCAAAAAAACTTTTTTTCTTTTTTGTCCTTGGTAATTAATATAAAATGATGAAGAATGACTTTTTTAGTAAACACTTATTTGTTATTTATAGCGACGTTTCGTCCTTTTCTTGGGACTTTTTCAAGTATTTTTATAGTATTTATTATATTATAGGTATGTCGAACTCTCGAAGAGATGGAAGCTATCTCTCAGTTGATGGTATATTTTCAATTTACAATGAAATGGAAAATCTATGTAGAATGATTAATTCTGCGTACAGTGTTCAGATTATTATGTTTATAATCAAAACAATATTTTCCATTTTAATTTATATCAATGGACTATGTAACCATCTGAGTGCTAAAATGGTTCTGCAAGATATTTGTGGGTTGATAATTGTGATAATCTTATTATTTTGTATTATTACAATTTGTTCCATAACGTCAGGGGAAGCTGCTAAACTGGCAGATTTGTTACATCAGTCAATTGGAATTGTTCCAGAAACAAAGGTAGAGTAGACTTTCTTTAAGGTGACTCTTCAGCAGCTGACCTCTTATTTCCTCACACAGCTCTATATTATGAGCATTTGAATTCCGAAAATCTCTAATTAAAAAAAAAACTTTATCCAATCTTTGGTTTCTAAATAAACAATAAGTAGATATGTGGTATTATTTTTCCCGTCTGACTTTTAATCAGATTATTACTTATATTATTTGATCTAAATAAATAATTAAAAATGACAAAAATAGAGAAATTTTTACACAAAATTAGATAACACAAAAAAAATTCCAAAAATTGTTGAAAGAGGTAAAGAGAAGCTCTAGTATTCGGTTCTCAAATATGAAAAAAATAATTTTTACTACAACTATTTGTAACAGTAAGATAGCTATAGTTTGCTACAAGTCTACAGAAACACCCATTGTTCTACTATAGCATTGTAGCGGTGGGTGTTTCTTAATAATTGTAGCTATTCTGCTGTTATTATAATAATAATAATAATAATATTTATTTACTCCATGAAACATCGATAGATGGGAGTTTGTCAAAAAAATTACAAAATTTACAAAATTACAATCATCATGGTATAAAAAAATTAAAAAGTTATGTTAAAATATTCGTCCACAGAATAGAGTTTTAAAGCTGTCAGTAACGATTTTTGATTGAGTCTTACGAACTATACCGTAATATATGATATTAATGTATTGTTAATTAATCAATTTTCCACTTTTAACTGGTCTA
This sequence comes from Venustoraphidia nigricollis, assembly GCA_034508555.1. NCBI lineage: Eukaryota > Metazoa > Arthropoda > Insecta > Raphidioptera > Raphidiidae > Venustoraphidia > Venustoraphidia nigricollis. The sequence goes on from JAVRKA010000006.1 coordinate 8,117,486, forward strand.
ATGATATAGATATATTCCGTGACTAGGTCTGATTAATGAATGAAAATTTAATTTTTGATTCATCCACAACTCACTATTGTGAAGGTTGCATAAGGTAAAAATTAGCTCTCGCATGGTGTGCAAAATCAGTTACAAATATGCTTTAAATATGAAGAAGATTGATTCAATTGATTATTTGGATGTCACTGTTGAGTAATTGACAACTCGTTCCGCCGCGATACTGGAAAGATTCGGGTTGGAATCCCGACGGTGACAATATTTAAAACAAATGTTTCTAATATAGCATTCTAACAATTGTAACAAACTATAGCTATGCTACTCTTATTAATTTAGTCTTGCGAAGCTTAGTGAACATTTATTAATAATATAACCTCTTTACGGTCCAGATTCTTACCTATTCTTTTCTTCTGGCACATCGACGGATTATATTCAACGCATGCTATCTTGTCGATATTAATTACGGTTTGTTATTTTCGGTAAGTATCTACACAATTTATGACCCCATTTTGTTCCGAAATTAGTCATGTTTGGAACTATGTCATCATGGAAACTCTTATGAAAACTACTTTCAGAATCATACCAGAAGTCTATAATTATAGATTTCTGGTTACAGAGCGCATTGTCAGGAAATCTAATTAGACAGTGATCTCAAATTGTAACCACGGGTATTGAAGTGGGACTTCAAATCGATCCAACTCGAAAAATAATTGATCGATGGATTTCTACGCATTTTGGTCAAAATTTAGCGTGAAATCTACATGACAGAGAGTTTCACAACGACATTAGACTGTTCCTGATTACAATAAAGTTATTGTCAAATCGAATTTTTTGACAACGCTTTCTGCAACCCAGTATAGATGTCATAGTTAAGTTTTTTGGTTGTTTTTTTTTTATTATATATATTTTTTTATTCTCGACAGATTTTTGGCGCCGTTGCAACATATGCAGTAACTCTTATTCAATTTAATTTGAACGAAAGTACTGAAGTAGTTCAAAATAAAACTGCTAACTTTTCCGATTTACCATAAACGATTTATATGAAGTAAAAATTATGAAAAATGGAATCCGATAAGCAAGTTTAACTCACAAAAAGGGCGGCATTGCGTTAGAGTCTAGGGGAGTCAGGCAGTTAAATTCGCCTCTGTCCTCAATCCCAGGTTCTAATCTATAAACTGGTCAAAGAACCTACCAAATCTTGATTTTTCAATTTATTATTTAAAAAAATAATAAATTGTAAATGTAAATTAGTGGCGTTAAACTGTAGTTTATGTATCTTGTATGTAAAAGTTGGTATGTTACGAGTTGTGACATTATAATTATATTACGCGAGAACCAGCGAGAGTCATATAGTTAAATAGCATTACGCACAAAATACATATTACATGTTTTGCATGTAGCTCCTACAAAATCGCTGAATTTTATATCATAAAAAGTATATTTTTGACAGTTCACGTTCAGTCATATTGGTGTTTATGAGAAATGGGTAACGTTAAACGTGGAATTAAACGACAATTGACAAAGATATTATTATATTATGGATTGGTAAAATCGCATTAAAGTTTCACTTTAGGCGCTAGTGTGAAAAAGGATCATTTTACAACCGCTAACTGGCATAAAAAGCAGCTATTTTATACGGAGTCGTGCAAAAAAAATTCTAATCATTTGACAATCGACGTATGTTTCGCTAGCAAGTGCAATATTACCAAGAGGCGGGTTTTAGAGAATAAAATTGTTTGTTTTTACTCATTTTAGTGAATTATTTGTAATGTTGTGTAAAAATAAAAAAAAAATAACAGTATCCAAATGTATATTCACATATTATTCCAAGTCACGTAAAGATAAATTGTTTCTGACTAAAATAGGATATTTGCATGGAATTGTGTTATTAATCGAGTAGTAAATTCTAAACAAAATGACCCTAAAGATTCTTAAATATAAGCACGGACCTCTGAGGCCCCCACGTCAGAGTTTACGTGAAATTAAATCCACCTCAGTAGTTAAAGGTTAAGCCAAATCAGAAAAATGTCAATGAAATCATTCTTTAACTCGTCTTTGAAGTCTATTTAGTTCTATTTTTTTTATAATAAAACGGTCAGACCGAGCTGGGTAGAGTAGTGGTACAGTACTAGACTCACATTCGGGAGATACGGGTTCGATTCCCGGCTGGGGCATATGTGGCTGGGACTTTTTCCTACTGCCTCTCGCCGAGAAACGGTAATTCCTGTACCGGCCATCTTGATTGAGGTTTTCCATGGTTTCCCTCAATTACTTCCAGATAAATATCGAGACGGTTCCTTATTTGAGGCCATGGCCGATTATCTATTAAACTCCTAGTTCAAAAATTATCCTAATTTCCTATAATTCCTTCATTCGCCCACTGCTATTATATAAGTTGAAGTTTCAAAAAATGTAGAAGATAACGGGAGGTGGTAAATGGAAAATAGTAATGGTGCGAATGGCGTCTATTATGAAATAAAGTCGAGAAACGGACGTTAAACGCATTATTATTATTATTATTATTAATAAAACGGTCAGACTGGATCAAAACCAAGAAAACTATAAAGAAGGAGAACGAACTTTATGTAACTTAGTAGTGGATGTGGGACCTAATACGTGTTGACCTTGAGTGAGCTAATGCCACACTTCTCTTGCTCGCTCCCATTTCAGTTGACAATATTTATGTATCCCGACGCTGCTCTGACCCCAGTTGTCGAGCGTCTATAAAATAAATCTGATCTAATTTCAAACTATTCCATGCAAGTAGATATAGTAATTTCGACGCATCCCAATCAGTTCATGCTTCTTATTTATAGTTTTCTTGAGTGAAACCAAAAATGTATTGGTAATTAGAAATTCGCCATTTTAAGAGCATGATTCGTTTTTTAAATACAATTGTCTACTCGCATACTTGAATGGAAGTGCCTTGAGTGCCGATCTGGTAATTGCATCGAAGCATATTCATTAAAACAGTTAAACAGTTTTGCTAACGGCGTTTTGGGTTGCTTTTTCAATAAAATATATTTTATTAACCGGCTTCTTTATGTGTTTTATACATTCGCATGTAAGAATTTTAATATTTTGTCAGTGTACTGTTTTACGTACATATTTATTTCATGAAAAAGTTGCATAGCAATTAAAATAGAGGTTTATCAATCTAGACTATAATGCATTATTTTATGTACGAGCTATGACGTTATTTTAAAACGAGCGACCGGGCAATCTTACCAGTCACACGTGTCATAAAATCATTACAGTCGAGATACGTACTACATTTTTTGCACGATCTCCTATAAAATAGCTGATTTTCACTTCATAAGAAGTATGTATTTATATAATATATATCTGACAGTTGAGTGTCACAGAACGTCATAAAATAATAATTCACGGACTTCATACATAACCAACTATTTTTTATTCTACAAATTTTGAAACACTTTGTAAAAAGTGGTTAAACCTAAACGTAGCTTGAAGTATAATAATGAATAATTTGTGGTTAAAGTTGGCAACAATAGTTCTTAAATGGTTGGCTTGTGGTCACGTGACGGTCAACGATCCTCACGTGTCATAAAAATTGTCAACATAATTTATAGCCTCTGGTGTAAACTCTTTAGAAAAGATATTACATTTCTGTGCAAAAGTAAAATCAAATTATCCCAAACTGCTTCAATACAATAATACATTAGTGGTAATTATTTGTCACAAAATATCATTTGCGTCACGTTTCCGACAATTATAGAAAAATTGGACTTAATACAATACTTATTTGCTGGCATATCCCTCTAGCTAAATGCGGTAACAATAAATTCGAAACATTGTCGCCAAGAAATTAACCGCGGCGCACGGGTACCGCTAGTTTTTAATAATTCCAACTTCTAGTGTTTCGAGAAATGCGTTTTTAATTTGTAATATTGTTATGTCAGAATCTTGTTATATTTTTTTAACAGAGTACAGTTTACAAAAAAGAGCAGTTACGTAATTTGAAAAAATTATATGAATTATTTACCTACCGATATTTTTTTGTTTTTATATTGCGTCATTATGGTTAACCTATTTATAAAAAGGGTGCCGAGATTTTTGCGGCTTGTTTGATTTAAGTTCACCCTTTCTAATATTTGACCACCGACAATTTTTTGTCATCTACTAATCAGGTAGAATAGGTGTCACCAGTGCCACTGCTATTTTTTGTACGCTTTTAAAGACATATTTACACGATGACAAAAAACATGTTCTATGAAAACGGTACTTCATGAAATTTGTCAGTACATTTTTATTATGTAAAATGAAAATTTACGTTTAGCTGATCATTATTTTAAAATCTGAGACACATCGAACGATTAGGTAAAGTCTTTTGATATAGCAAAGATTCCAATTGGAGAGTTCACTGTAAAATGGGAAGTACTTTTGGCCAATAAACTCACCTAATGTAAACTCCACCTAAACCATTTTCATGATGATCACTTTAATGTAAGCATTGTAGACCTCAATCTTTGTATACAAAAATCCCGCGTCACGATGTTCGACCACACTAAACTCCGAAACCGCTCAACAAATTTTGTAAAATTTTATTGTTTGGTCTAACTTGACAGATTGTGACACTCAATATTTTTCATTGCAAATTTAACGATTTTTTATACGACAAAAGGTTGTATTTCAATTATAATGTAACGTAATTGATGGATTTGAACGTTGCTTTAGAAGAATTTAGTTAATTTTTCTTTTATTTTAAAATGTTATTTAAGTATGAGGTATAAATGATGTTAAATTAATTATATGTTGAAATGTTATTTTTATTTTTGTAGATGCCAGAATCATTTAATTTTAATTTATCTTGTGTAACCATTTATTATTATTATTATTATTATTATTATTATTCTTATTATTATTATTTATTGGAAAAATATCAGAATAAATTATTCGTTTACAATTAAATTTCCGATATACCAATATGGCACAAGATGATTTTGAGTTAAAATATGAGAAAAAACTATCTTAAAATATTTTATTTTAACAAAGAATTTAGAATTTATTGTGACCTTGGCAAGGTCGCAACTGAATTAGATAATAATAGTTATTGAAAATTAGGTAATCATCTGCAACGGAGATATTCGATTTTATTACAGTTAAACAAAGTTTTATAATGAAATTTTAAATATTGTATATGTCAACATAATACAAAACTTGTATATGTTGCAATAAGCTGCCGAACGGGGCGCGGCCCCGCGAGGCAAGATCGCAATAAGGTGGGACCGAAGGCTCCGCTACTGTTGATGCTACCGAGTGGAGCGCAACGCGGCGAGCTGAGATAGAAATACGGTGGAGACGAAAGCTCTACTACAGTTGTCGCTGTCGAACGAGGCGCAGCCCTGCTAGGCAGCATAGAAGTACGAATTAGCCGAAGGCTTTACTACTGTTCATGCTACAAAGTGTGGGCAGTGCGGCGAAATAAAATTGCAATACGGTGGAGACGAAGACTCCACTACCGTTGTTATTGCCGTGTTTTATCTCAATCGCGTGCGCAGCCGCGGGTAGCGGCTATTAATAATAAATAGAAAACATCACACCGTTGAAATTCGCCTATTATTCTGTAAGAACGTCCACTGCAGCATAATATGTCCATCTTTAATAGGTAATCCGCGTAATCGAGCTCTATTCAATGACGCCAAAAAATACGCATTTATTTCAATATAATCGAATAAACGAAGTTTAATGGTAATTTGCGATGCAATTATTTGATGGCTTCTAAAAATTTCATACAAAATAAACCACGCATAGTAAAGTTTTTACATAATAACTGAACGAAACTTCTTTGTACATATTGCAAATGATACCTCAAAAATCATTATATTTTTTTTATTTATAGGTTTTGATGTCACTAAAAAAAGTTGAATATGTTAGTATGTTGTACACCAGCGGACAAGGTACCGTGCGTCAAAAAATATATAATAATCTGAAAGTTGCAGCAAAATTCATTAATCAAAGTATTGCGTGACATGTGTTAATACATTTAAAATAAGACAGAAATATCGTCCTGGGTGGCTAAATGACTTGGTTTCGCATGATTTTAGCAAAGATTTTTTAGCGTTCATTAATTATTACAGAGAGGGGTTCTGCTTTTTAAATATCATTTGATTGAAATAATTAACACACAGGTAGTTTCTAGATTAATATAAAAAAACATTTGATATTTATATTAGTAGTTTACGATATATATAAGTTTATAGTGTTAGAAAATAATATGGAAAATTTTATAAATTCTTTGCTTTATTTGTTTATTGTTTAACTGTAAATGTAATACAAAAATAATTAATATTAACTCTACAACCATTAAAAAAATAATAATTTTCGTATTGAAAAATTATATTGCTAAAATTACAAAAAGAAAAAAAAATAAGCGCATTAATAACAAAGAAATATATTATTGGAAATGTAGACAATTAATATTGCCTTTCTATATTGTTCCACTTCATTTTGTTTTTTTCGTTGGATGAATTGGATGATCCATATGAGACAGATCGGGAGGATTTCTGTTGAATTCTCTTATTTCTTTCAAACCACCTTCAGCGATTGCCCACAATTCAGGAAATTCTTTTTTAAAATCGTTATACCAACGGGTGATAGTTTTAAATCTTGAAAAATCGAAGTTGATTGCTTCCAAGCACATTGTGGCCGTAATTAGCGGAAAGTCAGCAATTGTCACATGATCTAAACAAAGCAAACTGGATCAGTATCAATGAATTCTCCTGAAAAAACATGGACACTTTGTGTGATGACGTTGAGATACATAAAAATACTGATATTTTTGAATTTATACTTCTTTTGGCGCGTTATGATAAGAGTAAATGTTTACGATTCGCGCACATCAAATGTAACAGGATGAAGCCGCTCGCACAATAAGGTTACCAATAGAATAGAAGTAGGGAACACACTATGTTGTAGTTGTTTTTCGGTCATACGCGTAGCATCTAAAGGTGCGCTTACACGGGCAACAAAATTGCTCAATTCCGGGCAATAGTGGTCAACTATGTACATCAGCAATTCACGGCGATGGCAACACGTGTCAATTGTTGCCAAAGATACCGCCACACCATATCACGCGATATGAAAAACTAGGCAATACAAGGCAATCATTCATACACTATAGCAATTCAGTTGAACTGTCGCTGGCTATGGACGAGGTTTTACTGGCAGCGGCGTGTAGTGAAACCATGGATACGTATACGTATAGAAGGAAAATTGACTAAAATTTCCAAACCGCGTTGATATTCGGCCACTTTGGGCAATAAGGAGTATATGGAGCAATTAGAAGCAATATTGCCGAAACAATTGCCGCATTTTATTGAAGTTGCTCCAGATTGATCCATTAATTGCTCCATTCTGTTGTCGGGCAATTATTACTCAAAAAATGGCTCGTGTAAAGGCACCTTAATAGCTGTATTTATGTTAATATCACTTCAGTGCTTTTATTATTTTATTTCAACAAATTATTTGCAAATTAAAAATTCGTCTTTAATCATGCCAAAGAAGTATAACTTCTAACCCGCGTACATCAGTACACGCATCAACTTTTTTTTCGACTCATGATTCTTTAACCATGTTGGCATCATCAGAAACTAATTTTCTCTTATTATGGTTAGCGAAGCGTACTTGTAGCTACTTTTTTAGCAATCCCTGAATCAGTATATCACTTAACCGGTCGGACGTGTCTCTGCCATACTAGTCGCTGTGAAACGCGTAATATACAGGTGATGTATATTATAAAGAGTCAGGAGTTAATATCTCACAAAGTATTAGTTGTAGCAAAAAAAGTTTAAAATAAAACCTCCTTGGTATCAAGGACGGCGTATTTTTGAAGATATTTTATATTACTTTACCTGCCGCAGCGTATTTCTTGCCAAGTCTTTGCAAATAGGTTTCAAAAACATTCAATGCGATATTAGTTTTCTTTAATCCAAGAGGTGTTCTTTCGTATGCGAAAAATATGGGCGCCATCTGGAAATATTAAAAAAATGATTTAAAATTAAGTAATTCTATGCGAAGCAATCTCATGTGTATTCGCGTTATACTTACAACATATTCTGATATGTATTTATAATACGTAGACAAATTAAAACATAGTCTGTGGTTAACAAGAGCTCTGGTTTTCAAGTCTTTAGGGTAAAGTTTATCATCTTTAGAATACTTGTCAGCAAGATACTGGAGAATCGCGTTACTAGAACAAGGAGGAAGATTATTTTGCCACGTTTGTCACAATTATTATAGCGAGAATTTATTAAACATAAGCGTAAACACAACATTTCCTATATTATCAAAGAAAAAACGTCGCATAAAATTTTAATATTACCTTTCACTTAGAAAGAAGCCATCATCATCCAATACCGGAATTTCTTTTTGAGGATTTTTCTAAAAATAAAGAAAAGAATTGAACGTTTAATAATATTAGAAGAAGACATTTTTTCTTGTCTTTACACTGAAAAGTGTACGTTACCAAAAGTGTAAACTGTTGGTACACTTGTAACATCAATCATATATCACGTGATCTACACTACAATACGTTCCCCTAGTCAAGTGTCAGGACTGCCAGTATTTACACTTTTAGTCCGACTTGAAATACTAAACGTTTGTATATCAAATGCACTTTTTATACTGAAGTACGATAGTAAACACACTTATTATATGTTAAAACTTGCTGGTACTCTTTTCAACCTGATGTCACTACTTATGAGTAATTAATCCCATTACGTCATTAGATATATAAACTACTAGTACCTGTGCATATTCCTCTGTCATATGTTCCCCTTTTCCAAAATCGACGTCAATAAGTTCAAATTGAACATTTAGAGCTTTTAAAGCTTGTCGGACAGCAAGCGATGGAGGTCCATCAGACACAGAGTACAATTTGAGAGACATTATCTATTAAAATTAAAAAGATTTTATTTAAAAATCGTTGTCATGTATAAGCATTTCATAAAAATAAATATGTGAAAAGTAAACTTCAACAAAAATGATCAACAATAACATCAGTGCAAACATCCTGACTATACTTTTAATAATAGCTTTATTTTACAACCATAACACAATGCAACTTTTTTTTATTGACCAAAAGATGGGATGGTTAATGTAGGCAAAAGAACTGCAGTTAGAATGTTTGGTATTTTAACCCATTAATTACTTTTCTTTAACATCATTTTTTTTTACAGGCTCGATAAATAATTATGACGATTTTGAAGTTGCCATGTTTGTTTTTTTGTTAATCATAATTCTAAAAATTGCAAAATGAATGCAGAAAGAATGTTTGAAATATCTTTAAAAATAACAAAGTTATGCTGCTTTAAAGTTTAAATTTGGTACCCGTCCTAAGAAAGGCTTAACGTGGACGTTAAGCCTTTCTTAGGACGGGTACCGTCACGCGGCACAAGTGTCATATTTGTAGTAATTTTAATATAGCAACTCATGAGAACAACAGAGAATTAACAGTTGAACAGATGAAAAAAATTAATGTAATTTCAATTAGGAAGTTTGACATATTTAAGCATACCTTAAAGTCATGACTTGCTACATTACTATTTATTAGCTACTACTAATATGACACATTGTGCCGCGGGACGTCATTTTAGCCGATCAAACGTCGATCAATCTCGTTTGTGATCACACGTATAAAAAAATTAATATCTCCGTTGAATTTAAAGATAGCGAAATAATGATATGCCTATTTTTGCCAAGTGGAAACTTCCTATTTTCTACATTGAGTGGCGCTAGCAGCTACTACGTTCCATATTATTATTATATTATTATTATTATTATTATTATTGGGTCTAAAATAGGAACTATTTAACTACCAAAATTAGGTGAGCTCTCAAAAAACATTCTACCTCCTGCGTAGGCCTGCCTTTTGGAGAAAAATCATGAATAGAACATTACGCATTTTTAAATTTTATGGCAAAGTTTTTTCTATATTTATTTTTATTGTATACGTGAGAAACAGCAGTGAGTCGTCACTAGGAGTGGTTTTTCACGAAAAAAGGAATGAAGCGGGCATAATCTTTTAATATGTTTCGCATACTGCATACAACATTTAAAGATTTACAATAATTATTTCAGGATAAAAACGTAAAATTCCTTGGTTATAATACCAAAAGATTTGATTAAATTCTATCCGGTGTTTTACTCATCAAAGCGGCTATATGTTTTAAAATTTCAACTGAGGGAAGGGGAAGTCATTCTGTAAAAAATAAATGTTCGTACGTAGTAAAGGCAGGTACTATAAATAATTGTAACTATGATTAACAGAAAAGACAGTACATGTTATTTATATTATTGTGAATATGTGAGCTGTAAAAAATTCGTCGCTAAAAATGGGCTAAATTTTTGTAATTATTCATAAGAATAATTATACTTATAGAGGTAGTAATATTATTGTTTACATTTCTTTTGTTAAGTAGTTTTGATAACGTCTATATAAAACAGTTCACTGACACTATTTACATATAATTATCAATGCGTTAATAGAAAATTTAAAATTAGCTTTAAATTAACATATTCAAAGCTATTATATATATGTCCGTCTTCTGAAAGGTCAGATATGTGACTTCGCGATGGCACAGGTGCAGTTACCAATATCTTATGAATAGTAACTATGGTAACAGTAATCGCGAAACTATGTACCTGTTCTCTCAGAAGGCGGCCCAAAACATTCACTCATTAACGAAATTTATTTTTATGCATTTTTAACAAAACATTTTTTACTAATTGTATAGATTTTTATTCAATATTATTTTCCTAAATTGCAAAGCACTGAAAGCTTGTAAGAGAAATCCTACCATGAACTTTGGGACTGTTTGTAAATTGACTTTTTGAAGTGAAACTTCTTTAGCGATGTATCTGTTTGAAATTTTCTGTAATGTTAAAGGGGAAATGTTTCAACGGACGGGAAGTATAAGAGGTAATGCAAAATTAACGAAGAAATGATTCAAGGGGGGGGGGGGGAATATAACAGAGACCTTATGGTAATGCAAAATTAATTAACGCATCAATGAAACGAGTTCATAACTCTAATGAAATTTCACTTCTCCCGTGAACTTATGTGGATAAGGCTCACACGTTGTTTTTAATATTGACCCCTCGAATATCTTGCTACCGGCGACCTTGAGTAATTATTTTTTGCGACAAAGGTTCTGTTATAATTTTTCATTATTAGATACAAAATCATAACGATATTTTCAAATCATGCCATATGTTAAAAATCATTAATTTGGCCTAGTTTAATTGTTAATATTTAAGTGTTTCAATAATACTAATGTATTAATACATATCTACAATTACCTACCAATTACAAAATACACTATTAGGCCAGTTTTAATATTAACTATCAATATATTTTATGATTATATTACTTACATACTTCAAAAGTTGAATTAATATTATCTTATTTTTTGTTTCTAAAACTCACTCAGAAAACTCAGCAACTGTTGTAAGAATTGATATAAATACTTACTTTCACTTCTTTGTTGAATGCAACGCCAGGTAACGCAGTCTAAAGTCATCTCTGCTAACTGGTATTTTTGAATATTATCTCCGATTAAACAAACCGTATTTTGTATCTTTTTCTACTCTATAACAAGATACTATTCTAAAGCAGGCCAGCCGACAAGAAAAAGAAATAAAATAATCATGTATGTGCGTTTGTGGGTGCCACGTCTACAGGCATAGTATAGGTTCATTATAAGAAATATGCGCAACATCACTATTTTCTGAATGGACGCACTACCTAAACAAAAATATTTTTTTTAAATTTTTTTATGATGAGATAGATAACATTATTATGTACATAAGGAACAACAAAACGAGTTTTGAAAATATATTTTTATGTACTAGCCAAAGTCATACAAATATAATATGATGTAACAGTCTAATAAATAAACTAACATCTCTCATCCATAGGTATCTTTTTGTATTAATTTTTGCTGACGAAAGGAAATAAATATGTTATTTCATAGTCATTAATTAAAATAATTAATAAATTATGAAAACTAAAAAAATCAACAAGATAAGTTCAGAAAAAATAAATAATATTTTAACGATATTTTAAATTGTTTATTTCCTATGAATAACAATTTTGTAACTATAATTAAATTTTGTAAATTCGATCAAAAAATATACCAAGCAAATAATATAATACGTATAAGTAACATTACTAATTAGTTCATAATTAACAAATTTAATATTTTAGCATGCAGTAGATTTCATTTCTCTCTCAGATTTTATTTTTGAAGACGATTCAGCAGCGTCTTCCTTATGTTCTGACCAACCAGTGTTCATTCTGTAAAGAAAAACATTCATATGTTGAGATAAAAATAAAAAATACACATTTTTTAATCTACCACAAAAAACTTTAATGGCTGTATAAATCCTCATCTACTTATATGAAAAAAAATCATACCGGTTAAAACTTGAAACTGATGTGAACTCACCAAATGATTCATTTACGTATACAATTTACGTGAATCCAGACGTTAATATAAAAAATCTCCCGATGTCACTAGCTTGTACCCATGAAAAATCAGGTGCATCAATTGGAATTGATGATTTAAGTTCAGGAAGACCCAAAAAAGTATGAAATTCTGAATGAATCAACCGGGTTTTTCATACGAGATGCAACCCAAAGTCTATCTGATAGAACAGGTGCTCAAATGAAAGATTACAAAAATTTATAAAATTGACGTTCTATGCATTTTATTAAAAAAAAAATGAAATAAAAAATTTGAACCTAAATTAATACCATTCCCCACGTGTGGATTTGGAATGGTAAAAAAGAAAAATACAGATACTTACTTATATTGTGCAAGTTCCTTACTTAGTTCAGGGTCGTCTTGGAATTCATCTTCGATCGTGGTCTCTGCCATATCGTTGGAATTCCGTTCCTCATCTTCGAGCACTTCACAGTCGTCTGGCTGTAGTTCGGCACGAGTGCCATTCTCGGACAGCACAACTCGAGAAAACCTTCGAACATTCATAGCCGTGTTAAAAGTATTAACCGAAGCCCGGATTGTTAAAAATAGTGCAGGTTGCATCAGACGATTTTTAAAATTTATTTATCCGTCATCCATGCAAATTGGAAAGCAATGTTCATCATGCATGTTTCTTAAGGCAAAGTTCATAATTTCAATTTTTTTTATAATGAATTAAAATTTAAATAATTGATTCTTTTACCAGTTTACCAGTAATTTAGAATCTGGGAACTGGGGACATGGAACAAAATATCTTATTATCAACGACAATAACCAAACCTAGAAAATATTTTGTGTAGGTACCTTTTTCTTTTTCTTTTGCTTGACGTTTTCATACTCTTTTCATCCGAGCTCGGAGTACTTTCAGCGCTTTTCTCGCTGGCCAAAAGTTCTGCCACAGCTCGTTTTGCAGCTTCATTTGAAATTATTGGTGACGTTAAATTCAAATGATCTGTAGGCATTCCTTTTAGTCCTCCAAGCTGTGGATTCACCATCAAATTGGAAGCTGGAAAACCAAACCTCCCCAAAACCTATATTTAATTTCAACACAGAAAGTTAAAGTCATGTATGTAAATCTCTTTAGAGGATATTATTTTATGAACCTGAGAAATGTAGAAATGTTTTTCTGATTCTTGTAATGTATCCCAGGCGGCCATGACTATATTTTTAAGCTCCTGTTTGGATGTGGAAGGATATAGCCAGTGGTATAAAGTTCTCGTACGTTTCGAAAACAGAGATTTCGCAGCTTTAATTACTTCTTCAGCCTTATCGCCAGTAGGTTTTGGGATTCCAATCCCTGATTTTACTTTACGATCGTAGGAATTTTCCTTAAATTATTCAAATTAATTAATTAAACTGAAATCTTTACAATTCTAAAATCTAACATTTTTGTAATAATTCTGGATAACAAATGTATGTTCCTAAAAAACGGATAAATTACACAACAAAATATTTTTAAATTTTCAGCAAAGTTACTGCCGAAATGGTGAAATGTAATTTTATTATTATTAATTTGTTTATACGTTACAAATACCATGTTGCCTTTAAACTTCCTTCTCTTGTACTTTCGTTTACCAGGAACTGGTTGATACTCATCGTCTGATGTAACGGTCATGTCTAAATCTGCAGACGTTTCATCAATATTTCTTACAAAAGAATCATCAGTTCGGTCACTATTTGTATCTTGAGAACAATTCCCTTGGCCAGGAATCTTCGCACGAGGATTCGCCTAAAATATTGATTACATACATCTTTTGTAATAGCAAAGGCCGCCTTATAACGGGACTGGCGTAGGTATTTTAATAACCATCTATTAAATTTTGTATAAGCCCAGTTACTAAACAGAGTAAAATAGCTTTTTATGTGAATTTTAATTAATATATCAAAAAAGAAATGTTAAAAAAAAGAAAGATTTCCCGACATAAGCGAAGCGTCTACGCATTTAATGATTTGAATAACCGCACTAGCTAAGCACTCGCGCGGAATTAATCGCGCATAACGTTTTTTCTCATTCAATCGAACGCGTCCAATAGAAAGCTGTAGTTTTTAATTTAATTTATATTTGGTGAGGACGATATTCTAAGTCAGTAGAATAGGAACCTCATCGTCAGTACCACTTACAGCCAAGCTTGTCTCAGATTAATATGATGTATTTTTATTCTTTTTCTTACATACCATGAGCTCTTCCCTGATCGATACAGGAACTACTCCTTGTGTATACGAACCAACATATTCCAGTACGTGAGACCCATAACCACTAAAACTCTCATAAGGTTCAACTTTAACTAAACTACCATCTTGTGGATCTACGTTAAAATTTCCTATCAAGACTTGACCGTCACCCCCGCCAGTTTTTGGAGTCGAAACGTTTTGTGACGTACTATCGTTAATTGGCGTTGATGGCACTTCAATTACGCCTGCTGGAGCTGTAGAGTCGTTTAATGAAACATCCTCATCTAACGACTGTATATTTGTATCAGTTTCATTTGGTCCTCGATGAAATCCGTCTCCTGTAGCGTTAGGATGTGCAACAGGAATCACATATTTTTCGAGCGTTTGTTCTTGAACTTTTTCAGACGATTGAGAGAATGTATTCTGAGGTGACTTAACAAGTTTTCCAGAATTTCCAGAAGATGTTGATGAACAGACACTCTTTGATTTTCTTGGAAAATTCGAAATGTTACTGGATGTTTGCGGCAGATTTTCTGACTATAATGAGTATTAAAATATGTTTTTATAAAGCACTCTTTAACTTAATCTATTTAGGTAATGTTATAATAGATGTTGAAAAATTAAATGTCAAATTTATATATTGCGACAACTGAAAATCGGGACTATTTATAGGTTCTGTAAATATTGTTGAAAATACGATAAATGTTATGATTTTCTAAAAATTATATCAAATAAAAGTTTGATGTGTAATACTATCGTTTTTTTATCTTGGCAACGAATTTTTCGTATTAATTTTAAAATTTTTATTTACCGTTGGTTGCTGAGAAATATTTTCGGACTGTAGCTCTGAATCCTTCATTCCATCCATATACATTAAAAACTAATTCAATAAATCTAACTAAACGTCTATTTTGAAAAATAAATCCTATTTTGATAATTTCTTCGTTTAGTCATTAGACATAAAAACTATAAACAAATATATGACGGTCGTAACAACCTATTAAAATTGCAAAGCACTCTCGCAAGTTACATTTAAATTTACAGTTTTAAGTAAGCCTAGATCAACAATGAAAGGATGTCATTCTAGCCCTGATACAATTTTTCAGAAAAGTAATTTAGTAGCATAGAAGTTTTTAATTTCAAGTAATTCTTTTTGCTCATGTTTTATTTTATTTGTTTTAAAATATGAATGTGAAACAATATTTCTAATGTAGATTAATGTCGAAAAATAAATTAGTCGAATATTATTTCAGCCTCAAAGTAGACCTGTGATGCACTTCTGTTCAACTGGTTGCCGCATACAGGCAAACAAACTGTTTCTAATGGACAAATTGAATCGTGGTGATATTTAGGAGGCTATTTCAAATTAAAAAACTTCCTTAATGATATTATATTGTCTATTTAATTTTAATTTGTTTTTTAGACATGTAACGTAAATAAGTCAACTTTAAAGACATTATATTATTCATTTATTAACCCACACTTGAAGTATGGCATTCTATTGTGGAATTGCTGCACTGATATGGGTCGTGCTTTTGTGCTTCAAAAAAAAGCAATTCGAATTATGTTTAAATTACCCTGCAATCACACTTGTCGTGATAGTTTTAAAGCGCACCGTATATTAACTCTCCCGTCCTTATATATATTTACCATAGCTACTTATGTTAGAAACCATCCACGTAAATTTGAGTCAGGTAGTCATGGCTACCAAACGCGTTACTAAAGGTAATTTAACATTGCCTAAAGCATCTTTGGTGTCCTGTCAGCATGGCCCTGTTTATATGGCCACTAAAATCTATAATAGAATGCCAGATTTCATAAAAAATGCAAGTTCACTTAAATTATTTAAAATATCTCTTTTTAATTATCTTACTGAGAAGTGTTTTTATAGTGTAATGGAGTTTTTTAATGACTAAATTTTATAGTTTTGTATGTATACTGTTCTGACTATGTTTCATTGCTCAACAGAGCTTTTTCTGGAACTAATAAAATTATTATTATTATTACTACGTGACTGTATTTAAGGATTGCATAACTTGCTGTACATTTCTGGCATAATTCTTTTCAGCGATGACGGATCTAAAAGTAAAGATCAGTTTTTATAAAAACGGAAAAAAGAAATATATATTTGCATTTTATTTTCTCACCTTCCCTGAGTTCCCATGTTTATCATATTATGCATAAAGCTAGGACAACTCTCAGGCGTAAAAATTTTGGTGTGAAATAATATCGCAAAGAATATTGGAAATGCAAAATTTTCTAATGAAACTTTAGAATTAGAAAACAGAGCCTTGTCAATCTTTGTAATTAAAATCTACAAAGAAAGCATTCATTTATTTTAATTAAATTAAATTTTATTTTAAACATGCTACTCATTATTATTATTGGTCGATTATTAACAAAAATACAAAAGAATTTTTATATTGCAATACGTTTTTTTTAAATCAGGCCCTACGAATCTTATTAAGTATTGCTTTTCTGTGACGACTGACAGCATTAAATTCTAGCTGTTTAAGGGACACATTTTTGTTTAAATTTCTATCAAATAGTAATGCTGGGGAGGGGCATTTCTTACATACCCGAATTGTTGATGCTAAGGGGGCAACCAGAAAAGGTAATCCTGGTTCAAAGTAAAATGAAATTCCTGCTAAAAATCCTGCTAACAATGTATGATTTGTATCATCTCTCTGATTTCTTCGGCATAAATAGCAGTGTAATCCTCGATACAAACCAACATAAGTTACAAAGAATGCTGGTAGTTTTAAGATATTTTTGGCAAACATCAATTTGAATAGGTCCAACGGATTTTTTCTTATTATTTTATTGTTGGCAATTATCATTTTTAATAATGCTAAAGCATATCCAATAATTAAGTATTGAACGGTGCCCTGAAATGTCGTCTAAGTTGAGTTTCCAAAGAATGCTCCAAATATTTATTAATATGTATCAATTATTATCATATTATTAACACTGCAGCTGGGTTGTAGAAAATCTGACATGTTGGCAATGACCTTAGATTGCGACCACGCATATGTCTTCTTAAGAATTTTAAAACGACCGTGCGTAAGAAGAACTGATGGATTGAAAAGATATTTTTTAACATTCTTTTTGGCACAGTTATCCCTTTGAATCAAGATATTTGACCAAAGTTTAACTTTAAAAATGATTTTTTCCAATGCAGATCATTTATTTTTTTTACTGCGGGTACTTGAGTCTAAGCTCTACATTTATTAATCATTGACGGCGGAACGGAGGAGGTGAGGTGGGCAAAGCTTTCTCCCAAACTTTACAGTAACATGTTTTAAACTTTTTACAATGCATGTTTCAATAATGTGAATATCCTCAGCAAAATCGTTCCAACGCCATTGCTAATAATAGAAAGTTTTCCATTGTCAATTCAGATTTTCTGCATTATTCAAGTCAGTAACGATTTGTCAATGGATTAAAATTTCTAAAAAAATTGTATAGTTTTTTCGATTTCATCATTCATGAATTTCGAGTTCAATGACAAAACTTACGTCTACAATATATTTTTCACATTTTTCTACATGAGGGCAATACTTATTGGGTTTTTCGTTGATTTCTTTGAGCTTTGGGGGTATCTCAAACCTAAAAGAATAATTATAACAAATTTATAATAAGGAATTATTATTGACAAAAATAACTTTGAATTTCTTACCAAAAATTAATTCCTTTTTCTTTTTCTGATCGCATTAAATACATAAAATAACCATTTGTCACCATGAAAAATATTATTTCCGCAGCAAGATTCTTCATACCCAAATTTTTTTTAGCGATTTGAAGACACTACAAAAATATTATCGCTAAACAGTTCTCTCACAAATTGACAAATCTTTGGCATTAGAATTATTTTAATGTCAACTAGTATGACAAAAATTTACGAGCAACTTGCTTTTACAGTCAATTCTTCCTAAGAACGACGGTATGAGATCGAAATGGCTCTAAGCAAGGCATCGTTTTTACATGAAGGTTTCCATTTGTTTCATGTTTCGAGGAGTTCAGGTCCGTATTCAGGACAATCGTATATACAACAGAAAGTTATAGTACTTCCTGTAATTGTAGTCCTTAAAAAATTATTGAGGAAACCGTCGTTCCTAATGCGTGTTTTATGTTCTTAGAGAGAAGTTTTCAATTTAAGGTTGATAAAGGGCCACTTACAAAATTTATTGCAGCATTTAAGTACATTTCCCTTCTTTGAAAAGTTTCAATTTTATTTGGAAGAGTACACAAGAAAGCAGGTAACGAAATCGCCGTATAATAAAAATATTTTCCCAAAATATTTCTGAAATATACACAAAAAACCATGTACCTATATAAATATGTTAAATATTGATATTTTAAATATTTATTATTTTTTTGATGTTAAAAAGAAGTAATATATGTAATAAGTAGTTAATATTTTAACAACAGCATCCTTATATGACGTTAGCTATTCTCAAGTTCATTATTTTTTCAATTTGAAACAAAATATCAACTAAAATTTTGGCCGTACGTAAAAAAGGTAAAAATATAAAATACATACCTAACAATACAACTTGAACAAAAAAATATGATCCCCATACCAGAAGCAAATATATATGATCTGACGAATGCTTTAAATTCTTTTTTTAAAAAGTCTTTGTCTACTTTTTTAAACTTTACAAGCATTTGGCACTACAATATAAATTCACATTTTGATTATAGTCCATAATATTTCTTAAGTAATTACTCAAACTTTATAGAATGTTTACTACTAATTTTAAAATAAAAATTTTAAATAAAGGCTGTCATTCGGTGATTTCTAAGAGAGCTAAAGCATTGAAAAAATTATCTAAAAATTGGTTTATAAATAACCAGATTTCCAGCCTGATTTGCTTGGAGCGTCTTAGTCTAGCTATCTTACAGTGCCGGCCTTAGAACGGGAGGTGCAAACCTCTGAACTGCTTAGGGGCGCCAATTTATTCTATAGATATATGAAGGTAATTTATAATTATGACTAAAAATAAAGAATTTTAAATTACTTTATATTATTAAAAGGTTTTCGAAACCTTTTAAAATAAAGTAATTTCAGATGCTAACACATAGTCAAACCTAAATTGGAAATAAAGCGTAGTAACGAGCTAAAAATATCGCATTCATCCGGATTTGCCAAGCACAATAAACTGCGTAAATTTTACAACGCCACTGCTTGCCGTTGGACTGTTTTTGTGTGTCAGTATTTTTTAAGATATATCTCAGCAAATCTTGTATTAAGGGTGGGAAACTCGCAAGGGACACCCTTCTTGCAAACACTTTTTCTGTACAGTCTGAGGTATGAATGGAATTATTGTAAGATCTTCTTCAAATATATTCATTAATTATAGTATCAACTTACCAAATACCAAACTACCATAAATTTAAACACTCCAACGATATAAATAGGCATAAGGTCAATATTCATTTTAAAACAATTTTGATTCCATGGATGAATTAAATCACCACACCGAGGGTGATTTTTCATTACTTCATAAAATAAAAATTTACTTGAAGCCACTGCCATTTTTGTCACCAATATAGTGAACTAACACTGTTTAACTACTTGAATTTTTTGTGATTGTTTTAGTTAGACAAATAATTAAAACACCTATTAAAAATAACAATATAAATAAATTTACATAAATACTCATTAACAAGTTAAATAGGTATGTGATAAATGCATTTGTATTTCTTTTCAAAACACTCCTCTAGGAAATGAAAAGAAATGTTAATCGAAGTTTTAACTAACGTAAAAATCGGTCGACTTCATTTGTAAGTAGATTTCCGTTCTTGTAGCAATTACATCTCTCGAGTTTTTGAAGCACTTAGTTCAAAAGAGTTTAGGTAGACTTATTTTGTCGTTAGTGGTAACAGTGAAAACTATATCTACCAAATTTAATATTTCCAGGTCAGTTTGTTCAATTTCTAACGCAGGTACAAAATTGTTCACAGTAGGGTAATAGTGCACAAGATGGACGACCAGTGTGTCATCATGTAATAATGAAAACCGTTTAAAAATAAATTCGTTTTTAAAAATTGGGTTTGCAGACAAGAGAAATATATTACCATCCAAGCATTTTTACGTACGTATTGTCACTTAAATAGTATTCAAACGCAGCAACGCTAAGTGAAGCATCAGAAATCAAAGTGATATGACGTGAAATTTTGCACGTCAGAGAAATTCTACATCATCAAACGACTTGTTACTGATAACGACTATATGTCATGAACAGGAAGAAAATAAAAGAAAGAGAAAGCAAAAATATTGGGTTCATAATATATTTCATACACTCTTTAGTCCACTCCATGAGGATGAACGAAAATTGTACAAATGCTATCGAATATCCTCAGAGAAATTTAATCGGTTATTAGCTAAGCGCTTCGTGATTTCCGCTTGTAGAGTGACTTTAGTAAGAGTGTGGACAACAAGTCACGTGACCTGGCCGAAACACGGATTGGCTGCGCCATATTGAGCCATTTTATATGCAGCGTACACCTGTTGGCTGCTTCTGCACGCAGTTTACAGCTCTCGACTGCTTCTGTATAATGACCGCGTAGGCGCTACATACGCAGTGTCCACCACTCGCGACTCAATATGGCGGCGATCGGATGTATTGGCCACACTTTTACTATAGTCACTCTATTTGCTTGTCCGGCAACAAGCAGCGTAGCGCGTTGGTAAGAAGCAATGCTGCAATTACCAATGCTACGGAGGAAGATTTGCTGCTGTGCGAGAATTTTGATATGGGGGAAGACCGTATTCTCGATTGATGAGATTCTACAGTCGGACAAATATGTTGTGACAATAGGGATGAACAGAAAAAAAGCTCAATAAATCTACAGTATACTATAATAAAATTATAATGTTGCAGTTGTTTAATTTATATTATTATTATTTTACTAAAATAAGTATCCACAGAATATCAAGTTAATTTATGTAGTAAATGCATTACAAAGACAATAACAAAATAATTTAAAAAAATAAACAAAACGGAAATTTGAAATGTAATTTTTTGGGTTCAAACTAATTTGAATATGCTATCGAGCGTGAAGTTTATTGTTTATACAAAAAAAGAAAACTCATTTATTGAAGAAATTTATCGACTGACATTAAAATCTAGCCTTAAACTCGCTAAATGGACATATGCTGGTGATTGATATTAGTTATTAAATGTGCTCAATTCCTATATAGTTTGAACCTAATTAATATCTAAGCCAAAGAATCATATTATACGCTAAACCTAACGGTAATAAAAATAAATGTTAACATTGTTGATATTAATAATTTATAATATAATTACATTATCAAAAAACAAAACAGAAATCTAACGCTACTTAGTTATGAAAATGATAAGAAATTTCGATACATTCATGAAAATATTTGTGATATTGTGAAATTAGATTTTCAAAAAAGGATGAAATACTGTTTCTAGAGCTAATTTAATCAACTTCTTCCACTGTGGGACCACTTTTTGCCGAGCCACCTCCTTGTGCTGCACTTTGATGAAATTTCATCATTATCGGCGCGCAATCTTTTTGTATTTCTTTGAGTTTCGCTTCGAATTCGTCTTGCTCAGCGAGGGAATTTGAATCCAGCCAAGACAACACAGTTGAACATTTAGTTCGGACAAGATTTTTGTCTTCCTCGGTTAATTTTCCAGCTGGAGCTTCTTCAACAGCCTAAAAAATCAATTTAAGAATAAGAAATGTTTATTGTTGAAACGTTAATTTCTCAAACAAATGTTTATAAACGGATTTATTCAAAAAAATATGCACCTTTTTTAAAGAGCCATCCAGTGATCCCAGATTTAAGGCTTAATGTGCCAGGACATATACTTTTATATTCATGTTTTAATTTAAGAATTTGTGAAAGAGTTAAATGGATTTTCAATTTTGATTCTTTTTTTAGGTTTATCAACAACGAAGTTTGTTAGGGCCTAACACTAAAGTCACTAGCCGCACCATTACACGCGATTGAGATAAAACATGGTATCGACAACAGTAGTGGAGCCTACGGCACCATATTACGATCTAATAGCGAGTTACAACAAAATACGTATAGTGAAAAAATATATGTGTACCAACTTTCATGGTGTCGAAATCGATTCATCTTAAACAGATATATCAACATCCATTTTCATATATATATATAGGTAAAGCGATAAGCTTCCAAAACGGCATTCTCGGCAATTTGAAATACTTATCATATATGTATGTCCTTAATAACCAGGTCTTTGATTGGAACTTAGGAAACGCGGGTGTCAAATAATTCAAATACCTGTTTACAGCTGAAAATGTAGCTTTCTAGTTGATTTCTGGCGACGATACGGTTCTTTTGCTTCTCATCTTCATCTTTATATTTTTCAGCTTCGGAAAGCATTCTCTCTATGTCAGCTTTTGATAGTCGACCCTTATCGTTCGATATAGTTATTTTTTCAGATTTTCCAGTGCTGCTATCAGTTGCCGATACATTGAGGATACCGTTTGCGTCCAAATCAAATGTTACATCTATTTTAGGTATACCTCGTGGCGCCGGAGGTATACCGGTTAAATTGAATGTTCCAAGTAAGTTATTATCATGAGTCATTGCACGTTCGCCCTCGAATACCTAAAAGTAAAAAGTAATTTGCTACGACCCAAAATATTAGGTTTTATTGATTTTGAAATATGTATTTCTTATCATGATCCTCTTTAGAATGCATAGGTAGATGTAAGTTTTAAACATGAGTCAATAGTTAAATGTTTTCTGTTTGTTTTGATGTGTTTATAATGAACTAAAATATTAAGTACAGAAAAATTGATTAAATTTTGATTTACCCAAAGCTTAATGAAGAATAAAATGTTACGTCAACGTAACTTCTGTAATCAACAGGGAAACTTAAAAAGATTACAGGAATGGTTTTCATTTCTTTTTTAAATAATACGATCTTAAAAAAAACAAATCCTTACTTGAATTGTAACAGCCTGTTGATTATCACTGTAAGTTGTAAACGTCTGCTTTTGTTTACATGGAATTCTGGAATTCCGTTCTACAATTTTCGACATAACTCCACCAGCAGTTTCAATACCCAACGACAATGGAGCGACGTCAACAAGAAGCACATCTTGAATTTGAGAGCTCGTATCGCCGCTCAAAATCGCAGCTTGAACAGCTGCTCCATATGCAACAGCTTCATCTGGATTAATCGATAAATTCAACTGCTTTCCACAAAAGAAATCTTGAAGCATTTTTTGAATTTTTGGAATACGAGTAGATCCACCTACCAGCACAACATCATGAATAATTCCTTTATCCATTTTTGCATCGGTTAAAGATTTCTCAACTGGTGCCAAAGTGGATCTGAATAAATCCATGCACAGTTCTTCGAATCGAGCACGGGTAATTTTCGAATAGAAATCTACACCTTCGTGGAGGGCATCGATTTCAATACTTGCTTCAGTTGACGAAGATAAAGTACGTTTGGCGCGTTCACAAGCCGTTCTAAGGCGTCTCAAAGCACGGGCACTTTTGCGTAAATCTTTTTTGAATTTTCTTTGAAATTCGTCGGCGAAATGGGTTACCATTCTGTTATCAAAATCTTCGCCACCCAGATGAGTATCACCAGCTGTTGATTTCACTTCAAACAGCGACCCTTCGTCGATTGTCAAAATCGATACGTCAAAAGTCCCGCCGCCCAAATCAAAAATTAGAACGTTCTTTTCACCTTTCAAATTCTTATCCAATCCGTAGGCTAAAGCAGCTGCTGTAGGTTCGTTGATGATCCTCATTACGTTCATGCCAGCTATTGTGCCTGCATCTTTAGTTGCTTGACGTTGTGAATCGTTGAAATAAGCCGGCACTGTGATTACTGCATCTTTAACTGGACCGCCAAGATATGTTTCGGCTATTTCGCGCATTTTAGTCAAAACCATAGAACTGACTTCTTCGGGAGCAAATTTTTTTATTTCGCCTTTGAATTCGACTTGAATTTTCGGCTTTCCACCCACTTCAATTACTTTAAATGGCCAGTGCTTTATGTCGTCTTGAATTTTCGGATCGTCGAAACGTCGACCGATTAGACGTTTCGCGTCGAAAACGGTGTTCTGTGGATTCATGGCAACCTTTAAACATTAAAAATTATATATTAGACCCGACGAATTGAACTAATTGATAATAGGAATAACTCATTTGGAATTCTTAATCAGTATCAAAACATTATAAATAATAAGGACCAAACTGACATTTCCTTTCGTTTTCTTGCGAAATGTTCGTTGTTTTCGAATAATTTGTCCATTTTATATCTAGAAAAGACAACGCATTTCCTGAATTTTTGTGTCATTGTCGAAATTTCTAGAAGATGACTGAACAGATTTTGATAAAATATGCTACTTAAAATATTAAAGTAGGTGTATGGTATTTCTTATGTGACACCTCTCTGTCAAAGACATGAACGCTAGCAAGGTCGCGGTTCAAAGCTAGTTTTTTACATAAAAATCTTTACATTCTCAATACTTTACCAATGCAAAATGTGTATAATATAAGAGAGAAATTTGAGAGCATATCATGGCAATGTGCGGGACTATATTTAGGCAGCCGGCTAAGTCACATGGAAATCTATATCGCCTACATGCAAATTGCAGAGAGAGGCAACAGTGCTGCACGCGGCACTCACAAATTTACATTGTAGTACAGTGGTCTCCCACTAGTGTCTAGCTACAGGATCTACAAGACACGTCAAATGACGATGATTAAAATTTGCAATTTTAAACACATTTTATTATTTAATACTTATTTAAAGTGACTGCCTACCAACTGTTCAATATGCTCCCTATTTCACGCACAAAGCTCTATCATACGGACAGTAGAATGTGTCAGTGCATTTCTGTGAAAAATCGAATTCAGCCTTTAATGTTAATGCTTCAAAATAAACTAGAAATACAGTGTAAACTCTTTATAACGAAACTCAAGGGACCGAGCATTTTTTATCGTTATAGAGAGTTAGCGTTATATGGAGTGAAGAAAGAAAAACAACCAAATTAACAATAATCTTTAATATGTATGTTTTTGATAAAATTAATACATAGTCAGTTAACTTTGCCTGACGTTTCGGGGCCTCAAAGGTTTAGTCGGCGTCTTTTGTAACCTGATAAGATAACATAAACAATAACACCGACAATAACGATTTTCTGTGTCTAAATATGAACACATTTCTTCGTAATAGAGAATGGCTGCTGGGCTATAAAGAGTGTATCAATGTATGGGTTTTAAGGTAAACCAACCAAATTGTGATCTTTACTATGTTACAGAGAGTTTATCGTTATAAAGAATAATGTTATAAAGAGTTTACAGTGTATATGTACCATCCTTTGAAATTTCGTGACGTGCTGTAAAGAAATATTGACGTAAATCATGTTTTTTTATTCAGTTTAAGGGCAAAAATATTTTTTTTGAAATTTCTAAGCAGCAAGCAATTTTGTGAAGATTAAGCTTCACAAAATTGCTTGCTGCTTAGAAATTTCAAAAAAAATATTTTTGCCCTTAAAAAAAATCACAGCTAATAAAAAATAAATAAATAAATTTTGCTACCACAGCAGTTCGAAACCTGAGAGCATATTTTACTATCTGAGAGATCAGTATGATATGTATTTTTGTAGATATATACTTCATTTTTGATAACTCATTCTGCCGCGAATGTGGAAAGATTCTGGTTTGAGTCCAGACGGTGTACCTATGGTGGATAAAAAATAAATTTTTCTGATTTAGCATTGTAACAATTGATTATTTAACAATCAAACTGACGTTCTGCAGTTGTAGATAAAATTGAATATTTCTTCCTCTCTTAAAATGTACCTTGGTATAATATACTGGTACTTATTAACAATATTTGTTACTATATACGACAATTAATTCAAAAGACTAGTTTAGTGTTTGAATAAAATGTGTTAGCTGATTTTTCCAAAAAAAATGTCTATTATTCATTTAACGCGTTATGAAAAAAAAAACCCGGGTCGCAGTGCCCGAACCCTGCCGACAATATAGTGTATTTGCTAATACCTACAGGCAGTCTGGTTTTATTACACCAACTTAAGTTTTTTGGTCAAAATAAAAAAATTAACCCCTTAATACACCCCTTAAATTAACAGTTTTTTTCTTAATTGCAACATTACTATCATCGAACATCTACACCAAATTAAATACACCTTTCAGTAAATAACTCACTATCTGCAAACTAGTGTTTTCATAAAATTTGTAAATCCGGCCCTAGAGGGCCGATTTTTTTTAAATTTCGGGAGCACATTTTAATTGCTACTAAAAGAGTAAATTTCAATTTTGAAACGATTCTGCGAATTTTTTCGGTATTTTTGGGCCCAAAAACTTTTTTCAACCCCTAAAAACCACCCTTAAAATGATCCGATTGGGCCCATTTTAAATAGGCTTCGTGCGGTGATGGATTCCAACATGTGTGCCAAATTTCGTTAAAATCAATTAACTCTTTCGAAAGTTATAGCCCGCACGTATATATATATATATATATATATATATATATATATATATATATATAAATATATATATATATACATATATATATAATTTTTCCAAAAATGGTGCCAAAGTGCTTAGAAGGTTATGAAACGTCGAGAAATTTTGGTCCGACCCCTAGGTCCCGCCATGCGACCGACGCCAATAGTGTATGTTGCCATATGGCAAATACACTAATGATGACAGGGAATTTTCAGAAGACACGGTCCTCTATAGTGTAGGGAGGTGGGCAATTTTTTTCATTTTAGTTTGTCTTAGATTAAGCCGATATTTAGATTTTGACAGTTATGAATAAAGAATCAAGGACAGTTGAGGAAGAAGGCTTCCATGAAGTTAGTATTTGGTATAATATAGGCTGAAAAATGCTTGTAAATTAAAAATTAGTTTTTAATCACGCCAAAGAAGTATAACTGATGACGCGCGTTCATAAGAACCCGTACCCATTTTTTTTTCGGTGTGTATTTATATAAGGTTTACTTTTGACATGCATATGGAAAACATCTTATTATTAGTTAGAGATGGGAAAAACGGGTCTTTTTAGTGATCTGCATCTTTGCATCTGGATCCCGTATGTGAGCCGGCTCACTGAACCGGTTCAAAAAGAGCCGAGTTCTGAATATGATACTGCAGTCTGCCACTGAGTTACCTAGTTCAGTCAATCATATCACGACCTGTATAGAATCGAGAATGCATAGCCAAACATGTGATGCATGAGTAATTTGAGCTGACAGATGCATCAAAGCAAGAACTGATACGTAAGTGTAAAACGTGCTTCTGTGTGTTATAAGTGTTTCACTGAGTTATGCGGATCCGTTGAACCGTCAGCTCAAAAAAAGTGAGTCGGCTCTCACGGATCTTCTGTCGGAGTCGGCTCTTTGAACTGGTTCAAATCTGAGTTACCCAACTCTATTATTAGTCCATTTGCTAAGGACACCAATGCTGAGATTTCGACAGATATGGTCAAATGTAGATTATTATAGACACAATAAATATTACAAACGTCTATCAAGATCTCAGAAAAAACCACTCCGTGCAATTAATAATCAAATTCTATAATTAGAAAAAAAACTATTAACTATCGCCTAGTTGCATAAAATCGGCATAATCATTATAAACAGAAACACGTTTAAGTACTGGTTTTTCAAAGAAAGCCTTAATTAATGCTATAGTATATCTCGAGACTGTATACTGCCTACAAAATATATGCACTCCTCTCATAACCCTTCCAATCGCCTAAAAACTGTTACTGCCTTCCCAATGCTATTTTTAAAGCTAAGAAATAAAAACCTGGAGAGTTATTCTTCAAACTATGCCAATAGGTCTCGCATACGTAAGCTCAGGCTTTCGAATAACCCGACTCTACCATATGGCCATCTCCCCCGGAATTATGCTATTAGAGTACCGGAATTTTTGGGTATAATTTTGTTTTTTCGGAGTTTTGAGGTGATACGTACTTTAGTGATAGACGGGAAAACGTATTTTCAGAATGTTTATACAAGCATCACTCGAAAACGAGTCAACTGATTTTTATTAAAATTTATATTTTGTAAAAAGTTTTATTTTACCTAGCCACTGTCAGGTTAAGGTGAAAATTCCATCAAAACCGAATTTAACGTGAGCGAATCGACACGCAATATAATGGTGTGGGTAAAAGCTAGTATCTACATAATATGTTAGTACGTTTATATTTACATGTTCATGATCTACGTTATTTATAATGTATGCCAATATTTAGTGTACCTTATAAGGACATTTATTATTATTTTACCTACATACATGTATGAGATCATAAACTACATAATATTTTTCATAATTTAGTATTATTTGTTTATTTATTAATACAGACGCTCGACAACTTGACCATAAGTATATTAATTAGGTACATTAAACTAGCGGCCCTAAAGTTCACAAGACCAACTGAATATTAATAATAATACTAACTAAGCATAAAAGAAACTAAACACCAGAACAAATTAGATCCGATAAATCTTTTTCAAGAAATCATAAATTTCATTTTTCTGCAGGCTTTTTTTGTTAAAACAAAAATAAACCGACTGGACCGATTTTGAGAAAATTTATTTCATATCAAAATGAAGTTAACACACTTCAGTTGACACCTTTCTTTTTTTTTATATAACATGGATGTCAAACGGACTCTGGGTCCATACAAATGACACCTCTTATTACAAACGAAAAAATAGTTCATTGTCAGATAACATTGCATAAAAAATGAAGATAAGTAGACCAAAATATATCAGTATTCTGTACACAGTAAGAATTAAAAAGAAAAAAATTCAATGTTCAGAAATACAAAAAAAAATAAGAATTAAATATCCAGAATAAGAATTATAATAAATTTTTGATCCAGAGATTTTGTATAAAATCTACATTTTGTTAAATAGAAGAACGGCTGGACGCATTCCCCACTAGTGGATTGGAATGGTAAAAAGACCCAACAGTTTGAATTAATGGCACGCATTCCTATATATTATTTAAAACTATTCTGCAGTCTATGTCGTAGATACTTGTGGACATACAGTAAACAGATTAATTGAAGGTAAACAATTTATATGCAAGTAAACATAATGTTATTAATCTGTAAACGCTACAGCTGTACAAGCTGTTTTGTTCATAAATGGGCAAAGTTTCACTTTTGGATCAGACTTAGAATTAAGATGAAGTCATCAGCCAATGATTACAATATGCGATCATGATGTTTACTTGATTGATTATTTAATGTTTATTTGCGTTTGATGAAAGGAACATAAAGAAGTCTATTAATGAAAACATATGGAAAGCATTAAAGAATGATTAATTCGAGAAATTTTCAATATATAGGCTGTCTTGGTTTTTTCACGGTAACGTTTGTTTAGATAGGAAAAATTCTGATCAAAAATATGTATGGACTTCCTAACAAATTTTTAGACATTGCAATTATATCGAAATAATAAAGCAGTGATGCCTAACCTCAAATAGTGCAAAGCAGGATTGGAATGAAAACATTACATTAAGTCTAAGATTGTTTAAAAATGTGGTGCGACATTTTCTATCTAAAAATTTGGACATCCTATATATTTTATAATGGAAATATACGAAAAAATTATTTATACTGTGTAAATTA
This sequence comes from Venustoraphidia nigricollis, assembly GCA_034508555.1. NCBI lineage: Eukaryota > Metazoa > Arthropoda > Insecta > Raphidioptera > Raphidiidae > Venustoraphidia > Venustoraphidia nigricollis. The sequence continues at coordinate 8,147,817 of JAVRKA010000006.1, forward strand.
AAAATGCATTATAACTTGAGGATAGGTACCTAAAATTTTAGCGAAATGTCGTAATAATTTAAAGTAAACAGTTGACTATCTATTAAAGAGAATTGGTTGTATTTTTTGGCTATTTTCCCATAATATAAACTTTTTTAATAAAAACAAATGTATGATTATTGTCTACTTTTGAAAACAAATTATGCATTTTGGAAAGATGCCTATTACTTAAAAAACACATCTAACGATTGATTTTTAAATAATTGGCAAAGTAAATGCGATTCACTATTTTTAAAAATGATTTCGGTCATTTTAATTCGTAATTTGTCATCAATGTTAGCTAGGGTCAATTCTTGTACTCGTAATTCAATTTTGATCCACTTTAACATATCCGACCGAGTTGAAATTTTACACACATACAAACTTCCGATGACAGTACAAAATTTTTATGTCGTTGACCTGATGAAAGAATCAGAAAAGCGGGTGCTTGTTTGAACCTCTCGATAATGAATGGTAACTGGTAGATAAATTGTTTTAGAAAATAAAATAAAAAAAAAAACTTTTTTATCAGTTCAGAATCAATTAAAAAATAGTTTTATCCTGTGAACTGCAGGCTTGAACCTCGAGAAAACAAATTTATACTTCTACAGAAGTACGTTTCATCATCTAACTGTTTAATACTCAAAAACCTTATGGAAACATCATCAAAAAAACTGTGTTGCAAGCAGGGATCCCGTAACTATTTTATATATTAATATTCATTTTAATCGTTATAACTAGCCGGCTACAATAATATATATTGTTAAGCGTCTATACTCTACAATATAATAATATTGGGAGTGATATATAATGTATACAATTAACGGAATTTTATTTCGAAGTTGATAAATCTATACTAACAATTTAAAATTTAAAATAACTATAAAAAATTTATAACAGTATCGTGGGCTAAGATTTTTGTAAAATTGTAATTTTTGCGAAAAGTCATTGTAATTAACCAAGATAGATGCTCAACATTTAAGGTGATTAAAAACAGCATATGATCTCGGTTGTCGCGCGTCTATTATTTATTTATACACGCAATTCATTCCTCGTAAAATATAGAGTTGTTATTGTAACGAAATAAAAAACAAAAAATCATTTAGGTAGTTACTGACCTGATTTTTAGCCGCATCCCCAATTAACCGTTCCGTATCAGTAAAAGCGACATATGAAGGGGTGGTTCGATTTCCTTGGTCATTCGCAATAATTTCCACTTTTCCATGTTGCCAAACACCGACACAAGAATAAGTTGTGCCCAAATCGATTCCAATTGCCGGCACTTTGCTCATTTTTACAAAAAAACTAACACACAAAGAATTATCAAAGTTATTTCAAATATTTCACTCCAGTAGGTTTCGTGGTTTAAAGGTAACTGCACAAGTTTGTTATTTGTGGAGCTGTTTTATTAGCAGTTCATTGCATCTTTCTCTAGCTTTAACGTTTTATACGTACTACCTACTTATTATTAATACTTGACTGTTTACTGTTTCTATTTTTTTAGTGTCACTCAGTTCGTAAAAATGTAAAATCAGTATCGCGTTTATAAATATTTTAGCGCTCAGTTTTCTTAATGAAAATCGTCACTGCTTTAACTTGTCAATTTCAACTATAAACCAATTTTTGTTTTAATGTCGTTATGGATATAAAAATTTAAAATATATTTGGATTGTAAAGATCTAGGTTGTTCACTAAGATTGTAAAAAATGTTCTCGTCTTTCAAATTCTAATCATAAAGGCATTTTACTACTGTTTTTAAAAAAATGATTAATTAAGATTCACAAAACTTGGCTTTTAAGTAACACTTTTTTTTGTCCTAAGCATCAAATAAAGCTATATTTTTTCTTTTTTTAACACATAAGGTGTAAAAATATTGAGAAGTTCAACTCGCGCAACAATTTTTTGTAATGTATTTATATTTTTTTTTATAGAATTTTGCGTTAAACATGTCGTTTTTTTTGCATTTTTGCCTGATTTGAAATAATATATAAAAATCTGGGTCAAAGTCAGTTGGGATGAATTTTGAGAACATGCCATCAAAGATTGAATAAGTTTTTTTATAGAAATTAGAGAATTCTGGAATTTTTTTCAGGTTAGTATATTTTGTGATAGAGAGTCATGCGAGTGATAAGAAGTCATACGGAACAGTCGGTGAATACCCTAATGAATAAATAAAATCTTAAATCTGTAAATTCCAATTTTCAACGAAACTGTAGTTTTTAAGATATCCAGACCGTATCTGGTAAATTTTCAGAATTTTCATCAGATAAACTGAAAAACATCAGATTTCCACTGCTTGTAGTGTATCAGGAAAGCATAGACTGTAATAAATAATCGCACTTTTACAAATACGGGTTGAACTTTATCATTAAAGACCTGAAAAATCGTTATTAAAATTGAAAAGGCGTCTGTAAAACGGTTAGATATCCCGAACGAATGTAATATTTCATTATTAAAAACCAGGTTAAAAACGACAACAATCATGAGTTTACTAACCGTGCTTTCATCGTGATCTATTTAATTTTTTTTATATAATGTACTAATTTTACAATTTCAATATACAGTACAGTCCCGTTAATCCGGACCTCCAAGGATCTTAAAAAAAGCAAGATTTATTAATTAGTTTACATTATTAATTGGCGACTAAAAAAGACAGTTTAAATTATTATTGGTAGTTATTTAAAGCCATTCCGAATAATTAAAAAAATAGATTTATTCATTTATTCGAGATTGCTTTAATTACTTACCAATCATAATATGAACTTTCTTTCATAATCCTTAATTTTTTTTTTAATTTTACCCGGACTTTCGATGATACATTCAAGGTCCGGCCCCATCTAGTCCAGATTAACGAGACTCTACTGTATTATATTTGTCAACCTATATTTTATCTTTTTCAAATTCACAGTTTAAATAGCACAAAGACGAAACATCATAAATCACTGAATATTTTCAAAAAAACGTTTTTCTATAATCATTCGGCTATATTCGAATTTTCAATCGTTTTTTTTCCTTAGTTCCAACATTTAGTTTTTTTGTTCAGAGATATTTTAGTGTTAAATCTAGCACCAAAGTTGAAATAGCCAGGGTAATGATTTTTGATTTGTAAAGCCGGTGTGTAATAGGAAAATCAACGAAGCAAACATAGAATATTGCTTCATATACATAATTAACATGAAAACTCAAATATTCATAAGTAGACGTATAATTGTTTCTTTAACCCTTTATTTATAAAAGCGGCTCACATATGGTAATAGTTTGTTATGACATGGAGCGTCGTAGTTCGCGTGGGCGGTTGCTAGGAGCGCAAACCTCAAGAGGACTCATTTGCAGACTAGCAGCCTAAATGTATTGTTTCTCTTCTTAAAAAAATAGTTTTTGGGAGGCGCAAAACTGAAATCTTGACCTGAACACCACGACACGTTATAATAGTTAGTGTATGGTGGATTATGCGATCGCATTATCCAAACTTCATAAGCACTCAATACTAAAGACTCTTTATCATTAAAGTTCCATATTAAAATACATCTACATAATCTTGAACAATGGTGTTCAATGTCTCAGTGTCTTCTGCTGTTCAAAATGCTACTGAACTAAAAAAAGATCAAAATAGCAATAATTGTTCGTAATACGGCTGATTTATTTAAAACATAGAATTTGAAAATAAATCATTTTTACATTTTCATTCAATTTAAAAAGTTTGCACTCGAGATTAAAAAACGAAAATATGCCGCATTAAAAATAAATTTATACAAACGTTATTTTTCAACAGGCACATTTTTGTTTGATTTATAAAATATAAATTAACTTCTGAATAGATTTTTATATAAATCTTTATTTATGTAATAGTCATAACAGAAACTTCGATATTACAAAACTTCACATAATATTTAAGCTTTGAATATTTATTTCTTCTTCTTTCCTCCTTTTCCACCCTTCTTCTTTTTCTTTTGTGCATCTGGCCATGGAAAACCTCTATATTTCAATAAATCTTGAACATTGTGACATATGTAATAAGCATTATCCATAGCAGCTTCCGAAAATATATCAACATTGCAACGCGATTTCTTTTCAGATTTTCGTACCGCTTTTCCTTCGGATTTTCGTCTTTCTTTTATTTTATCTGAGTTTTTAGACGCACGTCTTTTTCCTTTGCCAGCCATGAGGCACCCTTTGTAAGGTGAAGTTACCCGCTAGCAACACAGAAACTAATATAATGGAAATAGTCTATGCATATTAATACCCAGTCACAATATTGATCAAACATTCGAAGGGTCTAAAACAATAAAATTTACATACGTTCCTACAGTACAGTTGCCTGACTTAGACGCAAACGCCTACGACAAGTTTAAAAAATGTTTATTCGCAAATTAAAGCACAAGCCGTTTTGTTTCAACAGTCCACCAGCGATCCCTTCACAAGTGATTAGATTTTTTTATAATAGCTTTTTGCCCTTAGATGTGTCATTTTCTTTTTATTAATTTCGTTTATATTATTACAAAGAAACAATTCCAAACGTAAAAGATTTCATCAGAATTGTTCGGTACTTCTCAGAGAATCTTAAGCGACCAACCGAACATACATGTATGAATCGGGTTTCATTTAACCGTTCGACGAACGTTGGCAACCAAGCAAATTAAAAAGGAGTGTTCATCAGAATGTTTTCTTTATAATTATGAGATCTTTTATTTCTAAAATATACATTTCCGTAAAATTATTATATCCCAACTTTATCGAATTTTGACGAGATTATAGTCTATAGTACCTAATTCATTCGGGACAGCTCTGTCTATTTGTACTAACGGAGGCATCTAAACCGATTTTGATGAAATATTAATGACATTCAAAATGAAAGTATAGTATTAGATAAATATGCCTTATTGGTCTGTATTTTGTTTAATGTCAAGTGATATAAACAATATTGCTGAATTTTGAAGTCGCCACTCAGCTATTCATTCATACGAATTGTGATATAGCTACTAAGGTTACAAGGCCGCTATTATTTTGTCATCATTTGTTGATCTGATTGCTAATTAAAATTATACCTCGATATTGTAAATTTTTTATTAAATATTTTAACAATAGACAACTTTTTATCCAGCTACGATTTTTTCAAAACCAATATTAACATGAGCGAAAGGTTTCAAATAACATAAAAAGGTATATTTTAAAAAGAATCGCCACACTTAACTGCCAGATGATAATTTTTTTTTAATTCAGTTTTTAAAACTGCTACTAAACTTACTTCGCTTATTTGTGAGATATTTATGAAAAAAAAAAATATAGGTGAACGAGCGAGACGATTGAAGTGTACAACAACTTATTAGTAGTTAAAAAATAATATTAGTTTATTGTTAGATAAAAGAGATTCGTTTGGCATTTAACTTTGTTTGAAAACTTCGCAAACACTAAATCTTTAAGCCACGTGACTTGTGAATCATGATTAATGAAAAATTAGTCTGAAAAGATTTAGAATATAAAAATAATTTGAGAAACACTTGCTAGAAGAATCGAGAGAGTTCATTCAATTTTAGGTTATAACATCTGTTGATGCTCCAAATTTAGATGCGTTCAAAATAGTTCTGTCGGATAAACATAAGCGTCTCTCATAAAAATAAAAAAACTGTATGGCATAATTTACACAAAACTTAAAATGTTTGTATGAATACACAAAAACACTCAAACAATCGAGTCTCATTTAGAAATTTGTGCAGAACGATCAGCATTTGGTCTCTGTTTCAGTTGTCGAGCGTCTATAGTCCTTTTCCGAATTCTAAGTGATTTTATATTATTTAGTACAAGAGTGTTTGGTTAATTATGTCTTTGCTCGTTAGTTAGAGTTAATTGATTTTAACGAAATTAGGACCACGTGTTGAAATTCATCACCGCAAGAAGCCTATTGAAAATGGGCGTAATCGGGCCATTTTAAGGGTAGTTTTTAGGGTTTGAAAAATGTTTTTGGGCCCCAAAATACCGAAAAATTCTCGGAATCGTTTCAAAATTGACATTTAACCCTTTAGTAGTATTTAAAAAGTGTCCCCAAAATTTTAATAAAATCGGCCCGATAGGACCGGACTTACAAATTTTATGAAAACACTAGTTTGCAGATAGTGAATTATTTACTGAAAGGTGTATATACTTTGGTATAGAGGTTCGATTGATAATAATATTGCAATTAGGAAAAAAAATATTGTTTTAAGGGGTGTATTAAGGTGTCAATTTTTTTATTTTGCCCAAAAACAAAACTTAAGTTTGCATAATAAAGCCACACTGCCTGTATAAGCAAATACACTATATTGTCGGCAGGGTTTTGGCACTGCGACCCGGGTTTTTTTAGTACTTGTTGACGTTGAAAAAATAAGTCCGCGATGTGTTTGATCATTTGCAAAAAAACCAGATAGAAAACTGATAAATTATTTCTCATATCAAAAAAAAAAAAACATAATCTAACAGTATGGTCTATCGACATGGCTTGTCATGGTCATCGGCTTATAAGGGCGATAAAATCTTACAGATTCTTTGATTTGAACTAAGAACTAAGATTCCCGTTTAGTCAATTCTCCATCGCGCTCCTTTAAATTTTTATAAATATGTTGTGTAATTGTTTTCAATAAATCTCAAAATTAGTTTTTTCACAGATATGATATAGAGATATTGATATTTCAAGATTTCCATGCAATATGCACTATTTTCCACTTTCATGTGAACTTTCTTCCCCCGCAATGTCACCAAAGCTGTTACGCCATTGGCTGCTATTTTTGAAATGAAATCTGCATAGAGCAGCTGCGATCGTTGGGTTGAGAGTATAAATGAAGTGAGTTATATGAGTATAACGATTAAATACAGTAACAATTTCATAATATGAACACAGAGTCACGGCCAAATATAACTTTATAAGTCAAAAAGTAAACAAGACCATATTTTTTTAATAAAATACAACAATGTCAAAAGTAACAATTACAGCAACTAATGCTGAAGGTGACAGACACACTGCTGATATTCAGTGTATTATTTACCATGAGGGGAAAATATTTAGCGGGGCCGAAGATGGAAAAATTAAGGTAAGACAATATTACACTTTTTACATTTCAACAAAAATACAAAAACAGTTTTTCAGAACTAAATATATTTTTTTCTCAAGATATTAAAACGAAAAAAACCCGGGTCGCAGTGCCAAAACCCTGCCGACAATATAGTGTATTTGCTTGTATAGGGCCGTGTGGTTTTATACTTTTATTATGTGAAATTAAGTTTGTTTTTGGGCAAAATAAAAAATTTAACCCCTTAATACACCCCTTAAAATAACATTTTTTTCTTAATTGTAATATTATTATCAATCTAACGTCTACACCGAATTAAATACACCCTTCAATAAATAAGTCACTATCTGTAAACTAGTGTTTTCATAAAATTTGTAAATCCGGTCCTGTCGGGCCGATTTTATTAAAATTGTGGGGACACTTTTTTATCACTACCTAAGGGTTAAATTTCAATTTTGAAACGATTCGGAGAATTTTTTCGGTATTTTGGGGCCCAAAAACAGTTTTTAACCCCTAAAAACTACCCTTAAAATAGCCCGATTAGGCCCATTTTAAATAGGCTTCTTGCGGTGATGGATTTCAACACGTGGCCCAAATTTCGTTGAAATCAATTAACTCTTTCGAAAGTTATCGCGCGTACACATATATATATATATATACATATATAATATATATATATATATATATATATATATATATATATATATATATATATATATATATATAAATATATATATAAATATATATATACATATATATATATAAACATTTTTAAAAATGGTGCCAAAGTGTTTAGGAGGTTATGAAACGTCGAGAAATTTTGGTCCGACACCTAGGTCCCGCCATCCGACCGATGCCAATAGTGTATGTTGCCATATGGCAAATACACTAATAAATCAGATAGATACATTATAGACGCTCGACAGATCAGAGCCTAAAATAAACCGAAGCGTGGTCTCCATCCGAAATGTATTGTAAAACCGTCACGCGATATATCAACGGTACAAAAATTTGGCGGCTTTAATATTATTTTGAACTAACTGAAATAGTATGTTGAGGGGCGTCGAATAACAATAAAATCTGTCATTCTATTAATAATAATAGATCAACTGATTTTACAGCAATTAAATTAAATCGAAATCTTTCAGATTTGGCAGCCATCTGATTTGAAACTTCTAGGAGAAATTAAAGCATACGACAATTGTGTTTATTGTCTTGCTGCGATAGGTAAAACTCTTTATTCTGCTGCTAACGACGGTGCTATTAAAGCCTGGGACATAGGCAGCTTGAAACTTAAAGGAACTATTCATCAAGGAGAGGCTGATGTTTATAGGCTCTATGTTGATTCTGGAAGATTATATTCAGGAGACGAAAAAGGAGTCGTAAGTGTTTCTTTGGAAACTCTTCTAAAATTCTCAGGATCGTGATACCATGCTTGAGAACTTAAACCTTGTACCCCAAATCAGGTATCGCCCAAATCAATTTCTCTGTGGACTTTAGTGATTCGATGAATAGCCCCTATCTTTGCACATTGCCTCGTTTCAAAAGTTTTCAGTTTCAATTATTTATTTTTCGTTACTATTGATTGCGATCGATTTGTTGAGAAATGCTGACCTAATTATGCTGAATATTTCAGGTGGGAGTTTTCGAAAACGACAAACGAATAAATACCCTCAACGTAGTGGAAGAAGTCAAGGATATTTTGGTTAGAGGAAACATTTTGTTTACAGTTCGAAATTTAGACGTAATCGTAACGGAAATCTTATCAGGTATGTGAAAACAATTTTGAAATCAAGTGGCTTTTGTCTAAAAGAATTATTACTGGGTTATAAGAGGCTAAAAGGATTAAATTAATAATAATCCTACCGTATTAATAGATTAGCGCTATTTAGCAGTGACCACAAAATAACTTGCTGTAAATTTCTATGCATGAAAAAAGAAGTTTTTCTATAATTCTACTTTGTTTTGGTTTTTTAAAAATATAATCTTAAAACACACATCGATTCATCATATCTTTTTCTTAATGTACCTACTCAGGGAAAACGGTTATTTTTTGCCAAATAAATTTTTAAACTATTTTTCATCTTTTATGACATGAGGAAACGCTATAAGTGGATAATTAAAACTGCAATCAATAAATAGAAAACTTCTGAGACTATCAAAATTTGAAAATATCCAACGGCAAGTTTTAGCGCCGAAATTTACTCACTTCTTACCATAATTTTCTAGGAAATGAAGGAAAATTTGCAATTCACACAACAGTTGATGGTAGAGCTCCAATGGCATTTGCAGGCGACAGAATTTGCGTATGTGCAAGAGAGGGTAAAAATATGACTGTTTTTACCATAAAAGAAAATTCTAAATTACAAAAATTCTGCACAATTACGGTAAGTACGGCAAAGCGCTTCATATAGGAATTTCGCTTTATTAATGGTTGAATAGCCTTAAAATACAACATAAAACAAAAAAACAGAAGTCAGTAAGTAACGTTCTATTTATTAATAAAAAAAAATAATCGTGGTGTCGCGTGAATTAGAATCAGTCATGGATGAATTTCAGCACGGTGGGAAAACAAAAAAAATGTCTATTTTTGTGTGTATCACGTAATCTACTAAACATTTAAGAATTAAAAAAATTTGACGTATGGATATTGTAAATTATAGAGGCTCAACATAATAAAAAATATTGATACCAGGTCTTTAATCAAATCCGTATCTATATAAAAACAATCGGGAGTTTGCTAGAAGTCTATTAGAGGTAGAAAGGTGCTTTGTACAATTTATTAAAATATATTCCCATTAAAAATTAAATAAAGATATAAAACTATGTTTATAAATATTTTATCAATTTGTGATGAATAATGCACTAATAAACATTTATAATAATGAATAAACCCATACTACTCAAGTAGAACTGTAGAAACACAAATAACCAATGGGGATATAGCTCAGTGGTAGAGCATTCGACTGCAGATCGAGAGGTCCCCGGTTCAAACCCGGGTGTCCCCTAGCTTGGGCTTTATTTTTCTTTGTATAAATAAAACGCACTTTTAATAAAATACACAAAATGTAATAAAAACATTATGTTTTGAGAAATCGTTTTTATTTATACGAATTTTTTTTAAGTTGCAACTTACTACAAACAGTTTAGCAGATCAAATAACTTTATCGTACTGTTGAAACATCTCTTATAAACGAAAGTAAGCCATCGCTTAATGTACTTAAATTATTACAAAAAGTACTTTTTATCGCGGCCAGTTGATTTTTGCGGACTTCTGTTATACCAATCATAACAAAAACATAGATAAGCACACTCAGTTTTTACGTAGTTATCAAGCTTTTAAAACGTTTTTTTTATAATTTTATCCTCACAATTCTATTACTTGAACAAATTCCCAGTTTGCACCAAGGACAGGATACCAATACAGTGCTACCTCGATAATTCGGACATTCAATAAACCGGATTCTTTGATAATTCGGCTAAGCATTTCAATCGCATTGTGTACTTTATAATCCGGATTTGATAGTACTTGGTAATCCGGATCTGCGTTTTTAAACGCCTATTTCATTCAAATTAATAGAATTTGATACTATATAGCGATCGTGAGAGATTCCCCGTCATGTATTCGGTCGAATCTGATACATATCTGGGGATTCCTATAAGCAGGCATTATATGTGTGACGTTGTTTTGATTGAGTATTAATTGTTTAACTGTTTGTTGTTGCATAGTATATAGGTGCGCTATTTTATGTTCTACATAAATAAACAAATTTTATTCACGTACGTGTTAAAATACCTCCTAAAAGAAAACATACTACGTTGTCAATAAAACAAAAATCCAACATATAATAATAGAAAGACTAGCCCGTGATGAAAGTGGAAAAGTTTTGGCAAATGAATACAGGATAGGAACATCAATTTCCGATATAAAAAAGAACAAAAGCAAAATCAAAAGATATGGTATATTTTAATGACTATTTTGGATTTTTACTATGTATGTGTTCCTTCTTTTATTCCGGTTCCGGCGCCAGAAAGGAATTACGAAAAGCCGAATATCCAGAAATGGAAACTCATTTGTATGCATGGTTTTGTACACAACGATCAAGGCATGTTCCAATTCCCTACGAAATCTTATCTGCCAAAGCGAAACTTCTATACCCAAGTCTATGGAAATGATAATTTTAGAGCTAGCAGAAAAGGGTTAAGCAAACAAAAATTGCGGATTACTTTACAAAATAATATAAAATGTAATAAATATGCTTCTATTTTACATATTTTTTTATGTACTATTTTCTAGTTATTTTATAATAAATGTTGACCTTTACAATAAAAACGCTGGGCTGCTTCAGTAATCCGAATTATTTACTAATCCGGATCACAGCGGTTTTAATTAGGCCGAATTATCGAGGTCGCACTGTATTGTTTATTACATGCGTGGTACTCTCCAAAACTCTGATTATTATATAAAAAGTGGGATCCCTTTTACTATTCACGTGGTATCCCCTTTAAATCTCAGTTCGCCCCTCAAACAAATTGAATGGTATTCGCTTACGGGTTGGCTATATTTTTAAAGTTTTTAATTTATTTTTTGTGATCTAGGCACCTACACCAAAAACTTTCCCTGCTTTTATGGCATTCTCACTTTTTTCAGATTTTTATGTTGTATTTTTCAGGGTTCAGAAATGATATTAAACGCAATAAGCGGAGCCAAGATTGGCGATTTGCAAATATTATACAGCGGTGGTTGGGACAGCATAGTCAAACGTTGGATTGTTTCGGGTGATAAACCATTACCTGGCGGCTGTGTTATTGTAAAATCAGTTGTTAACTGTATTGCCATTGGTCCAAAAGGAGAAGCTTATGTAGGCGGTTTTGAAGGCATCATCAGCAAACTTGAAGTCAGCTAATTGCTTAGCTATTATTACTTATACTACGATAAAAATTGTATATAATGTAAGAGAGTACCATTATATTTTTGCTTAGTGAATTCTACAATTTTTAAAAATACGCCATTTTGTATGTAAATAACACTTTTTTAAATTAGCATGTATAAAAAAACATAAAGAAGATTTTTATACTAACTTTTATATTTAATAAAATAAAACAAAGATGTTGATTGTTGATATTATTATCCATAGTAAAAATACATATTATTGCTAAACTATTCTTTCGCAGTTGATGGTTTCCAAGGTTCTTCGTAGTTTTCAATTACCATTGATTTCTGTCTTCTAAGTTTAACTAGCAGGTTATCTTCTTTAGGAGTTACTGACAGTACTTCAACTCGTGATACAACTAAGAAGTTCGGATTATTGGGACTTACTCCACGTATGAAGTCAATTTCATCCCCAATGTGAAGCTACAAAAATAAATATTAAATCTTAAGTCTGCATTCAATCGTCGATATCCCTAGCTCGCTCTCTAAAATCAATTTGGGATCTATCTGTGCTTATACTTAAAAACTCATTCACCAACTCAAATTGGTGTGGGCTGTGATGATAACCTTAACTCACTACTATTAAACAGCACAAGCAAATTGTATTTAATGACTTTATTTCGTGGCGCTGGATCATTGGATGCGCTTTCAATTCTCTGTTCTCAGAATTCATACAAATGAGATTGATGGGGTTTTAAGAATATATTGAGGCCCAGTTTCCTGCAGTCCAAATTACCATTACTTATAATGTTGCTTACCTGCGTACTTTTCTTTGCCACTTTTTGACCATTAACTCTTATTGCACTAGAATAAAATAAAGTTTCTACTTTGCTGAAACAAAAAAAATATTCAAATTGAAGTTTCGTGATGCCTATACAGTTGAAGTAAGGTGGAAACTATATTAATTAGTATTAAAAACAGCCAAATTACATGACACTAATATTGTTTTCAATCCTTTAAAAGAAGAACACCTTTATACAGCGTTGTAAACAGTAGTACTAACGAAAAATAAGAAAAATACGATGGGAATTGATCAATGAGAACCTGTAAGGCTAAAAAGGCAAGCTTTTCCCCGTTCTGGGTCACGTTGCCTAGTCAATCATGCGAAATGTTTGTCTTCGCTTTTTGTCAGATAAATTCCGACTTTTTATTAAAGTACTAGAATTCTGAACAAGTACTCAATAATATTACAGCTGGAATTGTTAGTTACGAAATATCCAAATAACAACAATAATATGTAATATTGGTCAAAGATTCATAAAACAGAATATCATTGTATTTTCCCTAAGGTCCGTTAATACCATTTACACACTGTATATCTAATGTATATGCTTATTTACTAATGAATAAACTGAATTGAATAAAAAACGAATATGCGTGTATCGCTTGAGAATAGTCGAGATCAAAGGGATGTCGTTGTTTGTATGGCGTGGCCATGCTTCGGCCAATACAAACCCCATTCCCATTAATTAAGAGTGTATGAAACTAGTAATTAAATTTTTAATATCATATTATTAAAAATAATATTATTAAGTAGATATCTATTATTATTATTTATATAATACTATAAACAATGATAAACTGAAAAATGGAGGTTTAATGTATAAATGATAATTAAAAACTACACCAAACTGGAATAATAATTGGAACTATGCCCAGATATCCCTGGCAGTTTGTGGTTAAAACGCAAATGCGAATCCAACTTTCATGCATTTAATATTGTTGTGGTATAAAATTCATTTTTGGACATTTAACTGTCAAATATGTCTCAAAAATACTGAAAATGAAGTGAAAACTAACTAGTTTATAGGCGGGCATGAGCAAAAAATATAGTATATGTGATTCATGTGACCGTTTAAACTCGCTAACCCTCGTTTTAACATGATATCCTTTACTTTTCAAAGAGTCGATAATATAGTTCGTCACATCCTAGTTACATAAACTGTTATTTTCAGTACAAACGAGATAGGTTCTGACCTTTCCAATTTTTATACTATACCTACTCTATTCGTAACAGTAGTTATTTGAAAATGGAGAAAAAACATACTTCCTTGCAAGAGATAAGCCAGCCTTTAATATCAGATCAAGTCGTAACGAATTTACATGAGCACTTATTATTTTTGAACCATGTTCTGAAATTATTTCACTTTCAATTTCGTCCTCATCTTCGGAATCGGAATCCTACTAAAGACAATGTTATTTGTAATTTAAAAATACACCGACACACAATAAATAAATTTTATATATTTACCTCATCTTTTTTCGATTGCGTTCCCTTCTTTTTAGATTTAAATCGAATTATAGTAAAACTTGGCGTACATAACCTCTGTTTAACGAATAAGTTATTTTCTATGACATAACGGTTAAAATTCAAACAATGTGGTCCAGTAATTAACTGCCTTTTTAGTAATACATTTTTGTTATAATTGCGCCAAAATGTAAACAATGATCTTCGGCATAATTGAGACATTTTTTATATGAAATTGAAACTAACAAACAAGACTGCATAACTAACAACTACCTCCATAATATTCTTACGTCAAATATGCCAGCACTAGTCAAAAAACCCCAATAAACGTTTTTAGGTACGCGTTTTTTTCAAACCTTAAAATTTGTAAATCTACAAATTTAAACATTATCCTTACAGTTAGAATGTTAAATCTTGAATACCAAAAGCAAATCAAAGAATTATTAATAGTTAAATCTGTTAATATTTGGTTAAAAATTGAATAAAAATCATTTGTGGTACTGCTCATATTTTCCAGTAGCTATGAACGATTCTCCTTGTTCATTTCATTGGAGCATGCGCAGTACTTTACACATTCTGTACAACAAGTTGCCGATTCGTAGGCTATTTTCTATAAAATTACGGCAATTTAAATATGTGTTCATAACTATTCTTATATCATTTTTTTTGAGCAAGAAAAAGCAATAACGATGTCTAGGCCGTAGTCAGGAAGAGTCACCAGGGTTCAAATTCCTCTCGAATTTTTTTAAGAGGTAAGAATAAACACAACGTGCCGTTTATGTTGCAACAGCACCCAGAAAACGGGACAGTTATAAAGGTCGGATTCACAACATTCTCAATTTTTTCTCTGGCTATGGTTTTGAGCAATCTTAAGCTCAAAAATAAAATAACATCCACGATTCTATGATAAATTCTATGAAAAATTATAATTATTATTATTATAATTATTTTAGAGCATACATTTTGTATTTGATTTTAGAAAATTTAAAAATATTGTTGCTGCAATATCCATTATGCAAAATTGCATGACAAAAAAGTAAAATATTTTTTTTAAAATATTATGTTGCAACAACAAAATTAAATTAAAGTTGAGAACGTGTTTGCGGATTGAGGTCCAGGTTTTAACTAAATCTATTTACAGTCAAATTGTGTGGTCCAAATAGTTATTTAAAGTTGGCAATGATGTGTAGCATGTTCGCAAATACGAATACTCGTTTATAGTTGTTTTTTATTGTTATTTACAAACTATAAAAAAGTTGGGCCATATGGTACAAAATTATATTATGAACATTTGTAAAAGTATCGATCGCTGGACAAAAGTACAAACATAATTTTTTATTTAACCGTTTAGAAATAACCTATTCTAATCAATGTTGTCAGACGCCAATTTGTGCGGGATATCTATATTTTTTAGCTAAAATTGCGCAGAACAATTAATTTGACGATCTTTAATGTCAAAATTGAGACATTTATTTGTTTTTCAATTCAATATGGAATACTATGGAATACTCATGTACGTTAATGAGCCAAAAAAGTTTCGAAGGGGTGAAATATTAAATCAAGTACCAGAAGCGTAGCGTACCTTGGCGGGGTCCCGTATAAAAATTTGTTATGGGGCCCTTCCCCCGTTGAAGTAAATGACTTAAACGGGGAAATCCCGCAGCCCGTGATAACCGATGTAGGGTGTTGCCACCTTTGAACGCACGCTTTACGCGGGAAAAAAAGAAATTGCTTTTTTTGACTTTTGTCATTTCTGAAATAAAAAAAAATTGGGAAGTTTTTCACGTTGGGGGCCCCGTATAATTGATACGGCAGATACGGCGGTAGCTACGCCCCTGTCAAGTACAAAAATGTAGCCTAGTTCATCGAAAAAATACCCTAGACACTTGTAAGATTATTATTGTCATATCTCGCTTTTCTGAATCGAACTTTTAAAATATAAATTTAATGCTAAAACTAAATTTTGGGAAAAGATAGGACACCAAGCAATATACTCAATTTTCTGGTGGCATCGCTTGCGTGAAAATAAATTTTTTTCGCATATTAACTAGCGTGATGTTAGATTTGTCAGGAATATTGTCTTAAATCAAGTAATACGAATACAAGTAATAAGTTTTGAGTGCCTATTTTGCCTACCAAGTTTTTTCAAAAATCGGTCCAATCGCTTTCGGATGGTATCGATTCTAGCAGGCAAGCATACAACAGATTTCAAAACTGATTCTTCAAGCTACATATACAAAATATCTAAAACCTGCCAAAAAATTTATATATAATTGATGAATCAAAACAGTATGAAGAATGGATCTTTCAGCGTGAAAAAAACCTGAGGAAAATGAAATTTCAAACAGAAATAACGAAAGAATTTTGTTTATTTAATTACAGTATGAATGGAGACTTCAATGCTGCGTTAAGAAGGTAAAACAATGTTTGAACTTTTTTAAATGAAACTTTCATATTAAAAGAACTGAACGTTTTAGATAAATATATCGAAGTTTAACAGCAATATAACAGAATATTTGAAAAAAAAGCAAATTCGTTCTATTTTGTAACGTGTTTGCTATAGAAACTGCAGACGTGAATCATTTTTCATCTCCACGTCTATCTAAGTCTATATAATCTAAAGACTAACACAGCAATATCGGTTATACTTTTGTAATTTGAAACCACTTTTTCCATTTCGAATTAATGTCATATTCTTAGTTTGCACCTGTGTATGCAGGGTCGGCGGCAAAAATTTTCGAACCTGATCCACTAGCTTGAAAACCCACCACAAGGTTTCAATCAAAAATCATACCAAAAAAGAAAATTAATTACTATTCTCAATATTGTTCACGTCCATTATAATTAATAATAAGTTTTAGAAAAAAAATTACATAATTTCAGTTTGTTTAAATATTTACTATTTAATATTTATTGAAGTAAATATATGTATTATTAAATATCTAAATTTTATTAATGTTATGGTTAACTAGTTAAAGTTCTGCCCGAAGAAGTTAAAAAGATTTAACGAAACGTCGCAATTTTTTAATTTAGTTTAAAATTGAATTGTCCAATTTCCCGTTAAAAAATAAAAAAAAATTAATTACTATTATTCGTTGGGTGTTTCAAATCTCGGTGGATTTTTCACGAAGTGAGAATGTCTTATCTCAATAATGTGTTCTACCATCTCATATGAACTATTGTAAAATAATATCAGCAAAAAAAAAATAAAGTTGTGCAAATTTTCCGTCCATCTGAAAGAAGTCAAAACTTGAAACAGCTCCATCGTAGAGGCACGAAAATTGAAATACGACACTCTGTGAGAAAGTCGAAAATTAAAATGGTTGTAGTAAATACAACTTTTTTTAAATTGAATTTGAACGTTAAATTAAAATTTTAAAAGAAATGGCTTTTTCTCGTCGGTAACTCCCCCTGGGGCCGACCCTGTGTGTGAGAAATATGCATATCTATAATACGTTGCTCCTTTCAAAACAGTTGCGCCTATATTGCTTTTTTAACATAATTGCAAATATATTTTATATATATTAAGTTAATTGCACTTAATTAAACAATGTATATTTTTATGTATTTTATCATTTTATGACTCGATAAACTATATTTATAATTTTATTTAAAAGACATAGATATTGTAAAATCATAGACACTTTATTTAAAGTTCCCAAATTCCTGGTTCTACTGGTAAAAGTATAAATTGAATTACTTATTATTTTAAAAATAATAAAATAAAAATAACAATTACTACTATTGCCAAATCACCCTTCCTGTTGATGGCCGTAAAAAAAGAACTCGCGAACTGTGGACAAATTCTGTATTTGTCTACCAAAAAAGGATTATCAGACTAGTATTAATGGAGTGACGTATGAACATCGTTCAGAAATTTGATTAAGGAGTTGAAAATGAACATCGCCGTTAATTTTAATATATAGTTATTGTTGATTTTTTTTAAGAATCGAGTAGAATTCAGTCATGACACAAACACGCGATCAAATCAAAAAACAACATAGGTGCACAATCGGCAATTCTCTAAACAGTTCAAGCTAAATATGAATTTTAATTTATTATTTTAACATACATATTTAAACTCGCTGTAATTTGTTATTGCTGTATTTCTGCCTTTTCATCTTAGTTAATATTATTTTGAGAAAATTTAGCTTAAAATGGTTTCTTTTTTGTAGATTTTGCCCAATATAAATTTCTCATCTCCGTCGGTAACTTTAAGATCTTAAAAAATGTTTGTTAATATAACAAGTAAAGTAAAAAGTTTTTAAAAATCCTATAAAAATCTAAACAAGGTTTTTCAAATTCAGCAAAATACTTAGATAATCTGTTTCAAAATACCTAAATAAGATTTTTTGAGATATTCTGGAATTTTGGAAACTCTAAGCAAAGTTTTTAAAATATCATAAAATGCAAGGTAGAAGTCTTTTAAAGTCGTAAAAAAAATCAAATCTTTATATATTTCTCAAATGAGAGTATTTACACAAAAAAGTACGCTGATTTCAAGCAAACATCTGTGTCAAGGTATAGCCAGTCAGTTCTCTTCTCTTTTTTTTTTTTTTTGGAAATTTTGTGTACTTTTACATTTGTCTAATTTTGTACTTATCAACTGTAGATATTTTAAGCAAATTAAAAATAGACAAAATATATTTCAAAACGGAGAAAAATGTTTACGTGAGAATCTTAATTCGAAAAATAAAGTGTTTATGCAGCACTTGAGCAAAACTTAAAGTTTAAGTCGTGTGACTTAAAAAATCAATTGGTATCAGCTGGAAAGTCGAGCTCGTGATCTCAAGAACCATAAAGGTATTCGATTTCTTTTTGTTGACGTTTGGAAATGTGTTTTTTATTCTGATTTTAGTGTGAGAACTAACTTGAAATATGCATTGTAGGAATGATTCATGTTAAAAATAGTAAATTAACATTTATTATAATACCTGATTATCTTCTCATTTTTTTTTTTTTTTTGTTTTTGACAGAATGAAAGATTTTATTTCCGGGTGTCGCAGATCTATTTGACAATTTTAAAAATAAGTAAAACAAAAAAATATTTATGGTCAAAAATAAAATAAAAATTTTAATTTTTAAATTTACGCAAAGAAACCAAACAGAGATAGTAATAATTTTTATTTCGTCTGCATTTCCGAGACGAAATCGAGATTATGTTGCCAAGATCTTATCAAAATGAGAAACGGACTTCGAGAAATCTCGAAAAAATTATGAAATATCGATATTAATAATAGATTCTCCTGTACGATTAAACGACCATTTTTGTAGAATAATAAAACGAGAACTAGTGAATAACTGGATAAAAAAATAAATAAAAACTATGAATACGTTTGGGTAGTCCTGCGTTGGTGGGTTGCACAGAGACTATGTGATTCCCCGATTTTTTTGTTTACAGGAAAAGTAAGCTTGCAAAATATCTCACATGAAATTTAAGATGAGAACGAAAACGAACTCAAGAAAAAAATCTTTATTTCACATTTGTTTCCATCTTTTGGCACGGTAGGTTAAAATTGATTCATGAAATTCAAATTGCAATGAACGTATACCATATACTTACTATAAAAAACCGGCGGCGAAGTAGAACGCCTACTTTGGAGACATTATTATTTTTATTTTTTTGTTTTGTTTTTTTTTTCAATTATAACAATTTTAGTTCTGTACTGTAAAATTATATTTTCATGATGAAAGTTTTTAGTTCTTTATGACATTTTTTCGTTTAGGTATCTAAGGGGTAGTTTCTCATCCAAAAAGAGATGCCCTATCCACGATTAGAATAAGGGCTTTTTAGTCCCTTATTTTAAACCCTTTTAATAGCTGTTCATTGTCAAAAAATCAAAACTATATCACTTTTTCCTTCTGAAAAGTCTAGTTTGTTTGAACAAAATGGACGTTTCAAGTTCAAGCCATTATCAAATCCATTTGTCAAAAAATTGGCGTGGTACAAATTAAAGCACTTTTTTAACTCTGGAGACCGGCCTATACATCTTAGTGTTAAATTAAAAAAAACAACTTTATGTTAAAAAAATGTCGCACATTAAATATACGCCAAAATAAATTAAGTATATCACCAAATCTTTCCACAGCCAATTAACTAGCATAATAATGATGCCACCTACATTGCTAATAGCGATTCAGCACTACAGCTGTTTGTTAGAAGCGTTGGAAGCTTCTTCACTCTTATCGCAGACATGAATCCACTGTGGTAAATGAAACAGAGCGGGCTTAAAATTTTATCAGATTTCCCCGTGATAACTATATTTTGCTTTTAATGGTGTCGCTTCATATTTTTTTGTTGAGATCTACATTACCAATAAGGTTATAATACAATTTTTTTCAAATTCATCGGATTTTTTCTATAATAATTTTTTTCCAAGAGTTTGCATTTTTTAATGGAATTTCATACATAGAAATAATGCCGCTATGGAAATGACGTAGATAATATTGAGCATGTGATTGATTGACGAGAACTACAGTACTTAACGTCCACTGCATGATCTGTCAAATTTAAATAAACCACGAGGGGAGATAATTTATATACATCTCTTTCTATAAATAAAGAAGTATGACTGTGTTCTATGTCTTGTTATGGCAGTTTATGCTCAGCGTTTAATATATATTATATTCCTGTTGTTTGCGATAGAATATAAGAACGAAAAAGTTGGTTTCTTTTCTTTCTTTGTGTATAGGAAAAAACAATAAAATTTTGATAGGTGAGATGGCCCTATTAGTTTAAGGTTGACAACTTTATGAGGAACAAAAATAATTATGACATTTTTATTTTCAAAAGATTGTCCGGATCTGTGAAGATTGTCAATGTCCCGTTTATGGTAATCATCTGCTATGACATCGGTGCAGGATCATGACAAGACGTACTTGTGATGGGACGAAATAACAGTAACAGTAACTGTTATCGAAATAATCGATTCTAGAATTATGCACTGTTAAAAAATAACCGACTATTTTAAACCTGTTAGTAATTAATCGATTATATTTATCATAAAACCAAGCTGTTACTGAAGAACTCTTACTAAGCAATCGATTAAGGGTTACTATATAATTGTTATAAAAGACCTGTTTCTAAAATATTGTTAAAAATCGGTTATTAAATATCTATTTGTTATTACTAAATAATTATTTTTAAAAAGCGTTATTTGTTAAGTAAAAAAAAGACCTATTGTTAACTAACTGTTAGTAAAGGTCTGTTATTAACTAATCGATTGTAAGAGACCTGTTACTATAAATACTCAATTATCAATTTAATTTTTTGTTCCTAACCAAGATTTTAGGGAACACAATAAAGCAGTATTTATTAGCAAGGCGCTGTTGTTTTTTAACATTTATTAATGACCTCAGTTATCGAGCGTCTATAATTTACAATATTTCTCTCATTAATTAACGTTATTAGTAACAGTAACATCTACTATGAAAATCACTGCGCAATTCGGCACCCTGACATCATTTTTGTAAGCAACCGCAGAACACCGTACCAGCCAACGCAACGCTATAGTAGGTTTGGATCAATTCGGTTAACGTGAGCCTCTAAACATTAATATAAGAATTACAACAACACACTGTCGTTTTGTATGTGACGGTTACGCCAATTAAGTGATAATTAATTAGCTAAGCTTGTCTCGCGACAATTCTTAATAGCTGAATTTATACGTGGACCATGAGAACTTTCTGGCCACTTACTTTTAAAGAAGCATCGTTATTACTTCTATAGATGTCGACAAATGAAAAGGCTGTGCACCAGAATTGCAGAATATCTTGTATCTATGATGCTGTTTTTTGTATCTTAAATTATTTTTAACCAACGTCAAAAAAAGAGGTCATGTAATTCGACGCGTATTTTTAAAAAATGTTTTTTGTGTATTCCGCAATATGTCTGCCAGTTATGCAGCGAAATTTACAATCTTTAAATAATTATTATATCGCGACGGTAACTATACCTATATTGATATTTTTTGACGCTGATTACCTCAGATCTTGAGCTTCTATAATCCACAATATGTCTCTCTATATTGACATTTTGTAATTTATAATCAAATTATTTACGAAATCTTACTAAAAATGTGCGAAATTGAATCCATTAAAAGTAAAAAATAAACATCTTAAAAATATATATATATATTAACCTTCTTCAAAAAAGTCAGTAAAATGAGGAAAATAATGAAATTTTAGGTCGCAGCCAATTTAATTAGGGGAAGGTACTCGAAAACGGGATACTTAAGGTATTACAAGTTCTGAAAAAATAATTACAGACAGTTAATTACTGCAAATTTAATACGTGACAGTTTTGGCATAACTTTATTTAAAAAAAATACAAAAATGATATAAGGACTACAAATTAAAAAAACATGTTTTTCTTTGTCACATGGTTATTTCCCATTTTAGCAACACTGTGTGTTTAAAACGGGATTCATTATGTCGCTAAAATGGGATTATGCGTTTAGTGTACGTAATATGTAAATATTTTCTACTCAAAAATATTTATCGGAATAATTGGTCCATATTTAATTGCCGACAGCTTTTGATTTCCTAGAGGAAACAAAATTAAATTTGATATTTCTAAAATGGGTTACATCCCGTTTTAGCAATATACTCCATATCCCATTTTATCAACGTATCTACACTATGTCAAAAACAGCATGCACTATTATAACCTACAAAATTGGCGCGGAAATTTTATATACAAAGTGACACATTTTGACACTAAAACTGGTAAAAATATCGCCGTCATAATCTCATTACTCAATTAGGCAAAATGATTACCTTATCATACCAGTATTCTTATAACAAAACTGTTGAAAACTTAAAAACTTGCTTAAATTTGACACTTGTAACACTATCGTACTGAAAGTGCTACAGATGAATGCTTATCAAGTGAGGTGTATTTCGTGAATTTTACAAAAAATGGCATTGGATATATTTAAAAATAATTAGGGTATCCCATTTTACCTAAGTATCCCAATTTAAAGTACCTTCCCCTATATACTTAAACTTTTTATACATCTACTTTTATTAAGGTAAATTGGTGCCTGTTTTATATCGATGATCAAATAAAATGAAAAGATAATTTCTTTTAGAAATATAAGTTATTTTTATAATAATATTTTGTGTTGAATTCACACTAGTAAATTTACGAATGAATTACATAAAAACTATTTTTACTGTCGATTCCAAAAAAAGATATGTTTGCAATGCCCTCTAGTTACTTATGTAAGTAAATATAGAATCATTGTGTAAGTGAATTAAATAAACTGAAGTACACTAATAAAAAAAGTAAATTATTTTAAAACTACAAAACAGTGCCGATTTCAAAATTTCATTATTTTCCTCTTTTAATGACTTTTTGAAAGTGGTTAATATTTTTGTTTTAATTTGTTTGTACCTTATAAGATTGCACCTTATAGCCCAGCTCTGGCCGTACTGAAGTCTACTCAACAAAATTACTAAAATTTTATTATTAAATTTTAATAATAATAATATGACGAAAAACATCAAATCGGTGGCAGACATACTCAAGTTTTTTATCTTTTTCGTGGACAGTATCTCGACTACGTCTCAAAACTACTTGATAAAATTTATGAGGAGTAATGAAAAAAATATATTGTCACAATCTTAGGTCATTGTCAAAACATATTTTCTGTAATCCAATATTAACTTTTATTAATTTCGGCCTTTAAGTTTGAAAATAACTATAAACATAATTTAGACAAGTGCTTTACAGACTGCAGAGTGACTGTGGAATATTATGATATGTCTCATCTACGTTGAACGAACACTACTAATTTTCCTGTACGATGATGCATTCGCTGCCTACATACAGCTTGAGCTAAAAGATAAATGCTTATGCTCTTTATGCTTGCATTTCAGAAGTAAAACAAATACGGCCGAAGCTGTCACAATACACAAAAACAGTTAGGCCTTAACGTGTGCTCAAATTTGGACTTTAGCAGTTTTTTTGTTTTTTAATTTTTACCATCTTCTTGGGAAATTCGCCTTGTTGGCAATCTGTTCTTAAAAAAACAGATTTTTTTACTTTAACTTATCTCGGATATATTCTATAAAAAAGCATCTTTAAACGCTTCTAAAATGAAAATTTTCTATTTACTTATTGAACTCTTTACTGTATAAACACATTCATTTGAAAAGTATTTTGAGAGATTTAATGTTTGATCTAAAAATACATAGGTACTTCATGCAAAGTCTTCCATATATCGCATTCTCTATTTTTTCTGAAATATTTGCCAGTCTCTTTTCAGAATTTTACACCGGTTACTAATAAAGTGAATATCTATACTTTTTTTGATACACTTTAATGAAAAAGCTTATAAAAAGTTTTTTTTTGTGTCTTCAAAGTAGAGGTTGTTACAACGATATGCCACATGCTACATACTTTACTAACCGTGTAGGATGCAAAATAGTTCCTGGAATATCTGTGAAACACATAATTTTATCTGGATACCAAATTTCAATAATTCTCTAAACCATCGTTTAGAGTTTAGACTGTTTAGAAGTTACAGTCGCCGCACTGGTCAGACCATGCAAGTAGTCGGGCGGACATTATATTTTCGACCATTATTACAATTATTACCAGCACGTAAAAAGTCAGTGAGTTAGTTACGTTGACATTCGTGATACAGTAACATACGTCATACGTATTATGCAGTACGCATGAAACGCTTTAATTTGATGTATAAAACTGTATAATGTTTACGAATCTTCTGGTTAATGACTTTCACGTTGCCATACGATACCTCAAAACACTCATAACTTAGTAAATCATGTTCATTTTTTTACATTTTTACGTTTTGTTTGTCTCCGTACATTTCCTATAGTTAATTTAAAAATGTAGCAGCGAGATAGTAAATAACAGTCGTCGATATTTTAGAACTGTTTCCGAAAAAAACAGTTTAGTAATAACAGTTTTTAGAAGAACTGATTGTAAAAATAAAAATGTAGAGGATTTTATTTTAATTAGCCTGATTTTCTTATTGTTTTGAAAAATACCTCAGATCTTTTTCAGACTCGGTACAGTAATGTCACACTGAATATTCAGTTTTAAAAACTAGACCAGATCGAGAAATAAATTCCCTATACAGACGAAATATCAACAAATCTCTGTAGGAGCCAAAATAAATGACTTCACAGAACATCTAATAGTTCCCTTACAAAAACGAGATGTTAGGTGTTGTGGAAAGGTATCTGATTTAACGTATATTCTCAGAGTCGTAAAGATTATGCAGGCAGCAATTTTTTTTCCAGTCCTTTATCATACTCGTTTACCACCATTCGTTGGTTTTAAACTTACCCTGGTTTAATCAGAAAACAAAACATGCTTTCAGTCCAATTATTCCTTTAACATTCAAAATATATCAGAAGAAGAATTTTGACCAGGATATATTTTATGTCTTGTGGGCGTCCTCTGGTAATATAGACAGAAGAATTAGAAGGCAAGAAAATTTCCCGCTATATTCAGCGATACAAGAAGCCATTCCTCCCTGACATTTAAAAAGCTCATGTGTACTACACAGGCTTGTATTCATGCAATCTTAAATTTGCCACCCCACGTGTCTCCTATTTTTCCCATTTCATTTTTCAAAGAGCTAAGATTGAGTAGCATTTATCATTAATAAATAGTTGAAGCTGATACGATTTGCCGTCTCCTGCCTACCGCACACGATTTTTAGTCTTATTTCAATTATTAGTTTTGTAATGTTTTGGATATTTTATTGTTTCATTTTTTCTTCTGTTATTGTTAAGCATGTTTCAGTATTTTTGTAACAGGGAAAGTACAAGAACAACTACATGCAGATTATTCAAAATAAATTATCACCATCAGTGGGTCCTGACAACAGATCAACCCTTCTTGTTTATTGTGGTTATGTAATAGTACTTCCCTGTGTTGCAATAAATACCACCTTGAAAATATCGCAACGTAAGTGGATCCGAAGTCCAGCTCGGCGGAAGTCCCGCGGTTAAAAAACTGACATGGGACTTTTGCCGTCCAAAGGTTTCATCCACAAACGGATAAAAGGGGGTTCATTGGTTGATCACAGGTTCAGTCAGTTGAGTTCAGGTTCGTTCAATTCGTGCGGCAGTTCGGTCGGTTAGTCGGGGACAGTTCAGTCGGCTCAGACAGTTTGTCAAATTTTGTAAAATTATAAGTGACGACGTATAATAAAAGACTGGTAAGAAAATAATATTTTATTAAATACAATGATAAACCTTCTATGAACAAAACCTCAATCCCGCCTCCTACAAAAACGTTCGGCCCAGGGTGCATTAAAAGACCCGCTACCAGTACAGTTAGAGTGGTCTTCGAACAGTCCTGAGCAATCATTAGTTCAGTGGTACTGAGCTTCCGCTAACATAAAAGTGAAAACCAAAAACAAATCATCAAAACACTATATCGATGACAATTATACTGCTGATTGGTTATTTCGTACAGACGGACTATGCAATACAATGCATGGTAATAATGTATACAGCCAGTGTAATTAATGAGAGAACTGTACGGTTTGATGAATAAGGGAAACGAGGGTGACCGTTTCGTTTAGAGTGGATCATACTTTGTTGTAATGTTGATCTGTACTTTACTTCACGCACAACCGATTCTCAATTAGAGATGAAATTTTAATTTCTCGCATGCCCAGCTCTTATTGCTTCTAATTCTTACAACACTCGAGTCTAGACTATATTGCAATAGATCTGAGATCTCTACCATTTAACGACAGTATTGTAACAATTAAAATCATTGTATATCATTATCATGTATCCACTAATATAATCCGTTTCTCGACTTTACGTCATAACAGACGCCATTCGCACCATTACTATTTTCCATTTACCACTTCCCGTTATTTTCTACATTTTTTTAAAACTTCAAGTTATGTAATAGCAATGGGCGAATGAAGGAATTTTAGGAAATTAGGATAGGATAGGTAATTTTTGAACTAGGAGTTTGATGGGTAATCGGAACCATCTCGATATTTATCTGGAATTAATTGAGGGAAACCACGGAAAACCTCAATCAAGATGACCAGTACAGAAATTACCGTTTCCCGGCGAGAGACAGTAGGAAAAAGTTCCAGCCACATCTGCCCCCGTCGGGCTTCGAAACCGGTACCTCCCGAATGCGAGTCTAGTGCTGTCACCATTAATCTACCCAGCTCGGTGTATCCACTAATATGATCAATATCCATTTCCCAGGCGTTCTGACTATAAGATTATCAGACGGGTGGGATTTCAGGGAATGTCACGGAATTTGTTAAGAAGAACCTTTACGGTTCCATTAAATCAGCATTTTCTTCGTCGATAGTTTTGTATAGGTGGCGATTTAATAATAAATTAAAAAACTCTAAAACTGAATATTTTATTAAAGGGTACATAAAATCCTTGTAATATCTACATATATAATTTCCTATTGTGTGTTCAGATGTCTGTTTTTCTAGACTCTCTAGAAGGCCCCACTAGGCTTAGGAAGTTGAAATTTGGCACACTTAGAGTGTTAGATATGGGACAGAACCTATCGTAGCCGGATTTTTGATTTTCTCCCCGGGGATCGAATTAGGAGGGTTTCTTGAAAAAAACTTCATAGAACATAACAGGTCATGAACGAGTTGTTGGATTGCTTTGGTTACGAACAACAAACTCTGAAACATTCTAATATCGGATGTCAAATAAGTTTTCAAATAATTACAAGTTTTCTAATTAATGTGATATTCAATAGAAGGAAAAAAGTGACGGATAATTGTGTGCACAGTGAATTATTATCTTACAGATTATATTTTGTATTCTATATTATAATTAATGTAAAATAAAGATGCTATTTTGAATATTCAAACTTCAATTGCGCCGACGGAGACAGGCTTGACAACTAGTAATTACATAATTAAATGATGTTGATAGTGTCTAAAAATGACTATTGTTTCAAAGGTAGTAAAAAGCGCGATAGAAGCATTACATGATTATTTAATTGTTGAATCAAAATTATCTAGCTTCATTTTCATTTACATATCACCAACATAAATGAAATACGAAATTAGAAGTCTATTGTTGCGTGCAAGATTTTTCTTATATGCAAAGCACTAAAGCAGGTTTCAACAATGAATGATAAGATTTGCACAATTAACTTCAGTTTATTGTTGTT
The DNA here is from genome assembly GCA_034508555.1 of Venustoraphidia nigricollis. Taxonomy (NCBI): domain Eukaryota; kingdom Metazoa; phylum Arthropoda; class Insecta; order Raphidioptera; family Raphidiidae; genus Venustoraphidia; species Venustoraphidia nigricollis. Next base: position 8,176,217 of record JAVRKA010000006.1, read on the forward strand.
TGATTACTGGCAGTACAAATTCTATTAGTACGATTATATCATATCTACACTATACCATTACTCATATCAACAAATAACATTCTCCAGTGCGGTTCGTATCAATGGGAAGACGAATAAAACTGATATTGTTGTGTTTGTTTCTTGTAGGTACCGGTCAGCGTTGCCAGATTTTTTTTTTGCCAAGTCGGGATTTTGGAACTTTTTGAGTGAAAAAAACGGGATTCTTTCGTCGAAAGCGGGACATAGTAAAAAAACGTATATAATTAGAAGTTTTTAAATATTTATCTTTTTATTTGAGTTCAAATTACGTTTACGTGACAATAGATAGCAAAAATAGCCATAGAAAATGTATTTTAATAAAAATATGATATTTTAAATCAGATTTACCCTATCGTTAAATTATTGAGTCTTATTCGTCTTCTGAATAAAAAAAAAAAAAAAAACATCAAAATCAAAAAAGTTTTATTCATTAGAAAATATGGCGTTTCAAACAATAGTCTGAGGAATGAGTGTTACAAATTGCAACTTACAATAAGAGAATAATTATTTACACACGGTCGAGTTATCCCCGAAAAGCGGGACTGAGCCTGTCCCACGCGGGACATTTAATTTTGATTTAAAAATCGGGACGTCTGGCAACACTGGTACCGGTAATCTTCGCATGTTACCAAATCGTTATAAGAAAAACTCTTTCACTATTTAGAAGTCTATATCTTTTCGAGTGACATAGAATATAGATGACAATACTTATCCATAGAACAAAAAAGGTACGCAGTAGGCTTTTATAAAGTTAGGACTTACGGGGCAACTTCGGAAGAAAATACGGACTATCACGCTACGACCAACAGGAGCGGAGCATTGATAAACGGAGAAATTATTCTATAAGAAAGACCCCTGCAGCATAATACGTCTGAATCCGGGCGAAGCCGAACTGGGTCGCTAGTACAATATATATTTCATAGGAATTATTATACAATTTGCGAACATTTTTTAAGTCAATTAAAAATTGTATCACCCACCACTGATCATTTATTATAAAGTACAGTGGAATGTAGATTATCCGTGCGCTTTAACCGCTGAATTATTCGCGCACGTTCATAAAAGTTCAGTACCAGTGCGGATGCAACTAGGACTTTATTATGTGTATATTTTAGTTCTGATTTTTTTCAAGATTAGAAATAACAGTCCCAATCACATAGTCAAGGTTAATTCGGAATCATAATTTTCTCTGAAAGTGGTATCTTAAACATGAAAATGACCGTTTTCTACATACTAATTGTGCATTACATAAAATATTATTATAGTTATTCGTGCTCAATTCGGATAACCGAGGTTCTGCTGTATGCTAAAGTAGTTATCTTTCCAATCAGAATTTGTTAATTAAAATACTTAAAATTATGCATTTTTAAAGACTTGATTTTATAACTGCAGTTTTAATAATCATTATTGACATGCACAGATAATAATAATAATCATACTTTATTTAAAAAAAAAATGGCAAACAGTGCAGAATGAGTCCAACAATACATTAAAAAAGTACATCTATTAAATTAAACCATTCTAAAAAGTAGATAGTTTAAAATTTTAAATTTGAATTAAAATTATAAAAAATGAAAATCTTAAACACAAAAATTTTCAAGATAGCTAACCTATCTTGAAATAAAATAATACAATAATTCAAGAATAGCGTTGTCTCTTACCTCTTAAGGTAACTAATATTACTGACTGAGACACCTGAAACTAATTTTAAATGTATGTATATTGCTAAAAAAATGAGCATTTTAATTTTTATTGGTAAAAAATATGCATGAACTGAGCCTAGAGGTAGAGCTTAGAGGAAAGAAATTTTTCCTTGCACTCAGGTCTATACAAGGGCCATTGCGCGTCCCCGAGAGTTTTGGGGATTCTTGAAAATGGTACTTTGTGCATTCGTGATAAATCTGATGACAAATTCTTACTGGGTCTATTGCCTTAAATTTATTGAAACTATTTAATTTAATTAATCAGGATTGATCGTCTTGAGAGAGAAGAGATACCTAAATTTAACAAAAATTGAGAACACAATAAAGTGCACTATTTTGCACATTTTGAGAGTCGGCGCCTGCAGCTAATAATATTGGAAAATAATTGTCTTTCAATAATAGATAGAAACTTTATTCTGTTTATACTGTATAAAACAGTGTAGAATGCGTCAATTATAAAAGTATACATTTAAAACTTATGATTAAAATATTCCTCGACCGAGTAAAAATTTTTCTGAACCAGCATTGCTTTTAAATGTTGTTTAAATTTTATGTCTGGAAGATTTTTCATCTCTTCGGGTAACTTCACTTTCAGCATTGAATTAACAGGACCTTTGTTGACAGTGGTCAAAGATATGTAATCTAGTCTGTACTTTGTATTTGTTTTAGTGCTGTATGAATGGTTTGGAATATTTCCCGCGAAAAAATTAAAGTTAAATTTATCAAAGCTTGCACATGCTAGCACATAGAGATCAAAAACTGTTAAAATATTAAGCTTTTTATATAGTAGTCGACAGTGCGTTCTCGGAGAAACTTTACAGATTGCTCTGATGCAGCGTTTTTGTACAATAGAAAGTTGGGAAGTGTTTACCGAGTTGCCCCAGAAGACAATTCCATATAGAAATATAGACTGTACAAAGGCGTTATAGACAGTGACTAGTACGAATTCGGGAATAAAATTGCTCAGACATTTTAGTAAATACACATATTTACTGGCTTTTTTACCGAGTTCGAGAAATATATTTCACCTACATTATTTACAATAAGACTATTTGGGCAGTTCCCATACTCACCAAATTTTATAAATTTAGTTTTTTCTAAATTTAGCCCTAGACTATTTTCAGAGAACCATTTTTCTAGAAATAGTATAGAATCCTCAAGTGAATTTTTCAAATTGGCGAGTGAAGGAGACTCATAGATGATCACAGTATCATCTGCATAAAGAATGATATTGTTTTGTACCTTACTGGGAAGATCATTTATATAAGCAATAAGCAATATTATACTGATCGTCATATAAACGCAAATAAAATGCAATCTATTGATTTTTTAATAACAAAATTGTATTACGATATACATAATTATAAATTTAGTAATAAATATGCAATGTTTGTACCTATATTGTACACTTAAGGCAAATTACAATGTAATGATTTGGATCGAATTTCGAATAAATTTAATTGTTCTTTTTTATCGCATGTACGATATCACTAATTATATTTTTAACTGATGTTTCATCACAATATATTATGTTCCAATAAAAATTCAAAACCCTATTTGTGCAGTTATTATTGTTCCAACAGAACGCTCATAAAATTCATGATTACAAGCCAGTTTCAACAGTAACTTGTAGGTAAATCGTAAATCTGAAAAGTTTACATTGCACATTTACAAAATATAATTAGAATCGGTTGAGCGGTGACACGGGAATTCTATACGTATATAAAGAATACGTAGCTCAAATGGGCCTAAACTGAGATTGTAGAATAGATAGTTTTAATTCTCGAAATTCCAGAATTTTATTCAACCAAGCAGAAGCAACCTAGCAAAAACTCCTACAGTGGTTTTAGAATATGGGCACACGGAAAATTTGATTCCCTAATCAACAGAAAACTCCTATTCCAGAGAATATTTCTTATAACAGACCCTAGCGACAATGCACAACAATCAAAATACTAACAAAAATGATTTTTCAGGGAAACGGTTTAATTTTCGGGAACGGAAATAATTCAGTCGTGATGATAACGGAAATTCAGGTCTAATAGTGGAAACAGGAACAATACAGTTTCAATAAATCCTCCAAAAACTAAATCCAAAGTCCGATAAAATTATCTGTTCTATTCGCAGTTTAAAATAACACACAAAAATGCAATTATTAAAAGTCCAGCCAGTGTCTCTGATCAGTGCGCTGGCTGAAACAGATAGCTAGCGTTCACGAGCCACTTGAAACGAAATAATTCCATTCTGTGCAGTATCTATCCTCAGCGTTCTTTCTTGCTACACAAAAACATAAGATCTTCTGTTTCAACATCGTGCATGCTACAGCCGCGGTATCGGCGGCGTTCGTGTCTCACTGCTAAGAACACCGTCTAATTAAATTCTTCATCCTTAACTGTTTTACCTTTTTTTATATAAAAACAAAATTCTGTAACCTCAACTGTTGTTTAGTTTTGTTTTTTTTTATTTAAAAAAAAACAGTGTGCAGCAACTAGGGCTATTTACACTATACTAATAAATATATAGAGAATAGTAATCAATGCGGTAAGTAAATAAATACATATAAATAATTGGTTACATGTTAGTATATAACATAACAGGTGAATTTAATTTCTATTTTACTTTTCAGGTTGGAGATTTCAAAGAAGTTAATTAACTTTGTTACTGCGGTTTCTTCGTCTTCAAGTATCTTGGAGAGTTGTTCCGGTAAGTTGAATCTATATTGTTGATATTTTGTGCATATGTTGTTAGGATGTGTTCGACGGTTAATTGTTGATTGCAAGTTTCGCAGACTGGTGGAGGTTCTTTTTTAAAAATGTGTGCATGTGTTAACGCCGTATGCCCGATTCGGAGCCTTGTTAGAATATCAGTTCTTCTCTGACTATGTGTTGATGTACACTTGGTGTTGACATAATCCCTTATATTACGTAATTTAGTGTTAGTTAAATTTTTCCATTCATTGTTCCATTCTGTATGTATATTTTTTTGCTGTATGTTTAGCATGTCATCTTTGGTTATGGGTAGTTGTATGGAGGGATTATTTTTGAATGTTTCGGCTTTGGCGTCCTCATCTACAAGTTCGTTGCCCGGAATACCACAATAGCTCGGAACCCACATGAATATTATTTTATATTGCTCCGATAGCATTTTGCATAGTAGATTTCTTATGTCCTGTAGAATTGGGTTATCATAAGTTTTGCTATTTAGTGATGATACTGCACTCCAAGAATCAGTACAAATTAGATAATTATTTATTGGTCGTCTATAAGTTTCCTCCAAAGCTAATTTTATAGAGAATAGTTGTGCCACTAATAAACAATTTCTTTTATTTTCTTAAAAAACAATAACGATCGGGGGTTGCATTCTTTGGTATGATGAAATTCAAATAGTAAAGGGGATCACACACGCTCAAATTTTTATTTTTTTTAATTTTTGAGGCCTAATGAAGCTCTAGAGCTACGGGAGTGGTTGCTATGGTTATGGGTCCTCCAGACCTCGCTTTTACGACGGCGTTTAGCTTGCTATAAATTTCAACTCAATCAGTCCAGTAGTTCGGCGCAAATTGGCTTTGACAGTGGGACGGACAGACACACGAGTGATCCTATTAGGGTTCCGTTTTTTCCTTTTGAGGTACGGAACCCTAAAAACATCGATATATCGGTACATCGATATTTTATCAACATTCCTAATATAGGTACTTATAAAAATCATACATAGAACTTAAATTTTCAATGAATACGCAAAAAAAATGATGTCATGGTAAAAGAGGGGATTCTAACTGAGACAAACTTTAGAATTCATTATAAAAATCGTCGGTTTTTATATACTTAATAAAATATAATGTACTATTGTTTGTTTTTTTGCAATGGAGTACAGCCTTTGTGCAATATTATAGTAGTATGTGTTTTTGTTTCTACAACATTCAGAAACTGCATTTTCACGACAAAATGGCGCAACTCGAACCGGATACATCACTATTGTGTCGTGCTATTATTTTTCGTGTATTACAGGAAGTAACCAGATCACTCTAGCGAAAAATGTGTCAATCAACCGTAACAGTCTCTTTTTTGTTGTTATCCAAATAAATATTCATTATTGTTAAGTTTTTTTTTTTAAATAAATAAAATGAAAAAAACAGTTTAATATATAGTATCAAGTAGTAATCTCCAGTCACCAAACCAAAACAATAATCGCATCATAATAAAAATTACTTAAATGAAATTAGAGTGATTTCTTTTTTGCACAACTTTCATGTAAAATAGCTGCTTTTTATGTCTGTGGGTATAGCGGTATACAAGGAAATTTAGCAATAATTATATTAAAATGTTGTGTACTTATTATTTTATCCCATAAAACGATTACATTTAAGAGAAATAAAAATTTTTGTGGAGTAATACTAAGATATGAACATTTTAAGACAATTTAAAAATAAGTGTCAAATAGCCTGTGAACGGGGCGCCCCCTCAAGGCGTTGGGTCAGGAAGGGTGCCGAAATCCGAAAAAAATTACACTCGCCGTCCAGCTATAGTCGTTACTTTTCGAATTTGAAAAATATGAGTCAGTTCCATTGTCAGTATGCTTTTAGTGTTTGGGAAATTAGAATTGTTAAGAAATCTGTCAAGCAAAGGGGTTGACAGATTTCTTAACAATTCTAATTTCCCAAACACTAAAAGCGTACTGAAAATGGAACTGATAAAAAGTAGTCATAATGATCATAAATTGCTAGAATGCAAAATTTTATCCAGATATTATACAACTATTATACAAATATTATACAACACAACAGAAGTTAAACAAATTAGAATATTGATCCGTTTGAATTTTTTACATTATTAATAACGCGATAAATAATATTGCTGATTTTACATGCAAAATGTAACTAAAGACATATTTGATAAACGTACCGTATTAAATTTTAAAATGTGTGACGGAATGTGTTTAAGAAATATTGTTTTTTTAGAAAATAATTATAAGTCGCTGATGTTTAATAATAATTTGATCAACTACAATCATTAAAAATTCATTGAAAATATTGCAGAATGACTGTGCACTGATTTTTGCTATTATATAGAAAAAAAAGATAATAATAGACATTTGCTGACTGGATGTCCGGACATTTTTTTTTTGTTTTCTGCTTAAAAGTATGTTTGAATATTATAGAATAACCAAAATAAAATGGGTATCTCAAAGACAAAAATACGAACAGAAAAAATTGCGAGTTATGAAAGAATACCGTAGAGTATATTCATCGGTTAAAAATATAAATGACATCAAAATCGATTTAAATATATTATTTTAAGGTTTTAAGATGCCCTACAATTCTGTCTAGTATATAGAGTATAAGACAACATAATAAATTAATAAGGTTTCTATAGTGTAGAAATTTTGAGATTCAAATAGACTTGGTAACTTTGAAAACTTCTGAAGGTGATTTCATAAGATAAAATATATTTTTCGCGCATCTCGCTATAAAATAGCTGCTTTTCATGCCTGAATAACGGTAGAAAATAATATATTTCACACTAGTGTATAAAATAAAACAAATAAATGCAGTTTTACCAGCCCAAAAGCAGCCTATCGGCTGCCATTTAAAACTATATTAGCAACAGAGATGGCAAACTAGGCGTAGTTTTCGTAAACGATTCAAATTGATTCCAATATGGCTGAACTGTCAGATATACTATATATACTTATTATGAAGTGAAAATCAGCTATTTTTAAGAGGCACGTGTGAAAATGTTATATGTATGTCCCATATGTCTGAGTTAACTTAAAACATTAGATTATTCGCTCGATCCAAAAAACAAAAATAATTTAAAAAAGTATTTCCTTAAGGCCACACGATAGAAGTGAAACTTCTTAACTCTTTTGCTTACCCATTCATAGATGGCAGTGCCAACGTGTCATGTAGTTCGTAAAAGGTGGGTTACTCGTTACTCTTTATCTATTGTTTTTTTTATCTGTCCATAGCCTCGCTATAGAAGTTTCACTTCAATAAATCATTAAAATAACTACAGTAATATTGTTGAACTGTACTTTTTGAAATATCTGTAAAGTAAATGATATATCTATTAATTGAAAAAGTAAAAGTCAGTTCTTGCAATGGAATATGATTTGCAGTTTCGTATTGTCTGAGATGTAGAATTTATTTTATGCACTGCTGGAGTTTGGTTTGAAAATATTGCTAAATAAATATTTAGAAATTTTATGCGATCAAATGTCTTTTTAATTTGTTCGCATAGATTATTATTTATTTATTATTGTTTATTACAGACAATTTTATGGATATTAAATTGTTTTTAGTGTTTTACGAATGATTATACTTAAAATTTCCATAATTTTTTCTTGCTTTTTTTGCAATTTCAATTTGTTTTCATATTTATAATCATAAATGAGATATTTATACCCTTTTTTGTAATTATGTTGAATTACCTGTATGCTGAGAACTTATACTCCTCTTTTTATTTCGCAAATATTATAAAATTAACTTCAAAGGTTATCTAAACTTATATTAAGGTTTCAATTTACTGTTTTTGATAAAACTGAACTGAAATTCGACAAACTGCTTTCAGTGACTCATATTAAAATTTGAGAATCATAGGTAAAAGCTTATACAGCTTATTAAAAATGTAGGCTGCAAAAGTCAATGAAATTTTTTGTATATGAATGATATCTTTGACCATTATAGTACATAATATTAATGACAAATTGTTGTAGTAACTAATTCAGTTCTTTATATATATTGTATATAACTGTCATTGAGACAAAAATAGTGAAAACTAACAAACAAACAAAACATCACTTTAATATAATTGAAAATAAACCATTCGAAAACACAAAACTACAATCAATAATATTAAAATACCCAATAAATTAAATGTTCGAACTGTTATCATCGGTTGTTTAACAGTAAATCAGTAGATATGTTATAAATTTCTAATCGTGCAATTGTAATCATTGAAGGTGTAATATTGAATAAGTGTTCATAATTAGTTATTGAAAATAAATCTGGATTTGAGGACAGTGTGTTGTAATGGTCAGTGAGCTTGCCTTTGTAGGTTTGAATCTCAACGCTGCTCATAAATATTCTGTGATGTCGTTTCGACATATTTGAATGATGCGATACCACCCTTCAAGTCCATATAATATGCTCTATGTATCTTGAGATATATTTTTTTTTTTTCACTGTATTCCATCCGTATTAGAAATACATAGAATATGTCCAGAAATACATAAAATATGTCATAAAAAACATTAAAATATAGTTGAATAAAATTCTTCTATAGAATAAAAACTGTAATTTAATAATAGTGATTTAATTGTTTTTTTAAAATTATTTATTGGCAGAGATTTTAATTCATTCGGTAATTTATTATTTTTATTAATGAATTTAGCGGTTCTTTATTTATCGTTGACAGACTAGTTGCGTTTGGTACTAGCTTGTTTTTATTTCGGGTTGTATAATTATGTGTGTGGATATTATTTGCAAATAAGTTTGGAAATTTTTTAACAAATATTGCACATTCTAGTATGCATACGCCATAATTCGATATACATACCTTTAAAAAATCTGAATTTATCTAACCGTCTTTAAACGCTTAACTAGACAATGGGACACAGAACCAGGAAAAGCTTCCCTTTTTAGTCTTACAGGTCTCAGATCCTTTTAAAAAAGTCATATCGTATTTTCCCTATGTTCCTTAGTATACCTTTTACACAATGTATAATATGCCTAAGTCCAAGAATTTTTCTAAATTAAAAATCAAACAAAAAGAGCGAAATATTACGTCATGACAACACTAAATAAAAATAGGCGAAGTGATTCATTAAAATTTTCTCATTTAAGTATAAAAACCCGGGTCGCAGTGCCAAAACCCTGCCGACAATATAGTGTATTTGCTGATACAGGCAGTGTGGCTGTATTATGCGAACTTAAGTTGGTTTTTGGGTAAAAAAAAAATTTACTCCTTAATACAGCCCTTAAAATAACATTTTTTTTCTTAATTGCAATATTATTATCAATCGAACCTCTATACCAAATTATATGCAACTTTCAGTAAATAATTCACTATCTGCAAACTAGTGTTTTCATAAAATTTGTAAGTCCGGTCCTGTCGGGCCGATTTTTTTAAAATTTTAGGGACACTTTTTAATTACTACCAGAGGGTTAAATTTCAATTTTGAAGCGATTCGGAGAATTTTTTCGGTATTTTGGGGCCCAAAAACACTTTTCAACCCCTAAAAACTACCCTTAAAATAGCCCGATTATGCCCATTTTAAATAGGCTTCTTGCGGTGATGGATTTCAACACGTGGGCCAAATTTCGTTGAAATCAATTAACTCCTTCGAAAGTTATTGCCCGCACACATATATATATATATACGTATATATATTATATATATAAACATTTTTAAAAATGGTGCCAAAGTGTTTAGGAGGTTATGAAACGTCGAGAAATTTTGGTCCGACCCCTAGGTCCCGCCATCCGACCGACGCCAATAGTGTATGTTGCCATATGGCAAATACACTAAAAACCCGGGTCGCAGTGCCAAAACCCTGCCGACAATATAGTGTATTTGCTGATACAGGCAGTGTGGCTTTATTATGCGAACTTAAGTTGGTTTTTGGGTAAAAAAAAAATTTTACTCCTTAATACAGCCCTTAAAATAACATTTTTTTTCTTAATTGCAATATTATTATCAATCGAACCTCTATACCAAATTATATGCAACTTTCAGTAAATAATTCACTATCTGCAAACTAGTGTTTTCATAAAATTTGTAAGTCCGGTCCTGTCAGGCCGATTTTATTAAAATTTTAGGGACACTTTTTAATTACTGCCGGAGGGTTAAATTTCAATTTTGAAACGATTCGGAGAATTTTTTCGGTATTTTGGGCCCCAAAAACATTTTTCAACCCCTAAAAACTACCCTTAAAATGGCCCAATTGGGCCCATTTTAAATAGGCTTCGTGCGGTGATGGATTCCAACATGTGTGCCAAATTTCGTTAAAATAAATTAACTTCTTCGAAAGTTATAGCCCGCACACATATATACCTATATATATATATATATATATATATAAATATATATATATATATATATATATATATATACATATATATATAAACATTTTTAAAAATGGTGCCAAAGTGTTTAGGAGGTTATGAAACGTCGAGAAATTTTGGTCCGACCCCTAGGTCCCGCCATCCGACCGACGCCAATAGTGTATGTTGCCATATGGCAAATACACTAAAAATATAGTTCGACCGAAGTGTTTTGTTTTCTCGTAAAATGTGGAAACAACAATTTTAATAGACTATTTTATAATGAATAGAGTATTAATGGCACAAAACACTTGCATCATGACTAAGAACACAAAATGGTTCGATACAGAAAACCATCTTGTTTTTAAGTAATCGAACTAACAATTCATCCGTCTTTATGAGAAACCGCTTGGTTATAAAAAATTATTATAAGACTTCACCACGTTTACATGCAGATATTTCGTGTACGAGATAGGCAGTTTAGGAGGTAATATTACCGTTTTGGATTTTCGGATTTGAAATTCGCGGACGGTGAACTAGGAGTTTGATAGGTAATCGGCCATGGCCTCATCTAAGGGAACTGTCTCGATATTTATCTGGAATTAATTGAGGAAAACCATGGAAAACCTCAATCAAGATGGCCGGTACAGGAATTACCGTTTCTCGGCGAGAGGCAGTAGGAAAAAGTCCCAGCCACATCTGCCCCCGCCGGGATTCGAACCCGAACCTCCCGAATGCGAGTCTAGTGCTGTCACCACTACTCTACCCAGCTCGGTAGTTTAATAATATATTAGAATAATCTAATATTTGACTATCCATTTGAATATAATTTACGAAAATCTGTGTCATTTGAACATTAATATGAAAATATATCTTGTCACAGAAAAGTGGTAGACTTAGAGTTAGTCACGCCCTAAGCTACAAAATAGATGCAAAGCCCCTGTTAAAAAAGTACACCAGAAGATCTTGTAAAAATTGAAACATTATTTTCTAATTTGAATTAACAGCTAATTAGTATGTCTACTTCGATCGTGGGTATTTCTTTTAATCAATATTAAAACGTCGTGGCATAAAGATTGTTTCCACTTTTAAAAAAATATATAATTACTTTCTGTATTTCACCATTCCAATCTACTAGTGGAGAATTTATTTTTTAAAATTTTACAAATATTTTTTCGTTTTGAGATCTCCTGAATCCAAAAAGCATATTTTTAGAAACGAAAAAATATTTGTAAAATTTTGAAAAGTGATTTTTTTTATTATTCTATTTGTTTTCCGTTCTTTTGTTCTGGAGATGTCAAAAATTAATTAGGTAGCTGACAAGCATGCTTTTTGGTTAATTTTATTTCTAGCCGTTACCCGCGTCACCGCATGTTTTAACAGAATTTTGTTTTATTTATAATAATACATGCAATATCGAATGTCAATATTTTTGAAGTCGGAATGGTCCTGTCGTCCAATATTGACGGGATTTTTTTTATAACTTCTTGAAAAATCTTCAAGCCCCCAAATGTTCTGAAATTTTCTGAAGTCTCTGCGAATAATGAGACTTACTTGTAGCTTTATTTGCTTAGATCTGACTTTGTTAAGTCACGAAATTCGGTAATACTAAGATTATATGATTCTGTTTCGTTTACACAGAAAAACTGCCAGATCATTTTTATACATAATCTACTAGTTAAAGATGAATTTGATAAACCTAAAAGCGCGGGAAACTAAGCTAAACCCGAGTGTAGGAATTATTGTAAACGCGGTGGGATTATTGTAAAAATATATGTGTTCGTATATTCTTTATAAAATCGAAAAATATCATAGTCATCTTTGAATTTAATGTCGGTATTTTTGTGTTAATGATATTAGTGTCGATTATAGGCCTTATATTTTCAATACAGAAGACACAATTCTGTTTTAGCTACTTGTTACAACGATCTAAAGTAATTTCTCCACGGTTCGACGCGTAAGCGCTACTGTGTACGATTGTTGCCTCTTTTTTGTTTTGTTATAACGAAGAGAAATAGTAGGAAAAAATGATCCAAATTAAAAAATAGCTAGCTCATTCAATAGAAATACAATGTATAGTTCAGTTCATTATTGGAGCAGAGTGGTTACAGCGAGATTAAACTGAATTGTTTCACGACATGATACTATATTTGATTCTCTCCAGAACTGAATGGGATCTGCTATCTTCAAACCTTGTAAATCGGGACAAGAAAGAAAATCCAGATATGTTTGTATAAAAAACAGTATAATAATAGTAATAGATCGTCAAGAAATTTGTGTGTAATTGCGTAATGTAAAAATGGTCAATAAAGTCATCTACTTTCATTCAAAGTTTTAATTTTTTTTCGAATCACTTAAGAACTTCTAATGATTAGAAGTTAAATTACTGTACAATATTACAATCTAATCAACGGATAGTTTAGGCACGTTCTTTGCCTAAACTAAAGCTATAGCAATAGTTCAACATAGAGATGGGAAAAACGGGTCTTTTTAGTGATCTGCATCTTTGCATCTGGATACCGTATGTGAGCCGGCTCACTGAACTGGCTCAAAAAGAGCCGAGTTCTGAATATGTTACTGCGGTCTGCCACTGAGTTACCTAGTTCAGTCAATCATATCACGACCTGTATAGAATCAAGAATGCATAGCTAAACATGAGCTGACAGATGCTTCAAAGCAAGATCTGATACGTAAGTGTAAAATGTGCTTCTGTGTGTTAAGTGTTTCACTGAGTTATGCGGATACGTTCATCCGTCGGCTCAAAAAAAAGTGAGTCGGCTCTCACGGATCTTCTGTCGGAGTCGGCTCTTTGAACCGGTTCAGATCTGAGTTACCCAACTCTAGTTCAACAACTTTAAATTCAAATGAGTGAAATTCGAAAAGCATACTTAGCATGCTTAAAATTAAATTTCGATTTGGTGAATATACTTTCATTCATAGAGTTAGTGGAATATGACAAAGAAACATTTGGTAAATATAAATTAAGTTCTTTTCGTGAATATTTTGATGTATTTTGATCATTTCTATAATTGCTATGCATATTTTTCTATTTCACCGATTTGTTTTAAAATTTGTGTTTTGTTAATAAATAATCAAAGAATTAGTCACACTTCATATCTATGCTGCAAGAAGTTTTTATAATTGCAGCTAATGTTAAAACACAGGATGCTATGAAAACCCTGGACGCTTCTTAAAACTTATCCAAGATACCACACGAAACTAGGACAGGTTCTAAGAAAACAAGACGGTTGGCAACCAAAAAATAAAAATGATATATTTGTGCATTTTGCAAATTTATTTGTTTGTACTGAATGCTAACAAATTTGATTTTAATTAAAAATATTACATTCATTATTAAATTGGATTATAAAGTTAATCGGCGCTCGGTCAAAAATTGTTATCAATTTGGACTATAAATTCTCGAACTCGAGAGAACAAAGTTCCAAAAATGTGTTCTGGTAACAACCGCTCTCTATAAATAAGGTCAGAACATCCACTGTTGAAAAATAAATTAGATTTTTTTCCAAGCATAGTTACCACTTTCAAAGAATATTAATCTCTATATGATTATTCTTTAAAGCTGAATATTTATTACTAGTCCAAAAAAAATTCATTCAAGACTTTTTAAAAATAAAATAAAATAATATTCTAACAATAGACTCTTCAGGACATTTAAAAAATTTTCTGGTGAACTTTTTTTTAACAAACATTTTTGATAGCTAATATATAAATAGTTTATACACATCACACCTTTGCGTACATATAGATGTTGGAAGTGTTGGAGGGTCTTCAGAAGATAGAAAATATGCCGCCAAAGTGTCTAAAGATTCATTAATCAGTAACGTTTACTTCAAAATTACTTTAGAAGACAGTAAATCCTTTAATGAAGATATGCGTTTTAATCTTAAGTTTGTTCAAATTCACATTTCAGCCGATACACAAAATTTATTTTTACTAATTACCGCTGACATATTTTTAAGACTTGGCTCAACATAGATGAAGACGGAGTAATTCCCCAAGAAAATACAGTCGTCAATCTCCTGGATGTCATATCAGAAGAACCATATTATTAAGGTAAACCAGTAAAAGAGAAGCACATAAATCCTTACAGAATGACGCGCACTTTTGAACTGATAAAAAAAAACTATTCTCATTGCAACTAATCAAACAAACACAGGTAGTTTTGAAGGAATTACGTGCAAAATTTAAAATTGAAAGTGCATCGCGATTTTGTGTTTGTGATGTAATTACCAAGTTAGCATGAATATGCATCCAAATCGGTGAAGAGAGGACTTGGCGAAACAATTGAACGGTGAAGCAAATCAAGATCCACTAATTAATAATATTATAATCAAAGACAAAAAACCGATTTTATGATTTTAAATATTATAAAGAATGGATCTTTACAGGTATTTTATACATTCAATCATGATGTTAACTTTGTTAACAAAACACGGCGAGTTTTAGTTTAAAGACAAACCAAACATGTTGAGTCGAATAAAAGCTTGTCAAAATAAAAGAAAGTTTGAAAATAGTCGCTTAAGTACAAATTTCCGGTTCCAGCTTGCAGAGGAGAATTTATCGGTACGTTTCGAGGGTAAAAAATTATAAATGAGCGCAAAAAATAGGATGTAACATTATTGCAATTTTTATTTGTGATTTTCAAATTTGTTGAAAATAATAAAGAATATAACTGTTGCCAGGTTCTATTCGAAAATTGCTAATTTGAGTTTTCAATTTATTATTCAAAATTATAATAAATTAAAAACAGATTTAGATAGCCCTCGAAGTCGGTGATCTTAAATAAATAAAAAATCTCCTCAAAAATGCAATTATGGAAACATTATTTTCAACCCTCTAATTATGCATACATCATTCAGTATATACTCCACCATATGAGGTGTAGTCTGTCCCCATAAACAAATGACTTCTGCTTCACTTCAAACACATGTTATTCATTTTCGGGGTGTAATTTTCAGTAGCCATGCAAGTAATTTTTGACAACGCATAGAAAATAATAAATGATCCTCGACCTTGTCTTGTTTTATGAATGAGATCGTTGTTTTGTTTTTTTTTTATTTGTTTATTTTTTTATTATTATAAAACTACACACTTTTTTAATGTAGGTATATACCTGGGTTGTTTGGTTGAATCAAAAAAATATAGCGGATGTTACGTTTGACTGCAACCTACCATAAAGCGGATATTTTTTCAAATACACTCATACCTCGCTATACGGCCGCTCTTTATACGGCATTTCGTTATAACGGCCCTATTCAATTAAGGCACGTTTTCGATTTACGGCATAAAATGTTTCGCTATAACGGCAAAAAAAACTTTTTTTCGATGTCGATATATCTACATGTTGCCAATCTTGCAATTTAGAATACATAATTGATTCCTTATACGGCTTTTCGCTTTGCGGCCAAATTTCGTGGAACGTATCTAGGCCGTAAAGCGC
The DNA here is from genome assembly GCA_034508555.1 of Venustoraphidia nigricollis. Taxonomy (NCBI): domain Eukaryota; kingdom Metazoa; phylum Arthropoda; class Insecta; order Raphidioptera; family Raphidiidae; genus Venustoraphidia; species Venustoraphidia nigricollis. Next base: position 8,192,463 of record JAVRKA010000006.1, read on the forward strand.
GGTATGGGTGTATTGGGATGTTTCAAATGAGCATATGGCATCTAGTGATGGAAAATTTTACTCGAATAATGGAAAAATTTGCATACTAGAAATCTAAGTTCACCGTGAAATTATTTAATAAAAAATAAAACAAAGAAAATAAACAAAAAAGTTTATTGAAAATGAAATCAGTGACTTCAAATATCAAACTTGCTTCCTTAGCGACCATTTAATCTCCCAAAATTTTCAATCTTTAACTAAAAAGATTAAACAATTAAATGCGTGGAATTTTCAACAACGGAGGAGAAATACTGAAAAATCACCCCTTCAAAGAGGTCTGCCAGGCACTTCGATCAAGATGGGGAAAGAATGATTCTCTAAGTCAAACATTCTGTTACAAATCCACTTAAATTTTACCTGATTTTTTATTACCGGCGCGAGGTGTTAATTAATGACCTCTACTTAAGTCATTAATTATAATCGTGGCCAGTATTTGTCTAAAATTAAACGCAGTCCTCTTCTTTTTACTGACCGGATGTCATATGACCGCCAATTTCTTGCTTGTGCAACGATGTTTTATTTCGAAATACTAATTGTTAAAAATGGTCTACTATATCTAAGGATACCACAAGCTCATTTTTACGTTAACTATTCTAAAACTTAATAGATCCAATAGCAAACCATCATATAGCACTTAACGTCCTTCATGGTTTCTAATTATTTCCATAAATTGTGCTTCTGAACTCCTAATATCGAAGTTTTTAGTTCACATTGTACCTTTATATGTCACTCATATTGCATTATAAACTCTTGAAAATGTAATTTGATTTTGGTTGAGGGTCGCGACGGTTCTTTAACGCAGCGTACCGACCACAAGATTTTTTTAATATTTTTTAAGGTACTATGCATCCTGCCCTTTATTGCTTCATGTTTAATTTTAAATTTTACCTAACACTTGTAATATTTGTATTTTGTTCAACCCTAAATTTAAAATAGTATAATATTTTAGTTATGTCATTTCTAAATTGTAATAGTTGTGTAACCAGAATGAAACTATTTTTTCGATAAAATGTAAAATGCATTGAATAAAGAATAAAAATTAAGTTAATCTAAAATCTTGTCGAGTTATTAATAAAATAATTTCGTCTATTAAAATACACAACAACACTTTTTTGAAGTTTAACTTCTTTAGTGACGTATCTGTTTGAAAAAAATAAAAAATCGAGGGGAAGTAGAATTGGTCCCGAAAAGGGGTTAGGTTCTGTACTATTCTTAAAAGGTATAGATGCAGACCAGCCGCTACACTAGATTCAATATATCTTCGGCTATCGTTTAAGATATAACATATAACATATAAACAAAGATTGTATAAATTTCATATCAATAGTTTCAGTAGATTTGTACTTAAATTCGTTCGGATAGACATAGGATTTGGTTTAGCAGTCAAGAATTAAAAAAAAAAAAAAAAATTAAAAACCGAAAATTGGAAAATCACATATACACTACTAATTTATTTATCTGTAAGTATTGATGAAGGAAAGTTTTGAATATAATTTTTAAATACTAGAACCACACCGATGAAAATTTCTGATCTTCTTGTCTGATTTTTTAACTAATTTAAACATTGCGAAAAAGACAGAACCTGGTATTCGATAAATTTATTCATCACAATAACTAAAACGTATATAAAAAATATTATTTTACTTAGAATTTTGCACTAAGAATTAATTTCAGAACAAATATTTTGAAGAGAGGCGCCGCCATTACGGATATGTCCACATCAAAGATATTTTTCTTAGAATGAAAGATTTTATGGTTTTGGCAAATTATAGATTATTTCAATATTTTCGTAAATGAGTAGATAATAGGGATTAATTATGTCTGGTTGATGCGATTTGGGATTATACAAGACAATAAACAAATGCATAAAAGTGTCAGTTGACGCTAGTCTTGTTACGGCCACTGTAAATATTTTCAAAAATATTGCTTCTTAACTTCGTAAATGACTTGTTAAGCATAACAACACAAGAGTTTATTGGTACAATATAACTTTAAAACCATTGTTAAAAATTTGTCACGAAAATTTAAGAAGATGACTACATATTCTCTACATGACGTACTTACAATAAGACTGTAAATCAATTTTAAGTATACCTTTTAAAAAGAAAATATTCCGATGATTTGGTCGTTCGATTTACATTCGTTCAACGAGTGATGATTCTCATTTTTAACTTTCCGCTATTGAAAATTAAAAAAAAAACGAGAACCTATCGGTTTCGGTTCGATTTTTGAAGTCGGAGTTTTCATCAGATCTCGACGTGTTGGGGTCCTAGGAAACTATTCTGACTATTTTTGAATGAAGGTCCGTCCGTGTGAATGTGTGTATAACCAATTTTTTCGATTGTGGCACTTCGACCCCTGTCTTAATTGAGCACAAATATGTTCTCCTATAATTTTGCACACTAATTCAGCATCGTCAATAAGTTAACATTGAAAAACGTTGCTGCATCCAAAAATGCCGAAAACTAAGAGAATAATGAAATGATTCTAATTTTTGACTGAACGAATCTTAGAATGAACTGTTTAAGTTTTCAAGTCACTATTGACACAATACGGAAAAAAAATGAAAACGAAAATATGCAATAAAAAGTTTCAGGGGTGGTAAAACTATGGCGCAGTCATTGAAATAATACACACCTTATAACTATTATTAATTTTCATAATTTTACACGGAACAATTATTGACTTTTTGCAAAGCTTGAGTGTTTCACCTAACACATTTTGAGAAACGCTGAACTCTCTAATTATCAGAGGAGAAATAAACACCACACCTAATAAAAATTTGATCAAAATTGTTCAGTCGTTTTTGAGGTAGGTACCGCGGAACCAACCAACTGACAAAAATGATAAATAAAAATAATGTGTATTGTAATTCGGTCTAACCATCTATAGAAAGAATTGTCAGTGAATCATACATTGTTACTAACAAGGTTAATGGAGCGGCAAAGCACGAAACAGTGTAAAGCATAACCGTCTCATACGTATGCCGCTTGCATAACACTGGAGGACAGTGTGGTCCAATGGTTAGCGTGCTGGTTTCTTGACCGGACTGTGGTGCGTTCTAATCCTGCTTCTGCTCATGAATGTTTTGTGATGTCGTTTAGTTTTAAGTGATTATGTTATTTGATGTAATTAAACCGCTAATGACATAAGTTGTGGAGCGTCTATAATCTATAATAAATACATTGTGAAATATAAATGTTTGCATCACTGACAGTTATTTTAGAATTGTACTATACGTGTTCTAAAATCTGCGGCACATTGTACAACTAATTCAGAATTTTGTTATAAAATTATAGATTAAAATTATAAATTGAAAATTCAATTCACTAGTTTTTGAATAAGAACTTGGCAAATGGGTTTGTAATAGATGAAATGTCATATAATCAAACCGCTTACCTATGGTTGCGTTGACGTGAAAAATGTTTTTTTGTGTTTTTGACATCCCTCTTACTAAATTCTACAAATTATGCTACTGTAAACACAAAACAGAAGTGACAAAGATTTTATTATTTTATCACACATAGTTACTTGTCATTTTTTTTCAAATTCGAGGAATATATTACAAACTTTAATTTTTTACGAAAGTTAAAATTCAATAATACATTACATAAAATTAATATTATTTGAAGAATGTGAGATATTATAGCAAATTATGTTCTTTAAACAAATACATGATTATCAAAACGCCTACCCGAGCAGCATTTGGACATTATTTGACATGGAAATATGCTTGACAGATATGAAGTCTCAACACATAAGTGTAATAAAAATCGGTTAAGTGGTTTCCGAGAGAAGCGACGCAGAAGTCAGAAATTCGTGAGTGTAATGAACTATTCCTGTTCAAACCATATCTGTATTAATTATTTCGTCAAAGGGTCATTATCGATATTTTAAAAGGCAGTAATAAGTTTGATTGATGCCGAATAAATATGTATCTATAATAAAATTCGTCGTACGGTAGACTTGATTGAAATCTGTCATAAATTATTAAGCATAAAAAGATATAATTTTCAAGTCGACAACATAATATATCCGCAAAATTAGAATTCTCAATAATAGTAACAATGAAAAACAAGTGTTTCATATGCACTCGCCATGACAAGTTGCCCGCCTCTATTAATAAAACAGTTTACTGTCGAATGCTGTTTTATTCACTTAAGTTGATGACGTGCTTTTTAGATGATGCTTCCGTTCGGTAGACTTGATTAAAATTTTTCACAAAATACTATTCTCTTTGTAGTAATTTAAATAGTAATTTCATTATTAAGGTTATTGAAATTGTTTAGGTTCGTGGTTATCCTGCAAAGAAAAGATTTTATCATTTCGATAAATTGTCGTAATTGCTTTTTCGAAACTACAATACACTGAATTTGGACTGCATTGAGTACACGACGTCTGGAATTACAATGGCGGATTTAGTATGGACATTCAGCCCCGTAGGACCAACACTTATACATATTTAGGGTACGACTTTAAATGCACACAGAACTTGACCCGTGTTCACAACTTACTAGTATATCTACATCTATAATTATAAATCAGTAAATAAATCTATATTTCAAGAATAAATAAAATAATTGATTGATTAACTGCATTTTGTTCCGAATGACATAGAAAACTATATCTATTTCAGCGGATAAATGCATTGTGTGATTGGCCACAGATAGAAACACAAAATATATATTATCTCCGTCTCAAATTGTTGCTTACAGATTCAGTGCATTCTGCCAAAATAAAAAGGATGTCATATATGGAAAACTTTAAAAGATATAATTATGACACAAACGGAGTTGCTCCACGATTGATTTTCGTTTTTAAACTTTCTAGAAAAACCTTGCAGTTAACACCCCATAATATTACGAAATCAATTCAAAAGCCAATAATGTTTTTTTATAATATAAATAATGGTTTTATACTACTACTGATATTTTTACAGCGGCAATAAATAAAAGGCAATGATAACTGTACATTTTTTCTAAGTTAAAAAGAATTTTTGAAGTCATATGCTTTTTGACGTGTATGTTACACGCTTGGGAAGAATATATTTTATTGGTTTATGGGTGGCACTATAAAAATAAAATTTTTACTTTTCGTCATTGAAAATGTTAACTTTCGTAATGTATAGATTTTACACTATATTAGTGAAATTTTAACTTTGACCATATTTGTGCTCCATTTAGTAAAATAAAATTCTATGCCTTGTGTAACCCTGCAATTATATTTTTCAATGTCATGTGTTCAAAGTTCTTCTGAAATATGAATATATCTATTGTTGATTTGAATAAAATTCTATTTCAGATTCATGCTAGATAAAATAATAATAAATGGTATTTGAAGTAAAACTCCTTTTGAATTGATTCATGAGAAAGGTACAATAAAAATCGACTGTAGAACATTAAACTAAGGTGGTAGCAAGGTAGAACACTTGCCTCGTATAATCTAAAGGTCGGTCAGTGCCATTTAATTTTTTTTATACCAGATTTACTTCTGTAGTGTGAAGTGTAAATTATACTGTCTCTTTTTTTAATAGACTCTAATACCTCAGTTGTCAGCGTCTATACTATATAATCTCTTTCTTTCTTCCCTACCTCTTATATTTTTTCTTTTACTGTGCAATATATGAGATCAAATTAAATTACACAGACATTACAATACATCCGTGAGTGGAGGTGGGATTCGAACCCACGATAGTTTGATCCAAAGACCAGCACGTCAACTATGTATTGATAATAATTTACACACCATAACTTCAAACCCCGACGGTTACATATCGCTATTTTCTATCACTACAAAAACAAAAGATACGTGAGTTGATCAATACAATTTTTTTTGTTTCTCATCGTAGTGTTCTTTCAGATCTACAAACTTTTCCCAACGTTCGTGCCATTTGTTTAACCCATTGAAAAAACATGATTCTTCAAATCCTGCAAAATACGCTTTTGTCTCGGAGATTACCTCTTCATTTGAGCCGAATTTTTTTCCTCTGAGCCATGTCTTCAAGTTAGGGAAGAGGAAAAAGTCGCTGAATACCAGGTCGAGCGAGTAAGGTGGGTGCAAAAGCAATTCGTAAAACAGTTTGTGCAATTTGGCCGCGACAATCTAAAACGAATGGGCTGGTGCGTTGTCGTGATGAAAGAGCACTTTTTTCTTCACCGTGTCTCCTTCAATTTCTCATGGAATCTGTCCAACAATTCACTGTAGTACTGCCCGGAGATTGTTTTTCCTTTCTGCAGAAAGTCGATGAGTACTTATTGCTCTACCCACCTATTTGGCTCGTCTGTTATAAACCCCGAGTTTCCAGGTTCTATTTCGAAAATTAGTGAAAATTATTACTATAATAGAAAACAGTATCACGGGTAATTGGAATAATAAAATAAATTACCCGTGATACTGTTTTCTATTATAACATATCTGGAATTGAACTTTAAAGATGAATTATTACTAATTTGTTTTACAGCTTATTATTAAAAACAGTATATTATTAAATTTCAAATATGAATTAGTTCTATAGGCTCTGACAGTTCTGGCCATTGATGACGTTTACAGAACTGATTATATTTTTATAAGCTATAACATCATTAATTTAAAAAAAATGATAATTAAGTTTCCTTTATGAATCATTTTTTCAATACTAAAATTTTTTCTCCTAAAATATATCATGATTTTTTCTAAGTAGCGGCTACCTTCAACTAAACCAGGTTCTTGGTAACCGCAAGTTTTTGCGTAACGAATTCAAATGACATTGGAAACTGCAGTTAAATTTACCAAAAGTGACTAATGGCTTAAGTACAATTTTTTCTTAATATCGCATCACGTAGAAAAAATAGGGCTGTCAACTGATCTTTAATTTGAAATAGGCTGTATCGAACAGGTTGGATTTAGATTCCAAAAAAAAAATTGACGGAAAGGAGTATTTATGGTGCTGATATCAGGTTGATAAAATGTCCATCGAGTATTAAAATTAAACTTAATAATTATTAATTTCTATTTATGCTATACTAGTTGTCAATGTAGTTCTGTTTTAAAGCTAGAAGAAGACATGCATCAATTAGACTACATTCTAATTCAATTTTGTAACATGTTTTTACAAACGCCCATTTACTAATACACATTTTCAATTAATTATATTTGAATAAGTGTCTTTATTAATAAACAGAAAATCCAATTGATATTTTTGCAAGTTTTCAAATAATATTTTGAAATTTTGAACATTAATTTTTTCATTTCCGGTTTTTCACAAGTGTAAAATTGACAACCCTAAGTGACAATGTTGGTTGTATATATTGATTTCAGTAGCAACTACCTAAAAATATTGTTCATTTTCACAAAAACAACTTCCAAACAAGTGTTGAAAAGGACACCATTATTGGCCGAATTAAACCGTTGAGAAACAACAGTGCCTACATACATTGTAACATAATGTTAACAGAAGCAATATCTGACAGGCAATTGTCAATCGTAAGTCTCAACAATACTGACAACTTAATTTACACAACTTCACAGTTTAAAATGTCCCTATTCTTTGAATTATCTGTTATAGCGTGTTATACCTGCGTACTAGATGTCGAAGACACTGTTATGTCGTGCTGTTTTTATCCATGGTTTTTGAAGGTCTGTTTTTGACTTCGTAGGTCACGCTCAGTTTTCATAACAAAAATAATAATGCTAACTGTTAAAGAAATGTTACGAGATTCTCAAAGCTAAGAAATTGTTTAATTGCACGAAAACAGAGTCAAGAAACAAATGAACTTCTGTTGGTAAATGAACAAATTTACTTCGTTGCTAAGAAACAAAGTCCATCCTGAAATACTTATGCTGGGTTACACAAAGCATTGTCAAAAAAAATGATTTGACAATGATCTTAGATTTGGTTACACATATTTTTTCATAAGAGAAAGCATTGTAAAATTTTAAATTGATCCTGCTCAAAAAATAATTGAAACGATATTTTTTTAAACTGTGTACACATGTATTTGACATAATTTTTTTAGACAATATCTACTTCTAAACAACATTTTTTTACGCATTTTGATTGAAATTTAGCTTCAAAAGCGATATTTTTCTATGTAGATCAGTCATTTGTTTTTCTGTGAGTACAATCAAATGTTTTACATGACACGGAGTTTCAATTATTAAATTGCAAGATTATTCAGTTTCATTTCTAATTAGTTAAGACGTATGAAAAGGTAAATATTTATATGGTTTATACGTGCATATGATCTCAACGTATAATAATAATAATAATTTTTATTTTTGATATCAAAATAGGTATAAAACAAGTCATTACATATATGAATATAAAATTTAATTAAAAAGTTAAAAATTCAACCATGGTGTAAAAGTATTAGCCAGTAGTTATTTTTGGTACCTAAGGCTCACAGAGATGCGAAAATGTTTCGTAATTATAGAAGTTTAATATATTTAGGTATAAATAACACATTAATTAACTGAAAATAAATATTAAATTATATTTTTCAAATTTATTTTTGAGCCGCACCAACCGCCAGGGTTATCTGGACCTAGTACTTATTCATTTTTCAGTTTATGATTTATTTATATAAAAATCTATGCGTATCTACCAACATTATAGAAAGAGGAAATGGTTATAGGTATGTGTTTTCAGGAATTCTAAGTTAGGTACTAAGCAGTTTTGATTTTTTCCCCAATTCTTCCCAAATAAAATAGAAAAAAACGGTATGAACAGGGAGCGAAAATGTAAGTCGGGGACTCCGCACACGCTTTCTGGACTAAATTGGCGTACCTACCTGCCTCGCTGACTAACCTATAAAAAGTGCTATAAGTATTGTGGCCGTCACAGTAAATTTGTCGCTTTTGATTATTTCGTTGCGAAACCAAAATCTACCGGGACGAAACCAGGCTGGAAAGCAAGTTATAGATAATATTAAATTGGGAATCAAGTTGATATCACCAATTTTTAGATTCGAAGGGGACTGGGGATTTGTAACGAACTAGTCACAGAAATTTCACATAAATAATGGCATCTGTATTTTTTACGAACTCGGCTATTTTCAAGCTCCAATAATTAATGCATTCAAATAATAGATCATTGTTGCGAATTTTTTAAATGCATATAAAATTGTCATTTCTCAATATGCTTGTAAAAAATGTTCTATATAAATGAATTATTGTGTAATTAACACAATTTTAAAAATGTTGGACCCTGATCTTTAATCCCTTGCACTGTTCATTTGTTTAAAAAATGTACTTAAATTAAAAGTGTATTTTCCCGAATTCTACAAATAAGTAAATTTGTGTAGCCATTGGCTTAAAATAGTCACCAATGAGAATCCATTCTCGTGGATAGCAGGCGGAGTTAAAAAGCGCTGATATACAAAAAAGTGTTGTAATTACGCTGTAGGTATTACTTGATGCGTATATACTATGTTTACTGGAGAAAATAAATATTTGCATATTAAGTGTTATCAGTTTATTCAATTTTTTTTATCAATTCAATATGTTCGGATAATATTTTTTTATTTCTTTTTTGTAGCACTTAACGAAACTGGAAGTTTTTTTAAATATATACCTATGAAATATTTCAGCTCGAAGTCAAAAGTGACAGCACACAAATTTCACCAGTTTTTTTTTTCTATAAAAGAAAACACCAAAATGAAAAAAAAAATGTTCACCATTTAAAACGAACAGAAATTGTACTACGATTCCGTAACACAAATATTTTTTATTTGCTAATCTGACATTGAGGCGTGATCTTATCGCAAAATTACATACTTTTTTTTATATACAGCAAACGCTCAGCTATTATGGCTATATGCGTGATTAAGTTAAATGTAGGAAAGTCTTATTAGTAGGTAAGTATTTTGTTATTTGAAGTATTGGTTGATAGTATTATTATGTCCGATTCTCAATCTGGTTAGGGATGTTTCAGTTCGATTTTGGTATACTAATTTCTATCTTAAAGAAGTCCTAAGATGTGTTTAAGAGGAGAATTGATTTGTCTAGATCCATAGGAAAAGTAAATTTTTTCAACCCTAAGCACAAAGTTAAAAGTTCTCTGCGTTTTCGGCACGGGTTAAACTGTATAAATTGAGCTGAAATTTTAAGCTAATCATTTTTTCTATATATAGAACCATTTCAAGGGATAGCAACTCAAAAAATTTGAAAAAAAAATTGGCTTATACAAATAAGGACCAATCTAATAGATTGGCCGTTATTTTGACAAGTTAGAAATTGTCACATGCTAACCTTTAAAATGGTTCTTTACATTGAAAAAATGATTCTCTGAAAATTTCAGCTCGAATGTTTAAAATTAACCCGTGCCGAAAACACTGTAACGGTTATAGGTAGCATTACGTTCCGTAGTGCGAGTACGTAACTTTGTCTATTACTTAACACCAACCAATTTCTATCTTAAAGAAGTCCTAAGATGTGTTATGAGGAGAATTGATTTGCCCAGATCCATAGGCAAAGTTAATTTTTTATACCCTAAACACAAAGTTAAGTAGTTTCGGAATTTGCTTTCAACGTAACGTATTTTCAAAATTTTCTGCGTTTTCGGCACGGGTTAAACTGTATAAATTGAGCTGAAATTTTCAGCTAATTATTTTTTCAATATATAGAACCATTTCAGGGGGCTTATACAAATAAGGGCCAGTCTAATAGACTGCAATATTTACAATTATTCTTTCGTTCAAATCTCTGTTATCTAATATATTATTTGCGTGTTTAATTTTGATGAAATTTAGTTTTCATCTAAGTATTATAAAACAAAATTAACCCGGGTCGCAGTGCCAAAACCCTGCCGACAATATAGTGTATTTGCTTGTATAGGGCCGTGTGGTTTTATACTTTTATTATGTGAAATTAAGTTTGTTTTTGGGCAAAATAAAAAATTTAACCCCTTAATACACCCCTTAAAATAACATTTTTTTCTTAATTGTAATATTATTATCAATCTAACGTCTACACCGAATTAAATACACCCTTCAATAAATAAGTCACTATCTGCAAACTAGTGTTTTCATAAAATTTGTAAATCCGGTCCTGTCGGGCCGATTTTATTAAAATTGTGGGGACACTTTTTAATTACTACCAGAGGGTTAAATTTCAATTTTGAAGTGATTCGGAGAATTTTTTCGGTATTTTGGGGCCCAAAAACAGTTTTCAACCCCTAAAAACTACCCTTAAAATAGCCCGATTAGGCCCATTTTAAATAGGCTTCTTGCGGTGGTGGATTTCAACACGTGGCCCAAATTTCGTTGAAATCAATTAACTCTTTCGAAAGTTATCGCGCGTACACATATATAAAGGGTGGGCCATCTATTTGTTGAATTATAAATTAGCAATGAGAACAAGAAAAACTGACTTTGTTATTATTTATTTTATTTCATATGATTCAATGTTTATTCCGATTAAGTATGAAAAATGATTTCATTCATGTGACCACCTCGGCTGGCTCTGCAGTAGCCCATCCTGGAACACCAATTTTCGAGCACTTTATTAACGGTTTGTTGGTTTATTTGAGCGATTTGAGCCCGAATGTTTTGTTTCAAGTGGTCAATTGTTTGAGGATTGTCCCCATAAACTTTATCCTTCAATGCGCCCCAAAGAAAGTAGTCAAGTGGTGTTAAATCGCAGCTCCGAGCTGGCCAATTGACATCTCCGTTACGGCTAATTACGCGATTGTTAAACTTTGTGCGCAAAAGGTTGATGGTGAGGGCGGCGGTGTGGCAAGTTGCACCGTCCTGTTGAAACCAGACTTCATCGAGATTGATATCATCCAATTCCTGCCACAAAAAGTGATTTATCATATCTCGATAGCGGTCACCATTGACCGTAACTGCGCGACCAGCCTCATTCTGGAAAAAAAAGGGCCCAATCACGCCACCACTCCAAAATCCACACCACACAGTGACTCGATCTGGATGCATGGGCTTTGTTACGACGACGTGTGGATTTTCCGAGCCCCAAATCCTACAGTTTTGCTTGTTGACATAACCACCAAGGTGAAAATGCGCCTCATCCGAAAAGATGATTTTTCTTGCAAAATCAGGATCATCGTTCAGCTCGTTTAAAGCCCAATCAGCAAAGCGAAAACGTTGTTGATGGTCAACTTGCTTCAACTCCTGAACGAGCTGGACTTTGTACGCCAACATACCAAGATCTTTGTGCAGAATCCTCCTCAAAGTGGTACGGCAAATGTTGAGTTGTTGACTTCTGCGCCGAGTTGATGTTGACGCGTTGAGACGTACACTTTCGGCCACAGCAGCAATTGCTTCAGGTGTACGCCTAGGATGAGCATGAGGAACATGTTTGACGTCCACCAGCATTCCACTTCTGCGCACTTTATCAATGAAATTCTTAATTCCTTGGTTTGATGGCGCCTCATTTCTTCCAAACTTTCTACGCAAATTTCGCGCCGTCTCGGCAACCACAGAGCCACACTCAAAGTAAGTTTTAAGTATTTCTAACCGTTGATCCAAATTAAAGCGATGCATATTCTGTCAACGGAAGGCTTAAACTAAACAACTGTCAAAAATGCATAGCACTCTAGACGTCAGAGTTATTAATAGCACATGGTTTAAAATTCAACATTTATATGGCCCACCCGTTATATATATAATATATATATATATATATATATATATATATATATATATATATATACATATATATATAAACATTTTTAAAAATGGTCCCAAAGTGTTTAGGAGGTTATGAAACGTCGAGAAATTTTGGTCCGACCCCTAGGTCCCGCCATCCGACCAACGCCAATAGTGTATGTTGCCTTATGGCAAATACACTAAAAATATATAGTTTAGATTTTAGAATGTTGGCCATACATGAATTTTCTTAATTTTTTTTTTGTCTCATTCCTATACCCTCAAAACTTGTTCTACGCAACGTAGAAAAACGTAAAAAAACACGGCATTGTAAAAATATAGCGTTTTTAAGACATAAAAGTAACCAGTGTTTGAAAATAAATATTCAACTTATTCTGCAAATTATTTTCGTTGTGCCAAATAAGATACATGAAAAAAATTACGTATTTTTAACTCCAACTCCCCCCTCCCCTCACGTTGCTTAGCGTAGTTTTCGAAATAGTCTCCCCTCCGTCTTGATCGAGCTACGTTGTCTATAGACGCTCCCTAACTCCGAGTATAGCTAATTCTAATGCTTATTAGTGTATTTGCCATATGGCAACATACACTATTGGCGTCGGTCGGATGGCGGGACCTAGGGGTCGGACCAAATTTTCTCGACGTTTCATAAGCTCCTAAACACTTTGGCACCATTTTTAAAAATGTTTATATATATATGTATATATATATTTATATATATATATATATACGTATATATATATATATATATATATACGTATATATATATGTGTGCGGGCAATAACTTTCGAAAGAGTTAATTGATTTTAACGAAATTTGGGCCACGTGTTGAAATCCATCACCGCAAGAAGCCTATTTAAAATGGACCTAATCGGGCTATTTTAAGGGTAGTTTTTAGGGGTTGAAAAATGTTTTTGGGCCCCAAAATACCGAAAAAATTCTCCGAATCGTTTCAAAATTGAAATTTAACCCTTTGGTAGTGATTAAAAAGTGTCCCCACAATTTTAATAAAATCGGCCCGACAGGACCGGATTTACAAATTTTATGAAAACACTAGTTTGGAGATAGTGACTTATTTATTGAAGGGTGTATTTAATTTGGTGTAGACGTTAGATTGATAATAATATTACAATTAAGAAAAAAATGTTATTTTAAGGGGTGTATTAAGGGGTTAAATTTTTTATTTTGCCCAAAAACAAACTTAATTTCACATAATAAAAGTATAAAACCACACGGCCCTATACAAGCAAATACACTATATTGTCGGCAGGGTTTTGGCACTGCGACCCGGGTTTTTTCTAAGTATCATGTTAACGTAGTAGATGCAAAACAACCTGCCAGTCAATGATGAAATGTAGACATAGTGGAGGGCGGACCAAAAAGTCAAACGCTTTATTAAAAACTAGCACAACAGAGTATTCAGTTGCAAGGAAGGCGGAGTTAGCTTAACTCTAATAGCTTGTAATGTTAGATATTGTTGTATGCCAATGCACACGGCCACCTTCCAATTGTTAAACAACCATATGATTCAGTTTAAACCTTGCCACGTTGGGATTAGCACCTGCCATCCATGATTTTAACCATTTTTAATGACAATATTGTTCCGGAATCCGTATTTTTTAATAAATTAGTGCCTCATTAAATTTATTTTCATCATAGTTGCGCGTGACTTTTATAACCTTTGAAAATAATTAGTGTACTTTTTTGGAGACGGAATTTTTCAAGTGCGGGTGTGTAATAGACGAAATGGATAATTTTGTGGTTGATATTATTTGAGTGTTTTAGTGTTTCATAATAATCGTTACCTACTCCTCCCCTTATAAATATAAAATTTGTAATCGATGCCGTGTGAGTGACAATAATGACAGTGACAACGAATTTTGGAAATTCGCCGACAATGATGCATCGACAATGTTTTAGTGGCTATCCATTTCAAGGTAAATAAAGAATAGTTATTTTTAGGATTCCCTACGTCAGAAGTAAAAAACGGAACCCTTATAGGATCACTTTGAAGCTCATCTCTCTTTTTCTAAGGAATGACTAAATCAGCGAAAATAATTAATTTCTAATTCTGAATGGAATTATCTCGCAACGAACTTAATTTTTATTGTTTCTCAATCAGTGGCGGATTTACCAGCAGGCTGAGTAGGCTGAAGCCTAGGGCGGCAGATTTTAGGGGCGGCAAATTTGGCCCAAAAATTTTTGTCTTACAGAAATAAAACATTATATACATAGAGAAAACGAGTTTCGAAAATTTAACAAAAATTTCAATATTTTAGTAGGTACTGTACTTCAGTATACTGAACACTTTAACGTCTGTATATGAAAAATTACTAAACGCTCTGTAAAATATACTTTTATGATCATGAATTTTTAAGATATTCCAATAGCGTTTCAATACTACAATTTAAATTTAGTAATTTTTACTCATTTTTTTTTTACTAATTATTCAATTTTTTTTGTACAATGTATTTGCGTAGTCGATTTTATAATTAATATGAATGCGAACTAGGGTCAGTAGGGGCGCCAAAAATTTAATAGCCTACTGGCGGCAAATTTGTAAATCCGCCACTGTTCTCAATTTTTAACCTCAACAACAAATATTTGTCAAAATGTTATAATGGTAGAGGAACCCTCAGAGCGCGAGTTTGTCCGTCTTTTTCAAATCGTACCTAAACAATACCAATATAGGTTTAAAATTTTAATCGGTTCTTCTCGCATGAAGGAAAAACGTGTTTCCAGAATTTTTGTCTATTTGTATCGGCATTATATACCTAAGAACCACTACTCCAATTTAAATGAAACTTTGTACTCGGTCATTTGATATTCAAACTTAAGGCAGTTGGAACGCTTTGAATTTAAGCCACACTACGAGGCTAAAAAATGCTGTTGCAAGGATGCCGTTGTCAGTTGATTACTCTAAATTTTGGAAATATTTTGAATATTTAAAAAACTTTTCCGAAAAAGGAAGAGTCGTTCTAGGTTTGTTGTGGAACAATTTTGTGAAATAAGTACGAATAAGGTCGTACTGTGACATTGAAAACGTGTGTTTTTTGGCTCAATTAATACTAACTTTTTGCTAGTAAATCGTACATAAATTACAAAAGTAGTCCATTAGAGACCTAGATTAGTCCTTTATATTCCTTATAGAGAAAGAATTTTTACAAAATGTTGACGAATAAATCTACAATCAGCAACCAGCCGAAACTCTATTTTTGGCTTAAATTCAGAGAGTTCCGGCAGCCTTAAAGGAGGTAATGGGTAATACATTTTTCAAACGTAATTTTTATTCCTCTTCAAGTTCACCATATAAGAGGTTCGTTGTCAACGTAATTATTATCTAAATTCTAGAAAATATGTATATAGTTTTAATGTCAAATAATTTAAATCTTTAAAATCCTGCAACGATTGCCTAATCGTTATTGGCCGACATTTTTTTCGCTAACTTATGCAGTATATTTCGGAAGATTATATAATTTTCAATAGGGACACTCCCCCTTGTCAGCTTTCTGCCGACGCCTGTATGACGCCTATATTAAAACAATAAACAATTCAAATCTCGTTATTAATTCTAATTTTTCGACTAATTAATTATTATTATTTCGGCCGCAATTTGGAATAGAGGAATAAATTTAAGACGAAACATTTGGGAGGTGTCCACCATTAGCACTTCCAAACAGTTATCAACGGGTTTTATTTGTATAATAAAATCATTATACCAAAGAATAGCCTTTTGGTAAAGTAAAGGTTTCAGAAAAGATATAAGTGCCTTCAATCACTTGCCTAGGCAATTACCCTTCGAGAATCTGACCCGACAGCGGGGAAATACCATTTTCGGTATTCATTTTGAGACAGTTACTGGTTCTTTAGACTCAGAGCTTTTAATTTTCATGAACTTCGTTGGCAACTGAGTTTTCTTTTATGTAATGTAATCTGAAAACATTGAGTTGCCATTATGTTTAATCATTATTAAAGGCAGCGACCATATATGTATCACTCTTAGCGACCAACAAATTGATATAATTAAAAGCTCTAACTCTAGGAACTAGTAACTACATGAAAATGAATACCAGAAGTGGTGTTTTCACGCTGTCGGATTAGGTTCTCGCATGGTCCCTCGATAAGTGAACTATATTTACTGAAATTTTCATCCTTTATAAAATCGGAACCATTATTTGCGTCTGCCGCTTGGACTACAACTAAATGTCAGTCATAGAAGATACATTAAAACATGTTGATAAATTAAATACATCGGTAGTAAGTAAATTACATAATTTCTATCTTGTTTCAGTGCGACAAAAACAAAAGATACCTACATAGATATATTTTGTTTGTTAAAATGTATTTAATTAATTTGCAAAAATAAGTCATGATGAACGCCGTAACAGTTGATTAAATTATTGGAAAGTTTGTTGATGGGAAAAGAGGCGAGTAATTCTAATTATAAACAAATATTTCTTTTCATTGCATTAATGTTTCACCTAAAATTTAAACATCCTCATAATTTAACTTTTATTAAACTATAGATACATAGTTTGTTTATAAGCTATCCTGACCCGCGGATTCACTCTTATGGACGTCATTTTTTCCCACAGGTTTGCTCGCGTCTAGCCACTTGTCAAGCGGAAGCCCTCTACCTTAACTTTAGCGAAGGCAGATATAAAGTATTCTATACTTTGAGATGAAGGGGTTTATATATATTATACATTCAGTGATGGATTTACGCCTAGGCCTGTGAGGCCTGGGCCTAGGGCGGCATGATTTTAGGGGCGGCAAAACGTCAAAAGTAAACAATGTTAGGACAGTTGAAATTTAAAAATCCGTTGTCCAAATTTACGGTTCTCTGGCTTCATTAGATGTTTAATTGCAATAATCACTTCCACATAGAGCAAAAAGGGCGCCATATCGGACAGGGCCTAGGGCGGCATCGAACCTAAATCCGCCACTGTACACATTCACCAAATTTTATTGAAATCGGAAGTACTCTTAACGCACCAAATAAACTATAACTTTGTTTTTTTTAAATGAAGTACACCGGGAAGAAATCGTATATCCTGACTACAACTAATGAAAAGCTATTATTATTGAGTCCACCAATTGGGTGTTTATATAAAATCACATTGCGGTTATAATCATGTAAGCTATCAATATCCGTCCCATATAACCTTCAACCCGTTATACACTTTTACTCATAACGCAATATTTTAACAGTTTTTAAAAGTGCAAGCTGTCAATAATGAAAAGTGAAGATATTAAATTTACAGCACTCTAAACTAATTACACAAAAGTTACACAAGTCAAAATTATTCTTCGAAAAACATATATCATCGCTCTCTTGCTCTAGTGTTAGAATGTTCTCTTTTTCTCTTTCCATTTCAAGAGAAATCTTAAATTTTTATTAGGGTGTAATAACTGTTAATTTCTTTGACTACGTTTCAAACCAGGGATGGTAGCTCATTGTTGTTGGCACCCTGAAGTGAAAACTGCCAACTGAACATTTGATAGTCTGCGAAACATTTCTCTGCAGTAAAAACATAAATATTTTTGTAAAGATGTTTGTGTTTTTTCTCTTAACTTTTAAAAATTATTTTAATATAGCCTGCTCATATATTTTTTCAAGGTTAAGGAAATAACTGAGGTTTTACGTTTGGTTTTAATTTTATGTACGGTTACTGCAGATTAACTGTAAATTCAGTGGCGGATTAAGTTTCCAAGCGGAACCTAATTTTGAAGTTCTCTTCTAAAAATGTTACACCAAATAAATATTTGGATGTATGTTACTCATTACCCGTATTGCGAAAATGATTGTCAGAAATATTTTCGTGGACTACGATATAAGACGGGGTTCGGGACGAGGATACTTCCCCTTGGAAAATTAAAAAATCCATAATAAGATTGTTTGCAATATTCCCGTTGAAACAAAATCGTATGATCCTATTTTTAAGGCAATTCTCCCGCAGTGAAACTTTCTGCTGTTTTCTTCACACAATCTAATTTCGGTTATTTTCGGCAGGTCAAGGAAGAGTGAATCAGCTTGGTGGGGTATTCATAAATGGTAGACCGTTGCCAAATCATATAAGACTAAAGATTGTGGAAATGGCAGCAGCTGGAGTTCGACCCTGCGTCATATCGAGACAGTTAAGGGTTAGCCACGGATGCGTTTCCAAAATTCTTAATAGATACCAGGTAAATATATCTCTGAATTTTAATCTTATAAAGATTGATAAAATAAATGATACGTTTTCAGTAAATAAAATTATTAATTAGGTTATATACATCAGGGGACTGTTTTTTCCGAAAATCTGAATACTAGAATCAGTTCTAGTTTCAGCTTAGATTTTTTACCTGATCCTGTTCCGGCAAAACGACCGGATAGAACTGAATCGGATCCTGATTCGATTTTCGTCACTATGATGGAAAAAATCTCTTTTTCAAGTAGTCATATATTAGAGCCGGTTCTGGATTTTTTTTGTACCGGATTTGGTCCTAGTTAAATGACAAGAAGACCCGACATTGTTACCTTCATCTCTTAAATACCAAGGAGAGAAAACAATTATTGATATCTATAAATCAAAGTTTCCTAGCCTAGGGTTCCTTAGTATTTGTTGTAAGTGGGCAAAGCTATATAAATAGACCAACGACGGTCGAACTGCGTAAATGCCATCCGATAAACAATGATTCTATAGTAATCTGGAACGCAACTTTGTAAATGGGAAAAGATATATAATTCGGTCGAAATCAATGATTACGTTTATATTTTATATTACACAATGTAGAAGTCTTACGCAAAATGTTATAAATTGACAACTGCCTACTTCAAAAACATTATATAAATAAATTAATCTATTTTATATTAAGGGAGGTCCGTGACAATTTTGTTATTTTTTAAGGAGTACTTAAGTGAACAAATTTAAGAAACGCTTCTACAGATAATGAGGCAAAGCAGAAATTGTGTCATATTTTCGAAAAAATGAAGTAAACGACGATTTAATACTGACATTACTTTAGTAGGCAGATCTATGGCCATAAGGCAAAACGGTCTATGTCAGAGTTTCGCTTAATTAAGATTAATTACGATGTCATCATCTGGTTCATAAATCCACCATAAGAACTTTATTGTATATATCTATTAGAATATTCAAGGATATTTTAGTACTTTAAAAAATGTAACATTTCGTGAAAAAAACAGCTGTGAATTATTGAACTTGCCGCTGACCTAAAAAAATGATTAATTAACTTAGCAAAGCCGTAAAAGAAAACCATATATGACAGGCTTGCCTACAGTCATTTTTGATTTAATAGAATGTGTCGGAGCCATCTGTATTATCTCATAGTCATTTAGATTACCGAATGATTAGAGCATTGTTTCAACATTAATTAATTGTTGATTGTAAAATGGACTCTCCGGATTTTGATTCATCTAATTGTTTTTAAATTAAAATAGGAAGTTATATATTTTTGCAGTTTAATTTTAAATACATTCCTTATCACTTAAAACTAAATATTTTAACTTAATTTTTTAAAAATGCTATTGGGGTTATACGGTGGATTCGGCAACGTTGTAACCCATGCCCGGGCCAGGTACGTGGTCACAACAAAGTCGGTGTGGACTGAAGCATTGTCGTGGTAGAGCTTCCAGCGATCGACAAACCTTTCTCATGTTCAAATTTCCAGAAATAATTTTGTGAACCATTGTCTTTAACATGTTGAGGCGTTCGGTGATTAATCTTACACTTAAACGACGATCGGAATCCAGGAGATTATTTACTTTAGCCACATTTTCGTCCAAACTACTAGTTGAATGGCGTCCAGATCATTCCACATCTTCAACGGTTTCCCATCCGTTCTTGAACTCACTGAACCACCGGAAAATCTGACTTCTTAACAGGCCGTCGTCATTGCACGTCTCCTTAACCAAGGCAAGCGTTTCGGAAACAGTTTTGTCTAGGTGGAAGCAAAATTTAATCGCGTAGCGCTGCTCCAGCAAACGCTACATTTTTGACGTTTTCTGCCGTGACAAAAACTCAAAAACACATGATCTTCACTGTGTCAGAGCTTGGACGCGAATGCCAGCTAGTGCGTTGCTTAGCTTATATCCTCCCACCACAAATTCCGTCGCTAGGGATCGCGCTGCTGACGACTGGAGCGACACGCAGTAGCCTGTCTTATTAATTGACCGACAAACCCTGTATATAAGTCATGTAAAAGTGACGGAATTTTAATTTAGCGAGACCGCTCTATTAGCTTATATATTGTATTAAGATTTTTTTGATAAGATAAATATTTATACAAGACTACGATTTCTTTCAAGGAGACGGGGTCGATTCGACCAGGTGTGATAGGCGGAAGTAAACCCAGAGTTGCTAGTCCAGAAGTGGAATCCAGGATAGAACAATACAAGAGGGATAACCCAGGTATATTTTCGTGGGAAATACGAGATCGACTAGTCAAGGACGGACTTTGCGATCGAACCACAGCGCCAAGTGTCAGCGCAATTTCAAGACTTCTTCGGGGGAAAGAAGACACCGATAAGAAAATTTGTGATGGTAAGTCAATTTAACTATACATTTATTTTAAACTACAAAAGAAGTGTTATGTGTAACCTAGAGTTGGGTAACTCAGATCTGAACCGGTTCAAACAGCCGACTCCGACAGAAGATCCGTGAGAGCCGACTGACTTTTCGTTGAGCCGACGGATCAACGGATCCGCATAACTCAGTGAAACACACAGAAGAACAATTTACACTTACGTATCAATTCTTGCTTTGATGCATCTATCAGCTCAAATGACTCATGCAGCACATGTTTGGCTACGCATTCTTGATTCTATACAGGTCGTGATATGATTGACTGAACTAGGTAACTCAGTGGCAGACTGCAGTAACATATTCAGAACTCGGCTCTTTTAGAACCGGTTCAGTGAGCCGGCTCACATACGGGATCCAAATGCAAAGAAGCAAATCACTAAAAAGACCCGTTTTTGACATTACGTGTGGCTGAAATAAAACAGGTACATAATATATATATTATTAGCTGCAAGGAATATAGCCACGATATCAAAAAGACTTCGGTTCGGCCCTCAGACTCAAAAAACCCTTTTTATATTTATACGATAAATTGTGTGACGGCAACTCACTGAGTTGCCCCTTCGTGAATTTCATAAAACATACATTTCTGATAGTTATCGTATACGTTAGCTGAGCTAGAGATACAGCAAAATTATTTCGTTGCCAGATCAAAATCTACCCGAACGAAGAAGGAGAACAAACAAATAATTTTTAACACAAAAGTTTTTGACGACATTAAAATTGTTTATTTATGAAAACAAAGTAATGAATTTTTCAAAGTTCGGTAAAATTCGTCTGGAGTGAAATGCCTCCCGCTAAATAATAGGTAATTTGGAGTGCCAGATGGCCAACACCGATAAAGCTGGCGGAATAGATATCAAATAAAATGGCCTTATTAAATTAGTAACGCTTGTATCTCAATACAATGCAATATTATATACATATATTTTGATATCACCTTAATTAAGGGTCTATTACGTTTATATATATATCCAGCGAAAACAATTTATCATTGTTATAAAAAGTGACAGTTGTTTTTGTACGATGAAAAACACGTTTTTCATTCTAAAATTTCATTTTAATGAAGTAGATTTTATATTTGAATTGTAATTTGTACAGTTCAGAAATATATTGTATACCTTAATTTTAACATAGTTTAATTACTGCGTACAATTTTATATTCATAAAACGGCTTAAAATTAAAATTAAAATCAGGCTCGCGTGCCGAGGGTTCCATACCATCAATCGATTTATTTTTCCTTTGAATTAGTGACCGTAAAAAAATTGCATAGATATGTAAATTCATTTAAATCTTATCAACATTAGTTTATGATAGCTTCGTGATTTCACATATAAAATTAGAAATTATCGATTTTTTTTTATTTATTTGTGCTATGAAACTTGTCTTTGTGTCAAATTTCAGATTCAAGATCAGCGGAAAGTATACCCTATAGGTTTTGATACTTGATTAAAAACATGTTTTTGCGTTAAGTAATGAGTTAGAAGTTTTAATTTTTACAATACTATCGATTTATTAACCTTAGTATTGGATATTAATTTCAACATAATATCTCTACCCGTTCTTGGGAAAAAGGGTCTTCACAGACAGACAGACTGACAACAAAGAATCCTGAAAATCTTGAAAATAATAAACTGAAAATATGAATTAGTGCTTTAAACTCGTTTCGTTGATGCGTTATCCATTTTGCATCACCTACCAAAGTTTTTCTTATCGCCGTTGAAACATGTCCCGTTACAGAAAATTTCAAACAGATACGTGGCTAAAGACGGCTCTCTTCAAAACGAGCGAAAGAGTTTGTAGATTATAGACGGACGGCAACTAAGGTCATTAGCGTCTATAATGTCTTTAATTAAACATATAAGTCTCATCAGTCAAAAAAAAAAAACGTTTTCTCTCGCATTCCTCGAAGTCTCAAAATAACAACTGGTATTTGTATATAAAAAACATTGTAAAATACGTACTACAACATTATTTTTATAATAAATATGTAAAATGTTATTTTTTTGTGTACACTTGAATGTGATGTTTCGACAAGAAATGTGTCAAAATGTCATCAAACTGAAAGGCAAACGCTATATAGCACGGTGCAGTAGACGAAATTCGATATCTTTTATAGTTGCCGCTAGCTATTAAGACTTTTCAGCTGGGTGACAAATGGACGCAAACAACACTGGGTGACAGTTTTTTTATTTTATTGGAAGTTCTCTACAGTTGTGAATATCTGAAATCATTAGAACAATTTTAAATGCAGAATATTTCTTTCTGAAAATCTTAGATTTTCTGTTTTTGACATAAGTGAGCATAATGACAGTGAAAATTATTATTATAACATTTCCTTAATTTGGTCAATTACCTAATTACCATTTAATTTAAATAAATCAAATTTATTGTAATCAAAACGTAAGGAATCGGAGTTTAGTTCAGTATGGTAATGAAAGCAATTCGGGATGCAAAAAGCACTGTCAAAAATTTTGATTTGTCAATGATCTTAGATTGTAATCATAATTACAGTTTTTATGTATGCTGGAGCAGTCTAATGTCGTTGTGAAACTCCCTGTTATGTAGAACATTAGATTGTACCTACTCACATAAAAACAAATGATTATTCTTTACAGAAAAGTATCACTTTTCAATTAAAATTGTGATCAATATGCGAAGAAAAAAAGTTGTTTGTATGTGGAAACTGTGCAAATACTGTTAAAAAAATATGGTTTCAATCAGAGCAAGATAGATTTAGAGTTCTACAATGTTTTTGTTTTTTTTTTTAAGAAATATGCTTTCAAAATAATAGTATCTATTATCCTTTCCATATGGTCTTTGAGTCAGGTTTTTATATACTACTTGTTCTAAAATTTGTTTAACTTGATTTAAAATGAAGTAAAAATTTCAAAAAGAGCATAAATTCAACATAAATTTACTTATATATTTAAAAAAAAAAATAAAATAAAAAAAATTTTGAACAAGCTAAATTTTTCAGTATTTTGCAGTATTTAAAAAAGAACGTTAATTAGGTTTCTCGTAATTTTAAATCTCATGGCGTGATGTAAAGAAATATTGGCAAATATTGCATTTTTTAAGAAAAAAAAAGAAGTATTTTTTTAAAGTTTTAAGATCAAGTCAAACATTGAGAAATTTAATGCTTAATCACAGCTAATAAAATAGTAGTAAAATCCTTTTTACGACCACAGTTTTTATTTGCCGAGATCGCTTTTTGCATTCCGAGAAAATAAGTCACCTTACCTGTAGGTACTAATAATTTTCCGCGAGATTTGTGACCCCAATCTGCCCTCTCGGTCAAGTACATCGTGTCGCGTCGGCTTCAGATATTGTACAGAGTAGAGTTGGGTAACTCAGATCTGAACCGGTTCAAAGAGCCGATTCCGACAAAAGATCCGTGAGAGCCGACTCACTTTTTTTTGAGCCGACGGATCCGCATAACTCAATGAAACACTTAACACACAGAAGCACATTTTACACTTACGTATCAGTTCTTGCTTTGATGCATCTGTCAGCTCAAATGACTCATGCATCACATGTTTGGCTATGCATTCTTGATTCTATACAAGTCGTGATATGATTGACTGAACTAAATAACTCAGTGGCAGACTGCAGTAACATATTCAGAACTCGGCTCTTTTTGAACCGGTTCAGTGAGCCGGCTCACATACGGGACCCAGATGCAAAGATGCAGATCACTAAAAAGACCCGTTTTTCCCATCTGTAGTACAGAGACGAGTCGACTATTCGCAATCCACTTACAGCGATCAATGGAAAACGATTTTAACGTAGACGGGTGTCATATTGAAAACACCACAATCGTACGTCACTAATTTTATTGTGGCTGCAATCTTATTAGATCTAGGCGGGTGGTCAAACAATCTAATTTCCAGACAGTGTAATAAATATATGTAGGTAGAGTAGCTACCGCCTTACACCAAACTAACAAACATACATTTCACACCTGTGATTATTACGTCTGCTCGATTCACTGTAATTTATATTACACAATACACAACGATAGTTTTATTAAGGTGCTTCATATAATATTATGATCAAGGTCATTAGATAAACAGGATACGCCATTATTGAATGACGTTAGCCGAAACGTAAATGCATTTTAAAAAGGGAGCATGTTGAACAGCTGGTACTGAGTAACTTTAATGCTAACTACAAATTTGTCTGTGTATTCGATACCATAGCAAATCTGACGGTTGTAGTGTTGGGTAACTCAGATCTGAACCGGTTCAAAGAGCCAACTCCGACAGAAGATCCGTGAGAGTCGACTGACTTTTTTTTGAGCCGACGGATTAACGGATTCGAATAACTCAGTGAAACACTTAACACACAAAAGCACATTTTACACTTACGTATCAGTTCTTGCTTTGATGCATGTCAGCTCAAATGACTCATGCATCACATGTTTGGCTATGCATTCTTGATTCTATACAGGTCGTGATATGATTGACTGAACTAGGTAACTCAGTAGCAGACTGCAGTAACATATTCAGAACTCGGCTCTTTTTGAACCGGTTCAGTGAGCCGGCTCACATACGGGACCCAGATGCTATAAGATGCAGATCACTAAAAAAACTCGTTTTTCCCATCTCTAGAGGATACTTCATTATTGAATGACGTTAGCCGAAACGTATAAGTGCATTTTAAAAACGGAGCATGTGGAACAGCTGGTACTGAGTAACTTTAACTACAAATTTGTCTGTGATGGTATTCGATACCATAGCAAATCTGACGGTTATTAGAGTTCCAAAACAGCTAGGAGCGTTTATAATTTCATCATGTCCATCCGTCAGCCCTATAGTCCTTAAAACATGAAAATATTTTTTGAAAAGCAGAGCAGCTTATGCAATCTGCATGTCCGATACAAACTTGTTATTATATTTTTATATTAAATATTTTTAATGCATCAAACACATATTACTATAGAATAAAAATTGCTCATTTTGATATAAACTAGATGGTTAAAGTAATACGAAAATTTTATTTTGATACGTCAAGCCAAAGGTAATCTGTTCGATAATTGTAAATTTCATTTTAAAATAATAATAAGAAAAGAACAGTTTAATAATTTGATTTCCTAGCAATTATACAGGTAGATAATTATATTTATCAAAACGAACAAGTAACCAACCCAATAAAAAATATCCTTGAAATGTTTGAGAGATTTTATGTAAGTAAACTTTTTATAAAAATGATAAGCAATAGAATGAAGTCAAAAAATTTTGTTTTGTAATCGCATGTTTCACAAACACCAATCTAATTTTGGTGTATACAGAAATACACTAATTACATTAATTGTAAACTAATTAATTTCGCGTTTAATCATTGATAAACTAATTGACAAACCAACAAAACAATGTAATCGTCCTAATAAAAAATACATAATATATTATTATCAAACCATTTTTTTGAGAGTTTTTCAAATGCAAACTACACGCGTCCTACGGTTCCGAATTCTGCGACAACTTTGTCGCTTTCAAGTTGCTCGGTCCACTTAAATAATAAATTATTAAGTTAATTTTTTTTAAAATTATAACCAATAGGTTTCAAGACTTTAATTGATTTAGAAATAAGTTGGGTAGTAAAATTTTTCAGTTTTGTTCAAAATATGCAACCTGGGTGTGCTGTAGTCTTGAAATTCATTTGAAACCTAATGAAATTGTTACAATACCAAAATTAGTAGACAAGCAGACGAAGAATCGCCTTGCCCTAGGCTACAATAGATTAATTAATCAGTTTTTCTATCAAATTTTTATGTGCAGGATCGGCGTATGTATAATTGACCGGAACGTGTAGTTGACGAGATTTGTGATAAAGATTTGTGTCATGTAACAGTGAATAGTAAATGTTAAAAATTAACAATATTAATAAAATATTATTTGCAACAAGAGTTTCTTCTCGTCTACGCGGGAACATCTACAGTTTCGCAAAACTCTAGCAGATTCACTCCCCTTCTGCACAGACGTTTTTGTTTAGGTACACAGTACTCTTGAAAATATGGATTATTTGAGATTAAATGAATCATGCATTTAAATAGGTTTAGTGACTCTAGAGTTTTCAGATAACATATTAACATTTTTATTTATACAATTAGTATAGACTTAAAAAAAACTTGAAGGGGGTGAAATAGGGAATGAAAGTCCAATTCTGAATCTATTACAATATCTCCGGAACTACTTGACCTACAGACTTGCAATTTAGCAGGATGTTTCCTTTGTTGAGTAGAGATCCGCTAAGAACGGGTTTAGCGGAAATCGACTCCCAAAGGGGTTGCGGGGGCGTTATAGATATAAAATTTCCGTTTCTGAATTACAACTTTTACAGACCTGATATTTGGTATAGACGTCTCTTATGTTATATCCACTAAAATGCTTTTCTTAAAATCGTCTTCTAAGGAGTGGAAAGGTGAGGAGGTACCGGGGTATCAATAATAACTCATTCTAATTTTTAAACTACAATTCCCACTCCACTACTGTTGTTGCTGCCGAGCGAGGCACAGCTCGCTAGAAAAAATTGTAAAACGGTGGAACCGAAGGCTTCACAACATTTGTCGCTGCCGTGCCGTGCGGAGCCGCGGGTAGCGGCTAGTTGTTCTATATATAAAGTCGTTATTTTCCATTATTTCAATTTTTAATTGTTTCATTTTATTTCAGTAATGCCTACTCTCGGGAAGTGTGCAATACACTTTACTATAAAATTTCCCACGTGTTATTAGAAGAACAAAAACCAAACGACCACTTTTATTGAAGGAAATTTTTTTTAAATTTATACGACTTATTGTTTTAAGTTATACCTGGAGAAATATAATTAGATGACCAATTAGTTTTAAATTGAAACAGCAAATGCTTATAAAATACTTAGGTACTTATTGCAGAATGCAGATATTGGAACAAGTATTATAATACGATAAGGGTTAAGTGATATTTGTAAATAATTCAGTCATAAATTTAAATCGATATTTTTTGTTTCTTAAACTAGTTCAAATATTGATATTTAAAAAATGTAAGAAGAAAGTTTTATTTTTAATCGAGTCAAGGATGCCCGAGTCTAGTATCAATTAATGTTTTGGGTTTTTTCTTAATTATAATTGATATCGTCACGTAAATTAAAAATTCAAATTTTAACCATATTAAAAGTTTGAACGGATCTGCTGATATAAACAGTGATTTTTAGTAATGTGGGCTAATTTGGACCTGATATTGACATAATATTATTAAACTTAATGACTACACAATTATTATCATAGACAAAGGTACGCTCTGTGTCAAAAAATATGTTCAACTAATAAATTCTCGTAAATATTATTGTTTCTATGTGGCCTTGTATTGACTCGCTTAACTGATCAATGAACTTTCCTAATTCAAAACCAAGAAAGAAAATCGATTCAATCAAATCAATCTCACTTTGCAATATGACATATACCTAGTAAACGTGAATGAAAAGTTTTGGAGCTTACTTTTCAGAAAAAGTTCTTCAATTTTTCGCCTGTGGAATCTGTAGTGTGATTATTGGTCCTTCTTTTCGCGTTTATCCGAATAATTTAGCTTAAAAAAAGTGAGGTGATGAAAAAGGATTTCAGATGAGAGTGCAAGACGTATTTGTACCTCCAATGCTTGAAACTCGAACGAAGCCGAGGTTAAAGATTATAAATCGCATCTTGAAAATAAAGCAAAATGAATTATTTAATTATTATTTGAAAAATTATATGATAAACAAGCTTGTAAATAATAATAATAATAATAATTCTCTTTATTTAAAATTCCAGCGGAATATAATAGCGTCATATATCTTCTCATTCATATCAGATTAATTCACTGTTGTATCAAAGATAGCTTTCACAATCTGCAGCGTTGCCAACCATTAATTTATGGAATTTATTTTTGGAGCTACGCTTCTTAACCCAGGTTTCGGGACAGGCAGTGAACTACGAAGAAACGAGCGAATGAGCGTCACGAAACAAATGGGGCACATACGTGTTTGTGGTCAGATGTAATTCAAACCAGTCTATTCTCCATATGAAGGGGTGCAGTTTGTATGCTTGTTTTAAGGTCGGGGGTGGCTGTGGTCGTTGCGTCGCGTCTGCCTATAAATTATTAGATTAGATATGTTCAAAAGTCAAATTAGCATAACTTAATTTTTCTTCTTTTTTATGGCATTTTTTTATATTTTGTATTAGTAAGTAAAAAAATGTAAGTTTATTAGTTTTGTTTTTTGCGTAAATACGTAACTTTGAAGCATTAATATTTATAAAATGCATATAAGGAGCACAGCTTCCGTCGCGTGTACAGGAACTGACGCCACCTGTTTTTAACCTACATCAGAAAAAGGAGATTACAATTCGGCACGTTTTTTCAATGTTTGTTCCACGATATTTCGGCCAGTTGTAAATCGACGCCATTTTATGTAGAATGTTATCGCATTTGTCCTATTTTCTTAAAATCAGTTCAGTCCTTTTTATTTAACTTAAAATAGGCGATTTCTTATATATGTTATTTCATATCTCCAACATTAGCGAACCAATTTATTGATTCTTTTACTATTTAAAAACCTTCAGGGTGATCTCACATAAATTTTATACAAATTAGTTCAGTAGTTTTCTTAAATATATATGTCTATTTTTAAGTTTAGTAATCGACTATCAAAAAAAGAAGTCGTTTAATATTTAATAAAATGAAAACTACGAATTTCAAATCCACTAAAAAAAAATAATTTCCATTTAAATGAAATTTTGAAGTCGGCGTCTATTTATTAACAGTAGATATGTTAACATTTTTAGTAATTAAATTTCATTATTTTCCTCCGTTTGGTGGCTTTTTTGAAAGATATATTTGTTTCTTAAGTTTTTTTTTTAGCAAATAAGTACCTACCATCTTTTCTTTAACAATAAAACGATCATAATTTCTCACTTCTGGCGCTATATTTACGACTAGAATACTAGTATTGGTTGGTAACACAGGTGTTCTTAATCCTGCATCAAATTATGATATGTCATCAAAAAAACAATAGATTAGATATATTATTAAGCATTCTTGAAATTCCAAAGTGCCTTTTTACAAACAAAGAGTGTAGACCAATAACAAACTCATTTGGAACCTGTACACAGTAGCTCTTTGTAAGTGGAAGCCGACGGATGAAAAATCATGCCCTGAGGCAATAAACTCAGCGGGGCGGCTGCGCTCCACGATTTATCAAAACGCCTAGGTTAAAGCGTGATTCGAGTTTTTTTGTTCAGTTTGCGGATATTTTTAGACAACAATAATTTTCTAAAAAAATGTTATTATTGCGAGACCGAGGCTTCGAAAATATTTATATCAATATTTATTGTATTTTAGAAATAAAAATTTACAAATTATAAATAATAATTTTTGGGATATTATTTATTTCTTCGCAAGGATATTAAATTTTTTTCAAATCATCAAAATAGTTAAGTAATGTGTATATTTTGCGGAGCCTATTATGTAAAAAAAATATTATTAGACTATTTTAACATTCCACAAAGAAAAAAAGATATGCGAGTTTTAACATTTTTGTATTTAAATCATTTAAAAACCATTTGTCATGTCTTACCTATTAGTTTCACACCAAGGAGGAAACCTATATTTTTTTAAAGGTGAACAACAAAAAAGAAACGTAATTCTATACATTTGTCGGAAGCCGCCCAAGCTATAGCAGATTAATAATTTTGCGGAAGTCAGAAATTAGAACAAATGATGGTATTGGTAGCAAAAAAAAAAAAAACTATAATTAAACTACGAAAAACAAAAAATGTTATAATCATGAAATCGTAAACATGGGTTTTTTGTTCAATAACTTTTTCGTATATTTAATTATGTTGCATTTTTATGCGAAAATTGAAAATGCACAGAAATTGATTTTACAGTTTTCTTGAATTTATATATAATAAGTAATCAGATATTCGCTGAATCAGCTTCGGGTAAAATTTAGCAACATTATCATTGTAGAAAATCGATCTGTGGAAAGGTTTAGAGTTAAAAATAATTAGGTATTTGGCCTTACATTTTTTTTATACTGAGAAATTTTTCAGAAATGTGAAAATCATAACGAATACCTTAAAAATACGTCTGATACGAGATAAGACGACATTTTTGAAATTATTGTTGTTAGTGTATTTGCCATATGGCAACATACACTATTGGCGTCGGTCGGATGGCGGGACCTAGGGGTCGGACCAAAATTTCTCGACGTTTCATTACCTCCTAAACACTTTGGCACCATTTTTAAAAATGTTTATATATATATGTATATATATATATATATATTTATATATATACGTATATATATATATATATATGTGTGCGGGCAATAACTTTCGAAAGAGTTAATTGATTTCAACTAAATTTGGCCCACGCATTGAAATCCATCACCGCAAGAAGCCTATTTAAAATGGGCCTAATCAGGTCATTTTAAGGGTAGTTTTTAGGGGTTGAAAATTGTTTCTGGGCCCCAAAACACCGTAAAAATTCGCCGAATCGTTTCAAAATTGAAATTTGACCCTCTGGTAGTAATTAAAATGTGTCCATAGAATTTTAATAAAATCGGCCAGACAGGACCGGATTTACAAATTTTATGAAAACACTATTTTGCAGATAGGGAATTTTTTATGAAAGGTGTATATAATTTGGTATATAGGTTCCATTGATAATAATATTACAATTAAGAAAAAAAATATTATTTTAAGGGGTGTATTAAGGAGTAAAATTTTTTATTTTGCCCAAAAACCAACTTAAGTGCCCATAATAAAGCCATACTGTCTGTATAGCAAATGCACTATATTGTCGGCAGGGTTTTGGCACTGCGACCCGGGTTTTTAGTAATTAGTATTAAAATTATCTCGTCTTTTCTCGATCTCATCTCGTCTTGTCACTGTTTCGTCTCAATCTAACCTCGTTCCCATTTAGAAATCGTCTCGTCTTCATCTGAATTTCGTCGCGAGCTTATCACAGTATTGTTTAATTTATGTGCCGGTCAAAAGAATAAATCAAATAATTAACACATCGGTGCCTATAAAGAATATTTCAATTTACAAATGCATTTTTATTTTTCGCTTTTTTTTCTCTTCTAGTATCGACGGAACTCTTGTTAAGACAAAGATGTAGTTTTGATATCGACTCGATATTTTTAGATAAGTATTGTCTCGTCGAAACGAACCCTAAAACACGGCCTTGTATTTCATATTCCAGTGTATCATAATAGTTAGTAAACGTGTTCTTAAAGTTAAGCCGTCGCTCAATAAAACACTACGTCGTTTTTGACAGGATGGCCTAAATAGATGGACAAACCTAACCCTACATATTAATAATATCTCCGGTTATATATTTGTGGCCATTAATAACCAACTTAGTCATTAAAATGTCCGCCTTATAATTATGAAATTAATAATTACCCCCTGAAAACGGTAGCTTGTACCAATAATAGTAGATTAAGTATATGATTTATAACGTCAGAAATACAATCAAATCAAATTTAATAACGTTTTGATACGTTCTAATTCTGTGTGGGTATATATTTGAATGTATTATAGCTAACGTTTCTTTCAAATTATTAAATTTAAATTTTCGTAGTATTTATCGACCGTTGTTTATTATTTATTTTTTATGAATGCATTGTTGTAATGAAATCAGGAATTTGCAATAAAAATCAAAATTTTTGATGATCTCGCTTCGCAAAAGAATTCCTTTTTTTTATGATTCATCCTTCTTGTGTCACCGTTTTATATAATATGTGTATGTAATGTTTAGTCAGAATTATTTTGTGGTTTTAGATAGAGGCTGAATATACAAAAAATGCGAAAGCCAAAAAGTTGCATCTAGACCACAATATTTATTATGTACGAGCTATACCAGTATGTTATAATGAGTGTTAGCGAGTTTCAACGGTCATACGAGTCCAAATATCATTGCGTTCTAGATTTTGTGCCCATAAATAAAATAAAATTTGATTTTTCTCCAGTAGCCACAATAATGTTTGTTTTTTTTATTTCATAGGAAAATCGTCAGAAAATGAAGCTTCAGATTGTGAAAGTGAACCAGGAATACCTTTAAAAAGGAAACAGCGTAGATCACGAACGACATTCACGGCTCACCAGCTGGACGAGCTGGAGAAGGCGTTCGAACGGACACAATATCCGGACATTTATACCAGAGAAGAGTTAGCGCAAAGGACAAAGTTAACAGAAGCCAGAATACAGGTATGTAAAGTTGTTACGAGGTGATCCCAATGTTTTCACACACACGCCGCTAAATACAGTGACGGATTTAAGTTCGATGCCGCCCTAGGCCCCGTCCGATATGGCGCCCTTTTTGCTCTATAGGTAACTGATTATTGAAATTAAATATCTAATAAAGCCAGGGAACCGGAAATTCGGACAACGGATGATAAACTAATTAAATTTCAACTGTCCTAACATTGTTTACTTTTGAAATGTTGTCGCCTCTAAAATTTTGCCGCCCCTAAAATCCTGCCGCCCTACACCTGGGCCTCACGGACCTAATGGTAACTCCGCCACTGGCTAGATAGCCAGATATGGTTTTATAAAAAAAATACCGGTCAAGTGTGGGCCAAACTCGCGTGAAGAGAGTCCATTCAGTTTTCCGTGAGAATTTTAAGACTTAGGATTTTCGTTTAGGTTTTCCTGTAAACTATGAGTGTGGTCGTATGTTTTCCAAAATTTGAGGGTCGGTAATTCCGTTGATATGGGAGCAGAAGTGGTAAATTCCCGATTTTTATACATTTTTAAGCTATGCATTTTAAAATTATAAAAAAAATATATATTTGTATTTCCAACAATGAGTCGCATACCAATAATTGTTTAATTGTTCAAATACCAGTGACAATATTTTCATTTATTATATATTCCAATAAAACTTTCTTTTTTAACAAAAAAGTCTCTTTTAATGAATGTCAAAATATTGACATTAGACGATCTACATATAATCGATGCAATGAGTTACCCGCCTTACCTATCGTTGAAGTCCTTCTTCCCATATAGATTTTAATGGTAATTTGTATTTTGTTACATATCTCGACTTTTATTAAAAATATGGAAAATTTACTACATACAAAAATTAAAGCTACTTGTATAAAGTATTTTTTGGTGGTAATCAATTTTTCATATAAAGTAGCGTTTACAAGATTTGGCAGGCAATTAAGTTTTTTTAAATGAAATACTTAAATTGTTGTTTCGCGATTCGATAAAACTAAGTTTTTTGAACAAAAAAACTTTTCAAACTGTCCTTTTTCGTGTTCTTATTGTATCTTGAAATTCTCTTTCCTGTTCTTCTTTATAATTATCTACGAACTACAAAATTTATAGTAAAATTGCAAATCAGATATCTATTTTTTATATAAAATATACAAAATATATATTTTTAATAGATAGGTACCTATTTAATTTAATTTCTGCATTTCTGACCAAAAAATCCTATTAAATTTAGAAACCTATAAAAATTATTAAGGTGAAATAGGATTGAAGGTAATGTATAATCTAAATCCATGCATCCATTAACCTTTAATGTAGTTTATTCAAATAGTTCATCAATGCTTTTCAAAAATTCTCTGTTATTTAAAAAATGTTTGTTTTGGGAAATAAAAATTTCAAAGTACAATTAATTCAATGGCAAACATATTTGTATACGCCGCTAATGACACGTCTGATAATGCTCCGCCAAACTCGAGTTAAGGATTCAACGTCAAACGGGAAAGGGTTAACCATTTATTGCACTACACGTTCACAAATTGACAACTGTACCCAAACCCACTTCACGTCGAAGTTTGCCTACCGACCGGCAGCCAACGTGGTGTCGCTAGCGTCAATTTAAACACCGCCTACGTCACGCCCCGCCCCGCTAATTAGGACTGTTATTACTGTTATTACGTTCACTGGATAACGCGCGCATCCTGTTCCGTCTCCGTCACGCGTCCGAGGGAACCAATGCTTAACCTGTCCGACAATGGACGGACGTTAAAAAAATGCACTACTCCTTCTTTTGCAAGAATAGGGATGAGTAGATGATGGGAGAAAGCTGAGAAAAGCTCATTGACTTAAGGTAGTTGTCGTGGTACAAGATTGACAAAAAATTTTAGATTATACGCGCTACAAAAGTATACTAGCTTGTAGCTAAGTGATCCATAATTTGTACGCAAGACTGGACCCGTGGAAACGTAACCCATACAGTATTCATATATGCATGTATACTTTTCTATAAATTGTTGAACTTTAAACCGTTAGTTATAAATAATTAGACGGTTAAAAATGTTTTCTTAATTTTTTTTAAACTCATAACAAATGCATTGAGAGACTGTCAGTTTTTGGAAAGTTTCTGACAGTTAGTTCTTTTTTTATAAATAAAAAACTGGTTCAGAACTACAGAGATCGTATACAATCAATGTTAATTATCCAATTTTTAATTGAATTTATCTCGGATTATATACGGTCGATCGACTTCAAATTTTCAGGGTAATTGTATTATCATGTCCTTAATAAGTATACAAAAATTAAGAATTTTCTGACGGTGTGCCTTAACCACGACAACTACCTTAAGCTTGTAAAGGACTCATAAACCAAAAAAATTATTGACTTATGTCATAATAGACGTCATTCGCACCACTACTATTTTCCATTTACCACTTCCCGTTATTTTCTACATTTTTTTACAACTTCAACTTATGTAATAGCAATGGGCGAATGAAGGAATTATAGGAAATTAGGATAAAGGTAAGTAGGTGATTTTTCAACTAGGAGTTTGATAGGTAATCGGCCATGACTTCAAATAAGGAACCATCTCGATATTTATCTGGAATTAATTGAGGAAAACCATGGAAAACCTCAATTAAGATGGCCGGTACCGTTTCTTGGCGAGAGGCAGTAGGAAAAAGTCCCAGTCACATCTGCCCCCGCCGGGATTCGAACCCGTACCTCCCGAATGCGAGTCTAGTGCTATCACTACTACACTACCCAGCTCGGTAACTGAAATAGAAATGGGTACTAGGCTCAGATAGCTCTAGCTGTTGGTTGTAGACGTATTAAATACTGAAATTTAGAGAAGTAATTTTATAGATTTTCTCTTTTTAATTTCAGGTATGGTTTAGCAATCGAAGAGCAAGATTAAGAAAACAGTTGGCTTCTACTACTGGTTCATATCCACCAATGGGTGTTAGTTTATCGGTACCATACGCTACTGCCGCAAGTTCTTATCCTGTAATATCTCAAGGAATTGGTGAAGCTGGATTCCCGTCAACTGGAAATCAAAGTGAGAATAAATAAATAATTTCGTAAATTGTAATAATAATAATAATATATTTATTTGCTTTGCCAATAAAGGATACAAAATCGTCACGGTGGATCCATCAAGGACAGTAGTAGGTCCATCAAGGACTCAATCATTCATAACTTTGTGTCGATGTAATGTCTGTCTTTCCGCGCCCTTCAAAAGCCCCCTTGTGATTCCAAAACCTAAAACGTTTGTGCTAGGCTGCAGAAATCATTGTCAGAAAATCTAGTTGACCAATGGCCTAAGATTTTGATCACGCATAAGAAATATAGAATAGATTTTGATCTCCATAAGAAAAACACTAAAAGTTCAGCAACTAAAAAAAAATAATCTTTCAGTGACTGATTTGTACGGACCAAATCATCACCATCATCATTCCGTTGGGCATTTACATTCAGCTCAACAAGTAAACCTCGCATCAAGCGCTGTCGGCCACAACTATGGATCACCACATCATCCATCAACATCAACCTGTTACGGATCAAGCTCTGCAGTAATGTCGTCAAGCCCCGGGGCGCCGCCACTACCACCACCACCAACGTCAAGTGATACGTTGACCGCTTCATCGTTGAACAACTTGATACCACCTCACTCGTCTCACACGTCACTAAATAATATATTGACTTCAACATCTACACCGACGAATGTCTCAGCAAATAATCTAGTAGTTCCTACTCCAACATTTGCTACCATAGGCTCGACGGGTCACGCGAATATGCCACAGTCCGGATTAAGTGTTCATGTGCCGCTCACTATCAACAGTGGTACGAGTTATCCTGCTTCTACTGTTAATCATCATTTGCCGCCTACGCCAAATAGTTTAGTTACGATTCTTGGACCGAATTCTGGTAATTATTTTAAGTTTGATTTTGATTTAAGTGACTGTTCACCAGCTATTCAATATGACCCCTTCTTCACCTCTATATTACTAGCATTTAAATGCACGAAAAACATTTCCAAAATCTCGAATTTCGACGAAAAAACATTCAATCTTTGATGATAATGCTTTTAAATAAAAGTATATATTATCCTTCACATATAACTTGAACCGCATTTTTATATATTATTTGATCTAAATAAATGATTTAAAATCAGGTAAAAAGGCAAGCATAAATTTATGTACAGAAAAAACAGTTTAAAAAAATTGTTCGAGATCTTAAAAATATAGTATGTATGCGTAGATACGAAATAGATTCAGTTAGAGATGGGAAAAACGGGTCTTTTTAGTGATCTGCATCTTTGCATCTGGATCCCGTATATGAGCCGGCTCACTAAACCGGTTCAAAAAGAGCCAAGTTCTGAATATGTCACTGCAGTCTGCCACTGAGTTACCTAGTTCAGTCAATCATATCACGACCTGTATAGAATCAAGAATGCATAGCCAAACATGTGATGCATGAGTCATTTGAGCTGACTGATGCATCAAAGCAAGAGCTGGTACGTAGGTGTAAAATGTGCTTCTGTGTGTTAAGTGTTTCACTGAGTTATGCGGATCCGTTGATCCGTCGGCTCAAAAAAAAGTGAGTCGACTCTCACGGATCTTCTGTCGGAGTCGGCTCTTTGAACCGGTTCAGATCTGAGTTACCCAACTCTAGATTCAGTTTGTTTGTAACCAATTTATACATTTTTTCAATTTAAGACCACCAAGTGTTAAAGCTGTCTGGTTATAGTACCGATTTATATTTTTTATTGGTTTTTAACAATAAATTGAAATTCAATTGATACGCTTACGGCTCTCAGATTAGAATCTGGAAACAGGAGGTTTGTGATAGACAACCTAAAAATGCTGTATAAATAATAACGCTACGTCTTCAACTGTTCTGAAGTCAACAGCGAGATTTCTTTGAGGTGATTTCCTGTACAAATTAAGTTCGTACCCTTTTTATTTTTGTTTGTGTAACAAACGGCCCTGAAGAGATACGCATCTTATATATAATCTAAGATAAGATAAAATTGCTGTAATTAATTTAACATTACTATAAAAAAAATTTGAATAGCAAAGTTCATTAATCATCATTTTTTACATGATTGTTGAAACTGCCCTAACTAAATAAACCACGAATCTGACATGGTGGTGTAAACAAATACACTTTCTAAAAATTTGTACATACCGACGCTTTTATGCGAATCTACAAGCATCGTAAATACTTTCTAAGTATGGGACTTATCGCGAAGTGAGATTGACTTGTACTGGCATTGAGACTCTAACTCAACTTCGTATTTTTTGATTAAGTTGGAGAAAGTTCAACAAACGATTAAGCATCGCAAGTGATCATATAAAAATAAACGACCTAATCGAAACTGAAGTAATTCTATTAGTAATTGATTGTTTTTTTATGTTACAGCAAACAGTAATTCGAATTCCGACGCACCGTGTTTACAAGCTTCAACACCAACCCCACCGTCCAACAACAACAACAACCACGTTCTTTCACCACCGTCGTCAGACATATCTTCAAGTTGGCAACTTGCCGGCTCGTCACCGATTGTAACACATGGAATGTCACGTAATCTTAGTCCGACAACGCACTGTCACAACACAAACATGAACCATTTGACAGGTGTCAATCAATCTTTCGCTGCACAGAATTCCATACATAACAGTTCGGGAATGCATGGATTTGGCCCTGGTGTCCATAATCCCGGCACTGCGTCTGGACATCATCACAAACCGTTCGGACATCAAACATTTTATTCCTGGTATTAAAAGAAAAGATAATAGGAATGTTTCAAATTAAATCCAAAATCGTCCGTGAACGTCACAAAGGAGGCGGATGGAAGGGCTTCCTCTGGGTCTGGACTTTTTAAAGAATTTTCCGAAGCTTAATTGTTTTCGTAATTTAGTTTCTTTTTGAAATGAGACTTCCTTAGGCACGTTTCAGTGAATTGTATTCATGAACATGTAACGAAACGCTGCACAAGCATTCCTCTGCTCCGTTGAGCTAATTTGCGACGCTGGAAAGGTATCGCTGCAGCGATCACTACAGGCAGCTTTCTTATTTAATTCAATTTGATTGAAAAAAATTCCCCGAAACCGAATTTTCTTTCTACAAATTTCCAACAAATTTATAAACTGTTTCAGAAGCGTAGCGTGCCTTGGCGGAGCCCCGTAAAAAGTTTGTTTGGGGGCCCTTCCCCCGTTGAAGTAAATTACTTAAACGGGGAAATCCCGCTGCCCGCGATAACCGCTGTAGGGTGTTGCCAACTTTTGAACGCACGCTTTACGCGGGAAAAAAAGAAATTGCTTTTTTTGACTTTTGTCATTTCTGAAATAAAAAAAAATGGGAAGTTTTTATTAATTTTTGCTTACGCACGTTGGGGGCCCCCATAGCCCGGGGGCTCCGTATAATTGATACGGCAGATACGGCGGTAGCTACGCCCCGGAACTGTTTGCTGACGATCAAAAAAGTTGCGGACTGTACGCGACATTTTTATCAAAGGTATGCGCATATGAGTCATGTAATTTGACGGATGTTTCTGAGGATACTTTTTTGAATTTTATGGGGCGCTGTAAACACCCGATCTGCTGTTTCAATATTCCAAGTCATATTTGGTGCATGCGTATTGCCACTGAAGATCAAAAAATCAGGGAAAAACCGTGATTGAAGGAAGCACGATTTCTTACTAAATAAAACATAAAATTATTGAAAAACTAGTTTTATTAATCACTAAATATATTTTTTCTTCCCTGCCCCTCTCTGAGTACGCCCTTGGTTAAGACGGCAAAATTGTTTTATCTCTTTACGTGAATTGTTTTTATTGATTAATTTAATTTTTTTTCAATAAAAATATGTAGGTACATAATAAATATAGCTATTAATATTTTGTTATTATTATTTTGCACACTGACTGGGCTAAAAATTGTGATATATGTAAATTGTATATAAATGATTGTAAGTACTTTATGTTATGGTACAAATTTTCTACACAATGTATGTATTATTTCCAAATTTATGAAACTGATTATGTACACCATCTTATAAATAAATAAATGTAAAAATTAAAAGGTAAGAAAATTTAAATAAAAACACGTCTCATTTTTTTTTGCCTACAGAGATAGTTTTAATTCATGCTGCTTGTTTTTACCAAAACTGAATTTAACCCTTTGCACTTCGAACCATTCTGGACGTTGGTTACCAGTTATTCGACGCTACTTTGCGGCGGAAACATGCATTTACAGACCCCCATATTATTTAGTATAATTTTGGAACTAAAAAGTTGTGCTAAACTAACTCGATTCTCCGTAATCATTAAAAAACGTTAATGTCCCATGGGAGGGGACAGGCGAGTGATATGCTAGAATTACCATGTCCCATGAGAGAGGACAGTGGAGTGCAAATGGTTAAAGAAGGACTTACAACCGCGCGACCTACACGAGTTTATTTTGCATCCTAAAACAATAAAATCACCATTCTCACTCCAATGCACGCAAAACATGTTTTGGGTGGCTTATACAGTGAGTTACAAACGATTTGTAAAAAAAATAAAAATTCTAAGTTCCTTTATCAATTTTATTTTTAATTATAAAGAAATAGTTACTAGATTTACTAAGTACCGCTAGAGAGAGATAACAATGAAACCGCTCTCGCATAACTGACAACAAACAAAAAATGATTTTTTGAATTTTGTCGAAAACCGGCCTTTCTTCCATTCGCAGGTTTTTGCCACAGAACTCAAACTATTCCTAGAGATTATTTTTTACATTTCTATGTCACTTCCTATTAATCTAAAGCGTGAGTTACTGAAAAATGTCGAAAATCGACAAAAATCGACTTTCTCCGATATTATAAAAAGCCTCAGTTATTTTTTGAACGTACTCGGAAATTTGTATCAAAAACCATTTTGGAGAGGCAATCAAAAAAAAGTGTACATTTTAAACAGCTTTAGTAGATCAGTTTTTCTGAAAAATCAGGGCTATCTTTCGGATACTTTGCACACTCGGTATACCTATGGAAAAAGACTCTCTGAATTCCATTAGCACATTCAAAGACAATGCTACTAGATGTCGCTGCTAATCACAACAGTTGTTGTTGTGCCACCTGTGAAGTATTGTTCTGTACTTTACAGTGTTACAAATGTTGGTTGAGCGAGCTACCGTAGGCTTGATGTAGAGAAGTTCAAAGAGATAGCGCTGAAAGACTTCTTTTTCAAACGACAATGCTGTACCATTTTTAAGCACAAATATATTTGATTACTTTCTTCACAAGTTCTGACTAGTTTTATTTTGCTTATTTCGGTTGGATTGGAAATGCTCGCGTCCCCTTTTCTAAGAATAGTATGCATTACCCTTTTCACACTGAAAAAATGCGTCGCTGAAGTTGAATAGAAAATAACTAATGAAGCGTTTTTTTGCTGAATTGGTACGTCATCCTATATTTGAGATAATATAGTAAATCGTCGCGATGACTACTTTTTGCCGTCGCATTATCTTTTACGACATATTTTATCAAAACGACGCGAAGAAACAAAACTGTCACAGCGAGGATTAGCTGTACAGTTAAAATAAAGATGATTAGATTATACCTCTAGGAAAGGTCGTTAAATAATTATAAATAATGAAAACATTGATTTTAAATCGTTTTTTTTTTATTATTACATTACAGTTTTTTCATCATCAAATTTTGTTGTACAATTATTTTTTTTGCCGCTCACACGTGTACATTCAGATTATAATTGTTTTATACACATACATACGAATTTTTGGCAAAATTGTATTTTTTGACAAATATTTTTTTGCTAGAAAAGTGTTTTTTATTACACAATAATTAATTTATCTAAATATAAATACATATACATAATAAATAATTAAAACCTCGAAATTTTATACAATTTTCTTTTTTACATAACTTATAACTACATTTATTTTTTTGTACGAAATTTTGACAGTTGGTATGTTAATATATAATTTAATTAATGAAAATTTTTCATTTCGTTCAAATTTTTGAACAATTATTACAGGAATTCAATTATTAATAATTCCATTGAAAAATCACAACTTTATACAAAAATTACTTTAAAAAAAATTAATCAATTAGAAATTGTTCCAAAAAATTGCACATTCATACAAGCATTTATTCCAAAAAATCAATTCTATTTCATACATTTCACCCATGAAATTCATTGTCACTATTTGAAATTTTAAATTGTAACTGAAATTCGAAAATAATTCTTAACAACTTTTCATGGCGTGAATTGTAATATTTTTTCTAAGAATTACATAATATTATGATTACGATGTAAACTGTGATGGCTAAA
The DNA here is from genome assembly GCA_034508555.1 of Venustoraphidia nigricollis. Lineage (NCBI taxonomy): Eukaryota > Metazoa > Arthropoda > Insecta > Raphidioptera > Raphidiidae > Venustoraphidia > Venustoraphidia nigricollis. The sequence goes on from JAVRKA010000006.1 coordinate 8,235,253, forward strand.
AAACTGCGTTTGTAAAATTACAGTGTAAAATAACATAGTAAAATAACATTACCGTTAAAAATAACATAAACGTTACAAATTATCAAAATGCTCCTCAATCTAAATTATTTAGCAATACAAAAAGCAACGTCGTGGTGGTTTTTCACTCATTACGTAGGAACTTAAAATTATTACATTTTTACATAAAAAAATAAACGGATACAAACTAAGCATATATTATTTCTGTTATTAAAATGGCAGGGTTTTAACGTTTTAGAAAATATCTCAAAATTAAAACTCTCTTTTACCGTGAAAAGTCAAATTTATAAAATGCAATACTTTTTTTGAAATATTTACTAAAAATGTACGTATATCATAAATCAATAACAAACATTAATTATTTAATCGGCCTGAATATTTAGACTTAGAGTAGCGTACTTATTTTTTTTTTTAATTTCTGGTCCTGTGAACGTTGTTTTATTCCCAAGATTAATTCAAAAAAAAATTTGTATACTAAAAACACTTGACTTTAAAATATTTAAAAAAAAATAGTACACAACCGGTTAAGAAATTAAACAGACGAGACATTGTCATAATCATAATGCTAAATGCCGACGTATATAATTATTATATTTTTTTTTTGTAAAAAAATGTTATAAAATATCATATTAATATTCTTAAATATAAAAATGGCAAACTTTCAAAGATTAAAAATTAAAAAACATAATGTCAATTGCCACTGCAAAAGTTACAAGTCGTCAGTTTCTTTACAAGAAAATTTGTTAGTTGAGATTTTTTAAAAATATTATGTATTACTTCACACAAAATTGCTAAAGTTTGAATACAATAAACTGTTTAAGTGGATATTGTTAATATGCATTACAATCTATTTAAGTCTACGGCAACATCATAATATAAACTTAATAATCAAAGAGGATACAAAATGGCGTATTATAAAGACAAAAAACATTAGTGCAGGTAAAATGTATAATTAACACAAAAATAAAATTCTTAAAAAAATTATTCATTCGAAAACCAAATAATAACAGAAAACTGTCCAATTAAATACAAAGCAAAATTTAGTTAATGAGTTTTGGACATGGAATAAGAATTCTCTTGGCTTGGCCAGCAAGACATTCCGATTTTTTCTTGGTTCTCTTCAATTAGACACTTAATGTCGCCGCAGGGCGCAATTTATCGGAAACGATCAAGAAAGCGTCGTTTAGGACGTCTCACAAAAAGATATTAAACCGCTTAACGGATTTTAGATTTTCAATTTGATTGACCTTTATTGCTTAGTGTATCCAAAAATTGACTTTTGAATTAATAATGTTTAATTTTTGCAACAGTTATGGAATTGGTATACTTCTACAAATTTTCAAAACTTATGAACACTGTGATCAAGCTACAACTTATGATTTTTTGCTTGAATATAAAAGCAGAAATTCAGTAAAGGAATGAATAATTTTTTAAAAGCTGTTTGACCAAAGAAGATCATTTCTACGATTCATGATCGTAGATTTTAACTATACAATTTTCAAATATTGTAGGAAAAATTAACAACACATTTTAACTTAATAAACTTTAACACGCAACACTGACTTAACTATGTAAAAATCGGTTAAATTAACAAAACATATTGTGGCACCCAACGATGTAAATACAAAATTTGTTTCAACAATCATATTTAGATTATTTAATTATTGTTAGAAGTTTTGCCACGTTTTCTGTAAATGATAAATGTGTGAATACATTACTTAAATCATTGCATTTTTTTCTAGTACAGAAAAGGTGGCATATTTCTGTGTAAACAGGTCGTCAAAAGCTATTAAAGATTATTACAGATTAAGATTTTGGACAGGCAAAAGTAACCTAATTTTGAGGTTCCAAGCGCTTGCCACTGAGTAAACAATTTCAAATTAAGAGCTGGTGTTCTTTTATGGAAGATTTTTTATACCTACACTTTTTCGTTCTGAAATTATCCAGTTCTTTTAACTTGCAAATATTTCCATATCAACTTTTTCATATTCTCAGAATACACAATTTTAAATTTATATGTCCAATTGTTTGGGATATGAGGTTCCATTCACGAGGTCAATAAGAATTCATTTTTATTCTTAAACTTACGTAAATCGAAATTTAAACTCCAGCACATCATCTTAGCTAATCGATGACGACTTAAAAATGCTGTATTGATGAAACAAATTTCATAAGTACTTAATATAAAAACTGTAATATAAAACTGTACTTGGGCTGCTAACGATTTTGCAAACTTGAAGGTTACAAAAAAATCCTGTGACGCCGAAAACTAAATTTTCATTCAAACACTACGACTGACATGCTTACAAATAGTAAATTCCATTAAGGGAAAACTTTATCCCTTCAATTTTTCTTAGTATATTTCATTTGTAGTCTTCAAAAAATTTAAACTATTGGCTGTACTAGGTACTAGGTTTCTGCTACCCGTGTTCTGATGTTCTAGTGAATCCACACTAAATTTTAAAATGGTTAATCTTATCAGTGTTTTAGACACGAGGTTCTATGAAGCAGTGAAGAAGTTTGAAGTGGCAGCATCAGCTAAAATGGAGAAGCTCTAGAGAATTTTACGAGCAATTTGACGAATGACGAGAATTCAATGCAGAGCATATTTTAAAAAAATTTATTGAGTGGTAAACTGGACGATTTCCCACATTCAGTTACCAATTATTGTATTCTCGGCTCATGAATTATTGGCTTAGATAGATGGATAATTTTAGGGTAGGCAAATTTTCCCGCTGCACTCAGACCTACAAGAGATCTTTGTGCTGCTCCGATGTGTGACAAGGTCCTGAACGATCCTGGTCCTTTGTGAGTGGGCACTAGGTACTCAGTTCATTTCAAATGAATCTGATAAATCTCTTGGTACCTATTTAGTTCCCAACGTTTAGAGTCTTAGGAGATTAAAGATTTATTGCAAATTTTTTATATTAAAATATGTTCTGATTTATCTTCGTCGGAGTTCGCCGTAAATTCATGAACACTTTTCAAAATTTCATTTATTATAATAAATGAATAATTTTAATAGTGATATGATTTCAGTTGGCTGCATTTCTGGGAAAAGTATTTATATATATAACTCGCCTAGATCACAGAAGTTTGCAAAAACGCCGACAACCCCATAAAAAAAAAACAGGATGTGGAAGAAAAGTAGATTGTGAGCACACTTTTAGCTAACTTACATTTATATAACGTTTAGGCTACTATTGATTACTTTATGTATTTTAAAGAACTAATAATTATACGTTAATGTTAATTATATTAATGAAAATAACTTTTTTTTTGTATTTTTCACGTTTTTATTATTATATTGAAATTGTGTTTTAAAATAAAGTTTAAAAATTTATTATTAATTTCGAACTTGAGGCCTAAATATTAATACCTTTATTTAAATTAAATTAATTGTAGATTTTTTTAATTTAATTTTGCTATCCAAGTGGTTCCAAAAGTTTGTGTAATGAAATTTCCCAAAAAAGTTTGTGACAAAATTTATAAGCATTTTTTTTTATTATTTGTATTAGTGTAAATTGTAGCGCATGTAGCAAAAAACGAAATAAATCTTTGCATGGACCTTCTAAAATATTTTATTTACCTTCTGTACCTCTATGCGCGATTAGCTCATGCGATTAATGATTAAAAGTACAGCAATTTTCTATTACAACGCGGTTTATCAAGCGCTGTTTCGCATTACGATAAAGCGGTTTGTGATGCGTGTTGAAAGATTCGCTATAGCACTGTTTTACCGTATTTCTGATTCATTTTAAAGGCAACGCGCATACTCGCTTAGCGTTCCTTCAATTAACATATTCATAGCGTTGGGTCTCATTTTTGGGGAATGAGCTACTGGAGAGAGCTAACAAATATTTTTTAGAATTAAGTTCTGAGCAGAACGCAATAAATATTACCAAATGATGTTTTTTTTTAGCACGTCATGCACTTGGTGTTCAATTATTTTACGAGTTAAATTAATTATAACAAACGAAACTAGATATACTAGATAGATGAGTCGCATGAAAAATAGTTCTTTTTTTCTGAGTAACTAAGAGTAGGATTTGTTATATTCATTTGTTACAAGTTTATTTATTTATTTATTTTTTGCTACAGGGGTGTATTTTGAATGCAGTGTATTTTGTGAAGTGTAAAGTATATTCCATGGTAAATAGAATATGATATTGTAAAAAAAATATGGAGTACTGCACTACAAAGATATATTTATAATTATAACTGTAAAATTTAGAATCTCGATAGTACAGCACTAAAATTATTTAACATAAATTGTGGAGTTCCAAAAGTTTTGTGTCGCATATGTAGAAATACAATATGCTTTCGGGCTATGGAGTTTTCGAAACTAAATAAAATTTATTTTTCATAAAAAATATTTTTCATTTTTAATATCGACTTTGATGGTAACAAAAATCATTACAAAATGTTTCTGTAATTATGTAATATTGTGATTTTTTAATTATAGTTCGAAAACTAATAGGGCTGAAATGATATTATATCATGAAAAATATTTTTTTTCCGGGAATATTTAAAAAATAATTAAAAATCGTTTAAAATATTCCAGTTTAAAGATTAATTATTTTTTTTGATAAAAATTGTGTGGAATATAAGAGGAGACCTCTTATACTTATGGGCTATTGCAAAAAAATTTAGATTTTTTTATAAAATTTTACAATAATCAATTCTTTAGTCTATATCGGGCTGTAAGACTTTTTGAATCATTGTAAAAATTTACCTTTTTTATTTTTTCAAATAAAGTAGTTATGACAATATGGAATTGTAATAAATCCATATTATGAAGGGGCATTCTGTATTTAGTGGATGCAGATTTTCACAATTTTCATTTAAATATTGTGAAAATTTATTTCATGAATTATATTTATTGTAAAATGCAAGAGTATACATTGCATTTTTCGGGCTATTGTTTTTGTATATTGTTTGAATATACAAGTGCTTTTCAATTTGTCTTTGTAAATCTTTGTATTGTTTTAAACATAAAATTGTATTTTTTCAAAAAAATGTTCTGAAGATGACATATCCGGTAGTTAAGTTAGCAATAAAACGGTGTTATTTTTATTCAGTAAACTTTTAATTAACAAATGTCTTCAATTCAAATTCTGTGTGCGATTTCACACCATGCTTCGAAGATGAATTAGAATTACACTAGTTCGAGTGAAATTTTGATTGTGCTATTTTCAAGGTATATTTTCAGATGAAAATAAATACCTTTTGTAATTAATAAATGCAAATTAAATTTACAAAATATAATAACACAATATTATTGGCTATAAAATCAGTATATTTTTCGGAAGGCTCCAAAAAATATATTTGCGTCTTGAATCGATATTATAATTGTAAAAGTCAAATCCGGGTTTAGAAAAAAAATAAACGTGCAATTTTCAGAGTTTTTCAGACTTAAAGTGTTGTCTTCTCCAAAAGTGCAAATTTTATTCTTTTTTTTGTATTGTAATACAATACGTCATAGCAGGTAAAATATTTTTTAGATTTTCTTTGGGAAAGTGTTGTGAAAATTATTTTACGTAAAACTTTGTTAAATTTTACGTTGATCCGGTTCTATTGCTTATATACTATGGTGATTATTATGGCTATTTTAAAATACAAAGTTTACTTGTATTAATATGTAGGTATTTTATTTTTACAGATCTAAAAAGTTTTAATATGTTAAGAACGTATATTGAAAATATGTATATTTACAATTAATATTGAGATCAAAAATTAAAAGTGGAAAATTATTTTATACATTTTTTACAATTACCTGATACGAAAATTTTAGTTTTCCTTTAAAATTATTAAGTTGTTTTTTATTTAACAAACAAATTTGCCAAAAGTTCAAAGGACGCCAAACTTTTTGTCTTTTAATTTGCGACGTCAAATTTTAAAACGAAATATTAGTATCAGCATTTATAATGTATGTTTAAAAAATATCGTCTAACACAATTTCAATTTTGTAGCACAGAATGACAATCAACCGTGTAACCGATAATGATAAACGGACGTTTTCTAATTTTATCTCGCGAAGAATTTGTCGTTTAAAAAAATGTTAGGCGTTATAACGTAAGCAGTAGTTTATGCGCTTTCTTATACGATTAACGTTGTGTTGTATTGAAAAATATCAGACAGATATCTCTTCTGATAATAGCAGCAGTGGCAAAACGAATATTGATTTTTTATACAATTAATAAAAACGTATTTTAGATACGACAACTTTTCACGCGTGCTTTTAAATTACGTATTTACCGTTTGTATTCATTTTGGAAGAAAAACTTACTGCAATTGGGACCTTATTCTAATGTCAAATTATGCTAGCAAAACAATGATGGATTTAAGGCGTGTTCTCCGCAACAAGTCGACGATTTTTTTGAGGAATTACACATGTCTACATAAATAGAGCACGGACATTCCTTGGAGTCGACAACGATAAACGGATGTCCGATTAATAACAAACATCATGGCAGTCTGACTCAGTGACTAGTATGCTGAACACTACACCAAACTGTTCTCTACTCAGTGATTTAAATGGTAAGGCGTAAAAATTGTGTGTAAAGCGAGTATTGTAAAGCGTTTTGTTTTCCTGTAACACACGAAATTATATGGATAGAGACAGTCGTTTATCTTATCGATGTTTTTAATTGTAACACGGTTGTGTATGAAGTTAATGGCCGTTAGCAAATGATGTGAGGTTTATATAATTTAAAATTTCAACATGCATCTTTTAAATTTATAGTCAAATGAAGAATTTACAGATAAAACTTTCGTTTCTAATAGCGCGATATTGTTCTCTAAAAAACTGAAATACCGACAATAATGATATGGCAGATAAAACTCGAAAACTAGTTGTGTTTTTTGTTAATGACAGTTGGTGTTTTTATAAATAAGAAAAAAATCAAATTGTGATTAAATCGTAGCGTCAGAATGGTTTGTGATGGAACTATTAAGATGAAAAAATCAAGAACTATCGGAATTTTTTAATATTACGGTTTTTTCAACTTGGTTTGTTACACCGAGCTGCATTGCGAATACGCGGTCGGGACGGCAGAAGGCACGCCGCTCTGTTTCTCGACTGCATGGTGCAGTGTGGTGTTTGTAATACCGAACGGTGTGGGTACTACGCACTGCATTTTGATAGCGGAATGCTAAATAATTCGATTAATTTTTCGAATACTATACAATTCCGAATACCAAGAATGAAGTATCGAAAATATTCGATTATGTCCGAAATCGCTGAAAATTCGTTCGATTTTAAGAGTGATGAGTTCGGGTAATAGTAGATCGTAGGATTGTAAAAATTTAATATAACGTTCGATTTTGAATTTAGAAGAATTTTCTTTATTTTCCATTAAAAAATCAAATTACGAATTTTTTTACTGAATTTTAGATCTTTTTTATTAAAAAATAATTTTTATTTCAAAAAGTGTTTAAATGTTACGCATTGAGAAATGTGACTTCGATGTTAACGGCCATTAACATTTTGTGAATTTCCACGTGATTTTTTTAAAACTAATTTGGGACAAATATAATAAAATAGTATTTTACGTATAATATTGTAACTTACTATTGTAACTTTATTAGCTAGATTTAATGAAAGATTTGTACATATGTGTTAGTTTTCTTTAAAAATGTTATTTTTAAAATAAATTTGAACTAAAGCTGTGAATTTATTTAATAAAATTATTGTTTTATAATATTTCTCATTCACGCACGCGCACTCGCAAATTAAAACGGAAATAAAAAATTATTAAATGCAACCATGAAAACGCGATTTTTTGTGTGAATTTTATCTGTGATTTGAACATTATTTTATTATAATAAAAATATATAGTATATTTAAAAAATAATAAATCACAGTGAAAAATTGCATTTCAATTAGAATGATTTATTTTTATAATTATCTTTTAAAAAATAATAAAACATTTAAGAACTAAATATTGCATTTCAGTTAATTAATATGTATATCCGGCCATATTTGCTAAAAATTTGAAAAAAATTGACTAAAATCCTAAGAATAATATTTTAAATTTATTTTCGTGTATTTAACACAGCCAATTATTGTGATAAATTAAAATAATAAATTTTGTACTAACCATAAATAAAAGTTTTATAAACACGAAATAAATAAAAAAAAAAATGTTTTAAACGCGGTTCGAATATTCCGAAATCAAAATTAATCACCCCAATCAATCAACAACAAATAGAAAACGACGGCAAAAATAGAATATATTATTAAATGCGAAGTATGTTCCAACTATATCCTAAAAATTGGCCACATTTTTAAATATTTCTAATAGTTATTTTTATAATATTACACCTTATTTCGAGATAAAATAGACCTATAATCATATTTACAAAGAGTGTATAACAATTATTATAAGACGCGTCGTTTAATTTTTTTTTATTAACAACACTTATTTTTTATAAATTACGTAACGATTTGTCGATATTTCTTGCACATATTCACTTGTCATTAATTATTAAAATAATGGTTTTTATGCCTAAAACGCGCGAACAAAAAAGTATTTACAGTGAAATAAAAAAATTATAGTTTTTAAATTGTTTAAAACCATTTTTTAAAGATAGTTTTAGATATTCGTCTAAAAATAATTATCTTTAGGTATCGAGTCAATAATTAATTGTCGACAAAAGGAAGGTATCTATGGGAAAATAATCTAAAAAAAAAGTCAGAACCTAAATTTACTTATCTGTTAATTTATAGCGTTTTTATCTATAGTTTTAATTATGACCTATTTACAAAATTTCTACAAAAAATTCAGTTCATTTAATGCAATCTCATTAATCTGTACTGATTTTGTAAAAAAATATTAGTAAATGAATTAAATGTATTTTGTTCTCAATTCTGAAGTATCCAAAAATAGAAGTAAATCGGTTTTAAGCTTTTTTTTTCAAAATATTTTAATTCATGTACTATCAGCACAGCTGCTGAAAACGTGGTCCATAAGTCCTAGTTTAAATGAAATGACAATCAAATTCCTATGCGGAGTGTCAATTTAAAAAGAAACCTATGGACTGTACACTGTCTATTTCTTGTAGATCTATTAACAAATTATTTTACTAAGGCTTATAGCACTTACAATCTTACGGTATATTTTAGGAAGGTACTTTACCGAAAAAGTACGGTCAGTTCCAGTACGTGTTTTGTAGGAACTTTGTGTTATTACTGAACGCGCAAATAAAAATTAAATATGGCGGCTTAATGACTAGCGAATTATTGGAAATTAAAAAATGTTTCAAAACGGCATACGAATTTACGAAGATTTTTATCAATTATTATCAAATGTCAAAAAAGTACAGTCGCCCAATTGAATAGTTTTTCATAGTGTTTCAGAAACAATTGATTTTTGGGGCCATCAAGCTACCAAAACAAAATATATTTTGAAAACAAATATAAATAAAACTAACGAATTTTGTCAAATAACCAATTAAAAAATAATTATCAGAGTTGAAAATTAATATTTAAATCTTATTTAATATTTTCGTATAAAAATTAACTCTTCAAATAAACGAAAGTCAACTCTGACATTAAAAAAAAACATAAGTTAATAAAATAAAACGATAAAGGTGCGCGCTCAGTAATAACTGAATTTTCATGGTTGCTGTTGTTGCCCCCCTCCACCCGTTGTCGAGCTGAGGGGGAATCCCAAGGCTCTTGGATCACCGCCGTGTAATCTCAAGGCCTGCTCTAATCTTTGTTCCTGGAACAAAACAATTAATATTTAGCGGTGAACGCATTCACCCGAAAATATATTTGCTAATCGAGTTTTCCCAAATCATTACGCAATTATTTGGCCATTTGGCTTTTCGTCTAAACATTTTGATACATAATATTGTACTGTTTTCTTTTGCACCTAAGTAGTATTTTTGCGTTACATGAATACTGATAATTAAAATAAAAGAAATATTTTTAAAGCAACGATTGTAGGTTTGAATTTTTCACAATGATTTGATTTATTCGTGATGAATTTTTGTGTTTTAAACATGTGTGTCTTGTTTGTCACAAATACTAAATTTTAATCTAAAAAAATACTTCAAATTTGAATGGTCACGAAACGTCAGCTACTAATAAATACCACACGATTGAAATTCGAAAAAGAACTTATTATTGTTAGTTATTTGATATTTAATAAAAAAAAGGAATTTATTCATAACTAGATTTTTTCATATAATAAAAAAAAACGAAAATTTGATTTAGTAACTAATTTTGTAGAAAAGTAAAGATTTGAATTACAACAACACAATCAATAAATGAATAGTCATTTTTAAAATTTGATAACAAACAAAATTAGGGACCCTACAACCAATTACTTTTAAAATACATAAAAGAAATGCAACATTACTTTTGAAAATTGCAAAATTAACAATAATATAATTAAAAAATTTAGAGAATTTTGCTGCCATTAAAAATACTTTCAAAACAGGTGTGCAATACCTGCAGTCTTAGGGCTTCGCTAAGGTCAGGACTGAGTTGTGGTGCCGTATTCTGTTGGGGGAATCCCGGTGTAGATGCGCCGCCATTATGCCTATTAAGAGGACTCTGCGACTCGTTAGGTTGTTGAGCACTGGTTTGTTGTGTTTGTTGAGCCTGTTGCTGTTGTTGTTGCTGTTGCGCTTGTTGTTGTGCCTGTTGCTGCGCTTGTTGTTGCTGTTGTTGAGCTTGTTGTTGTTGCGTCGCGGCCGCTACGGCTGCTTGCGATACTGCTAAACGTAACGCAGCTTCCGCTTGTGATCTGAGCAGCGCTTCGGCTTGATGCATTCTGAAATCAGAAACGACATTATCAGACTTCGAATAGTAAATAGTCTTTCCTTACAAAGGATAATAGGGGACCAAAGTCACTCTTTCTTAGCAGAAAACTCCTTTTAGAGAGAAATTCCAAGTTAACTTCCCACCCGTTTGAGTTTAATTTAGCAGGTATGACAGGACCAAGAAATAAAAAACCCTGCTCTTTAAAATTCAGTCCCGAAATAATGGGTGGATAATTTTAGAAAACACATACCTCAGGGCGTCTTGCTGACTTTGATGTGAATTGATGTCCATTCTCATGTCAGTGATGTTTCTCATTTGGTCCATAGAAGCTCTCATCATCAATGCTTGAGGTGATAAAGTATCCGTATTCAAAGGTGGAGTGTTTGGTGATGTATTGTTTACGTTACCGGTCTGAAAATATAGAAATATACAACAATTAGTATAGACGCTAATCACTTCGGTTGTCGAGCGTCTATAATCTACAATCTAAGCTTCAACGATTAGTCAAATGATCAATGCGCGAAATTCCCATACGGGAAATACTGAGACTCAAATATGCTATCTATCATACATTGAGAAATAATCTTTAAATAGGTTATTTTAACTTTATTGTTGCACTTTTTCAGCTAACATTAATACTTTAGAGTTTATACAATATCATAATTTTGTTTTGGTTTCTAGAAGAACGCGTTACTATCTAGAAAAAAACAATATTCATCATTCAGATTTAGTTGTGATCAGTAAAAACAAATTTTATTACGTTTTGTTTGTGTATTTATAAATGTTATTGGTATAATATCGCATTAAATCAGCTAACAATTTTCTCTACATGGTTTACGATTGGATGGCATTTATTAAATTTTAAAACCTAGATAATTTAGAAATGATTGGATTTTATTTCATTGTTGATTAGTAACTGTTTAGTAAACTTACCGGTGTAACTCCCATCCTCATAGCAGCTGCTAAGTTAGCTGCTGCTTGTACTGCGTCCGACGGACTCAGTTGACTCACAGATTGACCCATGGCTGCCATCATTGCCATCCGATTTGCATTTGCATGTAAATCTTCCACATTATATTGCTGATGAAAACCATTATTACCTAAAAGATAAAACAAAATATGTTTTTCTTAGGTAGTTTCGTTTATTGTTTCAGAAATTGGTACGATGTCAAGATTATAAATTAAGTTAATGCTCTTCTGCAATAACCATTTCTTTATTACGAAATCTGTTGGTGGGAAAGGCTCTAGTTCTAATGTTAAATAAACGATTAAGAGATGGTGTTAATATTGAATGAAATCACTATTAGAGGATTGATTGATGCAGTCTTTAAAAATCAAAGAAATTATGAAAATTATGCATTAAGATGGACAAAAAATTACATTAAATGAATCATGTAGTCATAATTTACTTACTTCTTAAAATATCTCCTAATTTCGGTGTACAATTATTATTGTTATTATTTAAGAGCCCACTTCCAACTTGACTAGCACCATTTTCACTTCCGGCGGAACTGAGTCGCCCATTACCGGAACTAGAATCACTATGTGCGCTTGGACTCATGGGTGGTGCACCAGGAACTTGATTTTGACCTTGAGAAACGGCTAAACTAGCCGCATTAGCTGCTACTAAACTAGATGTAGGAAGTCCAAGCATTGCTGCTTGAGAGGCACCAGAAACGGCTGCTAACAAAGTCTCCCGTTCGCGTCTTTCCGCCGCTGCTCGTGATAATACGTACTGAGCGGCAAATTGATGTTTAGGATCCATTCTCATGTGCTCCATGTGAGATAACAAACCTGGAAAACAATTTGAACCATTTCTTTATGTTCAACGATTCGAAATAGAACTCGCACGACTGCATAATTAAAGAACTTCAATGATGGAGTCAGTTGCACGAAATCTGTTGGATTAATGTTGTTGAATATAACATAAGGCTTCTATCACATTTTTATCGTGTCAACAGTTACGTGTCAAGTGGACACGTGAGTTCAGTCATCAATCATTTGCACGAGGCTTAGTGTTATCTATTTTGGATACTAAAGATTTCTAACCCCTTAAATTTGGTAAGCTCTAGATGTATTTACGATAGTAGTTCATACCGAAATCATGGTATTACATCCACCGCTCATTAATAATAAGGAGTTGGAAGTTTTATTAACTTTAGATAATATAAGTTCACACAATTGGAATTCCTTAATTAAACAGTCAAACGTCATTTGCACGAGATCTATTATGGATTTTTTTATGCTGAGATTAACATAAGGCTTCTTTCACAATTTATCAATTCAGATGGAAGATTTTCTAATCATTCTTAATCAGAATTGACTAGTAAATACATGATTACTGATTGAAGTCAAATATATAACAAAATTAAATTTTGATTTAAAGAAATGAATGACAATCTTTCTTGATGTATTTTAACCGCAGTTATTTTTAATATTATTACGACGATAATTTTCATAAAATCATTTACATTTCCTGCTATTTTTTTATTTAAGAAATTTTATAACGAACTTTTTTCAGTATGATAAAATAGTAACAATCTAAATGAGCGATTATAGTAAAGCGACAAGAAAATAGGAGGGTGGCGAGGATCGAGGGACGCGGCAAACAGAGTAGAACTCCAAGAAGAACAGAGAGATGAGCAGCACATTTAAAAGCGCGTTCCAGCTCCTCAAAAACTGTCGTCGAGAAAAAAACAGTTATGTTCATAGCTTGTCTATGAACGGGCGTATTCTCACACGGGTTTGTTCACTTCTGCGCTGTTCACCGCTCCGCTCTTCATTTACCCCAGTTTCTTCGCCGCTTCACTATAACCTTAGTTTATCATTACTTTCGAATGTGAAGATTTTGAATTATTAAATGAAAGATTTATATTTTTTTTCGAACAATAAAAGAAAAACTTAATTTGAATTAGTAAATTATCGATGTTATCAGGAGAAATTGATAAACGAATCGTTTTAATCACGAAATAAAATGTCAAGCAAAGACCAAAAGAAAGAAAACAGTTAAAATTTTATTCTGCTTATATTTCGTTTCTTATTTTCATGATTACTCTGAGAAAGTACGGAATATAAGTGGAATGTATTTACTGTTTAAGTATATTCGGTTCCTCGATCTTTGGTAAAAGTTTGAACTTTGTGGCATTTTTTATGGTCGACTGTATTGTTATAGAAAATATATATCGTGGAGTCGTTTCATCCTAAAGGGATGTCAATCATTACGTACAGAAAAATAGTTTGAAGTATTTACGCTTGACTGTCAAGGAGCGGTTATATTATTTAGTCTTCCCACAATTTCGTTTTAATTTTGTAATGATGGTGCCAAAAGTTGATGGAAACATGCTACCAATAGCTTTGAAGTTATAACGACATAACATTTAGTAACGCGAGAGCAACGCACCCTCACGATTTTTTCAATTCGTCGTGTCTTTACAATTTCCTGTTCCTTTTTATTTTTTGAAATTTGATGAAACAATGCAAACTAAAGACAGGTCAATTTGTCTGCAGGTGATCTTTCAAACATCTGATATGTTGATCACAAATATTAATGACGTTGATGAATTTCAAAGAACACCTTCATTAACAATTGGTTTTTTATCCATACGAAATCCAGTTCTCTTCCAAGTTTAACAAATCTCTCTTTTTCTACTATACCGATCAGCGAGTGTAGCTAGAAATCAAAACTGGATGGTGTATATTTTTATTTGTGATTAACGAAAAATTCTTTTAGCCTAAACCACCTAACATTTAGTTCACCGAATAAACGATTCATCAATAAAGCAATAGATTGAACAGATTATTGGGGGTGCAAACTATCCTTCTACCTCTCTTAGCAACGCCCCTAATAGTCGACCATAGATGCCACAAAGTTTTTGATTGAGCTGTATTTAGGGAACGCAAGTTTTGTCTAGAGAATAAGAATTGAAATGACGTTTCGTGATACCAACCTGATTCATGTGTAAAAACAGCCTGACAAACCGAACAAGGCCACATTCTAAGACCGGTTGAGGCTAGCTGCGACGTTTCGGGATGGCAAGCGAGATGCTTCCTCAGACTGCCTTCGTTGACGTAATGTTTCCCACAAATCGGACATGGATGGTTGGCCGTGCGACGTTTCGCTAGGTGGTTATAGGTGGTTACGTGGTCAATGGTTGGTGTTGTTGTAGCAGAGTTGGTTGCGTCAACAGTAGTAGGGGAAGAGAGGCAAATGGTCAATGCGAGAGAAGCGTTATGATATCCCAACACACAAATCATTATTTACACCGTCTTACAACCATACCAAAGATACCATGACACCAAAATATCATTTACAAATATATTAATGTAGAAAACGATTTCAATTCCAATTCGTTAATTCATTCAATGACTTGCACTCATAATGATTTTATCACCTAAAACGCACAGTTCTATCACAACTATGATTTCTCAGTTTCAGATTTGAAGGTTTCGAAAAATCATTTATATCTGAAAGACTGAACGCAGTTTTGGTATTATTTTGACTTTAAATTGAGTTAAGTCTCTTTCTGATGTGTTTAAATGACAAGCGCACCAGTTACTATTAATATTGTATTTCGAAATTCGATTCTAATGATCTATGCAATCATTAAGAGCAGACTGCATTGCTCTCCATCAAATTTCATTTTGTGCTTACATTTGAAATCTGATTCGGTCAGTACACAAAATTGTAGCACAAATGGTTTTCAAGTAGAAGCAATACAGACACAAGTGCAATGAATTATGAATTTTGGAATGTAAGAACAAAAAAATACTCAAATGAAAATTAAAATTAAATGAAAAACCGCTCAAAGCCCCCGATTTCTGGGAAAGGAACGGAAAATAGGAAAAATTAAAATTAACTTAGAACTAATAAAAAATATCACAAAAAAATATAATATAATATTATGCGTGATATATATCGTTGTTAAAAAAATAATAAATATAAAATTAAAAAAGAAATATGCACAGAATCAATTTTAATTTTTTAATTTTTTTAGAAGGTACTATATCTGCTTTCGGAGACACAGTTTCCAAAATGTTACCCCCCTTCGATAAAAAATATCTGTACATACAAATATTAAGTTCTTCTCAAGATAAAAAACGAAAGAACAGCATTTTAAAAAAACATTTTGCTAATAGTCCAAGCTTCCACCGTATGTCTAATGAACAACATTACTAAAAATATATTAGTTAATGTAAAAGATAATATGATGGAGAAGATTTTTTATTGCCAGTAACTCGTACACTGATCAACGTTACTTAAATTATTACAGAAACAGATTTTCGAGGAAGCAGTTATTTACAATTATCCTTGTCTACTTTGCAATTTTTTTTTGCATAGCTGGCAGACCTCTCCCCTAATGAATACAGTTTTAGTATGAGGTCTGTCAGATATGCAAAAAAATTGCAAGGCAGACAATGACAATAATGTAAATGGCATATCTCTACAACCTACATAAAATTACATCATTTTGAACGAGTACATTATATTTAAACAAAATTGAAACCGACTGACATCAGTTTCTTGTTCTTAATCATATTCACTTCAATTTAGTATCCAAATTGTAGTACTGTTGTCCAGTAGACTTTTGTACGGAAGGAGCTTGAAAATGTCAGGTTTCAGGGATGTTTTTAAAGTATAATAATGCTTTCTTTCTTCGTATTAACTTCAATAAGAAACAACTGAAATATAACTTATATAAAATAAAAATAAAGTTATTTTGTAAAATGCAAATATAAATCCATTCAATATAAAAGTATATACGATCAAAAGAGAAAACAATAGTCGACACAACTTTTATATTATATATAAAGGAATTCATACAAGTTTTTAATTATTCATTTTGAAGCTACTTACTTATAAAACATCTTTTTCGCAAACATAACACAATACAAAGAAAATAATGAAGAAGGGGTTATATAAAAGTGAATGAAAATTGATTCTATGTAATATTTGTTCTGTTTGATTGTATAGCCACAAAATAAAAACATGCAAAATAATACCGTTTATACAATGTGGGTGACCCACGCTGAATTGGTTTTAATTAATAAAAGTTATGATTATGAAATATTTGAAGGATCATCAGCTTTGCCAATAAATCCTCAAAAATAAAAATTGAATCGTGAAACACTAAATTTCCATAGTTTATTTATATTGATTTTGAATAAGAGAACCGATTTAAAATCAATTTTTGAAGGAAATAAAAAAACTGTGCTTTATTTTACCTTATGCTACCAATTTTTAGGTTAAAATTGAAATAAGTACCTACTATTTCACCCTCTAATTAAACCACAGCCGTATTAAAACAAAAAAAAAAAAACAGTTTCACAACTATTAAAATAAAAGATTTTATTACATGAACCCTAACCCCACTATTCTTGGAGACTAGACACCATTTTTTTTTTGTTAATTATCATTTACGTATGTATCAATTTTCAGAACTCGACATGATAAGAAATTCTGTTGAAAACGTTAGTTAACAAATGTACATTGTATTCAATAGTAATTCTGCTTCTCTTTTATCCAGCGACGGAAGACATCATCCTTTGGACCATTATTTAATAATTTTGAAGTTACAAGTAAAAACTAAGTAATACATTTAGGAGGGATATTGATTCACGCATTTAGGAATATAATACACAGACGCTCCAAGTCTTGATGCATTCACAATTTTTTTAGTTATTCATCTTGCAAGAATAGGTGCCTATTCTTTTTGACATCATAAATGCTACAGCTAAATTACCTTAAGGGCAATCGTCTGTAGCTATTTTAGCTGTTTTGTTTCACACTTTATAACTGAGCTAAGCTCTAAAGCGCGAATTAGGGATCACGCGAAGCAAGTCAACTCCAGATGCTCATATCATAACTTGATTGTCACCCATGCATTCAATACATACATATCCAAAGTATGAACTGGTCCACTGCGGTCGTTCACATAATTGTAACAAATTGTACCATTTTATTGGCTAATCGGAAAACAATTGACGCCGAATTCGTTCAAATAATTTAATATATCTTAAATATCAAAATGGGGTCTAGTCTTATTACAACATGCATTCATACATACATACATACATTTACAAAAATACATTTTTATCTAAAATAATTAATTTTCAATGTAAATAACAACGAAAAATTAGATTTAACGAAATTTGATAGTATTGATTAAATTTAATTTTTGTTATATTTTTATCTACCTCAAATATATAATGGGCGGTCCTATATTAAAAAGCTTTGACAAAAATATCATTGACATTTTCTAAACTTTCTGACTGACTCAGAAGTGATAATTTTGAATTTTAGAAATAAAATCTTAAAACATTTCTTCTCAATCTTTCTAAGTCAAACTCAGTGTGGAAAGAAATTCATTAATTGTTGATAGGTGATATTATGTGTTCGATGCAGTTGATTTTATATCCTGTTAATGCTTTTTTCATTAATTCAATGAGCTTTAATGATTGGCTGAAGATATGTATCATCAGCCAACGATAGCTCACTGAACAAAAGAAATTGAGTTAATGAAAAATACGTTAAGGTCATAGAAAATTAATTGCATCAAACACATAACATCTCTTATCACCTATTTTTTATTAGAGTTTGAATATTTTGAATAGTAATGTTTGTAATTTTAATGTATCGTCAGTTTTAATATCCCATATATAATTGAAAATTGCTGTGATAACATTGAAACTAGAAATACAAATAATAGATAATCTTTTCTTATATATTTTGTACTCACTGGCAACTCCACTTGCGTTGGGATCTTTATGAGTGTGCTTCATATGTTCCATGAGTTCTTCACCGCCGCCAAGGAACAATCGATGACAAAGAGGACATGAGGCGGCGTGCGGCCCTCCCAGAAGAGCCGCATGTTGCTGCAACCGACCCAAGCACTGCCGGTCAAACACACCAGATAATAACCTCCACCGTGACAAATCACATTATTTGTATACCTCACGCTAAGCATAATTATAATAGAACTGAAGAATTCAAGAAGAAAAACTCTCCAAAAATGTGTATTATCATGAAAACGTCACTGATGATACAGTTTAAAGACGTCTTAAAGATTTTCTGCTGGAGAAACGATTATATTGCATTGATGATTTTTTCAGACAAGGTTTCTATGTCTGAACTCGGAAACTATTTATTTTTAATATTATGGTCGATATACATGGCACTATGGTGATGGATATGAAAAAGATAAGACCCTCAAAATATAAAGAAATATTGTCTGCCTGTTCACAATGTTTTCTGCGAAAATGAATCAATTTTAACAATTCTTTTAGCAAAATGTTTATCTTAGCAAAGGCTAGGCTTAGCGATTTGAAAATATGCGTAACATTGTGCATTTTTTGTACCTATTTTCTGGCGAATTCTGCTTAAATTTTTCACAAAAAATATTTCTTTTTTTGAAAACTGAATTTGAAACATGGATGTCATGTATTTCGTATTGTTGCTCACATAATAGTGATTTGTTACGAATACATAAAGCAAATATTTAGAAAAGTTTTCACCTTAATAGGGAACAGAGCATAAAATTATTAAATATTTTTTGGAGAGCTTTCTTTATGATACTTCGGTGCTAATTTTAATTTCAAATCTATGTATATATCAATAATAAAACAATGTTTTTGTATTTTGAATTACACTTAAATAAGTAAGTAGATGAGTGGTTTGTATAGTAGGAATTATTTTAAGTATGATATCTAAAAATTTTAAAAATTTTACTTTCACTACATTTGAATATTTTAGATAAATGAATTTTTATAGCAGGGGGGCGGGTTAATGTTCGCTGCATATAGGGCCTGTAATATCTACTATTTAATTATTTTTTTTGGTTTTGCGACCCAAATATGGTCACAAAATATGGACACAATATTGTAAAGAAATAATTATAATTTAGCCGTGTAAAATATATACTTTCATGGATTGTACGCGAAAATTTTTAAAGATAATTAAACACAAATTGTTCATCTAAAACATTTATATTCAACAAGCAAAAATTATACGTAAAAATCAAGAAATAAAAAAAAGAAAATAATAAAAATAAAATAAATCCAAAGAAAACAATTTTTAAATAGAACACAACATAAGAAGTGCTAATTACCATCTCAGACAGAGATGGGAAAGACATTTATATTGCTAAGCATGCATCAATGTAAATACATCACTACGTTTACATGAAGTCTTATTATCGTTAAAGTCGCTTACAATATTCGTAATATTTACATCAGTCATTCTTAATGTTTGCATATTGCACTCGTACAGAAATCAGAAGCGTATCAAAAACTTTTCAAAATAAGATTTGTTGATATATATCTATAAAGTTTTATATACTGGTTCAGTAAGCCTTCTACAAGACTTTAAATGTTGAGTTTTTTACTGGGCTCAGATTTAGTGCCCTTAATAGCGGCCCTAAATCTAAGCCCAGTAAAAAACTCGATTTTCAAGTTATTTAAATTCTTTAAGCGTATGTTACGTCTGTAGTATTTTATAGATTTAAAAATGGTATAATTCTTTCTCCCACTTAAGCTTATCCATCTATGGCACTAATGTAAAATTTTCTGGCCTTTTGCAAATATTTGTAATAACAATATTAATGAACATGTGCTACAAATATTACCGTGCGAAAATTATTTTTGGTAGGCATTTCAAAAATACAAATTTGGGGAAGCGTAGACATATTTTGTAACCGTCCCAATGGTCTGATAGTTTATTTTCGCGTCAAAAAAGGTTTGAGACTTAAAATTGTGTCTAAGAATATTTTTTAGGGATATTTTTTTTCGCAAACTTGATAATTGCGCAGTAGGGAAATAATAGCTAACGATCCCCAGACTTTCCATTCCCTGCTCAAAATATATGGAGGCACTAGTACTACTGTAAAAAAAATTGCGTACCCAAAATGCAGCCTATTTTAAAGTTATTAGCTCCTGGTCTATTAGAATCATGATTTTGATAGTAAATGACCATCATCAGTGTAAGTCTTATAAAATGTTTACTACCACACTCTACCATTCTGTTTCGGAAGTGTAACCAACATATTGAAAAAAGTTGTAAGTTACTTATGCAGAAAACGCCTTCGGATAAGAGATTAGTGTGCTTGCTTTAGTAATGATACTACGGAACGCATTTGTCCACAGATAGAAACCAAATATATACCATCATCTCAAATTGTTGGTTACAGATTCAGTGATTCGTGTCAAAAAGTCATATAAGAACTTTATAGATATCTATATGCTTTTGATAAATATATAACAATTGTAAAAAAAGGACTAAAACAAACCACTGTCTACCTTACAAATACAATATTATACAATATAATCAATTAAGAAATTATTAAACTTAAATTTTACTACAGAGAAATACATTCATGCAGAAATGTCAACCATAAATTAATGTCAGTTTTTTGTGTTATCGGTTATCAAATGACTATACATTCAATCTAAGCATCTTATGGCCAACTTCATACTGTCGAATTCTCGTTAGCTGTGCGCGTGCACTTCTGTTACCTGCTAAAATTCTACTTTCACTGGGCGTAACTTAAAAAAGGAGATCATAAATTAAAAGTGTTTAAGCAATGCATGTATACGTGGATTATTGTTCGAAGAATAAAAAATAAGCAGTCCGGGAAATGTGCAGCTTTTAAAACGGCTTAATTTTTGAAAACGAGAACTAGAAGGTTAATTGCACATTATCTCTGAAACGTGTTTCAATTAAACAACTGGCTGTAATACAAGTATCTCTAGTAGCGGCCGAACAGCACGAGAAAATGTTACATAACTACGGAATTAAAAAGATTCTCTGTGACGCTACGTTATAACAAGTTATCTTTAACTGTAAATTGATAAAAAACATAGTTTGTTTTTACGATGCTAGAAAAACAGAGTACCTATGCCTCTCAAAGAACATTTTACTACACTCTAAATAAAAAATTTAAGAAGTGAGTCAATTATACTTTCCAGTGCAATATAACAGGCGTAGTTTTTATGCACGGGCCGGTATGCTTTACACTGTTTCCATTCCATTAAGTGAACCGTACTTTACTGATGACTCCCTGTTATTATTTGGTACCTTACTACACGAGATTTGGTAAATTTCAATGTGGTTCTTTAGTACGATTCGTTTATTCTAGATAGTGACTATTTTTTTTATACTTCAAAATTTTGAATTGCAGAACTATTTTTTTGATCAAAGTGGCTGTATTTCGCTGAAATTAGTGCCACCTCGGAAGTTTTACTTCAAAATAACTAAATTTGATTTAGTCGTATCTAAAGAGCTGGTTTTCGGACAGGCTAAACGTTAAAGCGTTATTGTCATTTAACTAAAAGGCTATATATCCAGCGTTTAACTAACACAAGTTAGACATCCAGTTAACTGGTTAATTTAACTATTAAACTGCGACGTATTCATTTATAGTTCCATAACCAAGCTTTGATTTTCAGTTCAATAATCAACAGCAATAAGGATTGCATATTGTAGATTATAGAAGCTCCATAACAAAGGTTATGTAAGCGACTATTTAATAAATATAGAAATAACGAGGTTAAAGCGCAAACACTATACTGTCAAAGCGTTAAATCGCTCGACGTGTTTACACGTAATTCGTTTTGAATTTTCGAATTTTAATATCGATTAATAAGCGATTATTGTGTTTTACTATGTACATGAACAATATTTTAAATATTATAGTGAATAATAAAATTTTGTAATGAATCAGGTCCGCGATATTAGGGGAAATGTATATGGAATTATAATAAATGTTGATAATCATAAATAAAAAAGCCCTGCACGAAGAAAAATGTACAACTTGAGACGAAAGAAAACGATTAAAGAAGAAAAGATGAATAATAAAAAATGACTAATGTAAGCTCTCTCTGTGATTTACAATGTCTCCCATTAGTCCCGAGCTTAAAAGCTCTGATTAACAGTGAAATCTTAAAAAGCTTTTTAATCGATTTATTTTTCAACTCTTTTTATACTTGGAAATATACATCTATAATATCTTGTTCTTTCTACTTGTATATATGTTTCTCTTAATAGCTTTTAAGAAAAGGGAAAAAATATACTCTTGCATATTAATTTTGCTTATGCATATTTTAGTATTACTAATGTGCCTTATGATGAATTGGTTTCTTAAATTTATAAATACAAAATTTTGGTAGAAGATTCAAAAAGATAGTGCATTATGCACCGCTTTTCATCAGTGGCGTAGCCAGAAGGTGTAATTTGTACTCGCCAAAACTAATATTTAGTGTTTCATTAGTGTTTAATTTATGGTTGTAGTAGGGAAAGCAGCAGCGTTGTCAGAATTTGATTTTCAAGCATGCAACGTTTTTATTTGTGTGCATCAGAAACTTATTTTGGTCAACTTAAAAAAAGAGTTCCCTCGACAATAACGTCAACTAATCCGTTCAGATAACTAAGTATAAGTATATTTATTATTTCATGGTTCAAAATTTTATTGTCTTAGTAGAAGTGTTTTTAATTCATTTAATGAAAAGAAAAAAATAATTTCGTAAAAAATACGTACTAAATATTCTATTTATATTTTATACCATGAGAGCAAACGAAGAAGAGCAGACGAATATAGTCGTAACATTGTTATGAAAATGCTTAAACACAATAGCATGAAATTAGCCGCATAATAACTAAAAAATGTAATCTAAAGAATAAGAAAACGCCTACCCAAAGCACGCAATTTTTCTATATTGCAGTCTTTAGTGCAGTAATATAAGAATATTATTAAAAATGCATCTTCGTCAAAACATTTTTATATACTGTGTCCCTCGAAATACAGCTTTACATTCTTAGACGGTCAATCCTAGGGCCGCTTTCGCTCAGGATATTAAATGTTGCGGCCTAGAGATTACTAAAACGGTCATGTTTCTCCATTAATATAGCCATGTTTGTAGTAAATTTTTTTGAAGTGAAACTTCTTTACGCACGGCATAGAGTGAATAGAATTCATCTAACGAAAAACAACACAGACGCGACGATATAACCACGGAAACGAGAAACAAATCAAATGTTATTTTGTAAATGGCAAATTTCACTTCTCTTGAGTCTAGTGTGAACGACGTTCATACAGTTCGACCAACGCCGACCGAACTGTATAACTTTGTTGACTTATAAAATGACATTCTAGATCACAGATTATAGTCACTGTTTGCCAGACATGTGTCAAACTGGTTTATGTTATTATAAATAGCGATGATGATTTCGTTTTTAAGTTCAGATTTTTTTGAACCTTCTATAGATTTTATGATATATTGCATTTATGCAATTAGTATGTATAAATTATATGTGTATGATTTTTTTTGACGAATGAAAAAGCAGTTTTTATACACAGAACAAACAATCGGCTCCTCTACATTATATAATATATCTATATAAATATATTATGTGTGTATTTTTTTATGTTGACACGCGATTCTAACCACGCCTATCATTTCCTGCATGTGTCGTATTATGTGAAAAAAATCATCCATACCTAGGGTGATATTATGTATTATAATAAAAAATGTGCACACCCTAACAACTTAATATTACACGAAAAGCAGTAACGCCTTTTGTGGTAGAGGTGTGAAATACAATGTTTGATGAGCACGAAATTTTGTTGAATACAAGTCTTGCATAGCACGCCACGTATCTCGTACAAATTTTATCCATACTTGTAACAACGCGCGATCTGTTTTCTCTATTACAACCAGCGTTGCCAGACGTCCCGATTTTGGCGGGACGTCCCGATTTTTAAATCAAAATTAAATGTCCCGCGCGGGACAGGCTCAGTCCCGCTTTTCGGGGATAACTCGACTGTGCGTAAATAATTATTCTCTTATTGTAAGCTGCAATTTGTAACACTCACTCCTCAGACTATTGTTTGAAACGCCATATTTTTCTAATGAATAAAACTTTTTTGATTTTGATTTCTGTTTTTTTTATTTTTTTTTGTTCAGAAGACGAATAAAACTCAACTATTTAACGATAGGGTAAATCTGATTTAAAATATAATCTCTTTATTAAAATACATTTTCTATGGCTATTTTTGCTATATATTGTCACGTAAACGTAATTGGAACTCAAATAAAAAGATAGATATTTAAAAACTTCTGATTATATACGTTTTTTTACTATGTCCCGCTTTCGACGAAAGAATCCAGCTTTTTTCACTCGAACAGTTCCAAAATCCTGACTTGGCAAAAAAAAAAATCTGGCAACGCTGATTACAACCCAGGTTCTGATAGCGCAAGAACTCGTCAAAATTTGCAAGATTTTGTAAAGGATAATATTTTAATATTAGCTAGTATTTAAGATGCAAATATATCACAGTCAACATGTTAGCGGTCGGGACCTCTAGCGTTGGAACGCTAACATTAATTAGTGTTTTGTAAAAACGGGAATCTGGTACACGGTTAATTTATTGAATATAATTTATGGAAAAAACAGTCAAACCAATTATTGTGATAAACCGATCTTTGTAGCAGTTGGTATAAGGCTCCACACTTCAATAAATCTGAATATGCAATTTGTACTTATATCTTTGAATAAATCAAAATTTTGACTGTTAGCTTTTGTAATCCTTTGCCTTTTTTATTGTTTTCTTTACATTTAAATTAGTTGAACCATCCATCTACTTTCAACATTGACCTGCCCTAGCCTGTTAACCTCGTACTCTTTTTTTTCGCAGCTGCGAATTTAAACCTGCCCATAGCAGTTTTGCAATCTTCATATAGAGAATAGTGCATGGCAATTTACATAATAATTTATCGATTATATAAACCTCCCGCACGTGGCTTCATTTGCTAAAAAAGTTTCGATCCAATAGGAAATTAAATAGATATTACATTACAGAACGTTTTTTTTTACTACCGTAGTATTTATAGTATTTAACTATTTGACAATTTAAAACTCTTCGTAAATAAAATCCTCGCCGCTTATGGTTTTTTATAAAAACATAATTTACCTTAAATTAAAAGATAAATAAATATTGTGAGCATAATTGTGTTTACAAAAGGCACACAAAAACAGTGACCACGAAATAAACCCTTCCAGTAAAATCGAACGCAAACAAATCAATTTTAACTTTTTTCTGTGTGATGTAAAACAAAGTGAAGATTAAAATGAGATTAACACTTCCAGTTGTTCGATATACAAAAGAATACATATGAAAACAGTTTCAAGCGAATTTCACCCTTAATATGTTCAGTCTATAAGATGAAATGTCGCGTATAAACTTTCATTGTAAAAAGGGTTATCCAAGCGTCCGATCGTCCCGTCTGTGAGTAAGAAATTAGGGGATTAAAAATATAATTAGTGATTTGTAAACACCTGTAACAGATTATCTATATTTCATCACATTTTTATGTGCTCTTGTGGGGTTATTGTTACTGATATAATACTCAAAAGTTATGTAATAATCGTTGTAAAAACGTGTTGAAAAGGGTAGGCACAGTCAGTGTTTTTACGGTGGTTTTGAGAAAAATTTATTACTTTAAAAATTAAGTACACATTCAGTTTTCGGATTGTCGTTATTTTTTTTATAGAATAATACATTTTCAATTTTATAGTATCTTATATATTTAAACAAGCAATTCTTGTATATTTATATATATATTTATATCTATCTTGATTAGAAATTTCGCGTATCTAACGGCTCTAACGATCTGGATGAAATTCACGGAAAGGGGGTATTGGGGGTCAAAAAATCGATCTAGCTAAGTTTTATTCTTGGAAACTCGCGTTTTCTTGCAAATTTATTCATTTTAAAAAATAATTTTTTGACATTTCACAATACCGTACTTAATTAATATTGTAATATTGTAAGTAAGCTTTGGAAATACAAATGAACAATTGTGTCAAAATACTGATAGTCAATCTTTTTAATAAGTTATACTAAGTAAAACGTAAATTATTTTAATAAAAAAGAAGAAATATTAATTAGGTAAACATAATTTCAATAATTGGCGTAAGGTATGTTATTTTTTTAATATTATAAATATTTACCATTATAGTTCTAGAGTAGAATTTCGGTTCCAGAGAAGTGAAAATAAAAATGTTATTTGCTTAGAACTCTCTCAATTAATGTTAGATCGATTCAAGCATTTTTTAAACGAAAAGGAAGAAATTTCTACATAAATTTTCTATATTACTGTGTTAAATTAGTTCTTAATAAAGACTTAGAAGCATTAAAAACGTATAAACTGGATTTTACAGAACATATCAAAAGAGAAAAACGCTATGTGAAAATTAATGCAAAAGGACCATTGCACATAAACGGCGCTACCACTGTACTGCGTACTGTTCGATAATATAAGTTTGACATTAGTTATGTAAAAGTAGTAAATTACACATTTAGATTTATCAAATTTTAGTTAACATTTGTCTATTTACGCGATTAGTTGTGTGTGTTGAAACTTGTAAGCAGAGTGTAAAAATTATATGTAGTTTTTGAAAGCTGTGGTAAATTCCCTGACAATATCTGTGTTTACGAATGTTTAGTTAATATTTATTTATGTAGTGAGGACGGATAGACAGTGTAAGTTCAGATTAACTTTTGGTAAAAATATGATTATAGGACACCTTTTCAGGGTTAAATTAGATAAATTAGATTTTTTATTGATATCGTATATTTGTGCTGTGTTTTAGTGTAAGATGGTGCCTTTGAATGGAAAATATGTGCAGTTGATTCATCTAGAAATTTACCAATAATGCAGGTAGTAACTAATATCCTGCTATCTAATTTTTACGCGCGGTGAGAATTTGTGAACAATGTTTTTTTCCATGTGAGACCTTCACTCGAAAACATCGCTACACAAGTAATTCAAGAATTTCAAGGTACGATATTTTTATAATTCACCGTATGAAAATCGGGTATATATTTTTATTGACGATTTGAACTTAAATTTGACTCTTTAATACTGTCAAACCTTCGTAAATTATCACACACAGTTAAATCACAGCTTTCACATAGTTTTGCGACGTGTATGCGAGTTATCGCTCATTAAAATGTAACTGAAATAAATTAACGGTATTTTTTCATTGTTTGAAAATTTTTATTTGTGGGTTCATTGTTACCAATTTTTGCAATTGTTATTTTAAGTGAGAAAAACATTAATTAAAAAACGTATAGAAATCACATTGTAAATTAATACCATGTTTATTGAACTCTCCGAGCAAAGCTCAGATATTTCAGAAAAGAAACAGTTTAACTTGATAATTCTTTGTAAATGAACTGCTCAATATGAAGTTTTTTTTTTGATAAATCCGTTGAAAAAAAAACAGGATAATTGTTGAAATAAAATTTGTGCATTTGTGAAAATACGTGATTGGAACCGGTTCAAAATAGCTGATGTTGAAAATACGTGTAAGTCTAAACATAAAATTTCCTCGCGTCCTTCAAAAATTTGTCCCTGACCTGCGATGACATTTTTTTAGTTGGAAAACTTTTAAAAAATTACTATGCAAAAAAGAATAACAACAAACAATAATATTCTGAACATGTGCTAAATAACCTATGATATGAAATGTCTAATTACGTTGAAAATATATGAGCGCTGCTTAGCGTTCATTAACATAAAACGTAGGTACGTAAGCAAGTAGAGGAAGGTACCTATGTACTAGTTGTTTGTATGTATAGAATGTGCATGTTTACAAATAAATTAAAAACTGTTTTATATGTGTATTTTTAAACCGACAATATTTAATTCGTTAGACAGAATTAAAGAATAGTATATCACTGTTGGACTAAAATAAAGAATGAAACTTATACGATGCACACTTTATACGAAGCGGCACACTTTGAAATCGAAACTAGAACCTTCCCCTTTTTAGGGTTCCTTAGTCCGTCCTCTCCTTTATAATTCTATTAAGGCTGTCGGAACGCTCTGAATTTAAGCCAAAAATAGAGCTCGGCTGTCAACTGATTGTAGACTTATTCGTCAACATTCTGCAAAAATTCTTTCTCTATAAGGAATCTAGGTCTCTAATGGACTACTTTTATAATTTATGTACGATTTACTAGAAAAAAGTGGGCATTAATTGTGCCAAAAAAACACACGTTTTCAATGTCACACTATGACCTTATTCGTACTTATTTCACAAAACTGTTCTACCACAAATCTAAAGTGACTCTTCCTTTTTCGGAAAAGTTTTTTTAAATCTTCAAAATATTTCCAAAAATTAGAGTAATCAATTGATAGCGGCACCCTTGCAATAACATCTTTTAGCCTCGTAGTTGACACCAGACAAAAATTGAAACGTGCGGATGATTTGAACGAGACAGAGTTAAAGAAGGTCACACCCACAATATGTTTTTGCCTACCTCGCTTCTTACCGCTGTGCCTCAGCACAAACTGTGTGAAAGTGATTCAACACTGTTAAGATGAAAGTTGTCATACGGACGTAGATTGGTGACCCCAAAACAGAAATATGATGAGATATTTAGAGAAACAATTTTTGTATACCTCCTCTCATAGAGTGAACATTGTATTCAACTTTTTTTTTACTTACTCTGTTAAGAAGGGTGTGTTTAGGTATATAAGTCTAAAATTCAAAAATAATGTTTATCGTAACCCTAAAGTCTAGAGACATTAGTTTTCAAAGTGCCCCCCCTATAATATTTAAGCTATCGATGCAAAATATCTGAAAGAAACTCTGAATATAGTCTTTAGTTAGTACTTTCACTGAAAATTATAACGAACAATGTATCAAAAATGGTTTATGAAAAATTTAGAAATAACTAAACCTTATCATGTGAGTGCCCAATACGCGCTTGGCTGGTTCTTATAGTTATGATTCAGAATGAATTATTTTATCCATTTTATATTTCGATTAAAAATTGTTCAATTTATTATCGATATCAAAATTAAAAAAAAAAATATTTTTATGTGACCGTGACGTAATTTGTATGTGACCGTGATGTAAACACTATTAGCCACTCATCTGTTACAAGGATTGTTACTACAAACAAAACAAAAATATACCTCCAACATAAAGGGTTAAACACAGGAACATAAAATGTATTTAAAACATGCGATCTGCGTCCGCACGGTGAATGGTTCGCGGACACGCATCGGTCTGCACAACGCCTCCATTTTTATAGTGCATTCAATACATACTTACCGATACGTAACATGCGGAAATATTTTTTTATGAATTGTGTACTCCGTACGTAATGGTAAGAATTAAAATTGCCACGAATATATTTGACACCAATCTGAATACCGAATTTTCGGCAAGG
The DNA here is from genome assembly GCA_034508555.1 of Venustoraphidia nigricollis. Classification (NCBI taxonomy): domain Eukaryota; kingdom Metazoa; phylum Arthropoda; class Insecta; order Raphidioptera; family Raphidiidae; genus Venustoraphidia; species Venustoraphidia nigricollis. Next base: position 8,265,283 of record JAVRKA010000006.1, read on the forward strand.
TCATATTCCAAAAGAAACGCAACACTGATCCTTTACAGGAGCGTAGCTACCGCCGTATCTGCCGTATCAATTATACAGGGCCCCCGGGCCATGGGGGCCCCCAACGTGCGTAAGCAAAATTTAATAAAAACTTCCCAATTTTTTTTTTATTTCAGAAATGACAAAAGTTAAAAAAAGCAATTTCCTATTTTCCCGTGTAAAGCGTGCGTTCAAAAGTTGGTAACACCCTACATCGGTTATCGCGGGCTGCGGGATTTCCCCGTTTAAGTCATTTACTTCACCGGGGGAAGGGCCCTCAAACAATTTTTTATACGGGGCCCCGCCAGGGCACGCTACGCTTCTGATCCTTCATTAAAGTTTTAAAAATCAAAAAGTACTAACACCTGCCGCGTACATTTTTCGGGAACTTTCCCTCCCTTCGTACCCACAATCTCCCACAAGAAACAACTCTAAAATCGTTGTCAATGTTTGATTGTATGAAATCAAAATAACAAAAATGGAAAAATATATAAATAATAATAATGACGTCGATCGGAATCGAACCTGCGATCTTTTAGGTGCGAAGCAGACGATATAGCAACTCAGCTATCACATAGTTGTGTATTGTACATTTTGTTTTCATGGTATCGACTAAATAAAATCAATATTGCATCCCGGGGGCTTACCGCTAATCATTCTGAATATTAGGCAAGGTGAAATTTCGAATAGCTTTGTATCGTAACTGGCTCTACAAGTAAATATAATCTATCTATTTTTGTGTCACGGTTGTGCGATTAAGTTGCTTATACATCAGATATAGGTAACAGCGTAAACCCGCACACTATTCGTTGAAATACACAACTGATGTCTCGCGAACGCGCGCGACTGTCGAAAACACTTCAATGCGAAACAAACACAACCATCGCTAAATCGAACACATGTTGTTTTCAAATCGCGCAATAGTAGTCAGATCGCGACGCAGTTGCTAACTCGCGTGTTTTTTATTCAAAAAGTAAAATGTGTGGGCTGGTCTAAGATTTTGAAAAAATCTAAGAAAAATGATTTGCATCTAATGGGGTAGTTGGGTCTGATCCAGTGCTACCCTGAAAATAAGCACGTTTGTATAACCGTTCAACGTGCCGTCAAGGTTTTTTGTGTATGCGTGCAATTACAGCAAACACAACGCCCACTATACACGAGTTTCCCCTATTACCATTTACCGTTTAATACTTTAATATACACCTATGCATACACTGAGTGTATCTCAACTGTTTTTTTCTCTCCTTTTATGCCATAGTTACATAATTATCCATAAAAGACAAATTTCCCTCAAGTTAAAGTTCTATGTATTTAACAACGCAAAACATTTCGCATGATTTATAGAAAGATGAATAGTGAATACCAAAATACTAAAAACAAATCATTACACTAGCAAATTCGATTATCTAAGCTGATGCAATTAAAAATTCCAACACTTCGCATGGAAAAATAGTCTAATTGCACAAAAGTCTACTACAAAAACTTTATTTATCAAGGCGATCGGTAGACCGCCAAGTTAGTCAGACAGAAGATCTACAAAAAACCCTTATTTACAGGAATACAAATGCAATTTGGCTTTTCATTTTTACACCGAGAGATGGCCTTACTGTAATCATTTTTACTTATTATCATCATAGTATTGAACATTTTCATAGTACTACACCTTATTTACACAAAGAGATTCATTTGACTTTTGTACGATCAGAGCTTGGACTATCAAATTCGAACGGAGTAACTGAGGGCTTGTAATAAAGAAGTACTGAAATGCTACGTAAACAGAAACACCAGTAATCAGAATGATTTTTTTTTGTCACTTTCTAACTTTAACATCACAAGTTAAAATGAGGCAGAAATTTAATAGGGCTATAAATTTTAACAATGATCATTAGAGATGGGAAAACGGGTCTTTTTAGTGATCTGCATCTTTGCATCTGGATCCCGTATGTGAGCCGGCTCACTAAACCGGTTCAAAAAGAGCCGAGTTCTGAATATGTTACTGCAGTCTGCCGCTGAGTTGCCTAGTTCAGTTAATCATATCACGACCTGTATAGAATCAAGAATGCATAGCCAAACATGTCATGCATGAGTCATTTGAGCTGACAGATGCATCAAAGCAAGAACTGATACGTAACTGTAAAATGTGCTTCTGTGTGTTAAATGTTTCACTGAGTTATGCGGATCCGTTGATCCGTCGGTTAAAAAAAAAGTGAGTCGGCTCTCACGGATCTTCTGTCGGAGTCGGCTCTTTGAACCGGTTCAGATCTGAGTTACCCAACTCTAATTACCATACAGAAATGCACGAACAGTTCTAATTTCAATTGAAAAAAATGTACTGATGAATCATTATTAAAGATGAATTATAATTTATGCGTAGAATTTTTTTATATAAAGGGTTGTGGTAAAGTGCATTGAACTATGCGGTCATTTTTAAAGTGTTTTCGACACTCGCATTTTTAAAAAGATGACGTAGCCATATTACTGCTGTAGAGGGTATGAGATGATTTAAATTAATATTTATTATTCTCTATTATCGATTATTTTCTGTCTCACTTCAGTTTTAGCAAGAGGGATCTTCCAAAGCTTAGCGCTGTGTTCTATACAAATTGACTCATTTATATAGATGCGACGGCGTATGTAGGGTGGCTGGCATACAGTAAAGCCCACTTTACACAAACTAATTTTTAATACCGTTTGAAGTGAAACTTCTTATATTCAAACAATGAGATTTTATTACCTACTGTCAAATATACATTTTAGATACATGTAGTACAGTGGAAAATAATAACATCACCAAAGTATTATTCATATATATATAAGAAGTTTCACTTCAGTTGTGTGTGCCACAGTGGCGGTTGTGAGTTCCAAGGTTGGTAGTGCTAATACATAAAAGATTTGTTCTTATACACAGGGGCATAAACTGAAAATTTGTTGCGAATCAAATTACATACGACGTCTTTGATCGGGTTCATTGTTGATATTTCATAGGTATAACTTAAGCAAGAACTGCATGGGTGAATGTGTTCAATAGGTGACCGTTTCAAAAAATAATTCTGATGATTCAAAATGGCACTTTCTTTAAAAATCTGTATACGTGCCGATAACATAGTTTCCATTTTGAAACGACACTAGCAATTTAGCTTGAAAAACCAATTTAAATAAATCGATTGTTTTTCTGTATATAGTCTGCATCATAATGAAAAGTTTAACAACGACAGTACATTCCTCCAGTATGCATAAAAAGATCTAAGGTCATTGCCAATACATTAAGATTTTCTGCGTTCTGTAATAGCAATGAGCTTCAGGATTCATATAATCCATAGATCTCTACTATTTTCGGGTCAACAATAATAATGTAAAACAGGCTTAAGGGAGACTCCGTATATTATTTAGTGGGACAAAAGGAATATACATACATAAAATGTTCATTTTTTGTTAAATCTTGTGACATTCAGATGACATATCTAAATGTCACAAATTCTTAAATATATATTGTTTAACCACTTTGACAAAAGGCAGTCAGAATACCGTATTTCTCTTGTTTTCGCAACAGATATAATATAGTTTCTTTTGATCGCACTGTACATGCACTGTCTTAGAAAATAAGTGCTTGGTTTTAATGACTTAAAAGTTATAAGATACAATTAAATGCGTCATTAACAGGTAAAAGTCGAAAGTTTTCTTCGCGACATATTAAATAAATTTACGAGTTCCATAACGTAAAAATATTTATTTATTAGTTTTTACGTAATGTTTGCAAAACATTATAGCTTGTCCCTCAACGCAGTTAGTCAATAATGAAATTTTACATTAAGTTTGTGGGAAATCAAGGATAATTAACGATTTTTCTGTACTTATTTATTTCAACGTTTTGTAGAATCATGCTCAAAGATTATTATAAATTATTAATTTCAGAATATCTAATTTATTATTATGATTTCATCATACTACTTTTAAAAACTCCCAGTTTCCTAGTTCCAATTTGAGAACTGGTGAAAGTATCACATCATTGTATTGCATTTACATTTATCATTAAAATAAAAATAAATTTAATAAATGAGTTGACATTTGGCCCTGATAACATGGTAATTAGTTGTTCTAAAATAGAAATAATATATTTTTTAAACATGATATTAATCGTTTCAAAAAAAAAATAATGTACCAGTAGCTAGGGGATTTTTATTTAGCACTAAGAGGCATTATGCACTGAGAGAGAGAGAGAGAGATTGTACATTATAGATGCTTGACAACTAGGCCTTAAAAACCTAAAAATAACAAATTTAAAATAACACAAATTTTTATAGTAATTTATTCTTTAGAGTTTAGAGCTTTAAAATTTCTCTGAAATATTTATTTCCTGTTTTGGCTCCTAAGATATAATTGCTTATTTAAAAAAAAATGTACGCCACTGATAAAAAAGTTACCGATGGTTTCTATGGCCATTAAATTTCCGGCAATAGTTTTAATTTAGTAATGCATTTTCTATAAACGTAGAAGCAAGGTAAGAGGTTTGATTGCGGAGAATTATCATTAAAACAGTCCAGCTAAAAGCCATGTCAAAATCCCTTGAGATTGTTCTAATTTTCTAATCAGTTTTAATAACATACTTCCCAACAAATGCAGCGCCTATTTAGTCATGTGTTACAACCTTACAGGGTAATGTTTGGTTGTTCTTTGCGAATACAAGCTTCCAATATGAGAAAAGTAGTCGGGTAAATGAATTTTAACCGACCAATTTTCATATTGGACGCTCTTTTTTCTTTAGATCGTACATAGTGACAAGGGTATATTCACATTTCAAAAAGACGAAATAACTACGAGTTAACACTAAGATACTAGAAGTCTGTATGTTTAGTGCTTTTGTGTTAATAGTAGTCGGGATTTCGTTAATTTTTTTTACGCTTTTCAGTTTTCTGAAGCTATATTTCTTTTGGCACGACATATTGAATTTGAACTAACATCATACACCCACTGTTAGATTAGATTAGATTAGAAAAGAGGGCGAGAGGATTTTTATTCCTCGTCAACACCGCGACCTTGATAGATCTATTGTGTAGCCCTGACTCATTTATATCTCTATGAGATTAAGGCTTTTGATAAAGCCTAGAATTGCTTTAAGATCTGTGTCCCATACCTGATCAGGTGTTGGGAATGGGACACCCACTGTTACTCATGAGATTATGACTATCTACATATCATTTGTAAAAACACGGCTACTCGTTTAAGTACTACAGTGACACAAACCGAATTGGTATGTATTTTGGATTTGAAAAGAGAAAAAAGTCTAGAGAGAAGGCACCCAATACGACTTATATAGTCTCGTGGGCCTGCAATATGCAGAAAGGCACCTGGTTAGCTGATTACAATTTAAATTTTAGATCATATTTTGAATGCAGATGACACCCAGATATTCCTGGCTAGCAGTAGAAAATTAGTGCGTAGACCATAATCAAAAATGTATACAGTAATTAGAAGTATATTTTACTGATGCTTGTAGCGTGCTATGGAAATATAAACATTTATTATATAAGTTGAAAAACATTAAATTAATGCAATTAATTAATAATTTTATGCCGTTTTGGTAAACATATTAAATAGGGAATCACTGGACTATATGTATATAATCTACATAAATACTCCCGTGATATATTCAGTGAAGAAAAATTATAATGAAAAAGTGAATTTATTACGTTTTTAACTTTTCTACATGATGTTATAAAATATCATTGCGTGCCGTAACTGCGATTTGAACATTTTAATTTCAAAAATTACTGAGTGTTAATCAAATATGGCAGTTTAAGAATTTTTTAACCGTATTTAATACGCACCGTTATTACATTCTATATATTTTTAACCTACAAATTACAGTTAAAAACTGCTTATTTGATTACAAAAAATATTTGATCAAAATTGCCATAAATCAAAATATTTTCCATATATGAATGAATTCATTGTTACTCATATCAAAATTACCAAAAATCAAGGCTATGTAGGCCCAGTACCAACTCGCGTATTTTTAATTTATTATATAATTGCCATTTTCTAGAGATGGGAAAAACGGGTCTTTTTAGTGATCTGCATCTTTGCATCTGGATACCGTATGTGAGCCGGCTCACTGAACTGGTTCAAAAAGACCCGAGTTCTGAATATGTTACTGCGGTCTGCCACTGAGTTACCTAGTTCAGTCAATCATATCACGACCTGTATAGAATCAAGAATGCATAGCCAAACATGTGATGCATGAGTCATTTGAGCTGACAGATGCATCAAAGCAAGAACTGATACGTAAGTGTAAAATGTGCTTCTGTCTGTTAAGTGTTTCACTAAGTTATGCGGATCAGTTGATCCGTCGGCTCAAAAAAAAGTGAGTCGGCTCTCACGGATCTTCTGTCAGAGTCGGCTCTTTGAACCGGTTCAGATCTGAGTTACCCAACTCTAATCGAGATTATAAACCTTCAGGTTCGAAGGTTTTATAATCGAGAGCCATGGAAATGGCATATAAACAATACCATTCCTATATGATATCGGGTATTAATAATTAATAGCGCCATTGTTTCTTTGTTGTAGAGGAAACCCATTTTTGTTATATGCAAGTTTTTCATTGCATATTTCTTAGTCATAAAAACAACCCTCAAAATTTTATTTTCATTAGACGTGGGAATATGGACATATGTCCATTGTGATGATGATCTACTAGCAATATATAGTGGCCATTTTAATAAAAAAGAAGATTAAAAATTAGCAAAGAAACCATGTAATGCACCCGCAAAGCGCGATAAAGAAACTCTTCTTCGTATTATTAACCTCATATCACTGTAGATAGAGATAGAAGAAAAAGAAACGTATATTTAAAATCTGTTTTCCAAATAATATCCACCTTTCTCTTTTTATTTCTCGCGGAGTTTATAAATTACAAACGTCAAAAAATATGGCTGGTAATTTTTTATTAGTAATTTGTCTCCCACAGTAGCGTACCGCAGATTGGGGATTATTATTATAAAAATATTGATTAAAAGTTTTTTATAAGTAAATAAAATTGCCAACAGTTTTCAAGTTGCAGGCATGGTTGACATTTCTTATAAATTTACAAAGTACATACAACAATATCTATAAAAAATAAATTATAATAAAAATAACTTAAAATTAACAACAGATTAAGTGAATATGTTTATAAAAAAACTGAAGCAACGTTTGTCGTAAAATATCAATTTTATAATTAAAATTAAATAAATTGTCTTACACAAATTCATGGACTGTTTCAAATTATAATATAGTTTGGTGAAAATAATTATACTTACACCAAAGAAGATATTTTTTTTTTCAAAAATTGAGAACAGTCGTATAAATTATAAGTAATAAATAAAACGATGCTAGAAATATAACTGATTTTGGTATTGAACTAGCTGATTTAATAGTTTAAATATAAGCTCTCATGGATTGAATTTAATTTAATTCTAAAAGCGAATGATTCGTGCTGTCATTGATAGTACATATGTGGACATAATTTCAAATCGATCAGATAAGTAAAAGTTGTTCAAAATTGACTTGCTATATTTAACCTAAGTTGACAAACATATATATGTGAAGTTGAATAATAGCTCGTAATAAATAAGACATCAAATAAATAAATATTTTTCTGAAAAAGCAATGATTTAAGTATCTGAAGCAGGGTTGTAGATATATTTTTCTCAACGTAATCTGTTGTAAAAAACTTAAAAAATAACTTAAAAAATAATAAAAAAAGAAATAAAAAACATCGAGAAATACGTACATGACTGACCTTTGACGTATGGGTTCGCAAACTAGATTCGGTAGCGAACCCTTTGCCACAGATATTACAATGGAATGGTCTGTTTTTGGCGCGTTCAACCTGAGCGTCGTGGTTCCTCAGGTGTTGTTGTAAGTTGGACAGTTGAATGAAAGCGCGACCGCAGTCTGGCAAGTGGCATTTATACGGACGTTCACCTGAAACAGAGAGCAGCCATAGAAATAACATTAAATGCCCAGAAAGTACCCTTTTAGGTCCCAAATTTTTAAGTAGTAGTGCAGTATTCAGATACGAGACATAGCAAACAACATACTTGCTAAAAATTTTTAAATATAAAGATAATTTGTAATGCACTGAAGCGTTGACCAATAATGTTGTTTTCTTTGCTTTGTTTCTTAACAGCAATACTATTTAACATCGAATTTTTCAGCGTATTTTTATTAAAAGTACATGTTACCTATAAAATATCCCCTGCAATTTTTATCTCAAATCCTTTTCCCTTGCGCCTAAAACGGTTACAGCTCTCCTGACACTATTTTTAAAGCTAAATGGTTCAGGTAAACACCAAATGAAGAACCAAGAATTAAAACTTACAACTTTTTAAAAAACATTATAAAATACGTAGCTTTCACACGAAGCCAAACATTTTTTTCTAGGATTTGTAGTGTGATTTTTGATCCGTTATTTGGCGTTTATTCGAACTCTTTTAGCTATAAGGATAGCGTCGGGAGAGCTAGAACCGTTTTTTGGTAATGGAAAGGAGTTGTGATAAAGAGTGTAAGGGGTATCAGAGAAACATTGAACGCAGCAATTTATTAAAGTTGCTGTTTATTTAAATGTCACGTATCGTCATGCTAGCTCCGCTAACGTTAATATACTCGTCCATCATAGCAATTTTGACGTCAGCGGAGTTACGTGACGTCACATGTTGTTAAATATCACATTAACATTAATAAATTATTGCTCTTCAATGATTCATTTCTTGTTTCCCAGATTGTAAAATTTTGTACAAGTTGACATACGTTTTCGGTCTGCATAATAAAAATTCGATGAAAAATTTCAAGCAAGTGTACTCTATCGAGATGATTTTTTTATTTTTTCGACAAAATGTTATTTTATCTTATTATTTTTTATCTTATTATTTTGAGACATAGCTGGCCTTAGAGATCAGGGAATGGAAAACGATTTTTATTTCTTTTCTCACTCAGTGGCGTAGACAGAAAATTAACTTATATTTAGTTTTTGTTTTTTTTTTTTGAAAACAATGGATAAATTTTTAATTCATTATTTAAATTAGTTCACCCTTTCAAATTTCAACAGTATAAAATGGCAGGTTATATGCATTATTGAAGGATGCAGATGCATCCTTGCATCCCCCTTAACTACGCCACTGTCCTTACCTTAAAATTACACAGGACAGCGACAGGATAACAAGATGCCCACTTTTTTTTTTGGGAGACAATTATTCCAGAACCAGAGTTTAAAAAACGACTGACATGTCGATCTTGAAACTATTTTTTAAATTTTATTTTACATGTTTAACCCGTACAATTAATTTTATATATTAATTAAAGTATACTTTCTTAAGAATCCGATTTTTTATGTTAAGACATTTACAATAAAATTTTGCGGGCAAAGTTATGGAAAATAGCCTATTAACTATTAACTATTGCTATTTTTTTAATTCTATACTATTATTATTTTGTCAGTTTGCAACTTTATACTGTGTACCACAAGAGTTGTGTTTTGATTTTTAATATGGTAGAAAAAAATAACTTTTGTTATTTTCTTTACTTAACCTATTTTTTTTTTATTTTCCCATTAATATCAGCAAAAATCGCTTTTAATCCTAAATTATCTATATTATTCAATAAAATGTTTAGCATAAATTTTATTTATTACAGTTTATTTAACATAAAAACCAATATTCAGTTCGTATACCATTATAAAAATATAACCTCGTTGAATTTATATCCACAAAAAAATCATATATGTGACAATCCCGTTTTAAATATATCATTATAAAAAATATGTCATCAAATGTCGACACATAAAATACATAACCTGCCAATGTAAAACACAAAAACTGTCACCGAAAAAAAAGCGTGCAACCGACCACACATGTACAAAAAACAAGCGAAGAACGATGAAAACAATCGAGTTACGCATATTTTATACGTATCGACTTCTCCTTAAGACATATTATATTAGTACTGTAGAAAGATATCATCACCCAATCGGCCACATCAATAAGTGTAGTATGGCAGATTGTTGCCTATATGATCAGTAACAAATTGTTCAACTACGACAGGTGTTGACCGATGAAGGTATACACATATCCTTGTAGTTTTTTTAAGACAATTATTATAGGGTAAGTGTAGGTGGAAAAGAACAGAAGATCTACAAGGTGAGGCAAGTACACCAGAGTCGATATAGTCTGATGGTTTTTACACCCAGGAATTAAAACTAATCCAAAGATTAATTACTGAATTACTGAACGTATTGTCAGGGACCTTAGATTGTGATCATACAATTACACTTTTTTACATGTCCAATAACAGTATTACATCGTTGTTAAACTTTTTTTACTGCAGAACATTGGATTATACTAGAGTTGCCATCTCTAAAATTTGGCAACCAGGACAAGACGCGTGAAAACCCCGGATTTTAGAGCCCAAAACCCGGACATGTCAACAGGATTTTTTAAACATAGCCAGTGTAATAAAAAACAGTTGAAAATGTCATAAATCACCTTTTTATTTATTTTCAAACTTTAAAATTAAATTTAGTCATATTTTATCATCATTTTATATGTACCTAACAAAACAGAATCTTGTTACAGTTTGTTACAAATTGTTATAATCAGTTAGAATTTTTTTATTCTTAAATTTTTAAGCCCGAACTACAAATGAAACCCTGCCCGGACGCCCTCTAGACTAGGACAAATCCGGGGATGGCAACCCTAGATTGGACACACATTGAAAATCAAATGACTGATCTACATAGAATAAGATCATTTTGGAAGCTAAATTTTGATCAAAATGTTTAGATAAATGTTGTTTGGAAGAGGTAATTGTTTTAAAGAGTGTATCGCTACTAGCGCTCCTAGTGGTTGGGTTACTATACAATAATATATTAATTATATTATAATAATATAATTATTAAGTAATAATAATTAGTGATTACTCGTATGTCTTCCTAATAGTAAGTACTTTCGTTTTATGGTTTGGAAGATAAAACTACTGTAAGTACTACCCTTTTGTTCTTACCCAAAGTACTTTTTAACTGCTTCTTATGTCAAATAGTATTCAGTACAACAGTACCAATTAAATCCTAAATTTATTTTTTGAGTTCTGATATAAATTTTTTTCGTAACGTCGATATAAACTACCTTACACCTTGTTTAAAACTTTGTTCTGAGAAATCATTAAACATTTTAGGATCTTTTGAGAAAATCGAGATCCTAGATTGAGTTTACAAACATGTATATTTTTTTAATATAATAAATGCACAATTACCAATAACTAAATTTCAAAGTACACCCTGTATATGAGTGTATAAGCGTAAAGGGTTAATTATTTATGCCTATATGTACTGAACTAAAACATGTATTACAATGTGTCTGTGAAAATCGATTGTGTTACATTATACTAAATTGTAGTTAACGAAAACAAAAAAAGAGAGAAAATAAAATAATTCTTTCGACAATAAACCAGCTGTTTTGATATCAAAACATCATTGGTTACGTTTACATTAACTTTTCTTTGACCGATTTAACACGGTTCTTATTAAATAAAGATTAGTAAAAGAGAGCTATCTTTTTAAGAAAAGATTTTGTTTCGTAAAAAAGGAAAAAACAATAATTTTCGGTGTTTGATCGGTACTTTAAAGATAAACCAATATTTCTTTAATGCGATTTTGGAGAAAAACTTTATTTTATATTAAACTATAGCTGTCCGGTCCGGTTTCGTCCGAGTAGGTTTTGATTTAGCAGCGAAATAATCAAGAACAACAAATCTTTTTCGCTTTACTATAACTTTTATAGTTTAAGCAGCGCCAAAGAGCGAGAGAGAGGAGGGAGAATTTACAGATTACAGATGCATGACAATTAAGAACATTCGTATCTCTACATAAAAGAACTCTCTCAACAACATTTGTCTCTGAAAAATAACGACATTAGAAATGGGATAACTTTTGAGATAAAAAAATATAAAACATTATTTTTAGTGCAAAAAGACGACCTTAAAATACTTCATATAAACTTTTTTTTGTGAATAAAAGGAACAACTGAATTAATAGTCTGAAAACGTATTATTAAAAGTGCATAAAAAAATCAGTACTGACAAAAATAACACAGCAGAAGGTGTGTTATTATTTTTTTTATAGACAACTATGAAAAAAGGGTTTGATACAAAATATAGAGTACTCATTACACTAGTTTCCGTTTTGTTTAAAAATTACAAAAAAAATATTGGTATTCACGTTTAGATGATTTCTTGAGATAATTTGTTTATATTTAAATAAATAACTGGACACAAAGGATTTTTTTTGGGCAAAAATGGCTTCAAAATTGTAATCTAGATAACAAACACTTGTCACGACTTGGATTAGGTTATAGCTTAGATTGCATAACAAGTGTTTTTTTTAAAACGAGTTGGAGGCGAGAGCGCCGAAAACGCGGTTCAAAATCCTCGCCCGAGTTTTTAAAAGAAAAAGCCTCCTTACACTTGTTACGCACGATACTTTTTGTAACGAAACCATATACACAGATATGCGTAAGAAGTGGCGGTCGTGTCTAAAATGACGCAAAAGAGAATCCCGGGCCGAACAAGGACTTGTTAACGGATTATAACGCGAATATTAACATATGGGAAAATCGTGGAAAAACACAATTTTACATGTCTTTATATTTCTGATAATTTCCACAAAAACTACATAATTATTATTTTCATCATTTGGGATTTTTCACTATAAAAATGGATTTTTAACGTTTGTGAAACTCAAAATAAGATTTTTTAAATATGAAGATTATTATTCTGGTGGATAATTGGATTCCTAACTTATTAACTTAACTTCATGCGCAAAAATGCAAGGCATAATATTAAAATTGAAACACAATATAAACCAGATAGGCCTAAGTGTCAATATTGTTTGTTACGAAGCCTATTTATAACGCCTGAAATTAAAATAAAGGGAGTTATTGAATGTTATTGAATTCAATCAATAAAAGATACATTGTAGAGTTATTCAATTCTTTAAAACCAATTAAATCTTTTATTAAGAAGGAAAAAGTGTCGACAAGCAGCTTGAGATGAAGAAAAGAAGGATGAAAATTGCAAGAATTATATAAAAACTTTTCTATTATAAGAATTTAATTACTTGAGAAAACAGCAGGAAGATTTTTTTAATATAAGAAAAGCTAAGAATTTGTATTAATGAAAAAAAAAGAGTTGTGCAATCAGAATTCAATTGTGAATGACAGCTTATATTAATAAAACCATCTTTTTTTTATTTTTAATCACCACTTTGAAGCTGTACAAATATTATAATGATCATTAAAATATATATGTTTCATTTTAATTAGATACTTCAATAAAGATTTAAAACTCGTTCCAATATTTTTATAAAGTATAAATAATGAAAGTAGGTGTAAATTACTGTGTTAAAATGAGAAAAGTGAAACTGACTTAGATTGTATAAGATGCAGAAATTATTTTTCTATTCTAATCATGCGTTTCATATTCTGGTTCATATTTTTGAGAAATCTAAAATGCCCCGTATTAAAATTTATATTTTCTATACACTTTAATGTAACCGAGCTGGGTAGTGGTGACAGCACTAGACTCGCATTCGGGCGGTACCGGGTTCGAACCCCGGCGAGGGCAGATGTGGCTGGGACTTTTTCCTACTGCCTCTCGCCAAAAAATGGTAATTCCTGTACCGGCCATCTTGATTGAGGTTTTCCATGGTTTCCCTCAATTAATTACAGATAAATATCGAGATGGTTCCTTATTTGAAGCCATGGCCGATTACCTATCAAACTTCTAGTTCAAAAATTACCTACCTTATCCTAATTTCCTATAATTCCTTCATTCACCCATTGCTATTACATAAGTTGAAGTTGTAAAAAAATGTAGAAAATAACGGGAAGTGGTAGATGAAAAATAGTAATGGTGCGAATGGCGTCTGTTATGACATAAAGTCGAGAAACGGACGTTAAACGCATTATTATTATTATTATTATTATTACTACACTTTAATGTCAGGAATGTGATTATCAAGATTATAATAAGGGCCAGTCGTTTTTTAAAACTACATAATCGAAGGGTGTAGAACTGAAAGTTTGGAAAATACTAAAAGATCTGAGAGATTTTAAAATAACGCGAAAATCGATATTTTTTTAGATGTTGCAAATTTACTGTACCTATAGAAAAAAACATCCTAATTCAAATACAGCTAAGACAACTTCTCTCTTTTGGTTAATAAGAGAGAGATGCTCAAATGAGTGCATTTCACTTTAAAAGTCCATATTTTCTAAACAAAAAGTGTGCTCAGTGAAATTAACATGCCACTTTCTACAACTCGCAAATTTGAAAAATAATTAATTAATTTAGAGCTATTACCTATATCCATAGTTTTCAATTATCTGTAGTTTTGTTGGAAGACAAAAAAGCAGCGATAATAAATTAATAAACTAAATTGTTCACGAAACAAAAAGTAAACAAATCATTCATCAAATTATCAATGGACAGCCGGTGTGATCATTTACATTCACAAGACATGAAGCTTTTGGTCACAGTATAATTTACATAAGACATTAAACAACTGTGCTCGGTGACCCAATGCGCAATGTGTATGAAAGATACGTTAAACTGAAAAACAATAAAAAAAAACAAACATAAAAAACTGACCATAAGGTGGTTACATGAACCGACAAATAGAAAAGAAAAAAAAACCCGGGTCGCAGTGCCAAAACCCTGCCGACAATATAGTGTATTTGCTGATACAGGCCTTGTGGCTTTATCATGTGAACTTAAGGTGATTGTTGGGCAAAATAAAAAAATTAACTCCTTAATACACCCCTTAAAATTACATTTTTTTCTTAACTACACTATTATTGTCGATCGAACGTCTACACCAAAATTAAAAACACCTTTCAGTAAATAACTCACTATCTGCAAACTTGTTTTCAGTAAATTTGAAAATCCGGTCCTGTCGGGCCGATTTTATTAAAATCTTAGGAGCACTTTTTAATTGCTATTAAAGGGTTAAATTTCAATTTTGAAACGATTCTGAGAATTTTTTAGGTATTTTTGGGCCAAAAAACTTTTTTCAACCCTTAAAAACCACCCTTAAAATGACCCGATTGGGCCTATTTTAAATAGGCTTCGTGCAGTGATGGATTCCAACATGTGTATCAAATTTAGTTAAAATGAATTAACTCCTTCGAAAGTTATTGCCCGTACACATATATACCTATATATATATATATATATATATATATATATATATATATATATATATATATATATATATAAACATTTTCAAAAATGGTGGCAAAGTGTTTAGGAGGTTATGAAACGTCGAGAAATTTTGGTCCGACCCCTAGGTCCCGCCATCCGACCGATGCCAATAGTGTATGTTGCCATATGGCAAATACACTAAAAAACACCTACTATTGATATTTTAAAGGGTTATAAAATATGATAGTCATATAATAATAGAAACATATGGTTTATAGTTGTTACTTATAGAGCTATTGTTTTTATTCAGTTGTTTTTTCAGTCAAAAGAAAAAAAATTGACAGATTTGATTGATTTAAACGGGTCAGTAGCGCATATGGTCGCACGGAAGAGAAATTATTAATATGAATTATGATTTGAAATATTCTAAGGAACGTTCAACTACCCTACAATGATTTTTTGTGATGCAGATGTTTCTAGTTTTAATTTGATCTTATTTTACGTAGTGATCGATATTGAAATCTCGTTTCATAATAATCGATTTATTTTCATATTGACATGTGAAATTATGTATACGTATTTAAAGATACATTTTTGAAGTTTAATTTCTTTTCCGATGTATCTATTTAAAAAAAGTAAGAAATCGAGGGGAAGTAGAATGTAACAAATTAAGGGGAAGTTAGTTTGTCCCCTAAATTACATGAAACTGACAAGGACAGAAGTGTATAGTGTGTTGCATTTTGATTCGCAAAATAGTAAGACATATAAACTCAGTGCTTGGGAATCTGACGTTTAAAATTACGAACAATTGAAGTACAAAATAATTTCTGTAATTTGACGTACATAAAAACTAAAGAAGTTAAACTTCTTATGTGAGCTTATGAGGGTGAGGCTCAATGTGTTTTTTTAAATCAGCCCCTTAAGAGTGAGGGGATCAATGTTACTTTTTGTATCGAAAACGCGCGATTTAGAATCAGACTATTACGTTTGTATTTCTGGTGGTACATTAGTTGTGTATTTTAGCGAAAAGTGCGACTTAACCGCAAAAAAGGTAGCCTTTTGAAATTTGCAACAGCCACGGCAGAAACACGCTACAATCACCTCTTTTCGACTGCAGATGAGCCAGACGCCGATGTGTCACGTGACAAGTTCGTTCATCTCGCACTAATTCAAGCCCATTTAATCGATGCTTGTGACATCTGTCGTTGTCGCATGTCGTCTTTCATCGCGGTTGCAAATTTCAAAGGGCTACCTTTAATCGAAGAACGTAAGGACTGGAGACTTCCAAATATATTCTTTAACGCTTTTTATCTGTTTTTTTTTTTGCCTAATATTTTTCATTTTTAAGAGGGTATGTATCAGTCTTTAAATATGAAAAAAGAGACTGTATATTGCACCGCACATTACAGAATTAAAACTGGCATAATTGTAAAAAAATGACATCCTCCGCGGGAAACAAATCTATACGACCTTTAGTTACGAGGCAGAAGCGTAGCGTGCCTTGGCGGGGCCCCGTATAAAAATTAGTTTGGGGGCCCTTCCCCCGTTGAAGCAAATGACTTAAACGGGGAAATCCCGCAGCCCGCGATAACTGATGTAGGGTGTTGCCAACTTTTGAACGCACGCTTTACACGGGAAAAAAAGAAATTATTTTTTCTGACTTTTGTCAGTTCTGAAATAAAAAGAAATTGGGAAGTTTTTATTAATTTTTGCTTACGCACGTTGGGGGCCTCCGTGGCCCGGGGGCCCCGTATAATTGATACGGCAGATACGGCGGTAGCTACGCCCCTGTTACGAGGTAATCGTTCTATTTCGTCGCCACCTTGGTTAATGTTCTAAAGCCGGTTTTTATAGTATACAGTATACGTACGTTGCGACACGTTCGTTACTCATGAATCATTTTTACCCTAGCGTACTAAAAGAAGTTTTACTTGACAAATAGTGATTAGCGTGCAGAAAAATAGATAAAAACTTGTTTTTAAAGTACAAAATTGGAAAAAACGTGAAAAATGCTTGAAGTACAAAATAATAATACCCTTCTAGCTGCACCCACTATAGATAAAAAATAAATAAGCAGTGCACGTGTACAAACGCAAAATAAAATAATTGCGCGTATTTAAGGTACCAAATTGGACAAAAAAGATTATCTGTATACTTGGTTAGGTAGGTACAAATAGAGTTGGGTAACTCAGATCTGAACCGGTTTAAAGGGCCGACTCCGACAGAAGATCCGTGAGAGCCGACTCACTTTTTTTTTGAGCTGACGGATCAACGGATCCGCATAACTCAGTGAAACACTTAACACACAGAAGCACATTTTACACTTACGTATCAGTTCTTGCTTTGATGCATCTGTCAGCTCAAATGACTCATGCATCACATGTTTGGCTATGCATTCTTGATTCTATACAGGTCGTGATATGATTGACTGAACTAGGTAACTCAATGGCAGACTGCAGTAACATATTCCGAACTCGGCTCTTTTTGAACCGGCTCAGTGAGCCGGCTCACATACGGGATCCAGATGCAAAGATGCAGATCACTAAAAAGACCCGTTTTTCCCATCTCTAGGTACAAAATTAAGCAAACTCTTTTGTCTGTGCTTACGTACAAAATTAAGACACAAAATATCTATATACTATACGAATATATAAGCACGTGTAAAATCACTTTTAGTACAAAAAGAAAAACAGTTCGTGGTTGGGCCATCTAAATCTACATATGTACCAAATTTTTTCGTCCAGTAGATTTGGAAAAAATGAGCTATGACACACAGACAGACAGATAGGCATGAGATGACCTTATAAGGGTTTCATGGGATGTACGGAACTCTAGTGACAAAATTTTGTACCTATAACACTTCCGGTATACAAATGAATCGCTCTAGCGGTACTTCCATTTCTATAGATAAGCTTAATAATAATTGATGATTGATCAGTGTTTTTTCTGCTATCTGATTTGTTCTTTTCAGTGTCAGTTTCATCAGCTTATCTGATTCATTTGCTGTACATATAGGAGCTATATATATGTTCTCACATATATAAACCCAAGCTATATAAACCCAAACGCACACAAAGTGTCAATATATATGCTGCATACACGGAGTACCGGATGCAACTAGATGCAGTGGGGAGACCGGGGGTTCAAATCATTCTGTGGGCGTTTCCCGATCATTAACACATGACGTATGATCACATACAATACACACGAACAACACTGTATGTGTTGCGTACAGTGTGTTCGATAAGAATCAAGTTATCCTAGCTAGCCGACTCTAAGTTAACCAAACTTAGAGTATATACTTGAACACATTTCGAGCAATCCATAAGAGTAGCTCCTTAAATGACAGATAAAAAGTTTCACGAAAAGCTTAGTTATTGAGCATGGAGATCTAAATAAAAATACATAACCCTACTTTTGTCGCTGCCAAAGTCGAGTAAAAGAATCAGTTCAATGAGAGTGTAAAAAAACTTTAGTATGTTCACCTGAATGAATAGGGTAACATCAATGATCGGTAAAGGCAGTCAGTACAGCTTTTGATAATTGAAAGCCAAGCATTTTATGGCTCCCAGAGAGTTACAGATTGTAGATTATAGACGCTAATTGTGCAAGGCGTCTTATGTAAACGAAATGAAGTAAAAATAATTTTTTTTCGATTGCATTCCAAAATCCATTTAAGCAAAACGTATGTACTGTTGTCATTCATTCTAAAAATGTTCTGTTGCTTTTATATTGCGCCTCTCTCTCAGTTATTATGATTAAAAATGCACATTTTTTTCTAAAAGTGTGGACACCCAGTAGTATGTTATACAATATGACCAGAAAACTGTATTGATTGTATTTTTCCTTCTTGGATTCAAAGCGTATATATATAATATTGTGTACACTTTACATACATGCATAATTACGTATTGTATATGTGTGTGTGTGATTGCAGTAACATCAAAAAGTAGGTAACTTCTATAAGCTATAAGAGGCGACACTCAGCCATTACAGATGGGAAAAGCCGGTCTTTTTAGTGATCTGCATCTTTGCATCTGGATCCCGTATGTGAGCCGGCTCACTGAACCGATTCAAAAAGAGCCGAGTTCTGAATATGTTACTGCAGTCTGCCACTGAGTTACCTAGTTCAGTCAATCATATCACGGCCTGCATAGAATCAAGAATGCATAGCCAAACATGTGATGCATGAGTCATTTGAGCTGACAGATGCATTAAAGCAAGAACTGATACGTAAGTGTAAAATGTGCTTCTATGTGTTAAGTGTTTCACTGAGTTATGCGGATCCGTTGATCCGTCGGCTCAAAAAGAAGTGAGTCGGCTCTCACGGATCTTCTGTCGGAGTCGGCTCTTTGAACCGGTTTAGATCTGAGTTGCCCAACTCTATCAGCGATGAAACCAATTTTTGGTAAAAAAGACACCGGAAGCAATTTTCAGTGCTCCTAGATTTTCGGCCGCATTCGGACCAGTACGGATTATAGTGTTCTACTATTAGTAGCTTATAGACGTTTGACAACGTAGGCCATATAAACATATCTGAATTTAAAGGCATTAAAAGTTTTAGGGTTACAATCATTCTACTAGAACAAACTCGAACAAAACAAGAAAAATGCCACTGGCAGATTGTCGAAAGAAAACGGCTTGTGTCAGACTAATGTATTTTCAACAACATTTATTTTCAACAGATTTTACTAAGGTATTTTCAAATTTTTAGTCTCTACTTCTCCTATGCTACTCAGTCAATGGTAAAATACGTTTGACTACGTTAAATCTCAAATTAATAAAGGTGTTTCTAATTGACTTATGATTGTCATGAAGTGAGGATGTAGAATATGATGAAAATACAAGAGTCAGCCCCGATAGGTCCATGAGTCTACTGTGGATGCTATCACCGATCTGACCGTCGCCTCTTATAGAACTTCCGCTACTCTGATCGTAGCATCACACAATATATACGTACATACAAGTGATGGTGCATTGCACAGAAATGCAATGTTGCGTTGAACACGCATACGGATACGTGAAATGCGGATTGACCGAGAATTTCAATACGGGAGAGAATTACCTACGTGGCAACGCCATGTGCGGAAAAAACAATACATTGAAAAAATACCAGCCGACTAGGCGACAGGACCATTCAAACTCCAAAAATATTGGCATTTGATATGAAATTTTATGTTGCTTAACATTTTCATGGTTGATAATATGGTTTTACATGTAAAAATTAACCAAGATATGTTTGTCAACTACATAACTAAATCATTTTTGCAGATTAGTACTAATGTTTGTACGTCAAATTACAGAAATTATTATGTATTTCAATCGTCCATAATTTTAAACGTCAGATTACCAAGCACTGATTTTAAATGTTCATCCTTGTCTTACTATTTTGCGAATCAAAACGCAATACACTATAAGCTTCTGTCCTTGTCGGTTTCATGTAATTTAGGAGACAAACTAACTTCCCCTTTATTTGTTTATTCTACTTCCCCTCCATTTCTTACATTTTTCTAACATATATGTCGCTAAAGAAGTCAAAAATTGCAAGGCAGACAATTATATAATTGTAAATAGTTGATATTGAAAGCTATTAACAAAAAACGATTTAATTTGTAATCGATTTGATGTTTTCCATCTTATAAATTATGTTTCCACTAATAAAATTTTGGTAGTAAACTTTTGAACTCGGAATTGGTAAACATTAACACCACAAATAACGGAAAAAAACGTCTCAATATTGATTATTTTTTTATTTATTTTTTTAGAATCTTTTTTCAACAAATTTAACGTATTCGTGAATCGTACGAATTAAATGCATTAGTTTTATACTTGCTTGCCACCAGAACCTCCCATTTATTTATAATGATAGTTATGCACATCCGTTTTTATTGTACACCGTTTTAAGTATAAAATTATGAAGTGCAATAGTGCATTTAAATTTCGCTCTGATGCGTAAGTGCATTTAAGCTTTCAAACTAGCCTAAGGGTAAATTTTGTAACGAAACATTTGACCTTAAAGCACATCCATGCAGACACAACAAAATCAAATTTCACACGCGTTGGTAAATACAATATTGCTTTACCCACGATTCAGTTCAATTTCATTGGGTGAAGTAATTTTCGAAAATCTGATATCAGCTGAGGTAAAATTTCAGATTGTATAGGCGCCATGCAAGATGCAGCAAAAAAGCATACCTGATTACAATGAAGCCAAAAATGAAGGGTTACGCGTTTTACAATCCCTCAAAGTGCCTCAACTATACTGGATGAATTTTAATAATAATGAATGGCACCAATCGAGTCGTCTAAATGACACGAGAGGCACTAGTAATATTATTTTAAAAATATAAATACGGCGATAGTAAAATAAAATTCAAATTTTTTTATCCAGCTTTTGAAATTATTTTCATTCTAATCAAAATCTTTTCACTTGTTACATCTACACTATGCTTGTAATGAATAAACTCAAAAACTACTGTGCCGATTTAAAAAATTCTTTCACCATTAGAAAGCTACATTCACCCTGAGTAACATAGGCTATATTTATTGCTAGAAAATATTAGGGATCCTTACTAAAACTTTAGTAACGTAACCGAAGGTGTAAAAAAAATGCCATAAAACATCTTTCGTCGCATGCGCTGTGGAAACTATTGATGATACATCAAAAGTATGTTCTACAATATTAAAAAACATATCAATAACTACAAAAAACTTCGCGATACTATATGTCCGAGTATTATCGTTATGTCACATTAACCACTTTTTACATTTTAATAATCTATATAGATAAAAGACGATGTATATGTAATCTATGGACTCCAAACGGGTAGACCATTTTTGATGAAATTTTCGGACAATCTTTAGAATAGCCCAGCGGGTGATCTTCTGAAGTTTGGTAGCGATTGGAACAACAGCATTTTTAAAATTTCTTTTTGGGAAATAAGATTTTTCTTCGATTTTTGAACATTCACGAAAAAAAGCGATTGAATTCGCGCAAATTCAATACACGTTGAGAATTTAATGATAATGATTCTCATCTAATAATAATAATAATAATAATAATAATAATAATTTATTACAGCTAATAATAATAATACATTGTACCTATAGCTGATTGTCATACATAATACACAAACATTTTAAAAAGTTATTTTTACGAAGTCTTTAGTATCATAAAGGCATACATTTATTAAAATATTTTTAATTTTTGTTCGGAATTTTTTATAATTTAAATTTGTTAGACTTGGTGGCAGCGAGTTGAACCATTGCAAACTTTTGAACTGTCTGTTTGACACTATTAATCTGTGAGACGGAATGCTGATAATATTGGTGCTTCTAGTGTTGTAAGTATGAAAACTGTTTAAAAAATTGTGATTGTTTATGTTTATATGTTTATATTATATCTTATATATTACATTTACACCCGGGCGAAGCCGGACTGGGCCGCTATTTTAAATAATATTGTTGAGATAAACTTTTAATTTTTTAATTTATTAGAACCATCTGATTTACCCATCTCTCTATTTAACAGTGTATCGTTTGGGCAAAAATGTTATTATTTAAAAGCTTTTAGAACTAAAACTAAAAGTGTATCAAAAATCGTTAAAGTATCGATTATTACGAGAGACCACGTAAATCATGAGACAATGATAAAAAATGCAACTGTATATAATCACAGAGATTAGTTTTGCTGCTACTTTGGACTAATTGTACTACACATTACATATTCACACCTATTGGCACGGTTAGCTCCTACCTGTCAATATCAATTTGTCTGATTCACCAAGTTACAAAATCGAATGAACTATGAATCGGTGAACCCAAAATCGCATCTATCATTTAACACCGCCGCGCTAGTTACGTGTTCGAAACACACCCCAAAACATTTTGCCTTTGGACATCTGTTAATGACATTTGGCACGTACATATATTCGAAATTGTCGCAGACCATTAATTTACTTTCTATCTACCTTATGCTGCTGAAGGGCTTTATTTACCTAGCTGCTGAAATAATTTTTTAAACAAGCTTTTTTTCAGGACTATGAAAATAAGGTATTTCGCATGGCGAAAGAAACGGGACATATGGTGAAAATTATCCAGAACTACCCAGGTTTGCAAAGTTTCAAGTAGATCGGATATGTGGAAGCTGGTCAAAATTAGATTACAAATGAAATATTTTTTTTAATTTATATATGATTGTAGATTTTAAAACAAAAAGAGATCACCAATTTTAATTTTGATAATCGTCATAATTGGTTTCGTATTTTTAAAATAATGTCTTAAGGCTGTCGGAACGTTCTGAATTTAAGCCAAAAATAGAGCTTCGGCTGTCAAGTGATTGCAGACTTATTCGTCAACATTCTGCAAAAATTCTTTCTCTATAAGGAAGATAAAGGACAAATCTAGGTCTCTAATGGACTACTTTTGTAATTTATGTACGATTTACTAGAAAAAAGTTGGCAGTATTTGTACTAAAAAAACACACGTTTTCAATGTCACACTATGACCTTATTCGTATTTATTTCACAAAACTGTTCCATCACAAACCTAAAGTGACTCTTCCTTTTTCAGAAAAGTTTTTTAAATCTTCAAAATATTTCCAAAAATTAGAGTAATCAATTGACAGTGGCACCCTTGCAATAAGATTTTTTAGCCTCGTAGTTGGCACCAGCCAAAAATTAAAACGTGCGGATGATTTGAGCGAGACAGAGCTAAAGAAGGTCACACCCACAATATGTCTTTTGCCTACCTCGCCCCTTACCGCTGGGTCTCAGCACAAACAAAATTCAGAGCGTTCCGACAGCCTTAAGCAGCTATTATAATTTTCTTTTGTATTAAGCTAATACCTTATTAAAAAAGACTTGTTATAATTTAATTACTCAAAAAGTATTTTTTGCTAATTAACTAACAGTGTCTACCATATTTTTAATGTCAAATATTGCAGATAAAAACTCGAAATATTTAAATATGCTTTTATAAACCTACGCTGCTTTTTTAATACTGAAATATGTTTTCTCCTCCATGACAACTTTTATTAATTATTCCTAATCGAACTTTTGATTTTTTTACAAATGTAATTTGTGAATTTAATTTGTGGAAATTAATTTCCGTTTTGAATGAAAAATAGATGACTATATCTGCGCATATGTATTTTATTTGCTGCTAAACTCGGCGCTGCCTGTCACCATTTTATACCTGCTAGATTTTTTTTTTAATTTAACGGAATGCACTCCTAGAATAAGTCTCTATACAACCGTAAAAACAAAACTGAAATCGGTCCAGTCGTCCACGATAAGAAAATTGAATTGAAATGTTTAAAGTGAAACTTCTTTATCTGTTTGAAATTGTTTGCTACGTTAAAGGGGGAATAATTCAACGGCAGGGAAATACAAACGAAACCTTGATAACGCAAAATTGATAACGCATCAATGAAGCGAGTTCATAATTCTAAAAAAGTTTCACTTCCTCCGTGAGCTTATGTAGGTGAGGTTCACATGTTTTTTGATTCATAAACTAAACTGTACGATGTTTATTATCAAGGGATTATTTTTCGCGGGCAAATATTAAAACTTCAAAAAATTGATGTAAGGCTTCATTAATAAACAATTATGACAAAATACTGATCGAAGAACTGTGAATGAAAAAACAAATGAATTATTATGCTAGCCACGTTTTAAAAATAAAATATGTAAACAAGACTACCGCTGTTAACTACATCAAAGTTCGTTTTTTTATATTAAGTACAACTGATTATTTACAATTTATAAATTCAAAATAAATTATAAGTATGTTACTTACATTTGCAAATGCATTAACGATTCTTTGATACTTAACATAGGCAACGTTTAGAACTTACAAAACTATTTTTCAAGCTCTTCGTAAAGTGACCAAAAAACATTTTTTTTAAATAGTGCTTGCCTTCTTTCTTCAGGTCAGTAAGTTTGTTTTCACTTCATTTTCAAAATATTTGACAGTTCACTTCTGAACAAACGTCACTTCTAATCGTTGGTTATAAAAACAGTCAAAAAGTGATTTACTATGGTATTTGTTTTACTTTAGCCCACTAGTGCGTAATGATTCAGTTTACATGTCTGTATATATGAATGTATGGCAGCTGTTGTATAGTGGGTAGTGCAAAAACATATAAATATATAAAAAACAGCTTGGAAATGGAAAATTAACACATTAATATAATATTACATAATGTCAAAGATTGAACGTATATTATTTTGCTAATGGTATTTTAATTAGGACATTTTCCGTGAAACGTGAATAAAATAAATAAAAAAAGCAATTTGTTAGTTCAAACGATTCTGAAACAATTTGTGTGACATAAGAAAGCGAAACAAACTTAAAAAGAGAAAGAAGAAATGAATCTTTTTATACAGTGTAGAATATATAAAATATAACATGCCCCTGTCTGTAATAAAACGATTTAACACGATGTTATGGAAGGTAGGCTGGGACCTGACGACAGGAAAAATGCTATTAAGAAAAATTTCCTTTCTGTGAAAATATTACACGCGGTCAACGACGAAACGTGACGGGAATTTTTCTCGATTTTCAAGCGAAAAATTAGAGACCCCTTTTAACCACAATTTCATATATGCGTCAGTTTTTCTTTCAGATTTGAAAATTGTCTAAATATTTTCAGTTGTTTTTGGAAACTTAATTCTTCAATAGACAGCAAATAGAATAATATTTTTTATTAATAATATTGACTCTACCAACAGTAATAGAATATTAACAAAATAAAATTACTTGCAATATTGTTCAATAGTTTTATTTATATAAAAGACGTTTCGACCAACAGTTTTGGTCCTTTTCAATTGAAAAGGGCCAAAACAGTATTGCAAGTAATTTTATTTTGTTTATATTTTTTAACAAAATTGAAAATTATTTTTGAAATGGAAATTTGAATTACGATTGATTTTCTTTGATAGCTCTATAATTATAAGTTTTACTCGCTAATGTCATTAAAAATGTATTCAATTTGTTATTCAAAATTGATAATACATAGAGATTCACAGAAAAACCTATGCTGAAGTAGCGCTTGACGAATAAAAAATGTATGTACGAGGCAGAGAAATGAAGATACTCATTAAAATTTTGAATTATTGCTATAATAACGTTATCGACTTGTGGTTCAATTCTGCACTTCTCTACAAATAAAAATATATCAAAAACTTTTTCGCTGAATTTGAATTTATTGCTGATAAAAAATAATTTCATAACCAAGTATGAAAAATTGAGAATTTGACTCAGAAATAAAATGCCTGATGTGCCGCTCTTGTGCAATATCTACATGCTTTTAAATAAGAGCTAGGATTTAACACTAATTTGAAATATTGGACACATTATTTTTAAAGGCAGGTACTATTTCCAAACGATTTTTAACTTTAACATGCAATCAGCCCTCTTTATAAAATATTGCACACTTAAAAACAAATTCACACGGAAAATTTATATGTCTCAAATATTACATTTACAATTTTATTAAAAGGGACGTTTGAAATCTTTTTGACAGTTTTTGTTGAAGTTTTGCACATCCTGTCAAATAAAATTTAGTCCGTGTTTACTATTACTTTTGTTTACTTTTAAAACAGTCTCAAAAGTTTTTTGTCATATTACAAAAAAAAAAATAGATAGGTAAGTAGATAAATATTTGTTTCTTTCTAAAACTACGTCTATATTTTTTTTTCTTCAATTAAATATTAAAAGTCACAATATTTAAAAATTTGAACCAGTAAATTTTCGACTACAATAATGATTTCAAAAGCATTTTTGACGTCAGCGAAGCTGTCGTTTAAATAGCGCTTCGACTTGCTACAAAGAATCGTTCAATGTTTCTCAGATTTTAAAGTTTTGTTTAAATTCTATGCAATTAGTCTCTTGTAATTAATTTATAATAATAATAATAATGCGTTTAACGTCCATTTTTATGTCATAACAGACGCCATTCGCACCATTACTATTTTCTATCTACTACACTTCCCGTTATTTTTCTACATTTCTAAAACTTCAGCTTATGTAATAGCAATGGGCGAATGAAGGAATTATAGGAAATTAGGATAAGGTAGGTAATTTTTGAACTAGAAGTTTGATAAGTAATCGGCGATGGCCTAAAATAAGGAACCATCTCGATATTTATCTGGAATTAATTGAGGGAAACCATGAAAAACCTCAATCAAGATGGCCGGTACAGGAATTACCGTTTCTCGGCGAGAGGCAGTAGGAAAAAGTCCCAGCCACATCTGCCCCCGCCGGGATTCGAACCCGGTACCTCCCGAATGCGAGTCTAGTGCTGTTACCACTACTCTACCCAGCTCGGTCTTGTAATCAATTTATCTAAAAATGATTAAAATACTGAAACGAAATACAATTTATTTAATAAAACTACATTTTAATTTTTAAACAGGAAGGAAAATGTAAAGTATAAATGAAAGAGAATAAAAACGGACTACAAACGATCATAGAAAAAAATTGATACATAAATTTCAGGACATTAATTTTTATTAGTGTAACTTTAATGTCGTATTTTTAGGTGTAATGACTCGAGAAAAATTGCGGTTTTTCACATAAATTTTAACCCCTTCGTTTTATATACGGAAATATAGATACAATGTTCTTTGTATCCAACCTATGGACAAACAGACATTTAACTTGAATTCTTTATACAGTTGTCCATTTAGACATTACTTTAAAATTTTACCTTGCCTTTTTTAATTTCTGTAAACACCAGGGTTATCATATAATAATTTGAAATTCAAACGACGACTATGTTAGCGGCTATTCTCAAAGTTTTTACTATAATTTTTTTTTGCAACAAAATCGCATGTATTATGAAAATTGCATAACAAATTATTTTATAATTGGCAGTATTTATTTTAATTATTATTTTTTTCTGTCTTCGATATCTATTATTATATATTACTGTCAGGATGCATGCTTCAAATAACCTTTTATTTTTTTATAAATGCAACCGTATATAATCTTTGCATTTTTTATTTGTTTTTTTCGTTTAATAATGAAGTGAGAATAAAAATGTCGTTTGTTTCGGTTGAGGCATTAAATAAAGACGGTAATTATTATGAAGGGCTAACCCTTAATTTGCAGAATTTTCTACAAATTTTGTTCGTCAGAAATAAGTATACATGTAGGTTGATTAGCTCACCGGTCAAACTTTGAAATGAAAGCACATCTAATTTTAAGAAGAAAAAAATGTCCCATTTCACTTATTTAAAGAATTAAACATATACACATTTTTACTTGTTAATAACAAAACATTCGTTGTTTTTTTTTTATTTATATTATGAGCATCTGCTGAAGTTTGTCGGTAAGCTTGAAAAAATATCACCCCGTAAAATTACGTTTTTGAAAATTAGGTATCCAAAATTTGTAAGGAGTATTTTATAATTAAAAAGAATGTTTCATTAGACACATTTTTGGAACCATTTCTCTACTAAGGTTAAAATAGACTAAGTTTGAAAACGCATTTTTAAATTAAAATTTTCATTTTATATAGGTATTTTTATTTACATAAGGATTTTTAAAATAGTTTCCATTTATTAATCTTCCTTGATCGTGGCGTTCTATTTTTAATATATATACTTTGTATTATTCCTTAGGAAGTAGACTCTTAAACAGTCGGGTCAGTGGTTCTTGTGTTTTAAGTTAACACGGATAGAAACATATTTTATACTAGCGGCCCGAATTAAGACATATTATGCTGCAGTGGTTTTTCTTATAGAATAATAAACAAATTTGCCCGGTGTTGCTTTCTATTTATTATTAATAGCCGCACGCGACTGAGATACAACACGGCAGCGACAACAGTAGTGGAGTCTTCGTCTCCACCGTATTATTATCTTACCTCGCCACGCTGCGCCCCACTTCTATCATCAGCGCATGCGACGAAAGATGTTTTATGGCATTTTTTTACACCTTGGGTTACGTTACTAAAGTTTTAGTAAGGATCACTAATATTTTCTAACAATAAATATAGCCTATGTTACTCAGGGTGAATGTAGCTTTCTAATGGTGAAAGAATTTTTTAAATCGGCACAGTAGTTTTTGAGTTTATTCATTACAAACATACAAAAATACAAATCTTTCCTCTTTATAATATTAGTGTAGATATCAAGATAGATATATTGTCATATTTTACTTGTTTTTTATACATAAATATTGAAATTTTCTGAAGAATGTTTATTTGGTCGACTGTACGCGATGGTCAGTTTTCTGAATGAATGAGCTAAGTAAATGAAATTAAAATTAAATTTTTGCGCTGAACGTTTTTCGCTTATAGAGTAGATTTTTTGTTATCGGAAAAGATTCCCCTTGAAAAGAATTTGATTAAATTTTTTATTCGTATTATATCTCTTGTCTATCACATCATCATGTACAAGAGGAGCATCTGAAAACGCACAGATGAGGATGTGTTTCGATAGGGATGGGTCAACTTTCATTTCATACGTACCCGAAATAAATAAAACACGATTTATTAACTCGCCGACAGATGTTGACAGAAGCTAATACAATTTTAAGGGAAAAATGTGCATATTTTTTTATTAGATAAGCTTTCATCTGACTTTTTGTCGGTGAACTAATAAATTCCATAAAAAAGCTTCCGAAAAAGTTTCAAAAAATTGTTTCATAATCTATTCCAACAAAAAAACTGTATGACAACCCGATTGAAATTTACGTACAATTTGTATAGCCCTCTCGACAACCCATAATAATAGGATGCAACGTAGGTATGTGTTCTATGCATGAACAAGTATGGAGTCATTTTTTTTCTCTTTTCAAGTGGACTTTTTGTTTGGACGAGTCATTTATTCTCCATACAAATACTTATGTACTTAGGGTTGTTTATTTTCAATTCTTTTTTTTAATCAGTGGCATACTTTTTATATTTTCGTTCAAGTACAGTCGATGATATCAATTTTCAATTTTTTACGTTAGTTAAAAGCATGGAACACACTGAGTCAACGCGGTTCTACTCGGAACGGCACGAAACAATCATAACTTTTAGGAAAAAAATATTGATAAGCAATAATCCGCAAGCCGAAATTGGATTTTTTTTTCTTATGTCGAATCGATATATTCAAATTTCCACTAGGCGGCACTACAGCTCACTGTAACAAACGTGACGGGGGGTAGGGGGGATAATTTAAAAATTACCATATTAAAGAAAATAAATTTTATTATATAAAACATCGCCCAGAAAGCCGTTGTGCGAGCTGAATCATTGGGCGGCACAAATTCATCACTAGACTTAAAGAGTTATTTTATATGCATTCGTACTCAAGCTTTCGTTTAGTCTTGTTTTCCAAGTTTCGACTGTTTCGGACTATTTCGGTCTCTGGACCAATCGTGCATTAAATTTATTTATTCAGTAATAATATGCTTAATGAAATTTTCCTTTATGCTGTGGGTATTAAAAAATAATGTTTGATATCAAAACAATTTTGCTTTAGTTTGGCAAAAAGTCAAAACTGAAGTAATAAAAGAGTTTTTTTTTCTCTTAACTACTTGGAATGATAAAAATAAAAGAATGCAAATAATCTAATATAAATATTTTTATATAACGTTCGTATGGGCCATGTTCCCACCATTATCCGCATTCGGTGATTGAAATAACAGCCAATAAGAAATATGTTTATAAAAAGGCGGCGTTTTTAGATAAGAAGTATCTCCAAAAAATAAATACTTGTATAAAGTATGCGAACTGCTGTGCAAATATTGGATATAGTTATTGACATCGAAATTCTTTCAATCGAATTAAAAAATGTGATTTTAGATCTAATTTAGTTTTGACTGATATTACAAAATATCAGTGACACTTAATATTAGATCTAAAATTATGCTTCTACTACTTCATGATTTTATTTTAACCAAAAAAAATGTGCATTAACTAATTGAAGTTTCATGAATTGTTTCTTTTGTTTGGTTATTTTTCATCTATTTTGCTTGTACTATTTCTAATTTTGCAATTGATAAAAAAATGTCAATAAATCAAATTTAATTAAGAATTGCGAAATTACGAGCCGAGTATATAAAGAAAGAGAATAGAATAAGAAACCGGTACTAGTTACGAATCAGATAGATAATAAAAATATGTTTTATTGTCAAACTTAGAAAATAATTTAATGACATAAAACTTTCTATATTAAAATATGTAGATGACTACAAACTATATACTATCTACATCATGTTTTTGAATTGATTATTGATTGAGTCTTGTTATTTACTATTTTTATTATATACTTTCAAAATAAGACGGTTGACAATCAAATTGCCAATACGTGGATACATTCTTTATTTATTACATTATGTTCTTTTATATACATAACTGCACAAAAACACTAATACTTACGTCTATTACGTATAATATACTAGATCTATATCGGGTGTCCAATATGGCAACAATAGTACCTACATAGGGCAGAAAGTTGGCGTTTGCGATTCATGTAATCGCCACCGTCGTCTCACTAACATGAAATCACACGAGTTTTAAATGCAAACTTTCCGTTCGAGTACCATTCAAGGTCTTTTGTTATAAGTAGAGATGGGAAAAACGGGTCTTTTTAGTGATCTGCATCTTTGCATCTGGATCCCGTCTGTGAGCCGGCTCACTGAACCAGTTCAAAAAGAGCCGAGTTCTGAATATGTTACTGCAGTCTGCCACTGAGTTACCTAGTTCAGTCAATCATATCACGACCTGTATAGAATCAAGAATGCATAGCCAAACATGTGATGCATGAGTCATTTGAGCTGACAGATGCATCAAAGCAAGACCTGATACGTAAGTGTAAAATGTGCTTCTGTGTGTTAAGTGTTTCACTGAGTCTTGCGGATCCGTTGATCCGTCGGCTCAAAAAAAAAGTGAGTCGGCTCTCACGGATTTTCTGTCGGAGTCGGCTCTTTGAACCGGTTCAGATCTGAGTTACCCAACTCTAGTTATAAGTACATTAAAAGAATGATATTACATACTGAGGAAACACCGTAAATGGACATTGTTATAGGTTAGGCGAATTGTCAAATATAGGTTCTAGTCTTCGCGCAGGATGGCACCACTTTCGCTTACTTTCAGTCCGAAAAAAAAATTCCAAGACAAGCTTAGCAAAACCAAGGTTGCCTCGTTTCAATGGATAATAGTGGGGGGGACGTCATCCGACGGACCTGCCAAATGTTTGCAAGGCAACGACTGCTGTTA
Organism: Venustoraphidia nigricollis; assembly: GCA_034508555.1. Lineage (NCBI taxonomy): Eukaryota > Metazoa > Arthropoda > Insecta > Raphidioptera > Raphidiidae > Venustoraphidia > Venustoraphidia nigricollis. Next base: position 8,297,747 of record JAVRKA010000006.1, read on the forward strand.
ATACACTTTAATGGCCACGTTCAATAAATAATAATAATAATAATAAAAACTCTTTATTACCGGCGGAGTTCTAATTTAGAGTCGCTTCTACATATCCGATCGACTTGACACTTTGCGTAATACCAATGACATTGCAATGTTTTTTCAAGAATCTAATTTGAACAACCAGATCTTTCATCATCAAAATTTCCGTAACTATCTCGTCACTTCCACCATATGTCCCGCTTCTTACGCCACAATATTTCCATGTTTCCAAACAAGAATGCTTAATTAGCAATTGGTTTTTGTCACAGACTATATATCAAATATATTTACAAATAAGTACACAGTATATAATATATTACATAATATATAGGCATAAATAATATTATGTATGTTTTAGTTCTTGTTTTAATAAGAATAAAAGGTTCCTTTAGTATTAAGCAGTGTTGTAGATGTTTTTATAAATAATCTAAGAAATGTATTAGTAGAATATTTCATTGCTTTACGACTGTTTTTTAACATTCTTAACATTAATGACTGTTTGCACTAAAAGCTGCTTTTATTAAAGTTCAAATTACAATAAAAAACACTCTGAATTTATTACATATTTTAAGTTGGACTTTTTTACTTTCTCAAAATACACAGTAACATGGAGTATACCTCTTATGAAAACTGAGGTTAAAATTTCTCATATCTTTTTCAAAATAAATATTGGTAATTTCTATACAGTAATTAACTTTTTTATTTCTTTCGAGTAATGATTTATAAAAACGAAAGTTTCCCCAAGACAGTAATGAACCATAGCTTCCAAACTAAAAAAAGTTGCGGAAACTATTTCGCGCCATATCTAATCAACTTGAAAGTTTTGATTAGAATAAAATAGGTAAGTAGTACCTAGTGTATCATTTCATTTGTTGGATAATAATTAACTGTATTATTTTATCTATATAAAGTGGTGCTTTTATTTCAAGGATTATTGAAATGTTTTTCATAAAAATAGAAATCAATAGACTCAAGGCAACATATCTAATAATAATTAATTAACGACACAATTTCCGAAAACACTCAGTATATTCGTAGTTAATTGTAATTCATTTTAACGAATTGAGTGTGCTGTCAACACTTCATACAAATACATTTTCTTTTTTCCGTTTTCCAATTTTCTTAATAGATGAATAGAATAATGATATATTATTACATAATACTATTTTATTTATAAAACATATATAATTTCCATGAAATTGCGTTGTTATATTGTACACAATATATCGATTATGTAAAATTATTTTTCGAGGTCATAAACAAAAAAATATTACGAAGAAAATCGCCCACAAATAAATTTCACCACCCGTGATATGAGCTGCTATCGTAAATATATTTAGCGAATATAAAGTGGGGATGGTTCAGTACAGCTTACTACTCGAACCTTAAGAGAAAAAATAGAGCGTTTTCTACCAACTCGAATTGTAAATTGGTTGGATCGTCTACTTTTGTATTTCATTACAGCACTAGTGCGGGTGGGTGATTCAGTTATTTTATAAAGACTATGATAAAAAAAAAACTTTTATTATCATAGATTACCACTGGCGAGACATCAGATTCGTACCCTTGCGTCGTCTTGAGCGACATTTCTCCCATATCACATAGGATAACGTGTCGAGGCTACAGAAAATTCTCGGTCATTTATTATTTTTTAAATACCATTGCAATTAAAGAGCGATTTACAAATCGCCTGTATATGATATCTAATTAAAATATAAATAATTTAAAGTGAGGCATCATATATTAATATAAAACTTTTCATTACAAGTAATAAACTGTTAGTTTTACCGTTGATTACCTTAAACTGTCTAGCGTGTCAGTTTTTTATTTCTCTCAACAAAATCCTATTTTTAAAGAAATGTTTGATCAATAATTTGCTGCGTATATTTCTTCTAAAGTAGAGAAAATAGCTCTCTTCATAGTTATATATAGTTTGTATGTACGTAGTCGGTTTTCTTTATAAATGACTGAAGCTATCTGTCGTTAAAACTAGGGTAATAACTTCGTTATAATGCTTATACAAAACGTAATACTGCACTATGTTTACACTGAAATTTGTATTTTTGTACTTTTAAAATAGATTCCGTAGATTATCTTGTACTTTTCATGTTTGACGATGTCAATAATTTAAATTAACATACATTAGACCCCCGTTAAAACTGCAAGATTGTTGGCAAAGAAGACGCCGACATAACGTGAACCTGTTCTCGTTATATTTTCTCTTATCCGAAATCAAACATATTGTCTGAAATCCAGAAATCTAGATTATTCAGAGATTAGATGTAGCGAGAAAGAACTATGCCCTGGCGACAATAAGAATTCAGAACGATTGAAAACAGTATGGCGCAGGAGGAGAAGAATTAACGAGCAGCGACTTGCTTGACATCAAGGGCGGGTCTAGAAGTAATTTCGAAGCGAGGAATATAGCATATTAGGTTTCTATTTTAATTTTTTTTTTAATTTTGTAATTACGTAAAAAATATTTTTTGTTGTCTTAGCTCTCCACAATTCCTACTTATTAATTCTGTTTTCTTTTTAAGTATATAAAAAAAAGAAAATTTAAAAAGCTACTTCATGTACATCATTTCATTATTCGAGTTGCTGTATCAGATATTTTTTAGTACGTTTATGTAAAAAGCACTCTTCCTGAATTGAAACTTGGTTAACATGCTTTGTAAATATTCATAGTTAATTTGTTATCTTTGGTTAGATGTATTTTATGGTTTTATACAATGGCTATTTAATAAAGATGTAAAGACCGAAATGTTTATAAAAAAATATATGTATTGACAGTTTATTAATTTAAATTTGGTGGGTCTATGAGAATACCTAAATAAAGGATAAGTCATATAAGTCGATTCTATTCGTAAAATATAAACAAAGTTTTCAAACAATTGACATAACATATCCCCTTAAATATTTTTATAAAATGCAATACTTGGTTACAACCCTTTATTACCGTATGATGCGATTTTTATAATGCCGAAGCATTTTGAACCTAATATTCAAATGCGATAGAGTTTAAGCATAAAAAAAAAACTTTTCAAGTCCCCTTTGTCGCATTAACTGACTGTGATTTTTTAACCCTTTGATTTTTTTCACAGAGCTTCTGTAATCGCTTACATATACAAAGAAAATACAATAGCGAAGCTTAAAAAGTTTTAAAGAAATTTCTTTCTAAATTATGTGATTTATTTTGTAAATATATATCCACATCCGAAAGTTTTAAAATAACTAGCGATAGCTGTTTCACACATAATTTTAAAAAATCTTACTAGAAAAAATTGGTTTAATGAATATTAACTTATTATTTTGCCAATCCTATATAGGTACAGTTGTACAAAGATTTTTGCGCCTTCGTTTCTGTACGATTATTTAATATTTTACCAACGTCATTAGTGATTACTGGAAATAATAAAAAATATATGAGTCAATTACTTTTTTAAATAATATGTAAATATACCTACAACCAAAAGCTGCTCAATTTTTATTTTATCAAAATAGACGACAATTTAGCAAGCGAGCCAAAGAATATTTTTAAAATTTTGTCACTTTGTAGTTTGTGTATTTTTTACGGTATCTGAATTATATTACCTATTTTTCTATTTTTTCTTGGGAACTGCTGCATTCCTTTGGAAGAAAGAAAATATTAAATTCATCAAAAATATCGGGAAACAGACAGCAAATGAAACAATTATTTATATAAAATTCGTACACTTTTCTAAAATTTATTTTTTACATTCATACTGGCTGTTGAAACATTTTATTAAATAAAAAATTATTTTTGTTGCTGTCAAATTCCAGACGTCACAGAAATTAAGATACCAAAAAAAATATTTTTTGTCGAGAATTTTACGCGGGTAACATAAAAATTGTTTATTATTTGTTCTATTATTACATCGTATATAGGTCAATTGCAGAGCACGTATCTAAAGTGTTTTGATATGATAAAAAGTTTATCACATTGTGATTGCACGAATGCATCTTACTTTAATGCACTTCAATCGCGACTAACGCAGATAAAAACATCTCGATTATTTTTTTTCTCAGAAGATTAAATAAAATAATACCTTCGGACGAATTGTCAAGATGTATTCAAGTAAATCATATTTTATGGAATATCGTTCGCCGTTGCAGTAATATCCCCAATTTTTATGCATTTTAAACCTGTTATTGAAAATGTTGCCATCAAAGTTTACATACTTATCAAAAAAACTGGATGTGTGCGTGTTAGTCATTCCGAAAAATAGAGGGACTAAGAAAGATGATGCGCGTTTAAGAAATAAAGCCTACTTGGCCGAAGATTTTGGCTGCAGATGATTTTATATGGAATGTTCTACAATAAACATACGCACTATATATATTATCAAAGATAAAATTCATAATTAATTAAATTATCTGAAATAAATGCAACTATCACCTTGACCAATTTTTACTATAAAAAAGTAAATAAAGAACATAAAATCTAAAATACGTTTCGCTTTAAAAGTCTGAATTAAAAAGTGCAATCTTTAAAAAAGACAAGAAAAATACACTGACGCTGACCGTTTCAACCCCTTTTTTAATCGCTCCAATGCAATTAACAACCCAGTTATGAATGGAAGGGTTCCAAAGGGTTAATGCGAATGAGTATAGTATGGACTACTGTTGCAATGACTTATTCAACTAAAGTATGTTCCTCGATACTTTGGATAACCTAAAAACGTAACTTAAACTTAACTACATACAAGTTATTTTTAATTAAATTAAATTTTTGTGTTCCTTTTGCAGTTTTTCATTTATTTATTTTCGATGAGATATTTTATTAAGCGTGTTAAAAAAAATCCTGGCGATAGTAGACTATGTGCACGGCTGCGCGTGGTGCCGTCACGCGGCCAATATTCGCACTATGAGACATATTTGTTTTCATTTTAGCTGTAGGAGCGAAAACAAAATGGAAGTCGTTTGTTCGTTTCAGCCAGTTTAAACTGATAGAAAAAAATAAGAAGGCAAATTATTACATACAAAATTTTTGTAAAACGAACGTCATTTTAGTGCTGGATTTCAACTTTTTATATATGTTGAGAGGTTCTTACGAATGAAAATTTTAATTAATAAGTATGGGTAACTAAATACCACTTAATTGTTATCAAACTTACTTTCTCACACTAAAAAAACGTGCTATCTACAATTTTAGGCGCGACCTTATTCATATAATATGTATTGTATACAGTGGTATCGTTTAGAGAAAATAGTAGCGTCATTTCTGCAGCGCACAAACGAATTTCGAGTCGGCCTGGTTTATGTCTTCTAACAAGGGGTAGTTCTATGAATATACTGATAGTACAGATAACGTCTATAATTGCCCCTAAAATTCCAAATCATCGCTACTGACGGCTTTTCTAACTCTTCGTAGATACTGATCACCAACTTTGCTAGTATCTTCTCTAAACGATAGTTCAATAAAATCATTAAGGTAGTTGTCGTGGTTAAGGCATACCGTCAGAAAATTCTTAATTTTTGTATACTTATTAAGGACATGATAATACAATTACCCTGAAAATTTGAAGTCGATCGACCGTATATAATCCGAGATAAATTCAATTTAAAATTGGATAATTAACATTGATTGTATACGATCTCTGTAGTTCTGAACCAGTTTCTTATTTATAAAAAAAGAACTAACTGTCAGAAACTTTCCAAAAACTGACAGTCTTTCAATGCATTTGTTATGAGTTTAAAAAAAATAAGAAAATTTTTTTGACCGTCGAATTATTTACAATAACGGTTTAAAGTTCAACAATTTATAGAAAAGTATACATGCATATCATTACTGTATGAGTTACGTTTCCACGGGTACAGTCTTGCGTACAAATTATGGATCACTTAGGTACAAGCTAGTATACTTTTGTGGCGCGTATAATCTATAACTTTTTGACAATCTTGTATCACGACAACTACCTTAATTAATGCTCCTAAATGGAACGAGTCTCGCAGTTCTCATTGTTGCCACCATCTATCAGTTATTCTTATATTTTACTTTCGTGCACATAGTCTGTAGAGTACAGATTATATTATTATATATTTGGTTACAAAACAATTTCAGCATTCATTTTCAACTTGTATAATTTATTGTACCGATTTTAGTTTCACTTTTTGTATGGTCACAGCGTATACCGTAGAGTTTTTAAAACTTTTTAAGCTCTTTTTGATTAGCATTTCGTTATATTGCTACGGCTGTCTAAAATTTCTATAGATTCATGTTTTATATGACCTAATATTATGTATGTATTAACAACATTCTTTGAATATACGTGAAACGGCTACTTTTTGTTCATTCTAAAATATAAAGAATTCTGAAAGAGAATATCAAAAAATGTTCAGTCAATGAATTTTTTGAAATTAAAAATTCAGGAAGTTTTCGAACCCCATAATAAAATAATCGGACATATTATAATTGTAAATATAATTTCTCAATAATCCTATTTACATATTATCAAGCAACATTTTACGATTATTTTATTTATTAATTCTTTTCTTAAGGTCACATTTAGAACTGGAATGGAGGGCATAATAATACAAGGAGCGTATTAGGGATTAGTCTAAAAAATTGTCAAAAAACGAAGTTGAAAAAATAAAAAAAAATTGAATGTTCAAAACACGCCACTAACGTAATGTATATGATATGAGCATGCTATAGAAACAGTGAGAATTGTATTTGCACTCAAACCCGACGCTAGTCATATTTGGGCTATACAGTGTCGCACTAGAATTATTTCTATAGGCAACTAAATTATCTAGTTTTATTGGAAACTGTGAAAAGCAATAATAAATACATTTGAACTGAAAGGATTCCAATTGTTTTCTAAAGTGGAGTCCCATGTCCGGTGTATATATTTATTACTGTGAATCCTTGCCACGTCATGGGAACGAGTGTACGCAACGTTTGCCAAAGGTTCAGATAATTGTTAAACAAGTGGGTGACCCTTTTTCCGATAACCATCAATTTTCTGTTGACAGTACTGACCAAGTTTTCTCACAAGTGTCAAGTGTGTCACAACCATGATTAAATATATTTAAACACGAATATTTACCAAGAACATCAGTCATGGAAAAAGTTTAATAATTAATTAATTAATTATTTGGATCCTTGTACAATGCAGAATTAATTTGTATACTTCCCAAATACATCAATCCTGGGATCCTGACTTTAATTACACTGATTTTAAAAATTTCAAAACTAATCACAATATTATTTACTAACTGTTCGAAGTTAAGTTTCCATCGATTTTTTTTCTAGACGTATTAAAATATCATGTCGTATACTTACTCTAAAGAATGTATTTTTTGCTCACACCCTATAAAATAGCTGCTTTTCATGCGTATATAGCGATCGCAATATTCCTCATATAACACTAGTGTGTGAAATAAATCAAACGTAGGCGATCTAATCAATTCAACAGTAATTTTCATTAATGGCCTAAGCTTACCATTAGAAGTTTATGAAAAACAACAGCAGGCGCGAGCAGTAATTTTCATAAACAACCTAATAGAAGTGAAGTTTGTTGAACAATTGAACTGTTAAATGTTAAAAATATACTGAAAATGAAGTGAAAATCGGCTATTCTATAAGAGGTACGTGCAAGAAATATGATATATGTCTCGGACGTAATGATATTATGACTCGTGCCACACTGCATACATAATATACGTCCTAGATACATGAACTACTATTTCAAGATATTCTAATGAACATAGATAAATAAACTGACAAGTGATAATTAAGAAAATATTATGAAAATTAATTTTTGCTTCGTGATTAAGTATCAGGAAAATATTAGCAATAATGAATTCACAATTTATATCTATATGTTAAAATAATTAAACTCGTAAGCCTTCGATAAAATATATATGAAATAATGTATAAGATATCTATTTATTATATCTATGAAGTTTATAAACATCATAATATGGAGAATATTTTTTTCTTTCTAAAATATAAAACATATAAATCTTTGTCTTTCCTTACATTCATTTATTTAAATAAAATTTTAAGGCAAACTATCTTTCCGTAAGTATATAAGACAGACCGGTCATAATTTAGCTTGATTAATTTTCAGTCTTCACTAACGCATGGCGGAGGATAGGTGTGCTTCTTGGTCATAACGAGTTGAGATTATAGCAGAAAGATATCTAGGCATCGGTAAATAACAGAAGCATCATGACGTAACTTGACCACTTGTCATCTTTGGCATGTCACATCTTAAAAGAAGCGTTTGCCACAAACGAAACATCGGTATTATTGTATTTGTTCCACACCCAAACTTTACCTCAAAGAATTCTATTGGAACAAAACTATGTATGTTTGGAAGAAATTTGAAAATGTTTAAATAAATTAAGAATTCGAATGATTAGCAGAACTTACTGCAATAATTTGGTGCCCGTTTAAAAGAACTAGGCGTGATTTTTTTAAGCTCACCCGTATGTAGTCTGGTGTGTTGTTGAACGTGCGATAACTGCTTGAATCGTCTGTCGCAGTAGCTGCATTTGTAAGGTTTCTCTCCAGTATGGACCCTGATGTGTTGGACGAGTTGATGATTGCTGCTAAATGATTTGAGACACTGCTGACATTGATGCGGTTTCACATCGCCCATACCAGCTCCGGGCATACCCATGCGTCCCGTTAGCTCGCGGGCATGCATTTGCATGGCTGATTTGTGCATGAAAATCTGCAATCATAGGCCAAAAACATACCGTATTAGATACTGATGGATTCAAAATCGCGTTGGATATAATTATAAGGATCATTTGGAATGGTGAACTCATTAAGCAAAATTATGATTTTTTATTGCCGCTACAAGCTATGCTGTAGTGATGCCAGAAAACTATAATCTTCTATAGATAGTTATTATTATTTTATTGAAACGGCAACACAGCACAGCTCCAACATGACTCAAACAACTGTGTAAATATATATTTACATAGTTAGGCGTCATTTTAAGTAGAAAACAATTTAGATAAAGTTTCGTTTTGACGAAATATTTTTCTTTTTCTATTGTTCTACTTTAATACATGTATTTGTTGATAAAATAATTTTGCAATTAGAAAGGATTAAAATGGTACGGAAACTGATTTCGCAATATTAAATGCACTGAAATAGTATTATTTTTGATAACTGGCAAAACAAATAAAATTATTTAGTATCTTTTATATATTCTACGGTTTCATAGATAAACATTTGAGAGTAATAAACTATACTATATGTGAGTTCAAAATTCAAGATATATACGATGTGGAAATTTTTTTTTAGGAATAAAATCGGGCAATACATACTTTTGCGCCATTGAGAAGCGATCTTTTTTTATGTAGATCAATCATTTGTTTCAGAACAATCTTATAGTCTATGTAAGGGAGTTTCACAACGACATTAGATTGCTTCTGCATGTCTAATAACTCTAGTTATATGTAGATAGATAGATAGATAATTTATTAACAGCTGAAAACATTACAAAATGTGTGAGCTTATGTCATACACATACATACATTAGTACAATTGATAAAACTCTTGTTTATCGTACAAAGGATTCATCAACAGTTTACTTTTTATATGGTTTTTAAAAACATTTCCTGTTAGATCTCTTATATCTTTAGGTAGGACATTATATGATCATGATCTAAAGGTCGATGTCAAATTCAATTTTTCAGACAATGCTTTTTACAACTCAGCATAAAAACCAAATAGGGCAATTTTTTGGAATACACTAAACGCTTTTACATTTATTTTTTTACTGTCATTTGTTAGCGAGTTAACTAATTCCTCTATTTTACTGCCGCTATTGTATTAGTTTCCCCTTAACCCGTCGCGTTTTTTCCATATCAGATCGGAATCACTCTTATCAGCTGAAGAAATATCACTTATTTTGAAGTGAAATTTTTATAATGTGAATATTTTGTTTTGATGTTTTATGTAATACTGATATAGAATTTTTAAATGGCAAATAAAGTTTGTGTCTGACAGTTCGTATGTATTTTCATAGCCTGGTTCATGTGAAGCTATTCAATTAACTTTATATACAACGTGAAATTGACAATCAAACAATAGATATAAAATGTACGTCATTTTTAGACTCGGCTACAGCTCTGCCCACGATTGATAGAAATAAAGAAGACGATTATTAAAAAGAGTGAGAGACGTTTGAAACAGAAAAAGAAGAAAACAATTTAATTCTTATAGATATCTTCTAAGAATGATTTAAAACTTGAAAATTTTCATTTGGAGAAATTTTAATATAATGACGAATTAAATCACAGACTATGAATTGTGATTAAAAAACATACCACCATGAGAAAGAAAAGAAAAGAATGAGGAAAAGTGAAGAGGTAAAAAGTAACCAAAGAGTTTAAAACTGTGGAAAAACTTCGGCACGATGTAAGAAAGAAATTAAAGGTGAGTTTGTAATAGACCAATCATTTTATCGACGCTATTTATTATGTTTGTTATGCAATATTTGAGTTTGATGATAGCTTTAAGAAATACTTTTATAGAAAACATCTAATTTATCATATAGCTTATTTCAACCGTAGAGATTGTAGACGTAACAGAATACTATCCATAAAACTAATATAAACTTTACAAAATATACGTAAGTGCATTTTGTTATTTTTATTCTGACTTTTAAATAGTTTGCACTTGCTTTATTTTATATTTATTTATTTTATTCTTACTGCAGTTTCTCGTTATCTTGATATATTTCATTGAAGATTAATTCAAAACAGTTTAATGATTTGAGACAAATGGATCCCAAATATTGGCAAACATTTTGAAATTATCACTGATCATTAATTCGACAAAAAATAAAAATTTGATCAACAATTTATATATTATTCCTCATAGATAATAAAATAATGTAAACCAACTTTTGCGAACTTATATCCTTCTTCTAAATTGCAAACACGAATTAAAGAAATATATATATTGTTAACATAAATCGCCATGTAGAAAACAGTCACACTTCTTTATCTATGAAAAGAGATGTATATAATTTTTTCTCCTCGTGGTTCGTTTTTAATTTGACAGATCAGTGGGCGTGACACAGCAGATCTAGTCAGTCAATCACAGACTGCAAATTATCTACGTCATTTCGACAACGATAAGTTCTATATTTAAAGTTCCAGTGGAAAAATGCACACTTTTGAACATGTTTTATACTTTTATTATAGAAAACAATTCCGAAAAATTCTCACAAAAATGATTTCATGGTCTATTTGTAATGCAGATTGCAAGTCAAAAGAAAATGTGGAATATTTATAAACTTCTGAAAATAATTTAAAAATCGAAAAGCCAAAAAAATGCAAAATGCGGTAAAATTAATTATGCCCTATTTTCACTTTATAGTGCATCCTTTTTTCAACGTAAGAATTTTACAGGAAGTGATATACATAATTGCATTTCTATACAACCACGTATGCAATACAATTATGTATACACGTTTATCATAGGCGTAGCATTGAAAGGAATACGATATTTTTCAAATGTTTGAAAATATATATCCTGCATCATTTACGTAAATATCGTTGAATCCTAAGAAACAGTACTCGGTAAACTACAACTAGATATAAAAAAGACTGGATATTTTACACTACACACTACAGAAGTAAAGCGAATATAATTGTAAAAAAATCAAAGAAAAAATAATTATGGAGCCGACCGCCGGGATCGACGCGTTCGTTACATTTTCAATCTAAAAAATTACTTTTACCCTACTTTGCCAAAAGACGTTTTTCTTCAAAAATGTTAATGAGAAATCTAACTAAAAAACAAACCATTTAATATTTGCCTGTACATGTAGTTTTGGGAGCCTTTTCCTCAAAAAAAAGCTGGGCAAAAAGCTTGACTGCGTCTAACGCAAAAGCACAAATCAAGGTTCCAAGATGAAAAATAGTCGGGTTAAGAGATATTACCTAATGTAATAGCGAAATGTTACTAAAGGTGACATATTTTTGTTCGCTAACGTTTCATATTGGACGCTTATTTTGTACTTTTGTCTCAAATGAAGTCGGGTCTTGTGTTCTTATAATATTTTTTTCTTTTTATTTTTACATTACGTCTATGATGACTGAACGTAGGAGCGTCCAATATAAAAATCGATAGGGAAACTAAATATAACATTGTTATTTTATTAATTAATACGTACAAAGGTGCAGTGTGTAACAACTATAGCAACCATCCGTGCAGTTAAATTAGTCCTTCCTGAAACCACGACATACACATAAAACTCATTCCTGACTTCAGAATACCGACTTGTTTCTGATCTAACATCAGAAAATAGGACATGAAATGCACAATCATCGAACTAGGCTCATTAAAAATTTGTGCAAAATAAAAAAGTAAGTTATGGTTTTATATTTACAAAATATCGTGCAAAAGTATGTAAATTTGTAGGAGGAAGTAGAAATTTTCAAAAAGTTACAAAGATAGCCCCAATCCGCAATTTGATAGACATGCTATAAAAACACGTCTGATGTAAAGAAACGAAACGTAATATTGTAAAACGTGTCTAATTTAATTATTGATGTATGCGCTTTTTTCAACGACACCTGTATAAAACAAATATAGGTGTAAAACAATTGAGTCAAGACATATTCACATATACATCCTCAATTAACAAGACATATGTTGAGCATAGACTGTATAACAACTGAACGTCGCGCATCTAATGTTTAGAAGACAACATCGCATCGTATCGAAATAACTGACTATCGCATCAGGCACCCCGATTTCACTTTAATTGTATGCTTCAACAATATTATAATATACCATCCACCTTCTATCTCTTATAAACCTATACATTGTATTATTTTTAAACAAGAAACAAAACGGTTTTTTTACTCTATCATCGTGGACTCGAACAAGACACGATGTACTACGTCAGGCAGATGTTACTTAACATTATTATAAGTACACCGTGCGCTAAAAGTAAGTACGATGCGAGTTCATAATATAAAACAGTAAATCAATGTGGTTTAAAATTGTGCGTTGGTGTACGACAGGAACTTGTTTTTTCATATGATAAAAGACGATCGACCGTATGTGGTCGATTGTTCCTTCCAATATAATGTAGGCACTGAATGTGTACAAAAATACGTTAAAAGTAATTGGGTTTTTTTGTATAAAAAGTGCATTATCATTTTAATTTCTTTTTTCAATAATATGCAATTAGTCAGTCGAGGGATTTTTGTGAATAATAATATATTATCGAACACGATTATTACAACGGCGACGTAAAATGAATTAGTTTAGGAGAAATTGATACAGGAAGTTTGATAAATTTAAAAGGGAAGTAATAACAAAATATTTTTAGGTGATGATCTATTCTATTAACCTGGATTTTTTTTAGCAAGAGTTAGTCAGTTCAAGAATTTTGTGAATAAATAATTGTCAACTTTATAATTATTCTAGCTTTCTGGCACGGCTTTTTCCGGATAGACTTTGGTTTTGCAACGAATTAAAGAAAGGTCGCTAACTCATGAATTTCTAAATGTTCACTCAGTGTACCTACACCAATTTAGTTCAGAAATTACGTACGGGATTCCCGACATGACATTTTCGCCAACTGTTCATCCCCATAATTACTCAGGAAGAAGTTACTGGATTTACCAACTACCGCAATCTATAAGTAACCACGTGCTAGAGAAAGAGGGAGGAAAAGAGAGAGAGGGAGGAAAAGAGAGAGAGAGAGAGAGAGAGATAACAATGAAACCGCCCAAAAGTGATGATTTAAGTTACATTACAATAACATCTCCACAATTTTAAATTTGTATAATTTGGGAAATTTATGTATTTTTGAATATGGTTAAGATAAAAACCCTTTTGACGATGAATTTAACCATGGTTTCTTATATTCAGTTGTTAAAGACTTTGCAAGTGGATTTTAGATTTCAAAAATCGTACAGAATCGAACATTAGTTTGAAATGATAGCCAAGATGTGAAAAATTTACAAAAGAAACAAAAGAAAGAGACTAATAACTTAGTAAACAAATTTTTAAGTTATTAAATTAACTTGGTATTTGACAATGTTTTGAGATTAGCATTAAAATTTGTAAGTGCATATATTATTGTAGAAACTTAAAGCATATATTATACATATTTGCACATTAGAAAAAGGGTTATTCGAGACTGGAATACTTACATAGCATGAACAAGAAAAAAATACTACAATCACAACCACAATATCTAAGTCATGTTTTGTATTGTACATTATGAGACGTAAAGAAAAACGTGTACTATCTCTTTTTGCCGCCATTTAATTTATATTTTCCGGAAACCGGAAGTTCAAAAAGAATGTCTCTGCATTTTAAATTTATGGTTTCTTGTACTTTATACAAATATAATATGACTGCATGTATTTGTACATACTACAATTGTCTTTCTACATGTACTTTATATTTATGAAAGCAAATATTGCTGATATCTTCGTTTTTGTAGGGTATCCGAAATTTGGAGTTATTTGTCGCCAAATGAATTACCTAACAGTCTACTTTAGGTGCAATCTTTTATACCCTATCCCATGAACCGATATAGCAAGAAAATGCATGATCAACCAATAAGATACTTTGTGCATATTAGAGATGGGAAAAACGGGTCTTTTTAGTGATCTGCACCTTTGCATCTGGATCCCGTATGTGAGCCGGCTCACTGAACCGGTTCAAAAAGAGCCGAGTTCTGAATATGTTACTGCAGTCTGCCACTGAGTTACCTAGTTCAGTCAATGATATCACGACCTGTATAGAATCAAGGATGCATAGCCAAACATGTGATGCATGAGGCATTTGAGCTGACAGATGCATCAACTGATACGTAAGTGTAAAACGTGCTTCTGTGTGTTAAGTGTTTCACTGAGTTATGCGGATCCGTTGATCCGTCGGCTCAAAAAAAAGTGAGTCGGCTCTCACGGATCTTCTGTCGGAGTCGGCTCTTTGAACCGGTTCAGATCTGAGTTACCCAACACTAGTGCATATTCTAGCCAAACATGTACTGTTCATATGATTAGTATATCTGTTTTCTTAATAAGACATTATCCAACTATTTTTTTCTAAGATTTTGTTTCGTGACTATGTCGTGTTCTTGTACAATAAATTTTGGTCAAAATGTATAATTATTATTTTTGATGGAAGAAGAGGCTGTATTGATCGTTGCGTTGGGTAATGTTTTGGATGTTAACAGCTATATTGCAATCTTTGCGTGGATTTCTTTTTCATCTTTACGTTTTAAGGTTTTATTGAATTCTCAAATAAAGACATTACCAAAAATTGATTAAATTTCTAGTCGTATGAAGTAAGTATGCACTTTTATAGTGAATACTTCAAGTGATCTTACAAGAAGCAGTGAGTGAACACGAAATAAACTATAGATATACATTTTGTTAAACCAGTTAAAGTAATGTTACATGTCCTACAACAATGCAATTAAATAGAGCAACTTGTTTTTGCTGAAAATATGTATAAGTACTTACATAATACTACGTATGTACATTTACGTATATTATTTTAATATTTCCTTTTTTGGGGAATTTCCCGTTTGATTTCAACAATTTTATTAGAAACGTGCCTAGATATATAAAAAAAATCTTATCAAATTCCAGTTTTCTCAGAAACCACGTGCAGGATCCCCGATTAGGTTTATATTGACGCTCACAGCTCATCCCCCTTTTGTCTTAGCGTAGACTCTTAGTGATACCTTTTTCTCAAATCGGTTCAGAAGTTCCTGATATTATCCGCGATAAACGAACAAATATAGGTACTGACTTTTCCACTTTATAATATTTTTCTAAACAGCAAAACTTGCTCATATTTTATGTTTTTGATGCTTATTGCAATTTTTTAATAATATCAACGCACAAAAAAATTCAACATTTTACAATAATTAAAATGATTTTAAAAATATTAAATAACACCAATAAATAAAATTTTTAATTACAAGAAAGCACTATAGAAAAGAGAGAAAGAGCAAAAAAAATCCAAATGCACAATATTTTTTCTTGCATAAATTAAAACGAGAAATACTTGTAGTATATTATTCTATACCTGTTATCCGTAGAGGAATGTTGTCTACTTCGAAATGAATATTTAGAAATGTTAACATTTTCATTTATAACGTCTCCAAAATTAGTTCTCGCAAACTACTTCCAATTTTTAAAATTATGGCAAATGGTGATAGTAGCAATTGGTTTGAGTAAAGTCTTCCAATATCCTCATTTAAATTTTTAAATTTGAAGATGACGCAGAAATGTCAACATAAAATTGCAATTGACTTTTTTTCTTTTTTGTCCTTGGTAATTAATATAAAAATGATTTGTCGGGAAAAAGGACTTTTTAAGTAAACACTTATTTGTTATTTATAGCGACGTTTCGTCTCTTGCTTGGAACTTTTTCAACCTTTATAACTGTAATTGAATTTATAAGATACAATTTATAAATTTACAATTGAAATATAAAATATCAGATATTAATTATATTATTATTTATATCAAAACATTTAATAAGTGTGTATAATTAATATCTGATATTTTATATTTCAATTGTAAATTTATAAATTGTATTTTAATAATTCAATTACAGTTATAAAGCTTGAAAAAGTCCCAAGCAAGGGACGAAACGTCGCTATAAATAACAAATAAGTGTTTACATAAAAAGTCTTTTTTCCCGACAAATCATTTTTATAAAATTACAATGATGCATGATAGAAATTTTGTCGGTGAAAGACATTGTAGATTATAGACGCTACACAACTGAGGACGTCAGCGTCTATAAGACTTAATTTGATTTTTGGTAGGTATTTTTACGTAGATATTGAATAAAACAACTTTACCCCAAATGAATATTATCTATCCAGCATTCCCTGCAACAAAATGAATATCGCAAGGTGCCTCCTCCATTCTTCCCTTTAGTACCTCTTCTACTACAGATAAATACGTTCTGACAAAAATAATATTTTCAGTGTTTTAAATTTCAGATATATTCCCGAGGGTTCATTAGGAATGATGTATGACCAGGAGTTTATACTTTTAAATATCATTTTTTACACGGTCCTGCTTTTCTCTCTTAAATCTGCAACTTTCTATTAATGTTTTTAAAGACCTTTTTATGGAAATATCACGAATGAATAATCAAAACATAGTCTTTTATTTTGTTTCATTGACTAGCAAATGGAAACCCAAGCCCTTCGATTTGGTTTTAGAAATCATTATACTGAAAAATTATACATAAAAGTCAAACTAAATTAATTTGTTGTTAAATTTGAGAAAAACAGATTAAAGCTTTTAATTTAAAACTACTTAGTTTACGTAAATTTTAGGTTTATGGGCGTCGTTATTTTTTTTCCTTAAATTAATGAAATAATTTTATAGTCAACTGTCATTTCTAAAAATTATATTACGTCCAAAAGTGTACACGAAATTGTCAATATTGTCATTTTGCAATAATTATTTATGAATTTTTTTCAAAAATATCTGACGAGAAAAACTTCTGCTATAATTAATTGAGATAAAATACTTTTTAAATCTTCATAATTTTTGAGTGTAACAGCGTTAGCTAAAGCGTTATTAAACACTCGTATTTTTATGTACTGTGCATAACTAAACAATTTTTTGCAGTTTTCTCAATAGAAATAAAGAATTGTGGACTAAAGAAGCGTGATAACTAAAGTCTTTAATATCTTGGAAAATATAAATATATAAAAATCTGGTGAGTTATGAAAACATTTTATATATTTCGTTAAATGTTCGTTTCAGTAAATAATAGAAAGGTTAATACCTGAGAATTATAAGAATACGGATTAAATCCAAAAACGTGTGGAAAATGGGGAGCATGTGGTGGTCCAGAGTTAGAAGAACCATTCCAATTACGAATACTTGAATTGTACATGTTTCGTTTTTTTCTCTTTTTAAAACAAATGGTGAAACATTTTTTTACACTCACAAAACTGCATTTTATATTTTCACACTGAAATGTAGAATTAACTAAAACTGGCAATTAGTTGAAATAATTTTATTTTAAGGAAAAAAAATTAAAATGAATATTGAACTTTTCTTTATCTGTTTTCAACACTGACCCACATAGCAATTTCACGTTGACCAAACAATTTGGCGATATATTTGAATATTAGAATATGTTGAATATTTGATTAGACTAACTACAATTCACATCAAGTGAATTATTCATTAACCATATTATAAATAAGGTCAGAAATTGCATCTCAAAACTTTTGTTTTATATTCGTTAGAAAAATTGTGATTTATTACTTTCATGTTATTATAACAAAATGTACAAAAATACTGATAAAAATAGTCTTTAGCAACTGAAGAAAATGCTCTCAAAACGTTCAATTTTATAATATCAATTATTTTTATGATTTAGTTGCATTTCTTTGCTACATAAATATTTTCAATTTTAATTTGAAATTTTAAACTGTATCCGGGCATTTTTTATCGCAAAACTCGTTTCTTTTGTATTTCATTGCTTAAGCCATTTCTTAATTAGATTATTTATTAAATATTGGTTTAGCAACTTTGTTTCGTACTTGCTTAGCAACGACTGAAACGTATTTATCGTTGAACTAAGACTAAACAAAACATTTTTTCTATTCATCCTAGGTAGATATTTTCAAAATGATATTTTTTAACTCTTTTTTTAATGTTCGGAATTTCCTAAGTAATTGGTCCAAAAAAGAATATAATATATGATATATTTATAGCTGTTCAATTAAGAACTGGATATTCGTACAAAATTTATATTGTTGTTTTATTTTCAAGGTAATAATCTACCTTTAGTCATTTAATTTTTGGAAAATACATGTCCATATTTTTATTCTCGAGAAAATTTGTAATTTTGAAGCAACTCCATTTTTAACCGAGTTTTATTTTTCTACACTTGCGTGATTGGTAATAATAATTTTCAAATTGAATGCATATTTTCAATGTAAAAAACAGATTGTGTAATTTTGAAATAACTGCTTCGTTGAGCTGTACCATTTTGACTTTTTTTTACAATCTTTAAATTGCTATTGTATTTATAATAACAAGTAATTAAAAAAACAATTGAAAATTCTAGTCTCATATAAAGTTTACTTAAATCGGTTCGGCAGTTTTTTTTAAGAAAAAGGCGCATAATAAAGTGTTTAACTACGTATGTATTTGAGTCACTAAAAAGTAAAAAATTAAAAACTTAAATAACCGAACCTCCTTCAAAAAAGTGGTGAAAAATTTTCAGGATCTTTACAACTTTTTTAATGTCTGTGAGATTTTGGTGAGTGTGTGATAGACCATTGGATAAACCCTGGTGAGTGTTTGATGAACCTCGATGAAGGGTCTGACAGACCCCAATGCATTATTTGCCGTGCAGTGCAGTCGACACATGCAAAATATATAAAATCATATTCGATTTGTGTTTATCTATGTGTTGTGGTACAAGGGAACAAAGAGACAAGAGGCAAACAGAACCGGTATTCAAAGTAGATGCAACGACAAGATTCGAACTTAGCTAACGTTACCTCCGACTACAAATTTTACAGATCATTCATGCAATAACCGGCTAAAATCATATGACTACATGCTCTATCAATACGTCAAACTTGTTTTTAATGGGAGGCAAAATTATAAGGTGCGGTATCAAATATTTTCCATAATTTATAGGATACTATAACAGGAAAAACAGAGCTCTTATGGGATTACTCGTCAAATTTAAAAATTGGCCTGTGCGAATAATTCGCACTAAAATTCGTTTCTAATTTCTCACACTCTTTATAACTTTCTTCTTTTTGTTGTATTACATTACGAAGCTCAGTGACAGTTCAAGAAATTATTTTTCTAAAACTGTCATATAGAGGCGCAAGTATCGAAAACGTTGAGCTGAAGCGCTGCCATACGAAAAGTATTTATACGTGAATTTTGATTAAAAATTAAACAAAAAAAATTTACCGACCGTCAATCATGTTGACGTTATTTCAAAGTTAGAATCGTCAGATGGCAGCATTGCTGCATATACTGAATAAATGTATAATTGTTATAATTAATTATTTTGCAAAAACAAAAGAAATAATAGATTTTTTAATTGTTGATACACATAGAGCAAGCAATTATCTATAAAATGATACAAAATTTATGTGGAGTAATTGTGAGGTTTTTTCGAAAAAGGGAGGCAAACATCTTAACCGTAGCGTATTAATATATATGATATGATGATGATAATGGCATATACTCCAATAGTTAAAACCTAAGAAATTATGTTTCGTAAATTTTGGATGGGGTTGGACAAAAAAAATATCTTTGTTTTCCGTCATAAAAAATCCGTGGTAGTCCTGATCTCTGTTACGACTAGTGCCTAGTACTCTGTTCCTTAAAAATTGCGATTTTTGATAAAATACAAAATTGCTCTAAACTGCTTCGAATTCAGACACCCCGATTACAATCAACACGAGCAAACACCAGTATATTTTTTGGCTTAGAAGTTTATTTATTTTAAGTTCTCTAAAATTCGCAGAAAATATTCGAGTGCCCATAACTTGTAAACAAAAAGAGATACAGAAGATAGCTTGTGCTCATCAAGGCGATCGGTGGAGCTTTATTTATAGGAATGCAAATACATTTTCGCATTAATTTTTTACACCGACAGATAGAGTTACTTGGCCCATTTTTACATATTAGCTTTGTCATCGTAGTACTAAATAAATGATTATTCTTACTACACTCTCGAAAGGATACCAGTTATTTTTGTCGTATAAACGAATTTCAAATTTAGCTTGGAAATGTTTTTTTTTTTTTGAAATAGAATCAGCACATTAAAAATAAATAAAATATTTCAACTTTTACTATTTTTTGGGTATGCAGAGGGTAGAAGGGGGCTATTTGTGAGATTTTCAAAGAAAACCGTTGTATTGCCAAAATTTGCCACTAGCTACGAGTAGCTCTTTCATCACAATGTTATTATGGTTATTATACGGAATCCTACATTCGGTTTTTAAAATATTGCAAAACATACGTTTTATCATCCGGTTATTATAACCATCCCTGCTTATTATTTAATAACATCAGTTACACTGATGCAAAAGAAATATAATTACGTAAAGGGTGAGAAATAGTACATCAATATCATATTTTAATTTATGATCCGTTCATGAAACTATATAAAATTATTTAAGTGACCATATCGTCAGTAGTAATCGAAAAACCCGGATCGCAGTGCCAAAACCCTGCCGACAATATAGTGTATTTGCTTATACAGGCCGTGTGGCTTTATTATGCGAACTTAGGTTGGATTTTGGGCAAAATAAAAAATTTAACTCCTTAATACACCCCTTAAAATTATATTTTTTCTTAATTGCAAAATTATTGTCGATCGAAGGTCTACACCACATTAAATACACCCTTCAGTAAATAAGTCACTATCTGCAAACTAGTATTTTCAAAAAATTTGTAAATCCAGTTCTGTCGGGCCAATTATATTAAAATTTTAGGGACACTTTTTAATTACCACCAGAGGGTTAAATTTCAATTTTGAAACGATTCGGAGAATTTTTTCGGTATTTTGGGGCCCAAAAACATTTTTCAACCCCTAAAAACTACCCTTAAAATGGTCCGTTTGGGTCCATTTTAAATAGGGTTCTTGCGGTGGTGGATTCCAACATGTGGGCACAATTTCGTTACAATCAATTAACTCTTTCGAGAGTTATAGCGCACACACATATATATATATATATATATATATATATATATATATATATATATATATATATATATATATATAATATATATATATATACATATATATATAAACATTTTTAAAAATGGTGCCAAAGTGTTTAGGAGGTTATGAAACGTCGAGAAATTTTGGTCCGACCCCTAGGTCCCGCCATCCGACCAACGCCAATAGTGTATGTTGCCTATGGCAAATACACTAACAATAATTATTTAATTTGTCGACAATCAAGTTTTCCGTATTAATTGGCCTTTCGCTACCTGGTTTGTTCTGTAACTTTTATGATATCAATTTATTTTAAATCTTTGAAAGAATAATTTAGGTACTTATGAATAAAAAAAGTCTATTTAGATGATTTCGTCGATTTTTGCCATAAACCTGGTAAAAAATCCTATACTTTAGGAGTGGGCACCAACTGATAGTCTCGTCAAAATTGGACTTCTTAATCTTGAGTTACGGCACTACAAATACAAATGCCAAACATTAGACAAAAAATTATGTAAACCACACAATTTTAGAAATTACAGACAGAGATCCCGATCCTTGGTATGTTAATAGAGACAATTTATTTATTGTAACTGTCATTTGTGGCTTTTTTTTGTTTTATTTTATAAAGACTGTGCACATAGTACTTTATGTAACAAGATTGTAATGCATTATTTTATGTACAAGCTGTGATACTATTAAAACGAGACATTAGCGAGTTTTAACAGTAAAACTATTAAAATCGAATTACATATTATAGTTTTTGCACATATCTCCAATAAAATAGCTGATTTTCACAATCTAATAAATTAATTTGTAATGTTCTTGACAGTTCAGTTCATATTGAAAGTATATAGGTGACTATTAGGCAACGCCTACTATGCTGTCTCTTTTGCCCATACAGATTTAAATGACAACTGACAGAAATATTACCATTGGATTGCTAAAATCGAATTACACTTGTTTTGCTTAATAGTGTTGGATCACTTTCACACAGTTTGTGCTGAGACCCAGCGGTAAGAGGCGCGGTATTGTGGGTGTGACCTTCTTTAGCTCTGTCTCGCTCAAATCATACGCACGTTTCAATTTTTGGCTGGTGCCAACTACGAGGCTAAAAGATGCCATTGCAAGGGTGCCGCTGTCAATTGATTAATCTAATTTTTGGAAATATTTTGAAGATTTAAAAAACATTTCCGAAAAATGAAGAGTCGCTTTAGGTTTGTAATGGAACAGTTTTGTGAAATAAGTATGAATAAGGTCGCAGTGTGACACTGAAAACGTGTGATTTTTTGGCACAATTCATGTCAACTTTTTTTTAGTAAATCGTACATAAATTACAAAAGTACTAGATTTGTCCTTTATCTTCCTTATAGAGAAAGAATTTTTGCAGAATGTTGACGAATAAGTCTAAAATCAGTTGATAGCCGAAGCTCTATTTTTGGCTTAAATTCTGAGCGTTCCGACAGCCTTAAGAAGTAACAACTATACAGGCATGAAAAGTAGCTTTTTTAGCGAATCGTGCAAAAAAATATTACTAAATTCCATCTCGTGCAGAAATAACAGCACTAGGTGATGATTGGACGGGATTTTTGCTGAAATCTGTGCTTCAGAGAATAAATGATCACTTGATATGAATAATTTTTAAGAGTGAATTATTCATTAACAGAAATAAGGACTGAACAAATCCGCGCAGCGGAGAGGCGCAGACTCGCAGTATCCGCGTGCATGTACACCTTATTATATCAACCGGCCAGCCTTGCATTGAAAAATAACACGTTTTAAAAAACAACTACACGAAATAAAACTGCACTGCGTGGCATGTTCCTCGAGTGCAACAAACGAAATAAGTAATAAAAAAATGCACAAGTGCGACGCATAAAAAAAACAACACATTCAGAAACTGACCTTGCTCAAGAGAATGCTGGTTGTACTTGGTTAGTGATTTGATTACACTTTTATGCAGTTGAACACTTTTTTAATACACAGATTTTTGGTGGCTGTCGCTATTTTTCTGATATGAATTAATAGCAGGTTTTGTTTCTAGTGCCTGATTACACGTATTACGGTGAATGTTAAAAACGAGTCACTGCGAGTTTTAACAGTCACATGAGCTGTAATATAATCACGCACGAGATACATATAGTATTTTTTGCACGTATCCCCTATAAAATAGCTGATTTTTACATTATTAAAAACATTTTTGACAGTTTCTAATAGACTTGGGTAACTCAGATCTGAACCGGTTCAAAGAGCCGACTCCGACAGAAGACCCGTGAGAGCCGACTCACTTTTTTTTGAGCCGACGGATCAAGGGATCCGCATAACTCAGTGAAACACTTAACACACAGAAGCACATTTTACACTTACGTATCAGTTCTTGCTTTGATGCATCTGTCAGCTCAAATGACTCATGCATCACATGTTTGGCTATGCATTCTTGATTCTATACAAATACAAGTCGTGATATGATTGACTGAACTAGGGAACTCAGTGGCAGACTGCAGTAACATAAGACTCAGAACTCGGCTCTTTTTGAACCGGTTCAGTGAGCCAGCTCACATACGGGATCCAGATGCAAAGATGCAGATCACTAAAAAGACCCGTTTTTCCCATCTCTAGTTTCTAACGCTATACAGTTACTTGACTATTATATTTTCAAGTTTTTAATCTAAGGAAAAATGTATCTAATACCATTTTTGATTATTCTAAACTAAATCCAACTTTGTAAGTAGATTATGCCCTATGCTGATTTTGTTTGGTTTCTGACGTCCTAGAAATGGAAGTTTAGTAGATATTGTATATTATAGACGTTCGTCAACAAAACGGTTTTTAGTCGATACGTTTTCTTCTGATAGTCCTAACACAAGCATATGAAAGCAATAGATTGCTTGTTGGAGACGATCTTGGCTTAGCTATTTTGTCATTAGTTCATAAAAGTCCTTTTTGTAAATTATATCCAACGTTCATGAAAATGTTTAAAATAGATTCACTTTTTCGGAATCGTTGAATATTTTCATTTTCTTTATGAAAAATACAATGCGTCAATAGACTTCGTTGATTAATACTTTGATCAAGGATGAAGAATAGAGAAAAGAATCGGACCTATATTATGTACTATTGTCGATTATGAATAGCTTTTTTAGTGTATTTGCCATAAGGCAACATACACTATTGGCGTCGGTCGGATGGCGGGACCTAGGGGTCGGACCAAAATTTCTCGACGTTTCATAACCTCCTAAACACTTTGGCACTATTTTTAAAAATGTTTATATATATATGTATATATATATATATATATATATATATATTTATATACGTATATATATATATATATATATATATATATATGTGTACGCGCGATAACTTTCGAAAGAGTTAATTGATTTCAACGAAATTTGGGCCACGTGTTGAAACCCATCACCGCAAGAAGCCTATTTAAAATGGGCCTAATCGGGCTATTTTAAGGGTAGTTTTTAGGGGTTGAAAACTGTTTTTGGGCCCCAAAATACCGAAAAAATTCTCCGAATCGTTTCAAAATTGAAATTTAACCCTCTGGTAGTGATTAAAAAGTATCCCCACAATTTTAATAAAATCGGCCCGACAGGACCGGATTTACAAATTTTATGAAAACACTAGTTTGCAGATAGTGACTTATTTATTGAAGGGTGTATTTAATTCGGTGTAGACGTTAGATTGATAATAATATTACAATTAAGAAAAAAATGTTATTTTAAGGGGTGTATTAAGGGGTTAATTTTTTTATTTTGCCCAAAAACCAACTTAATTTCACATAATAAAAGTATAAAAACCACACGGCCCTATACAAGCAAATACACTATATTGTCGGCAGGGTTTTGGCACTGCGACCCGGGTTTTTATGAATAGTTATTATTCAGCTGACTAACTAGAGGTGAATGCTCTTTGAAAAGTGCAGTGTGTGTGTGGTGTCTGTATTTGTGCATGTACACATTGTGCAAAAAAACGAATAAAACTTAAAGCAACTTAAGCTATTGCTGAAAGAAAGAAAAGGAAGGGAGACCCTACACTACTAAAAATAACATTTAATACAAAAGATAGCTTTATGCGCAATGACAGACACCAGACAGTGATAGATTATAGGTATGCGCTTACAAATAATATTAAATATTATTTTATAGGTGAATATTTTTAAATAAACTTTATCGTGGGCGCCGTCAATCGTAAGTAGCAAAATGGGGTAGCCCCCTAGAAATTGACAGAATATTATCTAGTGTCAAAATTATTTTTTTTACGTTCTGAAAAAATAACAAGAAAATGTTTGCTTCCCAGTGAAAATTTTCTAGCGACGTTATGTTACATGAAGAGCTCGATTTAGTGTACATAAATTCAGGGCGGCGTCGTTTTGAAACTTAAAATTTGACGTGTTTCATCTGCTCACCTTTTTTTAATTTTGGAGTAAACAAATATTTGACGCAGGATTCAAGAATAACCGAGATAGTAGAGAAGCACTGAATCAAACTTAAACGAAATTGGTTTTTAAGTTAGCTTTGTCCTAATGAGCTTCAATGAACATCTGAGGGTCAAAAAAGTCAGTTCGCATGTAACAATGAGAATTCTGCGAAACCATAGGTTATGCACATTCTTTCGACAGGCGTACTTTTTCTGGTCACAGTATACATTATTAGATAGTTATCATGGCGTTTGCATAAATCGTATAAGCTCTCCTTATATTCCGGTTATAATCGGGTTTGTTGTTTTTTTAAATCTTTTGCGTAAAATTTTCCAGTGCAACTTTGTTTCAGTTTTTGTAAAGAGTTGTATAGCCTCCTTGCCTAAAACTTCCCGTTTGGATTTTTAATGCGAAGGTATATTTTTCGCCTCAAGGTAAAAATGCGTGATGTTTTTTAGATCAAAATTAAATATTCAATCGACACAACTCTGAATATTGCAGTTTTACGTCAGCTTTACTGAAAAATGTAACCAATATTGTGGCGCGTCTTATTAGTGTATTTGCCATATGGCAACATACACTATTGGCATCGGTCGGATGGCGGGACCTAGGGGTCGGACCAACATTTCTCGACGTTTCATAACCTCCTAAACACTTTGGCACCATTTTTAAAAATGTTTATATATATATGTATATATATATTTATATATATATATATATATATATATATATATATATGCGTATATATATATATGCGTATATATATATATATATATATATATATATATATATATATATATATATATATGTGTGCGGGCAATAACTTTCGAAAGAGTTAATTGATTTTAACGAAATTTGGCCCACGTGTTGAAATCCATCACCGCAAGAAGCCTATTTAAAATGGGCTTAATCGGGCTATTTTAAGGGTAGTTTTTAGGGGTTGAAAAAAGTTTTTGGGCCCCAAAATACCGAAAAAATTCTCCGAACCGTTTCAAAATTGAAATTTAACCCTCTGATAGTAATTAAAATGTGTCCCTAAAATTTTAATAAAATCGGCCCGACAGGACCGGATTTACAAATTTTATGAAAACGTTATTTTGCAGATAATGAATTATTTACTGAAAGGTGTATATAATTTGGTATAGAGGTTCGATTGATAATAATATTGCAATTAAGAAAAAAAATGTTATTTTAAGGGGTGTATTAAGGAGTCAAATTTTTTATTTTGCCTAAAAATCAACTTAAGTTCGCATAATAAAGCCACTCTGCCTGTATAAGCAAATACACTATATTGTCGGCAGGGTTTTGGCACTGCGACCCGGGTTTTTCTTTAATTTGAGACCAAAACGCACCCTGTATAAGTTCAAAATTAATTTCGGGAGAATGTAAATAAAGAGCCTCTATTTTCACTTTTTCACTTTTCACTTTTCCAGAATTTACAAAGGACATAGAGAATTATATTTTTTCCTTGTCGACTGCATTTAAACATAAGGTACATTTTATCAGGGTCATTGGATTATCAGTATGTTAATCTGAATGATGTATTTGATCATCAGTGAAGGAACCCTCTGAAATGCAATCGTTCATTGACACCGTTTTCATATAACTTTCCCGCGGTTTTCTATAAAATAATTTAAAAAATACAGTCACTTAAACGTTAAATGACTTTTGAATCCGATATAATTTCCGGTGTCAACCTTATGCACCAGATTCAACTGCATCTCATAAAATCAACGAACGGATTACCGAGACTTGAAAATAAAAAAAGTTGATATTTTTGTAACGATTAATATAATAATGTCATTCACTTTTAAACATAAATAAAATACATTGTACGATAAAAAAATGATAAGTTGGATCACTGACCTACCATAATACGGAAAAAATATAACACGTGCAGTTAAAAGTGTCATAAAAATATTATTATTTGTACAGTTGTGATATTAACAATGGTCCATCTATACTCAACGTCTTATCCCCTGCAGAATGTTGATTACAGACTGCATCAAAATGGGTCATTAATAGAGATGGGAAAAACGGGTCTTTTTAGTGATCTACATCTTTGCATCTGGATCCCATATGTGAGCCGGTTCAAAAAGAGCCGAGTTCTGAATATGTTACTGCAGTCTGCCACTGAGTTACGTAGTTCACGACCTGTAAAGAATCAAGAATGCATAGCCAAACATGTGATGCATGAGTCATTTGAGCTGACAGATGCATCAAAGCAAGAACTGATACGTAAGTGTAAAACGTGCTTCTGTGTGTTAAAGTGTTTCACTGAGTTACGCGGATCCGTTGATCCGTCGGCTCAAAAAAAAAGTGAGTCGGCTCTCACGGACCTTCTGTCGGAGTCGGCTCTTTGAACCGGTTCAGATCTGAGTTACCCAACTCTAGTCATTAAAGGCACCCACAGATCGGGCGCGGGACGGTTGCAGGATATGTAAGCGGAATTATCGCTTGAGTGTAAATGCTCACATATCTCGGTATGTCATTTGATCCCGCGTTGTTTTTGTTTTGCAGTTCCGCGTTGATATGTGGAAGCGTTTTTGTCTGCCTGTTTGCCGCTTATAGAATCACTGAATCGATTTTTATGCAGTTTTGCTATGTAAGTACATCAAGTTTATGGTTACTGTGTGGTTAGAATTGATTAAAATATAACACGATTTGTCTAAAGCCGCTCTTTACTCAAGGTTCAGAGGGAGGGAAGAGAGAAATTGTACATTATAAACGCTCGTTAATTAAGGTCCTAAACATCTATCTTTCGAGCTTTAATAGTCTAGGTATCACGGAGTACCTAATCCTACACTAACTTTCAACGAAATCTTTTAGGTTTAACAGTTTTTTAGTCCACTACTATTGAATAGATATTTAAAAAAATGAGCAATGCAACAAGTGATCGGAAGGTTACTAAAACATTAATAAGGGGTGCCACAGTTAGTTACCTTTATTATTATAGTTTTAACTTCTATGATCAGTCCAGCCCTGGTCGAAAAACTGGTATTGCTAAGTTACAAATTTACGAGATAATTGAAAATATTAATATTATGAATATTTTAGCGCTTAACACATTGTAATAAATGATCGTTTTGCAAAATCAGCAAAAAATAATAAATTCACAGCGTCAATAAGAAAATTAATTATTATGTGATATATACTAATTACTTAGATATGTAATTCAAATCAAGTATTACAAGTAGGCCATGATTAGAATACTAATTAGATTTGTGCAGCAGCTAAAAGTGCTATACAGTTGATTCTTTTATGACATTTTCTAAATTTTTCATTCAATCATTGCCAAGGACAATTACCGTAATAATAATTATCGCCAAACACGAAATATTGTTTCACAAACACCACAAAAATGACGATAAAGAAACACCTGGTGACCAGGTCATAAGGAAACGCACCATTCTGCTTTTTTCCATATTTATTTTATTTGTTGAAGGAATCGTTTGATGAAACAAGGATAAGTCTGACCGTATCTGACGAGTTTAACCTGGAGAAAGATTTCGTTGTCTGGAATATCTCTGTAACATTCTGTGAGCGTCGAAGCAAATTCAACCCCAAGACATCAAATGGTTCCCTTCCAGAGATATTAAGGTAGCAAATCATCTCCAGATCTTCATCTTAACCACTCCTAATTATCTGCTGATTTTAAAGCTACCATTAGTCCAGTCTACTATTTTTTTGAAGTTAAAATTCCTTAGACGCGTTTTGTGAACTTTGCGAAGGAACTACACGGTGAATTGGCGTTACAACAAACGTGACGTTTTTATGCGACCTTCTCAGTTCGCTTATAAAGTATAGCGCATTATACATAATATTACAAAATATTCTTTATAGATTATATAAAGCAATGGATTACAAAAGTTCACATAGGGCAGAGCTGTTTTTTTTTTTTAATTAGTTGATTGAGTGCAAATAAATGAAATCGTAACTTATTAATTGTAAAATTTTAAAGATGACTAGAGTGAATTTTTAGTTTATGTCAATTTTTGCCTATTTATTTAGCTGTATCAATACAGTAAACACAAAAAAACAGTAAACCTAACAATATGTGTATTGTTTACATGTTTAACTTCATCCACGTATATATTAACACTTTTTTCAATATTAAAAAATAACTCAGTGGTGCGTTAATTTTGACTTGAAGTGTTGCTCCGGGAATTATGTATCTTATGTGATTAATAAATTACCTAAAAATTACAAAAATAATATCAATTAAATTTTTAGAACAAAATTAATATTAACCCTGACATTTAACAAACAAATATTACAGGTTTTATGTATTATAGAAAAACTGATTTTTTTAGCATAATATTATTTCATTATTCATCGCGTAAAAATAATAGCTCTATCAACTATCCTACAACGCATAAAAAATGATATTCAAGTTTTAGTGACAAGAATTCTTTATTATATTACAGCTAGTTTCATATATATAATATGGAAAACCAGTTTTTTTCTTATTTTTATGAAAATTGTATGTCTATAAATTCCGTTAGAAATATAAAAACACGTGATGATTAATTTGAAAATTTTAAATATTAATTTGTTTAATTAGTCATTTTCATTAAAGTGCAGTTCAGTAACTATTATTCAACTTTTATTACGATTGTATTAGATAACAAAAACGCGAATTACAAAATTTTGATAGATTTATAATATTAAATTAATGAAAACTCTTTAAATTAACGTTGTATTAATGAACGTGTTAGTTTATATTAGAATCAATCACGCCTTGAAATTATTTAATAAATTGCCACGTAATTTCAGAAATCTAAAAATTTCGAAATTTAAAAAACAGTTGAAAACTGCTCTTCTTAAATAATGTCTGTATAGGGTGGATGATTTTGTTGGAAATGATTTGTAAACATATCTTTTGACGAATCCTATACATATTTGTATGTCTTTGGATCAATAAATTCTAATTCTAATTCTAATATAATTACCAAAATATTTATTCATCATTTTTCTTATGATTAAAAGTGACATTTCAGGTCTAGTTTTGGCCTTTATCAGATACTTACTATTCTAAAAAATAAAATAATAAAAATACAATATTGAAATTTTTGAAAAACGTTATTAAGTCGAGATGATGACTAATGCCGAAACGTAGTATGTAATAAAACTAAAAGCGCCGATTAATTATAAAAAAATGTTGCGTATGCAAAAGTGATATATTTTTATTCGTTTTATTGAATCATGAAATTTTGCTGTAAACGATTTTCAATCATGGCATTTAAAATCAACTTTATTTGAACAAAAGCACTTAGGTGACGTTCTCATTTGTTTTGACTATATGGTAACCCTCAAAAGCAACAATCATATTGCATATTGTTCAAGTCCATACTTATGGATCACAAGGCAAAATGGCTTATGGTAAATTCACGACAAACTAAATTTAAATCACTGCTAAAAGTTCAGTTTTTCCAATTTACTTTGCAGCAAAAAGTCACAAACGCTTTATAACGATTTGATATTGCGCGGGCGTTGCAAATCCACATTGTGCTGTATTTTTATTTGCTACCACCAGATGTCAGAGCGTTAAATGTCAAATCCATTTTATCTAATTTTACACTCGTGGTTGCAGTGAAACTTATATACCTAAATGTATCTCAGTGACAAGTGACGCGTAATGGTGTGCCACTCGACTGTGAAAAATTTTTCTTAAGAAAAACTACGATGAGACTAATTTTGTTAAAGCGTAGCGGAAGTGAAAAACAACTAGAAGTGGGGGAAACGCACTGCTAATACTGAGTCGGAAACGATTGGCTGGCGGGTAGTGTAGTGGGCGGAAATTTATTGTTTACTTGGTTACTCAACAAGTTTCACTTTCAACGCGTGAGATTTACACGCGCCCAGTTACAAACATTGAAAGATGTATATGAAGGTATAGAGATTTCACATAAGCGACTTTTCCATACGGCCAGAGATATGGATGATCGTATTTTTGTATACACATGATCTGCTGAGTTCGCACAACAAGAATCACTATGACCTACCACAACTAGAACATCGTTATTTGTTATGCATTCAAGTTTCGTAAAATCGTGCGTTGGCGGGAAGATTTCAAGGTACAAAAAAGGTATTTATAGTTTTTCTTATTTTTTTTATTTCGGTTTTGAAAATAATCTATCTACTGTTCATTAATTCAAAGTTCACGAAAATTGCTGGTATTTTTAAAGAAATAAATTTATGAATCTCTGTGTTTTAAAAACCATAATTTATAGTAACTACATAACTGAATAATGTAAATTAATCAGAAATAAAAAATGCATTTTTAAAGGGCAGAAATAAAATATGCAAATAAATTTACAAAAGTAATAATTTTATTCCACACTGAAACTATATTTAAAATTATAAGGAAGACTATCGAAGGACGGTGTTTGGATTAATAAAAACGTTAATATTCATTAGTGTGAAATTAAATTCATAGTTATGACTAGTAAAAAAATAAATAAACAAGCTTACCATGAATGCAAAATTAAAAAAACACTTTTTGAAGAAACTTTAAAATTTATTAAATATGGCACTGTTATTATTAATTTATTTTATCATAACTAAAATATTTGAAAAATATTTAATAATCCAAAATATGATTTACTGTTGTCAGTTTATGATTATTTAAAAAAAATGGATAATCAGTGTAAACATGAACAATTTTCAAGTTCATCAAAAAATAGACAGTCGTCTGAAATGTCGGTTAATTCAAACATATCTGTTTTAAAAAAATGCAAACTGCAACCTCAGCTAAAACGACACTGACAAAATGCATTGCTTGATGCACTGAGTACATTCACTATACCCCACAACTGTTGGTTGGACAAAGATGTCTTTATGCTATGATATATGTGTAAGAAAAAGTAAAAAGTAATGCAAGTACGTTACTTAAAATTATTATATACAATCAGTAAGATAAAGAAAAATGCTATGGGGTTTGTATAGTAAAGACAGAGATAACATAAATGCAATTCGAATAAACTGACCTTGATAGAAGTTTTTAACCCTACCTTAAGAAGCATGGTCTCCTTGGTTTTATAAATTTTATTTTTGATTTCGGATGCAGTTACAATATTGTTTTTTTTTTCATTGAAAAATAAACAGTCTGCTGATTAACGGAAATCATTTAGTTGTTTTAAGTAGCTTTCGTTCAAACGGGATTTAATGGTTTGTAGTAAAATTAAATATAGAACGTGTAATGTTTCGTATATATAAAAAAAATTAGCTACCTGCAGTCACTAAGCAATATTGTAGAACCTAATATATATATATCAACAATTTAATCGACAACGGCCATAAAAAATTGTTAACATATTTTTGTTTTATAAATCATCGCATTGCCCAAAAAATTTATTTGTACGAAACCAATTACAATTTCAAACTTTTATGTGCAAACAAGTTGATAATAAATAATTTTTTGGCACTACATTTTCAAAGACAAAAAAAACTTTTCACAATGTTTTTGAAAAATGAATTTTAATAAAAAATTATTCTTCTACAAACTAGTCCTTTTCCAAAAAAATAGCTAAGAAATGGTTTTCTAGTTTTTTTAGATTTAATTATTTTTTTCATAAAATATAATAAAACCAATTGATCGACTCTCTAATTTTGCAATGCATATGTAATTTCAGAGCGGGATAAGAATTAGATTTGCTTTGAATACTTTTAATAAGTTTCCTAATCATATGTAAAGCTTGTTTACGAAACAATTTAAAAAATAATTAAACCTGTTTTTTACTTGCAACCGCTTTTATTATACAAATGATTTTTTTAAATTTGTTTTTTATTATACTTTCTGACGTCACACTGTATTCAATACTTATGTGCAAATAATCTATTCTATTCGTATTCGTGGACCTCTTTTTGATTTTTTGTATATGTTTTAAAACGCGTGTTTAAAGAATAATGCGCGTTTTTTCAAAATTATGACAAAATATTTTCTAATAAAAAAAACGGTAGTTGCTGAGCGTCTCTGATTTACAATATCAATCTACAAAAAAAACAGTACATGATACCAAAATTCTTACTCTTTTTTTGAAAAAACAAAATTAATTCTACTTAAAAGTGCTACTTAATAAAAAATTCAACTGTCTCGCGTCGATGTTTGTAGTATTAACTAACTAATTATTTACTGAGTATTATTAATAATATATTAACAAACATTATTAGTAGTAATTTTAAAAAGTTCCCGTTTTGTAGAAAAAAAAAGTCAGTACCCATAAACTTAAATTATGTAAAAAGGAAAAATTTATTGGACTTGAAAATCCTTTAAAATTACGTCAATTTCCTATTCATTTTTCCGGAACAAAGACCATTATCTATTACGTGACAAGAAAAATAAAAATGGCCACTGTTCATTATTGCTACACCGCCAACAATTCAGGGTTGAAAAAACCGTTAGGGTGTGAACTGTATTTTTTTTCTATCCCCAGAGTATTTGTTCAACCAATACTTATTGACACCCTCCCGTTTTTTTTTTCACCCTCAAGTGTTTAACACCCTTACAAATCGTTACATTCTACGTAATATACGGGCATATAGGGGTGATAATTGCGCAAAACTGTGGAAGAAAAAATCGAATATATTCTATTCGTGGTGTTACTTCAATTCACCCCATCAATACTTCACTATTGACTAAATATTGACTCTATTTAGCCACGTGACGAACTTTTTAAGTGCCATGCGTGCCTAGAAACTCTAAAGAATCTCACTTCGGGGTGAAAAAATAATGGTGGCTTAAAGTAGCTAAACCGTGTAATTGTAAGAAACCAATTATAAGAGGGAAAAGTGTTCCGTTCTTTATTGGAAAAAATTTATATTGCTGTTACTTTACCGGCTTTGTGTCTTAATTTGTAGAGACTATTGTTCAATAGGTCTCTCGAAAACGAATGAAAAGTTTGGTGTGAAGACACTGAACAATAAAAAAAATAGCCACAAAGTACCAAATCACAGTGGCGGGCTAACACTAACTGATGCCCGGGGCGACTTTTCATTTCAAGGCCCCTTTTAAATAGAAAATAAATGTCTCCGGAGGCCCTACTATATGCACCAATATTTTCTCAATCATATTTCTTCTGAGCTTTTAGTAATTTTTAGAAAGTTTATGCACGTTTTTTTGAGCGGAAAAACATTACACACGTTTTGATAACCATGTTAGCATCCTCATGTAACGTTTAAAACTGTAATCATCTACTGATAATGGTAACATGGTTTAACATGCTTTATTTTTTAACTCGAATCGCTAGTGTAGAATACTGAGGTCATTATAGCATCATCCGAGAATTTCAACGCAATCTAGAATACTACATGTTATTGTATGCTTGTCAAATTTGAGAAACGTATTTTAAAGTCGTCAATAATAACAATGCACTTAAGACGTGCGTTAAGCGTGACGTAATTTGACGGACAAATGAATCCTAGTTCACAAGCCGCTCATTGGTTCATTTTTACCCCTACAGGTTGGACTACTAAACTAGTTTACGTCATAACAGATGTCAAAAGCTAGTTTTTGAAAAACGTAATTTTAATCTCACCTAAACTTGTGATTTTCCTCGCCAAATCCTTATTACGTATGCCAAGCTGTTAAACTAAGTTGGAATGAGTTTAAATATAATATATATATTATATATAAAAGTTTTCGTAGTTAAGGAAAAATAATAACAAGTTCAAAAATAAATATCACAGACAGATAACCATTTCCATATTTCAAAATATATAATTACTCAAATTATACAATATTACATGAGTGCAATGGAATCCAATACTTGGTAATCTACTAATCTAGGAGCTTTAAGGCGTTGATGACATGCCATTTAACAACGTTTTATGAGCGCACTTTACGAATCCAATCACGAACTATAGTTTGTCTGTCAAATTCAAGCCATTTTTTTAACATTGCGTTTGAAGTTTGTATATCTTCCTTCGTGATTTTTGGTTTAAGAGCCGGAAGTTACCGAATTAAGCTTTTTCGGTATCTTGCCGCTAACAATAAATAAAAACTGTATGGTCTATTCAATCGCGCGTAAAGGTTCCACGTACCGTTTTTGCCATTTATAAATCATACAGAAGAGTTATTGATTGATTCGAACGAGTAATAATTTTATTAATTATCAATTTGTTATCGCATTACATTTTCTAAGGAGCTATTTACTTTCGTGACATGTATTTGTAAAAGAATAATAAAATTTTACGAACGACTTCCGCCATCTTATCAGCGATTTTACAGGGTGCCAAGGAGTTGTCTTATTTTGTTTCTATTTGTGATTTTAACTAGGTCAAATGTTTACATTATTATGTTTACATAACCTAACTGCGATGTGATCGTATATGTAACACGTGAAATATTTTTCTATGGCACTTCACGTAAACACACTATATTGAACGTAACAAAATAGTCTCCAATATCCAAGGACAGTGATGTAAAATTACCAGTTATTTAACCGACTATTTATAAAACAACATGGCGACTTCCGCTTTTGTTTGTCAGAACAACAAAAAACAAAACATAGTTTTGTTTTTAACAGTAGAGTCGAAAGAAATAATGTATTTATAGTTACATAGTTATAAAATTAAATTAGTGCCGCGGCTATTTAGAATAAACTACCGCGGTTATTTAACCGGTTAATTACCCTTTTACACCACTATCCAAAAATTAATTAGCAAGCATGTTCGCTTGACAATAATCTTGTACTGTGATCACATATATTTCTTCACATGAAAATTAATGCATAATTTTTAAACGATCCTTAAGTACCTACACCGTTGACATCCCGAACTCATAGATGGCACTGTTCGTATTTACTTGTGTCTATAGTATTTCTCTAGTTAAGATATATTGTTTTGTTGCAACTTGTATAAGTAAGATGATTTTGATTCAAGTGCAATGTCCGATAACTGCAATTATAATAATAATACGTATATTATGCACCCAGATACGTCAAATATATGTATTTGAAATTACATTTATAGGCTACATTGAATAACGGTGTGAGCTCGGTGTTTATTTTTAAGGTTTGTTTATTTCCATCTAAAAGTGAAAATATTCTGTGGTCAAGTAATTAGTTTTTCTTTATAATAGGTACGTATTTTTATACATTATTATTTATTGTAAGTAAACCGCAAGTCTATTAATAAATGCATACATTAATCAATAATGCAGTTTATTTTGTCATAAGTTATCGTGGCGTAAATAATATTCATACGTATTTAGCAATTAGTGTCCAAATTAATATAAATATTTTTGAGAAGTAAACAAAAATCTGACTTGATAAAGAAATCAGGGTGGCCACACCTCGAGGTGATATGGCAAAATCGACCCAAACGCAAAAACCGAAAGAACATTGAACAATCTTTAATTTTTCTTTTTCCAAAACGACTCGTAGGATTTTGAATAAATGCAATACACACCAATTCTTTATACAATTGTATGACTAGTTCCCCCTAGAAAATGCCGGTGTACATTGTAGTCTGTAAAAGTTAATCCGAGTTATGTTAGAACACTTATTTTATCTCAAAGGCATAAACTAGCGATATATAAAGATTTTGTAGGAAACTTATTGGAAAGTGTGATACTTGATCGATATTGTATATTATAGACGCTCGATAACAGAGGTAATAAATGTCTGTTGTAGTGTTTGAAGGATATATTTTCAATTAACATGTTGTTATCGTCCAGATAGCCATGTTACCACGCATTCCAAAGTCATCATTTATTTTTGCATGATTATTCCACTGTTCTGTACATCCTACGAAAAAACGGAACCCTTGTAGAATCATTCTGTCTGTAAGTTTATTTTCTTTGAATCTATTGAACGAAAAAGGTCGAAATTTGGTACGTATATAGAGTTTGATAACCCAATCACGGACGTATAGCGTAAATCAACGAATTCCGATTTTGTAGGTTATTTTTACAAAAAAATGTCTAACGGTTTATATAACAAGCACTATTAAAGTTCTAATAACTGTCATTATTTATTTGGAACGGTGTGCCGTTGTCACCACAATAATTAGGTACAAATCTATAAGGAAATTGATCCTGTGTATACTTTCACTTTTTATCGGTCAATATGAATACAATGCGCCCAGTCATTCGACGTGTGTTTCAAAGTGTCTATAGAGACTTATATTTTTTAAACGAATAATACAACTTTGACTGAGACGATAAAAAATGAATAAAAAACAATACTAAACCGAGTACTGACCTACCACAAGCAAACTTGTGTTGGTGTATTACATATGCATTAACAAGACAAGGATGCGCTAAACATTACTGACTACAAAACTGATTTTTTTAGGCAATCGCGACACTCTTTTTGCACTAGACCCTACAGATGGGAAAAATGGATCTTTTTAGTGATCTCCATCTTTGCATCTGGATCCCTTATGTGAACCGGCTCACTGAACCGGTTCAAAAAGAGCCGAGTTCTGAATATGTTACTGCAGTCTGCCACTGAGTTACCTAGTTCACTCAATCATATCACGACCTGTATAGAATCAAGAATGCATAGCCAAATATGTGATGCATGAGTCATTTGAGCTGACAGATGCATCACAGCAAGAACTGATACGTAAGTGTAAAATGTGCTTCTGTGTGTTAAATGTTTCACTGAGTTATGCGGATCCGTTGATCCGTCGGCTCAAAAAAAAGTGAGTTGGCTCTAACGGAGTCGGCTCTTTGAACCGGTTCAGATCTGAGTTACCCAACTCTACTAGACCCTATAAAATAGCTCCTTTATATGCGTGTTCCATAGTAAATCACGGTTTGTTTGTCAGTTTTTGAAGTTTAACTTTTTTAGCGACGTATCTGCGTGAAAAAAGTAAGAAATCGAGGGGAAGTAGAAAGAAAGAACCAATTAAGGGGAAGTTAGTTTGTCCCCTAAATTACATGAAACTGGCAAGGACAGAAGTTTATAGTGTGTTGTATTTTGATTCGCAAGGATGAACATATTAAGTCAGTGCATGGAAATCTGACGTTTAAAATTACGGACAATTGAAGTACAAAATCATTTCTATAATTTGACGTACATAAAAACTAAAGAAGTCAAACTTTGTATGTGAGCTTATGAAAGTGAAGCTCAATGTGTTTTTTTATAGCCCATGCCAAGTTCAAATGTGTAAAAATTCTAAATATACCTCGTACGTAATGATACTACGGCTCGTGTGGCTGTTGAAACTCGTTGGCGCTCATTTTAAACATAAAGTCACATGTTGTAGTTATATAACCCATTATAACACTAAATAAACAATCTTCTATTTTGTGTATAGTAAATGTTTTTGTATCATCTAGTCAAGTGAAAGAACACTAGTTAATGATTTCATAACGGTATTTCCTTTTTAGGGCTCGTAATTGTTGACATATTAGCGAAAATACACGCTTGAAACTATTTTTTTTTTGTAATTCTGAAATGTTTTTTATTAGGTTCTGAGATTGTATTCAGTAGCCGACGAAAAGTTGATCGTATTATTGCAAATCAATAGTTAATAGTAATATTGACTCTTTACTCATATTGCATTTTTAGTGTATTTGCCATATGGCAACATACACTATTGGCGTTGGTCGGATGGCGGGACCTAGGTGTCGGACCAAAATTTCTCGCCGTTTCATAACCTCCTAAACACTTTGGCACCATTTTTAAAAATGTTTATATATATATGTATATATATATATATATATATATATATGTGTACGCGCGATAACTTTCGAAAGAGTTAATTGATTTCAACGAAATTTGGGCCACGTGTTGAAATCCATCACCGCAAGAAGCCTATTTAAAATGGGCCTAATCGGGGTATTTTAAGGGTAGTTTTTAGGGGTTGAAAACTGTTTTTGGGCCCCAAAATACCGAAAAAATTCTCCGAATCGTTTCAAAACTGAAATTTAACCCTTTGGTAGTGATTAAAAAGTGTCCCCACAATTTTAATAAAATCGGCCCGACAGGACCGGATTTACAAATTTTATGAAAACACTAGTTTGCAGATAGTGACTTATTTATTGAAGGGTGTATTTAATTCGGTGTAGACGTTAGATTGATAATAATTTTACAATTAAGAAAAAAATGTTATTTTAAGGGGTGTATTAAGGGGTTAAATTTTTTATTTTGCTCAAAAACAAACTTAATTTCACATAATAAAAGTATAAAACCACACGGCCCTATACAAGCAAATACACTATATTGTCGGCAGGGTTTTGGCACTGCGACCCGGGTTTTTTTATTCAAGGTTATTGTGTCGATAATAAATATGAGGTGCCTAGTTTTCCTATCCCTGCTGTAAGATGTGATATTTATACGTAGGCCATTCCTGTACGTAGTAATAATATGTAAACTAAACTAACGAAGTCTGTACGTTGTACGCAGCATCTCACAAGAAAAGAATTTTAAACCAACCAAAAAAAGCATATTCAAGTTTTCTGCCGATGTTTGCAAAATAAACAATTTTTAGAAAACGTGCGCTAGTTTTCTTAAAATAGATATTAAATATTGTCAACATGAAATTCATTTTTTAGGCCTTTTTTATTTGCAAATTAGTTACGTATATGAAAGATTCGGTTTGCTTCTAAAATTTTATCTTTTCAAATTTAAATTTTCGAATTAAAATTCTTTTTTCTAACAATTTTTTAGTCCGTTCTACATAAGTCAGTAACTAGAACACTTCAATAAAGTTTGCAAAAAGTTAAATAATTTTTTTTTTAATTTCAAAGTTAAAAAATGTTGCGTTTTCTAAATTACCGGATCTTTTTTTTCATACGGAATTCTACTGTAATCTGATTGAATTCAAAATGTTTTACTGAATTTAAGATAAAATAATAAAATGAGTGGTCGAGCGTCTATAATTTACAATGTCTGTCTATCAATAAATTCATTATATATACCGGCATAAGAAAATATTAAATTTCATTGACAAAACTGTACATTTCTAAAGTTATAACTTTAACACTTTTTGAACATGCTATTTGAAACTTACAATGAACAACTAAAAAAATATTAAAAAAAAACTTTTTAAATATTCAAACGGCTCTTTAATTGTAAGCGTTACTAAACAGTTTTGATTCTCACATATAAAAAAAATTAATCTACTCAACATATGAAAATTAAATTTACGTTTCATATTTAGGGCGCGTTTTAAAAAAAATTAAATAAATACTCTGAGAATGACTAAACCAATTTTAAACAAAAATAGTTTTTATTCGATATTTATAATATATTTATAAAAGGGATATGCATATATTAATAAAGCCAGTGTTTATTTTAACATTTTTTATGACCTTGTATTTTGTTACCCTCGAATTTGTTGTGCATTATTTGATTTTAGTTTCATTTGATTATCGCATTCTGGAATAGTGTTTATAATTAATATATGGTCTATTTAATCAGCGATTCTCAAACTGTACGTTATACCGTAATAAATTAGTGAAGTTAGTAGGGTGAGCTAATAACCTCGGTTGTTGAGCGTTTATAATACTCTCGCTCTCGCATATAATTAGGTACTTATGCAAATAAAAATTATTTGATCTTGAGAATAGTCGAGTTTGTAGTGATAGTACGTTTGTCATTTTTCGT
This sequence comes from Venustoraphidia nigricollis, assembly GCA_034508555.1. Lineage (NCBI taxonomy): Eukaryota > Metazoa > Arthropoda > Insecta > Raphidioptera > Raphidiidae > Venustoraphidia > Venustoraphidia nigricollis. The sequence continues at coordinate 8,339,475 of JAVRKA010000006.1, forward strand.
GACTTTTCGATAACGAACCAATAGTTCTCAGTTTTGCAACTGAGAACTGGTGAAAGTATCAACTAATTTTCAAGTTATTATTGAAAACAGCGTTGCCAAATTTTTTTTTTGCCAAGTCGGAATTTTGGAACTTTTTGAGCAAAAAAGCGGGATTCTTTCGTCGAAAGCGGGACATAGTAAAAAAACGTATATAATCAGAAGTTTTGAAATATTTATCTTTTTATTTGAGTTCAAATTACGTTTACGTAACGATAGATAGCAAAAATAGCCATAGAAAATGTATTTTAATAAAAATATGATATTTTAAATCAGATGTACCCTATCGTTAAATAGTTGAGCCTTATTCACGGTCGAGTTATCCCCAAAAAGCGGGACTGAGCCTGTTCCGCGCGGGACATTTAATTTTAATTTAAAAATCGGGACGTCCCGCCAAAATCGGGACTTCTGGCAACGCTGATTGAAAATAATATTAAACTGAAAATATGAACTGGTACTAAGCCCAGACAACGCATAATAGTTGATGGTCTTAAAAATTTGGTTTGTCGCTTATTTTAAACTAAAAAAAAACTGATATGATTCTTTAAGTGTAATAACTTGAAGCAAATTCTCACGTTAATGAGAAATCTAAGCAAAAAATGCTGATTCACACGTTTTTTATCTGCTAAAATGTTCTCTTTATACATTCAAATGATTGCACATCCAACATTTGTATTTCGACACCCTTTATGATTAAAAATAAAGGGTTCATATGAGCACCCCTATGGAGCATTGAATTGTTTTAAAGCAAAAAAATAACCCCAAAAATGTTTTAATATGCAAATTATGCGTTGTAAAGAAACACCTTAGGTTACCTTGCAATGCATAGTAGATCTAAAAATGTATTATAAATAACTAGGCGAAGAATAAGAAACAATATAATTGTGTTGGACCACCACAGAACATAACCCATTATGCTGCAGACAGAAATATTTTTATATATAAAAAAATTACGAAGATTCATTTACATTTCTCACGCTATACTGAAAGGATTCTTTTTGCGCATATTTTTAATTGTAACATACAATAAAAGCGATTCTACAGCCCTCGTTATCTTGTCTAAAGTTTTTAACGAACTTTTGGATATTAACAAAAAAAATCTTTGTGTCTCATTTTACAATGTTTTCAAAGATACTAGAAATACAGCAAAGCTTACAATAAAATTTATTTTTGCTAATTTGTTTCTTTTATTCTATTTTCTAAATTCCAATTTACATAATACTAGTTCCGTAATAGTTTGAATTTGAGATGCCTATTTATTAATGAAGATTAGTTTTCAAATTCAGACGTTGTAAAAGCCTCGAAATAATGAATATACGAAGAACGTTGTAACACTTTTAAATAGCGTAATATAACCGTTCATAAATGCAAAAAAATATTTTTCCGTTTATACGCTGTTTAATAAGAGACCTAACTTAATTTTCTTACAAGCTTAAAAATGATATTTGATTCGCGTGTTAAAAATTTTCTATAAATATTACAAATATATTTTTAAGTACGACTTTCCCAAGTATTGTTAAATAATATGATTTACGTTTGAATAAAATAAAGAGATTGTATATATTTTGAAGAGTATTGGTCGAAGAAAATTTGTAGTACGCTAATTATTTCGATAGATCTTGTGTGCTATATTTAAAAATAGAACCATCCTGTAGTAAAAGACGTCGAAGAATTACAATTATAAATTGTGAATTAACAAGACATTTACTAAAGCTATGAAATGCGTGCGAGGCAGTTAAAAACGAGAAAGATTCACACCCTATTTTTACACTGTTTCCGGTTAATAATGTCTTCTCCTACCCCCGTTTTAAATACACCCCGCATAATAAAAATCACTCTTAAATTTCCTGGCAGTAAGGTTTAATATTGAATCAACTCTGCATAACATCAAAAACTTTGCGTGTCGAAAATAAAATTTTTCTCTAATTTTAGAGGCCGGCCGACTATGAGAGAATACACATTTATCTTCCACGTCTCTTCGTAAATTACCTATTTTTGTGGTCATTTCATTCTAGGAAATAGTATTTATGAAAGATTCAATTTATATACCGTTTGTGAAAAAATAACTCATCTACCCTTGTGTGTAGATTATATTTTAAGCAAAAAAGTAGCGATTATGAAATATCAAGATAAAAGTATTTTAAAAATATATTACATACATAAATAGCCAGTCTAGTATTGTCCAATTTTCTCGATTTGTAAATAATTATTGCATCGGTCACTCGCTCGTTTGCTCGATTTATAATGAACTGCCCGTGAATTATTATTATTATTGGGTAGAATATTATGAATTCAAATTACCGGGTCTGAACAGACTTAAACATTCGCCAAGAAATAAGCAATAGAATGATAAAAACCGCATTAAAATCCGTTCAATAGTTCTCAAGATTAGCCCAGACTTGGTCTAAAAATTATGAACAGTTCAAGCATAGTAGTGTAAAATTATTTATTGCAGGGTATTATTATTTAGTCCTCTCAATTAATGTAGTTATTTTTTTTTTGTAGAAACATTTTTCTCTGAATGGGGTCTCAACTCAAATTTAATTTTGAATTGAGTCTCATATAATGCAACACTGAATCAAACATCTATTGCTCTATTAAAACAAAAAATAAACTGTGGAACGTATTTATATACTACAATAAAACATCGTACTTATGCTTGATTCATGAATCCAGTAAGTCGTTATTTTATTTTGCAGACATGGGCGTCGCCAAGGGGGGGCAGGTAGGGGCAGCTGCCCCTCCCTAGAGGCTCGGGAATTTTTTAAGTTTTAAAATTTACTGCCTGATGTCACAGAAGTAAGTAATAAATTGTAGCGTTCAGTAGAATCACTCTCAAACTAAAACCTAATTTAAGGATAAAAATTAGCCTCATGTACCGTACTATCGACTACCGCCACAAACTTACGCATTTTCTTTGAACCAACACGCGTGGTCCCCACCACAATTCGCGTGGGGTGCAAAGATCGTAGGGGAATCCGAAAAAAATATGTTTTAGTTAAGTTTTTAAATATAAGGCCCGATAATTTAGCTGTTATTTTACATAATTTATTTCAGTTGAATTTAATTGCTTGTCCCGCATCTGCCTGTAACAAAATGACTTTTTACGGCCAAGGTTGGCTATTTTTTTTTGTGTATTTCATTTTTATATATTTGTGCAATCAAGAGTTCAATAAATATGTTATTCTATCTTAATCCTCACAAATCTGCCCCCCGTGGCTTAAAGCTTGGCGACGCCCTTGTTTGCAGAATTGTTAGTTTATTATGTATCTACATATATTTTTTTCAATTATGTGCAGAAATGTGCTGAAACTAGCGGCATCATAATATTAATATCATAAAACTTGTAGAACTACAATAAAATAATAGATAGAATATGGGAGCGTGTCAATATTACATTATCAAATGGGGGGTTAAAAGATCGGAGTGTAAGTACAGAACCTGTAATTTTCTGTAATAAAATAAGTATTGAAAAGTTGCACGAAAAACATGATTTTCTAATAAATCTTAACACATCGCATGCCGGTAAATATTGACGGTAAGGCTGCTGATGATGATGAAATAATTTCATATCATAACGAATAAATTATTTTTCGTCAAAAGTAATTTTACTTTATGTATCAAAATTGTGCATTATCACGAAAAACTTTGCGAATAAATGAGAATTTTATGCATGATACATATAAAAGAAAATTGTGATTTCCATTTACCTGTGTATATTAATGGGCTAAAGGAAATTTGTTTTTACTACTTTTATCCAATTTAATAACAACAATGATCCGTTATCATTAGAGACACGATTCTGGCAAATATTTAAATTAGTTTTTATTGTTTTTTTTTCTTGTTTTCTGTACTATTTCAAACGGTTAATCTTTAACAATTTGTACATTTTAATATTGCGAACATGTGGTGGATAGTTTGGGACAACTTAATTCTAAAATAAATTTGAACATATTACTTACCAAAAGTATTCCAATCATTGAAATATAATGCCAATACCCCACAGGCTCTTATAATAATATTTAAATATACGTAACTGTATGTTTAGTGTATTATAAATAAATAAATAAAATCATAAATGTAAAAAATAAATAAAACCAAAAGGAAAAAATTAATTATTAATTGCTTTAGAATATTCAGGACAAATTAGGCATTTAGACACCCCAAAGCCCCCCCAATTTTAAGGACACCCTCAAAAAAAAGTTATTATTAACTAGCAAAACGTTTAAAGCAAGTATATTTAGTTTTTTATTCCCTTTTTTTTAGTCCGTTACGATCCGGAGGTCTCAAATAATTTGTAAGTGCTTCGAGCATCTATAAGATCTACCTTTCATTTATGAACTTTGCTATCTAAGCGCTTCTTGAGAATTTATAGTCATAAGATTTTAATTTTTTTTTAGATATTTTCAGTTTGGTAATAGTGTCGCGAATTGTTTTATGGTGCAATATTTAAACCATTCCGAAAGGTAAAATAGTACTTAATAAGAACAAAGTCACGAAAAAAATAAAGGTACTGATTTTTAGTGTTCATTTGAATAACTAAAAGTTTTAAAAATAAATTTAATAAACGTGTGTTGATATTTTTTAAGCAACAACTAGGAAATTTCAATGATAGATAAGAAAACTAACTGAAACAACAGAACAAATATGTTTATAAAAGAATTGATAGAATATTGATTTTATAACTACGTCAAATTACGTATGAAGAGAAGAACTTATCGATATAAATGAACAAAAATTAAACAATCGCATAAAAAACACTGAAAGAATATGACCGGAAACAAAGAAAAATCGAAGATCTATATCCATATAGTCTGAACACATCTGGTAATATAATAAAAAACAACTGAAACGTGATATAAAATAATTGAAAAGAATAATATTTTTAGCGATAAAACATCAACAAAAGTTGAATAAAAATAAACGTGGAACAAAATGAACTTAAACAAAAGTATCTTATAACATGAATCACGTGGTATTCTATGTAACAAATAAATGGATTATCCGTTTTGATGCAAGGTGCAAAATATTAAAAACACATAACTGACTGAAAACTGCTCTATATGACTGAAAATGGAGGTGCTGATAGATCATTTGGGCTAAAAGTTAATTGAGATAAATGTTTTATTAAGAGTGAAATTAAAACTAAAAAATAATCCAATTGCCAAAAACCGAATTCGATTCATGTGAAATAAAATTGGGGGAGGTACATTATTTTAAGACTAAAAAAGTGGAGTCAGATAATCGCATCGCTAAAAACAAAAGAAACTGAAACGTCAAAAATGGTTGAACTCCAAAAAGAATTCAGATCAGGCTCATTTCTGGTTCAAATCAAAGAAAAAACTTTACTAGAAACGAAATAATAACTAAAAGAGAAACAGTATCATACAAGTATTGAAACCTGGAGAAGTAATTTAAAAATATATATAAAATTACTTAAATAAAAATAATTCCTTTAAAATAAATAAAAGAAGCTTAAACGAAATTTAAAAACAAAAACTGAAATATCTAGAACAGTTGAATTGGAAGCAGAAATAATTGGTTCAAAGAAGAAAGAAAGAAAGAAGAAAGAAAAAATATATCGAGAGTTTATAGACGCCTGACAACTAAGGTCATCAGCGTTAAGAGAAAAACGAGATATATTTGGAAAAAAAAATGAAAACGACTCCAAAACAAAACAAAAAACAAATTGAAATATTTTCCTAAAAAATAAACAAATAAACATATTATAGTCTGAAAACAAAAACGAAACTAAAACAGACTCAACCCAAAACGAAAAAAACGTGTTGAAAACAAAAACGAAATGAAACAAACAACGGTGTAATGGGTGTGTAGTGTGGAACGCAATTGTTCGGATACTGTACACAACGGAACAGATGCCAACTCACACGTTGTAACGTAGTCCAGCATTCTTCGAGTGTTCGCTCGTTGATTGCGCTGGCAAAACCAGCCGTTTGGACGTTATTAGCTGCTTGTTGAATTGCCGACGCCGATAAAGCGCCGGCTGAAGCTGCTGAATTACAGCGACTTTGCGATTGTTGCGCTGCTACAGCCGCTGCTGCCTGCTGAGCCAACTGAACGCGTACCATCCAAATCCAAAATTATTTTATAAGAAAAGCAGCGTGCGAAAAAGAAATATAAAACACTGAGAATACTGCTTCAGTAAACATTTTGTACAATTATACCAAAATTTTCTTTACAGTTTAGGAAAAAAAAATATTTGCAAATAATTTGCATTATTTCAAGCTGAATTATTCATCCATGGATTGGTTCCTTAAATTCGAAATTGATTCGACCGTAAAATGACTAGACCTAGACGAAAAACATGGAATGGGTCCTTCAAATTTGAAATTGAATCGACGGTACAATACAGATAGTTAGTTGAGTTGTTTTACTTGATAAACACAAACACAATTTTATTTACGTAAAAATATTACGGGCAAAAATTTTTCAAAGTTTCGAACCAGAGCTTAGGATAGGTACCTATTGAATTGCATAATAATTCGTTCTTTTAGAAGCTTAAAATATTATGAGACACGATGCATCGTAATTTAATTCATGGCGTCGCCGCTAAGGGGGTAGCACTAGCCTTAAATTCAAAACACGGGGAAAATTCTCTGTATAAGAGATTTTCCGTCGTTGCTATAAGTGGGACGAAGATGAAAGTTGCACGTGAAACTGGCGTTAGAAAAAGACAAAAGTATAAACAGATGTGAAAGAGAGAAACATTCAACGCGGTTGTATTTGCGAGACAGAGAAGAATAACTGTAATCTAATATGTTTACCTCATTCGGAGGTGTTTTTTCTTTAGAAAGCAATATTAATTAGACCATACAATATGTATTTAAAATGGGTTTTAAACATAAATATATTTTCAATTCTGAAATGGATTTCAATGAGTGCAAAAATATTTATACAAGTGACAACAATAGAATATATTAAAATAATAACTGTATTCCATATTGTCTGTTTTTGTCCTTTTATCGAATTAGAAATAATTTAAAAGCTAATTCATTTTAAAAAACTTAACAATCATTTTACATTTTTTAACAGAACAGAATTGCAGGGTTATATGTAAGTAGATGTTCTGTTCTAATAATATAGCAATTATATAAAGAAAAATTGCTGCTTAGGCTATAAAAATTCATTGACAGCATAAACGCTCGTTTTTAATATTTCTCGTGGTCAGTTCTTTAACAGATTTGGTAAAAAGTGCCTTTACTTCGTTTGAGAGCAGCGTTCTCATTTTCACGAAACTCTATTTTAACACGTTGTACAAACCTCTATTTCTACAACTGTCCGATATTTTTATGTAAAATCTTTCACAAATTTTCATAGGTACTATAACTAAATGCTAGTTGAATGTTAGTTTATAAAAATCAATGATTATACCCCAAATCCACAAACGAATTCATTGTAAATAACTAACCACTGTGTTCAGATAATGATGCCACGAATCCTAGAAGGCTATATAATAAAAAAAAAGAAATCGAACACAACCTGACTGTCTTGTAACGGACATGGCAACATTATTGTCTGAACACAGTAAGTAGCTAATCAAAATTAATTCGTTTGTGGAATTGGGCTACATTCATTTACAAACTAATATTAATTATTTAGCCACAAATTCGTAATTTTAATTTTTGCGATTTATGAATACAATAAAAAAATCGATCAGAACCGTTAGTTACTGAAAATTATTCTGAAGCGAACAGCAGTAGATATCGAAAATAATAAAAAAGTAGAAGGCTCATCAAATTTTCCAAAGTAGAATTAAGCGACAGTGACCAGTGTATGTTATATTAAAAGTATGAAAATGAAATAGATCTATATTTTTAAGAATTTATTTGATAAACTTACCTGTAATTCATTAACTAACTTCTCCGTCATCATCTTGTTTGAATCGGGTGACGGATTCGCCTGCGGCGTTTGTTGTAAGTTATTGGTATTGTTATTATCGTTTGTACTATTTTGCTGTTGTTGCATGGCTTGCTGTTGCTGTTGTTGTTGCTGAGCCACTTGTGCCTCAATTTTAAATTGTTGTACAGTCTGTTGTTGGACTTGTTGTGTAGCAGCCGCTAGTGCTAATGCACTAGATGAAAACAGGTTTTGACTAGTATTATTACTATTTTGATTTTGATTGCCTGAAACAAAAAATCAAAGGTGAGTTCAATTAATACTATCATAGTTTGTGTAAACATCCAGTTAGTAGTCTCACAGTATATGTTGTGTGTTTGAATTTTAAAAAATACAACTTCAAGATACATAACTATGTTGGGACGATATTTTTGGTCGTCAATTCTAAAGAAAATTTTTTTTGATTCAATGCTGATTATATTATTTAAAAAACAAGGTCACTAAGGAGGATGATATCATTAAAAAGTAACTGTAAGAACTATATATATATATATATGTATATAAAGAATTTTGTGGTCTTTCATATTGAATCGTTTTATGTTGTCGATAATTTAAAAAAAACAATAAATCACATTTTCATAGTAAAACAAGATGTAAATCATGTTGTAAAAAAAACAACTTAATGTTTTCTAGTAGGAGAGACAATTTGAGAAGTTGTTTGTAAAAAGAAGAAAATGATAAGACGTGTCATAATGATGAGCTTTTTGATGGATTGCAGAGCGCATTGTCAGAAAATCTGGCTTGACAATGACTTTGACTGACACAACACATATTCCTTCATAAGATATTGTCACTAATGTAAATTGAATTTAAGAACGAAATATAAAAAAAAGTTAACTCTGGAGAGTTTCAGAACAGAGCTTATGGCTTTCCATTCTGTTAAAGGTTTTTATTCTGTGACTGATTGACTCTTTATATTTTGTTTATATTTATAATTGTGATATATCCGATACAATTGATTTCGTCTTTGGAGCAATATTTTAATAACAAATAAAATGTACCTATGTTGCCACTTCCTGTACTAGCATTTCCAGGACTGTGAGCTGAAGAAGGTCCTCCGTGAACAGAATTTCCCGCTGGACTATGAGCCATTGGCGTATTTGACTGTAGCGACATTGGTGTCGCGCTGTTATTTGGAGTGTGTTGATTATTGCTAGTTAGATTCTGCGCCATATTCTGCGGCGGACCCCTTCCTTGAGACCTTTAACAAAAATAACATACATTTTAAATCTTGAAAAATAAAATCAAAATTACACATCATCGTTCCTTATTTGACTTCTACACTTTTTGTATTGGCGCAACTTAGGAATCGCTAAAAATGCCAATTTCAAAATTGAACGCCACTAATCAAGTTGCGTACACTTTAAAAGTGGACAAGTATGCGTAGTACAAAATATGTTCCGTTGTGTTGGGAAAAAAAGTGGCCTCATATCTGGTTTAGTGCAAGTTGCAAATCGTCGTATGTTTTCATGATTTCAGTTTGGTTCTTGCTTTGTTAATAAATGAAAATCTGAGCACAGTTTTTAATTAATACGTTTAATGGAAGAATATCCATGTTTTTGGAACGTTACTCTGCAAGGACTGTTAAAAGAGAAAACGCATTGTGGACGCAGTTTACTAATGAATGTTCCAAAATGAAGAAAAAGAAAAATGGAGCTAACCTGCAGTACACAACGAAACGGGAATACTACAATACCCTCTATTTTTTATGATTATTAGTTGTCAATGTGTTAGCCTTATATGTGAACAGCCTTGCAGCTTTTATAAGTGGCGTTCACACTTTTAAGTTGCCAATACATTTATGACGCCACTTTAGACTTATCTTTAGTTACAGTGTACAAGCACCTTAATACTAAAGGTAGATATCTTTTAGGTTAGCTTTTCTGTAGACAGGAGTATTGCTTTCGAGATGCACATTTAATTATAAAATTGTTGTACTAATGAGTGATTTAATATTGTTTTTCAGGATGATCTTAAGGAACTTGCAATAACTCAATCAAACACGAAATGCACAAATACTGACAACATAAGTACGTAAGTCGATAATAATATATATTTTTTTAATAATTTATCTTTTTTAAATACACTATAAGTGTAATAATAAAACTAAAGGGGCTTTTTCACAAGCTTATATTAACTTGAAGTGTATATTGTAAGTAAAAAATCTTATAGTTCAATTTTCGTCCTATTTTAAATGTCCAATTGCCGTGAAACATTGCAGTCGTATGTAGTTTTGATGACAATGAATATTCTGATATGTTGTCTACAATAATGTTTATATAACAAATAAAAAAATATGTGGTGGAAGTGATGGTGTGGAAAGACGTATCAGCACCCGTTTAAAGTTTAAAATACTACAATATAGAGTGACTAAAAGTTTGAAAATAACATTTATAGCTTCAAAACAAATCTTAAAAATGCGCTTATATTACCGGACTAAAAAATAGAAAATATATCATTTCTTTCTCTTTTACAACGTTTAATGGCATTGGGCACTTGATAACTTAAAAGAAACATTTTATATATAGGCAATGCGAATGCCCTACGATTCTAAACGTTATTTTCTACTTTTTAGTGCGTTGATTTTAGCGTGTTTTTTAGATTTTTTTGAAACGTCAAATTATTAGCAACTAGTCGAGTTACATACATTTAAAATTGACCGTTATTGGATGTGGCATCAGTAGACAGTAATACTACAATACTATAACGCTGGAAAATACTAAATTTAAATGAATTCAATTCGTTTTAAAAAGTGTTCGTTTGATAAGCGGTATGGTACAAAAACACTATTAGAACCGCATCGTAACACTAAAAAACATGCACATTTTCATAATAAGCCGTTTAAAATATAGTGACACATTTTAAACCAAGAAGCGATTCTACATAAAGCAACCGTTTTATTTAGACACGGTTACAGTAAATTATTATTTAAGCGAATAATTTTAATGTGTAAATTGACTATTGTGTAACGTAGCGTTGTCGACCTGTAGCTTTATCAACACTATTAAGGCATAAATCGAGCTAGTTACATGAGAACAGTGTGGTGTAATAGGTAGCGTGCAGGCCTGTCGATCGGACTTTCATGGGTTCGAATCCCGCGACTGCTCATGGATATTTTGTGATGTCGCTTAGACCCAGCTGTGAAACTGATCAACATATCTCAAGAGTAATCTATTCTTATGCTCTATATAATATGCTGTGATGTTGATAGACAATTGGTTAAACTTTCTTTAAAAAAAAGATACATTGTAGATAATTAATAGACATTTGAAAGCTGAGCTTATTATCTACAGAAGTCAGAATATACAGGTGTCCGAGAATTATCTTTACAACTTTGAAATTTAATAACTTTTGAAATAAAAAGGATATCCCACATTCTGTTTTCTGCAGTTATTAGTGCAACTCATAAAGTTTTATTCTGTTTAGGTTAGCACCTCCACATGTGCACCACGTGTGGCCCGAAGCACATCCAGTCGGTAATCGATTGCTTGCCAGGTACGCTGTAACATAACGTCTGTGACAGTGGCAAAAGCCTCTGTAATGCGGGTTTTTAAGTCAGCAATGTCAATAACCTTTCTTCGATAAACAATATCCTTCAAATAACCCCAGAGAAAAAAACTTTATCAGTTGCATTAATAACTGCAGAACACAGAATGTGAATATCTTTTTTATTTCAAAAGTTATTAAATTTCAAAGTTGTAAAGATAATTCTCGGACACCCTGTATATCTATGGATGTGTGTAATCTACCACAAGGTAGCGTTGCGTTTTTGTAAGATTTATTTGATTCTAACGAAGTTTTGAATGTATGAGCAGCGAAAAAGTATAGCAAGTAGGAGATCCGGCCCAGGCTTTCTGAATTCAATCGGCGTACTAAATTATAAAAGTGATAAATGAGAAATTTGTTGGTCGTTGACATAACCATAATCCACCAGGGCGAATCAAATTTATCGTGGTTGGTTTGATATTAAAAATAATCAACGAACGTTTTTTTGCTAACAAAGTTAATATTATCAAGAATCGCAATTAAATTAAGAATAACAATGTTATATGTAATTAAAAATTAACTGAATTAGGTAGTGGTTAACCCAGCTATCGTTTTAAATTATTAAATTGGAACTAAGCTTAGCAGAGTGTGTTTATATCTTGGCTTCTCTATTACAAACTTCCAGTAACCAGTCCGAGAATTGGAAACGCATCAATTGGATTTTCAATTTATTATTTACAATAATAACATGTTGAAAATGTGAATTGGTACCACATCTAGATAGTCCTGACAGTTGAGGGCCTTAATAAAAAATAGTAGTTTATATATTTAGCGATGTATTAATGAAGTAATGAGTGACAATATTATTACGTCCGAGATATCCACTACATTTTTTGAAGTTTTGGCGCACTGAGGGAATTTTCTCTGTCATGGAATTTGCGTACGCAGTCTGCAACGATTATGTTGCGGAAGTCGTTTCTGATAACGTCAAAATAGTTATTTTATGAAACAACATAGTAGGTTATACTAACGATATCGAACGGAACGTCTTAGAAGCTATTAGTTTATACTTTTTCAATGAATAACAACTTTTCACAGTTAAATAACCTCAATACTTGTATTTTTTGCCCGTCGATTATTTGAATATATATAATTTTTTCTGTTCTGAGTGATCATTAATTTATTGACTAAGGTACAATATTATTCTTAATCGATTTGATTAATAATTGCAGCTATTCATTTTTGCAATATGAGATATACAAAATTATTTATCTAAACAGTTTATGCGTAAGGTGATTAAATTTTGTGTTTGTGTAATTCGAACGCATTTAATGTGTAACAGTACATTGTGTTACAAAGGCAAAACATTGACGTTTACGTACGAGGATGGCGTTTGAACGACAAAACGTAGTGAGAGCGGTAATCACATGAATCACAATCGGCAATTTCGCCCCGGTAGCACGCAGTACCTTTGCAATTTGAGTTTCACACTGATTGAGGATGCGACTATTGTGCAATCGGTTTGCAATCGATTGAGGTTCGTTGCCTTCACATTGGCATAACTGTATTTGAATTGGTCAAGATGGTTCTTCCTACCTTACAGAAGAAAAATTTCGCAACAATACGCAACTTTTTTTGTTTCTCGACCAGCTTGAAACTAATTTTAAATCGGTCGTGTTTGTGTCGACCCATATGTCCCCATTCTTTGTCGCATCGTGAACCGATTTGAAACTCAAATTGCAAAGTAGTCGCCGTGTGCGGAGGGCTTTATACTTTTTGTAATAAGTGCACTGAAAGAACTATAGATTTATTAGAAACATAGAAAAACACCGCAGCTGGATATTGTGGATTAGGCAAACTGTCTTATATAGTTTACAATATTCGTGATGAATGAAAATATTTTACTATTGATCTACGAATACGCGGTTTTATTTTTCGTCACTGGCTTGAAAAAATCAACTTTCGTTTCTGAAAACAAGTGTTATGTTGCATTGATAAAGCACGTATTCATAAATTTCTTTTATCTTAAAAATCTAAAAAAATTGTTCAATGCAAATGAATAAATTATATTAAAATTATTAAATTGAGTATTCATTCAATTAGTTTTTGTTTTTTTTTTTATTTTGTCGTTAATAGCTTTAGCTGACTAATGATTTTAGAATTATTATTTAGAAAATGTCGATTTTCTAAAAAATATTTTGGCAAATTTTAATTTTTTACGCGTGATATATTTATGAATATAACTGCACTATATAACAATTTTGAAACAAATATATTTTTCTATTTATTTTTCAATTAAAGTACAGTAAGATTAAATTACTCTTAATAAATAATTTCTTTTACTAAATACTCTGAGGAAACAGTTCAGACAAGTAATTATTTTATTACATAAAACTGGTAGACATAAAACTTTACACGTTTTTTTCTCAAAGGATAAGATTCTTGTTTTATTAGACACAACAAATCTTTTTCAAATTACTGGATCTTATTTGTAATCTTAAATTTCGAACGATTTAATTTTTAAACTCCTATACCGACACTTACAAAAAAACATAAATATATAAAAATAGAAGCCGAACCTCCAAATAAATAAGCACTAGAATCGTTTTATTGCTTGTATCATCGATTCCAGGTAAATTTAAATCATTTTTATTCTTATATTGTAGATTATAGACGCTCGATAACTAAGGTCATTAGTGTTTTAATTATTACATCAAATAACAATCACTTAAAACTAAACGACATCACAGAACAGCCAAGAGCAGAGGCATGATTCGAACCCACGACAGTCCGCTCAAGAAGCCAGCACGCTAACCACGGGACCACACTGTCCTCTAAGAAATCAAGTTTCTACCGAAATCAGTAAGATAGCAAAGAATGGTAGTTCACTGAAATGAAGACTTAACTGGAGTAAGGGAAAACGACTTTTCATCTCTGTAAACGAAAAGTGCGTCAGGCAATTATCAAAAAGGTGCAAATAGAACGATTTAGCTTCTATTTGCACCTTTTTGACAACCGCTTGATGACGACTTTATAACTGAGATAAAACCGCTCTGGCAAAATATTTTCTAAATAAAATATTTCACCTTGAATATTTCTATTTTGAGTTTTTTGAACTCTGCTTACGATTAATATAATTTTCGTTTTTTTTTTAAAGTGAACAGTAGAGAATAAATAATTTGTATAAATAATTAGCCGTATTTACCCGAAGTCGTCCAGAAAAGATAATCTATTAGCCTTTAAATCATTTCTGAATTTCATTCTCGTTTCAGTTTGAAGATTTACATCTTGAATATAAATTGATAAAATTCCGTTCGATCTCGCTAGTAGTTATTTTCGCTGACTGCTCATCTCCTTTTCGTAGTAGCGTAATAATATAATACAGCCTATGTCAGTCTGCCAGAAGTGGGTTTATAAACAGTTCAAATCGGTTCAGTAGTCGACTGTCTAACGACTAATCTTTAATGTACTCTGTAATAGCATACGATTTGTGACATACCCAGTAACTGTGAATAATAAATATTGTGTTTTTTGTCAAAATAGCTAAAAACATTTTTTTGAAATGTTTCTTATGATTCCAGAAATGCTATAGGCTATGTTTATTTCACTATTTTATCTCAAAGTTAATTACTTTAATATATTTTTTGGCATACATCTATACAAATATAAAAAATCGTCACAGTGAACTTTTCTCACTCCCACTTCAGTCAAGGCCGACCGGTATCCCCTCTTCTCCCGCGAGTGTTGTATAAACTTATAAACCGTGAAACAAGTCATTCGACATTCGGCAACTGATTTCGCATGACGTGCAAGTGTACAAGCTTCTAGATTTTAGGTTATATCGCATTACACTATCATAACAGGAGGCTGTTATTTCCGGACAAATAAGACCCATACATCATAAAAAAATTCGTGTCAGCAAAATATGTCTATCTTTAATAAGAAATTTGAAAATCCAGGCGAAGTCGGACCGGGCTGCTTTTGAATATTTGAATATCATCTCTTTTATTTTTATCTATATTAAGCGAAGTTTACAAGTGAAGAGTTTACTAGCAGAAAGAACTTTCTATCACTAAACTAGCCGGTACTTGAACATTACTCACCGCTTGCCATTAAGTGGCCTGTGCGTTGAAATTACAGGTTACACAATACACGTGGATAGATTTACTGTCGGTATGCACTTTTCGCCAGTAAACTCTTCAAATCTAAACTGTGCTTTAGTGCTCTAGTATCTGTATAACATTAAACGTTATTACAGAATAATAAAAATAGCTGGGTTGCGATACTATGGTTTACATGTCTTGCAACTCCTTGGTACTCAAGTTCAAATCCGAGAACTGACAAAAATACCAGTTGAATTTATTACAAAAAATAATATGAATTGGTAGACCAAAAAGAACGCTGACTGTCAAAAAATCCGTGCTAAAAATACATAAATTTGTGAGGTTTGAAAATAGTATAAATCCGTGATATTTAACTATTGCTGATTGAGTTTATAAAAAATCATTTTAGCCAGCTTCCGTATAATCAACGAATGGCTACAAAAGGATTGTTAAAAAATACCGCAAACCGCAGGAATGTTATTGATGAAGCGGTTACTAATTCTACAGTATAGAGTTCCTCTCCAAATAAGCATTATTTTTACTTGCTTGTCCCGCAAGGAAATAAGGTCATAAAATTATGTCCGTGATAGGATCAGATTTTTATTGTGCAACCTTTAAAACCTAAGGAAACGTGGTTTTCAGTATGACGGCTGTATAAAAACCTAACGTTTTTAATGTTTTTTTAAGGTTTGTCTCAGTAATGAATTCAAAATCATATTAATTTTGGTATCAAGCTACGTAACATATTTTTCAATTTAAAATTTTCGGGTAAAAAGTTATTTAGAAAAGTGATTTTGGAAGTCTTACATGGTTTTCGGTCTCCATGCCAATACTTTTGGGAAATGCTCTGACTACCTAAGACTAGTTAGGTAATATTTACACAAAAAGAAAATAAAATTTAATATTATCGACATTTTAACCATCTTACTACTAGCTATCTAAATCGGCTTCGTTTCGATATAGAATACTATTTTCGCTAACTGCTCGTTCTCTGTTTGTAGTATTGTAATAATATATAGCCAGTGTTACTCGCCAAGTAACATGTTTTCAAGCATTAAATGTATTTTTAAATCGGTTCAGCGGTTTTTGAGTTTTAAGTTAGTATAAGTAAATGTCTTTTTTTATATATTTGCACTAGTGTAAAATGAATCTCGCGCGGGATTCACTAGTAAGTTGTTTTTTTTAATTTAATCATTAAATTCTTAGGTATTTAAATTTTAAACATTATTCATTATATAGGGTAAAAAGCTATAATTTTTATGTTGAAAAAAATATATCCTTAGGCATAATCCGATTATCCACTAATTAATAAGTTAACTTATATTCAATCTATTTTTACAGGAAAACAAACAAAATGAAATTTACCTTTATTACTATTGGAACTTTTTATAATATCTGTTAATATTTTCAATATTTTATGAACAGTTTTATTATAAAATAATTTTGGAACTTAATGCTTTTTGGTTTAAATTCAACTACAAACGTATATCTACAATACGTTATTTAATCGTTATAGAATATTGTCTTGCCTTTTTTCATTAGTTTTGAAAATGCTTTGAGACAGAATTTTGAGAGTTTTGTGTTAGGCGAATCACTTGTTATAAGAACTAAGATTCTTAAATGTAAATAACCCAGTGTGTTTTATTAAATTCAAAACGCTAGCATTAATTTTCACCAGCTTACAACCAAATCTAATATATAGTTTCCATAATTTGTTTGTTGAATCAATGTTCGGAAAAAATAATTCAATTCAAAATTTTATTAAGAATATTTCCTCTAAATATAAAAATGATTTGTCGGGAAAATGTCCAGTTTCCCGACAAATCATTTTTATATTAATTACCAAGTACGAAAAAGAAATAAAATCAATTTCCTCTAAATATTTGCAGTAACGTGTCGTTAGTTTCAGAACTGTTAACACATTTCTCTTAAGTTTAATTTTGGTAATTTTAGCTTCGGAAAAAGCAGAATATTTTATTCTTCTAGAAGCAAATTAGTCCAAGCTATGACCGAAAAAAAGTCTACTAGACAACACTACTAACATTTTATTATACAGATAATAATATTATCATGAGAAAGATCAAATCAGTGGAAGACTATTTTAGTATTTTTTATCAATATTTGTTATCAGTATTTCGAATTCGACTTAACACTACTTATTGTTAATGAAATTTATACAAATTATAGAAAAGTATCAATTATATAATAACTGGTAGACATATTGAACATTTATCCAGTTGGAGGCCTACCTGGTAAATATTCAAAAACTAATGTGCATAGCAGAGGATAATAATTGTTAAAATTAATACTTCTTTATAATCTATACAAATTTCATCAAGTAGTAATGAACAATATTCGAGATTTAAACACACTTCTTTATTGTTGTTTAAAAAAAAATATTCGAGATACTGACACCAAAAAATGATAATAAAAATGGAACTAGTCTGCTAGCACATCGATCTTCTTCATTCAATAATAAAAATTGTCTCGTAAACTTTTGTAGTCAGAGCTTGGCCTCAGTAGCTAACAAATATATAATCAAAATAAATCTAGATCGTTTAAACAGTGATTAATAATAATTGTTACACGAAAGGTTTAAACAACTAAAGTCACATACCACAAGTAACATAAGCAAATCACGCATGTTTATTTCTTAGTCGGCTATGGTGTATTTTTTGTTTTAAAGATAAAAACAAATCACAGGTCACTTGATTTCAAGTTATCATTATAATTCGTCTTCTGACCTGTCATTTACAATGCAGCTGTTGATTTGTTCACAAAAGTGTTTAGAAATGTCTTGAATAACCAATTAGCGAGGAGCTTATTTTGAACATTTTTAGTTTTTATGCAAGTTGGGTTTCTGTTTCCTATCTAAGACTACTGGTGTAACAACAAATAATTATGTAATATCATATAACAGATGCTAAAGTTTCCTATAATAATGCCAATTATTTTTAGCATTTAGTAGATTTTGTGTGTGTTTCACTTCTGTAGTGTGTAATAAAGTGATTTTTTTTATGGAATTGAAAAAAAAAAGTTTTGAATTTTCTTAGCCCAAATTAGAACAGTTAAATTAAAATAGTAAATAACAATTGTGTTCCGCCCACTAGTATACTTAAAATTGTCGGTCTCTAAATAATATAAAACAAAGTCGTCATCCGCGTGTTCGCTTAGTTCTTCTAAACTACATAATGAATTTTCGGGCGATGCCAGACCGGGCCACTAGTAATTAAGTAATTATGCTTATTAGTTGTTAACATAACACTTAGTAATAAGTTATTAAAATAAGTGTGATACAATAATCTCTTCTGCAATCAATCAATTATATATCATTAAACGATGACTAATATATTACTATTAGATTATTAATATTATCAATTAGATCACTTGAAAATCACTGTTCTAAGGTAAGTGCCACATTTATTGACAATCGTAGTCTGTGAAAGATATTATATTGTGGCGTATGTGCAGTTCTCCCTTATTTAATATTTTTGAATAGTTGATCTGTAGACTACAGATGCTCGACAGTTTAGGGTACATTATCATAGAAATTCGTACCGTAGAAACTCCAAAACTCTAGTCTCGTTGTAAAGTCGAACTTGTCTCTAAATCTAAGAAATTCACCATTCCCTTCTAATGAAACTCAAAAGAGTCTATAAATCGAATTACTTGAACTCTACTACACGAATGAAATATGATTTCCCTACAAGATATTGTGAAATCTGAATATATAATATACTCTGTAACTTGCAGTTTCAGTTTTGTGAAATATCTCGAAATAAGTGACTTTACAGACTTTGTAAGTTAAAGTTGATTCGATTCTGCGAAAATTTTATAATTCGAAATTTTTAACATTTCCCTTAAAGTTCGAGTTAAAAGAGTTTCTATTGTATTTCAAATGAGCATAGCTACCTGGCTTAAGTTCTAGTAAAGAATATATATATTTTTTATGCAACTTACCAAAAATCTGTTTCCATTTTAAACATCGGCCTACTACTTTGTTGTGGTATAGTGTCAGTCGACATCGAACTCGATGCTGGCGGGAAATTTAAATTTGTGGCGCGTAAATCCAAAGCTGTATTGTTCGGTTCGATGTTCGCTTGAGCACTTTGTTGAAGTTTGAATGTGTTGGCGAGCCACTTTGCCACAAAATTCTCCTGCTCTAATTTAATAGTGTTGAGTAACGTGTTATGATCCGTGTTGAGAATTTTTAAAATAACTTTACAAACGCAAATTTGTTTTTGGTTTTGTTTTCTTGTATTTTTAAGTACGCAACAAACGGTTGCGTACTTGAATCACTTTTGAAATATTTGTTGTAAAATCGTTTTGGATTGTGACGAAATGTTTCGTCACGGTGTATTTTTATTATGGCACGTTTCTGGTATTGGTTTTATAAAAGAGTATTTTTTTTAGTCTTGATTCGGTTTTTTTTCTTTCTTTCTTCGACTAGATATACGCGAAATTGGAAACAAATATTTTTCAGTCTTCTTTGTATTTTACTCAGTCGAATTTGTAAACTTTACGTACTCAGTGAAGTATAGCAAAAGACTAAATAAAAATATGTATTTTTATTTAATCAAAGGGGTAACTTTTTATTTCATGTAAGAGTATATATCTGTCTTTATTTCTTTCGTGCTGAACGTAGTATATATTTCTTTGTCTATCTCATTGATGTTTATATATGTGTATAGGTTCGGTCAGTTTTTTATGTTCGAGTTAAAACTGACAGCTGTTAGTCGTTCTTTTTTTTTGATACAGTAGTAGCAGGGCTATTCTTCTATTATTCTCTTCTGGTAAATGAGTCGACAATTCAGTAATGTTATGAAAGCAAGACTGTAGGTTAGTCACTTTGAAGCAAGCAGTAATAATTACTTCGCTAGTGGTTACTTTTGACGACTTTTCTGTGTACTTGATGCCACGTGCACGTCAAGTTTTTTAAGTTTTCTGTATTGTTGTACCAGTTTTATTCTTCGATACAATGACTATTATTGTCTTGCAATGTTTGTCCTGAAAAAAAAAGAAAATATTGTTTTTAACATTATGAGTACCTAGGTATGTTGTTTGTTTTGTTCGGAAAAATAATTTTCGTAAATGAAAATGAAACATTGTGCTATTTTGTGATATAATAATTATTTCTTGTTTACACTTTGTTACATAGTTTTCTCTTAAACAAACATAATTAATTTTTGGTTTGTAGAGTAATTTGTTATTATTATACAAGGTATTTCTCTCAGTCTGTTAGAAAAACAGACTTCAATTTTTACGTCTCGAACATTCAACATTTTCACTAAGATATGAAATACAACAACACGTCATGAAAATACAACAAAATTTCATTACAAAAAATTAATTAACTGAAAAAACTTCAGTAATATTATATGTCTGTGATTTTAATTTTCTCAAAACATCTTCTTTGAAGTCATTACTTTATGGAAAACTGTTATTGTAAATTGTAATTTTCCTCTAAATTATAAAAAAAATTTTTTATTATTTGCTTAATTTTTTAACAATTTTGTCATCTATTAAAAAAAAGGTATTGCTTTCATTTTCACCTTTTTGATTTTATTAGTACTACTTTTAAATGCCACAAATAGCTTTTCTTATGCAAACTGAAACAAAATTGGATTTTATATAAATTATGAATGGTAATTTATATATTTTCTATGAAACATTTAACGTAATGGTAATAATAATAAAAAAATATGACTTTGCGGTACCTTGTGCTTAACTCATTCAAATAAAAAATAACTACTTAATAAAAATACGTATGTTGGTATTATATTTTGATTTCGTGATTTTTGCAAAAAAAAAAACAATAATTTTATACACGAATCTAAAAAAAAACCTTTTAAACATTTTTGCAACATTAATTTACATAAGCTCAAATCTTTCTATTTTACAAAATTAATGTAAAAATTTTCAAAAATAATACTTTCTAACAAAGTTTATGAAAATTCTTGATATTAAATATGCATGCAAAACATTCATTTCAGGAAATAAACAAACATTTAGAACATCCAAAAAGTAATCAAATAAAAATATTATACTGCAGAAATGCAAATTAAGTGAAAAAAATATTCTATTTGGGCACATTTCTCTTTTTATGTATAAAATGTTAAATAAAATTGAACATTTGGAAAAAAAGTGTGAAGTATACCTATACAGTATTTTTGACCGTCACTGTAGATTTAAAAATTTGTAAGTCCTGTGTTTCGAAAAAACACAGAACACAAAAAATTAATTAGGCGATAAAAACTGTCAACGAAAAGAATTGATGACATTATAAACAAAATATTTTTCGCAATATTTCATGAAAATTTAATTTTGATAATTTAAATTGTCATAAATTTAAATTGTCATAAAAAATAATTCATAAATTATTTATCAATTTGTAATATGAAATCAATTGTTTTCATGTATCAATTTGTCAAAATAAAAAATGGAACATTTAAAACTCATCAAAACAGAACAGCTTCACGTTAAAATACCGTCGCTCCCACCATATAACAACCATTTTTCTAAATTGTCTTGAAACTTTTTTTCAACATATCTTACTGTTTAATGAAAACAAAAAACAGAAACCGTTTGTTAAATATTGAGATGGATGAAATATTTCCATGGTGCGACGTTATTATCAAAGTCCAGAAGCCACGTGGTCAAAACATTTAACGTAGTGGACGGTTGTCATTTGTCAGAAGGTACGCGTTGTAATGACGATTAAGTGACACTATATGGTGGAGATGACGGGTTTTTTAAACAGTCTATCAATAAAAGTGCATTGTAATTGTGTGTCTGGTGACATTTAAACACTGATAGAAGACATACCAGCGTATATTTCCAAAATACGTAAGTGTTTCACAACACTGATAAAAATATCACTGCAACAATACAACAGTAACAACACAACAACACTGTGAAAACAATATACGATCGGTAGTTATTGACTGAAACAATAAAAAAATACCGGAAACACTATTTTCGCGCCGACCACGTTAAATGTAAACACGCGTACTAATTATTTGCGTATACAGCGAGTGATGCGAGAATTTTCAAATTTTCAAAATGTGTACAGATGTTTCCCGCCAAAACGGTAGTCGGTAACAAGTTATGTTCTTATCACGAAAGACGCAGTAGAACTAAGTGTTCTACGAAGGATACGTCAGTATAAGACGTCGCGATGCCAAATGTCTACAATACAAGAAGACGCCTTGCGTCGAAACGCGTCGTGGCGCAACTGAATTCTAATATTCCTTTAAGGTTAAAATCGTCGTCGACAAGGATGCTGATATACAAGACTAATAGATAGAAGCGAAACGGCAACAATACGTCCTAAGTATTGAAGTGAGAGAGATATATGCAAGGATAATGTATTGAAGTGAAACGGTAAGGCGTCTAACGTATCTAAAAATTGAGAAAGATGCATGCAAGACTTTAAAGTAGGAAAAGGACGGAGTTGAATCTAAGCTAAGTTGAAGTAAGGGACGAAGAATATACAAGTCTAATGTGTCAGAAAAGGACGGCGATGCGTCTAAAAGTGAGAACACTAGACGCGGGCCTAAGTTAAAAAAGAGACGAACCGTATACAAGAACGGTAAGATAGAATGAAACGAACGATTCACCTCAGAAAAACAAAGATGGCTATACCTAAGATTTATACTGCGGACGGAGATAGTTGTTAGTAGAACCTAAGTAAAAGACAAAGATATTTAAATACAAGTAATGCGGATCAGAACGGAAAAGCTGCACGTCAGAAACGAAGATAGAATATATGCAAGTGCAATGAATTGAAGAGAAATCGAAACCACGAGACCTTAGCAATAGAATAATATCGTTGTATATGAAGTATACTGTATTGAAGCGAGACAGATAAAAATATAGTTAGCTATCGTTAAAAAATGAGACGGATACATTAAAAGAAATATAAGTGAAACAAAGATAGCCAACGAGAAATAGACATACGTACATGCATAAATGTTAGAAAGAAATAAACAAAATATTATAAGGGTAGGAAAAGAGAAGAGCTTATGCAAGGAGTATGAAACAAGCAAGGATAATGGCACAGTTTTCTCTTAGAAATGCACGTTATCTTAGGTAGCTGTGCTTTCAAGCTCATGCGCATTTCTGTGCAAACAGAAGGAACGGAGAGTTTGCTAGACATTTATATTTTTGTCATCCCCTCTAGTGTGAGGAGTGTTGGCTATTAAAAAATATACTATTCTTTCAATAAATCATTACAATTCAATACTAACTGGGTGCTTCAACATTTCCCGTAATGTTATGTTAATGGCTGTTATTAAATAATGCAATATGGATATAAATTATGTAATTAATATTTACATTTTTTGTTGTGTGTTTAATAATTTTAGTAATGCATCATGCCTATTTATGCACATAAATTATCTCTTAGAGTGTCAGATAAAAAATTGCATGTCGATCAGTTGCGAATCGCGTGTTTAAAAAACATTAAAAAGTGTGTACGTCATAACTATTAAAAGAAAGGGGGAGTTTATGATTATTCTGACCAATCGTACGTTAAAAAAATGCGAGGGAGTGAATAATAAAAGTACACACATGCATTCTTATAATATAGGGGTGGGATTAAAAAAAATAAGTGAACCTGCAGAAAGAAAAAAAGCAGTCAAAGGGGATGAAAAAAATACGACGTCTAAGAGAGAAGGGGTGTTTTGTTACACGATGGGTAGGGATAACCTTAAAGATGAAAAGAGGGGAATGCACATATCTAGGGGTGGTGAAAACTGAAATAGGGGAAGTTATAAGAAGATACACGCGTCTGTGAAGTAGGGGAAATGTGGACGAACTGTTTACCCGTATTGCTTTTTTACTTTTCTATAATGAATGAAGTTTGAATTTCTTTAACTTCCAAATTGTTTTTTTTTTATATTTACGTATAATTTACTACTGTTATATATTTATACGTAGTAGAAAAAATATTAATTTAATTATTAATTATGAAAATGTTTTGAATTAATGATTAAGCTTAAGAAAATGACTAACTGTTAAATTCATGTTTTTCAAATCCGGAAATGAAGAAAAATCAACAATGTGACAATATACATTTTTTTAAACACCACCTACTACCAGGGCTGTCTGGGTCTAGTATAAATTTATATTTACGTTATTGTCTTATAACTGATAAAATGATAAAACCCAGTTAATACATTCATGTATGAGTTGGAAAAATTGCAAAAATCTTTTTGGATCGAATTAAAATTTAAATCGGCATGCAGTTAGAAAAATATATTATTTAAATATTTGCACAATAATTGTGAATGATTTTCGCAAGTGTAAAAATTGAGTACCTATTGCCAGACGTACTTTTCAAGCTATCGAAATAAATATATAGATATCTATCTTAATCAATAAATCGATGTTCTCCATATTCCATCTGGACATTAAAAACAGTTACATATACGCTAGTAGCGTACGTGGTACGTCGAGTAATAAAGAAGGTCACAGTTGGTCAGCGCGCGGGATTACAAAATGTACAACCTAACATTACATAACGTATGTACAAGAACCGTTTATGCTTTTTAAAACAGGACACTAATTTCTCCCTCGCATATTAAATTTATAAAATGTAAGAATACTGGACAGTATAATATAATCAAAGATTTACAAGTAAACGGAGAGCCTACCGTTAGATTTCGACTACAAAGGCAAATTTGTCTGGGTTACAATTATTATTATTAGTGTATTTGCCATAAGGCAACATACACTATTGGCGTTGGTCGGATGGCGGGACCTAGGGGTCGGACCAAAATTTCTCGACGTTTCATAACCTCCTAAACACTTTGGCACCATTTTTGAAAATGTTTATATATATGTATATATATATATATATATATTTATATACGTATATATATATATATATATATATATATATATATATATATATATATATATATATATATATATATATATATATATATATATATATATATATATATGTGTGCGGGCAATAACTTTCGAAAGAGTTAATTGATTTTAACGAAATTTGGTCCACGTGTTGAAATCCATTACCGCAAGAAGCCTATTTAAAATGGGCCTAATCGGGCTATTTTAAGGGTAGTTTTTAGGGGTTGAAAAATGTTTTTGGGCCCCAAAATACCGAAAAAATTCTCCGAATCGTTTCAAAATTGAAATTTAACCCTCTGGTAGTAATTAAAAAGTGTCCCCAAAATTTTAATAAAATCGGCCCGACAGGACCGGATTTACAAATTTTATGAAAACAGTAGTTTGCAGATAGTGACTTATTTATTGAAGGGTGTATTTAATTCGGTGTAGACGTTAGATTGTTAATAATATTACAATTAAGAAAAAAAAATGTTATTTTGAGGGGTGTATTAAGGGGTTAAATTTTTTATTTTGCCCAAAAACAAACTTAATTTCACATAATAAAAGTATAAAACCACACGGCCCTATACAAGCAAATACACTATATTGTCGGCAGGGTTTTGGCACTGCGACCCGGGTTTTTTTTGTTCTGTCATCGACTACGTAAATAAAATTGATGGCAAAAAGAACTGGGTGCCAGAGTTTATTCTGTCGCAAATCCTTAGCAGTTATGTTGTTCCAATTTGCGGCACATTAAAAAATAATTATAGTTGTATGTCCCTATTTGTCTGCCTCAATACTAACTCACACAAAGGTTTGGGTAATCGATGCGTAAAAATTTCGACGGTCGGCTCTGGGACTAACACGGATAGAATAACATAGAGATGTAACCAAAACGTGAAATTGGAGAAAAATTTCGACACGAGACAACAATTTTTCTCCTGTCGCATTATTTAAAAAAATATGAAACAGTGTTTTTGTACAACCCCTCTATAAAATATCGGCTTTTCATGCTTGTAAAGTAAAAGGAACGGAGTTGTGCTGCCTTTTTTATATAATAAATTATAGTCACGACGCAACCTACTATTAGTACTGTCAAAAATTTTGAAAATTAAGTGAAAATCAGGTTTTTTTTTATCGGAGGTACTTGCAAAATGTAATATATATTTCGAACGAAATATTATGACTCGTGTGACTGATTCTCGTTTCAACATAATGCCACTTACTCTTATAATAATATCGCTCACTTACTAGATACAGAAAATAGTAGGAAATGCATTTTTAAAATAGAAGTTAAATGAATTGGACTAATCGTATCTATAATCTGTTTTCGCCATTGTAACATCAGCTTGTGTGAATTACAATGACACTTAACATCTGCGCTCTTAAACGGACACCACTCCTTAAAACAGGCTATAACTGACATAATTTATTCGTAAAAATGACCACTCGTGAACATTTTTTTTTAATTTTTCAAATGACAATAATTGAAGATTTGCACACCCATCATTTTTAAGGGTATATTTAAAAGAACAATTACATGTCAAAGTTTTTTTAATGTTTTTTACTTATTTAAAATTTTATACCATTTTGGAAGACAGGAAAATTACATTCAGGAACCTACTAGCTACTACCTATTGGGACAATTAAAATATATGGCAGTTGCATAAAATATTTTAAAACAATTATCAGAAAAATTAATTACAGAACATAATTGACAATTACTTACTATATTTTATATACTAATGAAAAAAAAAATTTGAACAGTTGATTGTAAATTATAGACGTTCGACAACCGAGGTCATAACCGTCTAAATAATGTAATAAATAAAGTAAAAACATGTTTTTGTAATCTATAAAAAATAAAATAAAATATGTCGAAAAACAGTTTTACGAACAGTCTGTTAAAAAGAAAAATATATTTCGTATGTCCCGACAAAAACTTTCAGCAAACTTTTGTGCAGGCAATACGGTGTCTTTTACCGCCTCTATTAAACAGTAGACGGAAGTACTCACCCTTATATTAAGGGATGAAATGAAATGCACTACCATCTTACAACGAAACTGTGAACTATGACTGAATTTAAAAGCATAACAAATCGAGGTTTGAATTTGTGGTTAATTTAAATTCAATACGGAAAAGACAGGCGCTAATGACCCCTAAGCTGTCGAGCCTCTATAAGTAATACCTATATAAAATATCAAACGAAAAAGTTTTTTTTTATTCCTCACGTAACGGATCAAAACTAAAACACCGGAATTATGAATTTGATAAGAAGTGATAAACATTTAGGTCAGAAAAATAACAGTTTGAAGCAAACCATGTATAATTTATAATTTCGTATTTTTTAGCGAAGGTAATTTTCTTTTATTTTGTATTATTTAGTTTAGACTCAAAAACTAAATATAGGTATTAACGAATTAGTCTTTAATCGCGTCTTCACTTGCATTAAAGTCGTTTTTTTTTTTTGTAACTAGTGTTTTTAATAGAATTGGGTATATTTTCATTGATACATATATGTAGGTATAAAAAAATTAGTTGAAGTTCGATCAAAGTCGATTTAATAGATATTTTGATTTACCCGGAATCAACCGACCGACCAAAAGAACAGAAAAACCGATTAAGGACGAAATACCTTAAAAAGCTAAAAATAAAATTATCTATAAAAAATGGAAACTCCTCAAAAAAACCACAAAAAAAAAAAAAAAACAATTAATTTTTAATAATTGTAATGCCTCTTTTTAGTGACTACAACGTACATTACGGATTTAGCATCACTTCTTTATTGATATTTGAATACTAAACTAGGAAAAAAACTACTGAACTGATTTAAGAAAAAATTCTATGTGACCATTCCGTCATCTTCCTGAAGACAATTCCGTCGAAATTTTTCAAATCGGTTAATTACTTGAGAAGTTAAGGCTGAACATAAACGCATAGAATTGATAACCTCTTTTTTATTGAAATACCAATTTTTTTTTAAATAAACTATTTTCATCGAAAGAAAAATGTACATTTTTAAAGGTCATTCTAATTACATATAGCATATAATTCAACGAATAAACAAAGAAAAAAGAACTTATGCAATAATCTCAAGATAAACATCCGAAGGTCACCAATGCGCCATTTTAAAAAATACAAAGCGTGTGATATCATGGCTGTTTTAATATCATTTATAAGCATTGTTTGGCTTTATTTTTTAAGAGATATATATTTAACAAAACTTTTTATTTGCAAAATACGGCTCTATGTTCTTTTTGATTATAAAAAAAAACAGTAATGAAACGGAAGTACAACTGGAACTAATAAATTGCTTCAGTTAAAAAAGTACGATGTTCCATAAATCTAGAGAACTTATTTTTCCATTATCTGTAGCGTTAAGCAAACTAACTTATTTTATGAGTTATTAACATGTAGCTAATTCATTAGTAACACTTATCAATACAATAAAATATGTATATATAATAAACTGGTTATAATCTTATAATATTACAATATATATCTATCGAATATAACGACATCGGATATAACGACATGCCGGCTGTAATGACCAAACATGAGTCCCGTCTGATTTTCGTTATAAATATGAACCAAATATATTGGTCATAACGACAAATTGGTTACAACGACCGATTTTTAGACATATTTATGGTGTCGGCTTTAGCGACGGAGGGACGTACATTTCAATTATTATACGACACAGTGAATACGTGCAGATTTAGACCCAGTATACAACTATATACATATTTTGTACCTTTAAAGTTTTTAAGAGAGATATATTTTTTAGAGGTATAGTTCATACTTTTTGCGATATATACATAATACTATGCATTTATGTAGTACATAAGGTGTCGTATTATACAAAGACGTACCAAAATGAAATCTATTCGGATATATTATTGTGCCTAATAATTAAAATTAAAACAAGTGCTTTCCCCTCAAATTTCTTAGATATGCTTAACTTTATAGGAACATATATTCATATTTTAAGCATTTTTTTGTAGATTTAAAAAAAGCAGTTGTTTTAATTTTTGTTATTAGGCCCCATATATCTGAATAGATTTCCTTTTGATTGGTTGTTTTAAATGTTAATTACTCAAAACAACAATTGGATAAGACGATTTATTTTATATGATCCCGAAGCCGGTGTTATAGCCGATATATATTACACTTAGAAAAAAATAATTATGTATTTAACGTAACTGAGTTACTAATTTTACTTTGTTACATTTTTTATGTCTCTATTATTATTATTATTATTATTATTATTATTATTAGTATTATTATTATTATCTATTATTATCTATTATTGTTACTGCAGAGTTCCAACAGTAATGCATTTTACAAATTGGGGATTTTGAAATATTTAATAAAAAAAAAACTTAAAACGGTATACTGAGATATCTATCGTTTATAAGTGTCCACCCTATTAGTATAATCGATACTGTAAAAGTGCAATATTTCACTAATTTTGCCAAACTAAACAAAAATATAGTTTCGGTGTTCACTAACTTCTTTTCGTCTAAAATAATAGATTATCTAATATATATCACTTTTGATTTGTGAGAAATTAACTCACACCGAGCTTTATTATTTTATATCAAATAAAAAAAGAAACTAACATAGTTGCTACCAACCTAAAAATTTAAAATGCATTGTCCGAAAACTAATCACGTGATAATTTCCTTCCATTTTATAAAAAACACAGTTTTAAAACACAATATAAAATTTACAAAACGTTTCAACGTAAAAAATAATCGTGGTTATTATAGATAATTTTGTTATCTAGCAAAGAAAAAGTTAAGAAGATTATGCTTCGAAAAAACATCACTTTTGTTTAATATTATATTTAAAAAAAAATATGTTTAATAAAATATTAGAAATATAAGATCATTAGTATATAATTTATTCGAAGAAAAACCAAATAATTCGTTACAAATATTTTTATTCCGTTATTAGAATGCTATAATTTATTTATATAAATTAAAAAGTTTCGTACAATCTATAATTATATTAATGTAAGTCAAAAAATAAATCTAAAAACAATAATATCATAAATTTATCAGTCACGCGCAAGATTTTTACACTTTTTAAGTAAAATCTAGACTAAATAATTTTTCTTTTGAAGAGTTTATTTATCATATTTTTTAAAAAATTAACAAAACATTTGCACATACGTACATATACGATTATACTTTATATACTGACTGTTTAGAAAAATGAGAAAATAATACATGGAGTGAATTTATGAAACATTTCGAACGACTAATCCTGGATTGTAGAAAACATTGTCAAAAAATTTGAATTGACAATGGCTTTAGATTGCGATCATATATCATTAAATTACAGTTTTTCATGTAGGAACAGTCTAATGTCGTGAAAGTTCGTATCATGTAGAAAACAAAATATTTGATCTCTATAGAAAAAGGTCGCTTTTCAAGCTAAATTTGTATCCAACTGTGTAAAAAAATGTTGTTCTAATGCGAATAATTGATTAAAAAACTATGTATATACACACTAGAAGAAAAATAGTTAAAATTCATTTTATTTCGGGCAAAATAGATTTGCAGAAATGCTTTTCTTGTGAAGAAATGTGGGTGATCACAGTCCAAACTCATTGTCAGGTCAAATTGTTTGACAATGCTTTCTGCAATCCAGAATAAGTAAGAATTTTAAATCAATCCTGCACAAAAAACAAACAAACTCTGAAACGATTCTCCTTCAACGGTAATACATATATAACATTTTTGTAAAATTTCCCGTCCTAAACAATTTTTTTTTGAAAATTCGTTGAATTAAAAATCGTGAATTAAGCTTAATTTAAGGGAGGAAAAGAAAAAAAACTGACAATAAATTACAGACAAACATTTTTTTTTTCATTTGTAATGATAGACAAGGATTGGTAAGGAGCGGTTGGCTAATCAGGGAGCCAAATAGATGGAATAAATTGAAGTATGTCAAACATGAAACTTGAGAAGGAAGATTAGATAGAGTCGGACTTAGGAACCGGCAAATCGGGAGAGAAATAAGGCGTGTTTGTTGGCCAGTTCTAAAGTGATTCAGAACTGCTGAAGCGTGTGTCGGTAGAAATATTTGATTAGCATGGATTTTCTCATGGACGAAAGTTTGTAGGAAACCCTGTATAAATGCATTGCATTCTATACCATGAAGTTGCGTATATACTATATACCTACTAAATGCATTAATAGGCAACATAAAATATATGGGTGATCTTGAAAGTGTGGTTATCTAAAAAGCGATAAGGATTTTTTTTTAATTTACCCCTCAGTCAATGAAATAAAATATTGTGCGTCATAACAACACGGAAACTCCCGAATTACTAGGTACTAAATCGTTAGTATCATAGTTCAATGCTAATGGTTTCGTAGTTTCAATAAACTTTATTGATTTCTTGTGAAAAGTTTATAAAAGTTTTTGTATTGATAAGAAGAAAATTATATTAAAACTGGACTTATATGCAACTATAGAATCAGTTTCGCTTAGACGCGTTTTAAAATAGATAATTTCAGGCACGCCTTGTTTGCTGTTTTGTATTTTATTTTATTATCGTAACAAAATGGCGTGGAGTATTATAATTTAAACAATTCAACGTAGTAAAAAGTGAATAAATAATTCACTCAAGTGAAGCACAAAGAAAAATTGTATTATTTATAATTCATTTACGTAAATCTAACTTTGAAACACTGAGAAAAAGAATTTTTGATTTCTTATAAAAGTCATTAACTGCTCTAATGAAAGATCTAGAAGTGTAAATTTTCACAAATATCTTAAGAACATTTTTTCAAAGATTGTGCTATTTTTTTTTACTTTTAAAAATAAAAATAATTAATCAGAAAAAATTTACCACGAGTATTCAAAGAAGTATAGATTTCATAAATTACGTCCTTTAAAAATAAAAATATTTTTTTTTAATAAAAAATGTATGTAAATGCACAAAAATAATACTATATGTAAAACTGGCTAATATTATTAAATATATGTGTATATTTGTTACGATACAAATTAAAAAAAAACTTACATAATTTAATACTTTAAAAACTTAAAACATATAAAAAAAACATTTTCGCGCGGAAAACAAAACACGTTTTATAATTTTTGTTTACTTAACCAAACACTGAAACTCTCATTGAAAGTTTTAAGTTCCGTTATTTAAAGTGTTTCGCACAGCTTAAAGTTCACTAAAAAATGATCTAATTTTTCACTACATGGTCGGCTCTTTTTTAGGAAATGCCATTTTATAAACTGCATTCTGCACTCTTCTAATACATAAATTCTAAAAATATATCATTAAATCTATACAGTAAACATTTATAGCTTGTTTTCTGCGCATGTATTGGTTAAATCAGTTTGCATTTATTATACCAACTTAAGAAACTAAAAAAATCTGTGGAAGTCTACTTGCAATGGTTGTTAGCACCGAAAACATGTTTTTATTTTGCACATACTCTCCTATAAAATAGCAGCTTTTCATGCCTGTATAGCGGTCGTAAAATTATACAATTTACACTAGTGATGTAAAGCTTACAGTCGTAATCTTATAAGAATACAAATTTGAAGTGAACTTACTCAAAATCGAACTGTCAAAAATTTTGAAAATGAACTGCAATTCCACTATTTTTTAGGGAGTATGTGCAAAAAAACTATACCTTGTGCGTGATAATATTATTATGACTCATGTGACTGTTAAAACTCGCTGGTACTCGTTTTTTTAACAAATTGTTACATTTGGAAGATATTGGTCATCTCGCACCAGATATATAACCTTGACATAGTAACAATTTAAAAATAAAATTTTTGCGACTCAATATATTAAAAGTTTTAGTAAATTTATGATGATATTTTTCAAACACATCGTATACTAAATATTTTGGGTTTGAGAATAAGGTCTGTAGCAACCCTTTTGTTTACATGACGTTTCTACAATTTCTCTATTACAAGGTCCCAGGTTCTAAGCCGAGAACTGACAAAAATGTCAATTGGATTTTCAATTGATTATTAAAAAAAATAATAAATTAAAAATACTAATTGATACTAGGCACAAACCTTAGGTACCTACTGGTAGTTCTAAAAACAAAAAAACTGATTTGATACTAGGTCCCTATCAGCTGATGGACTTAAAAAATAAGGTATCGTGTCGAACAAAAAAAAAATTATAATAAAATTTTTGTCAACAAAATATGTCACTAAAAATTTTACAATTTAGTTTTTGAATATATTAAAAACTATTTATAAATACATTCAGTTTTAAAAAAGTTTTGAGATTAATATAGGAAAGTTTGTTTTCTGAAGTTGGCAATACTATTATTAGTTATTATTAAACACTACATGACACAAATTTTTCCTTGACGACTTTTTTTCAATTTAAATAATATACATAATTAAAAAAAAGATGACGCCCAACGCAAATCTATTTGTTCAATATACTATGTTTCGAATGTTGATAAAGATGCAGCGTAGAAAAAGCTGCAACCTTGAAAAAAATTGTTCTTAAAGGTATGTTATTTTATAACATTAAAGAGGAGATCACATTCGTTTGTGTGAGATTTAAAATGGCGGACATGCATTTTTATTGAATATCACCAGATTTCGGTATTATTCACAAAAGAAAGTTGAACTGTCAATTTTTCGTGTCATACTAAAATATTTAAAATTAATAACTATTTTTCATTGCCATTGAATTTTTGAAATTGTGTAAAGTATTATAATTATTTTATTATTTACTGAGAAGTCACTGAACCAATAAAGCCACAGAATAAAAAAAAATGCTAATAAACTTACAACAAATTCCAAAGTGCCCCGAAGTTTTGTTGTAAATTAAATTTTCACTGTAATCATTATTTATAAAACAAAACTTTCACTCACGACTCACGATAACTATAAATACAAAAATTATAATACATCGGGCATAAATATTTAGTTAAAGCACTATTTTAGTTAATTTTTTTGTTTAATCAAGCTTTGAAATAATTTTATATCACGAAATTTCTGCGGCATTTAATTAATACACACTGCGTTAAAGCTTCTTCGTTTATTAAGAATAAAATACTTAATCTTTTTTTATTAAGTTTACAAATTCTTCTGTATAATAAATATCGTATTTCATAGTGTAAATTAATAATAATTTTATATTTTTAATTGCGCCTTGAGAAGAGAAATATAATATTACTCCAAGATAAAATGCTATGTGTATTCTTTTCGTAACTTTTGTTTATGTAAATCATTTTTGTTTTGATATATAGAAAGATATGCATCCATATTTTCTTTATGAAATATTTTATTGACGTGTAATTTTTAATAAAAACGATTTTGATTAAATTACAATTGTAAAACACATAAGTCAGTAATAATTTGTTTAGTAAATAAATAACTCATTTATTCTTATCTCATTTCAAAACATAAACAGTTTTGAGATGCAAAAAGATTCAAATTTTATTTCTGGTTTATAAGACACAAAGCTATTTTTTAACAACTCGATATTTTTTTAAACTCACTGTAGACGAGTAGTTATTTTTAGCACAAATAATTTTCATTACTTCAATATTTTCGATTAACAAAACCTCACTATAAAACAGGATGCAGTATTCCACTTTTTCTATCATTTATTTTCGAAAAATTACTTTTCTTCGTAACAATGCACAAACACTTTTTGAATAGCCGATCGTAGTTAACAGCTTAATCGGTGGTAAAATGGAACGATGGGTAAATATTAGCAAGAGAATACAGAGTATGGCAATGAATGCAATCCACTAGTAAGTATAAACCACATGCTGCATTTAAGAAGTCTAACATAATATAAAATTGCATACATTTAACTAGATGCAGTTTTGAAGTCGATGTTAGAGAGAACGCCAACTTACAGATGTGTGTATTTGTGTATTACGCACACACGCAAAGAAATGCAACAACACACACACATAATAACA
The DNA here is from genome assembly GCA_034508555.1 of Venustoraphidia nigricollis. Lineage (NCBI taxonomy): Eukaryota > Metazoa > Arthropoda > Insecta > Raphidioptera > Raphidiidae > Venustoraphidia > Venustoraphidia nigricollis. The sequence continues at coordinate 8,374,817 of JAVRKA010000006.1, forward strand.
GAATCAAGCGTAGGTCGCAATAACGTTGTCGAAGTCTCCGTGTTCGAGAAAATACGCGGTACAGAACTGATTCAAGAAAAAGAAGCTGCAACTCGAAGAGGCCCTTGCATTTAGGGCTTTGCATATAAGACTCACACTTTTTCGGGCTCATTTCGACATGATAATACGACACAAGACAACAACAACATTTATAGTCAGCGTTGCTAGTTTTTTTTTTTTTGCCAAGTCGGGATTTTGGAACTTTTTGAGTGAAAAAGCGGGATTCTTTCGTCGAAAGCGGGACATAGTAAAAAAACGTATATAATCAGAAGTTTTTAAATATTTATCTTTTTATTTGAGTTTAAATTACGTTTACGTAACGATAGATAGCAAAAATAGCCATAGAAAATGTATTTTAATAAAAATATGATATTTTAAATCAGATTTACCCTATCGTTAAATAGTTGAGTCTTATTCGTCTTCTGAATAAAAAAAAAAAAAAAAACAGAAATCAAAATCAAAAAAGTTTTATTCATTAGAAAAATATGGCGTTTCAAACAATAGTCTGAGGACTGAGTGTTATAAATTCTAACTACCAAATAAGAGAATAATTATTATTTACGCACGGTCGGGTTATCCCCGAAAAGCGGGACTGAGCCTGTCCCGCGCGGGACATTTAATTTTTATTTAAAAATCGGGACGTCTGGCAACGCTGTTTATAGTATTTTTGCCGAGATGAGAAATCTCGACACGAAATTGACAATTTTTGGAATTGTACTCCTTTTGGCGCGTTCAGAGTAAAATTTTAGCAGGTTAATGAAAATTAGACAGGATGAAGTTAGCTCCAATTTTAGAAAGTGCATTTATTTCGTCTGTCTGTCATTTCAGTCTGAGCCTAGCCAACATCATACTATCGAATTATCGTGCTAACAAAAATTCGACGGGATGTTGGCTAGGCTTGGACTGAAATGAGACATAGACGAAATAATTAATGCACTTTCTGGAAATTATATAATATACTAGACACTATAACTTTTGATTACAAACAATAGGTGCTTTAAAAATCATCCAATGGAATTTATAATAGCGTATTTTTGATTACTGTGTAGATTGAATATAAAAGTGAAAAAAAAATTTTAAAAGTGTTTTCAAATATTTGAGGTTAATTTTTTGTAAGTATTATTATTAAACGTTTTGAAGTACAACTTCAAACACGCATATACATAAGTCCATGCACCCACATTTTTTTTTTGAGGTGGCATAAAATTGTCTAGATCTTGTCACCAGCGACACAAGAAAGACACCCACAAGAAAATTCCGAGACGAGAATCATTTCTCGACTGGACACACGAGACGTAAATGATTTCTCGACAAAAGTTACTGAAGACAAGTAATATTCGCTATCAACTGAGAATTTAGTTATAATTTAGCGACTAGAACATTTTTAGTGTATTTGCCATATGGCAACATACACTATTGGCGTCGGTCGGATAGCGGGACCTAGGGGTCGGACCAAAATTTCTCGACGTTTCATAACCTCCTAAACACTTTGGCACCATTTTTAAAAATGTTTATATATATATGTATATATATATATATATATATGTATATATATATATTTATATACGTATATATATATATATATATATATATATGTGTACGCGCGATAACTTTCGAAAGAGTTAATTGATTTCAGCGAAATTTGGGCCACGTGTTGAAATCCATCACCGCAAGAAGCCTATTTAAAATGGGCCTAATCGGGCTATTTTAAGGGTAGTTTTTAGGGGTTGAAAACTGTTTTTGGGCCCCAAAATACCGAAAAAATTCTCCGAATCGTTTCAAAATTGAAATTTAACCCTTTGTTAGTGATTAAAAAGTGTCCCCACAATTTTAATAAAATCGGCCCGACAGGACCGGATTTACAAATTTTATGAAAACACTAGTTTGCAGATAGTGACTTATTTATTGAAGGGTGTATTTAATTCGGTGTAGACGTTAGATTGATAATAATACTACAATTAAGAAAAAAATGTTATTTTAAGGGGTGTATTAAGGGGTTAAATTTTTTTATTTTGCCCAAAAACAAACTTAATTTCACATAATAAAAGTATAAAAGCACACGGCCCTATACAAGCAAATACTCTATATTGTCGGCAGGGTTTTGGCACTGCGACCCGGGTTTTTATTTTATACTTTCTTTTTTCTTATCTGTTATCAAACAGAATGTTTTAAAATTAGCGTTTTTGCAATATCTCGTCTGACAGACCATATCGCTATATGAAAACTCAAAAAATGCGGTGAAATATTTTTTTCAAGAAAGACAAAAAGATATCTTTTAAGATGGAAATTTCAAAAAAAAAACCGTACTGCAATACTTGTAGAAATCCGCAAGAAAAAACGTGTAGAAATAGTACATTGTGTTACTCGAGCGAATGAAGCGAGGGTGGCAAACTTCATACTTAACGCAAACGCCAACTTTTTACCCAAGAAACACACAATATTTTTAACGCACTTATCTTACCTTGATTTGTTTGATACAGGTATGTATGTATGAAAATCTTACAGCTCGATTCCTTTTCCAACTGACGTAAATCTTTGTAATCGTATGCGGTTTTGATATTTTATCTATAATACAAAAGTTAAAAAATGGAAGTAACAGACAAGTGGTGGTAGTGATTGTGTTGATAGTGGGAAACGTGTCTCCAGCCGTTTAAAATTTAAATGACATAAAAATCTTCACTCTTTCAAAAAACTTTGATCAACTTTATTTACAAGCTAGTAATAAGTAGTAAGAAAACTGAAAAATTTGTGCAGAAATTATTTTCTTAGATAATTCCAACCCTCATAGATTGAGCTACAAAGAACTTTTTTTTTTGGAAACGCTTTTTTATATTGCTTGCCAGATAAAATTTCTTACGTACCACTGGTCGTATGCATACCATAGGTTAGGAAACACTGACCTATCCTATACGGTTTGGTGATTAAAATGAATTATCTCCTACAAGAAAGATAGATTGTAGATTACAACAAAGATCCTACGATCGCAAGACGGAGAAAAAATATAATATTTCGCATATTAATCAGGGATGCACAATTTTAAAAGAAAAATAAATTGCATTTACAATAGCAGCAATGCTACAATCTTCTAAGAGAGTTTCGCACCAAACCCATAATAATATTATATACGCTATTATTTACGGTGGGGGTAAGAAATATTACATAAGATTTATATAAAACTTAGTCCAAGAGCTCTTGGTCAATAATTTTGTATAAAGACAAATATTTTGAGATCGGCTAGGGTCAGGACATCTGGCGTCAGAGCGTTTTAAAAGATATGCAAAAAAAATAGTGTTTTATCAAAGCAACCATTTGGCGCGGTGTTAAGTTATTAATGTAATTTTTGAAAAAAAAAAAACAGTCAAACCTCAATTTGATAGAACCGACCGAGTGTAGAAGATTATAACTTTTAAAGTCGATTTTATCAAAATGAAATCTGACGGTTTTTTTCATAAATTAAATAAATTAACCGTCCGCCAAATTTTAGTTGTTGCGAAACACGCGTTTTTTTATACGTTTTAAAGCGACCCGACACGATAGAGGTTCCATCTGCTTACTTACAGACTGTAATATATTTATATACACCCTAAATCTATTTTCAAAATATTGACCCTTTCACAAATCTGGCAATTCTTGACTATGGAGCTCTTGGACTATATGTAGTAGGCTTTGAAAACTCTAAAGCATGAGTTACAAGTGCAGATCGTGAATTGTACGATGTTTACATGAAACGGCATATTAATCTTCAACATAATGCGTACACTGTACAGTGTGTCAGTACCTACACAAACCTACTATTAGAAGTTAAGTTTGCTACAGAAGTGAAATGTTGAAAATATTGGATTGCAGTGTGTGCGTGTGTGGGCGAGCAATAACTTTCGAAGGTGTTGACCGATTTTAACGAAATTTGGTCCACGTACTGGAATCCATCACTGCACGAAACCGATTTAAAATGGGACTAATGGGACCATTTTAAGGAGTTTTTTTTATTTTGCCCCAAAATAAACTTAAGTTCGCAGAATGAAACTACACTGCCTGTATCACTGTCGTCAGGGTTTGGTATTGCGACCCGAGGTTTTTCTTATTAAATTAATGCGTATTTGCTTCACTACTGTTGTCGTATGGTGAAACCGATGGCTCTACTAGTGTTGTCGCTATCGAGCGTGCTATAAAATACTGCTTCAGCTCAACCTCTTGCGAAGCCGCGGGTAGCGGCTAATTTAATATAAAAATAATATATAATATTGAAAAGTACATATTCACTATTTCCAATAGCTAAGAATAAACTTTCATTTAGACTAAAATTTTCTTATATAAATTTATAGTCCTTTGAATACGTCGTACTCAAAGCTACTAAACTACATTCACTGTTTAAAAAATAATATAGAAACATCAGCTTTAAGCATTTTTATGTCTACTGATAAATTTACGATGAAACGTGAACTTTGGAACTGGCAATAAACCAAGTTGAGTTGGAAAATTCGGTTTATGAAAAGTCCATGTTTAAAAATACAGATAAAAAACACTTTTTTTATTATATTTTATTGAAAAATATTGGACAAAAAAAACAACACACAAAAAAATTGAAAAAAACCGGATGGGTAGGACTTAAATGTGTACCTGGCGAGGAAACAGAAGGTGGCATTAAGAAAATTTCGTTAACAAAAAAACGGGGGATTGTTTGACAAAGGTTAAACGAGAGTTGTGTTTTATAATATTATACTGCGCCGATGTTCAGAGTATAAATTTGCCCAATATTCCGAAGAACACGTCTTATTCTGATAACTTGAATACAAAAAGTTGTGTTTCTGTATTGATGTAACGACAAACAACAAGAGAAGTTGCATCATGCATAAAGTTGAACACCCAGCCTACTAGACGCTCAACGTGTAGAATGTGTAGGTGCTGTACTCGTAATCCCGCGAAGAAGTGAAAGACTTTCGCTAACAATTCTACGATATTTCTTCAACAGTTCTACAAATCTAAATGCTTTTTAAGTCGTTACGAACACTGCTTGTTTCATTCAGATCTTTCACGACCGGCGTTGTTCCAAATCTTGGTTTCCGGGCGTCTCGTCTACAACTACGATCTAGGCATTAGTTATACCAGTAAGCCGCTAAGAAGAGCACTTCTTTGATTACCACAGCTGTTGTAGGTGAACCTGAATACCAATGGACAACGACCTCCAAGCCCAGAAACCATGAGGAAGATTTGGAACTGCTTGATTCGTTATGTATAAGATGTCGAATTAATAAGTGTTTTTGTTGATAAGTTCTTAAGACATTCTGAACTCCTAAAGCGTCTGTAGGCAATGCAAAGGTCTCACAACTGTTTGTTGTTTGGTCCAATTTTCGAACTCTTCGAATTGGTTGCACTTGCAATCCCAGTTCGATGAACCTAAAACTCCTGAAACCAAGTTCAAACAGTTCGAAGGTCTGAGAATTTGTCTAGCCAACGCGCAGGTCAGAGCTTATCAACAAATATACGTACACTAGATGAATTTTTTAACAGTTCCTGTATCTGCCTCCCGATTGGTGTAAAATTACGTTAACTGAGGAACGTTCATTGCTAAAAAATAAAACCATATTTAGGTTGTAATTAAAAACTGCGAACAGCAGTTGTTGGTTAGTCAGTATACCATTCTTGGCGAGTTTAATTGATTTATTTTTTTTGGTTTTTTGTAAAATAAAATAGAACCCTATAACCCGCGTTTAATAAACAAAAGTATGTTATAAAAAGTTATTTTTTAATCATAGAGTGGCATAGTGGATCTTTGCCAAAGATTTGGCTATACAATCTAAAAAATTGTGATATTAAAATAGTATTTCATTGCTTTGATAAATGATATTATTTATGTAACTTTAATTTTTTTATTCGAATATATACTAGTCAATATTTTATTTCATTTTTATCAGAATTTTTATATGAAAACTTTAAAAAAAATTTTCACGCCACAAGATAACCTAGCCTTGATAACATGTGTAATATAAAAAAAGATAAGAAAAATATAGTACTTTATTTTTCTGGCATGACATGGTTTTATTTATTACGCAAATACTGTCTACCAATGAAAAAAGTACTTTTTATTTACATTAATAAACCGGTTTCTAAGTTTGTTATCTATTCCTCATATCTGATGGTGTTTTCCGACCGCCAAAATGATTTTTGGAACACTTTTAATTTACATCATTTTTGACAAACATATAGTTTTGAAAATGTAAAAAGTGAAAATGTTTTAGATAAAAAGGAAAATAACTCGATAATCAAAAAATGTTCAAAAACTATTTTTTTTAATTACGTGCGCAGCTACATTTACGGTTCTAAATTATAAAGCAAGTATAACGTGTGTGTAAACGCAAAATAATGATGTTTTGATGCCAATTTGATGACATACTGTAACTTTTTATGTACTTTTACTTTTATTAAATAGGCGTGGACCTAAACACATTATTATTTTACGATGCTTAGTGAACTTTTTTAAGTTTTTTTTAATTTTTACTTTTCAAAGGCTTCGCAATACGTACTTTGCACGTTATAAGCCGCCTTATTCCTTAGTATTTTGCTATTAAACTGCTGAACCCGTTTGAGTAAAATTTATGTAGGACCACTCTGAAGGTCGGCCTTATTGAATAGAAAAAAATAATCACAATCGGTTCACAAATGCTGGAAATATGACGTAACATCTAGAAAGATACTTCTTTTGTGAAGACAGTTAAAAGCGACTACACCGACTTAAAAAAAATATGTACATAGTACCAATTCGTAAAATGGTGTCAAAATTTTTCATACCGCTTAGCGGTATTTCGAAGTCTTTTAAAAACAGGTTCATACTAATTGTAATAAGCAAAAGAAAACGCGTGTATCTCTTTCAATTTTTTCAGCTACAAACATTCGATGTCTTTTAGAATATGTAAGAAACTTTAAAAACACAACTGCGAAAGTAGAAATGGGAGAAACGGGTCTTTTTAGTGATCTGCATCTTTGCATCTGGATCCCGTATGTGAGCCGGCTCACTGAGCCGGTTCAAAAAGAGCCGAGTTCTGAATATGTTGCTGCAGCCTGTCACTGAGTTACCTAGTTCAGTCAATCATATCACGACCTGTATAGAATCAAGAATGCATAGCCAAACATGTCATTTGAGCTGACAGATGTATCAAAGCAAGAACTGATACGTAAGCGTAAAATGTGCTTCTGTGTTTTAAGTGTTTCACTGAGTTACGCGAATCCGTCGGCTCAAAAAAAGTGAGTCGGTTCTCACGGATCTTCTGTCGGAGTCGGCTCTTTGAACCGGTTCAGATCTGAGTTACACAACTCTATGCGAAAGCAAACGGTCTAAATTCAGTATACTTAAACTAAGTTCAAAATCTTTACTGCAATAAAAAAAGCACAGCCGTGATGCCAAAAACAGATAAAAAAAACAATATACAAACTTTCATATTTTATGAAAAATAATGCATTTTTATAGACTGTCAACCCCTTCTTTGACCTTCAGTCAGTAAATTTGCAAAACAATTGAAATTATGTGAAAGATTTGCGTAGTAAATGAAATTAATGAATGGGTACTTCATAGGCGGTTCGTGAGCACGTATATAAGTTTTTACGCATGCAGGAGCAGTCTGATGTCGTTGTGAAACTCCCTGTCCTGTAGAACATCAGATTATACTCGCACAAAAACAAACGATCGATCAAAATAGAAAAAAAACCCGGGTCGCAGTGCCAAAACCCTGCCGACAATATAGTGTATTTACTTGTGTAGGGCCGTGTGGTTTTATACTTTTATTATGTGAAATTAAGTTTGTTTTTGAGCAAAATAAAAAATTTAACCCCTTAATACACCCCTTAAAATAACATTTTTTTTCTTAATTGTAATATTATTATCAATCTAACGTCTACACCGAATTAAATACACCCTTCAATAAATAAGTCACTATCTGCAAACTAGTGTTTTCATAAAATTTGTAAATCCGGTCCTGTCGGGCAGATTTTATTAAAATTTTGGGGACACTTTTTAATTACTACCAGAGGGTTAAATTTCAATTTTGAAACGATTCGGAGAATTTTTTCGGTATTTTGGGGCCCAAAAACATTTTTCAACCCCTAAAAACTACCCTTAAAATGGTCCGATTACGCCCATTTTTAACTCTTTCGAAAGTTATTGCCCGCACACATATATATATATATATATATATATATACATACGCTTATATATATATATATATATATATATATATATATATATATATATATATTATATATATATATATATATATATATATTATATATATATATATATATATATAAATATATATATACATATATATATAAACATTTTTAAAAATGGTGCCAAAGTGTTTAGAAGGTTATGAAACGTCGAGAAATTTTGGTCCGACCCCTAGGTCCCGCCATCCGACCAACGCCAATAGTGTATGTTGCCATATGGCAAATACACTAAAAAATTGCTTCTCAAACAAAATTTTGAACGAAATGTGTAGAAAAATTATGTTTCGAAGTGACAATTGTACAAAAAACTATGCTGCAATGCTCAGCTTATGAAAAATATTGTTTCAATCGATCAATTATTTTTCGAGCAGGCGCAATTTAAATCTCTATAGTGCTCTTCTGATGGAGAAATATGTGTAGTCAAAGTAAGGTCATTGTCAAATACGATTTTTTGACAATGCTTTCTGCAACCAGACAAAATTGTTTTGAAGCTAGAAAGTTGCCGAAGAGACAAACGGAATACTATGAGAATCATTCGGGAACGGATTGCTAATAATGGAAATATTCCGCCACTGTTATGTTACAACCTGCGATAGTTATATGCGTAGTAAAGATGCAAATCAATCTCGTGCAGGATTTGTTTTGTTAAACAGAAAACAATAAAGGATAATATGACAGTTTCAAACACTGTGTACTTAAAATAGATATTATTTAAATGAAATAAATATGTTTATAAATAAACCTCTGTTATAAAAGTAACAAAAAGAAAAATCTACGTAATATGTGACATTTAAAATTTAAATGTATCATTTGTTAGCACAATTTCTATTCAAATCTACAAAAAAAAAACTGAGTTAATCATAAAAAAAACCCGGGTCGCAGTGCCAAAACCCTGCCGACAATATAGTGTATTTGCTTGTATAGGGCCGTGTGGTTTTATACTTTTATTATGTGAAATTAAGTTTGTTTTTGGGCAAAATAAAAAATTTAACCCCTTAATACACCCCTTAAAATAACATTTTTTTCTTAATTGTAATATTATTATCAATCTAACGTCTACACCGCATTAAATACATCCTTCAATAAATAAGTCACTATCTGCAAACTAGTGTTTTCATAAAATTTGTAAATCCGGTCCTGTCGGGCCGATTTTATTAAAATTCTGGGGACAATTTTTAATCACTACCAAAGGGTTAAATTTCAATTTTGAAACGATTCGGAGAATTTTTTCGGTATTTTTGGGCTCCAAAACAGTTTTCAACCCCTAAAAACTACCCTTAAAATAGTCCGATTAGGCCCATTTTAAATAGGCTTCTTGCGGTGATGGATTTCAACACGTGGCCCAAATTTCGTTGAAATCAATTAACTCTTTCGAAAGTTATCGCGCGTACACACATATATATATATATACGTATATAAATATATATATATATATATATATATATATATATATAAACATTTTTAAAAATGGTGCCAAAGTGTTTAGGAGGTTATGAAACGTCGAGAAATTTTGGTCCGACCCCTAGGTCCCGCCATCCGACCGACGCCAATAGTGTATGTTGCCATATGGCAAATACACTAATAACCTCTACCAAACAGGAGTAATAATAAAACTGTAAAATGAGGTTGTCTGTCTGCTCCGCCATAATTTTAATCTACTAATACACTAACTTTTAGTTCCGTTTTATAAGTTTTTTCTATAAATACACATTGCCGCAGTTGATTGACAAGCTCATAACAGGAGGAGGAAATATAATTCAGAGAGAATTTTAACCAAATTCTGATCGCTAGAGATTGGTGAAAAAGTGAATCCAAGTTTTAACCCGAGATTATGAGTTATATAAAATCAGAATTAGAATGTCTCAAAGAAGAGTAAAATAACTTTGCCCTTAGTTTTAAAAAATATGCATCTTTTTCTTTTTTTATATTAATAAGGGGGACATCCATTTACGAACACCCGCAATCGTGGGTAGTGTGGGAATCAACCACAGCAACACTCACTAAAAAACCCCTCCATTCCTTGTTGTCGACTTGGGTTCGTTTGCACATTACTTCCTGCCGGTAGGGGATCTTGTTCTTTTAATTAACATAAAATGAACAAATTTTTACTTAATTATTCATTTTTTTTATTTTTTGCATTTATCATTCCATCACGCTTTATTTTAAGTTTTTATAATTTTTTTTTCAGATTAACTACAATAATTTAATGTCTTAGATATTATGGGTGCCTCATAAAATTGAATGAACCTGAAACACAGTGGGCAAACATCCGCACATCTGGTTCGATGTACAGTAAACGTACGTATGTATAATTTTATAACAATAAAAGTATTTAGTATAATTTAATCGGATATCAGAGATCGATATCACCCAGGTATTTATAAGACATCGAATCGACGTTGTATTAAAGTTATGGTAGAATCTTACGTTTCTAACCACTACCTACACAATTGCATATAGAGGTGTCCTCAAAATTTTATTTACTAATAAAAATTATGATCCACGAATCTCAGGTTCTAATCTGAGACCTGATAAAAGTATCATCATAAAAATAATAGATTTTAGAAAATAGTATTTTATTAAATTGAAAATATGAATTGGTACTAGGCTCAAATAACTTTTGTTGCCGGTGACCTTAAAAAAAAATAAAAACCCGGGTCGCAGTGCTAAAACCCTGCCGACAATATAGTGTATTTGCTTATACAGGCAGTGTGGCTTTATGATGCGAACTTAAGTTGGTTTTTGGGCAAAATAAAAAATTTGACTCCTTAATACACCCCTTAAAATAACATTTTTTTTCTTAATTGCAATATTATTATCAATCGAACCTTTATACCAAATTATATACAACTTTCAGTAAATAATTCACTATCTACAAACTAGTGTTTTCTTAAAATTTATAAGTCCGGTCCTGTCGGGCCGATTTTATTAAAATTTTAGGGACACTTTTTAATTATTACCAGAGGGTTAAATTTAAATTTTGAAACGATTCTGAGAATTTTTTCGGTATTTTGGGGTCCAAAAACTATTTTCAACCCCTAAAAACTACCCTTAAAATGGCCCGATTAGGCCCATTTTAAATAGGCTTCTTGCGGTGATGGATTTCAATACGTGGGCCCATTTTAGTTGAAATCAATTAACCCTTTCGAAAGTTATTGCCCGCACGTATATATATATATATATATAAATATATATATATATATACATATATATATAAATATATATATATATATATATACATATATATATAAACATTTTTAAAAATGGTGCCAAAGTGTTTAGGAGGTTATGAAACGTCGAGAAATTTTGGTCCGACCCCTAGGTCCCGCCATCCGACCGATGCCAATAGTGTATGTTGCCATATGGCAAATACACTAATGATGAAACCGTTACAGAACCATTTAATAATTAAATGCTTAAAAACAATATGTCTCTAGCCTCTTACCGCAAGCATATTTAATGAAATGTTTGGAGGTTGTTCTTCTGATACATTTTGCCAATGACCAACCTTCTTTCTGATTCTTTCATAAGGGCTTTAATCTTTGTAAAAAACAAAAGTATTATAAAAAAAACTTTGATAATTTTAGATTTTTTTTTCAAATGAAGACTTTTTAAATAAATATTTAGGAATCAAAAAACCCTTTAGGTTCCGAAAGTACTTATTCAAATAATGTAAAACCAATATCCTGCAAAGTGCAAACATGTTATTTACTAAATCTTATAAGTAACTACAAAACATCAAAACAATGTTTTGGTGATTTTTGGTTACTTTTTAACTTCCCGCTAGTGATAATTTTCAAAAAAAGGAATGTTATTGGTTTTGGCACGAATTTCGAAAATCGAGTTTTCATCAGATCTCGACGTTTTGAGGTCCTAGAGCTCTTCTGACTATTTTTGAATAGATGTTCCTTTGTGTGGGGATGTAAGTGTAATAAAATTTTTGTCATGCGATATCTTTAAAGCAAATCAGCCGACTGAGATCTGGTTTACGGTAAGACTTAAAATTAACTAAACTTTGAAATCATTCAAAGAAAAATAACATTTTTTTCACGTTTTTGCCTACTTGTTTATATGTGATCAGAAAAGTTCAGTAAAACTTAAATTAGTTTAAATATAAAAGTTAATTAAAAAAAAAGAATGTTTTCTTATAACTGAAATTTTTAACTTCTTTTGTTTTTGTTTATAACCTTCTTTAATGTTTTATAAACACAAAGTATCAATTTATTGTAACGTACTTAACACATAGCGGGAAGTTTCAGGGTTGGCCCACAGGTCAACCGGTTTCCACATTTTTACATTTGGTATCTTCACACCAAAGACTCCAATAGTCTTCATGGATGTTATTTACTACCAACAATAAATGGATGAATATAATTTACAGACGCTGAACATCTAACGTTCATCGCTCTAACTAAAACGTTCCTGCAAAACTTCTTGGTTTCCGGGCTTGTACGCCGTGGTCCATTGGTATTAGGTATTAGGTAGAAATACCAATGGACCACGCCGTACAAGCCCGGAAACCAAGAACTTTTGCAGGAACGCCAGCCGTGAAAGCCTATACAATTGGATCAAACGTTCCTGCTTCATCTATAATATGTAGCCGCCGCTACCGAGGATCCAGAAGGTGTGCACTTTAAGAATTATAGTATCAAAAATTGTAGATTACTCCTTTCAATATTAATTATAGACTGAAAATATTTTCGATCAAGTCTGAATATCAAATTCTATGTTAGATCCTATATTTGAATTCTCTGAATAGGAAATCAGCAAGTTTCAGAGCCAGAAATAATATATTATAACCTAAAATGTTATTCTTTTATCGATATATTGTATGCATTTAATAAGTAAATGAATTAACGGTATAAAATAAGTGATTAGCATTCAAATAATTCCACTTATTTATTCAATCAACATCAACTTCAATTACATGAATCGAAATATTGATTATATAAAGAAGTAAAATTTATCTAATTGTTTGACCACATTGACCTCAGAAACTACTGAATCTATAAAATTGTCATTGTTCAAACGTCTATCACGAGTGTTACACTACGGTAAAAGGGTGATGAGTGAGCTAAAATGTAAAGCACGCGATCTGTGAGCTAAATTGGAGTGCTCTGACAAAACTGTAAGAGATCGGTGTTCTCAGCAAATTTTTGTTCTTGTTAGTGCACCTTAAAATCTACACGGGCGAGGCCACTTCGAAAAGGTAATTTTATAAATAATTAAAACAATTTCACAAAATTTAACTTTTTATTAAAAATATTTTGATATTTCTCGCGTCATTACCAATTTGGGGGTTTAATCATGCTATTATAATCAACTGCCAGCACGATTCAAAATCAGTTTTCTATACACAACGTTAAGAAAAATCTATTTTAAAGAATGTACTGTTATCCCTCAAGGTTTTCGATAAGTAAGCTCTAATCTTCCTTCTATTTTACTGCTTTCGACTGTCACAACTCCTTACTATACACATAAGCTGATATAGTATTTGAATGAGCATTTAGCTTGTGCGTCTCGCAAAGTCTCGTAGTTTTTTATATAGTGACCTACGAAACACTTCGAATATATAGAAACATTGGATTTAGAATGAAAATGCATCTTAAATAATAAGAATAATAATGCGTTTAACGTCCGTTTCTCGACTTTATGTCATAACAGACGCCATTCGCACCATTACTATTTTTCCATCTACCACACTTCCCGTTATTTTTCTACATTTTTAAAACTTCAACGTATGCAATAGCAATGGGCGAATGAAGGAATTATAGGAAATTAGAATAAGATAGGTAATTTTTGAACTAGGAGTTTGATAGGTAATCTGCCATGGCCTCAAATAAAGAACCATCTCGATATTTATCTGGAATTAATTGAGGGAAACCATGGAAAACCTCAATCAAGATGGCCGGTACAGGAATTACCGTTTCTCGGCGAGAGGCAGTAAGAAAAAGTCCTAGCCACATCTGCCCCCGCTGGGATTCGAACCCGGACCACCCGAATGCGAGTCTAGTGCTGTCACCACTACTCTACCCAGCTCGGTAAATGCATCTTAAATAAGAAACACCAGATAAGTCAGCGTTTATAAGATTTTTGAAACACTCTATCGATATGAACAATTGTTTCGAAGAATAAAAAAAGAAGATATATTTTAGACAGGGCAGGTGCAGAACTTTGCTAAGTAGATTCAAACAGCGCATACAAGTTGTATGTACAAGCAACTGTAATCACATTATACTTAAATTTTATTATATAAAGGCAATACTTTTAAATTTACATTAATATCATTACAATAAGACATTCGAAGACATAAGTAATGAATAAATACAAAAACATGGTGTATTGTAACGGCTGTATATTGATCAAATAAAACTTGTATTTGGAAGGTCTGTTTTCAACGTTTCTTTACAAGAGTACTTATATTCGGACGAAAGAGAGAAAGAGAGAGGGACAGATCTCAGATTATAGACGCTCAACAACTAGGCAATTAGCATACGTGATCCATTTAATTGCTGTATTGGAAAGTTCTAAAAATTCAAAGTTCCGGTCAGAAATACAAAACTCTTTGGGGAATTGCGTGTTTGTGGTCGACTTTCAGTATTTTTCAAATTGTTGGAACTCAATTTTAACAGTTCAAAGCTACTGGAACTGGAAGAAGTATTAGAATTGCTGCAGTCTGTTTACCAACAGACGCAGACAGAAGGGTTCAGTATTACCGACAGACACTTTGGAAATTTAGAACCGGCTCAGAACTTATCAATAAATGCACCTCAAGATATTATATGCTTAACAGTACACAACAGAAGTGAAACTTTTGTTACGGTTTTAATCAAACATAGATGGCAGTGTCAACCAATCGCATTGTGCGGTTCATAAATAGTGTGATGACTTACTTTGTTGACCCAACTGGAGCAGAATTTGCCTCTTTGTCATATTGCAGACAATATAACGTTCACCGCTTATGTCGTCATATTATTCTATTCTTTTTCTTTCTCATTCATTCTATCTTTATCGTGTCGCTTTTTCGTTTCCTCGATTCATGAGCTTACTCTCAGTATAGAAGTTTTTTTTTTTTTAATAAACCCCCCTTGGCTTCAAGGATTATTCCCATGTGCCAGACACAAAGTGAAGTATAGAAGTTAAAAATACATATTCTCATTTGTTACAGAATTTTTTTTTTTTGGACATTGTCAAACTATTGAGGTCAATTTATAATAATAATAATAATGCGTTTAACGTCCGTTTCTCGACTTTAAGTCATAACAGACGCCATTCGCACCATTACTATTTTTTCATCTACCACTTCCCGTTATTTTCTACATTTTTTACAACTTCAACTTATGTAATAGCAATGGGCGAATGAAGGAATTATAGGAAATTAGGATAAGGTAGGTAATTTTTGAACTAGGACTTTGATAGGTAATCGACCATGGCCTCAAATAAGGAACCATCTCGATATTTATCTGGAATTAATTGAGGGAAACCATGGAAAACCTCAATCAAGATGGCCGGTACAGGAATTACCGTTTCTCGGCGAGAGGCAGTATAGGAAAAAGTCCCAGCCACATTTGCCCCCGCCGGAATTTGAACCCGTACCACCCGAATGCGAGTCTAGTGCTTCAGGTCAATTTAAACAACTGTAAATATCAAAACATGGAACAGTTGGAATATTTATGGTACGATTTTAAACTATTTAAAACATATTTCCTTGAAAATATATGCACTTTTATATTCATTTCTTGTCAGTAGGTACCTAATTATTATCAGGGATGGCTCTCCAAATCTGCAGTTCAATAAAATTGAGATGTTTTTGAAATATTCATTAATTAATTTTAATGTTCACTATAAACTGCACCTACAAAATATTTTTATTGCTGATAAGTATTAGCTATTATTGAAGTAGGTATTATATAGAGGTACTTTTTAGTATTTGTGTCAGACGTTGCGTCTTGAGCAGTTTGAAATTTGCTATCGACTGTAATAGCTAACAGTGTAAAATCTGAATACATTTTTAATTATTCAGTTACAAGAATTTTACTAATTCGCATTGTTTTATTATGATTGGTAATTCTGTTTCTTCTTACAAAAATTACCTAGAGAAATCCATACCCAGATAACATTAGCTAAGAAGGGATGAGCTATGTGAGAAAATGTAAAGCAATTAGCAATTAGTACACCGTTTCTGAGCTAAATCAATTGTTGTGCGCTAATTGAACTCGTAGAGATATATTGAAGTGGTATAGTATGAGAGACTTATTGTTGCCAAACAAAAATTTACCGAGACGAACGCAGAACGGAAAGTAAATAATCAATAATTGTTAAAAAATGATAATGTTACTTTCAGTGCTATAATAGTCATATATTATGATGCATTTATATTCGAATAAACATGAAACGAAGAAATTACGTTTTGAAATTGTTTTAATTAATTTAAACATACATGCGGGTAATACGGAACTGAGATTCGACTAAAAATATAATTTATCTGTCCATTATGCTCAGTTTTGTTTTTGCTAATACATTTAGAACGAAACTATACACAAAATTGCTTTCAGAAACATACTTTTCAGAAATATTTTGGATCATTATTATATATACAAAAAACTAGTATGTTTGTTTGCAGCAGGTAATCTCAGGAACTACTAAACCGATTAAAAAAACTCTTTGTCGGAACGCTCTGAATTTAAGCCACACTACGAGGCTAAAAAATGTTGTTGCAATGGTGCCGCTGTCAGTCCACTATTCTAATTTTTGGAAATATTTTGAAGATTTAAAAAACTTTTCCGAAAAAGCAAGAGTCACTTTAGGTTTGTGATGGAACAATTTTGTGGAATAAGTACGAATAAGGTTGTAGTTTGACATTGAAAACGTGTGTTTTTTGACACAATTAATGCCAACTTTTTTCTAGTAAATCGTACATAAATTACAAAAGTAGTCCATTAGAGACCTAGACTTGTCCTTTATCTTTCTTATAGAAAAAGAATTTTTGCAAAATGTTGACGAATAAGTCAGCTATCAGCCGAAGCCCTATTTTCGGCTTAAATTCAGAACGTTCCGCCAGTCTTAAAAGTCAGATTTATTAACATAAGGGGATGAGCAAGAAGTGAAAATGTAAAGCAAGTCGAGAATAACGTACGCGAACTTTAAATAAAATTTCCGTACGCTGACTATTACATAAAACTTACGACTGTTTTCATCTTGATTGCCTTTATTTGATTGCTTTTTTTTGGTTTTATATTATTTACTACTTTAGAAGTGGGTGATTTATTGTTTGTTAGCAATTAAGAAGTTCTCATGCCCACTTTCATCGTCATCATCAGAGCCCTCGAGTCACAATATGGTACCAAAGGACTCACTAAGATATGTCAAACGAGTCCAAACTGCTGTTAACTACCTTCCACCTCCATCATCACACTAACTCGTTGGTACCACATTAATGTACCGTCATATGCAAAAAAATGTTGGAAAACAGAATTAAATTGTTTGCAAAATTTAATTTATACATTTTTTCTCTAAACTGAATAGTTTTGGTGTAACATCCGTTCGAAGGAGAGTATAATTAACAAAATTACGATTGAAATCTACAAATTCCCTATATGTTTCAACACTTCCGCGCTTATTCGGTTGTAAATCTAGGTTTAGATTCTAATTTGATTGGACTGATAAACAATTGAGATATTCGTTATCTGACCGAGCTGGGTAGAGTAGTGGTGACAGCACTAGACTCGCATTCGGGAGGTACGAGTTCGAATCCCGGCGGAGCCAGATGTGTCTGGGACTTTTTCCTACTGCCTCTCGTCGAGAAACGGTAATTCCTGTACCGGCCATCTTGATTGAGGTTTTCCATGGTTTCCCTCAATTAATTCCAGATAAATATCGAGATGGTTCCTTATTCAAGGCCATGGTCGATCACCTATCCTATCCTAATTTCCTATAATTCCTTCATTCGCCCATTGCTATTAGTTAAGTTGAAGTTTTAGAAATGTAGAAAATAACGGGAAGTGGTACAAAATGGAAAATAGTAAAGGTGCGAATGGCATCTCTTATGACATAAAAGTCAACAAATGGACGTTAAACGCATTATTGTTATTATTATATATTATTATATTCTTTATCTGTGAAATAGAATGATCAAAAAATAGGAAAAACCTAGTGAATTACTGCAGACTTCTTCACGTGTTAGTAAAAATACTCGCGCCGCAACGTATAAATACAAGGGGCACCCGTTCTTTTTCAAGTAAAAATGCGATTCCTGACCTCTCCCAACATAACAAGTACCTATAAATACAATAATGTTTATTGTAAATAGAGATATTTTTAGTTCGAACAGTATAATATTTAAAAATAAACAAAAGACAGCTAATGTTAAACGAGTATACCAAGCAACAGTCAAGTCAAAAGAAAAAAAAAACTTGAAAGAGAGATAAAAAATACAACTGGCAACATGCAAATAAACTATACTAAGTCGTATGTCGACAGAGAAAGAAAGAAAGAAAAGAAGAAAAAGAAAATATACGTATAGCTGAGCTAAGTAAGTGATGTTTAGGTCAATAACCTTATAGACTATGTATAAGTCTGTTTCATTTTAACATAATATTTGTGTATAATGGCATTTCTTTCCATTCCATTGGGATGCTGGGCGCAACGCATACTCAGCCTATAATATTCTTTATAATATTATGCACTGGTGCATAGTACGCTTTACACTAGACAAATTTTTTATGATAAATCCTTTTTACATTAACAAAAATGTATTATAGATGTTTTCTCACAAAACTTTATTGTATTATTAAAATTGGAAAGTTCATCTTTGATTCATTCAAGACCCCTCGCTACTGTGAGAGTTAATGTCTAGCTACAGCTAAAAATAATTGGCTCTCGCATGTAGTGAATTTGAGTGTTGTTATCGCTATATTATGAAGGATTAAAATGTTGAATTGTGTGCACCGTAGAGTAGATAATTGATTAACTCATTCCGCCGCGAAAGTGGAAAGATTCGGGTTTAAATCCAGACGGTGACGTGTTGGAATAATACATTTTTCTAATATAGTGCTACATCAATGAATGTTTCTTAACAATTATAGCAGGCAACAGCTATAATACTAAAAAAAAAACTTTATTTTATTTTTAATTTTATTTTATTTCCTTAAGTGTTGTAAACAGGTATAATAGAAAAGATCCTAACCCAAGCGACAAAAAATTTAAATCGTACTAACAACTTCAAACAATAGTAGGTTATATATCTAGTGCGTGAATTATTATTTTATGATGCAGTGTAACAGTATGATAAAACGAGCCAGTTTTAATGGTCATACAATTCATAAAATAATTATGAACGTGGTAAACATAGTATTTTGTGCCTGAACTTCCTGTAAAATAGCTGATTATAATCCGATTTTCAAAATTTTCGACAGTTCAATTTTGAGTAAGATCACTTCTAAGTGTAGGCTGCGTTCAACTCCCATACTATAAAAATGCTTGTACGACTACGTTTATTTAACTTTACAGCACTAGTGTTAAATGTGTCATTTCACGACCGTTATACACACATGAAAAGTGGCTATTTTATAGATAGATGTGCAAAAATACCTTTTCAGTAAGGTTTTGAAGCGTTTGCTTATAAATTCTGATTACAGAATGTTATTGCACGTCTTTAGTCTATAATATTGCAGAATATTAATATGAAGGACCTGAAAAAAGCGAGGCATTAACTTCTGGATGCATAAAAATTGTTCGTAATAGTCTCTTTTGTAGTAAAAATACGACTCTATTCAATTGACATGAATCACCATTATAAAATAGGACAACATTAGTAGGGGTGCTAATTTTCCATGGTTTCCTTCAATTAATTCCAGATAAATATCGAGATGGTTCCTTATTTGAGGCCATGGCCGATTACTTATCAAATTCCTAGTTCAAAAATTACATACCTTATCCTAATTTCCTATAATTCCTTCATTCGCCCATTGCTATTACATAAGTTGAAGTTGTAAAAACAATGTAGAAAATAACGAGGAGTGGTAGATGAAAAAATAGTAATGGTGCGAATGGCGTCTGTTATGACATAAAGTCGAGAAACGGACGTTAAACGCATTATTATTATTGTTAAAGTTTTTAATTTTTAGGAATAATAAAATTATATTATATAAAAAAATTCACTACTACCGAATGTGACCACGCCATACTAAAAATTCAATTGATACAAAATGGAGCTTTTAATGGAGGACGTGTTTTTTTCAGTGTAGGTAATCAGTTGAATTAATATTGAATAAAAGCGTGTTAAAAATTTATTACAGCGTTACCTAGGAAAATTATATAGTGTTACATTAGTCAAAGGGGAAATTTTTCCAGCTTAAAAAAGTTTTAATTTGTCAAAATTCACGTGTTACTGAATCAACTAGGTAATTAATGTATTGTAGTTTTTTACTCAAACGTTCACAAAAAAAATTCTTCATGTCGTATATGTTGACCGTGACATTAGTTCAATAAATCTACTAATGTAGACAATGATTTATTGCATTAGTACTTTTGCAAATAATATTAGCAATTAAATACATTAGCATATAACAGAAAAAAAAACATCAATACAATGAATTTTTTAATTCTGTCAATTTCGATATGAAAAGGCTTTCAGATGAGCAATTAAAACATAATAATAGTCGGTGTAGTTTTTCGTCCGCTAAATGGCCCTCAGCAGCTTTAAAAAAGTCAGTCGAACGTGTCTTCGCAAACTTGTGGTCACTTCTGTGGCATTTTCTTATTAAACAAAGTTGGAAAGAGAGAGAGAGAGAGGTTATGATATTATAGACGTTCGACAATTGAGGCTATTAGCGCCTAAACTAAGTTCAATTCGACATGGGAATTCTCAATTAAATTAATTTTTTTTAAAGGCGTACAGATAAGTTAAAATTATAGCATCTAATTTGATTGAAATCTTAGTTCAGAAACGTATAGCAATATTTAGGGTTAGGTAAAAATGTTTAATTTGCAATATCATGCATTAGATTTGTGTAACTCAGATCTGAACCGGTTCAAAGAGCCGACTCCGACAGAAGATCCGTGAGAGCCGACTCACTTTTTTTTTGAGCCGACGGATCAACGGGTCTTTTTAGTGATCTGCATCTTTGCATCTGGATTCCGTATGTGAGCCGGCTCACTGAACCGGTTCAAAAAGAGCCGAGTTCTGAATATTATGTTACTGCAGTCTGCCACTAAGTTACCTAGTTCAGTCAATCATAACACGATCTGTATAGAATCAAGAATGCATAGCCAAACATGTGATGCATGAGTCATTTGAGCTGACAGATGCATCAAAGCAAGAACTGATACGTAAGTGTAAAATGTGCTTCACTGAGTTATGCGGATTCATTGGTCCGTCGGCTCAAAAAAAAGTAAGTCGGCTCGCACGGATCTTCTGTCGGAGTCGGCTCTTTGAACCGGTTCAGATCTGAGTTACCCAACTCTATTTCATTGATAAATAAGCCCCTTCTCCTCAGAAGTCCTAGCAAAATAGAAAATGAGCGGTTAGGAGACATTATTCGGATTTCATGAATAACTTTTAAGTTTCTCTCATCCCTAGCGAACAGTAATAAGCATAATAATTATAATAGATAATTAAGTATTACAGAAGTCTGTACATCGCTTAATGAGATCGCTATTTTATAAATACGATGTGAAAACAGTCGTTAAAACGTTTATAATATTTGTATTTATATTAATAACTAGCTGCTACCTGTGACTTCGCACGCGATTAAGATAAAACAATGTTTTATAGCTCGTTCGGCAGCGAGACCAGTATTGCATCGTGCGGCCCGCTCGTCAGCGGCCTTTCGCTCCACTATATTATGATCTTGCCACTCGGGGTTGCAACCCAATCGGCAACGGCAACTGTAGTGGAGTCTTCGGCTTTACCGTATTACACTCTTACCTCGCGGACACAACGATAGTGGAGCAAGTAAACATTAATTTAATAAGAATAAGAATTTTTTGGTAGAAACCTACGAAAACTGAGCAAAGTTTCATCGCAATCGGATCAATGGTATAGGTACCTACGCATCGGAGATATACAAAGAAATAAATATTCTTTTTTATAATATTACATAGGATAATAATGTGTTTAACGTTCGTGTCTTGACGTGCTCACTCATGTCGTTACTACCAAACAGTGTTGCCAGATTTTTGTTTGCCAAGTCGGGATTTTGGAACTTTTTGAGTGAAAAAACCGGGATTCTTTCGTCGAAAGCGGGACATAGTAAAAAAACGTATATAATCAGAAGTTTTTAAATATTTATCTTTTTATTTGAGTTCAAATTACGTTTACGTGACAATAGATAGCAAAAATAGCCTTAGAAAATGTATTTTAATAAAAATATGATATTTTAAATCAGATTTACCCTATTGTTAAATAGTTGAGTCTTATTCGTGTTCTGAATAATAAAAAAAAAAATAGAAAACACAGAAATTAAAATCAAAAAAGTTTTATTCATTAGAAAAATATGGCGTTTCAAACAATAGTCTGAGGAGTGAGTGTACAAATTGCAACTTACAATAAGAGAATAATTATTTACGCACGGTCGAGTTATCCCCGAAAAGCGGGACTGAGCCTGTCCAGCGCGGGACATTTAATTTTGATTTAAAAATCGGGACGTCCCGCCAAAATCGGGACGTCTGGCAACGCTGCTACCAAACCACTTTTCTGTTGTCGTTTCATCTTAGTTAACAGTACGAATTATAGAAAACTCAGAAAAGTTAGGCAATTTTGTGAGTATATAAGGCTTGGTCTTACAAGAAATGATCTCAAAGTTGATCTAGAATTACTTAGAGAAACCATGGAAAATTGGTTGTGATATAGAAACTTCAGTTTCTCGGTGAAATGCAGTTAGGTGCTCCCGTCGGGAGTCGAAGACGAATGACACTTTTGACATCAGTAGATGTAAATAGCACACTAGTTTCAAATAAATTAGTGCGTTTCAATGATTTGTTCAGTATCGAATAGGTATTTGGACTAAAGTATACCCATATAATTTTCGTACATATCGTTGAGATTTTTCAACTTTTTCAAGTACTTACTGTGAAAAACAAAATATAAACAATATGCATTATATATTTTTCGTCTAGATACTTATTATTATTCAATATTACAAATGAAAATTAACAATCGATTTGTTCAGCGTTTCGCATATTTTAAAGTTTAGTTCAAATTGACGTGTTCTGCATTATAATAGCCGTATGTGCGTCAAAATGCTTATAAAAATTAGTGAAAAGCGAGATTAGGACCACCAAGTTTTCGTCCTGCCTGCACGACCCTTATAGTAATTTAAGACTTATTTACATGTTTTAAGTAGTTTTTAAGTGATCAAAAACTAGTGGCTCTTAATACTATTTACATCATATGCAACCTCTAAAAACGATCGCTTCAAGTACTTAAATTCAGTGCATTTTTTCAACTGCAAAACAGACTTTGGTCAACTAATAAAAATGCGATGAAAAATTCCATTCAAGTACCTCATTCTTGACGCTTCTAAATTTATATACCAATATTCGTTTTTACTGGTGGTTTAAGTTTATCAGTTACACCTTCTAAGACATATTTATTACACTTTTTTATGACAACATTTCATTATCTTTTTGTAGGGCACCGTGCAGTCGCTTCGATGCAATATTACGTAGCGCAGCATAACATCGTAGATATATTGTAGGGATATTGCCAGCGTGTGATGCATTCTTTTCTTGGAGCTCAACAGTCAATCTGATCGCTGGTTGAGGAAGGCGAAATGCACACCCATCACGCAGTATATCTCGCCCGCTATATGATACCAAATGTTGGATAATGCAATGTCTAAGGTAGCGCTTTATCAGACAATTTCTAAAACTGTCGAGTTTTTCACTTTATTTTTAAATTTAGTATAATAGCTTTTGTCTGCTATAATTGTTAAGAAACATTCATTGATGTAGCACTATATTAGAAAAATTTGTTATTCCAACACGTCACCGTCGGGATTTAAACCCGAATCTTTCCACTTTCGCGGCGGAATGAGTTAATCAATTACTCTACGGTGCACACAATTCAACATTTTGATCCTTCATAATATAGCGATTTACAACACTCAAATTCACTACATGCGAGAGCCAATTATTTTTAGCTATAGCTAGACATTAACTCTCACAGTAGTGAGGGCTATTGAATGAATCAAAGATGAACTTTTCATTATTAATACGGTCCTAAGTCACAGAATTTTTCTGTTTTGTTAGGACTGTTTCAATGCGGAAAACGACAATTTAATATTGGTAAATTATTATCAACACCATTATTTCATATTAGTAGATATTTTACATACGCTTGTAGCTACGTACCTACAACCTTATGTAAAATATCTACTAATATTTGTTTGTTAGACAATAAAGAACTCATCTTTTATTTAGATATTTGTTTGATTATTTTTACCAGTAAACTGCAAACGTATATTTCGGTAAAAAGTTTGTTAGACAATAAAGAACTCATCTTTTATTTAGATATTTGTTTGGTTATTTTTACCAGTAAACTGCAAAAGTATATTTCGATAAATAGTTTGAAGATGCTAAAGGACTCATCTTTCATTTAGACATTTTCATTCAAAGCATCTTGTATCTTTTCGTATATTGACTGTTTGGCGTCTTGTATCCATATATTTTTTTCAATAAAAAATATGCTGATCTCAAAATCATCTATAGGCTATATTTTCGGAACTCGGTACGTAGGAAGAGAACGAAACAGAGGAAGGAGAGACAAAGAGAAGAGGAGAAAATGATTTCAATACATTTACGTAGTGAGACCACAGTCATCTCCGTGGCGAACACAGATAAACGCACATTCTCTCCTCGGAGATCTGAGAGAGTCAAGCTCTTCTCGCTTGGGATAGGTCATTGCATCCGTCTCACACATCCAAGCACACACATCACACCTATAAACCCGTATGTTAGTGGTGGTGTGACTTGAGCCTAGCAAAGCAGTTTGTGGAGATATGCATTCTGATGGATTTTTTTACTCTTATTTTTTTATCTGCAAGACAACGTAACACATTATTACAATATAATATAAATTATATACCGGGTGTACTATATGGAAGTTGCTAAAGCGACCCCACACATTATTTTTGGGGAACCGGAACCGTTCAGTAGGAAGGCACGAAATTGTCGAACCTGTTTAAGGCTCTGAATTTAAGCCAAAAATAGGGCTTCGGCTGATAGCTGATTGTAGACTTATTCATCAACATTTTGCAAATTTTCTAGGAAGATAAAGGACAAATCTAGGTCTCTAATGGACTACTTTTGTAATTTATGTATGATTTACTAAAAAAAGTAGGCATTAATTATACCAAAAATCTCACGTTTCTAGGCTTTTACTGATACCTTGTAAAAAAAATATTGTTTATAGTTTTTTAGCAGTTTTTAGAGAACCAATTTCTTGATTTCGCCTGGAGGCATATTGTAAAACGCACGCAAAATGTGAGCAAACTATATCCAGTGCAGTGGTTTGGGCTCTAGGTGTTACCAAAACAGACATTAAAAAAACAGTTTTTTTATTTAAGGTGATTCACCGAAAACTCGAAATTAAGTATTTGGGCGATTACATAAACCGTGTATGCAGGAAAGTAAAAATAAGTTTACTTCAATTAAGGGAATCATTTCTGTAGAGCAAGCGTTTAATTATCACAGAGACAGTTTGCCCACTTGTAACCCACAGGACCTCATAAATTAATATTTATATCCCATTACCAGTGAAACATTGTTAATAAACAATCCTTCCTTGCTATTATAATTGAAGCTATGTCTAGTCGTAGGACATTTCTGCACAGTATGACCCATGCCGCAAAGTGGCCAATCTTCATACGGTCGCCGTACGGTCCCCGTGTTTAATGAAACCGTTCCGTATTTCCATTAAGCGTTGTGTATTTTTTTCTAGTGTGAAATTGTATCGTATTTCAATATTCCAAAAAAGTTTCTTTTTAATCATCACGTCCATATGAGCTCGACTTGGTTATTGTAAAAAAAGTTTTATAACTCGATTTTCACGTTACTTTCAAATCACCAATTGTAAAATTTTTGCAGTTGTAGTTAGTACAATATTCTGATTTAAATATGTTTTTTTTAGTGTATTTGCCATATGGCAACATACACTATTGACATCGGTCGGATGGCGGGACCTAGGGGTCGGACCAAAATTTCTCGACGTTTCATAACCTCCTTAACACTTTGCCATCATTTTTAAAAATGTTTATATATATACTATATATGTATATATGTGTGTGTGCGGCCAATAACTTTCGAAAGAGTTAATTGATTTTAACGAAATTTGGTCCACGTGTTTAAATACATCACCGAAAGAAGCCTATTTAAAATGGACCTAATCGGACCAATTTAAGGGTAGTTTTTAGGGGTTGACATGTTTTTGGGCCCCAAAATACCGAAAAAAATCTCAGAATCGTTTCAAAATTGTAGTAGTAATTAAAAAGTGCCCCTAAAATTTCAATAAAATCGGCTCAACAGGACCGAACTTACAAATTTTTTGAAAACACTAATTTGTAGATAGTGACTTATTTATTGAAGGGTGTATTTAATTCAGTGTAGACGTTAGATTGATAATAATATTGCAGTTAAGAAAAAAATATTATTTTAAGGGGTGTATTAAGGAGCCAAATTTTTAATTTTGCCCCAAAACCAACTTAAGTTCGCGTAATAAAGCCACACTGCCTGTATAAGCAAATACACTATATTGTCGGCAGGGTTTTGGCACTGCGACCCGGGATTTTTTTTTTTCAGACTGAAAAGTAAAACAATAAAATTTATAGTTTAAAAAATAAAGGAAACGTGCTTATATAAACGCAATAAAAAGTAGAAAATAAATTTCTTTCTCTTCTCTTCTGCTTACAAACGTCGAGCACTCGATGAAATCAAAGAAATATAGACAAAGTGAGTACCATTTCTAAGCGTGACAGAAGAGAATGAAAATTATTTTATACTTTTTAGTGCGGTTTTTTAAAATTTTATTAACCTTAAACAAGCATAAAATTAAAGTTTTATTATAAATATTTTTTTTTATCTAAAACGAAACTTTTTGATCTTCTAATTTAACATACGTGCCTTTAGACAAAATACACAAAAAACCTCGCTTGTCAAGCGTTTATAATCTACTCTTTCGCTCTCTCCTTCTATCTCTCTTCCTCTAATAAGCAAAACAATCTCCTGTGTCTTATCTAGTTGTGGATGATTTAAGTTTTTTTTTATTTATAAGAAACTTCTAGCACGAAATATATATTAAGAGTGTGTGTCCCTACAAGAATTAAAATGCCTTTTTATGCGATCATGAAGAATTTATAAAACTTTTGAAGATTTGTAGGATTTTTTAGTTTTCTAAAAATTGCTTTTTATATACCTACGTTATAATGACGTCACGTCTGTAATTTTGTAAAATATTTTTTCGTAAGTTTTTATGCAGATATAGGTAGAAAAACAACATGTGACAAACAAAAGTGTTGTTAATTCGAAGGAAATTGAAAATTAACGAAAAACTTCCTTTTACAACGGTTAATAATCCCGACGGAATGAAGTTTGTAAAAAATGTTACCGTGATGGGATAAAATAAACTTAATAAAAATATTGTACGGTGGTACGGAACCCTCCGTGTGCGAGTCAGTCGCGCACTTGGCCAGTTTTTTTTTGTAACAGGTCTTTTACAGTGCAAATTAATTTTAATTTTGTAATATAGGAGACGTTTCAAACATATATTATGTATATAAATATTAAGAGCACTGTGGTTGGAACAATAAAAATAAAAGAATAGTTTTATCCAATTGTGTAGACTTTCACGGCTGGCGTTGTTGCAAAACTTCTTGGTTTCCGAGCTTGTACGCCGTGATCCATTGGTATTTCTACCTGACGTTTCGTCTACAACTGCGGTAGACATTATCAAAGACGATGCGGTAGCGGGCGAAGTGTCCTTCTCGGCTGCTCACAAGCAAGTGTCTACCGCAGTTGTAGACGAAACGTCAGGTAGAAATACCAATGGACCACGGCGTACAAGCCCGGAAACCAAGAAGTTTTGCAAAAGAATAGTTACTTCTTACCACAACAGATTTATTCAGTGGATTTCGAGAGCTAAGCTCCCATCTTCAGCCAAATTGAAGATGGGAGTTTAGCTCTCGAAATGTACATCCACTGAATAAACCTGTTGTGGTAAGAAGTAACTATTCTTTTATTTTTAAATATTATGTATATTTCGACTAGCCAAATTATAAATATCTACCTATATGTGTCTGTCATTTAAATTCACGTAATAAAATTTCAGTAATTAAGTTTTTTCTGTCATGTTTAGTATTCCGAACAAAAATAGTGCTGACATTTTCAATATTTTCGACCTGGTTTTCATAAACAGGGTAACTAGGGACCGGAATGGATTAAGGGTTGTTTGGGATGAAATGAGTGTAGCCCTATGACATTCAAATGGCGTGGTTTATCTGGTTTTAATGTATATGAGCGGATGCTCCGAACAGCATCGGTATATTTGAAAAAAAATACTTCACACACATTGCAATGTCGTTGATCACATGATAAGCCGATTCAAAAATATCTTGTCATTTACATTACAAAAACCAAAGTGGTATTAGTGCAAACTCAGAAGTTTGAAAGCAACTGATTTCAAAGTTTTTAAAAGCATCTCAACTGTTTTTAAAGTCTCTTGAACCATTTTTTTCCTACTACTTCATTTTATTATCTTAATTACAATTTTCACCCGAAGTTTTTTCTGTTTGGATTTTTTCTGTGGATTCATTCTTCGATTTAATTTAGCTTGAAATGATTAAAGATAGGTACTCTAGTTTTGAACACTAATTGATAATGTACCAAATTTAATTAAAATCGGTTCTTTTTTGATTATACAAGGACCCAATCGTACAAAATAAAAAAAAAAACAACGTGCACGTATTCATTCGTTTGAACGTCAATTTGGTAGAAAATCAATCGTAAGCCGAGCATAGTAAAGTAAAATAGTAGTTTATATTATAATAACATGTGATAATATCATTACAAACAAGATACATACTGCATTTTTTAGACGTACCTCCTATAAAATAACTGATTTTTACATTATAATTCATACCAATATTATAAATGCGAAGGTAACTTTGTATAAAAATGATTTATCGGGAAAAAGGACTTTTTAAGTAAACACTTATTTGTTATTTACAGCGACGTTTCGTTACTTGTTTGGAACTTTTTCAAGCTTTAATAACAGTTATTAAAGCTTGGAAAAGTTCCAAACAAGGAACGAAACGTCGCTGTAAATAACAAATAAGTGTTTACTTAAAAAGTCCTTTTTCCCGACAAATCATTTTTATATTAATTACCAAGGACAAAAAAGAAATAAAGTCAGTTCGTCTGTTACCTTTTCACGATAAAATTTGGCAAAAAAAAAACCAAAAGGGGAGAAAAGTTTGTAATGGGATCCCATCATTTAGTTAGGGATATTAAAATAAATATTTAGGACTTTATTTCTTTTTTTTTTCCAAACAAGGAACGAAACGTCGCTGTAAATAAAAAATTAAGTATTTACTTAAAAAGTCCTTTTTCTCGAAAAATCATTTTTATAAATATTTAGGCTTTTGGTAAGAAATAAAGAATTAATTGTTTTAGCGTTTTTGTAATGTCATCCTTAAAAGGGATAAAATAGGATATGATTTCAAAATTCACATATTTTTGTATCCATACTAATTGCTGGCTCATTTTCGATAAAATTGCTCTGCGAGGCAAAACGCGTTTTAGCCCAATAGTGGTCGGAGCCGCGGGTATCGGCTAGTAAGTATATGTTTATATATCTGACAGTTTGGCCGTATCGGAAATTTGGATTGTTTACGAAGCCTACTTTGTTCTGTGGCAACTGACAGATATAACCGTTGGATTAGTGATATCGCATTACTCTTGTTTTATTTTACGCATTAGTGAGAAAAAGGGTCATTTTACGACCGCTATACAAGTAGCTATTTAAATGGAGTCGTGCTAAAAGTACTGAATTTTGGGTGCAAATTATTTTATCAAGTTTCATCAAAATCGATCTAGTTCTTAAAAATAGGCGATTCAAGATAACGCCATGTAGACTTGGCTATCTCTAACTACTGATGAAAATATTACAGTAAAAAGCTCTTTGAAAAAGCAATTTGCATCATTTAAATTATGTTCATTTGTATTCATTAAATATGAATACATAATTTAGATTCAACCCGTTTATTTAGTGTGTAAAATGTGTGTGATATGTCGATAGATAGAGGCCTGCAAAATGCAAATGCACAAAACTGCATTCTGCATCAGGATTTGCAGGCATATGATGCAATGCACTACTATTGCTGGACTCTGCACGGAGGTACGTACGTATATTCAAAATACGAGTTAAACAAGAGGACGGTCAACCCTTCGTACCCTATGAAAACCGTCTCAATACCAAACGTGAAATCTGTGATGCAGCTTGCAACGTGTACGCACGCATAGCGAGGGCTGACAATCTTACAACTAATTTATGTATCTAAACCGTAAATGCAGTTCTTACATACAAGATGTGAATCACAATAGCATTACGTTCGAGATACATATTACATACCTTCTATAAAATAGCTAATTTTCGTTTCATAATAATTCAAATTCAAATTAATTTACGTATTTCTTGACGAAATAAAATAAATACAAATACGAAAAATACAATTACAGTCAAATCTGTTATAACGACATCGAAGGGACTATTCATATTTGGTCGTAAAAACCGATAGTCGTAACAACCGGTGACGTTTTCGAGGTACAAAGTAATTATTGAATATGTAGGTACATATAAATCTATAGATATTAATAGGAATAATATATTCACATTATCATTATTATTTTTCTGTAGTCATAAAATCTGTATTTTTAGTCTGTTTGGAACACTTCTGTGCGTACGAATTTTGTTTACAATACAGCTCGTCGTTCTAACAGATATAATTCTCCGAAGATATGAAGATATTACATTAAATGTAGTCGCTTAATGCGGTATGTCGTAATAAGCAATGTCGTAAAAAGCAGTGTATTTTATAAGGCGGTCATATAGCATTCAGCCGGGACCTATGATTTTGGTCAATATAACCGGTATGTTGTTCTAAACGATGTCGCCGTAAACGGTTTTGACTGTATAAATAATAAATATAATTAATTGCCTTGATTTTATTTGAAATAAAAAGGATTTCCTGCTCAACTTGGAAACCAGTGCTAGGGTATATCATATGTCATATTTTGAGAGTGCGACTATATTGCATTTCATTTGAATTGCTTACGGAAACTATGTTATCATATTATAGAATTAACTGTATCTGATAGGTGGGTTTTGGAATTTACTGTTGTATTGGCAAAATCTCATTTTTTTTGTTTTATTTAGCTACGCACTAGTGCGAAATGATCCATTTTACTACCATTATAAAGCTATTTTATAGGGAGTCGTGCAAAGTAGTAGATTTTATACCTAGTAATTGATTATATTAGGGCGAAGTGTGACATTATGTTTAAAATGAGTGCCAACGAGTTCTAACAGTCACACAAGATAGATATCGCACCTCGTATGGCTGGTTTCCATTTCCTTTTCAATAGTTTTGAGAGAACGTCACTTCTAACCAACTGTGGGATGCCTAGAATAAATCTTAGAAAATGATGTTTTATTGAAAACTTATTAAAATTGACTCTTGTATCGATTCTTTTATCTAGGACTAGCGGCCCGGGTGTAAATGTAATATATAGGATATAAAAGATGAGAATCATTATCATTAAATTCTCAACGTGTACTGAATTTGCGCGAATTCAATCGCTTTTATTTGTGAATGTTCAAAAATCGAAGAAAAATCTTATTTCCCAAAAAGAAATTTAAAAAATTCTGTTGATCCGATCGCTACCAAACTTCAGAAGATCACCCACTGGGCTAATCTAAAGATTGTCTGAAAATTTCATCAAAAATGATTTACCCGTTTGGAGTCCATAGATTACATATACATCGTCTTTTATCTATATAGATTATTAAAATGTAAAAAATGGTTATTGTGACATAACGATAATAGTTGGACATATAGTATCGCGAAGTTTTTTGTAGTTATTGATATGTTCTTTAATATTGTAGAACATACTCTTGTTCTATCATCAATAGTTTCCGCAGCGCATACGACGAAAGATGTTTTATGGCATTTTTTTTACACCTTGGGATACATTACTAAAGTTTTAGTAAGGGTCCTTAATATTTTCAAGCAATAAATGTAGCCTATGTTACTCAGGGTGAATGTAGCTTTCTAATGGTGAAAGAATTTTATAATTCGGTAGTTTTTGAGTTTATTCATTACAAACATACACACACACAAATACGAATCTTTCCTCTTTATAATATTAGTGTAGATAAACGTATAGATACTATTAATATGAATTATCAATGCAATCAGGTACAATTTTATGTTTAAACATCTGTAACCCTTTTAACAGATAATTTAAAAAATACAGAAAGTGAAAATATTGGTCAACCGTTGCATAATTTCAGCTGCAAATATTTTTACAATTTCACGTTTGTTGTGATAACCCTACATGTGCAACTGACAACCCAGCCTCATACCACGGTCAACCGCATACTGCTGGTTCGAGGTCCAGCACAGTTCAACCCCTAATATTATCATGTTGGGACAACCACTGTTGCCAACACACACACACACATACAGAGACGCACATAAACAAGGTAGCTTTATGTAATGCAGTTCTATGTACTGATGAAATGGTTAGCATAGGTTAGAACAGTGCAACGACAATCATTTACTGAATTCAAAATGGCCTCCATGCAACGAGCCAATGATTCGAAATCATCATGCGTGACGTCACGATGACTCTGCTCATCGGACAGCCAATGAGGATGCACATTACATAAGGATTGTTTAAAATATTGCACCAATGGCAGAGCGCAATACATGTGCGTATGGACTCTATGTTGATATGGAATTATTCAAAATAAATGGGAAATTGTAAATCGAATGGGATGAATTTTTATTTTTGCAATTGTTGTAGAGTGTGAGGTTATGTATGCAACAGCAGTGAGAATGTGGAGAAACATTAAAATTAGAGGGACCGGGGAGGGGGGAAACTGGGCTCTGTATCATGGAACATTATTAATTTATTGTTTGGTCACCATTTCAGAATAGGTTGGGTTTGATGAAAACACAAAACACTGGCACCGAACATAATATGTATAAATATATTTTTGTTTTTGACATATAAACTTGATTAATGTTGATTCATGAATTAATATTAAAGTCTTTATTGGCAACAATTTGCGTTTTGAAATGTTAATTTGGAATCATTGTTCCAAAATGAATGATGCGGAGGTACAACAATGAGTTGAGGGTGAAAAAAATTAAAAACAAACCTACCGACTGTAATTGATTTATTTGATTAATGTCTTTTCAAGTCATTAAATGGACATTTGGAATTTCAAATATTTACCCTTGAAATATAACCCACATTTAAAAAGAGCAAATAAATATTTAATGTAAAAATAATGTTTTACTGCTACGTCTGTCACTAGATAAAAAAACAAAACAAGTAAAGGTTTTGTGAAAACAAGGCAAACCTTTGAATTATAGTTTACAAGCAGCGTTAATGAACAATTTTTTAGGTTGCAAAATGATGACCAATCGATAATTTGATAAATTTAAAAAGAAATGTACTGTCAAACAAAAAGAATGATATTATAAAATAAGAAGACTTATGCAGAAAGTATTGTCAGATAATTTGATTTGACAATTATCTTAGATTGTTATTATGTAATTAATGTTTTTACACATGCCAGAACAATATAATATCGTTATCAAACTCCCTGTCATGTAAAGCATTAGATTGTCCTTACAGACAAACAAATGCCTGATCTACATAATAACAATAATAATAAATTACAATTAGAAAAAGATCACACTCTTCAACCCAAATTTTGATCAATATTCGTCAAAAAATATTGTTTCGAAGTAAAAATTGTACAAAAAACTATTGCGTTAATATATGTTTCAATTGATCTATTATTTTTCTAGCAGTATCGATTTACAGTTTTATAAGGTAATTTGCACCGATTTTTCACTCGGCACGTGGTAGAGCATGATTAATAATAACAAGTAATTAAAAACACTTGAAAATTCTACAAATAATTCTTTATTTCTCGACGATCGTTTCGGACAATAAGTCCATCCTCAGGAGTATAAGTATAAGTTTTATAAGGTGTTTCTTTAAGGCCGTCGTTAAGTCACATTTTCTGACTATACTTATACTTTTTGCAATCCATAGCAGTACCTAGTCTCGTTATTTATTAATATCAATCTTTATAGATTAAATAATAATATTACAAAGACTTTCTTTTTAAAATTATATTCTTTGAATAGATGACGCCAAACATTTTGAAAAGTCTTGTACTTTGTGTGCCGCTTTTAAATAAGTCTACTACTTGCGTATCTGAGTTGTATGGCTTTGTCACATTATAGCCATAATATTATTATTCGATTGCAAAGAGAATAATACATTTTTTAACGTTATAACACTATAGGACAGATTGACTTTTTTTCTTTTTTAT
This sequence comes from Venustoraphidia nigricollis, assembly GCA_034508555.1. Classification (NCBI taxonomy): domain Eukaryota; kingdom Metazoa; phylum Arthropoda; class Insecta; order Raphidioptera; family Raphidiidae; genus Venustoraphidia; species Venustoraphidia nigricollis. Next base: position 8,409,702 of record JAVRKA010000006.1, read on the forward strand.
CCTTGGTAATTAATATAAAAATGATTTGTCGGGAAAAAAGACTTTTTAAGTAAACACTTATTTGTTATTTATAGCGACGTTTCTTCCTTTTCTTGGGACTTTTTCAAGCTTTATAGCTGTAATTGAATTATTAAATTTTTAAAATTTTAAAATTTTAATAATTCAATTATAGTTATAAGGCTTGAAAAAGTCCCAAAAAAGGGACGAAATGTCGCTATAAATAACAAATAAGTGTTTACTTAAAAAGTCCTTTTTCCCGACAAATCATTTTTATACTATAGGACAGAGTCGCGGAATAAACTTTTTTAAAAAAGTAGTTTTAAATTTCAAAAATTCAAAACAGCCCAGATCATACACATATAGAGTCATACACAACGACGCTTCAATAATTTGTATGTTATAAGCATCCAGTATGAAAATTGTAATCTATAAGAACTGATAAGGATTTGAGAATAGCCAAGTTAGTAGGGACGTTGCTATTTATATGGTGCTTGAATGGCAAGTTTATTGCAAATCTTGATCTCCGAGAAATGGTGAAAGTACTGAACGTATTTTTAGTTTATGTTTTAAAACAATAAAATACTAAAAATATGAACTGGTGCTAGACTCAAATAATCCGAATAAATGCTAGCCTTAAAAAAATGACTGATGAAAACATCAATATTTAATAAAAATAATAATAAAATGGAACGATGTATTTCTAGTTGGCTCATATAACCTCAGCCACTGTTAGCCATTAAAAAATTTAACAGAAAAATTAAGAATTATTTTTTATCTTATTATAAAATCGAGCTATAAAGATATATCTCTGAAACATCAGACTACTTAATATAACCTTATTTAAAAAAATGTGCCGTGATATCGCTTTAATTTTCTTACGGAATGTGAGGGGTGTCATCCACCAAATTTTATCCGGCGGTAGCCGTCTCAAGGGTAAAAATCCTTGACAGACTGAATGCCCTTGTAGATTTTGGCGTATTCACGTGTATTTCTCGGCATTTTTTACATTGATTAGTTTTTAAAATACATATAGTAGTTTCTGTATCCATTTATAATGCATTATTTTATCTACATGTGTAGATAAAATAAATAATATAGACGTAAGTTGAAGTTTTCGACAAAAATATTCATTTAATTCTGTGAATTGTAAAATATTTGTCAGTTAGAATAACAATAAGTTAGAGAAATAATTGAACTGGAAGTGTTTCCAGATGAAACCAGGGTAAGGTTGAAATCTGAAATCATCATATGCTGGTGGACGAGTAAGTATGGCGAAAGCTTGGTGAAAGATTTGCCGCTTGCAATATCTCTCTATGCAAACGTCAGAGAAAATTCCGTCACATAATTCTATTTGGTTTCCTTGCAGAGTTAATGTAAATGTATTTTGAGGTCTTCGTCGCGCCCACTCGTTCACGAGAATTTGGTGATTTCAAAGCTTAACCTGATTTCATTACCAAACAAAAATTGTGTTTCGAGTTGAGCGGTGCGTTCATTTTGACCAGGAATTATATCTCAGCGTATTATTTTTTTTGGTAGAAATATTAACATTATTACAGATACAATGTGAAGAGAAAAATACCCAAATTTGTAGATTATCGACAATAAAATAAAAAAATGGTTAGACAACAACAATCATGCTATAAGTAGAGCATTAATTTTTGTTATACTTACCAATTCGGTAAGTTGAACTTTTCCAAGCTTTGAAAAGTTTTAGAAAGTTCGGTTATAAGTTTTTATGATTTGTCACTATTGAGTAATGTCACTTTTTAGGGGAAATAATTTTGTACTTTTTAGAACACGAAATTTTTCAAAATTTAGTAAAATAAATTTCTTAATGCTTAGGCCACAATTTGGAATTTTTATCACGTACAAACTTTTTATTAGGTAACAATTCTTTTTTTTTTATTTATTTTTTATTATTTTTTTAAAAAACAGTTACAATTTTAGGGTGTGATTTACAAATTTGACTAGGAATTTTATTTAGAGTAATTGAATTTTTTGTATTGTTTAAGGCCAAACAATTAAGGCACTATTTCATAAAAAAAATTTCGTTACAATATTTCTTCATATAATATAAAAAAAAAACTTTATTTTTAACGAATTATTGAATCCGAAATGTATCACAATTTTTAGTTCGAAATTATTTTCTTCTAGTTAATAAAATATTATTTTCAAATTTAAATTGATTTTGAAAAAACGAAATTATATTTGATCTTTATGACTTTACTAAAATTTTTAAAGTCTAGTTTTGAAGTTTCCAGTTTTTTTTAAAGCCCGTCCTCATTTGTTAGTATAATCGTTTGGTTATTGAAATTTGTTTTGTTTATACGAAGCCCGATCGTTTATTTTGTTTAATTAGAAATTTTATGATAGCTTTTGCCCTTTATTAATTGTTCGACAGAGAAATTGGATGGATTTTTCAGCCCTTGTTAACTGTTTTAGATTAATATTTAACAATTATCGTAAGAAATATTGATTTAATGTTATTGAAGTTTTCTATGCCCGAATTTTGAAATTTATTAAATCAATTATTTATTACGGCTTGTTTCTAACTATTTTTTTAATATAACGGTAGAATTAACAGCTATTAAATAATGATTGATAAATATAACATAAACGTGAAATTAACGTCAACGTAAATTAATTAAAAACAAAAACGATCACGATAATAAATATTTAAAACAATGATATAGAAAATAATAAGGAAGTGAAAACAAAAACAGATTAACTAAAGATTATTATTATATTAGGAAGAAAGGAAGATACAATTCTATGGAAGAAAAATATTTAAGAAATATAAATAATGGAAGTTCTTAAACAATTTTAATTAATTAAATCTATGTAATAAAAAGAAATTTCTTAAACAATCTTATATTATCATCCATTTTAACTGCATTTTACTTTTCTATAATCGGCTGAGATATGCCAGGCGAAATAATTTCCTATATTATAAGGGAGTGTGTTTTTCCGAAACGTTTATATATTTGGAGTTGAATTTTACAATTTTTTTTATAAAATTACGGACGTCTAAACTTTTAAAACAATGTAATTTATTTTTAAAAAGAAAACCGCTTTTTTATCGAAATACTTTAAAAATGATTTTTATGAGAAATATTTTTAGTAGTTAATTTGTATTAAAGACGAGAATATTAATTTTGTTAGTAGGTAAGGCCTTGAAGTTTTTTTTTTCTTGAGTTTTTATTAGTTTATTTCTAAGATCGGAACTTTTTAATTTTGTACTTTTTGCGAAAAATATGATTTTATATTTTTATTTGGTTCTTCGAAATGTGTTAATTTTTTTGTTTGAGTCGAAATCTGCAAGAAAGAAAAATAAATGACGATCATTGATCAATAGATACATAGCTTCCCAATTGACTGTGATTATTACATAAGCTTTATGTACTTTATATATTAGTTACATAATTCATGGCCTACTTAAGATATCTCTGTGTCACTATCCTCAAGGTTATGACCACGTGACATCTTACGTAAAATGAAAACTCTTTTTTTTCTAGCCATACATGCCATTCATTATTTGATTTCAAAATTTGTTAGTAACTAGCCAACTAAGGGCGTGGTCAAGTGGTAATATTGCATTAAAGGCCACTTTTAGGTATCCAAAATTACAAATAACGAAGCCTACTAACATTTATATACAATTTTATCTCCGGTTTGGTACTTTTTTCGGACTCAATCTTTTTTCTGGCAACAAAATTAAATGAAATACTTTTTGCTTAATCTTTCAAGACAAACCCAGAACTTTAAAAAATATCTTTTAAAAATGATCTGCGAGCATATTTAGTAATTTCATCTGTATTCAATTTATGCAGAATTTTATAGAATTTATAGAAACATAAATGAGCGTATATTCCGCCATTTTGAAAATTTCGACCGTTGCAAATAGTACCGGACAATTACTTTTAGCGACCAATTCGATACGTTAGCTACTAACTTTTACAATTTCACTGACAAATCCAAAAATTCTAAATCTAAACATATAAAAAAACTGGAGATAAAATTATAAATCAAGATACACGTGTAAATATATGTTTTTAAAACTTACGTTTTTATTTTTTGAGTAATGAATTTAAATGTGCGTAAACTTCTCGTATATTTCTTCTTTTTTATATAGTAGTTGTTATATTTTGCGAAAACTAAAAATTTCTCGTTATGTGTTATTTGTATATTAAAAAACTGAACTAAAACTTTGGTTTATTTTGAATTTTTCAACTGTAGGTTTAGTAAGGGGATTAGGAGGTTTGCAGTTTAAAAGTTATTATGGTTTTAATATCACGTCAGCACGATAACTCAGCGACTAAGTTCCAGTTTTCAAATTTCGCATCGTGTACATAATGGCAGTATTATTACATACATACATATATACAACGGTTTTATATATATGAAACACATCTATGTACATGAAGTTTGAGTGTGTGATGTGTGAGGCTCCACTCACACGTCCATTGCAATAATACAGGTATTGACAGTGTTTGGCACTCGCGTAGAATTGCCGTAGGTGCAATGACAGTTGCACTGTCAACGGGTGGCAAAAGTGCGACAACTTACGAACCACTCTTACATATTTGATTCTCATGCAGAACTTATTAATTTTTCACTGGCTTATCCCTCATTCAACTGTTACATCTCCAAGCTTTTACTGCCAAGCTTTTAAAGCTGTGATCTTGCTGTGTAAAAGTGGCGGTTCGCGCCGCGATAGAGACACGAGACCGAGACCGGAGACAGAGACTGGAGACCGTTACTTGACCTTAGGTTTTCTATGTGTGTCAGTTCGCGAGCGAGATCGAGACAAGAGACCACGACGCGAGACAGAAGACCGCGAGACGGTCTCTACCCCGGACTAGTACTGTCTCGTGTCTCGCTCGAGACGCACGTGCAACATTGTGAAAAATGACGTCGTTTTCAGATGAAGACACCGATAAATTGATTGAAATGATTAGACAACATCCTGCGCTATTTAATTCTCAACTTGACGCATACAGAGATGAAAATTTGAAGGATAATATTTGGAAAAGCATAATAATAATAATAATATAATAGCAAGTCATCGTCTTCTTCTTCTTCTTCTTCCAATAGTAACTACATAACTGAATGGCTTTCCATTACGCTGTGGATTAATACTTTTCCAGAACACGACACGATTGACTCTAACGACTCAACAAAACTGAATGAACAGAGGTCTTTGGTCTCGGTACACAACAGACCACCGGATACGGAGACATTTGTCTCGGTCTCCTGTCTCTGTCGCGGCGCGATCCGCCACCTTAACGTTGTCATTTTACTTATATTTGTTAAAAATGTAACGATGAATTGTCATCCGTAGTGGTCTAGTGATACCTTTTAAAAATTTGATGCGAAATATTTTCTTTTATTTCAAATTATTTTTATCTTTGATGTAATTTGTTCGTATTTTGAGAATTTATGTTTATCTTTTCGGAATATGTAAGGACAGGTCATTTAAATAAAATGATTTGTTCGTTATACAAAATAATATTTGATAATGTAGACTTTGAGAACATTTTAAGACTATTTATTCAATTTTTTGTGAAGAAAATCATTTAACTGAGAAAAATCAAACATCAAATTTTCCGTGCAAATTAGTTTTTTTTCCATAAATTGATAAATCGCTGTCATTGTTATCTACTTACGAAAAATGAAAACAATTCTAAAAGATAAAAAAAGAACAATAAGAGGTCAAAGGTAGTTAACACATGGCGATCGTAACCTCACATGAACGGTCTTACGAGAGTCCAACAAGTACTTAGATATATCAACTACCAAAATTCATTGCTTCAAACACCAGCAGATTGCAAGGCAAGCTATCAGAAGCTACACTTGGTGTTCTATCCTGCAATATCCAGGGTTGTAAATCGTACCATGTTTTGTCCGCATCGTAAATCGAAGTAATTTTTTTATATCGTGATAAATAACCATTTAAGGAAACTGTTATTTACTATCAGATTTTTATCGGACGATAACAATAATTAATTTATTTATTGAGAGTAAATCTGGTGACCCATCACAAAGTAGATTTGACATTTCATCATCGAATAGATTGCCAAGCAAACTTGGCAATCTACCACCAATCAATGTCATAAATCCATCTCCGAGTAGAGTCGTTTATTTATCATCAAGTCAGAGATCCATGATCAAGTTTGGTCGAGCTATCACGAGCAGTGTCAGAATTCTCTCACCGAATATTTCCAAGAAACATGTCTAAGGAACCATCTCGTTTCACTGTTTCACTGATCACGGTATTTAAAAGTTTAGAGCACTTTTTGACGCAATGACTGACCCAGTAACATTTTTTTATTTGCTAAGTTAATGGTCAAAAAATTTATCTGAAAAAGCATTGAAATCTTTTTTGTATCACTTATTTTAATAATATGTTCTATTTGATTAATATTTACTTTTTCAAAGTCCATCAATTTTCACCTGTCAAAATGAAAAGTGCCCGAAAAATATGCCGGAAGTGAAGGCATGCGCACACAAAATTTTCAACTATGAAAAACTTAAAAAAAAATATATTAACCTCCTTCAAAAAAATCACTAAAAAGATGAAAATAATGAAATTTTGAGGTCGGAGCTAATTTCATTACAAAAACTTTTAATTACATGTCTATTTTTATTAAATAGGCACCGACCTCAAAATTTCATTATTTTCATCTTTTTAGTGATTTTTTTGAAGGAGGTTAATATTTTTATATTTTTTACTTTTTAGTGGTGGATTTGATTTCGCACATTTTTGAAGATTTCCCTCGATTTCTCCAGAGTTCCATCATCAGATCCTGACCTGATGACCATGGGATCACCTGGGATGTATACCCTTTCAAACAAAAAAAGAATTTTCCAAATCGGTTCAGGCGTCTTCGAGTAATCGGGGAACATACATAAAAAAATAAAAAAAAAAAAAGATTCGACGAATTGAGAACCTCCTCCTTTTTTTTGAAGTCGGTTAAAAAGGTCTATTGGACATGATGGCGACAGATCTCATGGTGACCGAGTGTTAAGATGCGTTCTATAAGGAAAGCACGAAGGTACCCAAGTTTAATCTACATCCCTGAGTATGCATCATTATTATACTCCATGTGTCGTTTGCAGGATGTACTTGCATGGAGTGCGTAAGCTTAACTGATCGATTGTGATCTCACTCACTCTCATGATAAACCCTATACAGATAGAACAAGAGCACAATATTAGTTTGAACTAAACGCACTCTACCTGTGTATATAAATTTATATGTGTGAGTGTATTGTATATAATGTACAATTCGGAAATAATCAAACTTTTTGTCTTTCTATATAACACTGCACATTGCACAATGTATGAGAGAAACAGATACATAAAATGTATGTACGGAACAATGTAACGTTGAAGAGAGATGGAATGAATGTAATGCATATATATTGTTGTATAACCCAACATGACAGTCGGAAAAATTATTAATTATTTCGACACAAAAATTGCAATAACGTTGTATATATAGATGTTTGTGTATATATATATTTTGACGTACTGCGTTCAATATGAATCCCTAGTCATGCTCAGTATATGCACTTGATTTGATGTCGTTTCAGATGGATATTTAAAAGAGTTTTCTCGTGCACACTGATACGTGAAACTGTCGTAAGTCAATGGTAACTAACAGCTGTTATAATCTCAAAATAGCTCACTTGAAAGTTTTCATATAATGGTGAAAGTACGTATACTTTCGACCGCGTATTAAGAAAAATAGTAACACCACATGGGCAGAAAGTTGAAAGTCCTGAATTGTGCGACATGATATCCGAGGCGAAGGCGAGGCATCATGTCGTGCATTGCAGGAATTTCAACTTTCTGCGCTTGTAATATACTATTTGATCACTGTAGCTTTCATTGAAAGTTTTAAGTTCCATTATTTAAGGTAGTTGTCGTGGTAAAGGCACACCGTCAAAAAATTCTTCATTTTTGTATACTTATTAAGGACATGATAATACAATTACCCTGAAAATTTAAAGTCGATCGACCGTATATAATCCGAGATAAATTCAATTAAAAATTGGATAATTAACATTGATTATATACGATCTCTGTAGTTCTGAACCAGTTTCTTGTTTATAAAAAAAGAACTAACTGTCAGAAACTTTCCAAAAACTGACAGTCTTTCAATGCATTTGTTATGAGTTTAAAAAAAATAAGAAAAATTTTTGATCGTCTAATTATTTATAAATAACGGTTTGAAGTTCAATAATTTATAGAAAAGTATACATGCATATGAATACTGCATGGGTTACGTTTCCACGGGTATAGTCTTGCGTACAAATTATGGATTACTTAGCTACAAGCTTTGTGGTGCGTATAATCTATAACTTTTTGACAATATTATACCACGACAACTACCTTAAGTGTTTCAATACAGCGCGAACCAGAAAAGGTTGTTCGTGAAGATACCCATGCTATTTAACGGAGTATCTCACATTGGATCAGCAACCATCAACAACCGCCAGTCGGTTGTCTGAAATTTTTGTCTAGTTATGATGAATCGATCGTCGATCTGTCGTTTTCATTAATTTATTTTCATTTATAGGGTCAACCCAAAACTTTTATTTTTCTTGGCTTCTTTCTCTTCCATCTCTTTACACAACATTGTCAAAAAAATAAAATAAAAAAAATCCTTCGAACTATACACGTTCATGCTGCACACTCACTGCTTGAAAGCTGCAAAATGTCTGCTGCACACGAAACCTGCATTAAAAGTTGCTGGTCCGTGCGGATATAGTGTGCGAAATTGTGCTGGTCTCTTGTAGATAAGTGTGAGAAGTCTTTTAAGTTCTCAAAAAATAATCTCATTTTTCACTACATCGCCAGCTCTTTTTTAGAAAATGCCATTTTATAAACTGCATTCTGCACTCTTCTAATACACAAATTCTAAAAATATATCCTTAAATCTACACAGTAAACATTTATAGCTTGTTTTCTGCGCATGTGTTGGATAAATCAGTTTGCATATTTTATTATACCAACTTAAGAAAGAAACAACATCTGTCGAAGTCATCCCTACTTGCAATTGTTGTTAGCAGCGAAAACAAGTTTTTGGCACATCCTTCTATCAAATAGCTTTACTTCATGTCTGTATAGCCACTGTGAAATGACACATTTACCACTAGTGCTGTAAAGTTACGTAAAATAAAATAGAATAAGTGATAAGTTATAGTCTAACCGCATGAGAATTGAACGCAGCCTACATTCAGAAGTGATCTTACTCAAAATTGAACTGTAAAAAGTTTTGAAAATTAGGTTGAAAATGAGTTATTTTATAGGCGGTACCTACTTGCAAAAAACCTAGAATGTATCCTGTTCGTAATTATCGTCGTGTGACTGCTATAGAACTCGTCGACACTTACTTGAATAATAACATCATTTACGTATTAGATTCATAAATTACTATATTATGCTAGTTTCAGAAATTAAGAACTGTCGAGTGCAATATTTATACGTATAAAAGCATCGCTCCATTAATTCTTCCTTTTTTGAGATAATTAAATACCTTTTTTGACATTTTATTTATTAAAAAACAAATTTCGGGCAAAAAGACGGATTTCGAACATTATTTTCAATAAGTCCGGTTTAAATCCGAACAGACTATACTTGAAAAATGAAAAACGAGACTCTTTCCTAAAAAATAACGCATATTGCATTAACAGTATGTATATATTATGTATTGGTTTATAGTTTTTTGGGGTGTCTTTTTAGATTTTTTATTACTCGTTAGGGGATCGTATATACATTCACATAACAGTACGATCGACAGATTTTATTACCAATTTCCGAAATTAATTTTACACAGTTGACGAGAAAATAATAATTAGAAAATCACCCTTCCATATTTAGACTGCACGTTTGTTTATTATTTTTTTTTTAATATCGTTTTTTTATCAATAAAGTTATATCGCTTCTTAATAGCGGTTTAATTTTATTTATAATAAATTCGCCTAAACTAGCCGACACAATTTGGACATGAATGAATCTGTGTTGTGAATCAGACCTTGTTCCTGCACAGTAATGTATTATTATTATAGGTTGCAGAAACCATTGTCAGAAAATATTGACAATGACCTTAGATTGTAACCACACATTAGACTTGGGTAACTCAGACCTGAACCGGTTCAAAGAGCCGACTCCGACAGAAGATCCGTGAGAGCCGACTCACTTTTTTTTGAGCCGACGGATCAACGGATCCGCATGACTCAGTGAAACACTTAACACACAGAAGCACATTTTACACTTACGTATCAGTTCTTGCTTTGATGCATCTGACAGCTCAAATGACTCACGCATCACATGTTTGGCTATGCATTCTTGATTCTATACAGGTCGTGATATGATTGACTGAACTAGGTAGCTCAGTGGCAGACTGCAGTAACGTATTCAGAACTCGGCTCTTTTTGAACCGGTTCAGTGAGCCGGCTCACATACGGGATCCAGATGCAAAGATGCAGATCACTAAAAAGACCCGTTTTTCCCATCTCTACCACACATGTTTCTCCATTAGAAGAGAACTGTAGAATTTTAAATCGCTCATACTCAACAACTAATTGATTAATTGAAACGATATTTTTTTTAAACTTTGCATACATGTATTTAACATAGTTTTTCTCGCAATTTTCACTTCAAAACACCGTTTTTGCTCAAAATTAGCCTTGAAAAGCGATCATTTTTTATGAAGTCAAGCGTTTGTTTTTATGTCAGTACAATCTAATGTTCTACATGGCCGCAAGTTTTAATAAGGCATTCGACTGCTCCTGCATGCATAAAAACTATTTATTACCTCAAAATCTAAGGTCATCATCAAATCAAATCTTTTGACAAACTTTTGCAATCCAGCATTGGTTTTGTATTTTTAACACCGTGTTGATGTTAGTTCTGACAGAAACGTTATAGTCTTTGGCATTCAGGAATATGTAGGCTGGTAAATAGTGAAAGAAATTTTCAAATCGACTCAATAGTTCTTGAGGTTAATAGCCGTAAAAACACATATTATGATATTAAATATACTTAGATATATTGATGATATAAAAAATCATCTCAAAAAGTACTAAACTTTAAAATTTTTATTTTCTAAAGAAAACTTAGTAAATTTAAATATTAAATATTAAGAAAAAGGATGTCCTGTTTATAACTCTTGAAATATCTTACCATTGTAAACATAACGAAAATACCTTATCGTTTCCTAGAATGTGTTTGTACATCTTGTTTCGAGATATTATTGTTACAAGTTGAAGAATTTCCATAAATAATGTTCTTTCGTGCACATCAGACAATGAGCAACAATTAAACGTTGTCTTCTATCTTTTTCTAATAAATCTTATTGTAATATGGATATTGATTGTAATATTTAAATCACTGTATCTTCGACGTCAAAACTCACTAAGCCAAATGAATATTGCTCATTGTTAAAACTGATATTTAGTTGTTTTGCTGTTCAAAAATTATATGTTTTGAAAAAACTATATAATATACATATATGCAAATTTATTTATTAATAGATGTAAATTGATTAGTAGTGCGTGCAATTTGCAAGCAACAAATTTATTTGTAGACCAAATCAATTTTTGTCAGCTAATCTGAGAACTCTATTCCAATTTAAATTCACCAACTGCGTTATCTGGACTTAATATGAAACTGAAAACTTAACTGATATTAAGTTCTCAGATTTGCGTATTTGACTATTAGTACGTTCGCAGTAAACATACAAATGCCCTGCCACGACATTTTCTTTTTATTATTAATTCGTAGAAAAAAATAAAAAAAATTAGTATTGATAATAAAAATTTGTGGTTACAAAAGTTTGAAAACGATATATTCTTAAAAATATTCTTTGTTATTTTAAATATAGCATCGTGAAAGAATATTATATATAAAGATTTCACGAAAGCTGCCAACAGCTATTAAAAATTGTGCGGAAATACATTTATATTATAGTAAACAAGTGCATCACAAAATGAAAAATTATAATGTCCGAATATATTTTACTGGCATTCATAATGATGTCGAATATATTAAGCTATTAACACTAAATATCAATTTACAAAACCAGTTGCTAAGGACTTCACATAGAAATTAATTTTTATAACATTTTCTATTGCATGAATTGTCAATAACGCTGTTTTATATTTATTTTTATTAATGAAAAAAGACTATATCGTAACGGTCAGTCAATTTTACCTTATCTTTGTGTAGAGTAAAATACAGGGCAGGCTTAAGGATTATTTTTTTCTTCTTAAATAATAAAAAAATAAAATAAATAGTGGATAACCGCAGCTTGAACAAAATGAAGTAAATGCTAAATTTGCTGCGTTCTGTAGATTGTTATCTACTATGTCAGGTTAGTTGAGTCCAAGTTTCCATTATCCTACTATTTATTAAAATATATGCATACTTACTTTTTGATTCCCAATTCTGCTCAAACAAAATGTGTTAGCTTTTGCAAATAACGAAATTCTAGGGAAATCACTGTGGTACGAATAAAACTGAATTCATTGATTTTTTTACACAGGGAATATATGAATTGAAATACATATTGTAATAATTATATTCATCATTATCAAATAAAATGTAACCTTGAATAAAGTTGAGAAGAATGTAGTAGATCAATCAGTAGACCAGTGAATAGGACCATTCAAATCAGTTCATGTTTTTGCGCTATAATCAATCGGAATAATTAAATGGGTTCTATTAGAGCATTGTTTATAATAAATATTTGATTGCGCGAATGCATTTTATTGTTTTTATAATATGTATTTTAAAATCACAGCATCGTATTTCCATTTACACTGAATACTGATGGAAAATTCCAATTAATTGAATTTTAAATTAATTCGTAATAGTGTTCGTAGGCCGTTTTTTATAGACAATAAATTTGTAAAACCAGTACCATACTAGTCTTCTCAGAGATTTCTATTAAAGATAAATTAATCAATAGGTGCAACAGTCTGGGACGGGACTATGAGGTAATCGCGTAAATTCTAGGTGGGTCGGTGTTTGACGGTCCTGACAATAAATAAAAAAAATCGTTAGCATGAAAATTATATTTTTTGTGGAATAAAAGACCGCGCATATTAAACCAACACCTGCAACCTGCACGATGTCGCAAACTAGACCAGCAGAAACCAGCACAAACATATACAAATGGATAATTTAATATTTAATTATTTAGCGTTGTTATGGCAATTTTTAATACCTGAGGTTTTTTTACACATATAATTCATTGGATATTTTTTGCAAAACAAATGGATCACAATGAGTCATTAATTTATTTACGCTCGTTATGGTAATGTTTAATAACTTGCAATTTTGTTATTCATTTGACAGTGACACTAGATCGGTCCAGCACGGCTAGACATAAAACGCGGACAATCGACTAACGGGCGTTGCTATAGCTGCTGGTCGCTGGTGCGTGGTCTTTTACTGCTATAAAATTTTCCTGATAGCAACATTGAGGACTTAAATAAACTATCCTAACAAGATGCATTCTGAGATAACATTGGTGCTTTAGAGACAAAAAAAAGACATACATTTAAAAAAAAAATGTAATCTACATATGATTAAAATTTATCTGAACTGCTTTTTAAACTGACAGGCGTAAAGTATTTAGGAGTTTACATAATAGCTCTTAGGATTAAACTTACTCGAGCAAAAATTCTGACATCTATAATAAATATTTTGTTATAAAGTCGTAAAGTTGCGTTAAGGTTCGTTTTTAATTTATTTAATTGATCTTTAGATTTTTAAGATTTGATCGTGATTTGTCCCATACGTTTGAAAAAGTTCTAGGTTTTATAGGCAAAGTATGAATCATTTTAATAACGGAATTTTGGAAGTTCGATTTTGAATCTATTTTAAATAAAAATTAAACTTTCAGGTTAATGTTTTTTACCGGTATATATCTATGATTTTGAGGTAACATATTTATTTAAAATGACATACTGAAAAGAATTTGCCAGAAAATTTCGTGGTAAAATAATACTTGCCATATTTAATTTAGTGACAATTTTTCTTTGCAAGAAATATTGCATTTTGCTGATGTTAAAAAAGTTTCTTAACGACACCTATTGTTTTATTATCCTGAAAATAATCAAACTTATACATGCTAACAGAATGGCTACCCGACTGTGGATTAAGTTGCCTATACAAACTATCATTGCATAAACCTATGCTGGGTTGCAGAATGCGTAATAAAAAGATCCTTGTTGACAACGACCTTAGATTGTAATCATTCAGTTACAGTTTTTATGGAACAGTGTAATGTCATTGTTAAACTTTTTATTAAGTAGAAGCTTTGGCTATATATTCACAAAAAAACAAATTACTGATCTACAGAATATTACTTCAAAAAATTATTCTTTGAGCACAATCCTTTGTTAAAACTATCTTGACGTGCATGTGCAAACCTTAGCCAAACAACTAAAAAAAATATATAGAATAACCGCCTTCAAAAAAGTCACTAAAAATATGAAAATAATGAAATTTCTAAATCGGAGCCTAATTAAGTCACAGCGTTGCCAGACGTCCCGATTTTTAAATCAAAATTAAATGTCCCGGGCAGGACAGGCTCAGTCCCGCTTTTCGGGGATAATTCAACCGCGCGTAAATAATTATTCTCTTATTGTAAGTTGCAATTTGTAACACTCACTCCTCAGACTATTGTTTGCAACGCCATATTTTTCAAATGAATAAAACTTTTTTGATTTTGATTTCTGTTTTTTTTTATTTTTTTTATTCAGAAGACGAATAAGACTCAACTATTTAACGATAGGGTAAATCTGATTTTAAATATCATATTTTTATTAAAATACATTTTCTATGGCTATTTTTGCTATCTATTGTCACGTAAAAGTAATTTGAACTCAAATAAAAAGATAAATATTTAAAAACTTCTGATTATTTATATACGTTTTTTTACTATGTCCCGCTTTCGACGAAAGAATCCCGCTTTTTTCACTCAAAAAGTTCCAAAGTCCCGACTTGACAAAAAAAAATCTGGCAACGCTGTTAAGTCATAGATGTGCTTAGGATCGTGCTTCAATATAAAAAGTGTTAACACTTTTGATACTATTACGTTTGTTTTACAAAAGTATAAGATACACTGACTTTTTTGGTATTTCAGTGTCGGACTAAAGGAGTAAACGCTAGCAATCCCGATTCTTGAATAGCGGAACGGAGTCTAGTGTAGATCACGTGGTAAATATCTGAATTTGAAAATTGCCAGAAGAGATTACACTTTTGCTAAACCTAATATACACCCTTTAGTATAAATTTCACTGAGCTATTACTCTGATGACCAAATACACCTAACGTTAAAATGTAGTGTCGGTACGACAAAAATGAATCAAAGACGAGTGGAAAAATTTTTACATTTTGGAATTGATTAAAACAGGGATTAAATTATTTACATTTAATAAAATGTTGGGTTTTATTTAATTTTAAAATATATGAGCTTCATTAATAACGGCCAAATCTATTATTAGTGTATTTGCCATATGGCAACATACACTATTGGCGTCGGTCGGATGGCGGGACCTAGGGGTCGGACCAAAATTTCTCGACGTTTCATAACCTCCTAAACACATTGGCACCATTTTTTAAAATGTTTATATATATATGTATATATATATATATATATATATATTTATATATATATATATATATATATATATATATATATATATATATCTATATATATATATATATATATATATATATATATATATAAATATATATATATATATATATATACATATATATATAAACATTTTAAAAAATGGTGCCAATGTGTTTAGGAGGTTATGAAACGTCGAGAAATATATATATATATATCTATATATATATATATATATCTATATATATATATATATATGTGTACGCGCGATAACTTTCGAAAGAGTTAATTGATTTCAACGAAATTTGGGCCACGTGTTGAAACCCATCACCGCAAGAAGCCTATTTAAAATGGGCCTAATCGGGCTATTTTAAGGGTAGTTTTTAGGGGTTGAAAATTGTTTTTGGGCCCCAAAACACCGAAAAAATTCTCCGAATCGTTTCAAAATTGAAATTTAACCCTCTAGTAGTAATTAAAATGTGTCCTTAAAATTTTAATAAAATCGGCCCGACAGGACCGGATTTACAAATTTTGTGAAAACACTATTTTGCAGATAGGGAATTTTTTACTTAAAGGTGTATATAATTTGGTATATAGGTTCGATTGATAATAATATTGCAATTAAGAAAAAAAAATGTTATTTTAAGGGGTGTATTAAGGAGTAAAATTTTTTATTTTGCCCAAAAACCAACTTAAGCTCGCATAATAAAGTCACACTGCCTGTATATAGCAAATACACTATATTGTCGGCAGGGTTTTGGCACTGCGACCCGGGTTTTTATTTTATGGACACATATTCACAGTAGAGTCTTGGTAACGTGAACATCCAAAAATATTAACACCTGGTTTGGCATTCGATATATTCCGAAACGTGGATGACAGATCTCTTCAAACTCTAAAACGTGAGTCTTTAATCTATTTATTTGTTTTTATTATATTTAAAATGTTATCTCTTTTATGAACAAACGTTGTTTTAGCTCTTTTCAAAGTGTTTTTAAACCACATAAATGTTACAAAAACTAAATCATTAATTATTATTTGTCTACTCGGTTACATGGGCTCCTCAAAAAAGTGAACGCCACGTGCAGTAATGAGGATACTCTACTGTACTTAAATTACTTCGAGAAAAAAAAGTTACAGCTATTAAATTTGTCAATTCTACATACAATTTGTTTTCTCATTAAATTTTAGAAACTATAATATTGCATTTAATTGTGCCACAATATTTGTTATTCTGTATTGTTTATACAATTTTATATTCACGGACATAATAATATATTCATGAAATTGAAACGAGACCAGGAATTTTTAGTTGCTCTAGCAATTTTGCGAAAAATGAAAATCGATATGGCATTGCGCACACATTCGCACAATATTTTATACCAATTGTATATAAGCCTGTATACATGTGTGTGTTATATACTATAAATGTTAATATATAACATTATATACTAACATAGTGTTATATATAATAGAAGAGAGATCGCATTATGTACTATTATATGTCTATCTAAAATACAACGCTATAATACTTGCTAATAGAACCGCCCATTTTGATTTCCATCAAACTAGAAATGCAGAGAAAATTTTGAAAAAAATAGCCTACCGTCATCAGCATTGCCCGTTGCAGCAGAGAATGTTGTTGCAGTATTGACTAGCTGAACAAGGCTATATTGTGAACACATATATGAAAAATTTAAAATTAGCAGACCAGTTCACATATTTGAAAAAAAAAAAGAAATCTTCCTACATCCGTTTGCACGTTAGCACTTGACATTACAATATAAATTTTTGTATGTCAAACAACACTTTAAGTTGCTTTTATTGCAATTATAAAAGTTGATAAAAATTGTCACTGCTTGGCTGTTTATATAATTTATTATAACTTTATTTTAATGACATCATTGATAACTCAATCGTATTTTCAATCTTATTTCCACACTTTGATTAAATATTAACCTAATGAAAATTACAACCTATTGCCTAACACAAGCATTTACGTTTCGTTGGCTACGGAAAAATAGATATTTGTGATTTTGCATGTTTAGTTTTAAACTGCTCACTTATGTTGAATTATTATTATGTAATTTACGTGATATAGCCAACTTGACGCCAAAGATCTGATCGTATTCAATATGACATTAGAAAAAAATATATAACATCCTATTTTTTATCGAAAAGTATTCCATAAATCATTTGAAAAGGAATGAAACATTTTATTTGAAGACACTGAGTATCAAAAAATAAACGCAAAACACTAGTAACACATTTTCTCTGCGCACATTTTCGCTAACCATCGTAGCATGATCAAAAAAATGATTGAAACTTTTAATCATTTCTTGATTATACTAGATGATTTAGATTAACGTGCATCAAAAGAAAAGTGCTTTGCTGTTTTTTTGAATATTTAATTAGTTTCAGTTGTCGAGTGTCTGTAATCTATAATATGTTTTGTTGTTCAAATTTTCTTTTGAAATGCTTTTTCAACACTTATTTACTGATGGAATCAGAGCCCAAACTTTCTGAAATAAGGTCTCTTGACTACAACGATATTAAAAGTTGAGTATATATAGTCTTAGAAAAGTCTGTAACTTTTAGACTTTTCTCGGATTCTAGGCTACTGGCTGGTTAGCCAAACTTTTGTGGAATTCATCTATTGGATGTAATACTCTGGCTATGCGGAGTATAGGGTCATGGAATTTCAAGAATTTTAGAACTACTATTCAAAATTTCCTAATTTCCTAACAGTAATTCAACTAGCTCTATAAAATTACTTCATAACTGAATATATGATGCTATTCTGTACGATCAATGTAAGAATAGAGTGCTGTTAAGTTTTGGTTACTTTCTATCTTAATATCACATAAGTTAAAGTGAGACGGACATTTCAACAGCGCTGTTAATTTTAAAGTTGACCATACAAAAAAGTACCAAAACTTTTATTAGTTAAGGTTACTGAGTATCAGCTGTTCAATATGCTCTCTTTTTCACCTGCACAGTTCTGTTTTACGACCAGTGGAATGTGTGTGTAACGTTTT
Organism: Venustoraphidia nigricollis; assembly: GCA_034508555.1. Lineage (NCBI taxonomy): Eukaryota > Metazoa > Arthropoda > Insecta > Raphidioptera > Raphidiidae > Venustoraphidia > Venustoraphidia nigricollis. Next base: position 8,428,395 of record JAVRKA010000006.1, read on the forward strand.
GGAAATCTCTAATTTCTATGAAAAATCTTATTCAATCTTTGATGTTAATGCTTCAAACTAAATTAGAAATACGTATCATTCTTCCCATATGACTTTGAGACAAGTTTTTGCAGTTCATTTGATCTAAATACACGATTACAAATCAGATAAAAACGAGAAAATTAGCAAACGCCTTACACACATTTTTGTACAGAAAAAATTAAATTTGAAAATTTGTCAGTATTTTAACATAAGTTTGTAAAGAAAAAACCTTCAAAATGTTAATTTGCCTTTCCGCTATTTGAAATCCCGTGACGTGCTATAACGAAATATTGACGAATAAAACGTTTTTTGATTCAATGTTTAGAGTAAAAATATATGTTTTAAATTTCCAAATTTTGTGAAGCTTAGTGCTTAATCACAGGTAATAAAAACAGTAATTACATCCAACTTTTATAATTGATAAAACAGTTATAAAAAAAATAAAAATAAATAAAATAATAAAATTAATTATGCGACCACAGTTCGAAATTTCCCGAGAGCATATTTTACAATCTGAGGGATCAGTCAACTTAAGTAGCATGAATTGATAGCATAGTCTGATTTTAAAAATATATTAATCTAGTTAAAAAAGGTACGTATTGAGGGTCGGTTAGTGTATTTATAAAATGAATATTTATCTTGTACCAACGAATGAAATAATAATAATTAGATAATACTTTGTTATCTTGTTTATTGTATAATGTATAGGTCCAGTAATACAATAACGATACTACAAAGTTATTAGTGTCAAATGACATAATATCAGTGTGTGAAAAGAATCCGACTTCTGTCGGAGTATCGTGGATGCAGCGCTGTCTTTAACCTATTGGAGGCCCTGGGAACTTTAGGATAATGGGGCTTCTTTAAAAAAAAGATTAATTACTAAGTAAATCAATAATTAACAAATACATTATTAAAAAATGTATCGATATAAGATATTTATCGGCAGTATCAGTTATAGATTGATTATCTGGCAAGAACTAGGGGACCCCATCGATCGCGGGGCCCTAAGCACGTGCCCAGAGTGTCCAGTGGGAAAGATGGCCCTGCGTGGATGTATGTAGTCTTAATTAGAGATGGAAAAAACGGGTCTTTTTAGTGATCTGCATCTTTGCATCTGGATCCCGTATGTGAGCCGGCTCACTGAACCGGTTCAAAAAGAGCCGAGTTCTGAATATGTTACTGCAGTCTGCCACTGAGTTACCCAGTTCAGTCAATCATATCACGACCTGTAATAAATTGTTGAACTTTAAACCGTTATTTATAAATAATTAGACGGTCAAAATTTTTTTCTTACTTTTTTTTAAACTTGTAACAAATTCATTGAAAGACTGTCAGTTTTTGGAAAGTTTCTGACAGTTAGTTCTTTTTTTATAAATAAGAAACTGGTTCAGAACTACAGAGATCGTACACAATCAATGTTAATTATCCAATTTTTAATTGAATTTATCTCGGATTATATACGGTCGATCGACTTCAAATTTTCAGGGTAATTGTATTATCATGTCCTTAATAAGTATACAAAAATTAAGAATTTTCTGACGGTGTGCCTTAACCATGACAACTACCTTAAGACGCTCAATCTACAATATTTCTCTCTGTCCCTCGCCACTTTCTTTATATTGTCAATAAATTAAAATCTTCTTTGTGATCCAATCATTAACTGACACTCGCTGTCAAACGTGCAGACTGCAATGCTCTAATATTTACTTTATATGAACAGCCTGTATTAAAATAATAATATGTTTGCCTGGTATTTTGCTCAGCCACTATCTATTTAAATATTCAAATTTACATTTACAGCAATATATTATTAATTAAAGTACTGTTTTATATATATATATCAAATTGTTGTAATAATCAATGCTAGAACTGACTCCATCTGCATGTGTGTAGAAATAACACAAATATTTAGCGATGAAATAATTTTGGAAAATTTCAACAATTCTAAAAATTTAATTTGTTTGTATTGTTTTAGAGATGATATCAAATATAAAATTTAAAACTGTAACCACTCATTGTGTGTAATTTCGCTTTCTTACCCGTCAGTGACCTTCGTTGTTGAGCGTCTATAGTCTACAATTGTTTATTGGGTATTTTTTGTGACGCTTAAATAAACGTGTTTTACATATTTTTTAATTTATTTATTGTAGACTATAAACGTCTGACAACTACGGTTATTAGCGTCTACTTACATCAAATTAAATTCAACGACATTACAAAATATTCCAGAGCAGAGATGGGATTCGAACCCATGACAGTTTGATTTTAAAACTAGCACGTTAATAATTACACGAGGCTATTCGCTTTCAGATTTTTTGTGTCATTTGTAGCAGTATATCTGAGATTTATTATTGAATTAATTTTGATTTTTGACCCAACTTGGTAAAAGTTTGATTAAAATGGGCTTAGTAGTTTTCAAGTTAACGCAAAAATTGTGAAGGTGGCTTAAAAACTGGTCATCTTAGTCAAAATTTCATTAAAAAATTACAATTACAGATGAAGTAACCTTTTTATTTATTTGTAGGAATTAATTAAACAAATAAATAGTCCGTTATATAGACACATTAAATTTTATATTATTTTATTGAACATTAAAATTCATTTCATTAATGCATAACATTAATATATCTGCCGTAAAATTAACATAAAATAGATACAATTTACAATATTTCACTTTAAAATATTAATTCATAAAAATTATCCGATAACAATAAATTTGAAATTTCCAAAATGTGTAGTCCGACTACACTTTGTATTCGGAATTATAATGGAAGTTGTATAACTGCATAAAAAACAACTGAAAAGTTTGCAGAAATTAATATTCTGAGATGTGATCTGTAAAATTTAAAAAGCGAGAAAAAATACATCTCATTTATTTTAGACGCTCGGTTTTTCTTAAAACTTTATTTTATCTGTCTATCAAAAAACACCCTAGCTGTTTATAGTAAAGTATAGTGTTTAATGTGAGCGGCAAACAAAATTATAATCACTTAATCAGACTAGAAATTACTAGATAGAAAACATTGCGAGATTAACACATATTTATTAACCTGTTATGATTAGTAATTAATAATATAATGTGATTATTTAATTATTATTAATATACATATTTCATAATATTCATGCTGTTATTAGTGTACCAAAATTCTCAAATTAAAAACTTTTAGTACTTGATCTAGATACAATGTCTAATCTCGTGTATGTTTCAATTCAATTTAATCGCTCTTTACAAAAATATTTACAAAATATTGTCTTGCGTATGCATGTTTCTTCTTTAGATTTTGTGTTCTATAGTCAGATTCAAAAGTGTAGAAGTAGCGGTACTGTAACGTATACCTACAGTTTTGACTTAGATATTAAGTAATAAATAAAAAACTAAATATAGTTTAAAAGGTGTTCTTTTTACAAGATTATCACAGGTATGAAATAGGTGTATTTTCCATATTACCCTTTCTCGAGACTTTTTTCGCATTAATATCAATTTTTTGCTTGGTTACCGCACAGTTCCTTTTAATATAAACAAAAAATATAGCGTATATTCTTTCTTGATGTACAACAAACCCTATTGTGACAGATCGATTAAAATCGGTTAAATAGTTTTTAAGTTAATCCGGAATAAATAAACTGACTAAAAATTGTTAATTCGACTTAAGCTTCCCATAAACTGTGTATATAAGTCGATTTTATGTTCAAATTTACACTTAAAGTATCAGATAATTCGGTTCTGTGGATGGCAGGATAGATGCTGATGACCTCAGATGCTGAGCGTCTATAATTCAGTTAGTGCTACGATATTTAAAGACATGGTTTCAACGTCACGTATTATCAAATGTGATTTTTCTTTTAAAATATAATAATTTTCGAGAAATACATGGTCTCTGAAAAAAAAATATATGCCCGGAAATAAATTTAACGGTATCTCGTTTTGAAAGAAAGAAAAAAATTTGCGTGTTTTATATTTTTGACAAATATGTAGGTATAAAAGTAATTAGAGATGGGAAAAACGGATCTTTTTAGTGTTCTGCATCTTTGCATCTGGATCCCGTATGTGAGCCGGCTCACTGAGCCGGTTCAAAAAGAGCCGAGTTCTGAATATGTTACTGCAGTCTGCCACTGAGTTACCTAGTTCAGTCAATCATATCACGACCTGTATAGGATCAAGAATGCATAGCCAAACATGTGATGCATGAGTCATTTGAGCTGACAGATGCATCAAAGCAAGAACTGATACATAAGTGTAAAATGTGCTTCTGTGTTTCACTGAGTTACGTGGATCCGTTGATCCGTCGGCTCAAAAAAAAGTGAGTCGGCTCTCATGGATCTTCTGTCGGAGTCGGCTCTTTGAACCGGTTCAGATCTGAGTTACACAACTCTAAAAGTAATTAAAAAAACTCAAATCATTATAAATGATATTATTATATTATTTTTTTGGAAACATTTCTTTTTTAACTTGCCTGCATAATCAAGATGTCTGCGATTATAGTTGATAGAAATTCAATATTAAAATAAAATGGACGTTAGATTTGCTTTTTATATTAAGAATATTGTACAGAAAAAAAGTTTCTTTTGTTGAGAAAATTTTCAGTCGTGTGTCTTGTTGTCTCCGAAGTGGAAAGTTAAGGATTGCCAGTCGAATTTTTCGTATAGAAGTCGTAGAAGATTCAATGCTAAATAATTAATTAATTATCCGCAACGTGTCAATAGTGGTTCATACTACAATGAGATGAACATGCAGGCTATCTTAAGAGGTTTTTAAGCTCGTGTTCACTCCCCGTTCTTTTTTAAAAACCACTTCTTTCATTACTTTAATCTAACGCGTTTTTTGTGTGAGTCGAGTGTATGCCACTTCCCCTAGTCGGTTTTTTTAATTTTCACTCCTTCAAGCATCTGTCGAAGAAAATGTTCAAATGCAGGAAAGCACGCGAATGTGTTTTCTTTCTCTTTTGCTCACATTCTGTATTTCGATTGAACGCTTTCTCATTAATGCCGAGTAATAATTATATATTTTGTATCTGACGCAATTTTTATTTTTTAATAAGATGACAAGTTAAAATATAATAGGGGTGTTGACTGTATTCAAATAAAAACATAATTTTAACGAAAAGTAGTAGTTTCTATGATAGAAATATTAAAAAACACTATATTTTTCCTTATTTTTAAGGAATTTAATTAATATTTAATAAATAAAACCTAATAAAATCACTCTCAAGTCACGTGACAACAGACACCAATCAGAGCGCATGACGTCATATGTTCAGCCGCTGTTAAAAAACTTCATTGTTTGGTTAATGTTTAGTGTGTAATTTATTATTATTTGTTTATAGGAAACGTCAAATTACATGTAACTATAGCAACGACTACGAAACAACTTTTCATCACCTCAGTTTACTAACGTTTATAAGCACAGAATACGCATCTATAGGATGGTGGTAGCTCCCGTGTAAACTTTTGAGCCTCCTTTGGTATGAACAGGTGACGTCACGCGACTAGTATTGGCGTTTTGGACCGAAATTTGAAACGGGATTTAAAATACATGATTTTTAAGGCTTGAGTTGTATTTATATAAAAATAATAAATATTTGTAGCAATATTAGTTACTTATGCACGATTTAAAACACTTTCCCAAAAATAGTCAACATCCCTATTATTGTATACATAAAATCCAACAGAATATCTAAAAAGCGTTCCAGACAGTGGGGTAACTACTACCAAACTGGATATAACCAATTCTTGAGGTCTGGCAGTGTTAGTGACCCAAAATTACCAAGAATTATGAATATCTATATCTTAAACGTGTGCTATTAATTTTTATCCTATCTAAACCTATAATTCAAAATTTAAGATCTTAATTTTTGCGAATGAAATGTTTTTTAGGATAGAAAAGATTGCAAGGAGTCCTTTTTCTCAGTTTAGCCGCTTCTTGTAATAATATACAAATTTTAATTTTTTTAGCAGACGACCAAAGGTAAACTTGACGTCACTTTCGCAAAAGATCACTTCTGTGGAATATCATGGACTGAGTCTAGCAATTTTTTTTGGGAGATATACCACTAAATATAAGATAAATAAATGCCAAAAATTGGCGTAGATGTTTGTATATCAAAAATGATTTTTCATTTACTAATTAAAATTATTTATAACATTAAAACTAAATTTAAAATATAATCAAATTTTTTGTTTATTTAATTTACAGCTTTCAAATTACCATTCTCGTTTGTGAAGTTTTTCCTATTCATTGATTAACAACGCCTTTTAGAAAAAGGTCATTTACTGACGGACGAGGAGACATTATTATTGATTAAGAAATTAAGAAGATATTAATTTAATGTCTCTTTTGTCTGGCATAATCTATTCAAGAAAAACACATTTTAATTCCACAGAAATAATTAAGAAAAGATTATCTGATCTTCCGTTCAGTTTGTGATATAAGGAAATAAAAGCTGGTCGTACGTTTCTATATCCACAGCCTGCTACTCGCTTATTCAACCACAGTAAGAAATCGCTTTTTTATCAATGAAATTAAATTCAATAACTTATTATTAAGTTTTGTATATATCATATACTCCGTTTTTAATTAATTACGTTACATCCAGGGATGCTAGGTTGTTTCTAGAGATGAGAAAAACGGGTCTTTTTAGTGATCTGCATCTTTGCATCTGGATCCCGTATGTGAGCCGGCTCACTAAACCGGTTCAAAAAGAGCCGAGTTCTGAATATGTTACTGCAGTCTGCCACTGAGTGACCTAGTTCAGTCAATCATATCACGACCTGTATAGAATCAAGAATGCATAGCCAAACATGTGATGCATGAGTCATTTGAGCTGACAGATGCATCAAAGCAAGACCTGATACGTAAGTGTAAAATGTGCTTCTGTGTGTCAAGTGTTTTATTGAGTTATGCGGATCTGTTGATCCGTCGGCTCAAAAAAAAGTGAGTCGGCTCTCACGGATCTTCTGTCGGAGTCGGCTCTTTGAACCGGTGCAGATCTGAGTTACCCAACACTAATCGATCCATCTATGAATCGAGTTTTATCGGTACTGTTCGAAAAAGTCTATAACGAGAAACCGAACACAAACGCATGAGTATTTCATCTAATCACCCAACGAACCGTAAGCCGGCAATCATGTTAAAAAAGAAGGTTCAGAATTGTTACAATTACTTATACAATTTCTAAGATACGTTTTCTAATATTCTTATTTTGTGGAATTTCGACGCGAACTCTTTAGTGACTGATAGGTTCTCCGTACATAGGTTGAGTTTCAAATCGGTTTAAGATGCGATCGTTCTGTAACTTTTCATACATCAGAGAATGAGAAGCCGCGCATGGGTCGATAGAAATATAACCGATTTAAAACCAGTTTCAAACTGGTTGTGTGCGATCACGTTTACAACCCGAGAAACAATTTCAGTTACATGATTGTATATTGTTGTGAAAATTTTCCTCTGTAAAGTGGGAATAATTCATCTTTACCAATTCAGTTTCAGTCGCGCTCGTGTGCGGAGGGCCTTAATCTGTCAAGTTTCAACTTGAAGTTTGCTAATGTCCTAATGACCTTGCCATACATCTATATTCTACAATCGTTCTCTCTCTCCTAGTCATAAAAGCCCGATCCAGAAAGCAAAAATGCTGATCATTTCTGAATCGGATATTTAAATAGATACAACATTTCTTGACTTTTCTGTCAACATAATAAAAAAGAAAGTCGTGAAATAAATCCGAGTAAATTAAAGTCGACTATATCTTTAAAAGCTTACAAAAGAATAAAGCTTAAACCTCTACAAGCAAACATGGTGTAATGTGGATGTAATTAAAAAAATGGTTTTTACGCACAAGCAATTACAGAGTGAGTAAACATTAAAAAAGAGAACATTGCATTAATGTAATTTCATTATCTCACATATACAAGCTTTTTTGTCTGGAAATTAACTTACAAGAGTATTACACGTGTATCTGTATGTAAAACAAAGTGTATGGCCTGACTCACTCAAATGTTTAACTAGCCAAAAACATGATCTGATTTGTCTACTAGAAGGATGTTTTTTAAACATCAACATCTTTGATGCTTCGTAAACATATATTTTGTATTAATAGGGATGTTGACTGTATTCAAATAAAAACATAATTTTAACGAAAAGTAGTAGTTTTTATGATAGAAATCCTAAAAAACACTATATTTTTCCTTATTTTTAAGGAATTTAATTAATATTTAATAAATAAAACCTAATAAAATCACTCTTAAGTCACGTGACAACAGACACCAATCAGAGCGTATGACATCATATGTTCAGCCGTTGTCAAAAAACTTCATTGTTTGGTTAATATTTAGTGTATAATTTATTATTATTTGTTTATAGGAAATGTCAAATTACATGTAACTATAGCAACGACTACGAAACAACTTTTCATCACCTCAGTTTACTAACGTTTATGAGCACAGAATACGCATCTATAGGATGGTAGCTCCCGTGTAAACTTTTGAGCCTCCTTTGGTATGAACAGGTGACATCACGCGACTAGTATTGGTGTTTTGGACCGAAATTTGAAAAGGGATTTAAAATACACGATTTTTAAGGCTTGAGTTGTATTTAAATAAAAATAATAAATATTTATGACAATATTAGGTACTTATGCACGATTTAAAACTCTTTCCTAAAAATAGTCAACATCCCTATTGAATTATTTGTTGTGAATCTACCTTTATATCTGATTATAACTTATTAATTATTATGTAACTGTGGTTTTGTTAAAAGTATTGTAATTTTTCCGAAATTTTTGTTCAACTTGGAACATACAACGATTTGCTTTATATTCTAAATTTTTTTTGTTTATAAAAATAAATTAAACGTAATTTAATTGCGTTTTGTTCATTAACAATGTTTTATTCAATAAAATGTTAAGAAAATATATTTAAGCAATGTGTAAGGTGTACAATAGAAGACAGAAAAGCATGTTTTGGATCTGTTAAATATTGTTAAATATCTAATTGAGACGCATCCTTCGTTTTATTATCAACCTACTTATATACACTTATGCAACTAAATTGTTATTCAATAGATTCCTTTCTTAAATTTTTTGTGTTTTACAATTTTAGTAGTCTTTCATTTGTCTCAATAATAAACATCAAATGAAATTTTAATATTTTTGTAAATAAAATTTCTGTGTTTCTCAACTTACCCATTGTTTTACTTGAGTGCCATGCCTGAAATTATCAACTAAATATAATCACAACAGGACCTTTTTAAGAAATATTTAAATAAGTGATCAACATTTTAGTGTTTAGTGTGACATTGTGGACGAATTGAGTATTAAATTGTGAACGAAAGACTGCAAACTTCAAAACTGACTATTTTTCAACATTTGGTGAGTTCCGTCTACACATTTTCTTTATTCTAATAAATGATAAATTAAGATACTTTGTTTTCTTGGAGTCTTAAGGACAACTATATAGAAAATCCTATGTCTTATTGATTCCTAGAAATTAATTTTACAAAACTATTAAATTGTCTAACGATAGGAAAATGGCGAAAACGTCGTGTCATATCAACCGTGGTGAAACTTTACAGGTAGATGTTTTATGCGAATCTCCATACGACTGAGTAATAAAATTACAAAAAGGAATAGGGGTAACTTTCTTCTATATAAAACTGTGGGACGAAAATTTTTATTTTCATCACACCTTTGTGTGAGGTATCGTTGGACATGTTTGTAAAAATGCGATAAAAGATCGTATGTCACTTTTTTCCGCGGTTGAATATTTCCCGAGATATAAGTTCCGAAAGTCTTTAATAATATGTGTCCCTTTCTGTCTATCTGATTAAAAAAATCTCAAAAAAATGAAGTTAGTCACACTTTAAAAATACTTTTAACGAAAAGTGTTTTGAAATAGATATGTTAATAAGGTTTTCAGACATCCCCAATTTTCAGTTTTCAATAGCAGTAATCTACTAAAGACGAAAGAATGACCAATGGAACCCAAATTTGATGCGTGTGCAACATGTACTTGGACAGTTTTTATATTTTTGCTTGCTAAAGGTAAGCACAGATCACGCTGTTAGTAGGTATAGATGTGTATTACGGTGTAACATACATAATTGGCTATATGTAACTTCCAAATAGGTACATACTGATATAGAAATAGGTAAGACGAGGACAGAACTATGCATATAGACAGTCTTGTTATTTTAAGTACGCGTCTAAACTTTTCCTCAAAACTGTATAAGAACAGACTTTTCATACATGGCTGGGAAAAACATAAATTTTTTTTAAACAGACCAAAGTGAGTTACGTGAAATTTCGGTGCTTTCCGAAAGAAAACAGGGGTTTTTCAGAGACAAGAATAATAATAATAATAATAATAGTAATAATAATAATGCGTTTAACGTCCGTTTCTCGACTTTATGTCATAACAGACGCCATTCGCACCATTACTATTTTTCATTTTACCACTTCCCGTTTTTTCTACATTTCTTAAACTTCAACTTATATAATAGCAATGGGCGAATGAAGGAATTACAGGAAATTAGGATAAGGTAGGTAATTTTTGAACTAGGAGTTTGATAGGTAATCGGCCATGGCCTCAAATAAGGAACCATCTCGATATTTATCTGGACTTAATTGAGGGAAACCATGGAAAACCTCAATCAAGATGGCCGGTACAGGAATTACCGTTTCTCGGCGAGAGGCAGTAGGAAAAAGTCCCAGCCACATCTGCCCCCGCCGGGAATCCAACCCGGACCTCCCGAATGCGAGTCTAGTGCTGTACCACTACTCTACCCAGCTCGGTCAGAGACAAGAATAAATACGGCTTTATAATTTACAAAATTATGGATGATTTAATTTTGAAATGATCTGATCACTTTTTTATCAATTTATTTAGGTACGAATGATATTTATTTTTTGTATAGCTATGAGAGGGCTGCCAAATTCTATTTAGAAAATTGTTTATTAAAATTATAATGAAATAAATTTAGTCTGACTTTTTAGATATTATAAACGAATATTTTTTCTGGTAAATTCAAAATTACTTACTAACGAGACGAAATATCGTTATAATTTTCAGAAACAATTTATTGAATATAGAATTTAGCTTCCTTTCACTGTTCACATTTTTAAATGCTTTAAAGTAGCAGTTGTTTTTCATTCCAGCTTTATTTTTGTCCGTAAATTCACAATTCTACAATCTTTTAAATTTTTAAAGATAACAGTGCTATTCTGTGAGGTCAATGTAACAATTGGGAATCGTCCCATTTTCACTGATATATTGATTATTTATAAAAACATCAATAAATAAAAAAGTTATCGTTGATTACAAATTGACCATGTATCGAACACGACGTGACGTTGTTTTTTCAACAAGAAGGCTAAATAGGTACATAGCACTTATCTATCAAAGCGATTCGTTACCTACTATGCTACTGAATTTTCATAAACTTAACAATAATAATGATAGATACAGATTTGCATAGATAACGAGGAACATTATATACGCATTATATGCGGCTATGGATACACAACATTGAGCTTTGGACGTCATTTATGATAGTGTCGGATTCTGAATTATTCAAATATCGATACAGTTTCAACATGCTTTTCCTGTTTAATAAGTTTATTTTTATATGAATAGAATAGAATTTATTGATCCAAAGACATGCAAATCTGTATAGGATTCGTCAAAAAAGAAAAATATGTTTACAATTATTCATTTATAAAAAAATAATCTATCTTATACAGAGATTGTTTAAGAAGAGCAGCCTTTAATTCTCTTTTAAATTTAGAAATGTGTAGATAATACAATTGTTCAATTAAAATTTCCAATTTTTATATAAAAAAAATTTCGCACACCCAATTTACAGTGCTGTTAATTTTTTGTAAATTTCTAACAAATTTTACATTACATAAGTTAATGTGAGACAGAAATTTCACATGACTGTTAATTTTAATATTGACCATATAGAATAGAATCGTCAGTTTCACCAACCCCTAAAGGATAGTAGAGGTAGTTGGGTAGCCTGTAAACGGGAGACTTATTCCATCTTATAAAAACATCACATTTATCTTTACAGCTATTCTTCTTATTCTTACACACTTTGTGACATTCATTCTATTTGCCTCGGGGCTCTTTTTAATCTATCTTTCTTACAAAGTTTTTATATAACATTTATGATTTATTGTAAATTTTCTAAAAAGAATCTTATGTAACATTATAAAATGCACTTAGAAGATCCTTATTTTATGTAACTTTTCTTCATTCTAAGGATACATATTTTATATTATTCGCACAGACACGAAACGTATCAGTTCACAGTTCAGTTCCATTGAAACAATTATTGACTAATTTATTTGCAATTTCCAGTGCCTATATTAAATTGATTATTGCATCAAAATTTAAGCAAAATCGATTCAATTAGAGAGACTTATCAGAGCGAACAGGGTAACGCACCATTTATTCAGACTTTTCAATGTAATATTTTTTTCCAAATAATAATATGTATGAATTTTTGTTCGAAAGAAAGCGATTAAAACTACTAAAAATCTTTACAAATGCCATAATAAATTAAAAATAATGTCCTCTGGTGATTTAGAAGTGTAAAAAGTAAATATCACATTTATTCTTGTCGAATTATTATTTTTCTAAAAAAATATGTTTAAATATTATTGAGTTAAATCAGAAAAAATACGGTGTCCTTATTTGCTGTCAAAAATGTTTAGCAATGTGACACTTCTCAAGATATCACATAATGCTTACCAGTGAATAAAGTATGACATTCGCATTTTTGAACGCTAAAAATATACACTTCGTGATTTAAAACGTTGACATTTAAAAAGTATAACAATGGGCGGATACCGGATAGAATGCATCATCATTAAGGTGAAGACGACTTGAAATAATGAAGAGTGCTTGCCTTTGAATCAAGCTGTCGTGTGTTTTAAACGGGAAATTTCGACTATTTGACTGATCGTCGTAAGTTTTCGAAGTAAAAAGTAGCAATTTATAAAGTGCATTTGTTTTTCAATCTACTATTCTACCGAATGTATTGCATAATTAATTATAAATTAATTTTATCAACACTTCTTTCGGCCAGTGGTGTGAATTTTGCGACGTTACGAACAAATGTGACGTTTTTCCGCGGTCTACTAAATCTGTTTATGCAGTATAGCGCATCTATGCATAATACTACAAAATGTTATTTATAGGTATATTATATAGCAGCGTATTACAAAGTTCACATACCACGAGGGTTGTTTTATAAATGAACACAAAGAAATAAAATCGTAACTTAGTTTGTAATTGTAAAGTTTTAAAAATTCCTAGAACGAATCTTCAGTGTTTTATCTGTTTATTTATTTGTATTTATATACGGTGCCTATACATAATATAAAATAAAGATTGTAAACCCAATAAGGTATGTATTGTTTAGACGTTTTACTTCAACCGTGCGTGTTAAGGCTACTTTTTTCAAAGAATAAATTTATTCCAAGATTAGTAGCGTCTAACTTTAACAGTGTTCGATGATTACTCGTTAAGAGTAATTAAAATATGTTTATAAATATAAAAACCCGGGTCGCAGTGCCAAAACCCTGCCGACAATATAGTGTATTTGCTTGTATAGGGCCGTGTGGTTTTATACTTTTATTATGTGAAATTAAGTTTGTTTTTGGGCAAAATAAAAAATTTAACCCCTTAATACACCCCTTAAAATAACATTTTTTTCTTAATTGTAATATTATTATCAATCTAACGTCTACACCGAATTAAATACACCCTTCAATAAATAAGTCACTATTTGCAAACTAGTGTTTTCATAAAATTTGTAAATCCGGTCCTGTCGGGCCGATTTTATTAAAATTGTGGGGACACTTTTTAATCACTACCAAAGGGTTAAATTTCAATTTTGAAACGATTCGGAGAATTTTTTCGGTATTTTGGGGCCCAAAAACAGTTTTCAACCCCTAAAACTACCCTTAAAATAGCCCGATTAGGCCCATTTTAAATAGGCTTCTTGCGGTGATGGATTTCAACACCTGGCCCAAATTTCGTTGAAATCAATTAACTCTTTCGAAAGTTATCGCGCGTACACATATATATATATATATATATATATATATATATATATATATATATAAACATTTTCAAAAATGTTGCCAAAGTGTTTAGGAGGTTATGAAACGTCAAGAAATTTTGGTCCGACCCCTAGGTCCCGCCATCCGACCGACGCCAATAGTGTATGTTATGCCATATGGCAAATACACTAATAATATCTCACATGTTGCCCTCAGAATGTTCTGAATTTACATCTTTCGATTCAACTATATACTTTTACCAGGGAAAATACGCCTATTGAAAGAAAGTGCATAGCCTCGTTACAGCTTCAATTGATGAGGTGTGTTTGGCACATTAATATAGTGTAGATATAACACAGTGAAATTCATACTGAAAAGTGTGCGTTAGGTTTTCAAAAAGTGTAAACTGTTGACAAATTTGCAACAAACGGGTTAGTGATTGAGTATGTACTCGTAGATTGTACATGCGTATTACAAATTAGATAAATGACGCAAACGTGACAGATTTCACGAGGTGAGAGTTAATACAGAAAGTCAAAATGTTTTTGCAGTTTTGTATAATAAATGCAATTGTGTCAAAAATGTTACCACAAGTATTAACACAATTATACATTATATCGCATCCAAAATTATTATTATAATTCAATAATAAATCTCAGGTATTTGGATTAATAATACAAAACAATCGTGTTATTGTTAATCTTGCTACGTTTCGACTACTTTGTTTAGTATTTGTATATATATACGTATTTTTCAGAGCCTGACGAAGACTAAATAAAGTAGTCGAAACGTAGCAAGATTAACAATAACACGATTGTTTTGTATTATTAATCCAAATACCTGAGCTTTATTATTGAATTATAAACACAATCTGTGTGATGTGAATGATGAATTATCCGAGTAATATTTATTCTGACGTTTTTATCGGACATTAAAATGGCGTGGAGGCATTGAGTAGACTATATAGCTCACCCGTATAGGACGACAACGGCCACTGCAAGAAAGAATTGGGGTGGAAGCAAATTGAAGCGGGGACCCGTAGGGATGAACACGTCTTGTGGGGGGTGGGATGCCATATATCCCTCATGCATAAGGCCACTATTTATAGGCAATTCGCTCTCTGTCTGTTGTACATGTTCTACTTCTACACCCTCTACCTCCCTGTCAGCAGTCGTGACCTAAAACACCCTCTTATAACAGTAAAAACTCCCTTCATTTCAATTCAACGACCATGTTTTTTCTTTTCTATTTTCCATGGACGAACTGATTTGTATTGATTTTATACGTTTTTTTTATTTTATTGTGGAAAAAACGAAAAGTTTCTGTTACCACAATCGAACAATAATCTTCCCTGGGTTTTTTGATTAGACACAACTCGGACTAATTACTTGCCCGTAGGGTAATGGATCAACACCGTACGGATATCGTCATCGTCGATGCACTTTTTCTGTGCGTTTTCTGGAAGAAACCTGGTTAGGTCATTCTCATGTTGGTACTAAGGAAGTGTAACATTATGTATAGTGCCGAATTTGATAATTCAAGGTCCATGAGCACAAAGACTATTGGGCTCCCCATGAGTATAATGCTCTAGGAAAACTATTATTGTTTCAAAGAAAAATGAATGTTATTCATTTGCATATTTTTAAAATTTTAGATTGAAAAAATTGACTGAAAATTTTTACTGACAATTGGTTAAGAGTATCGATAATGGACCAGTGTACATGTATATTTTTTATTATTTTTCCACAAATTGTATTTTGCATGGGTGTCCCTGGGCCTGGGCTCCAAGTGCCTAAGTGTCCATATGTAAAATTTTGTCAAAAAATATGTAGTCGTATTTTATTGGTTTTGAAGAAGCAGTTTCTGTCACATTTGCGGTAAATCCAATTTTCTGATTTGGCCTCGAAATGCGATCGTTCTGAAAACGAATGCAAAAGTTAAGCAAAATCGATCAAGTGGTTTGTGCTCAAAATCAAATTTTGCAAAATTAAAATTTTTCTCTAAATACTTCGGATGCATGCAGGATAGTCAATAAATCAGAATAAATATAATTTTGCTATCGGTGATGATAAGCAGGAAACAAAAACAAAGTTTTAATCAACACATACTGATTTCTAAAGATTTTTTGAACTTTTTCATTTATCGCGGGAAAACTAAAATTTTGTGTTATCGCAATCAATAAAAAACCCGGGTCGCAGTGCCAAAACCCTGCCGACAATATAGTGTATTTGATAATACAGGCAGTGTGGCTTTATTATGCGAACTTAAGTTGGTTTTTCGGCAAAATAAAAAATTTGACTCCTTAATACACCCCTTAAAATAACATTTTTTTTTCTTAATTGCAATATTATTATCAATCGAACCTCTATACCAAATTATATACAACTTTCAGTAAATAATTCACTATCTGCAAAGTAGTGTTTTCATAAAATTTTTAAGTCCGGTCCTGTCGGGCCGATTTTTTTAAAATTTTAGGGACATTTTTTAATTACTACTGGAAGGTTAAATGTCAATTTTGAAACGATTCGGAGAATTTTTTCGGTATTTTGGGGCCCAAAAACGTTTTTCAACCCCTAAAAACTACCCTTAAAATAGCCCGATTACGCCCATTTTAAATAGGCTTCTTGCGGTGATGGATTTCAACACGTGGGCCAAATTTCGTTAAAATCAATTAACTCCTTCGAAAGTTATTGCCCGCACACATATATATATATATATATATATATATATATATAAATATATATATATATACATATATATATAAACATTTTTAAAAATGGTGCCAAAGTGTTTAGGAGGTTATGAAACGTCGAGAAATTTTGGTCCGACCCCTAGGTCCCGCCATCCGACCGACGCCAATAGTGTATGTTGCCTTATGGCAAATACACTAACAATGCACCGTATAGAGATCAAAAATAAATCTTTTTTTTTAACAAATTAGTTTAACACAAGATGGAAATAGAGTTTTAGCTTGTCTGCTTTATCTTTAAAATTAATTTTTTTATTCTTCTTTATTTAATTTTTAAGTCTGAAAATATTTTATTTATAAATATAATTATGCTTATATAAATTAATTTAATACTTTTTGAACTTGTCTAGAATTATTCTGTTATACTAGTTTTTACTCGCGGTTTCGTTCGCGTTGAAGTTTGACGGGAACAAAGTCGATCCTGTGATTCTTGAGCGATGTTATGACTAACACTCAGGCAAATAAAACATTTTTAAAATATGATTTTCACTTTAGATATCATACAAAATATACTTTCTCAACTTTGTCTTAACGTATCCAGAGGAAATGACCAATGAGACGATATTGAAACCGAGACGATATTGCCTTATTTTTCAGCGAAACCGAGACAATATTTTCAAAATTTTCGTTTCTTCTCGTTATGCGCAAAGTTCTAAATATCACATAAAATTTTATTTTATATTTATTTACAAAAAATTGTTACAAAAAAAGTCTTATTTTTTTCTTGAATTAATTTATCCAAAAATTATCTTTTATAAATATTTATTCACAGCTGATAATTACATTCAATCCGAAGCCTCGAAACGATTTAATAAAACTGAACTTAAAACCGTTAGACGAAAACAAAATTCCCACATCAATTAAAAAGAGAAACACTTATGTCCCAACATTTGAAAAGACTGGGAGCAAAAAAAAGGGTCTCCGTATGTCCAAACAATTAAACCTCATCTTATGAACAAAACCTATTATAATAATATATTACACTATAGCATATAACGGTATGCGAGTGCAAAAAACAAAAAAATACTGGACGATACATTTTAATTTAATTGAAACACCTATTCATCGTCGAGAAAGGGTTAAATTGAAAGGACAGCACACCTTTGTATAAACAGATACTGTACACCGTATGTAGATCCAGGTAGGCCTTGATTCAAAACAATCATTATGAGATATAACGATTTCCAAATTTAATACCATATGGTAAAGTGCATTGTTAAGTTAAGAATGGCATTACGACGTTGTTTCAAACTGAAGCTAGGGGTACGAAGGGTCATTTTTTTAAAATTATTTCAATAGCCTTACATTAATATTCCAGACGGACGACATTAGGATGTCGACATAGTTTAGTCGATTTTATAATTATTGAAGTGTAGATTCTTTTGCGAGTTTCTGGCAGTTTAGCCCGTTAAACGGTGTACCATAGTAAAGAAAAACCAATTTATCAATAAATTTTAAGCATAAAAAATATTGATTAGGAATCGAAAATTCGAATACTCACGTTATAACAATGAGTGACAATAATTATTTCATATGAAGGATTGCCCATCTCTGTCAGTGAAACAGTTTATTGTCGAAAGCTGTTTTATCCACTAAAGTCGTTGATAAATTGGTTCACAAGAACGCTTCGGTACGGTAAATTTGATTGAAATCTAATCACAAATTACTATTTTCTTTGATATAAACTTTCGTTCTTGTTTTTTTTTTTAACAAGCCTATACCTATACTAACACTAACAGTTTAAAAAATTGTATCCGCATAGAACTTGATCCGCGCGAAGCCGGGTTCGCTGCTATCATATTTTTCTGTAAATGTACTCTGCGTGCGTTTCAATTCTCTGGTGTGTAGTGCAAAGTACTTTGATAATAGATTTATGCTGTGTTTCTGATACAGCTTTCTAGTCTAGATTTAAGATTATTGCTAGTTTTCGACTAAATAGAGATTTTCCTTTTGTTGAAAACGAACACCACTTTTAAATTTAGATGATTAGTTCTAAAACTAAAAGTTGTATAAACCCAGTATTAGATTTAAGATGGATTTACCTACGCTCGATTTTTGGTAAAGTAAAATTATAAGATAAATGCATTGACTTTTATCATCATTTCCATGGCGACTCCACGTAGATGCTGGTTTTCTGGTCGAAAAGCAGAGCGGTGTACCCAAAAAATTTGGTAAAAATTGTTTTTTGGAAACTGTTTAAAAAACGGGAATTAATGACGTTTAACACCGTTTTACATCATTTGGAACATTAAAAAAAATTGTTTCTGAATTTTTTTTTTAGAAAATTAATTTTTTTGTTTTGGTATTTTATCGCTTTTTTATTATTATTAATATTATTATTACTTTAATGTGACATTTGAATTGCCGAAAAGTTCTTGTCAAAAACTTTTCTTATAAAATTTTTCTTTCCTCAAAATTTTATTTTTTGAAAAAAAAAGTTTTAGAAAATTAACTATTATTGAGTACGGGAGGCGTTGGATTTTTTTTTCTTTTGAAGAGGGCGACGGTTCAGAGAAAGCTGGGCGCCTCTGGTATATAGCGCGACCAGTTTTGTTTTACTTTACTGCACTAGTACGTAATGGGTCACTTCACATACATGTAAGCAAGCTATTTTGTAACGAGTAGAGCAAAAATAAATAAAAAATTCAATTTCAATGTTTCTAAAATATTGTGTGTAAATTACAGTGTTATAATGGCTGTATTATATAGCGTGAAGTGAGCAGGTATCATTTAAAAACTAATTCAAGTATAAAAGTAAATGTATATTTTACTAATTGGAGTTTTAAAAAGAAAATGTTTTTCTTTCAATTAAATTTTCTTTCTCGGCGTAACTCGGGTGCTATGTATATGTATACTTTCTAACACAGACACTGAATGCAATAGTCTTTTTCAGACAGTACATATAAACGTTCACCTCAATGAGTTCTATTAGAGGCTTATAGATGGCCTTCTCGAAGAACATTTGGATAATTTTCTTAGTAGTACAGTAATTTCCCTTGAACAATAAACATTCCTTGCTTTTCTCTTTCTGAGGCTTAGTATTTTCAATCGTATGTCCTGCTTAACAGTGTTGGATCACTTTCACACAGTTTGTGCTGAGACCAGCGGTAAGAGGCGAGGTAGGCAAAAGACATATTGTGGGTGTGACCTTCTTTAGCTTTGTCTCGCTCTAATCATCCGCACGTTTCAATTTTTGGCTGGTGCCAACTACGAGGCTAAAAGATGCTGTTGCAAGGGTGCCGCTGTCAATTGATTACTCTAATTTTTGGAAATATTTTGAAGATTTAAGAAACGTTTCCGAAAAAGGAAGAGTCATTTTAGGTTTGTGATGGAACAATATTGTGAAGTAAGTACGAATAAGGTCGTAGTGTGATATTGAAAACGTGTGTTTTTTTGGCACAATTAATGCCAACTTTTTTCTAGTAAATCGTACATAAATTACAAAAGTAGTCCATTAGAGACCTAGATTTGGAACCTGTCAACTTAATTCAATTGAATTTAAAAGGAAAATTGAATTGATGATACAGAATTATATATAGAAATTCAATGTTATTTTATTTTATCGATTCTCTAGCAGAATACTAATGAACGATGTAAGATCACCAATTTGTAATTTTTCCGAAGGAGTGAAGAGAGGTTTTTCCTCTCACGAGGTGTGTCTCTCTTTTCCGCACTGCACCCTTGTTGGACCGAACCATCTCGTTGAGTTTTTAATTACATTTTCCCCGCATCAAAAGAAAATTGATGTTATTTTTTGTCTGTACGACTGCTTTCTTCATACAATATTAGGCATTGAGCCATTCGTTCGCTCTTTTTACATTCGTTGTTATTAATTTATTATTGTTATACATTCTTTGTTTTTTTAGACCAATTTATTTTTTGCTTGGAAATAAATATTAATTTGATATTTTGGGGTGTTCAAAGACACTGGAAAAATGTGTAAATAATTTTATTTTATAATTTAATTTACTGGTTGCTATAAAATTATTTTTAATATTTTATTACAGTCACTGTCGGATCAAAGTGACGAGAAATATACAAAACTGCATTTGTTTTAAAAACAGACAAAAAATAAATATCTTGTTGAAAATAGGTCTCAGATGGCTGTAGAATATTATTAAATTCTTATAGCTTCAACTTTCAATTTTAAAATTTTTTATATAAATATAATTTCCATTTTTTGTTGATTTATTTTATTGTTGCAGTCACGGTCTATTTGATTTATCGACTTCTGTAATTAGATTTTTGACAGTTTAATTTTAAAGACAAATCAAATTTCTTCTAGTGACTTCGCCGAATTGAATGTAAATTTTTCATTTATTAAAAACAAGATTATAACGAACAAAAAATATCAAAAATAATCAAAATGATGTTTGATTTTCAATCATTTGAAACAGAAAAGAGTGGATAATAAAATTTACGATGAACAAATGTATAAGTATCATTGTGTTAATTAACACGAAATGACAGAGAAAGGAATAAAAGGGGTCTATAGCAGTTAAATCAATTCAATTACATCGAAATTATTGACTTTCGTTATTTATTTTTATGCAGCGTAGGATCTCTTGAAGTTATTGAAGTGCGTTATTTAATTATGTTCAATGAAACACCTTCATAAAAACCAAATTCATAAATTTGTTTTATTTTTCAAATAATTAACGAGAATACCCCCCATTAAGTATGACTTCAAAATAGTAAGAATTAACGATGATTTAAAAAATATGCAATAATTATTATAAAACACCAAGAATATGTAATAATTTTGTAAAATATCACCATAATTCTTCAGTTTTTATTTTTCAGGTTTTGAATAATTTATGGTTCCTGTTCGCGCTTGTTTGTATGTCGGGTAAAACACGAAAACTTCTGAACTGATTTGAATGTGATTTTTAATATAAATATATTTCTTATGGGGGTTTTATATCTATAATAATTGTTCAGCCTAGCGTCGCCTGGGTGAAAATCGAGTTGAATCCCTTTACTGAATAGATTTAAATGCATTTTTTTATTATTTTAATAGCTAATTACTTCTTGATGAAAGTTTAGGTCTAAAGGCCTGGATTCGCTTGATTTGAATTAAACATTGATTTAAAGAACTCATTTAAAGTGAGTCCTGAGATAGCAAAATTTAATTTACCTCAGCGTCCAATGTCGGGACGTTATAGTATTCCATAAAGTTCTTTCTTTCGTCTCCAATCTATCTATTTATACAAAAATCGATGATTCCAAAACAGCCGGACCGATTTTGATGAAATTTTCAGGAAATCTTCAGATTAGCCCAGTGGTTGATCCTGTCAAGTTTGGTAGTGATCCGATTAACACAATTATTTTTTTTTGGCAATTTTGATTTTTCTTCGATTTTTGAACATTAACAATTAAAAGCGATTAATTTCGTCCAAACTGAATACACGTTAAATATCTTATGATAACGATTCACATCTATTATGGCTATAATTAGGTAATCAGTGATAGCCGTGCGAAGCCGGACCGGCCCGCTAAATTCGTGCATTTTCACACGAATAATAATTTCTAAATGTGTCGCTCTAGATGTGTTCGTATTGAGTCTAAGTTTAGCTATGTGGATATAAAAAACTTCTCAAATATTGAAATATAGTACCTACCGCACAAACAAAAGATTTGGACATCTGCTTTTGCGTACATGAATTAGGAATACTATACTGGGTCAAGGTTCAATGTAAACCCTTTGCCCTCACAACATATGATAGAAAAGGGACATTGGTCTTTTATCTTTACTATGGTAATAATGTACACGCGCTTACCGAATATTATAAAGGGTCACTTTTTTATACACGCGGTCCATTTTTCTATTATATTAAGTTTCATGTTCATAGGCAGCTGTGTTATTGTAGACATATAGTCACTGCGTACGGCTGGAACACAAATTGATAATTTGTGGCAGTTTTAGACATCCAGTTTTATAAGGGGAGACGAAAATTTTACTTCCTGTAAGATTTTCACTAACTAATCTAAATATTTAAAACACAAGCCGGTTTCTTTCGACTGTCCGCTAGAAATCTTTATTCAATCGATTTACATTTTTTATTTTTTTATGAAATTTTTGCTTACAAATATGGTACCAATTTTTTCATTTTTTTATTATTATATTATAAACGTTGCATTTGCGTATGTACCGGCTTCCATCGGAACTGATCGACATTGCTCGTAGAACAAAGTTCAAAACGAACGACCGGAATACACAACAATATGAATCGCGGGTTACAGTTAGAGATGGCAGTAATAATCGATAACTCGATAAAATTTTCAAAAAAATAATCAATTATTATTTGATTAATCGAATGTTTTATTGTTTTCGTCAATATAACAGGCCAATCAAAACGTATTGAAATAGTGCTCATATGACAAAAATGACGCGACTGTAAATCTATCCTTGTGTGTCATGGCTTACTGTAAACCCGTATATATAATTTATTGATTAATCGGAACAAAATTATCGATTATTTCAGCTGTTTGATTAATCGTTGCCACCTCTAGTTACAGCTAACGGTTCCTTCGACCAACTGATTAATTGCGCATTTAAAAATTTCCTGTCAACGCCAGGTTTTAACCTCCCGGTTTCTCAATAAAATAATCGTGTAATTATTTAATAGCAGCACGATATAAACCGCTTTCTTGCGGTTTAAGATTACTTCAATTGTTCTGTCTTTTATCAAACGCGTAAATGAAATTTATAGTTTTAGGGTGCAAACTATGTGACCGCAAACAAAAAATATTTTATGTGTATACATTAACCAGAAAACAGAAAACACAGACAAGTATATTCAACTCTTTCTATTTCACAAGTTAAATAAAGACAGCATTGTCTAAATAATTTAATTGTATTTGTAAACACTAAACTTCTGTTACATAATCAAATAAACGAAAATTTTACTGCACAAATTGTAAACCATAGCGGTTATAAATTATTGAAAATTGGTCGTTTTCTTGGATATTTATTATTTTAGTGAACTTAAACGGTGCGTAAAATAATGCTTGCTTTATTTTATCTGTACAATTATGTGCAATCAAATTAAGTCTAATAGTTAATAATTTATAAACATCGATAAAATCATGATAAAAGCGATTAACTATAAAATATTGCAGGAACAATTTGATGCATTGTTTCTCTCTTTTCTAATGCAATATAGTTTCAATAATATTTTTAGCTACCCGGAAAAATTCAAATTTAAAAATGATTTATTTATTTTAAGTAAAAGTTAAGTAACAGTACTGGACCAATTTTAATGAACACTTTTAATGTATCAGAAATTATCCTCAAAACCGGTATTAATATAAAACCTAATGCAAAAATTGCATTTCAAGTGAATGAAGTCGCTGGTAAAAGCTAGCAGTTGTATAATAGGGCTGTTTATTAATTGCATTTATAAGAGTTTCAAGTAAAGATTATATGAAATAAAATAGTTGCTTCTTATCACAACAGATTTATTCAATGGATGTACATTTCGAGAGCTAAGATCCCATCTTCAGCAAAACACTAAGCTTAGTGTTTTGCTGAAGATGGGAGCTTAGTTTTCGAAATGTACATCCACTGAAGTAAGAAGTAACTATTCTTTTATTTCGTTGTTCCAACCACAGTGCTCTTAATGTTTATATATAAAGATTATATTTTGATTTCATGTACAGGAAACAAAACGTAAAGGAAATAAAACTTCGTCTACTAGTAATATGCATTCGAATTTTATAATATTAATTATAATTATCTGAATAGTTTTATAAAGAATAAGTTATTATGTATAAAAGTTTGGAATATTATTTACAAGTTTTATTTGCCAGAATCTAATCCAAAAGGCGTTAGTCAACTGTTTTTTTAAGAATACTGGAATATATTTAGATTTTGTACATTCAAATATATGTACTTATTTTCGTCAGGGTTGTACTTAATTTTTTCTATTTATCTATTCATTTCATTTGATATGCCGAACTCAAGTTACGACAAACTTCAGAGAAATTGCATCAAATAAGTGTCCTCTCTTTTTGCTCCAAAAGTAATTCAAAATTTTGAAAAAATCTGGCATATACATAAGCTTGTAAAGATTATAGGGAAACTATACAAATTATGTACAGAACCCTCGGTGCATGAAGTACGCTCATGAATGACCAGTTTTTTTCTGATTTTGTAATTAAGATAAAAAAAGTACGCTGTTTAATCCATTCTATTCCATTTGTGTTCTATTCTATTCATTACTGATTTTTCAAAGAAAAAAGTAGCCCACCAGCAATTGAAATAGTGTACAGTAATGAATAATTGTTTCTGGTAGATTTCAGGACTACCATATAGTAGGTATTTAGCGTTCTTTTAAATTATTCCGTAATTCAGATCAAAATAAACCAGACTGTTCGAAACATTGTCTATTTATTGCAATTTGTAACAATATAATAAAGTTGAATGGTTATTAAACTCATACGTGAATTTGGAAACCTACTTTATGGTATTACTGGAAGCTATCAATAATAAGGACTTATTACTCTACACTGTTTCAGGATGAGCTACAGTTAATCACATCCCTGCTTCTTGAATAAAAATTCAAGAAATAAAACAGTTTAAAAGTTTTTGAACACATCCCTAATCGACAAACTCATGTACACGGTCAAACTCTAGCTTGCAAACTGTGCATACATTTAAAAAATTCAGACGCATTTATGCTGAGTAAAAATAGATTTTTGCGCTGTATTTACGATACAAAAAGTGCATAAGAGCTGTTATAATATGTCTACACTCTACAGGGTGTCTATGCGAAATGTTCCCGCACATATCATTGTTTTATCTTTGAGGTAGAAATTGGAAATTTTAAATAATCGATAGAGATAAAACAGACATCGCTATGCCACCCTACAGTACACACACGCAATTGTTATTTCCAGTAGCGCCCTGTATTTTTTTCTACGACTTCATAAAACTAATCTCATTTTAAGCATTTTTTTTATAAATATGTACCAGGCTAAAGTGAATGGTTTTTAAAATATTAGAGATCAAAGCTGGAGAAATTATCTTATAATTATACATTTTAATTTATCCTGGAAGTCCTAAAACCGTTTTATGTGGTAACTTATTCAAATTTGACCTTAGATATTCCGTAAATCATTCACTTTAGCCTTTTAGTTTTTATACAAAAAAAAGGGTATATGTACTTATATATGCGCGTTAGAAGTTATACTTCTTTAAAGAATATAAGAAGACTGTCGCGAAATTTAACATATTAAATACAGCTGTTAGATGCTAAGCGCATGCAAGCAGGGTCTCTACCATACTCTGTCTTCCATACTCAGTGAGCCGAAAAACAACTGCAACGATATATGGCGAAGGCATGTCTGCTCAATTCTGTTGGTAGCCTCTTTCTGCGTACAACATCCTGCCAATTTTGGTGTTACATTGTAAAAATTTACTCGCATATTTTTTTCATAACGCGCCAAAAGAAGTATAACTTCACAAATACTCAAAATGAGCTCCTTTTTGTCAACATCTATCTCAAGTTCAAACCCCCAAATTTTCTAATTTCTAACTCAAAACACAAAACAATGAAACGCGTGGAAAGTTTTTGTATGGACACCTGGTATACATCAGATTGCATTCTTATAGATAAATGAACATATAATTTAATAACGTTATTTTCGTAAGTGTGTCAGGGCTTCGCCTATTTCGTTTATTTTTTGCCAAAATTTCGATTTATTTGATTCGAATCAACAGTAAACTAAATAAATTCGGTTTTAAAAAAGCGTATAAAAGCAGCGCTTAGTTTTCTAGCGCTTCCGTTATATTTTATATACAGACTCCATGTGCAGCTGATGATGATTGCAGATTATAGATGCTTCACAACTAAGGTCATTCTTTGTGTATTTATTCACAGGATAGAAATATGATATTCAGAGATAAATAATTTCAAGGAGTTGAGTAAATAAATGATAATTTTTCCTCAAAATAACAGCACAATAAAATTGCAATACTCGAAGAAGATTTCGCAAAAAAATATCAAAAATGCATATAATTTCCAGCGTTTTACAATATATAACTAGGGAACTAAATTATATTTAATGTGTCTGGATTTTTCAAGAATACATTTTTGTTGAAAATGTTTCTTTCGTAAAATGACACTAAACTAAAAATTATCCGGCATAATTACTAAAAAAATATATAATTTTCTGAGATTGATTATTGTAGTAGGCTGTTTCATGAAAAATCAAAATTTTGTCAATTTAAATATTAATTATTAATTAAGTAATCAAAAATTGTTTGCGTGTTTTAAATAAACAGAAGCGTTAAAATAAAATATGTTATAAGAATAATCTACCAAATTTTTTTTCTTATATATGGTGCATTAAAAATACAATATTATGAAATAAAAAAAAGACTTACCTCAATCAAATCTTCCAATAATAATAAAGTACTAAGAGTCTTAGTTAAAGCGATTATATTTACAGCGAAAATATTAACAATTAATTATAAGCCCGATTATTTATAAGCCCTGAGTTAAGTTTCACGTTTGAAAAAAGTAGATTTATAAACTGCCCGTTATTATAATATCTACTTCATCAAAGCCCAATTTTTATATATAATGTATTCTTTGCCCATTTAAAATTAGTGTTATTTTTTAAGTCCGAAACGTGAGTTGCTGATTTTTTATTTTTTTAATTAGCCCATAACTAAATAATTTCACTAAGCGACACAAAACTATTAATAATTTGGAACCCAATTTATCTAAATCTTGTTTTTCATTACAAGAAACCGCACAATACGTTTTTAATTTAAAAAATTATATAACAGTTAACAATTAACAAAAAAACAAAAAAAATCCGAAAAACAAAAATAAATGAAATTTACATTGTTGCACTGTACGATTCCATTGCGGTAGAGCAACTAATAATTTTCAATACGAATACCCTCTTTGATACGTAAAATACAAAAAAATTAAATTAAATAAAAATTAAAGACCCGGTTTTATTTTAAAATAAAAATTGTACTGGAAACCGGTACGTGCAATAGGTACATTATTAAAGTGAGATTCGACCCTTTTGATGATCTGTGAAGAAGGACAACATTATAATTATATATAGAAAATCCATTGCTCTTCCTTGTCAATCAAGTGTATAAATTGTTAAACATGGGTGCTGTATGAACTAGAATACAGGACATGGTAATCTTCCTGCCCCTCTTATAGTACTTGGACAGAATATGCAAGGGTCATTTGGTACAAAAAACAGCGTTTGTTTGAAAAGAAGGTAAAGAAGACTGTCTGGCGGATTAAATAAATGAAGAGCAGACGTTAAGAATTACTGTCAATCTGGAAATGTTAGGATATTTCGATTTTGAATTGGAAATTTTATATAGTATGTTCTCAGAAATAACTTCAGAATAATTTTTATGGTGTGATTTCAATAGCAATTACTGAAAAATAAATGTCGATGACTTGAATTCAATCGTAAATATTAGTTAAGACTTTAATTTTGCCATTTTTTTTATAATTCAGTTGATATATTCTACTGTTCTCGGATTACATTTTGGGTGTACAATTATTTATTGAATTAAACGTGTTCTTTACAAACGGCGACACTGAAAATATTAAAAAAAAATTGATATGATAAAAGGAAATAAAAAAAAAATTGATCTCTCAGATCTCTTTCTAATCCCATAAGTTTGTGTAAATGTTATATTTTTTTTAGATTTTATGTCCTTACCGAAAAAAGGGAATTGCAAATATAGCCAAATTTTATAAAAAAATCAGTTAATTTGAATTTTATAATTTTTTCTCTTCTCCTAGTTTATAAAGTACAAAATTATAAAATATTGTACAAAAGAAAAGTAATAAAAATTTATTCGTGTTGTATGTATAATGCTTTGAGACACATTTTTGGCACAAATCTATTAAAAAGTCGACATAATAACTTGAAGCTGGCAAAAAGAAAATTTCGGTAATTGACTCAAAACTTCACACTTACTATATTAATATTCTACTCAACGTGCCAACAAAAAAATCAGTTCAAATAAAATTTCTTCTACTTGCTAACTGAAATGTTAGTAAGTAATAACCAATATGATCTTTTTGTCCGTTTATCCAATGCCGGATTTAGAAGTCAAGAGGCCTCGGGGCAAAAAATTATTTTCCAAATAAAATGGGCAGTTTTTTTCAGTCGAGTTTTCCAATAAATAATTTTTTTGTGAAACCAAGTATAAATTCTTTTATTATTTAATAAACATATAAATATAATCGGAAACAAGAATTATCTGAAATTGAATTTTAGCGTTAACGAACGGAACCTTCCGAGCCTTTTTCGCCGAAAAATCGTTGATGATTTCGCTGAAATCCAGTTCCCGAAGTAAATCACTAATGCTCAGGAGAGACAGCTTTGATAGACAGTTTTGTCTCATCGTAGTGCTTACTAGTCTGAATTTGCATTTTTTTTTCTGAAGTCTCTATTTTGGGAGACCCTTTTTTGAGGAGGCTCCGGGGCTGTAGCCCCGGTTGCCCTCCCTTAAATCCGGCCCTGCGTTTATAAAAAAAAAATCAATTCAAAAAAACTAATTCGAGCATAATCCAAATATGACATCTTAATGTCATGTTCTACGCGAGTCAGCAGCTACAAATACAATGACAAGGAAACTGAAATTATGTACCCGATAACCCGAAGATATTCAGAATAAATGCAAAAGGAGAAAACACGCGAGTCGAGAAATAGGCACGACTAGCGCGCTATCTCTATAACAATAGCATCACTAATGTGCGCATTTCAAGTCTAGTTTCTAACCAACACGTGGTAAAATATCGCAGGGATCGTGTTGCTCCGTTATATCGCGGGAACTTTAGGGGTAGGTATTTTAACCGCGTCAATAAAAAAGTGGTTAAGTACTTTGCAGGTATTATATTTTTTTGGTTGAACAAAAAGTTCTATGTTAGGGTTATTTTTTATTCTGTTTATGTTTTTTATGGTTGGTTTAGTCAGTTTGTTGTACGTGTTATAATTATTAGTTGCAAGATTATTAGGTAGGATATTTTAACTAAAAAAATAGATAATATATTAGGGTTGTATAATAATATATATATATATAAAAAATGTAACAGTTGCGTTTATGAAAGGTCAGAAAAATATTGCTTTTGAAGCCATATTGTAAACGATAATGATACAACAGTGTAGTGTTTATAATCCAAACACACTTTAGACCGTACCTCCAGTAATCCGAACACAAAATTGTTTTGGGTTGATTTTTATACGGTTTGCTGTTTTGTATACGGCGATCAGAAAACAATGGACTGAGTGTTTAAAACGTTCTGTTTCAATAAAATAAAAACTGTTTATATATATTTTGTTTGTATAACCAAATAGTGAGTTAGGAATCCAGTAATTCGAATTTTTGATAATTTGAATAAGCCGCGGTTTTATTTGTTCGGATTATAGAGAGTACTGCATTTTTTTTCTTTACAAAATGTAGGAAACCCCATTTTTTAACAATATTTATTTTTCGAAAAGTTTTTTTTTTTTTTAAAAGTGACCTTACAGTATTCGTATTAAGAAAATATACATTTAAAAAATAATAATTAAATTCGTAAGAGTTGTTTTCGAGAAAAAAATATTTTGCAGATTTTACCGACTTTTAGGGGACCACTTTTATCACAGCTAGAACCGATTTAAGACTTTATCTCGAGGTGTAACCGTTTTGAATATGTACCTATGCAAAATTTGATCAAAATCTACCTAGCTGCTTGGACTCTAAATGCAACCAGAGAGACAACCAGATAGGAAAACGAATGGTCAAACGGATAGACATATATTTTTAAAAACAATATTTTTATGTTCAGGGAATTTGAAAACTTGCAAATTCACCAAAACATCAAAATAGACTTACAATACTTTCCTATATCGATCATTAATTTAAGAACGGTGATAACAAAATTGAAAGGAAAAATAAAATTAGTTTTTAATTAAGAAATCAGAAAACTACTACAATTTTAAAATTGTGCTTACATTACTGAAATTAAATGAACAGAATTCAAAGAAGGAGGCGTAAAAATAATAAAAATAAAATCGTGGTTCATTAAAAACGTGTTATTATAAAAAAAGAGATGCGGATAAAAAAAGCTCATCACAATTCATCACTAGTACGAAAAAAATGTATATAAAAGTCTTTACTTTTTTATCCCCCTGATGTGTCAAAATATTTGTATTACTTTTTAATTGAGTTAAAAAAAGTACGACCCTTGTAATATCGTATGTATAACTTGTTTATTTTTTGTCACAAAAACTTCACCAGGAAAAAACTGACTGGGGTATTATATTATAAAAAACCTGTTGCATTGTACGGAAGGTTTTTTTTTTTTGCATTACACACTCCAATGATTTAACGCGAGCGGCACACGTTGTTTTTTACAATTAAGCGTGAATTTATTTGCAAAGTCTGTTTAATCTGTTTGGTATTTTTTTTATTTAGTTTGTATATTAAACCACTCTAAATTGGAAATTGATATCATAAACATATCAAAGCGATTACTGATTAATTTAACGATGTGATTTTACATTCAATTTGCAATTCGCATTGAAATAAACAGTTGAGTTATTTTGTATTTTATTTTTAGCTATAGTCTTTATTAGTGGTTTCGCTCGTGGGAATTTTGATTTTGATAGAGACCTTTTTGGTGTGTAAACACTTTTTTGGACTCCTAGTCCTTAAATACTATTTTCGAATCTTTTCTAAAATATTTAAACAGTTAATAATCAATTAATTAGCTAAATGATTTGATTTGGGTAATATTGTTTATGATGAATATTAAAAAAAAACGGTATGTCTGAATAAATATTAAATATTTTATGAAGGAATAAAGTAGCACATATTTAACGTACATTATGAGTTTTAAACGGAAAATTCAAATAATAAAACTTCTCCTCGTATCGCATGTACAGGAAATTGCATTCCATTTTCCAACTGTGCGATACCAAAGAGCATAACATAAAACATAAAATTTCCATATGTCTTTCTAAGCAGTCGGAAAACTCATTTTCGTAGTGACTACACAAAAAAAAATAAACTCTTTGTATTTATATTTCAGTCACACTTATTGCATTCCAATGTATCTATCTCTATTCATCTCTCATTTTCTCTTACATAATTTCCTTTGTAGACCACCATCTTAGTATTTTCATCTCCCTCAAACATTAGGAACGTATATAACTCTCCTTATTCCAACTGACCATCTTTTTCTAATAAAACTTTTATTTTAATCTTTCTCTCTTTGATTCATTGTACTTATCTGTAGCTGTCTCTTTCGACGATTTCTCAATTATTTCAAGTGTTCTTTGTCACTCCTACAGTACACAGGCCAGGTCTTCTTTTTATCTTGCGATGACCATCTTTTTCTAGTTAGATTTTTCCTACTTTCTCATCAAAATTTCATATACTTGCGGAGTACTAAAATGTTTTTAAGTCAATACGATTTTATATTTTTTATATTTAGTTTGAAAGATCAAAAACAGTTCAAAGAAAAATATAAAAATGATAACATTTTTCTTAATACGTTTAGTAAATGTATTTTTCTCACTTTCATCCCTTAAAGATACAGAGATCTCTCTCTGACATATTTATTAATGCATCTACCTTACTTCATTTAGTCTTCGGATATGTATATGCATCCTTCATCAACAGAATGCCAGACATATTCTTTACTCATTCTAAAACTCCAGTTTTTAACGCTGTCTCACTTTTTACTATATAAGAACCTGTATGACCAGCTCTTTCTGAATCTTCAGTTATTAATACTTTCTCTTTTTATCTTGTATAAATATATAAAAGTATATCTCTTTCTGTCTTATTTGTCCAGTTCGTGACTGCCTTGCAGGGGTTTGAAAACTTCGATCAATAAAACGCCTTATATTCATTGGCTAAAATATTTCAACATCCCCACTTGAATCTTATTTTTTTTTCTCAAAATTGGACAATATAAGCAAATTCTTTTTTCTTCTGCAAATATGACTTTTTCTTTTTATACAGCTATCAAAATTTGGAAATATTCCAATTTTTTTGTGTGACAAATTATATCAAAGGATGCCACTATAATTTTTTGCATTAATGTTTGACAAACCGTTAAACATCCACATATTTTGAAAGTAAATTTCGTATTTCTGTAAACGAATGCAAAATAATAAACTTTAATTTTGTTGATTACATTTTTTAATGATCTTAAAAAAAAGGTTTAATATCATAGACACACTTTTTAGTAGTATTCGAGGAGAAACAAAGCAAGCGTTTACTTACAAAGGGTAACTTGTCTAGACGGTGTCAATATTGCAACAGAAAAATTAATTTTCAAAAGTGGTTTTAATTATTCCCACATAATATGATTTCGGATCTATTCCAGTCCGAAAATTGATTAAGTATAAGCTATACTTATACAATTAGTGTTCCATGCCATCGGTTCTCTATTTTTTGTGTTCTATAACCAAATTTTGGTTCTGCAGTTAAAATGAAATAAACAATTAAATCGTTTTTAACAACTGATCGCGCTAGAATTTACCAATTCTGATAATTTTTTATGTATACTGTCATATTTAGTACTAAAAAGAATCTGTACAAAAAAAAAAAATTATATATATATATATAGTAAAAAATTATAAAAACAATACTTAATATATTTTCAGCCAACGTGGGGCTCAAACCCACGACCTAGCGGTTTTGAACATATAATCTACAACACTGAAAATCTGTTGCTTTGTGCGTATTGCTGGATACTACTGCATATCAGTTTGAATTCAATTTTTCATGTCTGTATTTGGGGCACCATACTTTATCCGAATTCCAAATTTTTGCGTCAAATAGTTTCAGAAAAATCGTATGTGGCAGATAGACGGACACCGGAAGTGTTTCCATTATTATTCCGTTTTGCACGAAACACTAAAAATGAAACTTGCAACAATTTGTAAAATCATTGTGTACCTGCTGACTCTTTTAGAATATTAAAGATACTTTTGAAGTATCTAAAATACATTTGAAAGTAGTCTGAATAACAGATATTTTCTAGAAGCCGCTTCATTTTCGAATACAAATACTTACGAAAACCATATTGCAGATATCTTAGAGGTAAGATATTCTCCTGGTCTCCTAAATTAAAGCATCTAAGATAATATACTTAATTAGTTTTTTATTTAATCACGGGAAATTGGACAATTGAATTTTAATATAGATAAACTAAATTAAAAAATTTGCGACGTTTCGTTAATTTGTTTTCACTTCTTCGGGCAAAACTGAAATGATAAAAAATACAAATTCAAGAAATAGAAGGATATTTTTATTACACTAATTTGTATTTTTTATGATTTCAGTTTTGCCCGAAGAAGTTAAAACAAATTAACGAAACGTCGCAAATTTTTTAATTTAATTTATCTATATTAAAATTCAATTGTCCAATTTCCCGTGATTAAATAAAAAACTTATTAATTATAATGGACGTGAACAATATTGAGATAATATACTTATTTTATATACTTTTATCTAAGGTAATACGTTTATCTTAGATACTAAAATATCTATTATTTAGATACCTTCATGAAAACTACCTTGTAGGTGTAGGTTTATTTTCTTCGGGTATTTAATGTTTGATACATTTTGTTCAAGTATCTTTAGCAGCTTTGTATAGAAAAATATTACCGCGCCGTAAATGGGAATAGGCCTGATATTGTGTACCCACCTTTATAAAAGTGTTCATGTTGTTATAGTTATACGAGAATATTAAGTCAATTAAAAAATTAATGTAGACAAAGTGCGTGTTTTGTATAGCAAACCACGCCTTGTAAATTAGATACTTCCTGTTTTACATATAATATACATAAAAGGTACACCCATTTCCTTTTTAATATAAAATGGAAGGTTTCTACTACAAAAGTGTAAATATAGACTGTTTTAGAAATGACCTATTAAAATTCAATAAATTAGTTCATTATTTATTTATTATGTCGCTTGATTTTAACCACAGATTTTGTCAATACGCAGCACATTTTTTGTCAGCTATAACGACCTACTTACCTTTTATTTTTTTCACTTCTAACATTTTTAAATCTATCTTAAAGTGTGCGAAAAATAATTTTGAACTTCGCAATAAAAAAGCCATTAACGCGAGTCAAATTTTATATCAAGTAAATCCTTGGGAGGCATAAGTAAAAAATTCCAGTCAAGACGCCAGGACGATTCAAACTTCAAAAATACTGACATTTGACATATTATAATAAATAAAATAAAATGTCCGTTATCGTGTGCGATAACGTGGGTAACGGCTAGTAACAAGTGCTGTGATATTTGCGATTCGTTTGTATGGTTACATAATATGCGTTCACATGTAAAATTTAATCACAGCACGCTTGTGAAGTACCAAACTAATTACTTTTTGACAGTTCTTCAGAACAAAAGAACAGCTGATTTTATTTTAAAAATATTTACGAAACTACGAAACAATTTTTTGTCAACTTTTTGCAAAATAGAATCATAAAGTATTATGAATTATAATAAGAAAAAAAACCGTTGTGTAGTACAGATCTGTTCTGCGCAGTCGCTAATTTGTCCCAAACACAATAAGGCTCATTTTTGGTTTCGATCCGCTGAATCGTTTGACCTATACCGTGATCACAAATAAACAGACTATCAGACGAACAGAATTTTCCAGAAATATGTTTTCTGGACCTGGGATACTTTAAAACGAAAAAATTATTTTGAAATTTTTCTAAAGTAAATTTTGATTTAAATTAATACCATTCTCTAATGGGATGTTAAAATAAATAAAACACTGCGTATTTTACACTACACACTACAGAAGTCAAACTGGTATAATTGAAAAAAAAATAGTGACACTTATGACCCATAGGCTACGAGACAAACGTTCTATCTCGCCGCCACCTTAATATTTTACAGCCATTTATTATGGTATATGGTACAAGTACATTATGCCACGTTCGTTACATTTCAATCTTATGAATCAATTTTACCCCACTGTGCCAAAAAAGTTTTACTTCGAAAATCGATCTTCATAACTTGCACATTGTTAGACAGTCAACCAAAGTTAGTCTTGTATAATAAGTATTTCTACTTTGTTATGCGAAATATAAAAATCTACTTTATTCATAGATATCACGTCCATTGTAGTTGGCGTCGTTGTAGCTTGCGAACGACGCGTTCATGGGCGTAGCCCCTGGTATTATACATTATTGTTTATCGCTTTGTAATCTATGCGCAGATTTATCTCTAGTATCTTTGAATCTTTCTAAGACGTAAATAACCTCAGTTGTCGACCGTATGTAATCTACAATCTTTCTCTGTATTTTCTTATAAACGTGTCTAGCACCGGCTTCGCCAAGCTGGACAGGAAACGTTATTTATATGTAACAAATTGTAATAATTAAAAATAAATGAATAAGATATGTGGTGGGAGGACGGGTAGAAATGTGGCGGAAGGACGGGTAGAAATGTGGTGGAAGTACGGGTATATATCATACCCTAAAGACCACAGTCTCCGACCATCAATAATTTACAATTGCCATGTTTACGCAAAAGCGTTAAGTGTTCTATTGTCGATGTAAATAGTGGTTATTTGGAGCGTTTAAGCGCATTATGATCCATTCACCAGACGCCAGTCCGTTACTAAAACTGTCAGTTGATTTTTTGACAGTTGATTTGAATTTAAACCGTTTGATGATAAGTTTTCTAAATGTGCCAGAACTGACACGAGTAATTAAATCCTTTACGCGTAGTCCTTATTCCAGTTTTACTTGGTTAGATGTGTTAACACATTTACTTAACAGCAATAAGTTAAGTAATGTTAATTAGCTGAGTGCTGTTAGACATTTTTGGGTAGATATTTGAGGCACTGTGAAAATTTGTACAATATCTCTTTAGTAATATCCGAATAGAAAAACACAAACCTGGAAGGTAGAATGCCCCACCGAAAGGACCTTTTATTTAATATATTTACTTTTAGTTACCAATATTATTCTGTTTAAATTTCAACGTGACAAAAATATATTTTTAAAATTTTTCAAAAATATAATTTTGCAAACACCTGGCTAAGTTTTAGACCCGACTAAGACATCTGACTTTTTTTTCAACTCCTTTAATACTAAACTTCAAGATATTAAAATTTCGAAATGCCTCAAGGACTTTTTATTGCGAAAAAATTTTGCTAATTTAAAATTTTGAGCCCGCTACCCTTCAGCCAGGTCTGTGTTTTTGTATTTGGATATTACTAAAGAGGTATTGTACAAATTTTCACAATGCCTCAAATACCTACCCAAAAATATCTAACAGTTGTTCTACTATGTTTAAGGCGTGTTTATGGGCAAGAAAATCAATATTAAGATAATTCTTAACAGTTATAGCGTTTGCTTAACTTTTCGCGTAAACATAGTATTTTCCAACTTATATAACGCGAGGGAAATTATCAGGTAGTTTTAAAATATATGGTGGGAGTACGGGTAGAAATGTGGTGGAAGTACGGGTATAATATGATTAGTCTTTAGAAATCACTACGCGTGGTAAAAACAGATAATCGGTATTTGAGTACAGACATTATAGAATATAGATTTACGTTTAAAAATAGCCTGTAATAGTGCATATCCTGGAAGTACAAGAATAACTTACAAACAAAGTGCAAAGTGAGAAACGGATTTGCAATTCTGGTAACATGTAATACTCAGTTTTTATACAAATATTTTAATATAAGAAACACATAACATCTTGTACGGCACTGGGGCACTAATAAATGCAAATTGTCACATTTTGAAATCTAATTTTTGTTTTCCTTGCTCTTAGCTTTGAGTAGGGTTTAAAATAAAACGAAAGGAGGCCATATTTTTAAAAAAATCGTCTCGCTTTCGATATCGTCTCGTCTGTATCTCGTTAAGCTCGGTTTTCCCTTGTTGTCGTTTCAATTTATTTCACGAACAAATCCAGTATTTTCTGTCCTTTTTTTACTTAGAGACACTTATTTGAAAAGTATTGATGAAAGTTTCGTAAAAACAAAGGTTAAATATTTTTAGATAAGTAATTTCAGTTTCGCCCTATTTCGTGGAAACGGGACCGAAAAATAGCGGATATCGTCTTAGTTTCGTCATATTTTGTCGAAATGAGATCGAGTAGTTTCGGGTATCATTTTGGTTCGTTCAATTTCGCCAAGCTCGAGATTCAATCTCCTTTCGGTCAATTCTATTCGAAAGTGAGAACTTTTCGGTCTTGTGCGAAGCCATATCTCTGTCAATCATAAAAGCGATAACAACACACTATATATTTTTCTAGAGCAGCGGTTCTTAACTGGTGGGTCGCGAGTCGATCCTAAAACTATCAAAAACCATCGAATAAACCAACAAAAAAGATAAGAAAAATCTAAACAAATCGAATTGTGTTTTGGTTGTTTTCTTGGTTCTTGGTTTTGGGTATCTGGGTCAAACAACAGAACCACTACATACCTCCCAGATGACTCACACAGTCGCACAGGTGGTGCATACTCTGGCAACGCTGCCCCCCTCGATACGATACAAATAAGGTATTTTACTACACCATAGACCGATGGGCCGTGGAGATATTCAGATAAGGAAAGGTGGGTCGCCAGCTGAAGAAGGTTGGAAACCACTGTTCTAGAATAATTGTACAATAAATTCGATAAAAGAGCCCCCTTTAACGAACGACACTGGGCTGTCTTCGGGAGATTTTGTAAGAATATAAAACGTCCATGTTACAGGATGTGCCTGGTGCGTTATGGAGGAATAAGATACGAGGTCTCAAACAACCGGGAGTAAAGTCGTTAAAACATGGAGAACAAAAGACTAGAGCTCAGCGATGTTTTAGTTTAGCTTGGCTTGTACATTGTTTTCCTTATCTGTGACAGTGATAAATCGAGGTTGGCCATGAGATACTGTTCGTTTTAAACTCTATACACATCCGCTCTCTCTAGCGAGAAAACTACGTACTATGTACTAGCTCGCCACACCGTCAACTGAAACCGGACAAAAGTGTGTGTTCAAAAGCACACCTGGATTATTGAGTCGGAAAAATTGATTCAGGGCCAGAATATTAATAATAATATAATAATAATAATGCGTTTAACGTACGTTTCTCGACTTTATGTCATAACAGACGCCATTCGCACCATTACTATTTTTTCATTTAGGTACCACTTCCCGTTATTTTCTACATTTTTTACAACTTCAACTTATGTAATAGCAATGGGCGAATGAAGGAATTATAGGAAATTAGGATAAGGTAGGTAATTTTTGAACTAGGAGTTTGATAGGTAATCGGCCATGGCCTCAAATAAGGAACCATCTCAATATTTATCTGGAATTAATTGAGGGAAACCATGGAAAACCTCAATCAAGATGGCCGGTACAGGAATTACCGTTTTTCGGCGAGAGGCAGTAGGAAAAAGTCCCAGCCACATCTGCCCCCGCCGGGATTCGAACCCGGTACCTCCCGAATGCGAGTCTAGTGCTGTCACCACTACTCTACCCAGCTCGGTAGTGCCAGAGTATTGCTTATGGTGTATATTTTAGAGTTATCGTTGTTTTTTTTCTATAATTATATTAAATACCTATCAAAAGAATCGATTTTTTTTAATCTTTCAATGCTTTAGAAACGGGTTATTTTCACTTTTGTCATTTTTAAGAAACCTCAAAAGTCTCTCAGATACTGTTTAAATATAAAGTGTAATTGAAGAATTGAAGAATTCACGTAAAATTATGGGCCGTCAAATAGGTAAATATAGGGTAAAGGTCAATCAAATGGAACGAATTGAGGCACAGGAGTTAGGAGCAGTCTAAAAACCGCTAAATTTTTGTGACGTAATTTATGGTCGATCCCAGCGAATATTTGAATACTTATGGCATCGTTGTTTTTAATTATGAAAAAAAATTCAAATGACATTTTCATCAGATCTCAATATTGAATTTCAATAATTGAGAGCTTGTAATATGCAAGCTATATAAACAACTGAATCTCTAGACAGTACGTAGAGGTATTTTCTATTATTTTGTCCGTTTTCAAGTTACCAGAATGGGAAGTAGAACTAGACAACTAAACAAAAGGCATGAAAGATGGTTAGACAGTCCATTGTTATTTTAACATTATAGTTTTACTGTTTTAACTATCCTTTAACTCGAGCTTTCACAAAGTAACTATATTTTACAGCACTTGTAATATCCTATTATCCTTTCACAATATTAAATTTTATCTCAGAAAATTTTTGTTGTGGAATATCGATTAAATACATTTAATTTGAAAACGTGAAATGTTTATAATTATTGACGTTCTTTGCGAATATTACTCTCTAACAGACATTATTATTACTTAACAAGTATTACTTTTAATATATATTATTATAAAATATTCTTGTACAATCGTTGAAATTTTAGTTTCTAAAAGTGTATTATCTATATATAATTATACCAGAGACAAATATCAGAGAAGTGTTGTAGCGGGGAAGTGACGCAAAGTTCCATTGCCCAACTATGACCTTTCTTGGTCATCCCTAAAATTTTTGAGCCTAGCACAGTATTAGCATTAACTGCGTCCATATTTTCTTCTTATAATAATAATAATAATAATGCGTTAAACGTTCGTTTCTCGACTTTATGTCATAACAGACGCCATTCGCACCATTACTATTTTCCATCTACCACACTTCCCGTTATTTTTCTACAGTTTTAAAACTTCAACTTATCTAATAGCAATGGGCGAATGAAGGAGTTATAGGAAATTAGGATAAGGTAGGTGATTTTTCAACTAGGAGTTTGATAGGTAATCGGCCATGGCCTCAAATAAGGAACCGTCTCGATATTTATCTGGAATTAATTGAGGGAAACCATGGAAAACCTCAATTAAGATGGCCGATACAGGAATTACCGTTTCTCGGCGAGAGGCAGTAGGAAAAAGTCCCAGCCACATCTACCCCCGCCGGGATTCGAACCCGGACCACCCGAATGCGTGTCTAGTGCTGTCACCACTACTCTACCCAGCTCGGTATTTTCTTCTAATAAAAAACTAGCATATGACCTTATTAATTATTATATTTTGTTCTAATATTTTATTCTATAAATCATAGTTGATTTTTTTAATATTCAAAAAAATAATAGTTAAGCATTAAACAAAATTTGACTACAGTAGTGTAATACATATAATGTGCCTGAAAAAGACAGGTTTAGTTCAAACTTGACTGACAGTTTGTCTTTTTCATTGACAATTTTCAAGTAACGTTTTTGCAAATCTACAAGTGAAAGTTTTTTTTTTTAATTTTCATGTTACCTAAAAGACTTTCGAATAATCAGTTTTTCAGTATGTTGTCTGGCATCAATTATAATTTTAGTAAATAAATGCATATCCGGCGAATCTGTCATGTACCACTATATGAAAAACCATATTAACAATATTCATTTTTTTTTTAATTTACTTAAATACATTTAATCTATAAATACCATATTAAAATTTGCAATTTTTATCTGGAAAATGATGTAAGGAGTGAATAATCTTGACTTGCATAACAATTTTCATAACACACGGTCAAACCAGTATTAAATTACCGATTCAAAAAGACAAATTGATCGAATCAAAATCATTAAGATAGCAACCCTATGGGACACTAACCAATAAGTGTAAGTGCACAAACTACATGAGATAAGGAGGGATATAGAGGTAGGCAGTTTAAAGTTGGCAACACGTATATATATAGATATATTATATAGAGAAGGTAGTAGCTGTGATATATGTATTTAAGCTTGAAGTAACAGAGAAATATCGTCTGAGATTGAGTTTTTACGTGAGATTAAAGTAACATTTATCTTGGGGACTCCGCCCTCTTAAAGCAATCTGTCTTACCCTCAAGAAATAGCTCCAGCAGCCCGTTTCTTCTACGTAAAGCATCTATATCTATGTTCTAAGTGTACATATAGACTACACTTTGTTAGTTGTATAATGTTGCTTCCCTTCTCCACTCTTATAACGTCGAAGAACCATTGCAGCGGAGTCTGCCTATGCTAGAGAATACCTGCTATCAGTCGAATATGTCGTTGAATCCAAAACATGACCCAATGGACATGGGCACAGATGGTAACACGTACATAACGAGCTAAGTTATGATTGGTTTTCACTATGGTGTGTATTAAAAACTACCGGCCCAGTCCGGCTTCGCCCGGGTGTAAATGTAATATATAGGATATAAAAGATGAGAATCATTATCATTAAATTCTCAACGTGTATTGATTTTGCGCGAATTCAATCACTTTTATTTGTGAATGTTCAAAAATCGAAGAAAAATCTTATATCCCAAAAAGAAATTTAAAAAATTCTGTTGATCCGATCGCTACCAAACTTCAGAAGATCACCCGCTGGGTTAATCCAAAGATTGTCTGAAAATTTCATCAAAAATGGTCTACCCGTTTGGAGTCCATAGATTACATATACATCGTCTTTTATCTATATAGATTATTAAAATGTAAAAAGTGGTTATTGTGACATAACGATAATAGTTGGACATATAGCATCGGGAAGTTTTTTGTAGTTATTGATATGTTCTTTAATATTGTAGAGCATACTTTTGTTCTATCATCAATAGTTTCCGCAGCACATGCGGCGAAAGATGTTTTATGGCATTTTTTTACACCTTGGGTTACGTTACTAAAGTTTTAGTAAGGATCTCTAATATTTTCTAGCAATAAATATAGCCTGTGTTACTCAAGGTGAATGTAGCTTTCTAATGGTGAAAGAATTTTTTAAATCGGCACAGTAGTTTTTGAGTTTATTCATTACAAACATACAAAAATACAAAGCTTTCCTCTTTATAATATTAGTGTAGACTAAATCTACGTGTTCCTTCCGAAGTTGCATGATTTAAATAAGGAATAATAAGTAAATCGTTAATGTTTCAATATTACAACCATAATTTAGTTTTTCTATTTGCAAATTCTCTTTCTATGAGAAAATCTTCTTTGGTAAAGTGGACTTCACAAACTATTGTCAGATCATTTGTAGTAAAAGTTATTTATCAGTTCCGGATCAATACAAAATCTTTATAACTTGAACATTGGTAAAACACAGCACTTTAGTATTTTCAATACTTTATTATTTTGTACGGACTCACAAATGGTAAAAATACAAGAGTAAATTATTATTTTTCGAAATTTAATAATTAGAGAAGTGGAATCATAATTTTTTGTTTGTCTTGCACATTTAGTCTTGGTCTTGCATATTTAGACTTTTTTTATCTTTATTTTGGCGGAGTTCAGCCGTAACTGATCTTCGACTCAACCAATCTTGATCGTGGTCTTGCTTTTTGCAAGACTATGATCAAAATTACAAGAACAAGACCAACTTTGATCATTTCTAGCGAGAGGCCGTAGGAGAAGGTTCTAGCCACATCGAACCTCGCCGGAATTTTGAGTATAAACATTTTCATTATTACAGCGTACCTTTTAGGTTCGGTGTGCCACTGTTTGATGTTTGCTGGTATTAAGATGCCGGCAAGGAACAGTGTGGCTGTAATTAATGGCTTACCAGATATATAAGAAAATTACCCGCTAAATCTACAGTGTAAAAGGTGCATTACTATATGCCTTGTATATATGTTACTATATGCCCTGTATACAACTGTAACGTATTTGTCACGATTTCATTTTTAAATACCTTTCAAAAGACAAATTGCTTTAACAAATGTCAACTTATATTATCCTCCAGTTACGGGTGGCACGTCAAAAAATTATTTTATAGTTTCCAGAGTCTGAGAATAGCCGAGGTTGCAGCGATGCTGTTGTTTATATTTGTATACAACTTTATGTTTTATTAAAATAAAAATGATTTGTCGGGAAAAAGGACTTTTTAAGTAAACACTTATTTGTTATTTATAGCGACGTTTCGTCCCTTGTTTGGGACTTTTTCAAGCTAAAAATGATTTGTCAGGAAAAAGGACTTTTTAAGTAAACACTTATTTGTTGTTCATAGCAAGGGACGAAACGTCGCTATAAATAACAAATAAGTGTTTACTTAAAAAGTCCTTTTTCCCAAAAAATCATTTTTGTATTAATTACCAAGGACAAAAAAGAAAAAAAGTCATTATGTTTTATTGTCTTAAAACATGAA
Organism: Venustoraphidia nigricollis; assembly: GCA_034508555.1. NCBI lineage: Eukaryota > Metazoa > Arthropoda > Insecta > Raphidioptera > Raphidiidae > Venustoraphidia > Venustoraphidia nigricollis. The sequence continues at coordinate 8,472,349 of JAVRKA010000006.1, forward strand.
ATATTTTTGCGGTTCATATTTTCAATTTATTATTTTTTAAATATCAAATAAAAGATCCACTGATATTTTTACCAGTTTTCAAATTAGAACACGGACCTGTGATAGAAGAACCATGGAAACGCTTTAGAAATAACTGCATTGCTACATGCTCAACTACTCTCAAACCTTAAAATGTTATAATAATGACATAAAGACATAATAGCTCTTTAAATTTCATGTAAAATCAGAAGCCGAATGTCGACTGATTTGCAACTGCACTGGCTATTTGACGATTTATAATCATATAACACAGTCGCGGGAGTAGAAGAGATACCGGTTGGCCTTGACTTCGGTGGATAGTGGAAAAAGTCTACTGTGAACATACTACACCACGTTACGATTTTATATATATTTGTACAGAAGTACAGCGTCGGACTGACCATATAGTCGAGGTGGCGATTACCAGCTGGGCCCCAGCCTGGGCGGGCCCCCACGGAGCATTACGTTCCGTAGTGCGAGTGCGTAACTTTGTCTATGACTTAACACCAACCAATTTCTATCTTAAATAAGTCCTAAGATGTGTTTGAGAGGAGAATTGATTTGTCCAGATCCATAGGAAAAGTTAATTTTTTATACGCTAAGCACAAAGCTAAGTAGTTTCGGAATTTGCTTTCTGCGTAACGTATTTTCAAAGTTCTCTGCGTTTTCGGCACGGGTTAAACTGTATAAATTGAGCTGAAATTTTAAGCTAATCATTTTTTCAATATATAGGACCATTTCAGGGGGTAGCAACTCAAAAAATTTGAAAAAAACATTGGCTTATACAAATAAGAGCCAGTCTAATAATAGACTGGACCTTATTTTGACAAGTTGGAAATTGTCACATGCTAGCCTTTAAAATGGTTCTTTACATTGAAAAAAATGTTTCCCTGAAAATTTCAGCTCGAATGATTAAAATTAACCCGTGCCGAAAACGCTGTAACGGTTATAAGTTTGCGGTGCTTGCCGCAAGCCAGGCGGTAGGTAGGTTGGGGGCCCATGCAGGCTAGGTCCCAGCTCTTGTGACCTAAATGTAAACTAGATCAGATAGTTCGTTCATACATTAGAGAGAAATGAAATAGAAAAATATCCCATCTACCATTGTCCAGTCTTGGGCCACGGGCTTGTGGGGGTCCACCCGGGCCCTTCCGGCCCAGTCTGACCCCGCAGAAGTATGCATAATATGTATATTAAAGAAATTAACTGTATGATAAAATTGTCAAATTAAACATAATCCATAGTATTTCTGGAATCATAGGGAACATTTGCATTGGGAACGTTGCATCAAAATTCGTCAAATAGTTTTTGTGCTAAATTAGTTCCAATATATATATACATCATTATATACATACATACGAAAAATTTTACATAATAGTAGAGCTGATGTAGATAAATATAATGCGAATAATTTTATATTGCATGATAATATATTTTCATTTAATATTTAATGACAATTTAAAAACGTTCAATTGATTTCATGTCCTGTATTATCTATTACAATAGTTTAAATAAACGAAATCGTCAATGCTCTCTCTTCCTTTATCTCGTATTGTAAAATATAAAGCAAAGTGAGAGAGCAAATCTTTTCGATGAACAAGATGGAAACGTATAACTGTGTCCAATTGTATATTTTATAAATGAAACCTATAATTTTAAAATGTCACTGTAGACATGCGAAATTGAATTTGTAAAAAATCTTTTGTCTGGTCTTGCCAAAAATAATCTACATATGTTGTTTTGTTTTATAAATTATGAATTATATAATTATAAAGACAATATTAATATATGCACGTACCAGATGTCATATTCCACTTACTTATTGTATACATATTTCGTTATTCGAAAATAATTGGTCTAACAGATTATTCAATAAAATTGTGCCGAATTGCATTGACTTGATTTGCTACATTGAAAAATCTGTTGTACGTATTATTTCTTTTTATATTCATAATTAAAAGGTCTGATCTATGTCAATTAGTATAACGATTGTTAAGTCATAAATCATTGTGAAGTAATTTAAAAATTATGTAACAATAAAACAATGGTATTTCTTATATTTCAAGTTTGCCTAAGAAACAATTTTCATCATATTAAAAATGTCGATTTTCGACAAGAGTTCTGACAGTAGATTGTACAGTACGTTTAACCCGCGAAATAGAAGTAAATACATCTGTTTGCAAACATCAAATCGATGACAAACTAATTCAGTTTTTATCGTCATTTTTTGTCGTCAGCATCTTAAGAGTTGGGTAACTCAGATCTGAACCGGTTCAAAGAGCCGACTCCGACAAAAGATCCGTGAGAGCCGACTCACTTTTTTTGAGCCGACGGATCCGCATAACTCAGTGAAACACTTAACACACAGAAGCACATTTTACACTTACGTATCAGTTCTCGCTTTAATGCGTCAGCTCAAATGACTCATGCATCACATGTTTGGTTATGCATTCTTGATTCTATACAGGTCGTGATATGATTGACTGAACTAGGTAACTCAGTGGCAGACTGCAGTAACATATTCAGAACTCGGCTCTTTTTGAACCGGTTCAGTGAGCCGGCTCACATACGGGATCCAGATTCAAAGATGCAGATCACAAAAAAGACCCGTTTTTCCCATCTCTAATCTTAGGTATGGATCAACACTACACTTAATGTGCATATAGATCATCAATTGTTTACAATTATCATTATCCGTCTTGCATTTTTTATTTGCATACATGACATTACCTCATATTAAACATTTATCTATTTGGAGAGGGCTCTGCCAGGTATGCAAAACATTTGAAAGGCAGACGATGATATAATTGTAAACGTCACCGACTGGATATTTTTCAACACATTATCAAACTCAATACCATTTTAGTAATTTCGTCTAGTTTTTTTCGCTCAAAGCTTGAACTATAGACTCCAATCGGTAGTATTGGTTCAGTACCGGAATTCGGAAATGAATAAAAAACCGAGGCTTCATTTTAACTCATTTCCGAATTTAGGTAAAGAATTTTAAAACTATTCTGAATATTGTCTATTTATTACAATTTATTAATAACAATATAACTATAAACAAAACTGTCGTAAAGTTTAATGGTTATTAATTTTATAACTGAATTGAGAATCCGATTCTAGAGTATGACTGAAATCTGTCAAAAACTTCAGAACAAAGTGATTTATAATTCTATACTATTTCAGAATGGACTATAGCGTAAACTTACTGAAATTTGTAGTATTAATGTTCAGGTAAGCGGCACCCATGTAAGTAGTGATTGGGCTAATGGAACCCTGTACACATCTGTTTTTCTACACAGTCAAACAAATCTGACTCATATTAAGAAAACATAAAAAATTTGACAGGTCAACGACTACTTATAATATTTTAATTTGACTAAAATTTCCATATTTAACCGTATGTTAATAATTTTTCTTTATTTTCATTTAAATTTTGGGCACATAAAAAATAGTAAAATTTGTCTCACGATAAACTCAATTTTTTATTAACAATAAGAATGATATTTTATTGAATAACTACTAATTGTACTTAAAAGTTGAACCCGTATGGTCACTTGTGTCGTTTTCTTTCCTTTTTTTAACCCCTTCTTTATAATACTATATAAAATTTCAACTTTATATCTGATATTTCATTTTGCTTGTAGGTTAAAGAAATGAATATTTTAGAAAATGTTTAATATTTTACCTGCTGCATATTTACATAATTAAATTTGTTAGAAAAAACTATCGATTTTTTATCATATAATTGTGCTAGTTCAGAAAGCAATATTTATTGAAACCTGAAGAAAAATTGTTAATAACTGTTTTTATTTTCTGTTAACTCATATTTGCAGCTTAAAATTCGCTTTTCTAATAGCAAAAAAAAAAACGATATTACCGCGAATGATGCCGCTATAGCACTCATGCTGTTTCGACAGTTTGATAGCAATTCTCCCTCAAAATATTTATATTTTTTTAACACTATTTTGTCAGCGGTTTTTTTTTAAATTTTTAATATACATTTTCAATTTACTCGGTCGAAACCAGACGGGGTCAGTTCAGTAATTAATAATAAAGTTAAATGTGTTTACAACAGTGAAACCTCGTTATAGCTCTGTGTATATAATTATTAATAAGCGATCGTCAGAAACATTGTATCTTTGTTTTATTACATCGTTACATAAGAGTTGGAGTAGAGCTGAGTTTGTTATAAAATAACGTATTTCTTCTGACGTCACTCTATTGACTAAAAGGCGGCCATTTTCCTTCCACTCTTATACACTCATTAATATGAAAATGTCATTATACAAAAAGTACACTTTCTCTGTTCAACACACATTGATTACATCTGGTCGACTCTCTCTTCGAGCCATCATTTTGTCTTAACACCGCACTTCGTTAAAGTTTTTACTCTTTACAATGGGATCCTCGACATTATATCGGTTTTGTATTTTGCTTTAAAGAAAATCACGCCGGTGACTAAGCTCAGAGCCCTATAAAAATAATTTTAAAAAATTTCAAAAAAGAAATACATACTTTTAAAAAATATAAACAGGGCCCTCTTTTCCACTGGGCATTCTGGGCACGGGACCAAGGCCCCGCAATCGATGTGGCTCCCTAGTTTCAGTTCAGCATCTGATAACCGATACTTCTGACAAATATATCGATATATTTTTTAATAATGTATTTGTTAATTATTGATTTGTTTAGTAATAATGCTCTTTTTTTAAGAAGTCGACAGAATTATTTAATGTCGACTTATACTTAGGCGAAAGCCGGGAAGGTGATTGTAAAATTAAAACAACTATCTTTTAAAGAGGCATTCCGCTTTCTTTCTGGAAATCGGCTTGTTTTAAAATTATTTTTGATCATAATATAGTTTAGTGTTTTGCTGAAGATGGGAGCTTAGCTCTCGAAATGTACATCCACTGAATAAATCTGTTGTAGTAAGAAGTAACTATTCTTTCTTTTATTTTTAATATTAAAGAACATATCAATAACTACAAAAAACTTCGCGATACTATGTGTCCAACTATTATCGTTATGTCACAATAACCACTTTTTACATTTTAATAATCTATATAGATAAAAGACGATGTATATGTAATCTATGGACACCAAACGGGTAGACCTTTTTTGATGAAATTTTCAGAAAATCTTTAGATTAGCCCAGCGGGTGATCTTCTGAAGTTTGGTAGCGATAGGATCAACCGAATTTTTTAAATTTCTTTTTGGGAAATAAGATTTTTCTTCGATTTTTGAACATTCACAAATAAAAGCGACTGAATTCGCGCAAATTCAATACACGTTGAGAGTTTAATGATAATGATTCTCATCTTTTATGTCCTATATATTACATTTACACCCGGTCGAAGCCGGACTGGGCCACTAGTTAAAATAATATAATTAATTATACAATTATTTGACATAAATTAAATAAACTATTTGAATAGTAATTTTACATATAATAATTTTAAAGAAATAATTTAATTGTAGTAACTCAAAAAGATGAGATTTAAGATTAGTACAATTTACATCTTTCAACTAGTCTGACACCCTGAAAATATATTTTCCGAAACGCCGGCTACAAGCGAAACATCGGTAAAGCTTCTTTTTAAAATGTTCCTCTACCAAACTTTCCTTCAACGTAAATATTTTATTGGAACAAAACTAATTACGGACAAGTCTATTACATTGAAGTAATAATGGAAATATTAGGACAGAAACAATGAGCAAGGATCTCTTTTATCTAGTCGTGAAACGCTAATGACAGTAAGGCCCGAGCCTCTCTTGTTTCTTATATATTCCAGTTGGGAGTTTATTATCTAGAAGGCTTCGAGCTACTACACACACATACACATACGCATTACACGGACCTTGTGTAGGTGTGTGTTTGTGTGTGTGGCGCTTTTTCCCTCGTGTCACATTTTCCAGCAGACTTAAATTCTACGTTGTGTCGTATCCTCTACTGCCGCCCCCTTGGCTGCCGCCCGCTGCCGGCGATGGTGGCGGAACACGCCCGTCGTGTCGTGTCATTAGCGTTTTAACGATCTGATGTTGGTAGACATGAAGCTCTACACCGTGAGTGAGCCGCCAGTTTACAAGAAAAGACACTGCGCTATCTGTTTTTTAAACGATAGCATCATCACACTTTTTTTTCTTTTCTTATCGAGTTAATGCACAATGAATGTAGTATATCTCGAGATTACTTTGCTCATTCGCTTTATTAATATTGACCCGATGGTTCCCACAAGGAAGGCGACTGTTTGGATTCTAGCTGGTGGGCCCGGGATTGGGAGAGGCCCAGCGTGACGGATCATTGCACTCATTTTCTTTTTTCATCGGGTCAATGTACAATCCATGTAGTCCATCTTGACATTATATGTTTGTTTTGTGAATACTCCCTGGTGCTCCCCACAAAAATGGCGACCAGGCCCGGCAGGTCATGTTCAGTCCGTGTGGGTAGTGAGATGAAAAAAAATTTTTTTTCGATCTAGCGGTGATTAAATTAACGAACTTCAAAGCAAGCCCCCTCCAATTAACTCATATTTATTAATATGTGAAAAAACTGTCAAATTCCATGTGGGTATTTTACCCACACGGAATTTTTCGTATGGGTATAGCTACCCACAAAACCCTGGTCATCCGCCGGGCCTGATGGCGACTGTCTGAAACCTAGTTTATGGACTAGGAGAGGTCCGGCGTGACGGATTATCGCACTTTTTTTCTTTCCTTATCGGGTCAATGCACAATCAATGTAATCATACTGGACATTACTTTGGTAGTTCATGTTATTATTACCGACCATCCACAAGGAAGATTGTCTGGAATCTAGCGTGGGCTCAGGATTAGGAGAGGTCCGGCGTGACGGATTGTCACACTTTTTTCCTTTTCTTTTCGATGTAGTCTATCTCCACATTGCTTTGCTCGTTCTTTGTGTTAATACTATTCCTATGGCTCCCACAAGGAGACTCTCTGAAATCTGGCTTATGAGCCCGGGATTAGGAGAGGTCAGGCGTGACGTATCGGCCAACTAAAAGATGAACAGAAGACAAAAATCAAAGTAGTGGGTAGGGGAGCTCCGCCAAGGATATTGATTTGTAGGGTCTGTTTTAAAATGTGGAGGCCATGGTGATCCTATCGAAATTCCCCGGAGTGAAATAAAAAACATGCTTGGTTGTTTGCTTTTGGGCTAAATGGAGCGCGTGTTATACATGTATGTTTGATTGTTTGCTTTGAACTTCTCCGAACAGGTACGATGAGACCCGATTTATTTACAGGCATGTTAAAAAGGAGCGTTCGGAATTGTCTATATTAATATAAACAATGTCTCCAATCTATATAGAATACCTATTGAAAATCAGAGTTATGGAATATCTTGTATCAAAGATACAGCGTCGTGTTGTATCTTAAATACTTTTTATTGTGTTTCTACCTAAAAATGAAGATGCTGCTTAAAAAATCTAGTATCTAAGATACATTTAACAATATCTACTTACATTACCTTAGATGCTTTATTTTAGACTTTTTGAGTATCTGTCAGTAAAAAGTATCTTTAATTTAGATACTCTCATACTTGTATCTTTTGGCGTATTGATAGTTCGCGGTATCTTGTAATTATTGTAAGGTTCGAAAATATTGGCCAGTGGCTAATACACTCATACTTCACAATATAAGCGGCAGAGTTTTTATGCGTGGAACTTGTATGCTTAAGGCTGTCGGAACGCTCTGAATTTAAGCCAAAAATAGAGCTTCGGCTGTCAACTAATTGCAGACTTATTCGTCAACATTCTGCAAACATTCTTTCTCTATAAGGAAGATAAAGGACAAATCTAGGTTTCTAATGGATTACTTTTGTAATTTATGTACGATTTATTAGAAAAAATTTGGCATTAATTGTGCCAAAAAACACACGTTTTCAATGCGACACTACGACCTTATTCGTACTTATTTCACAAAATTGTTCCATCGCAAACCTAAAGTGACTCTTCCTTTTTCGGAAAAGTTTTTTAAATCTTCAAAATATTCCCAAAAATTAAAGTAATCAATTGACAGCGGCACCCTTGTAATAGCATCTTTTAGCCTTGTAGTGAGCACCAGCCAAAATCGAAACGTGCGGAATATTTGAGCGAGATACAGCTAAAGAAGGTCACACCCACATTATGTCTTTTGCCTACCTCGCCTCTTACCGCTGGGCCTCAGCAAAAACTGTGATCCAACAGTGTTAACATTGTTTCATATATTGCTTCGTCCGTACTATAAAGATGACTCACTCAGTTAATTACGAATCGCGCATATATAAACTTTTTTCTAGTATCTTCTATAGCTCTCTTGAAAATCATTCTACTTGAGTTTGCAAACAAGCGAGAACAAAAATAAATGCTTACCGAGCGAGTGTTTTATCAAAATATTGAAAAGTAAAGAGGAGGGAGGATGGTACCTATCTAGACAAGGAGTATATAAGAGAGTGGGTTATTTTGCGTGAGCCACCTTGTTTGAAGAACCGTTGCCTGAATTCACATTACACAGAAGGACGTAGGTTCCTACTAGGACTGTGGGATGACGAGGGGCGCGGGACGACAGAGGGACTTTTATACGCCACCGAAGATGTGCTTTTGTTACCTTACCAGTTTAATATTACTCATTAGTATTTTATATAGGTGGTGGAGTTGTTTATTATTGAAAGTGGAGGAAAGGGGGTTCCCTGTGTCTATGTTTGCGCGTTTGTATGTATGTGTGTGTTTGCGAGGACATGCTGTGATGATGAAATGTCTCTCGTGTTACTTTCTTCGTCAATTATAGCAGAAGAAAACTTTTAAAGGACATACTTATTTTCATGTTCTACACTACGCTCTTTATGTTGTTACTTTTATAATTTTACATTAAATAAAAATAAGAAATTAAATTTATTAATCAGTTCATTAATAATAAAAAAAACCCGGGTCGCAGTGTCAAAACCCTTCCGACAATATAGTGTATTTGCTAATATAGGCAGTGCGGCTTTATTATGCGAACTTAAGTGGGTTTTTGGGCAAAATAAAAAATTGACTCCTTAATACACCCCTTAAAAGAACTTTTTTTTTCTCAATTGCAAATTTATTATCAATCGAACCACTATACCAAATTATATACACCTTTTAGTAAATAATTCACTATCTGCAAATTAGCGTTTTCATAAAAATTGGGCCGATTTTATTAAAATTTTAGGGACACTTTTTAATTACTACCAGAGGGTTAAATTTCAATTTTGAAACGATTCGGAGAATTTTTTCGGTATTTTGAGGCCCAAAAACATTTTTCAACCCTTAAAAACTACCCTTAAAATAGCCTGATTAGGCCCATTGTAAATAGGCGTCTTGCGGTGATAGATTTCAACACGTGGGTTAAATTTAGTTGAAATTAATTAACTCTTTCGAAAGTTATTGCCCGCATACACACACACACATACACACACACACACACATATATATATATATATATATATATATATATATATATATATATATATATATATATATATATATATATATATATATATTATATATACGAGTATATATAAACATTTTTAAAAATGGTGTCAAAGTGTTTAGGAAGTTATGAAACGTCGAGAAATTTTGGTCCGACCCCTAGGTCCCGCCATGTGACCGACGCCAATAGTGTATGTTGCCATATGGCAAATACACTAATAATAGAATCCTGCCAGCAAATAATGACTTTGCTGATACATACATTATGTGTACTTTGTTAAATTATGATCTTCTGTGGGAAATTTTTGTACTCGGCTTTTACCAAAAAGTTAATCTGTGGTTATAACGGCCCTAATAAATTTTTTGGGTGTTTTTATGTTCAAAATTTTATCCCACCGCTAAATAAATGCTGTAGAATGATAGAGTTGAACTCGGTTCAAATAGGTTTTGAGTGGACTGGACGTGGTGGAACACAATATGTCCAAATTTCATTTAGATCTCTTTCTACTTAGCGCACACAAACAAATCACAAGGATTTCAATTTTCGTGTTTTCATTTAACTAATGCATTTTTTTTCTTGGAAAAACTGACTGCAAACAAACCAAGAATGTTAAAAAAGAGCGTTGAGAATTGTTTCTTTATAATAATATAATAATAATAATTATGCGTTTAACGTCCGTTTCTCGACTTTATATCATAACAGACGCCATTCGCACCATTAGTATTTTTTCATCTACCAGTTCCCGTTATTTTCTACATTTTTTACAACTTCAACTTATGTAATAGCAATGGGCGAATGAAGGAATTATAGGAAATTAGGAAAAGGTAGGTAATTTTTGAACTAGGAGTTTGATAGGTAATCGACCATGGCCTCAAATAAGGAACCATCTCGATATTTATCTGGAATTAATTGAGGAAAACCATAGAAAACTTCAATCAAGATAGCCGGTATAGGAATTACCGTTTCTCGGCGAGAGGCAGTAGGAAAAAGTCCCAGCCCCATCTGCCCCCGCCGGGATTCGAACCCGGTACCTCCCGAATGCGAGTCTAGTCCTGTCACCACTACTCTAACCAGCTCAATTTTTATAATAATATAAACAAATAACATTACTGATTTTGTTTGTAAAATAATTATTGAGATACGCTACAACACCAACGAAATCTAGTTTGACTTGTAAATTGTGACAAGTACTGTAAATATTATTATGTAGAGCTGTATCTCGTATTAAAGAGAAGAAGAACAAGCAGCATAACTCGACTTTAATTTCTTCCTGTTACACATGTATTATGTAATGTTTTCACATTGTATTGTTTCCAAAACATTGAGTTGCACAAAATACAAAACCGTGTGTGAATATGTGAATATTATGTAAGTAATGCGCGACGTAACGGATGGCGATTGTACAATGCATTCGAAATATTACAACCCTAAAACACGAGCATCTTAAAATACTATACACTGCTACCGCATAAAGTAGGGATGAACAATTAATAAAGACGAAAGTCCGAGCGAAGTGAACTGACCAAAGTGGTGTAAAAAGGCGAAAGTCGATATCATATCACGGACGAAAAAGTAATAAGTTATCTAAGATAATATTATATTTAAGTAGGTATGTAAGTTACTTTTACAAGTATCCGAGTTACTTAAAATATTTTTTGACCGCCTATAAAATAGGTTTTTTATCCCTGTTTAGTGGTAAATATATTGAATATGAAGTGAAAACCAGCTATTTTATAGGGGGAATACCACCACTCACGCTCACTCACTCACTTTTTTCACCGACCGCTTACTATAATTGGGCATCACTAAATTTTACTTAAAATATCTAACTTACTTTGTAAGTATATGCGCAATGAAAAGTATTCAGGATACAATTATCTAAGATACAAAAAGTATCTGAACTAGTATTTCAAAAAGTATGTAACATACAAAACAGTATTATAGATATTCGAAGTTCTGAACTAACAGTCATAATTTAGGACACCAAAATCTTGATCATTTTTCTATTGGTTGTCCGTCCCTGATGTATCGAAATCATTATTTTCTCCAACCTGATTCCTCAACTTAGCTCCTTCCATATTTTAGTTAACACAATGTCATGTATGTTATATAGAAATAACGTCATAAGACTAGCATAAGATTAATGATCGGGAGCTGAAAACAATTAATAATTTTGTCTAATGTCTAAAACAACACTTATATAACAGAATGTTTCAATTTATAAAGAGGGCGGGTTGAAAATTGTTACAAGTCTTATTACATACCTACTAGATAATATTTCTCCTCTTTCTTAAGTGTTTGTTCAAAATTGTACATTTTCATAATATTTTGATTACAGAATATGATTACGTAACGCCAACTGATATTTATTACCCACGGAAACAATAGCACCATCTGCAAATATTCATCTTGGATAATCACGTTTCAGTAAATTGCAAAATTCTATATTAGATAATCTCATAAACTGTGTTTCTAGGTTGACAACAGAGCAGATGTGAATCATTATCAACACATAGCAGCAGTTCTAGTTCGGTTTCTGATACGATAGATAGATATTATATAAATTAGGAACAGTTTTTACACTCAGTGCTAGAAGGTCTCATTTGGTCTCCTCGATATTCAAATCAGATACCAAATTGTCCTGGGCTCTCTAGAAAAGACACATTAATGATGAATTTGCTAGAATTCCCAAATATTGCGATTCCAAGGGTTTGATTCTATGTGCGTAGAATCTCGTTATCTATCGTATCCAAAGGCTTTTGATATGACTTTGAACGCTAAATCTACTCTCAAATAAAATTACTCTAAAAGTAGTTTTTTAGGAAACTATAGTAAAATTCAATTGAGAAATTTCTTAGGAAGAACCTAGGTGGAGTTATCTTTTGTAAAATTCAATGTTTGTACATTTAACTTTAATCTGTTTTCAAATTCGCACCAAAAATCGAGTATATGGGTATTTGATTTAAGGACTTTTTGGGGCCACCGGACTCGACTTTTTGGGGCCATCGGACCCGACTTTTTGGGGCCATCGGACCCAACTTTTTGGGACTTCAGACCTGACTTTTTGAGGCCATCGGACCCGATTTTTTGAGGTCATCGGACACATAAAAATTCTTAAATTATTTTTGAATTGGTAAAATAGTAGATTTTCAATTAATTATTTAAAAAAATGAGAAATAAAATATAATTGAAGTTAGACCCAAATAACCTTAACTATTGATGCCCTTAAAAAAATAAAAAAGGGCAAGTGCGCCTCTGATTTATATCTCGTCAATAGTACTACATACGCAAGGGTATGGTTCCATTCAGGAAATTGTATTAAAAATAAAAGATTTAAAGTACACAATTACTGTACGTGATTTTTATTTTGACAAACTAGTTTGACCAGTGTCCGAAATTGAAGGGTCAGTGTCCAGGTGTCCATCGTTTGATGCATGATTATGTATTATGCATTGTTGAAATGATATTAATAAAACAGTGGTACAGTTTATTCATAAAAGCGAATTGTATAGATTCGTTTTTAATAAAACTGAAAATTTAAAACATGCATTTTATTTATTTATAGACAGTTACAAATGAAATAACTATTAAAAAAATTTTAAAAGTACTAAAAATGTAAAATAACATCCATTACCAAAGCGTGGATTGTAAACTCTGTGATAGTTTATTAGTCACAATCCACGCTATTATAATAGGCTGGAAGAAATTATTTTACACCTTTCAGTCCTTTTTAAAAACATAATATATATTTTTTTTAATAATAGTTTTCTGCTTTTAAATCTTCTGTGTGACATTTTAAAGTTTCGGAAATTGCGATTTAGATCCGGAGGAGACGAGAAGCGAGTCGATAAAAACGTAGTAAAATACAGTTGACTTAAAAAATAGTACGTCATTATAAAACAATTTATAGCTCATGCATTCGGGAATAAATCTGGAATCCCAAAATATTCTAAAATCTGTCCTATTTTAAAGAATTTTTTCGTTTCACCTTTCTCAGAAATTAGTATTTGTCACCTTGGTCGTAGAGATACCATGATTTGTATGAATTTTCCATAGATAATTTATTACAAACCTCCAGTTTCCGGGCATTAATCTAAGAACTAGTGAAAGTATCAATTGGATATTTTATTTACTATGCATAACTAAAAAATTATAAACTAAAAGTATGAATGGGCACTAAACTCAAAAAGCCCTAGCAGCTGCTGGTCTTCATTTGAAAAAAAAAGTAATATTACATATTTATAATTGCACTTCAACGAATCATTCAATGTTTCTCAGATTTTATAGTTGTATTTAAATTGACGTGTATTTTCGTGCTACTTAATAAAAATGTGATAAAAAAAAACCATGCAACTGCCGTATTGCAATATCATTTGAGTGAGTCGACAGTACCAACTGCGCTTCGTTGTAACTAGGAAATGCCTTAGGTGAATACAATAGTTATGACCAGTGGGTATTCCGGTGCAGTATGAGAAACATTATGTTGCATAAGTTCCTGCATATGTTCTATTGTAATAGCCACTGGTCAAACTGGTTTTTAAAACCCCGAAGGGTCATTTCCTATTTATGTAAATTTATCTTCGTTCACCTCTGACCCTTTCTTAAAACCCTTCTGTTCGTTTGTTACCCTTCTAGAAATGTTCTATTACGTTTACATTTACAACGATAGCTCCTTTTTAGACGCAATCTTAGTATACCTGTAAGCGTGTCTATTATACTTCTCTGTTAGTCATAAAAGTCGTATCTGTATTTTTATCAATTTTAGACTTTATATATTTTATTCATGGTAACGCAAGTATCTTTCGATGTGTTAAAGCCAGTATGTTGTATATGCATCTGAATTAAAGCGCGTGTCGAGTTTGTCGTATCTGTGCTAATCGCATGGTTTGCTAAACTAAAAGTCATATGTGAAATTGTTAAGTCAAAAAAAAAAAGTCGTACGTGAAAAGAAATTCGTATACGCGACGTATGCGAATTTCTTTTCACGTGCGACTTTTTTGGCATAACATCACATCATTTCGCATCCACAAGAAAAAATTCAAAAAAATAATACTGTGTACTATTGCACTTAATTTGATTTAATAAACGTGTTATTTTCAATCGAAATGTCAAATTCACAAAACGACCACAAACAAATTTATTGAAATTTGAACAGGATAACGTCTGTCGGGTTAGCTAATACTCAATAATTTCTCTGAAAAATCTAAATAACATCAGATCAAAAAAAACTATCAGAAGTGTTTTTTAAAACAGCCGATACATACAGTAGGTACCTACGATTTGTACACGGTTTCAGTACCTACCCTATATAAACGTAGTAAATTGCATTGACCCTTGGCCAGTACGTGATTTTTTGTATTTTTAATACCCATTTACCTTTCCACTTATTTTCTAAAACCGGTTTAACTGGTCAGGGAGTTTTATGCTTATTTATAATAAGAAATTAAAAATGTCACTTTTTTTGTTAATAATCTTTTATGTAGGCCAAAGGGCAAAGGTGCAACTTAAAAAGAAGTAGGGGATCAAAATAGTTAACGTTATTTCTAAAAACTGACCGACTGAATTTAGTTGTGATTGTGAAATAGTGGTGCAAAGTTGTGAATTTAAGTTAAAGTGCCATTATTTGGATTATTTTTCGAATTATGAAGATGGTTAGTGTTATAGATTTTTTAATATTTTTACTGCCAAGTAATTTTAAGTCAAACATAATTCAAAAGTTTCAGTTTAATATAACTCTATTTTTCAAATTGAAAAAAAAGTAATACGATTTATATATTAGGTGTGTTTATAGTATATTAGTGCAGTATAGATAACTCAATAAAATTTACGCAGAAAAATGTCTGTTCTGAATATAATCAATAGCTCGACTTTTGTTTTACAAACGCAATAGTGTCAAAAGTGTCAACGCTTTTTAAACCTAAGCATACTAAACCTTACTTAACTGTGAAAGATCGTTTCAAATACAGTTTAGCACACATACGTACTTACTTTTATAACTTCACAAATCTCTATGATAGAAACAATTTAAGGGCTGTAATTTGGGGTTTAAATCAGAAAATTCTAAAAATATTTCTGGCTGGCTAGTAGCAACTCCCGTGTAACGAATTTCTGCATTTCTAGTTTTCTTTTTCACATTTTGGGCTTACGAGTCTTTGTCTTACCAGTTTTTGGTTTACGAGTTTTCGCTTTACGCGTTGTCACTTTACAAAGCCCTTGGGTAATTAATTAGTGTATTTGCCATATGGCAACATACACTATTGGCGTCGGTCGGATGGCGGGACCTAGGGGTCGGACCAAAATTTCTCGACGTTTCATAACCTCCTAAACACTTTGGCACCATTTAAAAAAAAAAAATATATATATATATATATATATATATATATATATATATATATATATATATATATATATATATGTGTGTGTACGCGCAATAACTTTCGAAAGAGTTAATTGATTTCAACGAAATTTGGACCACGTGTTGAAATCCATCACCGCAAGAAGCCTATTTAAAATGGGCCTAATCGGGCTATTTTAAGGGTAGTTTTTAGGGGTTGAAAAATGTTTTTGGGCCCCAAAATACCGAAAAAATTCTCCGAATCGTTTCAAAATTGAAATTTAACCCTTTGGTAGTAATTAAAAAGTGTCCCCAAAATGTTAATAAAATCGGCCCGACAGGACCGGATTTACAAATTTTATGAAAACACTACTTTGTAGATAGTGACTTATTTATTGAAGGGTGTATTTAATTCAATGTAGACGTTAGATTGATAATAATATTACAATTAAGAAAAAAAATGTTATTTTAAGGGGTGTATTAAGGGGTTAAATTTTTTATTTTGCCCAAAAACAAACTTAATTTCACATAATAAAAGTATAAAACTACACGGCCCTATACAAGCAAATACACTATATTGTCGGCAGGGTTTTGGTACTGCGACCCGGGTTTTTTTATTTTCAAATATGTATTATAATTAAAAATGTTACGCTAAAAATATTCATAAAAAATAAACAGCTGATAATTAATGTTAAAAGAACTTGTTTTATAATAATAATTTAAAATAAACATATCTTGATCGACACCCAATCTATACGACGTTCGCCGGCTATCCATCGACATGCCGCCGAATCTCCGTGAAGTCCTAAAAATGAAGAGAATAATATTTAAAAAATTCTTTCATATCTAACTTCGATAAATAAATATAATAGCAAAAAAATTAAGTCTACCTCAATAGACACATCTCAAAAGCACAAATAACCGTACTGTACACATACTATCGGGACAGTGACGTAAATTATTGAATTGTAATTTTCTATTTTAGTAATTTCCACCTGATTTTAAATAGTAGAATTTTAAATTAATCCTGCGTGAAAAACAGTTGATTGATTGAAATAATAGTTCAATTAAAGTATGTGTTAATTAGTTTTTTTTTTTTGTACAATTTCCACTTCAAAACAACTTTTTCTATGCATTTTAAACAAAATTTAGCTTGAAATCCGATTTCTTTCTATGTAGACCATTCATTTGTTTTTGTACGAGTAGAATTTCACATCGACGTTTGACTGCTACTGAATGTAAAAAAAACTTTAATAATATCCTCACAACATAAAGACATGATCAAATAAATTTTTTAACAATGTTTTCTGCAACCCGGCATGCGCCAACTATTTGACATAACTTGATTTCAGTGTAATAAGACTGAAGTTGCAATGCCAAACCCTGCCGACAATATAACGTATTTGCCAATACAGGCAGTGTGACCTTATAGCGTGAACTTAAGTTAGTTTTTGGACAAGATAAAAAATATCTCCTTAATATAACTCTTAAAATAATGTTTTTCTTAATTTTAATATTAATATCAATCTAACATCTACTACAAATTAAATAGACCCTTCAGTAAGTAAGTCTGTATCTGCAAATTAGCGTTTTCATAAAATATGTAAGTCTGGTCCTGTCAGGCCCGTTTTTTTTAAATTTTAGCAGCACGTTTAAAGCTTTATTATTGGATTATACTTCGATTTTGAAACGATTCTGAGAATTTTTCGATATTTTTTCAACTCCTAAAAACCACTCTTAAGACAGCCAAGGTTGCCCATTTTATCCACCTAGGCTTTTGCGGTGACGGACTCCAATAGATGGATCAAATTTCGTTTAAATCAATTTCGAGAGTTAAAAAAGATGCCACATTATTCGGGGTGTTATCAAACGTCGAGAAATTTTGGTCCGATCCCTAGCTCCCGCAATCTGAGCCTCGCCAATAGAAGTAAGTGCCATATGGCAAGTTAACTAAAAAACGGAGAAATTTAGCACGTAGAGTCAAGATATTGGTTGAAATCAAACGCACTGTACAATAGTTTTGTTTGTTTGAATTGATCGGGTATTTATTGAAATATAGAATTATTCTCAAGAAGGCAAAACTGAAAACTAAGTAAATATTTAACGAAGTGCTAATATTTTTTTTTAAATAATAATTATAATTCAAAATACAAATGCATACATACTAAAACATGTATATATATGTATGTGTGACAGTGCGTTTGTATGGCGTTGTACTGTGAAGGCATAGACAGAGACTCTTAGGTTAGTTAGTGGTTTGTGTTATTTAATCAGGGTTGGCTTGGAGCGCCATTTCAGACGCGGAGCGTCGCGGCACCTCTTCGGTTAACCGCTCCGCCGTCGCCCCGCGCGTCCCTTGTCACCCGATACAGTACCGCACCCTTTCGTCTCGACGCCATACCACGCGCCGCGACGACATAAACCCCCACAGAACTGTCTCTACTGTATACACATGTGATGTAATACTAGTGTCCCCATACAAGATGTTCAAGTTTTTTGTTTGCTTTTGTTTGTTTTTGAAATTATATTATACGGCATGGTGGCTTCTTCAACGTTTCATTGGGACTACGATGGTTAATTTTTAATTTAAAATTTCAAGTTTCCACTTGACGAAAATACTAACAATGATAGTGTCACATAATGGTGATAAAGATAGATTTATTTATTTCTTTAAATACAAGAGAGACATTAAATTTTTTTAAAGTGAGGTCGATAACGAGCTCAACGACGTCTAGTCTGCCGCGGCATGTGTCAATAGTAGTTATAGTAACTAATAAGTAATAATATAGTAAGTAATGAATGTAAGATACTATATTTAGATGTTGTCATATTCTATTTGTGTTCTTATTACTGTTTTACGTAACCGCAGTGATTGTCAAATTTTAACTCTGAATTAGTATAACTTCGTTATTTTTAAAGATGCTGCAAAAATTCTTTCGCAATTAATTTTGAATTTTTAGAGCTATAATTAAGAGTAAAAAATGGGAGCCTTTTTAAGAAATTTATTTTTTATAAGACTCCTATTCATAGAATTGGTACAAAGGGCCGCGGCAGTTGGTTACCTTTAAAAAAAACTAATTATGTTAAGGTTAAAGTATATTTAGGTTTTTTGTACAGAAAAAATGCTGCATCTGTACATACTATTGTTCACCATATAATTTATAAACCGAAGTACATAACACAAAAATTCTAAAAGGATCGTGTTTTGAGGACATTCTGTAAAATATATTAAGTGTATAGAAGATTATGATGTGTGTAATTTAACACTTATATTCCTATCCTATGATATCACGAACACTACTGTTTATGAGTATCTAAGATATTATATCTATAAGTACAAAAAAAGTCTTAATTGTTCATATTTTTTAACAAAATGTAGACCCAAATAGAGAATTTATACAAAGCATTGACCAAATTAGTCATTTTTAGAATTTTTGTCTATCTATTTGTTTATTTCGGATCGACTCAAACACCGCTGAATTGATTTTGATCGGAATTTCCCTATAGTGTGTATTACACATCATGATTTAGAATAAATTATTATTAGCACGCTTACTATTGCAAGAAATCATTCAGATTTATTTTTTTGATCTATAAATATTTTTTCAAATATATTTTTAAGTCAATTGTAGCAGTAAACATATCATGATTGCATGTACTTTGTACAATAATTACATTATTATTACAATTAAAAATCTAAGTTAATTAATTAAGCAATACAATTTTACAAGGATATAAAATTTAATAGTTCCAAACTTTGAACAGTACTGTACATATACATGTTATACAATTCTTGGATCACACGTGTTAGATAGCTCCAACACGCATCAGTGATAACATTATCAATATTTATTTAAAAACTCAGAGATCTTCCGAACCTGATAAATCATTTTAATTTAAGTGATTCGTGTTTTTATCAAATATTTTTTATATGCAAATAATTACTTGCTTTCAGTTTAAAAGCTATAAATGGTTTTTAATCACTGTTTAATGATCTAGCGGCTGTCATGATCTCCACGACGGTAGCAAATTTCCAGACCAGGATTTTTGGCGAGCTCCCTCATCTATCGCTTTAATGTTTGTTTTCTGTACATCTCTTGGTTGTCCAACTCGTCATGACGGTATCCTTCTAATCCCAGGCCCCCAGGCTAGACCTTTGTCTATCCACGTGGGGACCAAGGTTTTACATATATAAAAGGCGAAACGCCGGATTCTGCGACCATGTTCTTTAAAGAAAGAAAAGCATGGTGGTAGGATTGAAAAATTGGTTATCCTACCCTCAAAACATACAGAAAAGTGTTGTCGCATGGCGGTTGTATGTCACTATAAGGACTTTAATTTTGATGACAATCAGATTAATGCTTTCGGAGGTATACGAAAAATAACCTGAATAACAACACAACATATTTTGAAAAATATAATCTGCTATTATAAAATGGAACGCCCACAGTATTAAAAAAACTTATTATTCAAACAATGTGATAGTCGGGACTTAAGCCTGAATCTTCCCTTATCGTGACGGCTGAATTATTATTTATTCTACAAAAAATCAACCTTCTCGTAATAAGCATTTTTATGCTTTTAATAACAAGATGAGTGTTTGTCAACAATTGGTGTTTCATTAAAAATGTATGCTTTTTTCCCTAACATTTATTAAACTTTTGACTAGGTAGGTAACCTTATACCGCTAGAATATTTTGAACGAGATATAATTCGTAATAATCGTGTAGTATATGTAAAAGGAAAATCTCTTTACGAAATAAATAAGAAAACGAAAAATGACCATATTGTTATGAGTAATCTATATCTATATGATTTAATGTGTTGATAGTGGGCTGGGCATGTTTGTGTAGTCATACGTTTGTTGTACATGTATGTGTGAGAAGGGTAGTATTCACCCGTACAGGGGATGAAATTCAAGTATGATGCAAATTGAATGAAAAAAAACTCTGTAATGAACGTCCGCCACTCCGACAAGCTGTGCTTGTGACAAATCTGCGTCATTTATGAAAAAAATACCGTAAAATATATTTGAAAATACAGCTTATTCATTTCACTACCGGTTTAATTTTTCTTCATTGCCGATACAACTGGAAAAGCACAAGTTAAAATTATTTATGAACGAAAACCTATAAAATAGCTGTTTTTCATGCCTATATAGCGATAGTGAAATAACCGTTTTTCTCACTACTATGTACAAAAGTAATGCGATTTTATCAATCCAAAAGTTATATCTCTGTCAGTTGTTATTTCAATCCATATAAGCGACTAAGAAGTAATGTAGGCGCCGTTTGATATCAACATAGTAGAACGTGAACTGTCAAAAATATCATAAATATGTGAAAATCAGCTATATCTCGACTATAATGCTGTTATGACTCGTGTTACTCGTTTTGACACCATGTTACAACTCGTCATAAAATAATGCGTTACAAACTAAATACATAAACTACATTTTTTTCACAGAAATCGAAAATGAAAAAAAAAATTATAACTGATGAAAATATCAATTGAATTTCTACTATGTTATTAAAAATAATGAAGTTGAAATCGCAGGGAATTGGACAGTTTACGAAAGAATTAACTTTGATTAAGTTGAACGATTTGTTGCTAATTGCAACTTCCTCAGCAACTATATTTAAAAACAAAGAACAAAAATAGCAAATATCACAATGACAGTTTTATATAGGTTATAAATGTTTCTTAAAAAATTATGTCATATCTTATTCCTATAATTTTATTGTTAATTTTGTTCCCTGCGATTCCAGCTTCATTAAAATATGGACTCGAATTTACTAACATTAAAAAAAATAAGAAAGCGAAAATATGAATTTGTATTAAATCCAGGTCTTAAAAGTGTATTCGTAAAACAAATAAACTGTACAATACGGTGAACATCCTTGCGTATCTGAAATTTTTATTTATTAGGTAACACTTAAAAAACGACTGACAGGTTAATACGAGCTGCGATTATAACCTGTCAACAACGAAGTGGAGGTTTTGAAACGTTGATTAATTACGTAAAACCTTTTTAATGACTCTAACATACATTTTTACGTCATTTACAATTTAAATTTTACATTCTAGAATATAATGGGTGTATTTTTCCTTTGGAGATTTTTATCCTCAAATACATATAGGGCAAATACATCGATTCCTTGACTGCTTATCTAAGCTCGTTTTAATATTTACTAGGTGCGAACTCGGCTTCGCTCGGGTCAAGTCTGTGCAGGTACAATTTGGAATCAGTTTTTGCGAAATTTCTAAAAATTACTCCTTTTTGAGTTGTGTCATCTTTTTAATATGTGTGCGATATATTCTATCGATGCAAAGAGAAACTAGAAAATATTAATTTGCATCTAAATTGTACACCATGCAACAGATGTGTAACTTACTTGCAAAGTAATATTTCAGGAACTGTGATTCATGGTTGTTGAATTCAGGCACACCACACATTTTGAATCAGTGTTTATAAAAACTCAGTTTGTTTCGTAATTTTTTTTATTGTTAGACGATGAAGCAGAAAAGTGACACGATAAAGACAGATAGATCGAGAAAAAAAGAGAGATTAGGTTCTATTAAAAACTGATGAACTTTTTATGAACTATACATAAAACCAGACTTGGGTACCTCAGATCTGAACCGGTTCAAAGAGCCGACTCCGACAGAAGATCCGTGAGAGCTGACTCACTTTTTTTGAGCCGACGGATCAACGGATCCGCATGACTCAGTGAAACACTTAACACACAGAAGCACATTTTACACTTACGTATCAGTTCTCGCTTTGATGCATCTGTCAGCTCAAATGACTCATGCATCACATGTTTGGCTATGCATTCTTGATTCTATACAAGTCGTGATATGATTGACTGAACTAGGTAACTCAGTGGCAGACTGCAGTAACATATTCAGAACTCCGCTCTTTTTGAACCGGTTCAGTGAGCCGGCTCACATACGGAATCCAGATGCAAAGATGCAGATCACTAAAAAGACCCGTTTTTCCCATCTGTACACAAAACCTTTGTTCCTTAATAAGCACTATAATCTGTGGTTGGGTAGGCAAAATACACTAAAAGTTTAAATCAATATCCTAACAAAAAAATGTTGTGTTGTGATGTCAAATCGGGGTGTAATTTAATTTTTTATTTTTGTTGACATACACCATGATTATAAACATCTGATTTATTATTTTGTCTAAATCGCACCACATGACTATATTATTAAATACGAAACCAGAAAGTTTAAATAGCATTGTAGTTCTTTTTGTTAGAAGTGTGATAATTTAGGCTATATACATAAAAAAAGTGATCGGGAACTGATGCCTTTACCTTACGTTATACCTATTCAGACTTGCAATCATACTTGTTACAATTATTTTCATTAAAATATAATTTTAGTACATAATACACGAATAAAAACATACGTTCCGTGTATTAAATGAATTTCCTTTATGAAAAATATAATGAAAATTATAGGAGTGAAAAAGCTTTTAAAAATGATCCTTTTCAACGGGAAATGTTTATCAGGAGTATTATAATTAAAAGGCAAGTTGATATAAATATTTATTCTTTTTTGAAATTTCTAAAATATTTTTAAATTATTTTTAACTACGCTTTTAGCGTTATTTTTCGTTATTGCAGAATTTTGGACGCAATTATTTCTAAATATTTGAAAGAAACTTTAAATAGCTTCTAAATGAAAGTGAATCTTTTTCTATAAGCATAAGAGAAAAAATATGCCACATAACAATTAAAAATAAACCATTACGGTTTATTTTTAATTGTTATGTGGCATTAAATCTGAATTCTGTGTAAAACCCAAAAATAATGTGAACTAGCATGTTTAGTGTTCTTGATGATTTATAGGTTCCCCAAACAAAGTCGATCTACCGCCAAAAAAAAAAAAAAATAATATGAAAAACGCGCAAGAAATCTATCGATCTTGTATTGGTTCATGCACGCTTTTTTATATATCAGATAGTTCGATCGGCCGATTACTCATTGGCGCCCAAGTTTTTGAAGTATTTTTAGAGACATTTTTAGAGATATTAAAGGGGAATTGATTCAACAGCGGGGAAATATGAGTAACCTTGAGCGCGAAAAACAGAGGGAAAAGATTGATTTATTCAGTAGTTTTGCGTATGTTTTATAATATCGTATAACTGTCAAAGTACGATATAATGGGTATTGATAAATAATTATGTACAATTTTCATATATTGTATACATATACACATTTACATGTAATATATTTACTGTTTATATATGCATGGATTTATAATGGTATATAAATATGTGTATTTCGTTGAATGCCAGCGCGTGCGTGGTATTATTATCATTTCAGCTGCAGTAAATAATTTCGAAAGAAGTTTCACTTCTCCCGTGTGGCTCACACGTTTTTCAGCATTTTTTCGATTATGTTAATTCGAAACCGTGCAATCCGGGTTCTGTACAAACGGATAGTTACATGTAGATAAAGTAGAATATTTAAATTTTATATATTATCTTTGTATCGTTATCTAACTTTAACCATAATATTTGTTATTGTTAATATTTATATCGTTTATTCATCCAAGCGTCACAGCGATACCAACCTAAGCTACACCTTTCTCTTACTTTTCACAGAGAAAGAAGAGTGAGTCCCCAGTTTCACCTCTTTCCCGGGAGAAAATGTGTATAAAAGCAAACGAAAACCTTCTAATATTTATTCAAGCCAAGCTTTAACTATACATCTTCTATACCTCCATGAAATGAGAGAAGAGAGACGGGGAGGTATGGAGGTTTCTCTCGTTCACCATTCCCTTTCTGATTCTGTGAGGCCCACCTCGCAAGGCGCTCGATCCTGGGGCAAATATAACCAAAGGACGATCATCCAGTGTTCTTTAAAAAGACAATTTACACACACCTCTTAAGAAATGTTTTCTGAATTGCTTGTATATATATATTTTATTTTTTGAATTATTTACTTACTATAATATATAATAGGGGTTTTGAATAAATGTATATATCAGATCCTTTTGATAATAATAATCATCAATATTTTAGAGGAATAAGGATCAATGAATTTTAAGACAAATTATTAATTCACAACGTTTCGTATTTAATTAATACTTCATCAGGTGATCCAACATGCAAGATAAATTAATAACTAATAGTAAATCAAATAAACAAATATTAAAATTACCTTAATTAAATGCCTTAACAATTAGATTAAATTTAGTTATCTTGTTAGATTATTTTAAAGTTATTATAACAAATCAAACTATTCAGTAATTAAATATACTACAATTTATGCAAATTAAAAAATTGACCAAATAAACAAATAAACAGTTTATATGATTTGTCATAACAGTTACGTAGTTATAATTATTATAATAGGGATGTTGACTATTTTTGGGAAAGTGTTTTAAATCGTGCATAAGTACCTAATATAGCCACAAATACTTATTTAAATACGACTCAAGCCTTAAAAATCATGTATTTTAAATTCCGTTTCAAATTTCGCTCCAAAACGCTAATACTTGTCACGTGACTGCCGTGACGTCATACTGTCACAAAGTAGATGCTCTGCTCATAAACGCTGGTAAGCTGATGAGGTGATGAAAGGTTGTTTCGTAGTTGTCGCTATAGTTACATGTAATTTGACGGTTCTCTTAAACAAATAATGACAAATTACACACTAAATATTAACCAAACAATGAAGCCTTTTTACAGCGTCTGATGCTGTACACCACTACGTGCCGTCATACGCTCTGATTGGTGTTCGTTGTCACGTGACTTGAGAGTGATTTGATTAGGTATTATTTATTAAATATTAATTAAAATCCTTAAAAATAAGGAAAAGTATTGTGTTTTTTTAGTATTTCCAAACTACCAATTAACATTAAAATTATGTTTTTATTTGAATACAGTCAACATCTCTATTACATAGTTGTCAAAAAAACCACATATAAATATATTAAAACTGTTTCTACGAGCTCGGTTAAAAACCTGAAACAATAAACATTTAAGACCGAATATTTTGTAGACTATATCGATTTTTAATTATAATATTTTTACTTATTTGTTAACCACCAAATAATGCTATTTTGATCTATTAATGATTGATATTTTCAAGTTAAATTCAACAAATTGATCAAATATTTCCGGATTAGTTTATTTTTATTAAAATTATATATATTTTTTTTTAATTTAATTTTTTCTATACAAAAATTTGTGTAAAACTTGTACTAATTTTCTGACATCTTATATTAAATCTTTTATTTAGATCAAACAATAACTGTAAAAACTTGACTTAAAGTTATATAGTACACATTTCTATTTTATTTTGAAGCACTATAATTAAAGATTGATTAAAATTTTTCATAGAAATTAGAGATTTCTCAAACGGGCACACATCCCTTCTAAGCTCCTACGCTACGCGAGTGAAAAAATGAACATATTGAACATCTAGTAAACACCTTAAGATTTTTGTCTAACTATTCAACGAAACCACTACGTTGTGCAAAGTAAATGTTATAAAATAAAGCTCTTAACTGTAAATAAATAAAACGACGCAATTGCTAAAATTAAAATGTAAAAAATATGCACTGTTGAGTACTGCTGTAAAGCGCGGTGAACGAATTCGCTCTCTCGGGAGATTTTATGGAAATACTTCTCGCGCTCGTTCGTTCGTTGAGAGAACGGCGCGGGCCGCCTTTCTTATTCTGCGAGAAAGCAATTTTCTGAAATTAAATTCATTCTACGTATTCCAGTTCAGAAGCGGGCGATGTTCAGTGGAGTGGGGCAACACTGGGACGATGGGGGTACGGTTCTGCAATAGGTACATACATATAGGTACGGGGTGTGGGAGGGGCAGAGAACTTTGTTGGATCGAGTCGTCTATGTTTAACTGTATAAAAACTGTACACTCCAATCACACCGTTACGTATATATGTATAAGTGTGCTTGTATGTTTACCTAGTTCGATCAATGTAAAGAAACCCGTTCTGAACTTATTATGCGAACAGTTCTTACTAAAAGTGGGTATAGAACAGCGTTTTCAGACGTCCCGATTTTGGCGGGACGTCCCGATTTTTAAATCAAAATTAAATGTCCCGCGCGGGACAGGCTCAGTCCTGCTTTTCGGGGATAACTCGACCGTGCGTAAATAATTATTCTCTTATTGTAAGTTGCAATTTGTAACACTCACTCCTCAGACTATTGTTTGAAACGCCATATTTTTCTAATGAATAAAACTTTTTTGGTTTTGATTTCTGTTTTTTTTATTTTTTTTTTTATTCAGAAGACAAATAAGACTCAACTATTTAACGATAGGGTAAATCTGATTTAAAATATCATATTTTTATTAAAATACATTTTCTATGGCTATTTTTGCTATATATTGTCACGTAAACGTAATTTTAACTCAAATAAAAAAATAAATATTTAAAAACTTCTGATTTATACGTTTTTTTACTATGTCCCGCCTTCGACGAAAGAAACCCGATTTTTTCACTCAAAAAGTTCCAAAATCCCGACTTGGCAAAAAAAAAATCTGGCAACGCTGGTATACAATGTAACTAATAAATGAATCTCGTCAAAAAGTTAAATGTGAAAAATGGGACTAGGTCCGGTACATACAACAAAAACTGAGCTCTAAAAGTGTGTCAAGTTTTCACACACGTGTCATTTATTCATAATAAACAAATTCAATTTATAGTAATATTTTTTTCAAATATATAGGTTTTAGGTAGTTGTCGTGGTACAAAATTGTCAAAAAGTTATAGATTATACGCGCCACAAAAGTATACTAGCTTGTAGCTAAGTGATCTATAATTTGTACGCAAGACTGTACCCGTGGAAACGTAACCCATACAGTATTCATATGCATGTATACTTTTCTATAAATTGTTGAACTTTAAACCGTTATTTATAAATAATTAGACGGTCAAAATTTTTTCTTATTTTTTTTAAACTCATAACAAATGCATTGAAAGACTGTCTGTTTTTGGAAAGTTTCTGACAGTTAGTTCTTTTTTTATAAATAAGAAACTGGTTCAGAACTACAGAGATCGTATACAATCAATGTTAATTATCCAATTTTTAATTGAATTTATCTCGGATTATATACGGTCGATAGACTTCAAATTTTCAGGGTGATTGTATTATAATGTCCTTAATAAGTATACAAAATTAAGAATTTTCTGTCGGTGTGCCTTAACCACGACAACTACCTTAAAGCATTTTTAACATCGTGGCAACAGACGCTAGTGAAAACTTGGCACCCTTTTAGATCTCAATTCTTTTTTGTAGGTAACTTGGTCCTACCCTACCACTATTTTCAAAAGTTAATGATAAAAATAAACGTTATTTTATAAAAAATACTTTTTTATGTTATCCTGATTTCAGAATAAAAATCTCAATTTTTTAACTTTCTGTCCCAAAATTTGGTATACTAGACCTTGCTATACTAATCGGGTACCGGCGAACAAAACAGACATACATTAATAGTGGGATGTCAGAAGTGCCAAAAAGGTATCGATATATATCGTATCGATATTTTTTTCAAGTATCGATATCGGTACCGATATATTTTTTTAAAAATATCGATATATCGGTACAATTTTAAAGAGAACATTGGCACTCGAAGAAATTTAGTATCAGAAGCGTAGCGTGCCTTGGCGGGGCCCCGTATAAAAATTTGTTTGGGGGCCCTTCCCCCGTTGAAGTAAATGACTTAAACGGGGAAATCCCGCAGCCCGCGATAACCGATGTAACTTTTGAACGCAATCTTTCCGCGGGAAAAAATTGCTTTTTTGACTTTTGTCATTTCTGAAATAAAAAAAAAAATTGGGAAGTTTTTATTAATTATTGCTTACGCATGTTGGGGGCCCCTGTGGCCCGGGGGCCCCGTATAATTGATACGGCATATACGGCGGTAGCTACGCCCCTGTTTAGTATACATATTGGCTAGCTTAATATAATCTCCAATAGCAATTAACGGACATTATTTCTGATAAATCAAGTAATAAATAATTATCTGAAATCAAAAACAACGATAAGATTTTTTTTTTGTTTATTAATAAAACGTCTAATACATTTTGAAGCAGATAATTTTAGAGATTAATCGAACAATTAATAAAGCCAGGGATGGCGAGCCTATGGCATGCGTGCCAGAGGTGACATTTGACAGAAAATTGTTGGTTCAGCGTGAACTGAGATGTAAATCCAAATAATAAAATTGCATGAATAGCTATTTTGACTGTTTATTATTCCGATAATATCGAAAAATCTGGTGAAAAAAAAACGTGGTTTACATGTGACTTATTCACTGTTGTTGTTTTTGGAACGCACTTAAAAGTATGTTCCAAAAACGTATGTAAAAACACATGTTTCTTTTTCAGTGGAGTTTTCGATATTTTCGGAATAATTAAACGGCCATAGTCAGTCACGATAGTACATACAAGTGTTGCTACTGGAAAAAAATATCGGTTTTCGATACTCGGAATTTTATATCGATATTGTAAATATCGATATATCAAATAAAAAATATCGATATATCGACATTTTTTCGACATCCCTAGTGAGTAGTCGAGCGGGTTGGAGTGGGTTGTGTACTGAGTCGGCAATCGTACTTGTCATGCTATAACAAGCCCGCGAACATCAATGTGGGTATTTGTAGTACCTACCTTTCACCCACACTCACCTCATTCGCGAATATCCCCCGCCATACACGTAATACTCTATAGTCTATACCTTCACTTAGTATTCCTTCATCAGTTCTTCTTCTCCTCTTCTTCTTATTCTTTATATACAAAAGCTTGAGCTTAATGCCCGTCCGTCCGTCGCCCCGCCGCCGTAAGGAGTCGTTACCAAGAGCGTTTTGATCATAGACTGATCGCTAAATGCTTA
Organism: Venustoraphidia nigricollis; assembly: GCA_034508555.1. Taxonomy (NCBI): domain Eukaryota; kingdom Metazoa; phylum Arthropoda; class Insecta; order Raphidioptera; family Raphidiidae; genus Venustoraphidia; species Venustoraphidia nigricollis. The sequence continues at coordinate 8,502,042 of JAVRKA010000006.1, forward strand.
CCTTATCGGATTTGGAAAAAGAGAACTTGCACGTCAGTTTTTTTTCATCGTAAAGTAAACATTTACGCTTCACATAATATATAAGATAAAAATTAAAAAAACCCGGGTCGCAGTGCCCAAACCCTACCGACAATATAGTGTATTTGCTAATACAGGCAGTGTGGTTTTATTATGTGAATCTAAGTTTTTGGGAAAAATAAAAAATTTAACACTTTAATACACCCCTTAAAATATTTTTGTTTTTAATTGCAATATTATTATCATCGGGCATCTACACCAAATTAAATAATAATAATAATGCGTTTAACGTCCGTTTCTCGACTTTGTCATAACAGACGCCAATCGCACCATTACTATTTTCCATCTACCACACTTCCCGTTATTTTTCTACATTCTACTTCAACTTATGTAATAGCAATGGGCGAATGAAGGAATTATAGGAAATTAGGATAAGGTAGGTACATAATTTTTGAACTAGTTTGATAGGCCATGGCCTCAAATAAGGAACCATCTCGATATTTATCTGGAATTATTTGAGGGAAACCATGGAAAACCTCAATCAAAATGGCCAGTATAGGAATTACCGTTTCTCGGTGAGAGGCAGTAGGAAAAAGTCCCAGCCACATCTGCCCCCGCCGAAATTCGAACCCGGACCTCCCGAATGCGAGTTTAGTGCTGTCACCACTACTCTACCCAGCTCGGTACACCAAATTAAATACACCTTTCAGTAAATAAATCACTATCTGAAAATTACAATTTTTTTTAAAATGTGTAAGTCCGGTCCTGTTGGGTTTATTAAAATTTTAGGGACACTTTTTAATTACCACTGAAAGGTTAAATTTCAATTTTGAAACGATTCTGACATTTTTTTCGAAAATTCGTATCCGTGGAAACTACGGTTTCTTAAAAAAGTTCGGTCCTGTCACGTCGATTTTATTAAAATATTAACAGCACATTTTAGTCGTTACCAAAGGGTTGAATTTCAATTTTGAACAGATTCTGATTTTTTTTTTGGTATTTATGCGGACCCTAAAACATTTTACAACTCCTGAAAACCCTCCTTAAAATAAAATAAATAAATAATTGATTACAAAATAGTATTCGCAATTCAAACTTTAAATTTGAGTCGTTGACACTTATACTTCACCATGTAATATAAGCGGCATAGATTTTATGTATAGTACTAGTATGCGTTACATTGTTTCATTGCTTTGCCACTCCATTAAGTGAACCGTACTATGTATTATATGTAACAGGTTAGTGAGTTTCGAATCACCAGCAATTTAAGTGTGTGTCGTAATTTTCTTTGACATTACAATAAGAACATCGAAGAAAATTAAGATTAGATAGATTGTTCTTCAATAATAATTACTTTATACATTCACATTATATTTCATCTATGTAAATAAACCGTAATATGTATAATAAAATAACTTTGCGAATATTATTCTCATTAAGATTTTGCACAATAAATTATATAAAACAAAAGGAAAACGGGATAAATAATCAGCTTATTTAGTGAATTCTTTGATAGCCAACGTTTCTGCGATAGTTATGCACAGAATTAGTTATGAAACGTTGCCATTAAAAATAAAATAAAAGTTAAATTTTCGTATTTGTTGGCCTTGCATATGTTGCTCATTTTTTTGAGCTTATTTAAAATCAGAATGAAATGATTTGGGTGTCAATTTGTTCAGAATTTACTGTTCTGGCCATATAATGCAAAAAAAATGTGCATCCTTAAAAAAATCTAATTATATATGCGTATAAAGAGTTATGTACAATAAAATGCGTGTTTTATAACTTGAGTTTTTATTCAATCGATTTTGCTTGTTTGTTTGAACATTAAAAGTGTCATAAAAGAACGATCAATAAAACCGTGCAACCTTTGAATTATTCTGTTTGTAAAGTTTTTATTAGTGTATTTGCCATATGGCAACATACACTATTGGCGTCGGTCGGATGGCGGGACCTAGGGGTCGGACCAAAATTTCTCGACGTTTCATAACCTCCTAAACACTTTGGCACCATTTTTAAAAATGTTTATATATATATGTATATATATATATATATATATATTTATATATATATATATATATATATATATATATATATATATAGGTATATATGTGTACGGGCAATAACTTTCGAAGGAGTTAATTTATTTTAACGAAATTTGGCACACATGTTGGAATCCATCACCGCACGAAGCCTATTTAAAATGGGCCCAATCGGGCCATTTTAGGGGTAGTTTTTAGGGGTTGAAAAATGTTTTTGGGCCCCAAAATACCGAAAAAATTCTCCGAATCGTTTCAAAATTGAAATTTAACCCTCCGGTAGTAATTAAAAAGTGTCCCTAAAATTTTTATAAAATCGGCCCGACAGGACCGAACTTACAAATTTTATGAAAACACTAGTTTGCAGATAGTGAGTTATTTACTGAAAGTTGCATATAATTTGGTATAGAGGTTCGATTGATAATAATATTGCAATTAAGAAAAAAATGTTATTTTAAGGGCTGCATTAAGGAGTAAAATTTTTTTTTACCCAAAAACCAACTTAAGTTCGCATAATAAAGCCACACTGCCTGTATCAGCAAATACACTATATTGTCGGCAGGGTTTTGGCACTGCGACCCGGGTTTTTTTTTTAATTTATTTTTGTTTTATTACTATACTTGAATTTTATGGCGACAGAATATGCAAAAAATCGTAAGTGCTAGTTTTTTTTTAAATTAGGCAATTCACATATTTCTAATCTAGTTTGGTCTAAAAAATGTAATAGCAGAAAAAGAATTTTCGAATAAATTTTTTTTGGAAAATTTATAGGAATAGGAATTCTTGGAAATTGGAAGGTCGAATATTTTAAAGTTTGGTGGAAATCATGACAATATTTTTGTATTATTGTTATTTAGAGACGTCCCACATTTTAATGTTTAATGAGTTTAAAATGCAAAATGTTGTTAGTTCCTTTAAAATAAGGATCTATAGCATAGAATTCAATTACGTCTCGTATATTTAAAAGAAATACGACACCGAGAAATAATTACCGGAGTTGGGGACGTTGGCGGAAGTGAAGAAAGGGGCGATAAAATACAGACTCTTCTCGAATGATACAAAAGGTCGTTTACGATGCAGGGGTGAACTAACGTCTTTGTTTCAAAATTAATTTTCAATTATTGGTTGTACATTTTTAAAAGCGATTTAAATTAATCAGTTTACCTATTTAGAATATGCAATTAACCAAAGTTAATTTTGCTTCGCTTTCTATTATTTTTATTTTCAGATATTCAATACGGTTTTTTTATCAGCAAAATGATAAGAAAATACTCGCAGTTTATTGCAAATAATATCAATATTCTACCTTTTGATTTCGTTAGCATTTATTATGACCTGCCATTAAAGTGTACAACCGTTGCCTCGCAATCATTTGACCGATCTGCCGAATGACGTGATCCCACACTACTATTCAACGGAACAAGGCAGCCTTTACATCTACTAACTTTGTATGAAACACAGATAATAAGGTAATCTGCCCACTACAGAATAATAGGTGATTTATATACTTACAAAACAAGTAATGATCATAGTAAATAATTGAAAAGAATGGTTAAAAAATTCCACCAACCTCATTACATTTCTCAGCTCTATTTAAGCAAGGGTTGATTTCAAGGTTGAAATATTACAAACTCGTTACATGGCATTCGCGGCCTGCTTGATAGACATTTGCCTATTATTCAAACAGCTGTCGAGTCAACCATTGATATAATTGGAGACATTTTTTATAGCATAATGTACTATGCTGCCAACTGTTATTATTAACCGAGCTGGGTAGAGTAGTGGTGACAGCACTAATCTCGCATTCGGGAGGTTCGAGTTCGAATTCCGGCGGGGGCAGATGTGGCTGGGACTTTTTCCTACTGTCTCTCGCCGAGAAACGGTAATTCCTGTACCGGTCATCTTGATTGAGGTTTTCCATGGTTTCCCTCAAATAATTCCAAATAAATATCGAGATGGTTCCTTATTTGAGGCCATGGCCGATTACCTATCAAACTCCTAGTTCAAAAATTACCTACCTTATCCTAATTTCCTATAATTCCTTCATTCGCCCATTGCTATTACATAAGTTGAAGTTTTAAAACTGTAGAAAAATAACGGGAAGTGTGGTAGATGGAAAATAGTAATGGTGCGAATGGCGTCTGTTATGACATAAAGTCGAGAAACGGACGTTAAACGCATTATTATTATTATTATTATTAACTGTTATAGTTAGCATTTTGAGCATGGACAAAACTGAACCAAGGTCAGAACCATCCATATATTATTTTTTTCATTTAGAAATAGTCCGGGCCTGTACAAATGCCCTGGTAAAGTTTTCTTAGTTTAGCGATGTCGAAGTGAACGCAACACGCGCACCCGGCCTCAGAAAGCTCGTCGGTCGCGACTGTTTGACTGAGACACGTCCTCTTCTTCTTCTTCTCTGCAATCCTCATCCTTTCCGATCTTCCCGGTCCCGGTATCGCCCGTCACCCATCTCCCGTCCGTTCCCGACAAGGCCGACTTGCTTCGCTTCGTGTTGCTCTGCTCTCCTCGATCTGCGTCGTCCGGGGGACGACTGCGTCACCTCCTGGTTGATGTACAATTAAAATCCGTTCCCCCTCAGCTTTTTCAAACATTAATTTTCTCTTGTACACGCAGTGAGTGTAGACGAAGAAGGCAGTGTCCTCAAGCTTACGGTGACCTATTTGAAAAATGAACAGTGTTGGATCACTTTCACACAGCGTGTGCTGAGACCCAGCGGTAAGAGGCGAGGTAGGCAAAAGACATATTGTGCGTGTGATCTTTTTTAGCTTTGTCTCGCTTAAATCATCCGCACGTTTCAATTTTTGGCTGGTGCCAACTATACGAGGCTAAAAGACGCTATTGCAAGAGTGCCGCTGTCAATTGATTACTCTAATTTTAGGAAATACTTTGAAGATTTAAAAAACTTTTCCGAAAAAGTAAATCACTTTAGGTTTGTGATGGAACAGTTTTGTGAAATAAGTGCTGTAAGTCATAACCATTTTATTAATGAATGTGTATTTCTTTAACAAATATTAAAATCAATGTAAGCTTCCAAAAAAATTGTTGTAATTAAGTAGTGACTACATTGTTGCGTTTTTACAATTTCTAGTCACAATATTCTTATAGTATTTTTTGTCATGTTAAATAATTACTACCTACTAATAATCCTGTCCTTTTCATTTTATTCTGTTGTGGATTGTTCGGGTCCAAAGTAAGACAACATAATATGTAAGTAAGAAAGTAATTCAATAAGAAATAAATTCGCCTGCAAAATTTTATTTTTTCAGATCAGGCACTGCTGCGTTAGTTTGTTTACTACTTGACACGAATTTGTTCAAGCCATTTTTTTCGCAACAAACCGATTGATTAAATAGAGCTATGTACTTGTGTGGAATTTTATTCGCATTTTTATTATACAGCACGCAAATATGAGTTCCGTTCAAATTGACGTCTGGTTTTGTTTTTTATAATAAACATATTCGGACACGACCGAGCTAGGTAGAGTAGTGGTGACAGAAGTAAACTCGCATTCGGGAGGTACGGGTTCGAATCCCGGCGGGGGCAGATGTGTCTGGGACTTTTTCCTACTGCCTCTCGCCGAGAAACGGTAATTCCTGTACCAGCCATCTTGATTGATGTTTTCCATGGTTTCTCTCAATTAATTCAAGATAAATATCGAGATAGTTCCTTATTTGGGACCATGGCCTATTACCTATCAAACTTCTAATTCAAAAACTACCTACCTTATCCTAATTTCCTAAAATTCCTTCATTCGCCCATTGCTATTACATAAATTGAAGTAGAATGTAGAAAAATAACGGGAAGTGTGGTAGATGGAAAATAGTAATGGTGCGAATGGCGTCTGTTATGACATAAAGTCGAGAAACGGACGTTAAACGCATTATTATTATTGTGAAGGAAATATTCCTTAAAAAATTTTGCATCCACAAGCACCCAAACTTCGGGTTCGTCACCGTCATACTAGGGATACTTGTGGAGCAAGTTGTAACTATAACCGCGTCTCAAACCATGAAATGGGCGATTACAGTGAGTTTGGGTCGTGCGCACGGAGTACACGGAGCGACCCAATAATAATAATTATTATTATTTTTAATTTATATTTTTTATATTTAATTATTATTATTATTATTATATTACATATTCGGAAACGCCGAACGCCTAGGTACAGTAAGTTAGATAATAGTGATCTGTTATCTGACAGGTCACCTTCAGTTAGGTGTAGGTGCAGTCTCTCTCTCCCTTAACATTTGGCCCTCTTGCACTCTTTTCCCTTTACGGCAGTACAGTGCTCCATAACACATTTCCACCCGGTTTGTATACGAGAACGAATTTTCTCTTTTGTCTCGGATAATTTTCGTTTTAATTCCATTCCATCTCAGTCTGGAGAACGCAATAGGTGTATATTGTGAGGAAGAGAGTAGAGTGGAAAAGGTTGTCGGTCTTTTCTCCCCCTTTTGCTTTTAAAACTTCGAGTCAGTACCTACAGTTACTACAGTGGTAGTAACCCACGTCTCTAAAAAAGGGTTGGTATGGATATTATGATGAGAAGGAAAAAGAGGGTGGAAAACTCCCTCTTAACTCACTCACACAGACACAACAAATTCCATTTTAAAATATATAATGTTATGCGTTCTCTAAGAGGTTTGGGGGAGTGAGAACTTGGGGCTCGCAGCTGGAGAACAGAGGAAAGTTACCGATTTTATTATGTATTTTGAAATGTTTTCACTCAGATATTCTGAGATCTGCTAAAACGGTTTTTATACTACATGTTTATTTTGAAAAGTTTCTTTGAAAGATTAGTTTCCGAACAAACGTCAGAACCTTGCATTTAATTAAGAATTAAAATTTTAATTCAGTCACATACTCTGAGATCTGGTAAAGTAAGTAAGTAAGTAAGTAAATTTATTGATCATCGGTGGACAAGCCCACATAGATAACGTCAAGAAATAGGTACATAAAATATAGTATTAAAATATGAAACAAATATGATATCATAAAATAAAATAGTTAAAGTTTGTTAAAATTAATATTAAAAAATTCCTCAGTGGAATACAAGCACTCTTTTATACAAAAGTCTTTTATTTTTTTCTTAAAATCTTTAAAAGTTAATTGTTGTAGTGTAAGAGGCAAAGCATTAAAAAATTTATATCTTATACAAATATAGCTTCTGTCAGTTGTTGTTCATACCAAATACAGTGGACCCCCGGTAATCCGACCTCGATCTAATCCGGCACCCCCTGTAATCCGACATGGTCTATTATTTATTATTGAATATTTTTTTACAATCTTCGCTAATGCATGATTGAACAAGTTAAGAGTACATAGGTATATATAACATATAGAATCTTATCATTGGATCTGTAATTTGTCGGATTACAAGGTACTCTTTTATAAGAAATTCCGGACTATAAGGGGTCTTAGGCAGTACTCCATAATCTGACAAATTCGATAGTTCGACACTACCCTGCAAAATGTTTGTCGGATTACCGGGGGTCCACTGTAATTGTTTTGCAAAGAACGTCAGAATTTACAATAAGTTAAAAATTTAAAACAAACTTTAACCGCAGCTTCTCCTCTAACAGCAAGGAATCAATTTTTTAAAAATTTTATCTATTATAAACATTCCTTTTACTAATACGCATAATTTACCGCAATATAATTTAATCTCATGTCACGTACGCGCTGTTGTCGGTAGAGTTGGGTAACTCAGATCTAAACCGGTTCAAAGAGCCGACTCCGACAGAAGATCCACGAGAGCCGACTCACTTTTTTTTTAACACACAGAAGCACATTTTACACTTACGTATCAGTTCTCGCTTTGATGCATCTGCCAGCTCAAATGACTCATGCATCACATGTTTGGCTATGCATTCTTGATTCTATACAGGTCGTGATATGATTGACTGAACTAGGTAACTCAGTGGCAGACTGCAGTAATATGTTCAGAACTCGGCTCTTTTTGAACCGGTTCAGTGAGCCGGCTCACATACGGGATCCAGATGCAAATATGCAGATCACTAAAAAGACCCGTTTTTCCCATCTCTAGTTGTCCGTCTGTGTAAGCCATACAGGTCACTTGCTAGATGTCAACGCAATGATGAAGTAAGAATTGTTTCGGTTAAAACCGTTGTCGCAAGCGAAGTCACGAATAAATGCTAGAATTGCGTTTAGGCATTTTTCCTCTCTTCAAGCGTATCACATAATGCATAGAAATGGAAAAAATAAACTACATGCGCGCGTTGGTTTCGACCATCTAAGCGAAAAAGCTTAATGTACTGAAAATATCTACAAAGAGAACCTTTTTACTGTAAAGAGAATTTCTTTATTTCGTTTTTAGTTTGTTGTTTGTTGGATAATAATATTGTAAAAAAATTACTCTGACCTAAAATTCTTTTGTTAAAATATTTAATTTAGAAAATTTCAAAATACAGCGGTTTTTGAAACCATGACGTCTCTGTACTTTTTTACACATGGTTCTACAACTTTGATCCGTAACTTTGAAAAAATACAATTTAGAGGTTCGAGCTATAAAAAATTAAAATGATACTAAAAATAAGTTTCTTGATCGCACTGTATGAAATAATTTATACATAGAAATAAAGCACTATCTTATATAACTTTTCTTCTTTGAACTTTCGCTGAAAACGCCTTCATGGCTCAACAACAAAATTTAGTTACGTAAATTATAAGAATGCAAATTTGAATTAACCGCGAATAGAGTCGACGCGACGTAGAGAAAGGAACTCTTCAGTAATCATGTACGAGTGGTTATGCACGGTTTCTGAAAATTCAGTAATTCTCAATTTAAAATTTTAAAAACCAACACCATGCCACATCAATTCATCTAACGGAAAAGAATCACGCTTAGTAACATTGAATCTTGAAGTAAATTACTATAAATATTTTTTTTTTATTTTTTAACGGGAAATTGGACAATTCAATTTTAATATAGTAAAACTAAATTAAAAAATTGCGACGTTTCGTTAAATCTTTTTAACTTCTTCGGGCAGAACTGAAATGATTAAAAATACAAATTAGTTAATGAAATAATTACATTTTTTTTTAATAGAATTGAAATAATACCTTTAACTAGTTAACCATAACATTAATAAAATAACTATAAATAATGTTCTACCAAGGGTTGCTAGAATGAGAATATAGATTTTCGTAGAAAATGTCTGATTTATTATGAGAAAACTTTCTGGATTTTGTGTTTATCGGACAATATTTAAGCACGCGTTTCCTAATGAAATTTTTATGAGATAATTTTAAATCAAGAAGAAATCTTTCGAGAATTCGAAAACTGTGAAAAATATAATACCTGGTAATTAAGCGTTATATTTCTATTAATAAATAATACGCCCTTTAAAAGTGCATCATTGCATACCTACTTGTTGTCGGAGAGGATAATTGACCTTTTCATGCCAATGCAATAACATATGTGTTTCCGTCCCTTGGGAAATATTTTTCGGCTCGAAAGTGACGCCATCCTACGTGATAATTCCAATCTATATCTGACAGTTCTCCTAGCTTACAATATTCATTTACGGTGTTTTTTTAAAAATACGAAATTGGCGATTGCGTTTCGAGCGATTGCCGCCTTGTTACGCTCTGGCGATCATACGCCACCCTCGTTCACAATCGCCAATTTTTTGCCCTTGTAACATAATGTACTATTTTTTCATCATATTGGTGAAAATTTCGAGCACGTAAAATTTTCGCCTGTATTCAGAACTTATTTTTTTCAAAGTCAATAACCCTTGATACTATTTTTACCCATTTGGTTTCTAACATTTGTAGAAAAGAGATTTGACTTTTGAAACCTGGCCAGCGCTTTCGTTTTCTCTACAACAAACAAGTCGGAAATGTTTGCATGATGTGCTGAATATTATATGGTGATTGAGAGTAAAGAAACATGTAAATACGCTCATAAAATGTCATTCATATTCACAGCTTTAAGCAAAGCAGCAACCAAAGTTGTGATTCAATTTTTTTAATGACATTTATGAATGATGTCTTTGATGTATTTCTCGAAACGCTCCCCTTACTTCCTATGACTGGAGAGATATCAATAAAAAATTGTATTAAAATACCTGTTTTCTTTATGCCTTAAAATTGTTATATTAGACATTTTTTACTTGATATCGGATATTTGTTTATTTTTTTATAAAATGATAAAATTAAACGGTTTTTGGTATGTTAAAAGATATTTGAATGGTTATTTCTATTTTTACAAGGAACCCAGAACAACAAAGAGAAGAAAATCGAATGGATTATGCAGACCCCACATGCATCAAAGAAAACCACGAAACGCAGGCTTAGAATGCAACAAGAGGGATATAGCTATAATTAAAGAATTGACAATGCGACGTGGCCTGCACAAAATCGTATGTAAACCACATTTTTTCTTATAGTACAAAAGTCTACTGGACAACATTGTAAAAATTTTATTATTTAATATATATACGTAGATTTACCAGATAATAATATTATGAAAGACATAAAGATGGTGTCAAACAAATTATTTTTTTTTGTAGCTTTTTAATGTCAGTATCTCGAGTACGGCTTAACATTGCTTGGTAAAATATGTTAAAGATTTAGCATCAAATTATATTTATAATTTTCATTGGCTGCTTTATTTAAAATGAAAAATCAGCCAAAGGTTTTTGTTGACCTAAATCCCGTATCCAAAAATACATGCCGAATATATTTGTTAACCCCTAAGTAATATCCAGCTTTAATAAAATTTGCATTTCTTATCAGTTAACTAAACGTGTAAAATAAAAAAGGCACTTTTTTGCTGCCTTGAAATACTATGCTCCCTAGTAAACGTTTTCTGTGCTGTTGATGTGACTTATATTACTGTTAGATATATTATTAGAACAAAAAAAAAAAAAAGCATCTGTGTAACTTTCCTGTTACCGGTATTAATTTTCGGTTTTATTCATCTAAAGCTCATCATTTTTGTTAATCGGATTATGTGCTGGGCCCATTCATAGAGCTGAACAACAAGACTGGGCAGTCGACCGAAAAATGTGTCCGCCTAGAAGACAAAGATAGCGTGAACGTACGGTCAATATCTGTCTATAGACTTATGACCGCACGTACTGTCTATCTCTCTCATTATGGCTGACCACTTTTAACAAACTGGTGAACATACGGATAGTTCAGTCCAGTTGTGTAGGTCTATGGTCTCATTTACGTCAGGTAGTCGAGGCTCTACTGTATTAAAATGACAAATGGTTACGGATGGATTGGAAATAAAAGCATATTGAAATTTAAAACATGTTATAAGTGCGTTTTTTACACAGTTTACTGTACTGTGCTTGCAAGTTGAAAGATCAAAGATATGATTTTAATTACAATAACAAAAGCGGAATGTATGTTTTCCAGAAAAAAGATGATAAAAAGTTTGATAGTCTGTAACAAAGAAAAAGTATATATCTCTATATCATACATACATATTATTTACATAAAACTGCGTCTGACGACACCTAATGCCCGATTTCACCAGTCTTGAATCGATGGTGACACTACAAAGGAACTGAATTTCGAAAAGAAAAGAAAAAACAAAATACTTTTTATAGAATAAAATAAAAAATACTTTTGGTGAGACCCTGGAATGATTCTTAATTCGTTCCTGAGTGAAATAATTCTTTTAAGGCTGTCGGAACGCTCTGAATTTAAGCCAAAAATAGGGCTTCGGCTGATAGCTGATTGTAGACTTATTCGTTATTTTAAATTATTGTTTTTAAATGAATGACAAGATGACCTCACTGCAAACATATCAACAAAGATTCTAAACTATAAAGTAAGTGGCTTGATAAATTTTAATATATATTGTAAATTAAAAGCCTAATTATACATACTAATTGTATCCTATTTTAATTAAAGCTTGCCTGAAGAAGTAGGAAACTAACCTACGAAACGTAGTAAATTTAGAAAACTTAGAATTTTCATCTATTTGTGTCCAATTATCCACGATCCATAAACAATTATTCGTCAACATTTTGCAAAAATTATTTATATATAAAGACGATAAAGGACAAATCTAGGTCTCTAATGGATTATTTTTGTAATTTATGTACGATTTACTAGAAAAAAGTTCGCATTAATTGTGCCAAAAAACATACACTTTCAATGTCACACTACGATCTTATTCGAACTTATTTCACAAAATTGTTCCATCACAAACCCAAAGTGACTCTTCCTTTTCCGGAAAAGTTTTTTAAATCTTCAAAATATTTCCAAAATTTAGAGTAATCTAGATTTATCTTCCTTATAAAGAAAGATTTTTTGCAGAATGTTGACGAATAAGTCTACAATCAGTCGACAGCCGAGGCTCTATTTTTGGCTTAAATTCAGAGCGTTCTGACAGCTTTAAATATTACAAAACTCTGTCAAGGACAAACAGTACATGAGCTATTAGAACAACTCAAAATCTAAAGCTGGTGTTACGATATAAATTACGCAAACGCTCTATAATAATAAGAATATATTCTATTCTAGCGTCACATCTAGCTCTGGGTTACGAAACTGGTCATATAGGAAAACAGAGCCTGCTCAACGACGACCAACACGCGACGATTTAAGGGTGGAATGAGAAATTGAGAGAGGGTGTCCACACAACGGACTAGTCAAGCCACCCCGGTATTGTGCGGAGGAGGGTAGACGAACGACCGCTCTGTACGTGCCAGAAAAGAGGGATGTTTTACTTTACTTTCTCCGCGTGCTAAGATGGCCGCCAATCAGCTTTTCCGTCTCTCTACCCCTCGCCAGCATCGTGCCGCTTTGCCGGCGCGACGCCGACATTTATGAATCTAAAGGTTAGCGATTTGATATTTTAAAAATATTAATAACATTGGATTTTTTATAAAAACAGTTTTATTACTTTTAATTTTTTTACGTAATATGACGAACTTAATGTCGATGTACTTAATTTTTAATGGGCGTTCCATTACTTTTGTGTGCGTTTCTGAAAACATCATGATCCTTAAATTTTATGAAGTTGGAATCGTAGGGAATTGGACAGTTTATGAAAAGAATTAACTTTGCTTAAATTGAACGTTTCGTTGCTAATTGCAACTTCCTCAGCAACTTATTCTTATAATTCTATTGTTAATTTTGTTGATATTATTATCATATTGTGATAAATTTCCTTCTCTTTCAATTTTATAAATAATTTAAAAAAAATATAAACAGTTTTTTTAATACAAACAAAAAACTTTTGTATTAAAAAACTGTTTATATTTTTTAAAAAATTATTTATAAAATTGAAAGAGAAGAAAATTTATCACAATATAATAATAATATCAACAAAATTAACAATAGAATTATAAGAATAAGTTGCTGAGGAAGTTGTAATTAGCAACGAAACGTTCAACTTAATCAAAGTTAATTCTTTTCATAAACTGTCCAATTCCCTACGATTCCAACTTCATTAAAATTATGGGCACGAATTTACCAACCTTAAATTTTATTTATCTTTTTGCTATTTTAATACGGATATCTAAAAGAGTTACCTAAATGTAAAAAAAATTAGCTAAAACGTTGCGTCTGCTGTATGCGAAAAATAAGAGATAACGATTCATGTTGAACAAAATATTGAAGGAAATGTTAAGTAATTATTGTTGCCATGTTTTCTTGAATAAAGAAATCTGTATGCGCAGACTTAATTGAAAAATATATGAATAGGAAAATCGGCTTCGTACATCAACTTTCGGTGTATTATATCTATGACTAAAAGTCTAAACTGCTTATGTTTCATACTTGTGGAAGCGTCTAAATCAAATCATTTCTAAACAAAATTTATCCAATATACCATACCTACGAAAATATTAAAAAACCGCATAAGACAGTCAAAATAAATAAATTACGAATATACAGACTTTGATGAGGCTATCTTCAAAAATAATTAGGAACAGGCCTGGAATTATTGGCTAATAAGTAGGTACTATATAAATAGTTTATTTTTAATTTCTCGTAAATAAAGATATTAGAAGTTATATTAGTGTAATCTTTGTTCCACAAACTTTCGAAGAAACTGACTAGTTTCGAATGTTTTTTTTTAAGTATAACGCACTTCTGACCACTAAAAATCAGTAATTTTCTTATATTCATTATCGTAATTAAAAAATTTCCTTGTTCTTAGAATTTTTTTATAAGAATGCCTTTACCTGCTCAAAAAAACACACCAAAAATATTATGAAAAACCATACACCAACATCCCGAAGTGATTCACGCAGCACATTCTTTTTGTCATTTTAAAGAGAAACAGAGAACCGAATCATTACTAAATTCGATTAATATGGCAGTATACTCTTAATTTTCCAAAAATTCAACTTAAGCGGTTTTCCCACTAGGGTTTAGATATATTCATACATACATTGTACACATGTGAATGTATTAGGCGTATTTATATGCATATGTGAGATATTTACTTTAGATCGTATTCCTGTAACAATATGACGTCAGTAGAGGAAATGTATAATTATTTGCGTTCTTTGTCTTCATCTTTTCTTATGAAAATGTGCGTTTTGAGTTTGCTTTAAAATTGTTTTTCTTTTTTCCAAGGATTCAAACCTTAACTATTTTATTAACGGAAATCACTATTATAGCAAAAAAAAACTAATAAATCATGTAAAATGGTTAAAACCAGTTTTCAATAAAGTTTTTATTTTTGTGTGAACCTCGCTCATATAAGCTTGCGGGGGAAGTGAAACTTCTATAAAGTTATGAGCTTGATTAAATTGAAGCGTTATCCATTTTGCGTTTTTAAGGTTACAGAACATTTCAAAAATCTAAACAAACTTCCCTTCAAAAATAGGCAAGTTAAATAAAAATTATAAAATTGCTCTTCATTAGGTTACTGTAATAATATTTGATTCTCTTCTTAAATGAAGCGCTTCTAAAATACAATTTATTATTTATTAATAATATTTGTCACATCCCCACAATAGAATATACGAATAAGTAATCTAATAAAATAATCTAATATAACAATATCTAACACATGAATAATAAAAATAATTGTTAGTATTTGTTTTGTTCAATAATGTAATCACTGAAAAGAAGTTTGGATAAAGATGAAATAAAATATTTCGAAACGTTGACTACAAGCGAAACGTTGGCAAAGCAAAGTGGGGAATCTACGTAGTAAGAAAAGTGGAAAAAGTGATAGTATACCGACTTGATTTGTAATTTCAGGAGTAATCGCAAACGGTATGAACGGTGCGTCTCGACTAACGACCAACAACTAAATGGCTATATTCATAGCACAACCCCTTGTTAGAAAACTTAGGCCCGTTTGACCTGATACTCGTTTGTGGGTTACTATATATTCTCTAAGCGACACTACTCTACTAGAGATGGGAAAAACGGGTCTTTTTAGTGATCTGCATCTTTGCATCTGGATCTCGTATGTGAGCCGGCTCACTGAACCGGTTCAAAAAGAGCCGAGTTCTGAATATGTTACTGCAGTCTGCCACTGAGTTACCTAGTTCAGTCAACAATATCACGACCTGTATAGAATCAAGAATGCATAGCCAAACATGTGATGCATGAGTCATTTGAGCTGACAGATGCATCAAAGCAAGAACTGATACGTAAGTGTAAAATGTGCTTCTGTGTGTTAAGTGTTTCACTGAGTTATGCGGATCCGTTGATCCGTCGGCTCAAAAAAAAGTGAGTCGGCTCTCACGGATCTCCTGTCGGAGTCGGCTCTTTGAACCGGTTCAGATCTGAGTTACCCAACTGCATACTCTACAAACAGTGGAGATGTTGCATTTTCAATTCAGAGAACACTTCTTCCTATTTCGTTCTGTACCGCGGCCAATATAATATGTATATATACCTATCTATATAAAATATAATATAAAGTACATAGAAATTTATTCTAAAATGTTTTGTTATATTGCTGCACGGAATGCGAAAATGAATTAAAGTTAGTATACTGAAGACAATATATTGCCGGCACGCTATACCGCCCCCTCGTGCTCCGCTCTCACGCCCTGAGACCACCTCGCTCTCAGACACCCTTATACGACGCTTTGATTAAAAAGTTAATGAAACACTGTACCAGAGATTCTCCTCTTTGCAGCGCGATGACTTGAGAGCACGGTGTTTGAAAAAATAGTTACTTGACAAGCGCGATACGTGGTTGAAGTAAAACATGTAAGCAATACGTATATTGTTAGGCTTATATTTTTTTTACATGTGCAGATTCAGATAAATACACAGGCAAAAAATTATGAAAATTGAAAAATCGCTCTAGGAATCTTTAAAACTATACAAATTACAGACTAAGATACGATTTTATTATTATTATTTTTTTTAAATTAACTAACGGAACGTAAAAAGTACTATTCAAACAATGTCACTATCGGAACTCGTTCCGAATCTTTCACTATCGCGGAGGCTAAGTTATCATTTATTCTACTGTAGAATAAATGATAATTCGACAATGGGTGTTTGATAATATTATAGCAAATAAATAAATTTAAACTCTGTTGTATTACATTTAAAACGATATTACCCTTAGATAAACTCCTAATAATTATGTTTTGAAATAACCGTAATTATGTTTCGATGATTAATTAATCACTATTAGTTCAAGTTCCCACCGTACAAAAATCTACTGGAACAATTTTTTTAAAATTATTTTTTATAGGAAACTGGATCACGGGTAATTGGAATAATGAAAATTAATCAATTTAAACACTCATTGATTGCACCGTTTAAATTGATTTATTTTCATTATTCCAATTACCCGTGATCCTGTTTTCTAATATAACATATATCTGGAATTGAACTTTAAAGATGAATGATTTTTTATGTTCAGTATACTTTACTAGGTATGTAAGAAAATTTGCAAATGGGGATACGAGTAAAAAAGAATGTCCGCCACTGATTTGATGTTCTTCATCTCTATTAAACATTTTTATAGTATTGTTCAGTAGACTTTTTTATGGTGGGAACTCAGACAATATGATAAAAATAATATAGCAACCGAAATACGAAATTTATGAAAATTGTGCTGAAAATTTGCTTGCATATTTAAAACTTTCATTTCGTTTAGAAAATAGGGAACGGAAAACTTTAAATGTTGCAGCAAAAGAGGAAAATTGCAAAAACATCGAATTGAAGACGTTTTTACTGTAGCGTCACAATGCCACAAAAAATAATAAAAATTACTTTTTGTCACAATTACGATACAAAAAATAAATGACATATGGTTAAAATGTGTTTTTTACTACAAAACATGTTCAATATAAAAGAGTTTTTTGCTGTTAATAATATATAAAAGTGAAGCATTTTTTTATAGTTTACGTAACAAATTTAATGAAATAACGAATTTCCTGACTGTTATTGTTGTTTTTTTTGTGAAACAACATCAATAATTTACAGTTTCGACCACATTGTTTTATTTTGGTTTTCTATACGCTACAGTTAAGAAACCAACATGTCAAATTCAGTTTTAGAATCTCGTTGTGATCAGACGAATAAAATAAATAAAATACAGCAAGACCTCGCTTAACGCGGGAGATACGTTCCAATAAGTTCCTACCCTATACGGAACGGCACTAAACGAGGCCATCTTAATAGATATATAATAGCCATAAGTGAAACAGAACCGATAATAAGAAAATTTATTTTTTTTTGTTTAATTTTGTAACATTTACTGTTAAATACTTTTCTATCACATTAATTATAGATTTATTTATCGCTAATATCGGTTTTTATTTGTAAAACATTTATAAAAATCAAATTAAAGTTCAAGTAAGTTATGTTTGTGATGAGGATGGCTCCTCATTTGACACGTTTTGTTTTTTAATTTAACCTATACTATAATTTTTGACCACGACCTTTTGGATGTGATGTCTAATCTTCGCATTGTCAGCAGTATCAGAGTCGCATATCATTTCTAAACAACGAACACGTGTTCTACATAATATGACCGGACTTCCTATGATATATGTTACAGTCAAGGCGATCTCTAATGTTACAGTAATAATTTGCATGAAACGATACAGAATTTTAAAAAATATTTATATAGAAAAAGGACAGATCGATTAGATGTCACTATCGCTTAATTAATATTTGTCTCGTTTTGGATTTGTCCTGCCTCGGTCTGGAACCGTCTCGTTAAAATGTCTTATGTCGTTTATATTTAATTCAGAAATATCCATGATTTGGACACAGCAATTATGATTTAAATATTTTCAGTAAGTACGGCTAATATTTGCAAAACGCAAGAAATCATGAAAAGGATTGCGATTTATGAAAAAATGTTTTTAAAATGCTCAAATTAATGTGTCTTAGAAAAAAGAACGCTGAATCGAACGAGCCTAAGCGCAAATGTGTTGAAATAACTTAAAACGGTTAAATCAATTGAGATTTTGAAATCGCTCTATTTATGAGACGTAATATAGTATGGACAACCGTGTAGGTCAAAAAATAATAAATATATTTTCTTAACTATTACATTAAATGAACGTACCATGTTTTATAACTAAATAAATAAAAGTCCGAAGGAAAATGAATGAAAGATTTGAGCAAAGATCTTAACTGTAACATAAGTTGTATACAACCATTTGAGAGCACGATAGGAACTATATAGAACTAGATATCACCATACTTCACGCAAGGGAAACGACTCCGAACCTGGAATTAAAATTGCTCCCGGCCAAAGATAAAACTTTGTTCCGCTAAAATTTACCTCTTCTCTATAGGTATATAGATAATAGAGTCAATTTATTTTACTAAGGGCTGAAATATCCATCTTCAAATAAACTTGATAAATTAAACATAAGGCGTGATCATAATTTGGGAACTAACACTGTAGATCAGAATTCTAGCTACTGATATATTCATTGAATTTAACAGATAATCTAATAAAAAATAAAAAATCAGTGACGGATTAATTCATTTTTTGTTGTCAATATCTCGAATACGGCTCAACGCACTTGATGAAATTTATACAGATTATAGAGAAGTAACAATTCTTAAATTTGCAATTATCAATGTCTGTCTCGCTAATATTTTTTTGCATACCTGGCAGATCTCTCTGCATGCGGAATTCTTTTTTGTAACTTAGATTTTTTTTTTATTTTATGTATTGGCTTGACACGGGCCGTTGGACAATAGCGAAACTTGTCAACCAAAGTTTCAAGGTAATAAAAATGGGCCAATAAAATTGTATATAATATGATGTATGAAATTTGTTTTTCATTTATTTTTCATGTGTGGAATTTAGCACAGAAAAAATCTCTAACGAGATTCTTCAACTAAGCGCGCTTTGCGAAATTTTTAAAAATTATATATATAATATATTACACTATATTATATTATATTCCATATAATATATTATTCAGACATTACTGTACAGTTAATCTCCTAATTTCAATTCTTTCACTCAGGTAGCAAGGAGTTTCGCAGGTAGTTGGGAAGCATAATTTTTACTATTGGTATTATGTCGATGGTTATCGAAATTACCTGAATCATTTGCACTTTTGTGAATTATGTTTAAAGGTTCTCAGGTAGTTTATTTAAATTTAATTTTTACTACTATGTCTATGGTCATCTATGGTTATCGAAATTACCTGATTCAATGGTACTTTTTAAGAACTGTACTTTAATTTATAAGTCCAATCACTTCAGTATTACATTAGTTATGTTCTGTGTAGATTAGTGGTAAAATTGTTGTCATTTAATTATTTATGTGACTTTGTGTATAATAATATTTAAATAAGTAATAATAAGTATTACTTAAGTTGTGGTTATAATAAAATTATTTACACTAAAATGAGTAAAAGAAAATATCAACCTATAATTGATTTAGTTTCAAGTGATAATGCATTGGACTGTTATATGTATTCGCATTTTTGTAATCCAGCGAAAAAGAGAAGAAGACGCCAAGTGTTTTGGAATCTAATCTCAATCAACCAACAAATGATTTAGACTCGAATAACAATGAATTCCACAGTAATTTAAAATTGGACTCAAAAATATTGGAATCTGACCTTTTCCTCTCAGACGACAGTGGATGTGATATAATATATGATGGAAGTATCTTAAATTTTCAATTAGAAATTAATATCAATCAACCAAGAATAGATGTGGGCTCATGTAACGACGAATGCAACAGAGCCTTGTATTCTGAATTTTCAAATATAGAAACTGACCTTTACCTCTCAAACGACAGTCAAAGTTATTCATCATCTTCGGAAGAACAATCTTCGAATGAGAACCATCCTCTAGACAGACTAAGAAACAATGAAAGTAACTCGCCATCTTCGGAAGAACAATCTTTGTAGGAGAACCAGCCTCCGGGTGGACTAGGGAAAAATTACGATTATAACTGTAATTTGAAATTGGAATATTTGAATCGAGCGGGAAACATGAAAAAGTCGCTAAGTATATTGGAATCAGATCTCTTCATCTCAGACAACAGTGGAAGTGACTTATCGGCAGAAGAATCTTTTGAATTTTTAAATATGGAGAAAATACTGGAATCTGATCTTTACCTCTCAAACGACAGTCATGCCAATTCATCATCTTCGGAAGAACAATTTTCGAACGAGAACCAGCCTTCAGGTGCACTAGGAAAAAATTACGATCACAACTGTAATTTGAAATTGGAATATTTGAATCGAGCGGGAAACAAGAAAAAATCGCTAAGTATAATGGAATCAGGTCTCTTCATCTCAGACAATAGTGGAAGTGATTTATCGGCAGAAGAATATTCGGATCACCTCTTGGACGACAATGACAGTAACTCGTCATATTCGGAGAAAATACATTCTTCAGGTGGATGAGGAAATAATTACGAATGAAATAGTAATTTAAAATTGAACGCCAAACACATCTGAGTTCTTCTTCTCAGACAGTGGTGGTAACTCCTCCTTGTGAGCAAAATATACGCAGGAATTTGGGATCACCGGAAGAACGTGAAGTGTCATCAAGAACTTCCAGCAACGAGGAACCATCTCATGGATGATGATGATGATGATGTAGACAGAGCGCATCAAACGGAATCATGGAACCCGAATTATGAGTAGAAAATGTTGTAATAGCTTATATTGTGTTTCTATATTTGTTTATAATTATAGGCTCTATGATATATTGAAAAATAAAAAAAATAAATTGTAATTTGTAACCTAATTTTTTTGTCCTTACCACAGTTGTTTGTTTTTAAGAAAATGTTTGGCCATTTGTGATTTCTGAGCTAAGCATTATAGTGGTAGTGGCTAAATCATAAGAAATGTACAAAAATGGGTACAAGCATCGTTGTGATTAATAACTAGCATCTCTAAGAGAAAAAAACTATTTTCTTTTTATAAAACCATTTTCCTGTAGTTTTCTTAGATCTCTTCACTAAAGGTACATATGTATAAATATATATAAATGACTCATGGCTCTTTGCAACGATTTAAACTTATTTATCTTGGCATTAAATCTTATATTATCTGGTACATCGGTTGAAAATATTATAACTTACTCATATATTTTAGTGTCGACTTACTTTGGTTTGAAAGGACACTTCAAAACAGGAACTTCCAAAGTTCAACATTTAAGGCGTATAAACACCTCTTATGAAACAGACATTCTCGTTATTTGTTCAAATAATGCATCAATAACCCATGTGTTTGTGGATTTTTGAAGATTCGCGACTGCATTCGATGAGATATATTAAAAAATTGTGTATATCACTTTTGTATTTATAAAATTGAATCGGCCATGGCCGATTACCCATCAAACTCCTAGTTCAAAAATTGCCTACCTTATCCTAATTTCCTATAATTCCTTCATTCGCCCATTGCTATTACATAAGTTGAAGTTTTAAAAATGTAGAAAAATAACGGGAAGTGTGGTAGGTGGAAAATAGTAATGGTGCGAATGGCGTCTGTTATGACATAAAGTCGAAAAACGGACGTTAAACGCATTATTATTATTATAAAATTGAATCCTCAAGAGGAGGAAGATGTACAACATTTTTTTAATTTCTCTAGGAGTACCTGGGCTGATAGGTTCGGGGAACAGCGATTTAGTATATTTCTTCTAAAAGTTGAGTAAGTTTTAAGTATATACAGATATTTTTTAGATACAGTTTTACCTTAACACCTCAGTCGATTTAGTTTCAAATAGATATTTCCGAAGTTTCGTTTTAGATAAAGTGGCGTTTCTCCAGGTTTATTTGTTCACATTTTACTCCAATATTATCGATGAGCCGAATTAAAGCAGCGTACACATTTCTATGTTGTGTTGTGTTACAACACAACGTCGCATGGATCAGAGGCAACAAACGGCCAGCGTGCACATTTTTCTCTTGTGCTGTGTCGCAACCCAACGCGATTCCTTGATCAATCTCAGATTCCCACAACATAACGCAGAAATGTGTTCTCTGGTTAATTTTATAGTGAATGGCTTGGTAGTCTAACAAATTAAAAAAAAAATATAATGAGCGTCACCCTCATAAGCTCACATAAGAAGTTTAACTTCTTTAGTTTATAATACAACTGATATCTCGCTATACGGCCGCTCTTTATACGGCATTTCGCTATAACGGCCCTATTCAATTAAGGCACGTTTTCGCTATAACGGTAAAAAAACTTTTTTTCGATGTCGATATATCTACATGTTGCCAATCTTGCAATTTAGAATAATTGATTCCTTATACGGCTTTTCGCTTTGCGGCCAAGTTTCGTGGAATCTATCTAGGCCGTAAAGCAATATACTGCTTATATTTGAAAAACGTTTAATCCGAAAATCGTTCTGAAATCTGAAAATAGAGAATATGATATTTAACATTTTCCTTTCTGAATTTACATGAAATATAATGAGTTCCTACAGTTTGTACGTCAAATTACAGAAACTATTTTGCACTTCAATTATTAGTAGTTTTAAATGTCAGATTCAAGTCGTTCATCCTTGTCTATTTTGAAATAAAACAGAAAATTTTAATTTAATTGCACAGAAGAACTTTATTTTATAACAATAAATTGTCAGACAAAAGGATCATCTGCGAACCAGGTTGTTATAAGTAATGTTTTTAAGTGTTAATAAAATCAAACGTGTTTTGTTTAGTTAGAAATGTATAGTTTTTCATTTCAACCATAATAGGAAGTAGTATTGAAAATATTAAGAATCATATTTTTATATTAGGTCAAGCAATTACATTTTACCGGATGCTTATGTCGTACTTGGTTCCTGAAAAGAAATATTATATTCTAATAAATCATGAAAACAAAATAATAAGCATACCAATGTATACAAAATTACAGTAATTTATATAATGTATTTCCAGAAAGATGTACCTACAGAATATAAATGGAGAAGGGACTTTTAGTAATGTGAGAACAGAACCATCTGTTGTCTGAGTGTACGAACCAACTGATAATTAATGACTACCTTAAAATATAACATATAGAAGATATACAACACTTCTAGATCTCAGTGCGCTTTGAAAATGATTTTTCATTCTTCCAAGAGCGGCCTGCGAGAAATTCTGCCTTGAATCACAGAATTCATATTCGCTTGTTATACAGCATACGTTTGATATCAAAACAGAGGTGTACTAAGAACGATTTTTAAGAACTGAGGCTGCGGGAATGTAGTTTTTATATGACCGTTGCGTATATTCTCCCAATATTAAAGCGATAATAAAAGAAATTGTTATAAACAAAATTAAACTTCTTTTGAAAAAAGCCACTAAAAAGAGATTAATAATAAGATTTTGAGGTCGGCGTTAATTCAATTGATAAAATATAGTTTGATTAAATTGGTATCGACTAGCGATTGCAATGCTGAATCCAGCACATTTTTGACCTTGTTGTATCTAGCACCTGGCGCTGGATTCGGCGGTGCGGATCCGCAATCAGCTAAAAACAAGTAATTAACTGGGCCTGAGAAGGATTATGATAAGATATTGAAGAAAGAAATGGCATTTTATGAAAGTGAGGGAGTAAGAGGTGAAAACCTAACTTTAATCTATGATTATGACTCTAAGCCAACCAGCGTAGAGGTAGTGAGAGCTCTTTCCGCAGGCAGGTATATTTGCAGTTCTTTAAGAAGTAGCCTGGGAGACCATCAATAGCATTTCTTTTTTGAGATCTTACTTTTAAAAAAATAAAAAAAAACTGTTACATAATTGATTGGCTCTATTCTTTGAAAGACAAGTCCAGTCTTAAATTATATAATATAATTTATACTAAAGTTTTGTTTCTAATAAGAGTTAACTCGACATTTTAACAGCGGGAAACGCAATTTAATTTCTAAAATTATTGAGATTGAGAAACTGAGACTACATATTTTGTAAAATAGGTAAACGAATAACTATTTCAGATATCTAGAATATCAATTTAAGTGATTTAAGACTGTCTTGTGATAATTAATAATTATATTCCGGATACTCATAACTATTACTTTAGAGTACTTTACTAACGCCAAAAAACGAGTATTTGATGTAAATGTAGATACATAGTTATTAAAGTTTCTAGAATTAAAAAATTGTTACATTTATTTGAAAACTCGATTAATGCTGGATCTAGCTGGATTTGCTTTAATTCGGCATAAATCCAGCTGGCTTGAAAATGCCGCTGGATTGCAATCCCTAGTACCCACCTCAAAATATCATTATTTTTCTATTTTTAGAGGAATTTTTCGTGGACAAAAAGACCAAAGCTAGAACTATTTAAGGGGGTATTCTTATGTGACCACTTCGAAAAATCGACTTTTTTTCTTCATATTTCAATATATGCTGTGAAAAATAGAGACCGAAATTCCTAGTTTTAAATAAATTACAACTCATATAGTGACCGACGCGCCGTAAGCGACTTGTTGGCTCTTGAAACTTTAAACGCATTTTTCTGGAAACATTATTTTCTAAAACTGTCATGGTGCTAAAAAAAAAGTATTCAACCGATTGCTTTGAAATTTATATATGTTCTTCTACTCGTTAATGGTCATCGTCCGTACTAAAATTGCTTATTTTCGAAAATATTTTCTTATTTTATTAAACGATTTTTAACAAAAAAATTAACAAAAAACAAACTTTTTTTCTACAGTCCGCCATTTTTTTTTAATGAAATTGATTAATTTTAGTAGGGACGATAGCGACATCCGTACTGAACAACGATCCATTCGATTTTTTTATTTCAGACAACATGAACAGCCGCTATTACCATGACCAGTGACCTGCTTTTTTTTAGTGTCTAATTTAATTTAAAAAAAAATATATATAAAAAATGTAAAATAAGAGAAAAAAATTTTTTTTATACAGTTTAAGATACAAACAAAAACATATAAAAAAATTAAAATGATTGAATGTTATTGTCGTCTAAAAAATAATTCCCTAAAAAGAGATAAAATTTATGCGTTCACATAGGAATACCCCCTTAAGCAAGAACAAAATCAAGACTGAATAAGCAAGACCAAACCCAAGCCTATTTCAGTCTTGGACTTGGCCTTGCTTTGCCTATCGCTATTATACAGTGATGACTGAATTTGTTTTGAGAAAAAAAAATGTTTTTAGTCCAGTTCTGTTGAGAATGAGATGGTTATTTCGCGGCGCGCGGATTGCTGTTTTAAGTGAAGTGGGTGGTTTTGATGTAAAAGATGTAAGGGATGGGTTTGTATCTCGCGTTATATCTATTGGGGGTATCGCACTGCCTACACATTACATATACACTGTGTACCTGTTTATATGTATTTGTACACCTCTACATTCTTAAACTTCATTCGTTCATTTTATAGAATCTCGCGAAACAAAATGAATATAAATTGAAGTAAAAGGAGAAAGACAGAAATAGCAGGTCGTATAATATAGATGCTGCATGGTCACTGCGTTTACACTTTTAAACTGTCAATTTATTCATGGAATATTATTTTCAAGGTCCCAGTACAAATTAGAGTTGGGTAACTCAGACCTGAACCGGTTCAAAGAGCCGACTCCGACAAAAGATCCGTGAGAGTCGACTCACTTTTTTTGAGCCGACGGATCAACGGATCCGCATAACTCAGTGAAACACTTAACACACAGAAGCACATTTTACACTTACGTATCAGTTCTTGCTTTGATGCATCTGTCAGCTCAAATGACTCATGCATCACATGTTTGGCTATGCTTTCTTGATTCTATACAGTTCGTGATATGATTGACTGAATTAGGTAACTCAGTGGCAGACTGCAGTAACATATTATTCAGAACTCGGCTCTTTTTGAACCGGTTCAGTGAGCCGGCTCAAATGCGGGATCCAGATGCAAAGATGCAGATCACTAAAAAGAGTCGTTTTTCCCATCTCTAGTACAAATTATTATTTCTAACTAGTATATTTGCCATATATATGACACATACACTATTGGTGTTGGTCGGATAACGGGACCTAGGAGCCGGACCAAAATTTCTCGACGTTTTACACCATTCTAAAACTTGGCATAATTTTTGAAAATATAAAAATATATGTGTGTGTTAGAACGATAACTCTTAATTGATTTAAATGAAATTTGGTACGCATGTTGGAATCTACCACCGCACGAAGTTTATTCAAAACTGATCATTATTGACGGTTTTAAAGGCTGGAAAAGGTTTTGAGCCCAAAAATTCGGAAAAAAATATCAGAATATTGAAATTTGACCCATACATCAATTAAAAATGCCTCTAAAATTTTAATGAAATCGGCCCGACAGGACCGAACTTACAAATTGTATGAAAATACTAGCTTGCGTAATTGAATTTATTTACTGAAGGATGTATTTCATTTGGAGCATGTTGGAATGATAACAATATTCCAACTGAGAAAACATTATTATTTTAAGGGGTATATTAAGAGGTTAATTTTTTTATATTGTATAAACAAGTTGTACTTCAAAAAACTGTATGTAATAATCGCTTGGCGAAACGCATGTCTTGAAAAAAGTGGTGTTTTGTGCTTACTTTTTTAGTATTCAGTATCCTCTCGTCAAGAGATTCATGAATGGTAAACTAAAACATAATCAATGTAAATCGGCATTTAAGTGTAAAATGTAAACAGAGTAGACGGTCAGACGATTCGCAAGCTTGCCCGGCTTGAAGTAATAAACAAAGCAGAGAAAATAGCAGAGAAATGAATAATGTAACTTTGAAGAAAGTAGGTACTGTAGTCGCGTCCCAGCACCCCACTGTGTTCCCTGCATGC
This sequence comes from Venustoraphidia nigricollis, assembly GCA_034508555.1. NCBI lineage: Eukaryota > Metazoa > Arthropoda > Insecta > Raphidioptera > Raphidiidae > Venustoraphidia > Venustoraphidia nigricollis. The sequence goes on from JAVRKA010000006.1 coordinate 8,529,298, forward strand.
CCCTGTACGCTATTCGACTACCGTGCTCAAAACATAATATACAGTGAGAGCAAAAAAACAATCAATAATGCTAAGAAAATATTAAAACTGACAGCCCGTGGCTTCGTTCGCTTTATACATGTCATAGCCAGATTGTAAAAAAAGTTCTTTTATAAAAGACAGTCAGATTGTTAAATCTTCGTTGATTTTACGTTTTTTACAATTTGGCTAGTCAAGTGCTTTAAAGTCATCATTTATATTCGCTGAAAACTGAGTCTACTGATGAAAAACTAGTCGAAATTCTCATAAATATAAACAATGGCATAAAATCATAACAGAAAAGAAATGAACTAATTGTGGTTGTAAAGTTATGAATGAAATTCATGGAAAGTCAAACAAGCAGCTGATTAAATGGTTCAAACCACAAAAAGAAAGTTAAAAGATTAACAGGTGGGGAACATGTCTGTGTAGCAGTTCCAAAATTTGACACTGGCTTGTTCAACCAAAAAAAACTGTAGCAAGAATTATTTTTAAAGTAGGACACGGGGTTTATCTAAAAGATTGTAGGATGATGAGATCAACTAAGTAACTGCCCAAAAATGTTAAAAATGCGAATAAGAGACTTATCGTCGATATGTTAGATAGATACTGTAAATCAGTGGTTCTCAACCTTTTTCAGCTGGCGACCCACCTTTCCTTATCGAAATACCTGCACGGTCCATTGGTCCTGGTGGAGTAAAAAACCATATTTGTATCGTATCCTTTCCTTAGATAGAAAATTTACCATCAAATATTGCAAATATATATTATATGCTCTTTTGAAGATACAGATTGATCATTGTATTCTGATTTGAAAATGGTTGACAAAATATAAGCACTTTGTAGCCAAAAATCAAGAACCAAGAAAACAAGCAAAACACAATTCGATTTGTTTCGATTTTTCTTATCTTTTTCTGATGATTTATTCGATGGTTTCTGATTAGAATTGAGTCGCGACCCACCTGTAACCCTTCCGCGACCCACTAGTGGGTCGCGACCTACCGGTTGAGAACCACTGCTGTAAATTATAGACGTTCGACTACACAGGTCTTAGTTATTGTCAATTAAGAAGTAAGTTTGTAATAATGCATTTCTTGGCATATAAAATAAGTTTTAATATAATATAATAATGCGTTTAACGTCCGTTTCTCGACTTTATGTCATAACAGACGCCATTCGCACCATTACTATTTTCCATCTACCACACTTTCCGCTATTTTCTACATTTTTTAAAACTTCAACTTATATAACAGCAATGGGCGAATGAAGGAAATATAGGAAATTAGGATAAGGTAGGTAATTTTTGAACTAGGAGTTTGATTAGTAATCGGCCATGGCCTCAAATAAGGAACCATCTCGATATTTATCTGGAATTAATTGAGGGAAACCATGGAAAACCTCAGTCAAGATGGCCGGTACAGGAATTACCGTTTCTCGGCGAGAGGCAGTAGGAAAAAGTCCCAGCCACATCTGCCCCCGCCGGGATTCGAACCCGGACCTCCCGAATGCGAGTCTAGTGCTGTACCACTACTCTACCCAGCTCGCTAAGTTTTAATATAATAAATGTACATAAAGAGCGAATAAAATGGGGGAATAAACGAAACACTTTAAGGTGCAAGTAAGGGTTGGGGGGGGGGGGTTTGCGCAAGAGAACGAATGTCGTGAGGGACAAAATAAATGAAGGCTGCAATTAACAAAGAAGAAGTATAGGGATATTGAATAAGGCAGTAATTAAGAATACTGTGTTCTCCAGAATTCAACGTGGGGCGTCAATTCACACACATTCGTATAAGGGTTGAAAGTAGGAAGTAATATTTATACCTTCAATTCGTGGAGGCGGACAACATTAAAACCTGTGTCCACGCTTCGACCAAGAAACAACTTATGCTAGATTGTACAAAGCATTTGACAACGACATTAGTATGTATCAAGTTTTTTTTGCGTGCAGGAGCAGTCTAATGTCGTATTCAAAATTCCTGTCATGTAGAGAATAATTGGTACTTACACAAAAACAAATTATTATTCTATATAGAAAAATATCGCGTTTCAAATCAGCTAATTTATAGGAGATACCTACGTGCAAAAATAGCATATAGATCTTATGTATTATTAGGTGCTCATGTAACCATAATGTCACACTGCGTTACAAATTAATAATCTACGCACTTAATATAGCTAGGATTGCCATCCGTCCGGGTTTCCCCGGATTTGTCCTAGCTCCCCGGATGCTTATTTATTACTGATATTAACACTTTACGCTTTTTACTGTAAAGCTAATTTTGTTGACAAATTATTTTGCATTTTTTAGTTCATAACAGCGTGTTGTTTTTTTTAAACTCTAATTTAATTTTAAATTCGTATCAATGAAAGTTTCGTTCGCGGATATTTTTTTTCGGGGTAAAGTTTGACTACGCCTAGTATAGCAATAATCAGAGGGTAAAATGCTAGGTGAGTGGGTATTCACATCTATTCTATATATATGCGGCTTGATTCGTAATTGGGGCTATATTTCTTATATTATTGTGCATGGCCGACCTTGCCTCCACCCAACACAAACACTCCTCCACTGTAAATTGTACACTTGATTGTTCCATAATGAACATTTTGTCTGTTTAATAATATTTATGAAGATCTGTAAATTTCGCACACGCGTCCAGAATTTTATAATGTCTTTGCAAATGTTATTGCGTTTTATATTATTCTCGGGGCAATTACATAATTACAGTCGAACATATATAACTTGAATTTTTCTTTAAAATGAAATTAGAGTTTAAAAAAACTAATACAACACGATTTTATGGACTAAAAAATGCAAAATAAATTGACAACAAAATTAACTTTACAGTAAAAGCGTGGAGTGCTTAATATCGGTAATACATTTTTCATTTACTAGCTAATTGTAAACGTAGAGCTATCATAAAAATGTATTTTATTTATGTTTGTGGTTACTGTAACTCGAATTTTTATATGTCTTGAGATTCAACTTAGGAAAACCAATGTAATTTCAAGTTTGTTGATTTCCAGCCCTCCAGTGTTTAATTTATTTTGAATATGTTTATTATATTTTATTAGAAAAATTGATTTTAACGAAATCTGTTATGCATATTGGAATTTATTAACGCACATTTCCTAATTACAAAAAAACGCAATTATTCCATTTTAAGGCTTGTTTTCAGAAGTTGAAAAAATGGGCTTAGAAAAATGAGCGGAATTGTTTCGAAGTCGATATTTTACCAATAATAATAATAATAATAATAATTTTATTACTCCAGTGAGACATGTAAGTACACGTATAGGAGAAGTCACAAGTAATCAGTTTGTTTTCCATAAAAAATAAACAGTAATTTTAGTCAAATTTTTACCTGAGATATTTTTTTAAATCATAATTAGTTTCATTAAGTAATATTTCTTTTAATTTGAATTTTAGATTAGCCTCTTTTTTTATACGTTCAGGTATTCTGTTATGTATTCGAATCATAGCGTTGCGGACACCTTTTTGGACTGTAGTAAGCAAAGATGCTACCGTTTTAAAGTTGTTTTTGTTTCTGGTCGAGTAGTTATGTAAAAAATTATTCTCGATAAATAGAGGTGTGTTATTTTGTACGAAGAGTGCGCATTGTAAAATAAAAATGTCGTAAACTGTAAGAATTTTTAATTTTTGGAATAACTCTCGACAGCTCTCTCGAGGTGCCGCACTCGCTATGATTCGAATACATTTTTTTTGTAGTATGAATACTTTTCTTGTCAGCGTGGAATTGCCCCAAAATATAATGCCAAACTGTAAATTTGAATGGAAATAAGCATAGTAGATACTAAGAAGTGCATCAAAATTTACGATTCTTTTTAGATATCTTACCAGATATATTGCTCTACATAGTTTTGATTGTAACTGTTCTATGTGTATAGTAAAAATTACATTCACTTATAGAAACGAGGCTTTGCAGCAGATTTCGAAAAAAAACATAGGCGCCGATGACGTAAGATGTTGAGCGTCTATAATCTTCCATCTCTCCTTCCCCCCCTCTCTCTACCGAAAAAACTTATTGAAGTTTTCAACGACACTCACACTACCTGTATATAATTTTGTGAAGATGTACCATTAAAATGCATGCCGAATATTGAAAATACGGAAAATGCTATTATTTTAAAGGATTTATTGTGGAATTTCATTTTTTGTGTGGCCAGACACAAATTTTACTTCGCATAAAGTTAAAAGTCACAATGCAAATATACTATTTTGTCGATAGGATTCTGCACTGCGATCCAAGTTTTTTTGTTAATTTGTAAGGGTGACTTCAAGTATACAAGAATAATAATATTTTTACGCTCACGAGTTACAATATTTCGGGAAAGTTCAGCAGAGAAATAATTGATGTGCTATGTATATAAGTACATAAAATATAAATACGAGTTAATTTATTTTACTTTATTTAACTTTCGTTAAACATACTTTGAGTTATAACTTCCAGTGGCAACAGTCAGTTATAGAAGATGACGGGGGGAGAGGGTGGCCTTAGCATAGCCTACGTCGATTTCTCTGTCCGCCCAACTTTACCCCACACTACATTCATAATATTCAGAAGCAAAAGCAGATGGAAGAAGGAAAATGAGTTTGTACTCTTATATAACTTATACCTATGTTTGTATTTCTGTAATGGATGGACTAGAAATCTGACGCAATGTAACGATTCTTTTTAAATGTACATTTTTGATTAACAGCTGTTCACCACCTTTTCAAAATGACCCCTTATTCACCCGCATAACTCTATGTGTGCATATACAAAATACATAAAAAACGGTTTCGAAAAACTAACTTCTATGAAAAACCTTATTCAAACTTTGATGCAGTAAAGCTTTCAAAATAATCTAAAAGTATGTATAATTCTTCTCATAAGACTTTGAGCCAGATTTTTATATATTTTATGATCTAATTGTTGATTTAAAATTAGGTAAAATATATAAAATGTTTAATAATTATTAAAAATATAATGTTTTTTTTGTATGACTTTTTTTCTTTTTGTCCTTGGCAATTAATATAAAAATGATTTGTCGGAAAAAAGGACTTTTTAAGTAAACACTTATTTGTTATTTATAGCGACGTTTCATTCCTTGCTTGGAACTTTTTCAAGCTTTATAACTGTAATTGAATTTTTAAAATACAATTTATAAATGTACAATTGAAATATAAAATATCAAATATTAATAATACACACCTATTAAATGTTTAGATCAAGTAGATATAAAAGTTAAAATACACATGTAAATATAAATTTGAGTTAAACAATTGTTCATGAAAAGTTAATAATAATTCCGTTTTTTTTTTAATTTTTTACTGTTGATGTTCAAATTATTTTATTTTATTTTAAGCAAGGAACGAAACGTCGCTATAAATAACAACTAAGTGTTTACTTAAAAAGTCATTTTGCCCGACAAATAATTTTTAAATGCTTAAAAATATTTTATCTTATTTTTGATTTCGTACTTTCTAAAAAAATCCCCTTAAAACACTAATTTTCCTTTCCGCGGGAGGTATGTAACCCTCTAGCTGTTTAAGACGGCTTGAAAAGTTGAGTACAGGATTCAACCTGTATTATGAGGACTACGGTTCGGTGTTTCGCGAGAGAAAACTCCGGAAAACTCTCATTAAGACTGCACACACAAGAGAAAACTGTAAAGCAGCAGGCGGCGAGTGAAAACTCTCCAACCCCATACCAGGACGGTCTCGCAGAGCTGCGTCTCTCTGTCTGTATAGCTGGAGCGTCTGCAGAAGCTGGCACACCTCCCCCCCGCTCCCATCCCTCCTTGCGAGAAGAAAACTTATTCATTTCAACTTTCATATTGCATATAAAATGACGGATCTTATATAATTTATATATGTACAGATTTAATTTGATTTTCTCCTTTATTCCTGTAATTTCCATTGTCTCGTGTCTAAATAAAATATGTACAGACATTTTATAAAATTTATTTGTTACTAGCTTTTACCCGAGTTAATATCGGTTTTGACAGAAATAATTTTAATTGCCCTGAAGTACCTTACAGCTTTTATCACAATCCTTGCAGCTATGTTCATAAAATTGACCGAGCTGGGTAGAGTAGTGGTGAAAGCACTAGACTCGCATTCGGGAGGTTCGGGTTCGAATCCCGGCGGGGGCAGATGTGACTGGGGCTTTTTCCTACTGCCTCTCGCCGAGAAACGGTAATTCTTGTACCCGCCGTCTTGATTGAGGATTTCCATGGTTTCCCTCAATTAATTCCAGATAAATATCGAGATGGTTCCTTAATTGAGGCCATGGCCGATTACCTATCAAACTCCTAGTTCAAAAATTACCTGCCTTATCCTAATTTCCTATAATTCCTTCATTCGCCCATTGCTATTATATAAGTTGAAGTTCCAAAAATGTAGAAAAATAACGGGAAGTGTGGTAAATGGAAAATAGTAATGGTGCGAATGGCGTCTGTTATGACAAAGTCGAGAAACGGACGTTAAACGCATTATTATTATTATTATTATTGTTATTATTATGTTCATAAAATTGTAATATTTTATTTTTGTTGCAGGCTGTCCAAATTAATAACAATGCCAGTATTAACATCTTATTACTAGAACTACGTAGAGGTGACAAACGACTCAGAAGTATTCTAACTGATTACGATGAGATTATTAAAAAGTAAAAATACGAACAGTGGAAACGGTCAAATGCAAAATGATGGAAGCCGAGAAAATGAGTTGGGTACGTCGAGCTGTATTTTTTTTTCTTAAAAAAAAGCAGCCAAGTTATTTATACAATCGGTAAATTATTTATCCTATTCAGTAGCTATAATAATTTCACTTCATATGTTTACAGTAAGTTGATAAACCTGTACATATTTATTTATGGACGCCATTTATTTGGATTTTTTTTTAATTAACATTTCTTTTGGTGCGATAGAGTAAATTTGATTCCATGAGATTGAAAACGTAACAAACGTGTCACAATGTGTATATACCGTGTACTATAAAAATCCAAAACATTAAACTAAAGTGGCAGCGAGGTAAAACGGTTGCCTCGTAGCCTAAAAGTCGTAAGTTCGATACCGCGGATCGATGCCATCATTATTATTATTTTCTTTTTACAATTATACCAGTTTCATTTCTGTAGTGTGTAGTGTAAGTCTCTTTTGTAACGCTAGTGTATAGAAATTTAATTTTAATATCATTTACTATAAACCCATGTGAAGTACATATCAGATTTATGTAAGATGTTGCAAATCATCGCCGAGGAATGGTTATTCTATAAGATTTATTTGTTGGGAAAAAGGACTTTTTTAAGTGAACACTTATTTGTTATTTTTCCCAACAAATAAATTTTATATTAATTATCAAGGACAAAAAAGAAAAAGTCAGTTATTATATAAGTTTACAATTTCGATTATGATTGTTTGTTTCAACGACGACGAAATTTTAGCAAATTAACTGAATGGTCAAACTAATCCATGACTCTTCTATTACAACCCCAAGTTTCCAGGTTAATCCAAGAATTGGTAAACGTATCTAGCTTCATAATGTATTAAACATAGGAAACTGGAAATATAAATCAGTAATAGAGCCAACCTTCATCTAGTATCGAAATACGAGACGAGAAAAATTGTTATAAATTCGTGACACCAATTACAGCCTCTTTGAAAGAAAACTCACAGAGTAGTACCTTAGAAGTTCAACCTTACATCTATATACATATGTGAATGAAATTGATATATTCTATTGTGACATCTCTATCACAATGAATTTGAAAAAAAAAACAAGAAATATGTGCCCTGTGTAGGTTGCCAGGACGCCAAACCTAAAAGCCGAACAGACCAGCCAGTTTGGCCGGACATTTGGGTAAAAAAGCCGGACACCCTACATTTTTGAGGATTTTTTCTCAATGGTAATAGGTACGACAAAAAAAAATATTTAAAATCAAGCTTTTTTGATTATTACCATAAATCTTGTTAAATTCTAAGGACATATAAATAAAACGCCAAATCAGTCCCCAAATAATTTATTTTCTGTCAATCAAATAAAGCCATCAGTCAAAATTTAATTCTAGAAAAAGCCGGACACCGTTTAATTTTGGCCGGACACGCAATCAAAAAGCCTAACTACGCCCTGCTTTATCCGGGCGCCTGGCAACCCTAGCCCTGTGTAATTTCTGACCGTTGGTCCGATCTTAGACGCCACTGGTTTGGCAGTAGTAAAGAAACGATGGGTAGCATTTTCCGTTCCCCTAGTTTCTTAATTATACATCGCCTTTGAGGAAACAGAATGAAGAATAAAACGAATTACGAAGAAGGTGGAAAGAGAAGCGAAGTTTTTCCAGTGGTAGGGATGTTAAAGTGTGGCGTAATATTATGTAATACAAAAGCACGAATCTCTCTCTGCAGTTCGAATTGAGGTTAGAGTGCATGGGAGAGAATGCAAAAAAAATACAACCTGATTTTTCAAGGTAGTTGTCGTGGTACAATATTGTCAAAAAGTTATAGATTATACGCGCCACAAAAGTATACTAGCTTATAGCTAAGTGATCCATAATTTGTACGCAAGACTGTACCCGTGGAAACGTAACCCATACAGTATTCATATGCATGTATACTTTTCTATAAATTGGTGAGCTTTAAAGCGTTATTTATAAATAATTAGACGGTCAAAAAATTTTTCTTATTTTTTTTAAACTCATAACAAATGCATTGAAAGACTGTCAGTTTTTGGAAAGTTTCTGACAGTTATTTATTTTTTTATAAATAAGAAACTGGTTCAGAACTACAGAGATCGTATACAATCAATGTTAATTATCCAATTTTTAATTGAATTTATCTCGGAAGACAGTAACAATACAAAAAATTGACTAAAAACTAGAACGTTCTTTTTTTCAGTATTTGGGAAAGAAAAGACGGACGTTTGCTTGTGGTTATTGAAATTAGCATGCATTTTTTATAATAATGGTAATTTTGAAAAAGTTCTAAGAAATTTAAATTTTAGAGAAAAATCACATTTTTTTAATTGTGAAAATCTAAATATTTAATATGTTTCTGAAATTAAGAAGGTTTCTAGAAAAAATTGCCCTGATTTCGATGAACTCAAGTAAACGTTAAGGAAGGGTTAATACGAGTATAGCTCACAATTGAGTTTATTGTCACTTCTACGATATTTCACTCTATCAGAAGGGGGGATAGTGGTAAGTGAAGATAACTGCACAACAACAAATTAGTAAACGATCAACGTCGATAACAAATTACAGATTTGTTTCTTTAATCTAAACTTCTTCTTTATTCATCTTTAAAGTTCAATTCCAGATATATGTTATAATAGAAAACAGTATCACGGGTAATTGGAAAAATGAAAATAAATCAATTTAAACACTCATTGATTGCAACGTTTCGTCTTTTCTTTAATTAAGACTTTTTCAAGCTCTAAAAAATTTTTTACAAAAATTAACATTCATTAATAAAAAATATTAAACATTATGGAATAAATAATTTACTAAAAAGAAACAATGGTGTGGCTAACCTCAATATGCTTAAATGATAGTAAAACTATGCTATAATATGCAATTTGGCATAAAAAATAGTTATAAAAATTGAAAATTGTAGAAAATAATATGTTCTTTTTTATATTTTATTTATATTATTTTCACAGTCAACTAAAAATTATAGTATGACAGTTGCTCAGTTTAACTAATTTTCCAATCTATTACTTCTTCTTTATGTTCTTATCTCAAGTTAATCAGCGGGAGATATACTGTACCACTGTATGCTTTCCTATAACAAAAATACACCAGAGTGGGCAGGCCTTTTAAAACTTAAAGGAGCGAATAAGAATTCATCTTTTCCCCTTTGTAATGTCACCTCGCTTGTGCTCGCGTGCAGATGCATAAGTCATACTCTTTCTTTCATAATGCAACCCCTTTCGACCACATCGATTTCTTTTTCATCATAAAACTTTTGAGAGATCGAACTCCTTTCTTTGTCTTTGTTTTATTATTGCATATTATTAGTTTTCTAAATTACTCATAAATTATTTTAAGATGCAGCAGCTCCCTATAATAATACAGTGTAAACTCTTTATAACGAAACTCAAAGGACCGAGTATTTTTTATCGTTATAGAGAGTTACCGTTATATGGAGTGAAGAAAGAAAAACAACCAAATTAACAATAATCTTTAATATGTATGTTTTTGATAAAATTAATACATATAGTCAGTTAACTTTGCCTGACGTTTCGGGGCCTCAAAGGTTTAGTCGGCGTCTTTTGTAACCTGATAAGATAACATAAACAATAACACCGACAATGACGATTTTCTGTGTCTAAATATGAACACATTTCTTCGTAATAGAGAATGGCTGCTGCGCTATAAAGAGTGTATCAATGTATGGGTTTGAAGGTAAACCAACCAAATTGTGATCTTTTCTATGTTATAGAGAGTTTATCGTTATAAAGAATAATGTTATAAAGAGTTTACACTGTATATGAATAGTTTTTTCCTCCTCTTGTCGTGTTTCTTTTTTAAGGTTGATTGCAAGGATTTTTTGGGCATAGCATAACCTCATACTTTCAATTTATTACTTGGAAACTGGGTTTGTAACAAACGAATTATGGAAACGCAATGTAAACTACGACGCCCCTACAAACTCGGCTAGCAAATTAAAAAAAAGTTTTAGCGTAAACTGAATCGTTTCAGCTTAGAGAACAAGAAGCAATTAAGCATGAAAAATTTAGTGAAATTAAAAAAAAGATTTTATTTTCCGTAAAAAATAATTGCAAAATGCTAAATACGCAAAAATTGGCTTTTACCAAACTTTAGTATTCTGAACTATTCTGTAAACGGCCTGCTTACACGTTTTAAATTATTTTTTTTTTTTTTTTTGTCAATGAAGAATTGTGTATTTTGGATGTTCGACAACTAAGAAAATTTAAAGGATACGTTTAATCCGAATGGAAAGAGATTGCCGATTATAAACGCACGACAACTGGAATTATTAAAGTTTAATCCGAGTAAGGAACTAATTGAATATGTGTCTGGATCTTTGGACTTGAAACGGAAAATCATTGAGACATTTCAACCACGGTAAGCAATCACACGATTAGAATTCGAACCACTCATCTAAAGTTAAAAAAATAGCTAATATTTTACAGAAAAAATAACATTGGTCTAACATAGATACCTATACTAAAACTAAATTAAAAAAAATGCCTTATATTATTGAAAATGTTCAAAGTTTCTTAGCTGGTAACTTTTTTAATATTGATTCTCAAAGCAATGATTTTTTTTTCTTGATGAGCTTTTCCAAAATACCATAGCTTTTCCACGGTTCATTGATTGGAATATTTACAATTTTTTTCAGGTGTATTAGGAGTATCAACGGCTTCAACAGTCTATAAACGTCTAGACTTTGTATTTTTAGAGTGCAAATTGATGGCCCGAAACCGCGGTCTGTTCAGACGTCGTCCTTGGAGAAGTGCAACATATTACATTACATTATATTAGGTTCACTTTAATGAGCAGACCACGTAATGTTCTATTTACAAAGTGCGTTTCGCAAATAAGAGATTTCTCATAGAGGCTGCAACAAAACAGAGAACTTTACTTGATATTGTCTAACGTAGATGTGTTAGGAACTCGTGTAATAATCAAGCACGTGATTCACAGAGTCTGGTCAAAGTTTCGCTCACATTCATCCAAAAATTAAACCTTCGACAAATCATTCGGCTTTGAGCAGAATTAGACCGAAGATTTTGCCGAAGCCGAGAATTTACTGAGTAATCAAGTTAGTATTGTTTTATTTAAATGTACGCAAATTTGTAAAAAAAAAATCTAAAAAAACAAGAAATGGAAAAATATTTGTCGACTTAATTATACTAAACATTCGGCCGTAAGACGTGGAAGTTCAGCTTGGCCTTCGTTCAGATCTCAGACCGAAAATGTGTTCTTTTAGGAAGAGTTCTGTCAGGTATGCAGAAAATTTTGAAAGACAAATAAGGACAATAGATTTTTTCACAGTTGACATTTTTTGTGATCGTGCCTCAATTTCCGTCATATTTTTTGGGCACTTTTCATTGTGACAGGTGAAAAGCGATTGATGTTAAAAAAGTAAATATTTAGTGATTAAATAAGAAATATTATTTAAAGAAGTGATACAACGTAAAAAATATTTCACTACTTTTATAGATAAATTTATTGACAATCAACGATTTATTACAGGTAGGATTGTGACCTTTCAAACAGTTTTCGTTTACTAACACCAGTTTTTCCGCACGTGGGACTTCAATTATCGTCTCAATTGAGCATACGTGTATTTTTTCTCCTATTTTGTGCACTAATTTAGCATCGTTAATAATATTTTCATCTAAGTTAATAACATTGTGGAAGAGCGATAAGTGAAAAATTGCAAGTTCAAAGTTGAAAATTAATAAATAAAGAGCAATTACGAAATCTTATGAAAACTGAGCGAAATTAAATCTACTAAAAAGTAAAAAAAAAAGTTATTAAAAAGAGGAGAATAGCGACAATCTGAGATCGGTGCTAATAATTTCAATATTTTCCCCTTTTTAGTGACTTCTTGAAGAAGGTTAACATTTTTTATTTTTTTTTTTTTTTTGTACATGGGAGTCTGAACTATTAGATCAGTTCCAGCTGTATATTATGAGACATTCTGCACATTTGCTTTCCATATGTATATTATGTTCATATAAAGTGTTATCTTTCAGTTATTATTAAGATAAGAGAGATGCACCTAGGAAAGTTTCCCATATTTTGGGAACAAATTTTACAACATCTATGTGTGTGTGCATTATAAGACATATTATACAGAATAGGGCATAGATATGGGGCACAGAATATCTTTGTGTGTCTGCGTGTAGCAGAGCTATTTAACGTAAGTGTACCGAGTTTGACTCTCCGGGGAGCGAAGTGCACACCAGTGTAGAAGCTTTAACTGGCCGCCATGTTTGATGACGCGGCAATAACACTTTGCCAACGACTGATAAGCGAAAGTTGATAGCTTGAGCTTATAACACGCCGTGCGCTATGCTCTTCTTCTTCTTCTTCTTCTTCTACTTCTATATTGTTTCACTGTATATGTGTACCTCCTGCTTCACTCTTAAATCTGTTGAACTTTTCGCTTATCGTTTGTACTTGCTCTCGACAAGCCCCAGATCAGTTAAGGCTGTCGGAACGCTCTGAATTTAAGTCAAAAATAGAGCTTCGGCTGTCAACTGATTGTAGACTTATTCGTCAACATTCTACAAAAATTCTTTCATATAAGAAAGATAAAGGACAAATCTAGGACTCTAACGGACTACTTTTGTAATTTATGTACGATTTACTTGAAAAAAGTTGACATTAATTGTGCTAAAAAAACACACGTTTTCAAAGTCACACTACGACCTTATTCGTACTTATTTCACAAAACTGTTCCATTACAAACCTAAAGTGACTCTTCCTTTTTCGGAAACATTTTTTAAATCTTCAAAATATTTCCAAAAATTAGAATAATCAATTGACAGCGACACCTTTGCAATAACATTTTTTAGCTTCGTAGTTGGCGCCAGCCAAAAATTGAAACGTGCGGATGATTTGAGCGAGACAGAGCTAAAGAAAGTCACACCCACAATTTTGCCTACCTCGCCCCTTACCGCTGGGTCTCAGCACAAACAAAATTCAGAGCGTTCCGACAGCCTTAATAGTCCGAACTACCACCGTTCAAAAATTTACTGGGAAACACTACAAAAATTTTAACAGAAACTAATATGATGACAAACACCAAATCAATGGCAGACTAATTCGAATACGGCTGAATACTATTTGATGAAATTTATATAGATTCGTATTTTGAACCTGTCGGAATTAACTGACTATTGTAGGTGTCAACCTTTTCCTCATTCTCACTTCATGTCAGTCATAAAACAATCAGAAAAAATTCTCTACTATTTTGAGGTAAACGTTATCAAACGTATTTTTCCATTTAAGCAATGTACAAGGAGACACTGTGTGAGAAATAGGAACTAAAAACTTGAAAATACTTTAATAAAATCAGTTGAAAATACATCAGACATCTCCTCAAATAGATGTGAGGTCTGCCAGTTATGCAAAAAACAAAAATATTTTTTGTGTGTTTAAGATTTAAATTTAACACCAATGTCAATTGGATAAATTATAATTAATACAATTGATATTAATGTTTGTTGAAGGTATTTAATTTACATCTTAATCCTAGACACATAAAACTATAATATTTTTTTCACATTCTGGCACTGCTATTTTAGTTCTATTTGTATTAAACCTTGCATGCATGTCGAGTTTTAAGTAGAAGATTGGTCAGTAAGTCATACACAATTTTATATACCATTACCTATAAGTGGAATGTATTAAAGTCGTTTAATAAAAGATAAGAATATGGGTGAGTCTCTATAATATAATCCACGTCTATTACACAATCACCTATACTACTATAGAAATTATCTATTTTAACAAAAAGCTGCGAGAATAAATTATTACTAATTTAATGTAAGATTACAAACTCATGACACAATGGAATCCGTTTATATTGGACCAAGGGAATCGTTTTATTACAATTGAGTGTCCATCTAAAATAGAAAGAAAAAAGACCATGTATTTTATATTATCTACTACAGAAGTGAAACTTCTAACACACACACACACACATCGAAAAAAACGCCGTCTTTCAATTACACCTCGCGTCGAGAAACTCTCTACTACGAAAAACAGCTCTAAAATCGTTGGTCGGTTATATGAAATAAAAAGAATATTAAAAAAAATGACAAATATATAAATATAGATGGAATACAGAGTAGTTGATAATATTTATATGATAGTGACGCTAGCCGCCGGAATCGAACCTACGACTTTCTGTGTACAACGTCGATATGTTTCTCGACTACCGTAGTCGGTTTCTGGAAAAGCAGTTTTTATAGTAGATCAAGTATGGACTATATAAAATCAATCTTCGCACATCTACGGGTTCCCCATGTTTTTTTTTTTTATAAACGATAGGGCTTCGGCAGCAAGGCCATTAGCTCCAAATCTATAACTGATCACTGTATATTTTTTTTGATCCCTCTAGACCTGTTTTGTAAGGTTTTGTAGCACTGTTTTTGTTTCACTTTCAATCGCATAAATATAACTTGAAACAAATTTTTATTAAAATGTACGAAAACGAAAAAAGTAACAAACAAACAAATACAACCATTTTATCAGTGTTGGCCTGACCTAAAAGCTTTTCGCGAGAAGTTAAAATTATGAATTTTTTGTTAACATATCTCGCGACAAGCTTTTAAGTCAGGTCAATAATGATACAATGACGTTATTTTGTTTGATTGTTTGTTATTTTCTTTGTTTTAGTACTTAAAAAAAATAAAAGTTTTTTAGTTGCACTATTTTAATATTTTAGTTTTAGCCATTTACTCTATAAGCACATATAGAATGGGTGTTGTATTATCATCAAAATCGTTTGTCGACCAAAATGAGCCTAAAAACGATGCGCCTACCATAGTCTGTTTAAAATTTGCATAGTGAACCAACAACGCTGACGCAGATCAGGCGACGACTAGTACGCATAATAATAATAAATATCTTGCGTTCACGAGGTTGGTTTTTTAATGCAATTAGCAGGATATTTAATAAAGAAGTCAAAAAATACATACTACAAAAATGCCCATATAGTCATAACTTGTAGAATAACTTTTACTATATTTTATTAACTGATTTTATAATGTTTTATCTTAATATTTTAATGTATTCATGTTTTAGTGACCTTTTGTCCTCCATTTCTTGTGGTCATGCAAATAAAAAAAAATTATCCTATTGTATAGGCTTTCACGGCTGGCGTTGTTGCAAATCTTCTTGATTTCCGGGCTTGTACGCCGTGGTCCATTGGAATACCAATGGACCACGGCGTACAAGCCCGAAAATCAAGAAGATTTGCAAAAAAAATTATTTATTATTATAAAACCGGTCCTGAATATTTGTGAAACAGTAGAATTGATAATGTTGCGTGTAATATAAATATGATTCGATAATCTTGCCAGTGCTTGTATTCAGCACTTTTAATTTACGTTTTTTGTTATTTATAGTGATACACCACGCTGTTTAAATAATGAAGAAGTTCATTAAACTTAGTGGCTCCAGCGGTACCATAAATTAAAAAAGTATAATATAATTAAATTAGTTTTCGTAATGAAAAAATTAAAAACTTTACTCTGGCTCGGTAAAAGTGAAAATTCATTACTTAAGCCATGCAGTAGGCAGGCAGCTGCATAGAGATATAGAGTAAAAGGAAGAGAGAGCAGAAACTGGAAAATTAAAGAGGGAAATTGGAAAATCCAACGCCAGGGAAAATTTATCTTGCGTTCACGAGGTTGGTTTTTTAATGCAATTAGCAGGATATTAAAGTGTCATTTAGTTTTTGCCACTCGCCAAGAGAGGTCGTGAAAATATGTTTTAACCCACTGTTTTCATATTATAAATATTTATGTAGTATATTCTCGCTTACAATAATTTTTTCAAGCTTTTAATTTTATTTCGCTTGTTATTTTTTACGCGAATTATATTTTCGTGAAATGATACTGTTATTTTAACGTTTAAAATATTTACTAATTAAACATAATCCAAGCTCCCGCCGTATAAGTCTACTAAAAAGTGACCACAAAACGTTAATTTTTTTTCGATGCATGTTTCATTAAACATGTTAGCATTATCACGATATGATAAAAACAGTTACTAATCAGCTACTGATGATGTAAACACGGTTTATGGAAAACGTGCGTTGAGAAAAAAATGTTAATATTTTGCGAATATTTTTTTAATAGATAGATTTAAAATGCATACGTCCGCGGTTAGATTAAATCATTAACGTATTAATACTTCAGGAGTTCGTGGTCAAACATTTTGGAACTTCTACTGTCTGCTAGACTTGGGTAACACAGATCAGAACCAGTTCAAAGAGCCGACTCCGACAGAAGATCCATGAGAGGCGACTCACTTTTTTTGAGCCGACGGATCAACGGATTCGCATAACTCATTGAAACACTTAACACACAGAAGCACATTTTACACTTACGTATCAGTTCTTGCTTTGATGCATCACATGTTTGGCCAAGGGCGTCGCCAGCCTTTGAGCCAGAGGGGGGCAGAAGGATGAGAAGAAAACAAAAATTTCAGATTTTTGAGGGTTAAGATATTAAATATTAACACATTTATTGAATCCTTAAATTTGATTTTAGTTTCAGAGTGATTCTGCTGAACGCTACATTTTATTACTTACTTATTCTGTGGCATTAGGCAGGAAAACTTATAACTTAAAAAAATCCCGAACCTCTAGGGAGGGGCAGCTGCCCCTACCTGCCCCCCCTTGGCGACGGCCCTGTGTTTATCTATGCATTCTTGATTCTATACAGGTCGTGATATGATTGACTGAACTAGGTAACTCAGTGGCAGACTGCAGTAACATATTCAGAACTCGGCTCTTTTTGAACCGGTTCAGTGAGCCGGCTCACATACGGGATCCAGATGCAAAGATGCAGATCACTAAAAAGATCCGTTTTTCCCATCTCTACTGTCTGCTGATTAGGTATTTTTATCAAAATGAGGTCTGAGTGTTTTTTCATAAATTATATTCAACAAATTAATTCTGTGCCTAGCTTTTAAATAAATCACTAGTTTTTTTTACCTTTTAAAGCACCCCGACACCACAAATCCCGAAGTTGACTGTAGTATAATTATTTACTATACTCTAAAATCTAAATACTAGCTATTCTCAAAATATTAGTCTTAACAAAATCTTGCAATTTTTGAATATAAACTTTTAATAGTCTGGCCGCCTTTCTATGTCCACTTTGCTTAAATAAATAATGTATTTATGTAATAGAAATAATACACCGACAAAATAATAATAGTACTTTATAAATGACATAGAACAGAGAAAGAATATGTTTTATTCATCGTGTTTATTTCCATAACACAGTGATTCATATTTAGAAATATTAAATGTGACACTTTTGTCCTTTCATTAAAATTTCAATGTCTGAAATATTAATGCTGAATTTTATACGTACAAATTATTTTGAACGAAAAAATATACGATGAGTTTTGAAAAGTTTATGAACAAAAGTTTAAAATATAATTAATCAGTCTTAATTTAAGTTTCTTAAGTTCTTAAAGAGAATTAACGTTCATCAAGATAAATTACTGTAAGAAACTTTCTGAACAA
Source organism: Venustoraphidia nigricollis (assembly GCA_034508555.1). NCBI lineage: Eukaryota > Metazoa > Arthropoda > Insecta > Raphidioptera > Raphidiidae > Venustoraphidia > Venustoraphidia nigricollis. Next base: position 8,547,562 of record JAVRKA010000006.1, read on the forward strand.
AACTTTAAATTTTACAAGTCAGGTAATTTATTATTTGAAAATGCAGTATTTCATTGTGGAAGTTCAACCACTCTCAGAGTTTAAAGGAAACTGGAAGAATATGCTTTGCCTTATGCAATATTTTGTATTTACTTTTAACAGTTTTGTTTTGGGGTTCCACACGAGACATCTGAACCTCAAAATGTTTTGACAACTTATCAAGAAGGGTTATACGCATACAATGTAAATATAACTGCAAAACTGTCCAAACTGTCCACCACAAGCGTCGCTTCCGTGACTGTTCAAAAAAATACTAGATGTTTCTTTATTTCGTTTTACGACTAATTTTTTATTATATTTATATTTAAACAAATATTGTCTTGTTCTCGTTTCATCGATTTCTGTCAAATTGTCCCTGCGTTCCTTGCTACTTTAATTCTAAGCAAAATGCTTTCATAATTGACATCAACCACCACTTTACCTGTGATCAAAGTCATTAGATACACAGGTTACCTTGTTAATAAATGACATCAGCTGGTACACCGTTGATTATGTTTGTCAATCATGCAATATCAATTAACAGTCCATAGAATACTTCACTACTATCCCACGAAACGATATCACCTCTACATCTAGTATAACCTTGGCCTGTGATTTAATTTCTAAATCAAATGACCTTCTTTTTATACATTTTTTATAAGTTACATAATTGTGATCGTGTTTAATGATAATTTTAATTTTATATGATCAGTTGTAACTTGCTTTCTCGATTGGCAGTGACTTTTTTTTTGTTTCGATTTTGGAATTTGTGTTTGGTTTGTTTTTTATAAAAATAAGTAGACGCTAATGACTTCAGTTGCTGAACGTTTATAGTCTACAATTTATCTAGTTATAATAATCAAGTGTGTTTTATTCAAAAGTACAATGAAACACGTGCGGTATTTTTAATCTAAATTTACGAACATGATCACGAAATTAAATAAGTGTGTTATTGGCAAATTCAAGTGAATAATTCTACACCTAAGGTCTGGCAAGATATAAGTCCGAAGCTTTTTAATGTAAGTACCGAACGTTATTTTTATCAAATTTCTTAATGATATTTTTTTATAAAAATGATGTATATAATAAAGAAGAACTCTTTCGGTTAACGCTACACACAAAATACCGATTATGTAACACGACTAACCAAATGTAATGCAAAAAAAGTGAAGTATATACTTTCACTGTTTACACTTTCCCGATGTTATTTTTTAACTTAGATTTTAGAGGGTCTGTTACGATTTTAAATTAAAGGTAAATAATGTTTTAAGGCGGAATATCAGGCTTAAAGATTTAAAAAAATAGATCATTTTTTTTAATATTTTCTACGGACGTTCCTAATTTATATGTTTTAATAATCAATTTAAACCTATATGTCCGACTTATTTTTTAAGAGAAAAAGGAATAATTTATAAAAAACATGTTGCATACCTACATATTATATAGAACTCAACTTTGTATTATGTAGTTTAATGAAGTAAGTGCATTTTATGAAAAATAAATATTTTGAAATATGTCATAAAACGACATGTTTAATTTGTCAAACATATGGCATTTAAGTCAAATTAAAAAAAATCAATTTCGTTTTTAAAAAATCTCTACTTTTGTGACATGCGAAATAATATTCATTGTAGTCTTTATAGCATATAATTTAATTTTAAATATTAGTTATTAGAGGGTACAATATTTCGACAGAACTTTTGTGTGACAATTTTATATTTCAGCACGTTTTTAACATAACCTACCTTATAATTAAGGTACATTAAGTAACGGCGTACGATCAACATATTTTGACTCGTCAGTGCAATGTCTTGTAGAGTAATATTGTTTAGAGATGGGAAAAACGGGTCTTTTTAGTGATCTGCATCTTTGCATTTGAATCCCGTATGTGAGCCGGCTCACTGAACCGGTTCAAAAAGAGCCGAGTTCTGAATATGTTACTGCAGTCTGTCACTGAGTTACCTAGTTCAGTCAATCATATCACGACCTGTATAGAATCAAGAATGCATAGCCGAACATGTGATGCATGAGTCATTTGAGCTGACAGATGCATCAAAGCAAGAATTGATACATAATTGTAAAATGTGCTTCTGTGTGTTAAGTGTTTCACTGAACTATGCGGATCCGTTGATCCGTCGGCACCAAAAAAAAGTGAGTCGACTCTCACGGATCTTCTGTTGGAGTCGGCTCTTTGAACCGGTTCAGATCTGAGTTACCCAACTTTAATATCGCTAAGCGAAGATAGTAACAAGATGGGAAATCTGCGTATTAAGAGAAGAGTGGGAACAGCGACCAGTAGCGACGTGGTTTTTAATTTTAGGGGTAATCATAAACAGTATCGGTATTGTCAGTGGTGTGTCTCGACTAGCGACAAACAAATAAATGGCCATATTCATAGGACCAACCATCCTTCAGAAAAATAGACCCGTTCGACTGGGAACATTCGTGTACAAAAATGACGCTCCTTTCTATCTCTAAACGATGCTATTCTACAATCGGTACTTTCTAAAAACAATAAAAATATTAATTTCCTTCAAAAAGTCACTAAAAAGATAAAAATAATCAAATTTTGAGGTCGGTTCCAATTTAATAAAAGTCGATGCCTATATAATTAAAAGTTTTAGTAATGAAAATGGCACCGACCTCGAAATTTCATTATTTTCATCTTTTTAGTGATTTTTTTGAAGGAGCTTAATATTTTTCTTACTTTTTATTGTATTAGATTTCGCACATTTTTAAAAACTACTGAATCAATTTACGTAAAATGTATGTGGGATCACCCTGAAGGTGTGGCCTATTAAATAAGAAAAGAATTATCAAAATTCATCATCATCAAATTCGATAAACACAAAAAATACAATGCTCTATAGTATATTCTGGAAATGTTATTTTACATTTTTTCTGACAATGGGTATCTGTGTAAAACCGGAACCACGTTGATATAAAATTAGTCGACTGTATTTTAAGTATCTACCTGCTTTACGTATACCTTCATGCAGTGTGTGTATTTAATTTGTTTGTTCCCTGTATTGCCGACAACAGATGGTCACAAATGTTAAAAACCACAAAAACCACTTTGTGGGTTTTTTTTTACTTTGTTTGAGGAGACGATAAGTAGGTGTTTAGTGTTTAAATAATGCTTTTATAAATAAAAACTGATTTAAAAAAGGGCTTTAAAATTATTTCCGAGCTTATTAAAAACTGTAAACTGTATTATTATCATCTTGTTATGGTTTTTATATAAGTTAGTTAAATGATTATTAGGTACCCTGTATATTTTATACAGTAGCATTATATTTTATAATACCGATCATTGTTGTTTAGTTAAAGTATGTCGTTGATCAAAAAGCCCTGTTGCGTTGCCATGGCTTATATTAATTTCTTATTTTTTGAGGTACGAAACCATAAAAAAACCGGTCAAGTTATATATCGAACTCGCGAGAGGAGGGTTCCGAACTATTCCGTTTTCCGTGAGTACTTTAAAACTTAAGATATTCGTTTAGGTTTTCCTGTAATCTATGGTTGAGATCCGACATTCCCTATTTTTTTTCAAAAATTTGGTCTCACTAGTTTTGGAAATAACTTTAAAACTATTTATCTTAAAATTATAACAAAAATATATTTGAGATTCTCACACCAAGCCCTTTCATTTGATATGGCACACGAAATAGTTTGCAAATTTTTTTTTTTTAATTTTCTAATTTACCCCTCAAAATTGGTCCCCATGTTTACAATTCATTTCTTTACGTTACACGTCCGTTTTTGTGTCACCAACTTACATATATGCACCAAATGTCAACTCAATCGGTCCACTAGTTTCGGAGCAAATTGGCTGTGACAAACGGACGGACCAGGCATGCGAGTGATCCTATAAGAGTTCCGTTTTTTCCTTTTAAAGTACGGAACTATAAAAATGAAGCTGTTGGTGACGTTAATAAAAAAGAACAAGACAGACGAAATCCTAAAAATTGATATCACACTATAACGTCTAGTCTTGCAAAAAAAAAAGAAAGAAAACGACTACCTATAATTATTATTTACTGAACAGCCGGTCAGGCGGCATGTATCGCAATGCAAGCGCGGAGAGATAGCAGCAAGCAAGCTACATTCCCCAGCCGTCTTGTTTCTCCAACCCCTTCCGCTTAACCGTGAAGGCTATCGGCCCTGCTTCGTCGTCGGTCCGTCATCTGTTCCACAAAGGCTGGGTAAATTCCACTTACCCTCAAAAATGTTATTGATAGCACCCACATTCTAAAATCGGCCTAGAGGAACCCCCCTATCAGCCGCTAGAATTTTTTCATCTGGGGAGTTATTCTTCAAATTATGACACTAGATCTCGTTTGCGACCGTCTGATGTTCACATGCGAAATCCAGAGGCTTAGTTTGATGCAGGGATTCCCAAACTTTTTCAGGTCGCGCCGCACCTAGAGGTTTAGTATTTTGTCTCGGCGCCCTAGCTAGTCGAAATAAAATGATGCTACATGGAGCTGAGTTTCTACATTTATATTGACACATAAGAACACGTTTACTTATTATTTAAGAAAAATTGTTTATTTTGTAGCCTCAAATACCTGAGTTTAGTTTCCGGAGAATGGTAGACAGGAGTGCCTCACGGCGCCTCTCTTTATTCTCTATGGCGCACCAGGGCGCCGCGGCGCACACTTTGGGAACCCCTGGTTTGATGAATACCTCCCCCCCTATTCATCTCTTAGTCAACTTGTCACGTAGGGATCCGAGCCCCCAGGCAAATTTTATTTGTATTAAGGTGGTTGTCGTGGTTACGGCACACCGTCAGAAAATTCTTAATTTTTGTATACTTATTAAGGACATAACAATACAATTACCCTGAAAATTTGAAGTCGATCGACCGTATATAATCCGAGATAAATTCAATTAAAAATTGCATAATTAACATTGTATGTTGTGAACGTTTGGTTTATCGTTTATTTAATAATTTAGCCTATGCATCAGAGTAAGCAATTCAAGAGTGTAAACCCCGTAATATGTTAATATTTTGTTTTCTTTAAATATCATACGACATGATTCTGTATTTTTTTTGTTAAAAATTATTCTCAAAATTTTCTTTTGTAAGAGTTCTATTGGCTAGGAAACCCGGAAAACTAGCATGTAAAGAGGCAGATATTGTTAAATTAACATTCCATTGTCGAAATTATTGTCTTGCACATCCATAGTTGCAAAGAGCTGGGGTGTTTACGGTTGTTTTCTAGATCTAGGCGGCCGCCTCCATTGCTTCCAGAAGACCGTTCAATACTTCTTTATACGTCGCGTATGTACCGCCGCCGACCGGCGGCGTAGACCGTTGCATTCCCTTGTCCGCCGCCCGTCTTCACTTGCCACTAGACTCTGACTCTTCATCCCTACTCTACCCTACCACAATCTTAACACTCGCGCGTTCGGACATTGTCCGCTAGACTAAACTAATGTTTACGAAAGGTATGAAGCGTACTTCATTAATGTTTTAGAGAATAATAATAATAATAATAATAATGCGTTTAACGTCCGTTTCTCGACTTTATGTCATAACAGACGCCATTCGCACCATTACTATTTTCCATCTACCACACTCCCCGTTATTTTTCTACATTTTTAAAACTTCAACTTATGCAATAGCAATGGGCGAATGAAGGAATTATAGGAAATTAGGATAAGGTAGGCAATTTTTGAACTAGAAGTTTGATAGGTAATCAGCCATGGCCTCAAATAAGGAACCATCTCGATATTTATCTGGAATTAATTGAGGGAAACCATGGAAAACCTCAATCAAGATGACCGGTACAGGAATTACCGTTTTTCGGCGAGAGGCAGTAGGAAAAAGTTCCAGCCACACCTGCCCCCGCCGGGATTCGAACCCGGACCTCCTGAATGCGAGTTTAGTGCTGTCACCACTACTCTATCCAGCTCGGTTAATGTTTTAGAGAATAGCGAGAGACTTTATTTAAAAAAAAACAGAAATATGATGAATTCTAAACTACTTTCTGCTGTTCTTCAAATTTGTCTTTGTGTCCTACAGCAAACAAAAGTCAAATTAACTTTTTTGTATTGTTTTTAGAGTTATTTGAACTCAGAACCAGTTTGTATTTTTTACATTTTTTACATTTCTCAGATTAAAAACTGAGAACGAAGGAGTTGTAACGCCATGGAAACGCCATATAAATAATTGAAAAGGGGGAAATCCTGTTTATTCCAGAATTATTTTAATTTATTTTGGAAAAATTCAAAATATCGATACTTGTCTATAACTCTTAGCTTTACAAAAAGCGGAGAACTCACAAGTTTTTATACTTTTTAATATTAAAAATTCAGTTTAGTTTTCAATAAAATTGTTGTGGTTAACAGTTCAAAGAGTTCAAATATCCTTTTTAGTCTTCATGTTAAATCCCTTCCCTCGCCTAAAAACGATTCCAGCTCACCCGATACTATTTTTGAATCTAAAGAATTCGAATAAACGTTAAATGAATGACCAAGACACCACTACAAAACTTACAGGCGAAAAATTTAAAATTATTTTCCTGGAAAAATTTACATCTTTCAAAAAATATACATAAATCAATTACGTAATCTTTCACACAACAACCAAACTTTTTTTTTTAAATCGTTTGTAGGATCTGTACTGTGATGTTTGGTGAATCTTTCGGTATTTACCCGAATTCTTTAGCTTTAAGGATAGCGTCGGGAGAGATGTAACCATTTTTAGGCGAGAAAAAAGGACTTGAGATAAAAAGTGCAAGAAGTATTTGCAGGTAGCATATATCGTACAACTAAATAATTGTTAATTGATAGAAAACATTCATTGTTACAATGCTAAATCAGAAAAATTTATTTTAATCCACCAACACCGTCGGGATTCAAGCCCGAATCTTTCCACTTTCGCGGCGGAATGAGTTCTCAATTACTCTACGGTGCGCTAGCTTAACAGTTAAATCATCCTAATAAAGCAATTGTAACATTAAATTCACTACATGCGAGAGTCGATTTATCAAAATAAATAATTGTTGTTTTTCATGAAAAAGTACTAACATCTCATATTGAGATTCCTCAAAAAAACCTGATAAAAACGATTGCTTTTATTCGTGCATTCAAAAACATAGTTTTTACATCACTTAATAATTTTCTGAAAATTGTAAATATTATTTTACGGACAACTATAATGATATTACCAACACATTAACCTACAATGTATATAATATAATGATTACAAAATATTAGAGCACTCACTTAGTTTTACAAAATAAATGATGGTTCAAATCAAACAAAAGAGATGCGCGAATCTGTCAAGAATATTAATGATGCTTTCTCCTTTTCTCTAGCTGATGAGCAAAGAGATAGGATAGTATGCGTAGTGTAGTTAAGGGAATATCGACCTATATAGACTATGTCTATATAGCGGATACAGCATTATCACACGGGTGTGTCGTCACCTGACGGAAACAAAAAGGTACAAATCTACTGGACGACACTACAAAATTATTTGTGAACTTAATAGATAACACGATAAAGAGTGTGACAGACTACTTTTTTAAATCATTTTTTTATGATGAGTATTTTGAAAACGGCTCAATACGACTTGAAGAAATGTATGCAGAATGCAGATTACAGAGAAATATAAATTATTCACAATTGTTACAATTTTTTTTTGCATATCTAGAGAGATCTGCTAGATATGCAAAAAAATATAAGACCAACAGCGATAACTCTAAATAATAGACATTTTTCTATAATCTGTATATCTCGTAGGATAATTGAAATAATCGGATCTTTGCAAAAATCCTAGGAAGATTTCAAAAAACCGGGTAATTAGAATCCGTTTTTTTGCAAACATCCTAGAATTTTCGCGAAAATCCGATTTTTTTAATTATCCTACGACATATACATGTACAAACTGAGCTAGGTAGAGTAGTAGTGACAGCACTAGACTCGCATTCGGGTGGTCCGGGTTCGAATCCCGTCGGGGGCAGATGTGGCTGGGACTTTTTCCTACTGCCGCTCGCCGAGAAACGGTAATTCCTGTACCGGCCATCTTAATTGAGGTTTTCCATGGTTGCCCTCAATTAATTCCAGATAAATATCGAGATGGTTACCTATCAAACTCCTAGTTCAAAAATTACCTACCTTATCCTAATTTCCTATAATTCCTTCATTCGCCCATTGCTATTGCATAAGTTGAAGTTGTAAAAATGTAGAAAAATAACGGGAAGTGTGGTAAATGGAAAATAGTAATGGTGCGAATGGCGTCTGTTATGACATAAAGTCGAGAAACGGACGTTAAACGCATTATTATTATTATTAATATATACATTTCAACAAGTATTCGCAGTATTACTAAGGATGTTTTGGATCATCTGTTTAAATTTTGTTTCGTTAAACGAACAAAGTAAAATGTAAAGAGACGAAACGAAAATGTATCGTACAACTTATGTAGACCATTGTCTTTTACCGGCACACACTTCCATCTACGAGAACACAATATATATTTCATCTTTTGAATAGGAAATGGAACATTGATGGGATAAGGTCACCCTTTATTTCCTTACCGCGAAGAAATATATTATATTCACTTAGGATAATTTGAAATAATTAGTGTACTTGTATACTCGAATTTAATTCAATTTAATTCCATGTGCATTAAATAAATATACTTTATTCCAAAATCCAAGAATAATACTAAAGAATTGTAATAGTTTTTAGGCGATGGAAAAGGATTTGAGATGAAGAGTGCATGGGATATTTGTACGTAGTTGTTAATATATATTACTCTTAAAGTGACTCTACCACAGGTTGTAAAATATGTTCTCGGGAAATTTCGAACTGTTGTACTAAAATTCATTTTATAACTATTTTTATTAGCTATGTATAAGCATTAAGCTTCACAAAATTTGGTTTGCTGCTTAATGAATTCAAAAAACACACATTTTTGTCCTAAACGTGATATTCGTCAATATTTCTTTACACCAGATCACGAAATTTCGAATTACGAAAAGACAAGTTACCATTTTGAAGTTTTTTCTTTACAAACTTAAAATAAAAACACTGACAAATTAGGCTTCCCAGTATTTTTTTTTATCTTATATTAAAATCGTTTATTTAGGTCAAATAAACTGTAAAAACTTGACTAAAAGTAATATGGGAAGAATGGCATATATTTGTAATTTATTTTGAAACATTAACATCAAAGATTGCATCAGATTTTTCATAGAAATTATAGATTTCTGAGACGCATGTAAGTGCATTTTGCATGCAAAAACACACATCCAACAGCGCATAGATAATGCGGGTGAAAAGGGGGACGTTTAAACAGCTGGTAAACAGTCACCTTAACGGAACACTATACGTTCAACTTTGTATTCAGACATTGAACAAATATATTGTCATATCTGTGATATACTGTCTTGTCTATATTGCATGTTCAATGAATTTTTAGTTTTTATATACAGTTTATTAAAGTAGAAAATGCGGTAATGAAGATAGCGTCGAAACAAATTCCAAAAATACACTTATATAAAATTTAAAATGAAAACTCACTGCTTTCATTCACACAATGTTAGTAATTCTTGCAACATGCATTAACCGTAATAAGTATTTTTGTTTATACTGGGTGCTTGTGAAATAGTAATGGGTAACTCAGATCTGAACCGGTTCAAAGAGCCGACTCCGACAGAAGATCCGTGAGAGCCGACTCACTTTTTTTTGAGCCGACGGATCACCGGATCCGCATAGCTCAGTGAAACACTTAACACACAGAAGCACACTTTACACTTACGTATCAGTTCTTGCTTTGATGCATCTGTCAGCTCAAATGACTCAGGCATCACATGTTTGGCTATGCATTCTTGATTCTATACAAGTCGTGATATGATTGACTGAGCTAGGGAACTCAGTGGCAGACTGCAGTAACATATTCAGAACTCGGCTCTTTTTGAACCGGCTCAGTGAGCCGGCTCACATACGGGATCCAGATGCAAAGATGCAGATCACTAAAAAGACCCGTTTTTCCCATCTCTATTGTGAAAGTAGAACAGCCTTTTTATTTTTCTATATATATATATATATATATATATATATATATATATAGATTTAAAAATTACCTCACTCACTGAATCTTTTTAGCTTCTCGCTACTGAAAATTAAAAAAAAACAGGGAAGTTACTAGTTCCGGTCCCATTTTTGAAAATCTAGTTTTCACTTGATCTTGACGTTTTGCGGTCGTAGGAAGCTATTCTGACTATTTTGGATGGACGTCCGTACGTGTTAATAAAATTAAATATCTTTAGAGCGAATCAACCAGTTGAGATCGAGGTTGCGCCATTTGAAAGGGTTTATTGAGATTTAAGTATTGATTAACTTTTAGTGTCAATATGTTAAGTAGTTTCAAAGTCAATCAAAGAATAAAAATTAAAAATCACATTTGTTTTTGGCGCATAATTCTTAATCTGCTTATTTATACGTTGTCAGAAAAGTTAGTTAAAACTTAAATGAGCTTAAATTTGAATATCTGTCTTATGCATAACTTTAAAATCATTAAAAAAATTAATGTTAAAAATTCAACAATGTTTTTTCTTAAGCCTCAGAAATGTTTCATAGCCTTCTTTAATGTATTATAAACACAATGTATTGTGACGTATTTAATACATAGTGGGAAATTTTAAGGTTGATCCACAGGTTAACCAGTCACCACATGTTTTTATTCCGAGGTACGAAACGCTAAAAATTAATTTACATCAAAACCTCCCTTTACAGTTTTATTATTAGTAGATATTGATTGCTACAAGTCATACAAAAAACACTCAGTATAGTGTGTATAAACACGGTACATACTTAGAGAAAACTTTATATTATAATCCCTGGCCATAAGAAGAGGCAAGGAGCGTTTTAAGCGCTATCGGATTAGCAGCTACTCGTAACAGTTCCGAGCTTGAAACACACCCACACATACATATAACATATATTTATATTATGTGTGTTTTTACGTATATAAATATGTGTGAGAGTATATAATGAAAGTATAGAAGTAAAACTAGAAGGAATTAAGTCGACACAGCTTCGCTTTAAATGTGTGAATTTTATGTTATTCATACAAATTGTCACTGTTTCTTATTCATGAGTTGGAAAAGTCTGTGCAGAAATATTCCTCTGCATATTTACATGGAATCTGCATGCTTATGTACATACCGAGCTGGGTAGAGTAGTGGTACAGCACTAGACTCGCATTCGGGAGGTCCGGGTTCGATTCCCGGCGGGGGCAGATGTGGCTGGGACTTTTTCCTACTGCCTCTCGCCGAGAAACGGTAATTCCTGTACCGGCCATCTTGATTGAGGTTTTCCATGGTTTCCCTCAATTAATTCCAGATAAATATCGAGGTGGTTCCTTATTTGAGGCCATGGCCGATTACCTATCAAACTCCTAGTTCAAAAATTACCTACCTTATCCTAATTTTCTGTAATTCCTTCATTCGCCCATTGCTATCATATAAGTTGAAGTTTAAGAAATGTAGAAAAAAACGGGAAGTGGTAAAATGAAAAATAGTAATGGTGCGAATGGCGTCTGTTATGACATAAAGTCGAGAAACGGACGTTAAACGCATTATTATTATATTTCTGGAATGACTTTAGCAAGTTTTTAATCAGTAGCGGTTCCTCTATGGGCGCTGCAGAGCTGCAGAACAACCAAAATCTTAGGTACTTCATAATTTTAGAATGAATTATATTTTCCATACGAAACCATCGCTTAATATTAGAAAATAGTGTAAAAGACTACTAGTTCCACAATTAACAATAAAAGCATCTCCGTAGTACCCACAAGTAGACCACAAACATCTATGTATTCTGTGTTGGCAGAATTTTCCGTTCAAGAGCTGTAGCACATGAAACGTCATCATCAGATACCCCCGCTGTACACCGCGCAATTCCTGACCCTGAAGTTATTTCGTGTTATTGAGCTGCTTTCAGAGCTGTTTGTATTGTCAGCTCATTATTACAAAGATTTACCCTTAGTGTTGACGTATGTCCTACATACGCAATACAAATACATGATGCACGTGATTACTTCCGCAGTAGTATGCCTTTGATAAGTGTATTTAGTATTCTTTGTTGTCAAGTGTCATTCATAGCCCGTGTTTGGAGGTACGTCCGATTGATCACGTAGAACACACATTTGAAATATTGACGCACCGTCACTGTTTCGTGACGATAATTGTCAGTTAAGAAGAAATAATAACACCGCTAGAAACGCTAGAATTATTTCCGTTGCATTGAATTCTGTGAACAACGGACCCTACTCTCTGTATGTTTCTACGTCAAAAAAGTTTATTAGGACAGCCTTGCGTTTTTAGAAAAAATTGGTGTTTTGAGTCGAGCGTCCAAATAGACAACAGAATAGTAATTAAAGACAGAAGTTATATTTTTCTTGTAGACTAGAGTCTAGATTATAGACTCTTTACTGCTATAACGATTTTGATAAAAAAACGTAGTGAAAAGTTCGTCTCGATCGCCGAATGAGAAAAAAAAAACTCTCGCCAACAAAATAGTGTAATTGCTCAAACAGGCGTTGCGATTTTATTCTGTAAACTTATATATGTTACGGTAAATGTGGCAACTCCGGTGATTATTGCCGATTATTATACTTAATTACCACTAAATTTGGCAAATATAATAAATAATTGAAACTTTACCAGATTAACAGGATTGTTTACATAATTCCCAACTCGTAATGGTAAATGTAATAAATTTCCATAACTTTGCCAAAATTCGTTCAGTCTGCAAAGAACAATGCGAGTCTAATAAGTGCAAATTTAAAAAATCTGGCAAACTTTGTTATAAATGTCATAACAGTCTAATATGTCTAAATAAGTAAACTTAAAATATATAGCAAGTAGTAGCATTTGTTACTTGGAAAAATTTTTTTTTTCTAGAATATGGGATTAATGTGAATAAGTTTAAAATTTTGTCATTCATTTGACAACACCAGTCAGCCCTTTATTTAAATGCCGTTCAGTTAAAAAAAAGTTCAAATGTTAAAAATTTGTTCGAAATTTGTCAGGGGGATATGAAACATTTCCTAGGTCCTGCTATCCGACCCACTTTATGGCAAACAAAAAAAAAAGTTTTTATTATATATTATGAGCACTCGACAAGATAATATGATATCTCGAAATTGTTATTACCTATATGATTAAAACGATAAAAGTGAAACGAAATATTTTTACGGTGCAAATTTAAAAAAAAAATTTACTTTTAATACCATTAATTAATTATAATTTTGTATATTTTAATTCTCACATCGTGAAACTTTAGTTAATAAAGTTCTACAAACCTGAAAGTATAATATGGTTGAAGACGGGTGAAGACGGTGGAAGTACGGGTATAGATGGTGGGAGTACGGGTATAGATGGTGGGAGTACGGGTATAATATGGCGGTACATACTGTAAGATTTTTTCTACTTGCAAAATCATAACGAATAGTACCGAAAGAAACAACATGGCAAGTCCAATCTGTATTTGACAACATTTTAAGAAGAAAAGTGATGTAAATTGATTTTCTTTATTACTCGTCAAAAGAATCAGCTGTATTTAGAAAACTGTTTTCAAATTGTACTACTATAATTATTTGACACATTTGACGTATTCTATGCTGTAAAATTATTTGAAGAAAAATAAATTATTACCATTATTATTATTTTCTTAAATCTAAATTTCTTTATATATAATAATAAACATTAAAAAAAACGCATACACAAATTATAAAATCATGACTAAATTCATCCTAACAAGAACATTATCGGGCGATATTCTAAAAATTGACAAAAAAGAAAATATGTATTTAAATAAAATAAATTAAATAAGAATAATACAAAAACAAAAAAAAAATACTAGAAAATGTAGAGTATTCATATCCGTGTTTTATTAAATTGCTCGTTCTAAAAAAATATGTATGTTTAAAAATGCAATGAGCACCTTTGTAATATTATTGCGGCTCTGTTATTAATCTCTTGATAAGTTTAAAAATAATGGATAAACCAGATTTCAATCCTGTAAAAAGTGGTCGATAGAGAAAATATTTTTGAAATAAATTTCAAAAGTAATTAGTTACAATGAAGAATAAAAATCTTGATGCAATATCCAAGTAATACTTGATTTTCGCGTCATCTGTTATGTAACTGGTGAACAGTATTCACTGGTATTTACGATGAGTCGTTTCTTATTTAGAGCTAGTAGAGTCGCCTAGCGGTGAAGAGCTCGGAATAAGCCGGATAACGACATGGGAAAGGTCTGTGTATCCGATATATATGACCCCCGGCTTTTTATTATTTAATATTTTTCTAGCAAATTCATATTTTATGTAATATTATCGTATTTTGCAATAAATTTTGTTGATTAAAAATGAAATTAGTTTGTTTCTATAAATGTTCTTTAATTATTGTTTCTAAAACTATTGTTTTGTTACAGAAAAAGATAACTATAATAGTTGTACATTTTATCAAATAAATATTTTGATGATAAATCAATGTCTCATCAGAAAAATAGAGGATATTATTTATATTGTGTTCTTAAATTTTGTATGAAAATAGTAAAATTGAAAATAATAGCTTCTAACATTTTCTAGCCTTGCAAGTTGCATTTGCAGCCAAGTTAAATCTATTTTTGGAAATTCTTTCAGTTTTTTTTTAATTATCATATATTTTCCTTGAAATCTTTAAATTATTATTTTCTCTAATTTCGTAAATATTATTTTATTTTAATATACCCCACAAAGTATAAAAACATAAAATTCTGAATTTAAACTGAGTTTCAAAATGACAATTTTTTCTGTTTTTTTTTTATTTAGATTTAATTTTTGTTTTTAATACGGATAATACCATTTCGAGTTAATTCGTCATTTATGACATTCGTGCAGTGGGAAGATGTCTTCGTGCATGATATTGACTTTTTTAATGCAGCGAATTGAATCATAAACCAGATGATTAAATAAACCATCATTACCTACTCTTTCATTTTGAAAATCTGACAAAAAACCATTTTTTCAATTTTATTCTTTTTTTTAATTTTATTATCAATATTGATGCTAAAAATATGAAAAAATGTATTGAACATTTATTTTTTGTTTCTTCAAACCAGTTTTCGATTTTTGAGATTCCCATAAATCCATGTTAAGTGAAATAAAGCTTTGACAACTAAATTATTTGTCTATTAAACTATTGCTTTTCAACCACAAAAATCTTCTTGTTTTTTACGTCCTATTAAAATAGTTATCAAGTTTTATTAATTTTAAAGTTTAAAAAAAAATTAAAATATAAAAATGTGAATTAAACAAATCGTTCACAATTTTTTCTATTAAAATTGTAGTATATTTAGATACCTCAAGAATATATTCATGAAAACAAAATGCAATATTTTAAAAAAAATTTGAACAAACTGATTGCCGCTACAGTAACACAATCGAACATGTTTGTATGTGTGGTTTATATGAAAGCTATAAAATTTCAGTGCTCCTTCTTCAAGAGGGGTGCTTTCACCTACACTAAAGCGCGAGAATAAGAATTTTCGACGGCGCATGTGCAAAAGAAATGATTTTACTCCTCCACGAAAAGGAAACCGCCCCCTATAACACCCATAGTCTACTAGATCTCTTTTCTGAATACTAATTTTATTTCAGCAGTTCAACAGCCAAACTAAAGAGGGGTAAGAAGAAAACCATTCCTCTGTGTTATGTATGCAGCGCAATGAGAAGAGGGGTGAAGCTTACAAAAAGGGCACTGTTCAGTTAAGTTAATAGGGTGGGTGAATGGTGGTGTGTTGAAATACGATGGGTGAAGGCAGGGAAGAAAGCGGGTGGTTTAATGCTTCCATCATGGAATAAGCAAAATTTTTTTTTAGTTTTAATAGATAATTTGATTCCTAGAAATAAAACACTAGTATTATGTTCGACATAAAAGCTTCTACTTTGAATTAAGGCTGTCGGGAACGGTTTGAGTTTCCACAAAAAATAAGGCTTCAACTTACATTTTGCAAAAATTCATTTTCTGTCAGGAAAATGAATAATCATTCTAGGTTTTCAATAGAGCACGTTTGTAATTGACGTACGACTTACTAGAAAAAATTGGGATTAATTTCCAAAAATAAACTCTACTTTTTAATGTCGTATAACATTCTTGTCTATTTATTTTTTTCTTGTTGATTACTAAAAGATGTTTACTTACCAATGAATCATTATTTGAATTTATTATAAATAAATGAATTCGTAACTTTGTAGACTTAGATGTATTGTTTATAGAATACCTAGACCAAATATTATAACTTTATGAATTTGTGTCTGTATGTTTTAACTGGGTTAATTCGAACGACTTAACCTGTTTTGATAATAATGTCGCTACAATGTTTGTTATATTGACATCATTTATTATATCATTGCGCTTATACTAAGAAGGGCTGATTAAAAAAAAATGAGCCTTACTTAAAGATCAACGTTTCAAAACTGACACTTTAAGATTTAAATAGTGATTTATAATTTTTTACGAAGGAAAAAATATAAGAGAAATGCGTTTGAATTTTTAAATCTTAAAAATATTTAATAGAGAAATAGCATCAACATGTATTTTATTTTAACCCTTCCAATCAGCTGGCTACAACACGGAAAAAATTTAACTCCGTTAATATTATTTGTTTGAATCAGTTTATTTAATTTAAGCTAATTGTATTGATTAAAAAGAAGTTGTTTTTTATAGACCATATAGCTTTTCAGTGGCTTCAAATATGTATTTCTCTTTCTTAAAATTTACCAAATAAAAAATCAAAACGAACAAACGTAGCTTTTCGAACTATAATCAAATGTTTGTTAAACAAAATAATATTTATTTTGAGTTAACAAAATATTACTGTAGGCTATAAAATGATACAAAATATTAGAAGTAATCACAAAACACCAAATCATTTAATAATTCTCGATTCGCTATCGAAAGATAAGGCTCTTAATCATCTCCTGATAATGCTGACATGGTTAACGAAACGTACATCGAGAGATGTTTAATGTTTTGGTGTTTATTAGTTTTCATATTTTGTATCTTCACACCAAGGTTTCATTACTGCGAAAATGAAATTAACTTTCGACAGAATTCACAAATTTTATAGAAACACTAGTTTACGAATATGGATTTACTTACTGAAGGACGTATTAAATTGACATGTATTTTAATTGACGATAATATTAAGAATAAAAAGAATTATTTTGAGGGCTGTATTAAGGGGTCAAATTTTTTATCGGATACAAAAGCAAAATACACTATATTTATCGACAGGGTTTGGTACTGCGATACGAGTTTTTTTTATTGGATTTAGCGGTTATAATGAAATAAGCGTCAGCTAGAAGCAGCTCCTTAACCAGTGTTGCCAGATTTTTTTTTGCCAAGTCGGGATTTTGGAACTTTTTGAGTGAAAAAAGCGGATTCTTTCGTCGAAAGCGGGACATAGTAAAAAAACGTATATAATCAGAAGTTTTTAAATATTTATCTTTTTATATGAGTTCAAATTACGTTTACGTGACAACAGATAACCATAGAAAATCTATTTTAATAAAAATATGATATTTCAAATCAGATTTACCCTATCGTTAAATAGTTGAGTCTTATTCGTCTTCTGAATAAAAAAATAAAAAAAAAAACAGAAATCAAAAACAAAAAAGTTTTATTCATTAGAAAAACATGGCGTTTCAAACAATAGTCTGAGGAGTGAGTGTTACAAATTGCAACTTACAATAAAAGAATAATTATTTACGCACGGTCGAGTTATCCCCGAAAAGTGGGACTGAGCCTGTCCCGCGCGGGACATTTAATTTTGATTTAAAATTCGGGACGTCCCGCCTAAATCGGGACGTCTGGCAACGCTGTCCTTAACCTAAAATATCAATGAGTCTACTGTTTGCAGAACTTCAAGTGTTACCAATTTCAGAGGATTAGAATAATAATGTTAAAGGTTTATTAAAAATACAGCAACATTCACTAACAGTTTGTGATAAAGTTATATTTCCTCTTTCGAGGAACAATGAGCCTCAACTAGGAGCGGTTCTATTATCCCACATAAAACACCGTGCATATAATAAGTAACCATATATATACGTATACTACATACATTCACTTGCGACTATACATTTCTCTTTCATGAAAATTACGTGCCGAAAATTAAATACCTCTTATTATTAATATCTAAGCAAAGTACCTAAAGGAAAGCAAAATTACCATTACACTCGCGCGAGATATATAACTCGGCGCACTATTTTATACTGTACCTTAAGGGTAGAAAATAATATTGATATCAAAACAACTGCGTCTTATTCCGTGTCTTTACACTCGAATTAAACATCAAAACTGGTTGTTGTTAATTATATTTATGTTTCTACACGTTGCAGACACTCGCACATACATATTACACACACGTACCTATGCATATTATTACTTTATACTAGTGTACGCGCGCGGTGGTGCCTTTCGCATACACACGGCTTATTTTAGAAATTTACAGCCCAAGGGGGTGACTAGAAATAAGCACTAATAAGAACACTGTACCGGATTTATAATATTTATGTGCCGAAATTTACTTTGGTGTGAGTTATATTTGTGTGGGTTATTTTGGATAATAAATTGGTTAAGACTAGAGTTGGGTAACTCAGATCTGAACCGGTTCAAAGAGCCGACTCCGACAGAAGATCCGTGAGAACCGACTCACTTTTTTTTGAGCCGACGGATCAACGGATCCGCATAACTCAGTGAAACACTTAACACACAGAAGCACATTTTACACTTACGTATCAGTTCTTGCTTTGATGCATCTGTCAGCTCAAATGACTCATGTGCATCACATGTTTGGCTATGCATTCTTGATTCTATACAGGTCGTGATATGATTGACTGAACTAGGTAACTCAGTGGCAGACTGCAGTAACATATTCAGAACTCGGCTCTTTTTGAACCGGTTCAGTGAGCCGGCTTACATACGGGATCCAGATGTAAAGATGCAGATCACTAAAAAGACCCGTTTTTCCCAGCTCTACCTTCAAGTCATAATTTCAACTCATTTGAAATGTTACAAAATGAATTTCGTAGACCGACACTAATCAGAACATTAACATACGTAAAACGACAAACACAGAGTAAGTTATTCTGAACCGTGACTTACCTTGATGGTTCCTTAGTCAGCGCGCCCGCGTCAGGATCGACGACGCATCAACAATCTAATAACAAATTCCATTTTCGTGCTGGGTATATCATTTCTTGTCGCATTATCCCGGTCCCAAGCAGACAACTTGCGTTGTAACACACGTGGGCCTGGTGCTTACAGTCCGTTCACACTGAACGCACGGTTCGGTAATTTAGTCGAAACGGCGTCTTAAGGTAGTTGTCGTGGTACAATATTGTCAAAAAGTTATAGATTATACGCGCCACAAAAGTATACTAGCTTGTAGCTAAGTGATCTATAATTTGTACGCAGGACTGTACCCTTGGAAACGTAACCCATACAGTATTGATATTCATGTATACTTTTCTATAAATTGTTGAACTTTAAACCGTTATTTATAAATAATTAGACGGTCAAAAATTTTTTCTTATTTTTTTTAAACTCATAACAAATGCATTGTAAGACTGTCAGTTTTTGGAAAGTTTCTGACAGTTAGTTCTTTTTTTATAAATAAGAAACTGGTTCAGAACTACAGAGATCATATACAATCAATGTTAATTATCCAATTTTTAATTGAATTTATCTCGGATTATGTACGGTCGATCGACTTCAAATTTTCAGGATAATTGTATTATCATGTGCTTAATAAGTATACAAAAATTAAGAATTTTCTGACGGTGTGCCTTAACCACGACAACTACCTTAACTAGGACTTCCATACCGAAGTTCCAAGACTTCTCAATTTCGGATGAAATTTCGGAACGGAAGATATTAATATCGGAAATATGAAGAGTCCAATTGTTTCTGGGGGAATCCGCAGATGCGCAGAAGAAATACGCGCTAAAACGTTGTTTTTTTTCTGCTACAATGGTATATTTTTGGTATCGCTTTATTATTCTAATTATTTTTGTAAAAAAGGTTCGTGAAAAAAAAATTCCAAGCTTTATACATGCTTTCTAAATATTTTGAAATTAAAAATTTTTGTTCTGAAGATATGTCAGAAAGAAATTTATTATGTAGCTGACAAACCTGCTTTGGTTAATTTTTACATGTGATACTACATTATGTAGACATGCAAACGAATAAACCAATATCATAATATTTAATACTAGCCGTTACCCACGTCAATGCACGCGTTAACAGATTTTTTTTCTATGTTATATAATGTGCGAAATGTCAATATTTTGAAATTGTAATGGTCAAAGATAAAAAAATAAGATTTGTACTTTTTTAAAAAGTCTAGAAAACACGCTGAAATCAATGCACTAAAAATTAGAAAATAAATTTCTTTCTCATCTGTACAGTAAAGTACGTGCCCTATGTTTCTAAGCGTTACAGAAGAAAACGAATTTTTGGCGCGTAATTTTTGATTTTTTTAAAAATAAAATTTTATTCTAATAATATATTCTTTTATCTCAACTATTTTAAATTTAATTTCAACAATCCTCAAACATTTGGATATTATAAAAACAGCTCAGACGCTGTATTCGTCAGAGTTTTGGATGCACTACGAGAGCAAATATATTACACAAAACGATAGAATAATAACTTAAACGAAATTAGAGCTTCACCAACACACACCAAGTATATGTAGTTAGACAGTGCATTAGGACTAAAAACATGGGCCAGAAAAAATTGAAACCGGGAAAGTTATATCAGAATTTGACAAATTTTTTTTTAACCTTTTCGTGGGAAAGATAATCAGAATAAATAATTTGGAAAAAAAATTTTCAGATCGGTTCATAACTGTCGGAACTATCGCGGAACATACACAAAAAATAAATAAAAATAATACCTAATGATAAAAAAATAATAATAATAAAAATACGCATCGAATTGTACAACTTCTTTTTTTGAAGACAGTTAAAATGTTATGGATATATATGAAACAAGCTAATATTATGTCTATTATGTATATTATAATTAGTGCAGATGTAAAAGAATAAATTACCGATTATTTAACTAATTAAATATCCTTGGTAATTTATATAGATATAGCCGCGGCTATTTATTATTATTATACAAGGACGCAGAACGTTTTGCAAATGATTTTAACTTTCGGTCGAGGTTTTAATTTTATAACCAATATCTAAAATTTGACTATAAGTAGATATAAATACATTCTGTAATGTCTTCTTTCGATTCTACTGTTGAAACTGTTCTATTGTTTTGTTTTTGTTATTCTGAGAAAGAGAAACCGGAAGCCGCCATTTTGTGTTATCGATAGCCGGTTTATTAACCGGTAAATTGTTCGGACATAAGTGTTACTATCATAAATAACCGGTAATTTTGCATTACTATCTTTAATACTATAAACTTACGTCAGCCATATTTCCATCGAGGCAAAAATTTTGTTAAATAAGGTCCCTATATCATGTAGAATCACTTTATCAGAATATGTCAGGTGGATAAAATATAGTAGTCGAAAACTAAACAAAATATAGGACAACGTCCTTGAATCATCGAGACACGATTTAAACTAAATTTTAAACAAAAGACGTGGCAAAGCGTCCATCGTGAAACAAGTGCACGTGTTTTTTTTAATGAAGCAGGAAAAAATATTTTGTTTTATCTGGCCCACAGAAAATAATGACGGGATGGCTTTGAATGTGTATGTTTCGAAATAAGATATGCAAATCTTAACTTTACGAGTTCTGTACAGTACACGTAGTAAGACGACAGTGTCGCCACCGCCGTATACTGTCGTGCGGATACAATTGTAACTAATTGCTAACTTTGCCATTTAAGTTTCTCAGTCTCTTCTGTTCTGTCTTATGTATTTAGCTCACGTATGGAATATAGATAGACAGATAGATAGATAGATAGAGGTGCAGGCTGTATATATTTTATTTACGCAGGGCTGGATTTCATTCATTTGCGGGCATACTGTATAGATTACTTATTAGAGTGTATAAATAGGGATTCGTACGAGATGAAATTTTTAAAAACAATTTTCAGACCTCAGTTGTCGAGCGTCTATAATCTATAATCTAATTTGAAACATCGTCTTGGTACACTGATAAAGAAAATTGTTTGGAGCAAACAAATATTTGTTGTGCCTATTGGATCGTATAAATTGTACTTGAATCAAACAATATTTTTTCAAGGCTGAGTATCTGATATAAATTAGTGTTTTAAATTAGTGTTTTAATTTAAAAATCAAATGGAATTGTTAAATCTAGATTTAAAACTGAAAATAGTATGAGACATCAAGCATAAATGTCACACAGCATATTTAAAAACCCTGAAAAATCTGCAAGAAAACGAAGCCACAAGAGCTTAAATATACTATTTTATTCTCAATATTGTTCACGTCCATTATAATTAATAAGTTTTTTTTATTTTTTAACGGGAAATTGGACAATTCAATTTTAATATAGTTAACTAAATTAAAAAACTGCGACGTTTCGTAAAATATTTTTAATTTCTTCGGGCAGAACTTTTTAATTTTTTAATCATTTCAGTTCTGCCCGAAGAAGTTAAAAAGATTTAACGAAACGTCGCAATTTTTTAATTTAGTTTAACTATATTAAAATTGAATTGTCCAATTTCCCGTTAAAAAATTTTAAAAAAAGACTATTTTATAGTTAATAATTTATTTTATATTTTAATAAATTGAAAAGGACCAAAATTTGGTCGAAACGTTTTGTGAATAAAAAAAATATTTTGAACAGTAATCGCAAGTGGTTTCGTTTTATTTACTATTTTATAGTATTTTATAGTATTGGTTGGAATCTAGAAGGCTAAAAAATGTAATAAAAAGCTATACTTTTTGAGCTACATTATATTTATTAAGGAAGGTAAACTGATTCACTAACTTTTCCCATTTTATTGACTTTCTAGTACATTAGGAAGTTATTGTAATTGGATCTGAAAATCAAAATCAAAATTTTTATCAAAGTTTTGTTTCAAAATCACTACACTATTGTATGTACGTGGTCATTTCTTTCTAGTACGAAATCTCGAGATTAAACAACGATCTCGGTTACGCTGACGACTTCAGCTGTTGAGCGTCTATAATCTACGATATCGACTACGTTAGGGTGTCAATCGACGCGTATTAACGCAAATATGATTCGAAAAAATTTTTATCAAAAGACTGCAAAAATGTGCATTTTAGATCTTTTTGAGAAAAATTTCTAGGGTATACTTAATCAATATTCAATATTGGTCATATATTGGCAAGTTGGTCGTGTGGACCTTAAACAGCGTTGCCAGACGTCTCAATTTTGGCGGGACGTCCCGATTTTTATATCAAAATTAAATGTCCCGCTCTTCGGGGATAACTCGACCGTGCGTAATTAATTATTCTCTTATTTTGTAAGTTGCAATTTGTAACACTCACTCCTCAGACTATTGTTTGAAACGCCATATTTTTCTAATGAATAAAACTTTTTGATTTTGATTTCTGTTTTTTTTATTTTTTTTTATTCAGAAGACGAATAAGACTCAACTATTTAACGATAGGGTAAATCTGATTTAAAATATCAGATTTTTATTAAAATACATTTTCTATGGCTATTTTTGCTATTGTCACGTAAACGTAATTTGAACTCAAATAAAAAGATAAGTATTTAAAAACTTCTGATTATATACGTTTCTTTACTATGTCCCGCTTTCGACGAAGGAATCCCGCTTTTTTCACTCAAAAAGTTCCAAAATCCCGACTTGGCAAAAAAAAATCTGGCAACGCTGACCTTAAAGGTCACACTTGAAGAGTCCTAATACACGACCCGCCTCACGGCTTGTATGGGACTTGTATTCTAATCTTTTTTGAAAGATGTCGAAATTACTAAAACAAATAAAACATTCAGCAATCCCCGTCCTGTAATGTCCTCGATTCCACACATGCATGTACAGATCGCGAAAGAACATAGATATAGGAAAGGGCGATGCTCATATAAGGCGGCGGAGTGAGGAGGAGGTTGGAAGATATCAAGGGGATGAGGTGTATAAGTGAATTCTCCTCTATCTATACTACACACACACACACATACAGACTCATAAATATCATTCTGTTTCGGTTCTGTAGTCAGCGAAACGTCTCCTATATAAATTAGACATTTCGTCTCGCATATTAATTAGTGCTGAACAAAATTATTCTTATTAGTAGCTCTGTATGAAACAACTAGTTATACCGTGTTTTCAATCTAGTAATGGAACAGACTCATGCTGGGTTGCAGCAAGCAATGACATATTTCTCCGTAACGAAAGCAATGTATAATAAATTTTATGAAGCTATGACGTATGGTCAATGTTAATATTAACGTTGTTGAATTTCTATTCCACTTCTTTTATGATGTTAGATTGGTTTAACAGCACCGTAAGCGTCTTATTTTTAGAATAGAATAGCATTATTGAATCGGTGCTTGAAAAATCATTGATATTATTTTGTTAAACTGTATTTAACATAGTTTTTTGTGCAATTTCTACTTCGAAACATTTTTTTACATATTTTGATCAAATTTATCTTTAAAAGCGATCTTTTTCTATATACATAGATCAGTTACAAAGGATAATGGTACAATCAAACCACCCGATAAGTAAACATTTAGAAAACAATAGACGCTGATGACCTCTGCAATCGATCGTCTAAAATCTACAATATAATCTAAAAAAAAAACGCATGGGTGAAGTAAAACACGTGAATAATATACATAACTGAGTATCCATAACCGACCGAGATATCGAACACATTTACTTCGGTTATTTTCGGCTCTTAGACCGAAAATACTATACTAAGGTACATGCATACTTTTAGTTTATTCTATAATATATTAGTACACAAAATTTACAAAACGCGCTTAGAAAAGTTTTACTTCAACAGACAAAATTGATCTTAATGCATTCTATCACTTATCCTTCATCCCGTCCAATTACTTTTTACAAAATATATATGCAGTATACGAACACTCAAAGTTTACAACTTGTTTGTATGGATAACAGGCAATAATGATGAAAACTTTAAATTTGCTCTAGGAATCTTTAAAACTGTGTACAATTACAGACAAAGTAACGGATTTATTAATCTACACTATAATATTATAAAGAGGAAAGATTTGTATGTATGTAATGAATAAACTCAAAAACTACTGTGCCGATTTAAAAAATTCTTTCACCATTAGAAAGCTACATTCACCCTGAGTAACATAGGCTACTCAAAAACTACTGTGTCGATTTAAAAAATTCTTTCACCATTAGAAAGCTACATTCACCCTGAGTAACACAGGTTATATTTATTGCTAGAAAATATTGGGTGTTTTTAGATTATATAAAACGCGTTACGAAAAACATCTTATACGAAAGGGACTTCGTTCCAAACGCGTGTCCCGCGACACGTTCCAAATTTTTTTTTAAATTTCTTTTTGGGAAATAAGATTTTTCTTCGATTTTTGAACATTCACAAATAAAAGCGATTGAATTCGCGCAAATTCAATACACGTTGAGAATTTAATGATAATGATTCTCATCTTTTATATCCTATATATTACATTTACATCCGGGCGAAGCCGGACTGGGCCGCTAGTTTGTAATAAAACAACTCTCACAGTACATGGACTTTGAAATCTGTTGCTATATTATTCATAAACACAGGGAAATCCTGATTTGTTATATTAGGTATGCATAGGTCACGAAAAAAAGGTATTTATTCGTGACGGCAAATCATTTTAATTGTCCCTTGACGAAATTCACAAAAAGAAGTTTTGCTTCAAAAAACTAAATCACAGACAGAGATCTCTCTCCACGTTTATAAATTAGTATTGATGATATTGATTGTGTTGTAACTTGTACATTACTTCAGATAGCACACAGTAAATTAGCGTAATATCCGTTCAATTCTAAAATCATCATTTGCGAAGTTTCAATTCAAAGACATTTAGTCTGTTTTAATATAAATTTGTACGCAATTAGCAGCCTTAATAGTTACTAAATACATAAAAATATTAATTTGAGTACGAAATAAGGAAATACACAAATATGTAAATTAAACCAAGTTGATACCTTGCGCGGAGCAGACATATTGTTCAAATGAACGGCATGACTTTAATAAGCAATTTCATTCGTATAGCATAGAATAGAGAAAATATACGCTTCACTCAAGGCAGTACCATAAACTTCTGTAATTAAATTATATTTGATTAAACTTTACCGAGTTTTAATTTGTATGAAAATAATATATACAGTCGCAAATTATATATTTTATTACACAATTTACATAATATTAAATGCTCACTAAATTTTATAAACGTTCAAAGAAATAAGATTTCGGGAGTAGGTACCAATAAATATGTTTGCATATCAAGAATTTGATTTATATTCGTTTGCCTTTACTTAAGGACTTATCCGTCAGATCATAAAATATGCCCTCGGGAGATTTCTAATTTTGGTCGCAAAATTCATTTCATTACTATTTTTATTATAGCTGTAATTTTAGCACTAAATTTAAAAACAATGTGGATTCCTGCTTAACAATTTCAAAAAGCATATATTTTTGCCCTAAAAATTGAATTAAAAAACGATATACTATAAGGCAAATTGACATTTAGAAGTTTTTTCTTTACAAACTTATGTTTCTCATTTTTAACTGATTTTAAATCATTTATTTAGATCAAATAAAATGTAGAAACTTAGTTAAAAGTCGTATAGGAAGAATGGTACATATATTTCTAGTTTATTTTGAAGCATTTGCATCAAAGGTTGAATAAGATTTTTCGAAGATCTCAGAGAAGATTGAACTTATTTAAATTGGATCCCGGAACATGAATAAATCATAGATCACCTGTAAGACGGATCATTTTTAGAAATAATCTTAATTTTATATTTACACTGCATATCAAATTCGACAGTTTAAATCAGAACTGGCATGTGTGCCTGCTAAGAAAATGGCGGTATATTATATAACTTGCCAATTCGGTTTTACACGTCGAATGATTCAGATAATATTTGATATTAGATAAAAAAATTTAATTTTTGATATGCGGCTTTAAATATGCAATTATCATTCCTCAAAAATTGAAAACCTGTTCTCGATTTTTTGAAAACAATTTCAATGATTAAAATCAAATTTGTCTTACGAGAAAGTGCGGTATTTTTTATTAATGTTTAAACTTGCAACTACATACCATATTATAAGAATAGACATTTTGATAAATATTGTTTTAAGGTATCTGTGATCAAATTTTTTTTACTAGACTACTCAAGTCATTTAAACTCATAAAAATGTTCTGCACAATGACGTGTTTATTAAAATTTAGAACGTAAGTTACATAAGTTTTAATTAAATAACCAACAAAATTATGAGACGATTCGAATCAAAGTGTAAATTGAAATAGCAAAAAGATATTCACAATGAAAATATTTAAATGAGGGGTCACTTCCTTTGTAAATCTTTATCTTCAAACAGCGTGCCTCTTTAAGAATCGTATTGTCACAAAATAATATTCGTTACTCGTCTGTTTTTTTATACTAGTGGTCAGTTGAAATTGTTTTGAAGGGTTTGTCATGGGAACTAAATCAGGTCAAACAAGAATAACTAGTTTCTATTTCATAATTGTAATAACGTAGGTACTGACCATTGCCTAAGGGTAGTTTCGTGTCCACGTACACTAATGTACAAGCTGTTCCAAATAGGTTCCAGCATTTTAAATTCCAATTCAGAAACATCTTTATCTTTGTTACAAAGCTCATATTATTGTTTATTTCTTTGATAATGATGATTGTAAATTAAAAATGCTCGACAACTAAGGTCATAACTGGTCTATGATTTAATGTATTACTTTGGCAGTAATGATTCCCTTTTTTGATTAAAATATGACATTTTTTTTTATTTTTAAGAAACATAACCTGCATTCATTACAAATATTTATATATAACTTGTAGACGGTTTGCATTTTTTATTTGTCTAGCCATTTTCATTTTTCACTAAAATATGCCAGCATACATTTTGTAGAAAAAATTATTAAATTTAAAATATTATGCTGACATTAGCTACAGTATAAATATTTATTACAAAATAATAGCAATGTTGTTTGAAAAACAAGTCTATTATTTTAATTTTAAATTCTAATATATGAAACAGCTATAAAAAATATATCCGTGAAATAAATTTACGAACGCTCTGTATAATATCAGATAGGGTTAACAATAAAAATATACTGGTCAGTAGTGTCCACTATTCAAATGGAAATTTTATTTACCAGTTCGTAATTTACCTGTGGATATTTTGAACTGATTTTAGTTTTAAATTATATTTCAACTTTGAAGTGTAACCGTTGGTTGGACTCTTGAACTTACTTTTGTGAAATCCTTCAACAAAAAATAAGCAGTTTGATTTTTATCAATTTCAATCACTTTGGAACTGTCACAGTTGTCTCAAAAAAGTATCTGTTAAAAATTGAGCGAAATTGCTTAATAAATTAAATTTAAAAAACTGTAACTAATTTGTTGTTATGTTGGTAAATTAATTAAATTAAATAAATTAATACCTTAAACACAATGAAATATATTTTTGAATTAATTTTTAATAAATCGATTTTAATCATTTTTAAATGCTTGATCGGTTTTGAAATTAGTTTTTTCCAGGTTTTGGCATCAGTTAAAATACGGTATCTATTTTCATAAGGTTTGAATAATAACTGGATTCCATTCATTAATAATTTATGATTATAAGTATCACAAAGTTAAATTGATTTCTACTTATATAAACCAGTAATTTAAGCCTATAATGTGATAACACAATATTTTGAAAATAAATAAAAGACAAGTAAATAATGGCGCTATTCGAAATCTAAAAAAAAAATAAATCTGTCTGAAAACTATGTTTTTCGACAACATTCGAAACCTCTTAGAACTTTTTTAAACCATATTTATGTACAAAGGCACGTTGATTTCAATAACAACACATAGGTCACTTTTCATGTTTTTATCTCACACGGTTTGGAAGTAAAATCAAAACATCAATAATTCAGATTTTTAACCCCGACTTCGTACGCTCTGAATTAAGATTGTTGTCTTTTTCTCTATCTATAATTATACTATATTTTATTATTCCGGTTCATCTAAAAGCTAGTTTTCTTTTCCAAACAAACATTTAGCTTTATAAAATTGATTTGTCGGGAAAAAGGACTTTTTAAGTAAACACTTATTTGTTATTTATAGCGTCGTTTCGTTCCTTGTTTGGAACTTTTTCAAGCTTTATAACTATTAAATGTTTAGATCAAGTAGATATAAAAGTTAAAATACACATGTAAATATAAATTTGAGTTAAACAATTGTTCATTAAAAGTTTATAATAATTCCGTTTTTTAAACTTTTAATGAACAATTGTTTAACTCAAATTTATATTTACATGTGTATTTTAAGTTTTATATGTACTTGATCTAAACATTTAATAGTTATAAAGCTTGAAAAAGTTCCAAGCAAGGAACAAAAACGTCGCTATAAATAACAAATAAGTGTTTACTTAAAAAGTCCTTTTTCCCGACAAATCAATTTTATATTAATTACCAAGGACAAAAAAGAAAAAAAGGCTTTTAGCTTTATGTTACACAAACAGACAATAGCTGATGAACTTAGCTTATAGCGTTCAAACACATTGCGTACATACTGCAAGATATTTGTATAGGTATTCTATAGGTACGCATATTGTTGTATGTGCTATAAAACTAATTGATACACGGCAGTAATCAAGTTAGCGTTGAAATAAGTGATTAATTAATGTATATAGTAGGCGCTGGAAATTGATTAATTTTTGCGGTTTCTGAGCAATTTTCAATTAATCTTAATTTCCAGCCCGAACAGGCAAGCTGAAGTGTGCTAGAAACGAAGCGAAGAGGTTTAAGATATACAATGTGTTTTGAGATTAGCGTAAATTAATATAATTACCATTTTTATTGCGAAAGTAATTTTGACCTGCGGTTAATAAGGTTCAAACAATTTCCGTTTACTTCGGTTTAAAGGTTAGGCAAATAGTTTAACTACCGACAGGCTGGATATAGTCTCGCAAAGTTATGAGTTCCAAAAAAGGATATTTACGTGAAATTTATTTTTTTTGTGTTATATTAATAGAGCAGAAAATTCGGAATTTTTGAAATATTTATGTAAACCCCGGTTAACGCTTGTTGAATATAAAATAGCTGCTTTTACAAGTTTCACCAATTTCTCATTTTAACTATGTCAGAAAGCCCGTCTATAATATTGCCTTCTTCAATGTTTTTTGGTTACTTTATAAGATATCTAGATTCGAGAATGCATTTCTAGAATTTTGTCTCTTTATTTGTGCCATAAATAATTAAACGGCTGAATAAATTTTGATTAAGTATGGTACCGTTTTATCCGGCTACATTTTGATAAGGACGGACGAAATTAACATTATATATTTGGCTTCGATGTTTTTTTTTTTTTTTTTTTTTAAACCTAAACCCAGTGGTTTCAGGGGAGACCGGCTTCGATGTTAATTTGATCAAAGCAAAATCGTTGACAAACTCAAAACTCACGTAATGAAAGAGGCATGTAAAAGTTATAATCTACATATATAATTACACTATATTTTTTCGACAAGTAGGTATTCAGTATATTTTTCTTCTTCCAAAAATTCGAGGCATGTAGCTTTGAATGGAACTTAATTATATTAAAATTATTAGGAGTAAAATAGATCATTACGTATAAACTTTCTTAATAAGCTGTGAAAGAGACTCTGTAATTAATATAATTATTATATACTCTGCATGGAAGAAACAACTATTTTAATTAAATTGCGTCTGAGAAAGATTTTCAAGGAAACTACTTACACTATAATTATTTTTGCGTTACCTACTTCTTTTCATGAATTAAGTTAAAACGCAGTGAAAATAATTTTTCTTATAAACTTAACTAGTGCTGACATAGAATCTCTTAGATTTCGCATGTTAAAATTAAATTGGTTTATTATAGAATCATTTTTTGTACACCTCACATTAAAATAGTTGTCTTTCATGCCTATATAGCGCTAGTAAACCGACCCGTTTAACACTAGTAAGTACTATGATCTAAAACAAATAAATTGTATCCAACTGCAGTAATTTTCAAAAGTAACGTGTCAGTTACCGTTTAATAGTATAAGAGGAACAGAGATAGTAAAGCAGTCGTAGCTTTCACAAACGATATTGTAAATTGCTGTTCATATAGCTGTCAAAAATATTAAAGATAAGTATACTTTTTATGATGTGAAAATTAGCTATTTTATAGGAGGTGTGTGCAAAAAATGTGGTGTGTATCTTGTGCGTAATTATATCGTTCGTTTTAACATAATGTCACTTTCTCGCCAAAATAACTTCATCTACGTTTCTGTAACGTACAAAATATTGTACATAATTTGCTATTTTTTTATATTCAAATATCCAGAGGCAAGCCCTTATATTTTAATACTTTATCATTAAAACAACTCGATAGTTGTCATAAAAAAGACGCGATTTTTTAATGAATTTTAATTAAGCCTTCAAGCTGTCGGAACGCACTGAATTTAAGCAAAAAATAGAGCTTCGGCTGATACCTGATTGCAGACTTATATATTCGACAACATTTTGCAAAAAATCTTTCTCTATAAAGAAGATAAGGGACAAATCTAGTTCTCTAATGGACTACTTTTGTAATTTATGTACGATTTACTAGAAAAAAGCTGACAATTGTGCCAAAAAACACGCGTTTTCAATATCACACTACGACCTTATTCGTACTTGTTTCACAAAATTGTTCCATCATAGACCTAAAGTTACTCTTCCTTTTTCAGAAAAGTTTTTTAAATCTTCAAAATATTTCCAAAAATTAGAGTAACCAATTGACAGCGGCACCCTTGCAACAGCATTTTCTAGCCTCGTAATGTGGCTTAAATTCAGAATGTTCTGACAGCCTTAAGATTTACTACTATTACTTAGTACTCATAAGATAAACAATTATTAAATTTATCTTATTTATTTATTTATATTATTAATCCGCGCCATATGACAAAT
This sequence comes from Venustoraphidia nigricollis, assembly GCA_034508555.1. NCBI lineage: Eukaryota > Metazoa > Arthropoda > Insecta > Raphidioptera > Raphidiidae > Venustoraphidia > Venustoraphidia nigricollis. The sequence continues at coordinate 8,579,744 of JAVRKA010000006.1, forward strand.
ACAATAGTTAAATTTCTATGAAATCTACTAAAAAATAAAATTTCCATAAAAAATTAGTATTAATAAATCTGTGAAATGTTTTTAGAAAATTCTGTTCATTAACGATGTAGGACTGTAGGACTCATTCAATATTTTTTTTAAGTATCTACCGCGCCAAATTTTGGGATTATGAGCATCTCATTCAGGGTGCTGGCGGGACGTGTTCTGACAGGGCTGAATAACTAAATGTCCTGCCAAAAGCGAGACATCAGGCAACACTAGTTACTCGGTCTCCGGTCAATTTTTTTAAAGTAAATTTCCATTGTTTTCGAATTTGTGAAATCGAATGACACTCAGTATACGTGACGTAACACAACATGCAACGCAAGACGGTAGAACGGGTAAGTTTAGGAAGGCGCAAGCAAAGAGTGAGTTTTGTACGAGTTTTAGGGCTGCTTCCAGTGGGTGGTGTTGAGGAATTTCTACGTTTGGTATGGTACGCTAGTTTCACCTTTCCTATAATCCTATAAGTTTGCTATCCTTCATTCCTTCTTTCTCTGTTCCTCTAACAGCTATAATCTGTGTCATACTTTTTACTCATAATAATATATCCCACTGATATTTTAATAATGGTAAATTTTGTTCTGAAAAATTGTTTATGAAGTATTAGGAATGACTGAAATAGTTGTAAAGAATTCTTTATGATGGTTAAACATTCTATAATGTGGTGGGAACTGATATAGGCTGAACCAACCGCTTAGGATTATTTTGGCCTAATACAAATTCCTATATAGGTACAGTTTGTTAGTGTATTTGCCATACGGCAACATACACTATTGGCGTCGGTCGGATGGCGGGACCTAGGGGTCTGACCAAAATTTCTCGACGTTTCATAACCTTCTAAGCACTTTGGCCCATTTTTAAAAATGTTTATATATATATGTATTTATATATGAAGATGAAATATCTAGTTTTCTTATCAAAAAAATAATTTATGCCATCATAAAACCACTAACTCATATTTTGAACGCGTCTATAGTGCAGGGAGTGTTTCCTGAGAGGCTAAAGATGGCCGTAGTGAGCCCCATTTATAAAAAAGGGGATCCCAAAGCTGTTGATAACTATCGCCCCATCAGTATAATCTCAACCATTTCTAAAATATTTGAAATTGTTTTCTACAAACAAATTTATAAGTTCCTAATTAAAAACAAATTACTAAATGATTTCCAACATGGGTTTACCCCCAATAAGGGTACAGAGACGGCCATCTTTTGCCTCACTGAACACATCCAGCATGCCCTGGACTCAGGCCATGTTGCTTTGTCGGTTTTCTTAGACCTCTCCAAGGCGTTTGATTGCCTAGACCACAACATTCTTATTCATAAACTATATTCCCTCGGTATTAGAGGTCCCCCATTAAGTTGGATACACTCATACCTGTCAGACAGAAATCAAAAAGTTAAATTATTATGTAAAGGTGTTTCTTACCACTCCGATGCTGTGAGATGTCAAAAGGGTATTCCGCAAGGGAGCATTCTTGGCCCCCTCCTCTTTACTTTATATTTAAATGATCTCTCCGTTTTTTTAAATAAACATGCAGTTGATCCACATTTGCTTTTATCTTACGCTGACGACACAACTCTGCTCGTTCAAGCAAAAACAGTGCAAGATGCTATAACTAAAATCATATCTCTACTTGACTTAGCAAAGGCTTGGTTTAATATGAATAAACTAATTCTAAATGCAAATAAAACTGAGAGTATTCTTTTAGTTCAGCTAAAAATAAAACAGTTCCTCCTGATAGTTTTAATTATCACAGCTGCAAAATAAAAATATCCACCACTGCTAAGTTTTTAGGTATGCATCTTGACGAACATCTCAATTGGTCAAAGCATAAAACTCAGCTGGCGATAAAACTCAGTCAGCAATGCTATTCTATCCGCCAAATAAAAAATATTGTTAGTTCCGAAGTGGTAAGAAGTGCTTACTTTGGGTCATTCGTGTCTTTTGCCAGGTATGGAATACTGTTCTGGGGTGCCAATGACATCTCGAATATATTTATTATACAAAAAAGAATAGTAAGAATTCTAGCTGGGGTTCCTCCACGTTCGTCTTGTAGAGGTCTTTTTAAAAAACTGAACATTCTCACTATACCATCTCTGTACATATATGTCTGTCTTTGCTTTCAAAAGGGACATGCTGACCTAACAAACACTACAAAAAGATCGGACATCCATGACTATAATGTCAGAAATAAAGAAAACCTTAATGTTAAGAAACATCGTCTTGCCTTATTTGAGAGGAGCGCCGGACATATGTGTACAGTACTATTTAACAAATTAACCGAAGATACTAGAAATAAAAGCTATGTGGTTTTTAAGAAATTGATGTTCAATATGTTGGTAAAAGGAGAATTTTATAATGTAAATGATTTTAAATTAATTTCTTAATATATTGTATAATGACGTGTCAACCCTGTTTTCCCACATTTGACAAATAAAATTATTATTATTATTATTATTATATATATATATATATATATATATATATATATATATATATATATATATATATATATATATATATATATATGTATGTGTGTGTGTGTGTGTGTGTGTGTGTGTGCGGGCAATAACTTTCGAAAGAGCTAATTGATTTTAACTAAATTTGGCTCACATGTTGGAATCCACCACCGCAAGAAGCGTATTTAAAATGGGCCTAATCGTGCTGTTTTAAGGGTAGTTTTTGGGGGTTGAAAAATGTTTTTGGACCCCAAAATACCGAAAAAATTCTCCGAATCGTTTCAAAATTGAAATTTAACCCTCTGGTAGTAATTAAAAAGTGTCCCTGAAATTTTAATAACATCGGCCCAACAGGACCGGACTTACAAATTTTTTGAAAACACTAATTTGTAGATAGTGACTTATTTATTGAAGGGTGTATTAATTCGGTGTAGACGTTAGATTGATAATAATATTGCAGTTAAGAAAAAAAATGTTATTTTAAGGGGTGTATTAAGGAGTCAATTTTTTTTTTTTTTGCCCAAAAACCAACTTAAGTTCGCTTAATAAAGCCACACTGCCTGTATTAGAAAATACACTATATTGTCGGCAGGGTTTTGGCCCTGCAACCCGGGTTTTTTTTTTTTTAATAAAAAGTAATTTTAAAATCCAACTGTTATTTTTACCAGCTTTCGGAGTCCATTTTTTTGGTATAAATTTAACACAATAGTTTTCGTGAATATTGTCCTAATCAAATTTTATAAAAATTACAAATATTTCGCAGATTTTAAGCTGAATGACGATTTCAATCGAAAATTCCATTGATTGTCTTATAGCTAGTGTAGATTATAGACGCTCGAAAATTTATTGTCGTGATATATAGAGCAGATTTATTTATATTCTTGTTCGTCTTTTTCTTAGATTTTGTTTATTTTTTTTTTTTGAACGACCAAAACTAAATTATTATGTCGACCACAAAACAATCATATAAAATATAATATCCTAAGTATGTAGGCTTCCATCGTATAATAGTCTACAGTACAACGTACTACTAAGATTTTAATTATTGTTTTTAACAGATAATAATATAACGAAAACACCAAATTGGTGACAGACTAATTCATTTTTTTTTTATCATTTTTTGTAATTAGTATCTCGAGCTCAACATTTGAACAGATTATAGAGAAGTATCAACTATTGGCAATTATCATCGTCTGCCTTGCAGTTTCTTTGTATCCATTTTTGTATTGTCTGTTAAATTCAGTAATAAAATTTTATTAGTCATGCTGTTGAGAAAAACTTTTGAACGGTAAGCGATTGAACTATAATAGAAAAATACTATGTCGATTACAGAATATGTCTTCTTAAATTCGACTGTATAAATCAGTCCCTGAAAGTGATTTCTGGTTCGAATAAAATTGAATAGTTTAGTGAAAGATTTATTAAGACTGATCGTTCCTTATTAAGTGGAAACGTCGTTTGAAAGTGAGAAAACATGCTCAAGTTTTGAGTGGAGTCGTTGTAAGTTCAGGAATGCTTTTAGAATAGTTTGAAGAAAGTTTGATTTGCTATACCTACGTAAAGCTGGGTTTACACAGAACGTAAACTGATTTTAGAATAATTACTCAAAAATCGGTATGCATGACTTTATGGTTCTAACAATAGTTAAAGTATTAGGATTGTATCTACATTTTATATACGAAATATTACATTGTTAAAACAAGCGACTAGCGTGTCATAAAAGCATTACATACTACATTTTTTTCACGTACCTCCTATAAAATAGCTGATTTTCACATCATGTATATTTTTAATACCTAATATTTCTGTCTTGATTAGAAATTTCGCGTATCTAACGGCTCTAACGATTTGGATGAAATTCACGGAAAGGGGGTATTGGGGGACAAAAAATCAATCTAGCTAGGTCTTATTCTTGAAAAGATTAGTTTTCACACAGATTTAATCATTAAAAAAAAAATTTGACGTTTCAAAATACATACTGTAATGTTGTAAGTAACCCTGGAAATTACAAATAAACAATTGTGTCAAAAATACTGACAGTGAATAAGTTATACTAAGTAAAAAAGAAGAAAAAAAAGAAGAAATTATATGTGGACTGTTTATAATAAGAACATATCTGATAATGTACGAAAATAAGTAGTGCAAGCACAATTAATTTTCTGAAATTAAATATATGACAAAATTTGAATGAGCTGTTTTGTTTTTATTATTATATTTTTTTTTTTTTTGGTTTTTAGAAGGGTAATTAATACTAAAAATGTTTTTTTGCAATGGCTGATTTACAACCATGTATACAGGAATATAAATTGACTAATTCTACACTAGTGGTGTAATGAAAAACAATAGCCCGCGTTTTAACCGATTCAAAAATAATTTTCACAAACTACCTATCGACTACCATTAGAGTATGTACATGTAAAACAATAGTAGGCGTGATTAGTAATTTTCATAAGCAACCTAATTGAAGTGAAATTTATTTCACAATCGAACTGTTAAAAATTCCACTACTATCTGGATAAGAAGTAAAAATCAGCTATTTTATAGAGGATACGTGCAAAAATAGATATCAAACTAATGATATTATACAACTAGATATACAGTATACTATTATAAAATCACATTTAGAAATAATAATTAAACTAAATATTAACAAAATGTAAACGACCTATTTTGTTTTTATGGTTATATATATTTTTTAGATAGGTGATGCTAATAAAAAATTACTTTTGCGGCTCGTGTTATAAAATATCATAATTTTAACAACCGCAGCGTAGGTTTTTATCATTCCCGTCACATTTTAACCTTTTTAGGTAGGTATATAAAAGAGGTTCAAAACATGTATTAAGTTATATGAAATAGTAAAAACTTTGACAGTAAAAACTTCCATTATAAACAGAACGCGGGTGTAAAACCATCATTTCTAAAACACGAGACCGAAAGAGACAGAGAGAGAGATCAGGACTAAATAAAATAAAAGAGGTTAGAGAGAGACAAGGAATAAAATGGAGACACATTATTCCACCCGTGAATACATGCACGTACCTTCTATGTATTTTGTATGTGCATTTCGTCTACAAAAGCTAAGGGAAGAAAAGGGTGACGGTTGAATTTGAACTTGGGGGTGAGATGAACTAACTTCTTAAAACAAACGCACTATAGCAACAAGAGCATATGTCGTCATCTTAGACTTTGCATAATATGTATTATGCACGATGGGCGGCCATTATCCTCCTTTTGACCAAAAGACGTTAAAATATTTTGAAAATGTCTTAACACCATTATAAAATGATTCTATAGGTACATCCAGTGCATAATATATAGAAAAAATTAATAGTGTCCAAAAGAACGCTGGTTCGATTTTTAAAGATAATAATAATAATGCGTTTAACGTCCGTTTCTCGACTTTATGTCATAACAGACGCCATTCGCACCATTACTATTTTCCATCTACCACACTTCCCGTTACATTTTTAAAACTTCAACTTATGTAATAGCAATAGGCGAATGAAGGAATTATAGGAAATTAGGATAAGGTAGGTAATTTTTGAACTAGGAGTTTGATAGGTAATCGGCCATGGCTTCAAATAAGGAACCATCTCGATATTTATCTGGAATTAATTGAGGGAAACCATGGAAAACCTCTATTAAGATGGCCGGTACAGGAATTACCGTTCCTCGGCGAGAGGCAGTAGGAAAAAGTCCCAGCCACATCTGCCCCCGCCGGTATTCGAACCCGGACCTCCCGAATGCGAGTCTAGTGCTGTCACCACTACTCTACCCAGCTCGGTTCGATTTTTAAAGATTGAGCCTACTATCTAAAATAACTTGTATTCAATGTTAATCACATGGCGATATTACGGTTAAAATCAAACACCCTGTATATCTTGTTTCAACAGTTCGCCTACTAAACCGATTTATATATTTTTTGCGAAGCCTTTTATACACAACTTTATTGATTTTCTTTTTATTCTTACTCTAAATTCTCTCACTCCGAAGACTCTCATGTTGAGCGTCTATAATCTACAATCTCTTTGTCTGAATGCTTGTGTATGAATCGTGTTACATCGGAATTGCTCGGTACTATTTGCGGATAAGTCCAAAGCGAGCAACCTAACAGAAATTTGTATGAATAAGGTTTCATATTATATAACCGTTCGACGAAGTCGAAAACAAGCAACCAGGTATATTAAAAAGGCGCATTTAGAATTGTTTTTTAATAATAATGCAAACAAAATATTACAAATTTTTTGGTGTGAGGTGTATAAAGAACTTAAGTCGAAAAAATCTAGTTTTTAGCCGTTGATACTAAACGAAAGAGACTACAATTTAGATTTATATCCAATACACAAAATACCAACACTGTTCTGTGTTTCAAGTAAAAAATGAAATGTAACAATTTTTTTGACTTAAGACTCTACCTAACATCAGAGAATTATTATTTCTTTTATTTCTATAAGATACTATTCGAAATATTATCTGTATTTCGTCTAGTAATACATTTAGATGTCACAATCTTTGTAGTAGCAACTAACCGCGTCAGTTCGGAGTTTAAGCGTGGTTGGAACTGACCCAGAAATCAAAGTAATCGAATTTGTTCTGACGCCGTTTTAGCAAATATACTATTTTGTCGGTAAGAATTTTCACCTTGTTCATAGTTAAATATACTTTATTATAAAAGACTCACACAGGTATAAATTCATTACAGAGTATAGCAAAAAACTACATAAAAATATATATAATATAATATGGTAACTCAGTACACATATATTTTTTTAAATTTCAAATTAAGTTGCGTCATATTTAAATTAGTATGAATGTTTATATTCAGATTAAGTTATAGAAGACTACAGATTTTAGTTACAGGGTCTTCAGTCGATAATTTTGTCGGCATTTAGTCCGATGGTAGATAATCGAGTCGTATAAAGTTCGAGACGCCGGTTCGTATGACTCCTTCTTTCGGCGTATTAAAAGGGTAAAGAGAGGAATCAGTGGTGAGGGGAAGAGGGAAATGAAGGAGCATTAAATTTTAGATACGTCAAATACAGAAGGCACATAAAATACAGCCAAAGTTTTGCTTGATTTTCTCCTGCACACGTATTATAATGTATGTGTATTTCTGTGCACCCCGCTCTAGTCTAGTTGAAAATCAGCAGCTCTAAATCAGGGATTCCTTGTAGGAATGAACGAGTTTGCGTGGCACCGACTGAGATAACAGTAAGATACTCATTTCAAATCTTTATTATGACATAATAACAACAAAAATATCACTTTTTATATTTTTTACTACTATAATATATATTTGTTCGGCAGGAGGCCACTATTGCCTTCAAATAAGCAATTTGTAATGCAGCATTAACTTACAAAAACTTATTCAGTATAGGAGGCGATATTGCCTCCAAACAAACACGGTTTTGTAAAGTTATATTAACTATTGCCTCTTCATCTCAAATTATTCACTTAAAAATAGTTACAGTAATTTCGGCGCTATTTTTAAAGCTAAAGAGGTCACGTAAACGCCAAATTAAGGACCCAGAAACATCCTACTGATCATAACTGCGAATTTTTTTTTAAAGTTTGTCTTGCGTAAAATTTAACGTGTCTGAACCTGTCGAGACATGAATTGTTGTTATTGTGGAATTGTGTGTGATTGATTGGTAGGATACGTTATGTAAAGATTATAAGTTGACAAAAATCGTTAAATAGAGATAAAATTTTACTTTCTATTTATATTCTGCAATGATTGAAAATTTGTTATAAAGAGGTTTCGGACAAAAAGTATACGTAATGTAAAGGTATATTTTGCATTAACTCTTATGGGCAGTTCTAGGGGATATCGAAAAATTCGTTAAACGGAGGAAATCTTTATATTGAGGTTCGTTATATTAAGGTTACACTGTATTTAGCATTACTTTTTGTTAGGAAAATGCTTTTACTACGATAATATAGTCTTTTCAATAGATACAGAAAATAATTCAATGTAAAAGAAATATATAATAAGGAGGCTACTGTATTTGTTAAATGAACAGTTGATGTACTAATTGACTGCATGAATTAATATTTTTTTAGGTTATAAAAAGTTTAGGTGATTTGCGTTTAAGAACCAGAATGTACGGTTGGTTTAAGCAGGAAGCATCAGTAAGTCTAGCTAGAATATAAACACGAAGAGCAAGCAACTGTATAGTTTAGTTGTGTCTGCAGGAAGCTGCCATGCCACGGTGGTGGGTGTTTGTAGAGGAGAGAGAGAGGTATCTACTTTAGCCCACTGTCCCTCTTACATCGACCCCATAGTTCGCGCGCGTTTAAACAATGCTTTATGTACCGTGAGTTGCCACGAAATCGAGCCATATATTGGACATTTGCATTGATTTGCCATCGGAGACAAGCTATCAGTTGAGAAACAAAACTGGAAATGATATTATTATATTATACAGGGTGAAGTCACCAGTTCCTGATCACTATCGGTGGTCCAACTATCTTTATACGAGGGCTGATCAATAAGTACCCGTGTTTGACGACACATGGCGTTGACGACTGAAATTGACTTTACCATCGTGTACTGCAGACTTTTAAGGCTATCGGAACGCTCTGAATTTAAGCCACACTACAAGGCTAAAAATGCTGTTGCAAAGGTGCCGCTGTCAGTTGATTTCTGTAAATTTTGGAAATATTTTGAAGATTTAAAATATATGAAATAATTTGTCATTCATTGTTTTGATTACTGTAAAGACGGGAATATTCGACGTTTGTTGATATATGTTGCCGATTCGAGATTAATATTTTTTTATACTTAATAATTTTTTATAGATTTCAATCAAGTCTACTGTACCCTTCGACGAAATTATTATTATAGGTAGATAAATTGAAGATTTTAGACGTTCAACAACTAAAGTCATCTTCGTCTGTCATAATATTTCACTATTTCAAAATTATAAGCACAACCAAAAAAAAGGTCTTTAGTACGCGTCGTACACCAATAAACTGGGACGCTGTACTTTTGTAAAACCGCCTCTTCGTGCTTTTTTTCCACTTTTATAACAAGCCAACGGTAAATTAAAGGATTTTCAAATTAACAACAATATTTCTCCAAGACTTATTATTTTGTACTTTATTGTAAGCGTAATAATGTTACCTATTTATGCTTCAATCATTTTTTTAACAATCGGTTGGAAAATTAGAGCTAAAACTAAAGCATTGGCAGCACTCTACGAATATTTTATGCAAAAATTGTTCAACGGGAAAGTTTATCTGAACCAATAAAATGAAAATATTTTAAAGGCGGGCGTAAAATAGAATGAAAGGTTCGTAAGTGCTGTGCATAGCAAAGAGTTGGGCTCTCTTGGTTTGACGGCGAGGAGTAAACAAAAGAGCTCCGTCTGTATTATAATATGTATGTGTGTTTAGAACTAGGCATTTATACAGGTGAACAGAAATTAGTTTGTTTTATTTTGTAAACAATAAAAGAAAAATCGCAATTCCGCAAAGCCGAAGAAAACAATCATATATAGACCGGGCACCGTAGGTTAGAGTTGGGTAACTCAGATCTGAACCGGTTCAAAGAGCCGACTCCGACAGAAGATCTGTGAGAGCCGACTCACTTTTTTTTGAGTGACGGATCAACGGATCCGCATAACTCAGTGAAACACTTAACACACAGAAGCACTTTTTACACTTACGTATCAGTTCTTGCTTTGATGCATCTGTCAGCTCAAATGATTCATGCATCACATGTTTGGCTATGCATTCTTGATTCTATACAGGTCGTGATATGATTGACTGAACTAGGTAACTCAGTGGCAGAACTCGGCTCTTTTTGAACCGGTTCAGTGAGCCGGCTCACATACGGGATCCAGATGCAAAGATGCAGATCACTAAAAAGACCCGTTTTTCCCATCTCTACCGTAGGTAAACTTTTGTTTGCAAAATTAGGACGGCAATTTTTTTTCCTCGGAATATGTTTAAATGATCTCTAAGCAATAACAAAATACAAGATGCCACGCAAAATTCGTATTCAGTTCTTTTTAGGGTTTCGTACATTCGATGAAAAAACGGAACTCTTATAGGATCTATAACAGTTATTTGATTTGTAGCGTTGTCGGCTTAAAAATTAGTTTGATTGTGTTATTATGAAAAATGTATATATAATGCGCAATCACAAAAATAGTAATTATAAGAATTCCTTAATAAAAAATTAATTTCAAAGAATTGTCCAAACTGCTCGCTCAAATTCATTTGCAATATGGATTTTGAGGAAGAAACACTGCTGTCGGTACTTTTAGTCAAGCTCAAATTACGTAGAAAACAAAACAAATATTTAGGTTTATTGAATAAATGAGACCCATCACACTAAAAAGACAAGCTTAGATTACCAGGTTCGAGCAGTCAGTATATTTGTTGCAGCTTCTCGATTCCAATACTGCTTGGTACAATCGCGACTGCACGGGCGGTGCTACATTTTCTATGGAAATTTGTAGTTAGTCGCTGCTTGAAGCAGTCAGTTTCGACAGCTGGAAACTATTCGTGTACAGCCGACCTAAGTCTGTAAAAAAAACATTTAAATAAATAAATAAATATTATATTTATATACATAAAAAGTTTCACTTCGGTCGTGTGTGCCACGACAAGCCATGTCTTTTTTTATTGGTAGGTCCGAAACAAGTGTAATTTATGACACAGCCTGTATAAATATAATACGTACCGCGGTTGATGGTGGCGTACATTGTACAGGAGAGCAGGCAATACATTCACACACAGCGTCGTTCTCTAAGATGCAATTAAAATCCTGAGATTTCTATTGGTCGTGGCTTTTCATACAAACCTCCTCTATATTGTTAATATTTAAGGACTATTGTTGCACGTTTCTTATACAACATATATATGGAGTGTATATCTTGTATGTACATTTCCTTAATGGTGTATACACAGTCTACACTCCACGGCATACACATTACGTTACTATAGGTTCTTTATAATATACAGAATGTCACAAAACACCTGTCGCAATACCGTACTATTCCGACATCAATAGTTACTTCGGAGTTTTTGGGCCAAAAAGTTTATAATCTATACTAATATTATAAATATTTAATTTAACAGACATGAGCACTCAAATTGTAATATTACAGAAATAAAACGACGGTTGTATTTTGAGTCAAGTTTAATAAAAAACGAAACGACAACGTTTCGACAGCTATTTTGCTGTCTTCTTCAGGTCATGTGAAGTAAAATTATAATATTAAAATTATAATTTTACTTCACATGACCTGAAGAAGACAGCAAAATAGCTGTCGAAACATTGTCGTTTCGTTTTTTATTAAACTTGACTCAAAATACAACCGTCGTTTTATTTCTGTAATAAATATTTAATGTTTGGAAGTAAGACAGCAGTTTATTATTATTATTAGTTTCACATAAAAAAAAATTAAACTTGGGAATAATATTAAAAACTAAAGAAGTTAAACTTCTTATGTGAGCTTCTTATGTGAGGCTCACGATAATTTTTTACAGAGTATTTTAGAGAAAAATTCACTATTTTACAAGCTTTTATTTAACTTGCAATGTATGTAATATGTAATATGTTTGTTCGGGTGGAATCTTGCAACTGAATTTTAAAGCAGTTATCCTCAACCAATTGAGCTGAAATTTTCAATTCACGTTTAGTTTGGATGACAATACATGGTTAGATAAATGACGTCATTCTAAATCCAATATGGCGGTAGGACCAAGATGGCGAACTAGTTATTTTTTATGCACTTCCATGATATGGGTATCAAATGAAAGGGTATGACAAGTAGAATACAATCAGCAGTGTGACTTAATTCCAAATCCAAAATGGCGGCCGGCACAAAATGGCGAATCATCTATTTCTTTACAACCGCCTTGATATGGGTATCAAATGAGAGGATATGAAAAGCGCAATACATTAAACTGTGTGACGTTATTTAAATTCCATTATGGCGGCCAAAAGGCGTAGATAACTAAAAATTTAAAAATAAAATACTAGTAAAAAAACTTTTTAAATACAAGCTTTTATTAAATTGTACTAAAAAGAAAAAAATCACTCTTAATACTTTAGGTTCATAGTTATAAAAGCGTGGGTCGTTATTATCATAGAGCTTACAACCCACGCTTTTATAACTATGAATCTAAAGTATTAAGAGTTATTTTTTTTAGTACAATTTAATAAAAGCTTGTTTTTAAAAAGTTTTTTTACTAATATTTTATTATGGATAACAATGAAAATTAATATAGACGCGGAAAACCATAGTTACACAAGTTTTTTTATTTTGCCACCGCGAGTGACATTTGGAAACAGTTTAGCTCCATCCACTTGCACATAGCCCATGCAACTTACAAAGTGTTAAAGTTAAAATACAACATTATTATTTAAAATGACATAAATTAATTACCATAGCATCATTACTGCTTTGATCGTCTATTTGATAAACTTGCAGCTCTTGAACTTGTTCGACTTACAGTGTTAAAATTGATCTGTATAAGTCGACTAGCAACAATAATCTAATGGTTCTATTTTGTCCAACGTACGAAACATCAATTTCGAAAATTAAAAAACTTTTCACGAATGCTAATCGTTTGTAAATCGATTGTGAATATTTGTGACCCCATTGATTTCGTTTGTGACTCATTAGTTAATGAGTAATTTAATTGTCAATTAAGAGCATACGAATAACCAAAAAATTTTGAAAGTTGATTATAATATAGGCTTCCGGGTACTCAACCAATCGGAAATCGGTTGTGAATTCCGAATAATCTAAAAAAGTTTGTTATAGCTTAGTTTTCGACTAAAAATGTCAAAAATAAATTCAATTATTTTTGTAATAGTAAGCTTGTTCTTTTGGCCACTCTGTTTACTTGGCATTCTAGTATAATCAGAACTATTTTATAATTGAATTTATTTCTTATAGTGTAATCGGAATTCACAAATGATTTTTGATTGAGTAGGTACCCGACAACCTATATTACAGTAAATTAATAAAAAATGTCGGCTAATTAACGAAATCAAGAGTCACAAACATTCACAAACGATTGGCATTCTTGAAAAGTTAAAATTTTATTTTTCGTAGTTTCTGTTGGCTATTCGTACGTTGGTTCTATTCTGTACAGCGTTGCCAGATTTTTTTTTGCCAAGTCGGGATTTTGGAACTTTTTGAGTGAAAAAAGCGGGATTCTTTCGTCGAAAGCGGGACATAGTAAAAAAACGTATATAATCAGAAGTTTTTTAATATTTATCTTTTTATTTGAGTTCAAATTACGTTTACGTAACAATAGATAGCAAAAATAGCCATAGAAAATGTATTTTAATAAAAATATGATATTTTAAATCAGATTTACCCTATCGTTAAATAGTTGAGTATTATTCGTCTTCTGAATAAAAAAAAAAAAAAAATAAAAAAAAACAGAAATCAAAATCCAAAAAGTTTTATTCATTAGAAAAATATGGCGTTTCAAACAATAGTCTGAGGAGTGAGTGTTATAAATTGCAACTTGCAATAAGAGAATAATTATTTACGCACGGTCGAGTTATCCCCGAAGAGCGGGACTGAGCATGTTCCGCGGGGGACACATAATTTTGATTTAAAAATCGGGACGTCCCGCCAAAATCGGGACGTCTGGCAACGGTGATTCTGTATGATCAACGTAAGAATTTATAGTGCTGTTGATTTTTTGTCACTTTCCAACAAACTTAATCTCACGTACGTTACAATGAGATGGAAAAACAGCGCTGTTGATAAGTCGCCCATTGTACTTGTGAGAATCTCAAAAAGCCACATGTCGATTTTACGTGACATTTCGTATAATTGTACATGTAAAAGCTAGATTTTAAGGCGAAGAATAGAATTTCTATTGTATGTAGGTTCTCTTCTCACACACATATTATCATAGTAGAGGAGGCTGTGGAAGTAGATAGGTAGCGGTCGAACGAAATGGGAGATTCTGTATTATGTTAGGAGATAAAATTTCAAACCTCCTTGAGGGGTTGAAATGGTCTCTGTTACAAGCTAGTTTTTATCAGTTTATGTACATATAACGTTTGTATAATGAAGAAAATCTCCGGAGAGTACATTTTCAATTAAAAGTTTAATTTGCTGGAAACTTGATAAGAAATAATTATAACTTTAAAATACAATATAAATATTACATTACACCGAAAGGGTAAACAAATATATGTATATATTTTATACCGGTTCGAATTTTGTTATTCAAATTGGGATTACAATTACATTAAAATATTCATAAATAATATTTTTAAAATTATAGACATTACCTACTTAAGTCGTAATTTAAGAATTTAGGTACCTACAAAACGCGATTAATCTTTATAAACTAGAACACATAACAGTGAAATAGATTATCTATTTTTATGAAATATTCCATAAATATAAAACGAAAAGAATACAATTTTTTTTAATGTAATTAAAAAAAAATGGGTTATATGTGAATCGTAACAGACTTAATTTAAAGTGAAAATGCAAAACACATCTAAAGAATTTCAATGAATAAGAAAGATTTGTATACGGTTGTATTTTTTTTATTTTATATGTTTTACGTCTATAAATATTGTATTGTTTTCTTTCATACAATACCTGCTATATTTAAATTATTAGTGTATTTGCCATAAGGGAACATACACTATTGGCGTCGGTCGGATGGCGGGACCTAGGGGTCGGACCAAAATTTCTCGACGTTTCATAACCTCCTAAACACGTTGGCACCATTTTTAAAAATGTTTATATATATATGTATATATATATTTATATATATATATATATATATGTATATATATATATATATATATATATATATGTATATATATATATATATATATATATATATATATATATATATATATATGTGTGTGTACGCGCGATAACTTTCGAAAGAGTTAATTGATTATATATATATTATATTTTTTTGGGCCTATCGGAACATTTTAAGGGTTGTTTTTAGGGGTTGAAAACTGTTTTTGGGCCCCAAAATACCGAAAAAATTCTCCGAATCGT
The DNA here is from genome assembly GCA_034508555.1 of Venustoraphidia nigricollis. Classification (NCBI taxonomy): domain Eukaryota; kingdom Metazoa; phylum Arthropoda; class Insecta; order Raphidioptera; family Raphidiidae; genus Venustoraphidia; species Venustoraphidia nigricollis. Next base: position 8,595,264 of record JAVRKA010000006.1, read on the forward strand.
TTCAAAATTGAAATTTAACCCTCTGGTAGTGATTAAAAAGTGTCCCCACAATTTTAATAAAATCGGCCCGACAGGACCGGATTTACAAATTTTATGAAAACACTAGTTTGCAGATAGTGACTTATTTATTGAAGGGTGTATTTAATTCGGTGTAGACGTTAGATTGATAATAATATTACAATTAAGAAAAAAATGTTATTTTAGGGGGTGTATTAAGGGGTTAATTTTTTTATTTTGCCCAAAAACAAACTTAATTTCACATAATAAAAGTATAAAACCACACGGCCCTACACAAGCAAATACACTATATTGTCGGCAGGGTTTTGGCACTGCGACCCGGGTTTTTTACTATACTCATGGGATCTCTGTTTTAACAGGAATTTTGCATTAACTGTTTTTCATTGAACGTTGTTAACTATCAAATTATGTTCAATTAATTTTTTCCAGCTATACTATTTTAATCAGAACCAATAACTGATGTAAAATCGGCCTTCACATGAGTGAAGCCACGAGCAAAATTGAATTAAGATGCTGCTGTATTTTTTTAAACTTGAAGGCGTATGACGCAAGAACGCGACGGCGAGAAGGAAAGAGAAGTAAAAGGCAACGAGAGTAAGAAGAAGGAAAGCTTTCGCTGTCGGTGAGCCTGGTGATGGTTGCTTGTGAAGCTCGTTGGTTTGTTCATTCGCGAGAGAGGAACGTCGGTTACAAAGTTTTCTCTAAAATAAACATTAAACTTTGTTTGTGTTTATTATTCATGTTGTTCTACGGCAGTGAGGAGTTGGAGTCTCCTTCTCAGTTATATAACAGACGGGTGGCGTCCGACCCAATCTTCTTTCTTCTCCTTCTCCTCCCGCTCGCCAAACCTCTCTCTTATCAACCAGTGACATGGCAGCATCGGGATGGCTTCTCTTTTTTATTTTAACAGTGTTGGATCACTTTCACACAGTTTGTACTGAGACCCAGCGGTAAGAGACGAGGTAGGCAAAAGACATATTGTCGCGCTGAAATTATCCACACGTTTCAATTTTTGGCTGGTGCCAACTACGAAGCTAAAAAATGTTATTGCAAGGGTGCCGCTGTCAATGGATTACTCTAATTTTTAGAACTATTTTGAAGATTTAAAAAAAACTTTTCCGAAAAAGGAAGAGTCACTTTAGGTTTGTGATGGAACAGTTTTGTGAAATAAGTACGAATAAGGTCGTAGTGTGACATTGAAAACGTGTGTTTTTTCGGCACAATTAATGCCAACTTTTTTCTAGTAAATCGTACATAAATCACAAATTGGAGACCTAGATTTGTCCTTTATCTTTGCATTTTTGCAGAATGTTGACGAATAGTCAGTTGACAGCCGAAGCTCTATTTTTGGCTTAAATTCAGAGCGTTCCAACAGCCATTTATCACAGTTGAAACGTTACCATTTCGATGCAACGAACGCCACTGACCTCGCAAGTACAGCACAGCGAAACGGAGCGGAGCTATCTCAACCCACTCCAGCTCCGTCATCCCGAATCCTCCTGGCCATCGCCGCTGTCGCCTCCTTCTCCTTCGCAATGCTCCGCTGCTGGTGCCTTCAGGAATATTGTACATACTACATACATACGTATACAAATACACACGCGAGAAGTGCAGGATATTGGAGCGAATAGAGACTAAGGATAATTAAGGAACGAAAAGGAACCGTGTGTATGTTTGCATTTATGTACCAACAGAACTGTACACAGGTTGTCCAGAAAAAATACATAGAACTAACTTTTGTCCGCGGCTTTACTTCCGTTAACGTCAATTTTAGTCACAGATTCGCCAGCATTATTGATAATAATAATAAAAACCCGGGTCGCAGTGCCAAAACCCTGCCGACAATATAGTGTATTTGCTTGTATAGGGCCGTGTGGTTTTATACTATTATTATGTGAAATTAAGTTTGTTTTTGGGCAAAATAAAAAATTTTACACCTTAATACACCCCTTAAAATAACATGTTTTTTTTAATTGTAATATTATTATCAATCTAACGTCTACACCGAATTAAATACACCCTTCAATATATAAGTCACTATCTGCAAATTAGTGTTTTCAAAAAATTTGTAAGTCCGGTCCTGTTGAGCCGATTTTATTAAAATTGTAGGGGCACTTTTTGATTGCTATTAACTGGTTAAGTGTCAATTTTGAAACTATTCTGAGAATTTTTTCGGTATTTTGGGGCAAAAAAACATTTTTCAACCCCTAAAAACTACCCTTAAAATGACCCGATTACGTCCATTTTAAATAGGCTTCTTGCGGTGATGGATTTCAACACGTGGGCCAAATTTCGTTAAAATCAATTAACTCTTTCGAAAGATATTGCCCGTACACACACACACACATATATATATATATATATATATATATATATATATATATATATATATATATATATATATATATATATATATATATATATATATATATATAAACATTTTTCAAAATGGTGCCAAAGCGTTTAGGAGGTTATGAAACGTCGAGAATTTTGGTCCGATCCCTAGGTCCCGCCATCCGACCGATGCCAATAGTGTATGTTGCCACATGGCAAATACACTAATAAAATATGTCAAAAAGGGTTAGTACAGTATTTTGGATCGTCTTTATAGTTCCGTACATAATATCATCCATATGTGTTTGCGTGTGCTCTGTTAGATATGTAAAGATGGTGGTAAGAAATAATTAAAGATAAATTTTATTATCATAGGGGTTCGAGAATCTTGTACAGTCATTGTATTAGATAAAACAATTCACTTTTTGGATTAAAATAGCTTCCATTTAAACTAATAGCTTGGTTTATACAGAGGCGTACATAACTGTTTTGGAGAAAGAAAATTCTTAAATTCACTAATAATGAGTTCTTTAATAAAAAATATAATAATAATAACAATAATAATGCGTTTAACATTCGTTTCACGACTTTATGTCATAACAGACGCCATTCGCACCATTACTATTTTTTCATCTACCACTTCCCGTTATTTTCTACATTTTTTACAACTTCAACTTATGTAATAGCAAATGGCGAATGAAGGAATTATAGGAAATTAGGATAAGGTAGGTAATTTTGAGTTTGATAGGTAATCGGCCATGGCCTCAAATAAGGAACCATCTCGATATTTGTCTGGAATTAATTGAGGGAAACCATGGAAAACCTCAATCAAGATGGCCGGTACAGGAATTACCGTTTCTCGGCGAGAGGCAGTAGGAAAAAGTCCGAGCCACATCTGCCCCCGCCGGGTTTCGAACCCGGTACCTCCCAAATGCGAGTCTAGTGCTGTCACCACTACTCTACCCAGCTCGGTAATAAAAAATATAATGGAGCCGTCCCGTATTTTTATTATGTTATCAGATAGCTCACTTCAATGCAAGAAAACTGTAAGAGTTTAAAGGTTTCTTAGATACTTACAAAGTTTATAATTTTAGATATCATAGAGATCAGATCGATCCAAGAAAATTGTAAAAGTTTAAAGGTTTCTTTGATACTTGCAAACTTCTCAAACATGAGATCGTCGGCGTTTTAGCATCATCAAAGAGCTCTCAGCTCATACCAACCCGAAAATATTGTTTAAAATGAGAATAATAGCTTTTGTCTGCTATAATTGTTAAGAAACAGTCATTGTTGTAGCACTATATTAGAAAAATTTTATTATTCAAACACGTCACCGTCGGAATTTAAACCCGAACCTTTCCACTTTCGCGGCGGAATGAGTTAATCAATTACTCTACGGTGCATACAATTCAATTTTTAATCCTTCATAATATAGCGATTTACAACACTCAAATTCACTACATGCGAGAGCCAATTATTTTTTAGCAATAGCTAAACATTAACTCTCACAGTAGCGAGGGCTCTTGAATGAATCAAAGATGAACTTTCCATTATTATTCTCAATTAATTCAGCAAGTACGTAGCTATAAGCGTATGAAAAATATCTACTAATATTGTTTCAAATGTTTTATAGGTGCTTTCAAAATTCCCAAAAATGGGGTCGACTTGCATTTTAGACGTTTGCCAAAATCTTATTTTGTGAGAAAACGTAAAGTCGTCAAACGTGACGGAATATGACAAACAGCCGAGCGCCTAATTGGCACGTCAGATTGATTCATACTTTTTCAGACCCCTCCCCCCCCCCCAAGAAATAGCTACTTTGATAAGCTGTAGCTGTATAGTGGTCATGAATGCTTCAGGACCTTACTGAAAAGATATTTTTGCATACTTTTATATAAAATGACTCATGCTTTTCATGCCTCTATAGCGGTCGTGAAATGACTCATATAACACTAGTGGTGTAAAGTTCCGTAAAATAAAAGAAACGTAGTCGTACTACGATTTCCATAGTAAGTCATAGTTATGACGTGTCCAACCTTATGCGAAGACAATGCCGCCTAGATTAAAAGTTAATTTGCTCAAAATTGAACTGTGTCGAAAATTTTGAAAATGAAGTGAAAACTGGATATTTTATAGGAGGTTTGTGCAAAAAATACTGTAGATCGCTTTTAATATAATGGCATAACCCTATAAAACAGCATAATGCCATGCCCAAAATACTCCTTCAAAAACTCTCTTATTAAACTTTTAAAATAAAACTAAAAGCAGAATTATTGTCGAAACAATAAATGCACATTAGAAGGGTATATTTTTCATATTGGTGTATTTATTTATTTATTTATTCTGATGATCTGTCAAAAAAAAAAAACTTTGTTACAGAGAGCATAATAATAATAATTTGTAAATATACCTAAGTATATGTCAAATATTGTTTACATGTAAAAAAAAATTTAAGATTGTTAAGTAGAACAGCCATTGGCTGGACTTCGCCAAAATAAAGAATTTTTCTATTCTATTCTATTCTAACTCGTCGTAAGGTTACAGACATACCATTTACTATTACATATTATACGTTAAAACTAGCAACTCGTTAATAGCATTAAAATTGTTATCCTTATTAAATTTTCTTTGGAGTGTACGACGTAAATAGTTTGAAATATGCAAGTAAGTTTAGGTACTTAATAAATTTATTACTTAAAAACTTTATAAATTAGTTTCGAGCTTAGCTGCTCCCGACGCCGGAGCTTGAAGTTAATTGGTTTTGAAACCAATTACATAATAATACAAAAAAGTATAAATATTTTCTCGACTCAGTTATGGTGTTCAATGGGGCTGCAAAAAAATTGTTGCGAATAATCTTTCAAAGGACGGCAGTGATACCGCCTGGGCTATATCACAAAAACTTGAATTGTATTTTTAACAGGACACGCGCATTATAAATTGTTCAAAATTAAATAAACGCGGGAAAATCCCTCCTGTTATAATTATTATGGCACGTAGTACCTCTGTAACTCTGCAGCGTACGTTTTATTTAAGATGCGGAGTAAGCAGCAGAACTTTACAATCGCGTGAACTCAACACCGCCATAATGGAATATTCATGTTCAATTATTTTTCCTCATAATTTCCACCAACTTTCCATGCGCTCACAAAAGACAAGTTCATTTATTAAAGTTTCACAGCATAAACTATATGTACTCTTTACCCCATACCTTAACCCTTCAGAGTCCCTGAAACTGTTTATTATGAGAACGATAATTTGAATTAGAGATGGGAAAAACGGGTCTTTTTAGTGATCTGCATCTTTGCATTTGCATCCCGTATGTGAGCCAGCTCACTGAACCGGTTCAAAAAGAGCCGAGTTCTGAATATGTTACTGCAGTCTGCCACTGAGTTACCTAGTTCAGTCAATCATATCACGACCTGTATAGAATCAAGAATGCATAGCCAAACATGAGATATATTGAAAGCTATTTAAAAAATATTTGTTTCTATTTTTTGCCTAAAATATTGAATAAAAAACAACTAATATTTTTTGTTTTTTATTTTTAGAGGAGCATTCATATAAAAGCATGGACGCTATTAATCGTTTTAGAATGAGAGAGTCTATAAAAAAAAGTAAGTTCACATATTCTAAATAATTCAAATAATTATTCAACAAAACGACGATCAAATCAATCAATTCGATTTTTTGTTTGAATCGGTCATTTTAATTGAATTATAATTTTTATACAGACGTTAAGCTATTGAAACAAAGCTGCACAATATTTTTTTCCTTTCCAAACAAGCTTTGTTTAAGAAGTGCAGCATTGTCCCTATTATTTATTTTTTTACAATGGGGAAGTCGATAAGTAAGGGAAGTTGACAATAGTGTAGACAATTTGCACAATATTTTTTCAAACATTTTTTTCAAAAAGTATCGAACGAAATATAAAAATTGAGAAGCACTGTTTGTCAGCACACCCCCACCCCACCTGCCTTTCGTCTTTCTGCCCCCACCACGACGCTGTAAGGCATTCTCTATAGTCTATACACTTGCTAAGATATATGATTTGTCATTCAAGACACGAAGCTTTTACAAATTGTTTTAATTAAATTTCTGAACAGAGAGACAGTGTGTCGCTCTTTGTGCCCAGCCTTCCCTTACTTACGTATACTACACATATAGAGACACCACCCGCACTTGTGCCCGCGCCTACCCTACAAACACAGGATGTGTCTGAAAAACACAACAACACAAAAATGTTGCTTCAGTACACATTTTGATTTATAGACGCTCGACTACTGAGGTTTTTTGCGTCTTTTGTTAGAGGCTTTGATATTAACTGCGTTATGGGTCTATAGTACTTTTTGGAACGAAGTTCCTTATCGCGGGTTGGCGAGGGGACCTAGCCAAGAAAAAATGTAACATGTCACGAAAAACCGTAAGACAAAAAATGTAATGTGTCACGAAAAACCGTAAGACGTATAATGTATACTGGTATACGGTGATACCGGGTGTTTTTAGATTATACCGGATGTTTTTAGATTATACCGGGTGTTTTGAGATTATACCGGATGTTTTTAAATTATATAAAACGCGTTACGAAAAACGTCTTATACGAAAGGGACTTCGTTCCAAACGCGTGTCCCGCGACACGTTCCAAGTTTTTTTTGTCTTAAAATTTGTAATTTTTGTTGTGTAAACATCTTATACGGCGGCAAGGGTTTAATTCGATAAATTTGCAATGAAAGTGTGAAAACTGCGCAATCGCGGATGTAGGGGTGGTTTTTGGTCAATTCAAAGGAGTTACTGAAGGAAAAAACTTTTTTGCCCACCACCATCGTTTTCAGCGACCTCGAAAACGGAGGAGCCCGGCTATTCTCAAATCCTACCGCGGGTAAAGCTTAGTAATGTTTCAGCCTATATGTTATGCCCTTGCATGTCTTATATAAGTATAGTTACGTATACACGGGACTCTTATGTGCTTTTCTTGTGTTGTATTCTGACGATGTCACACAGGGAGTCGCGACACTGGGTTTGGCTTTTATAATCACCAGCCGCCTTACAGAGGGTGATTTTTGTGTCTACGACACGTCGGATTAGTAAATTTGAGCGTTTGACGTGTATGCAAATTGTACATTGTCACGACTACAAAGTAAATCAAAATTTCTTCACTCAACATTTTCCTTGCAACATTAATATAATTTATCCAGAAATATTAAGATATGCTCTGAATTGATGTTCTTAAATCACCAACTGCTAGGAACTATTTTTTTTTTATTTAAAAAAATAATTTATAACGAAACTTTTCAAGTCTTCGACCAAAAAGTATTTCACTACAATCTGAATAAATTAAAATTGACTTAACATTATCTGGTTATAATGTTAAGTCAATTTTAATTTATTCAGATTGTAGTGAAATACTTTTTCAAGATCATTAACTGCTATAAGACCTTCCGGGTCCGGAAACCATGTTTTTTTTAATTAAAAATCTAACTGATTTTCGAGCAATTAACCAAAATCACGTGAGTAATATTAAATTTATTTAAAAAAATAGGTGCTTTTAACCTAATTTTCTATTAAAAAATAGTCATTTTGAAAATATATAGGGAGCATTATGAAATTTTTTTGTTGAAATTTGACAGTTTTTTTAGTGAATTGTGACAAATTTTTGGGCAAGTTCTGACAGTTTTTTGAATAAGTTTTGACAACTTTTTTCATTAATTTTGACAAAATGGGAGCCCATTGAACTTCAAACCCAAAAACTACTAAATCTTCCCATGCATATAACTTTATAAATGACAGGTAATTTATGAAAATTACTGTGGAATAAGCTAGATGACATTTATTTATTTTACTTTACAGCACTAGTTCTAAATGTGTCATAGAAGCAGGAAAAGCAGTTTTTTGATAAAAGGGTATACAAAAATATATTTCTAACTGACTTTTTAAAACTTGTTTGATCTAACTGAAATTTAATAAGAAACCATCCCTTAGTTACACAAAATGCGTACGAAAGAGAGAGGAAATAGTTGTTGTTGTTGTTCTTCTTGTTCTTCACCCCCAGAGTATGCTGAGATCTTTAATTTCCAAGCTCGCCGCTCACCTCTCTTCCCCCTGGAAGCTTTTGGAAGCTTTATAAAGAAGATACTCTAGTTATACATGTAAGAAGGCTTTATGTACATACAAAGTGGATCAAAGGATCGAAGAAAAAGATAATTTGTATTGAGAATAGGGATGTTGACTGTATTCAAATAAAAACATAATTTTAACGAAAAGTGGTAGTTTCTATGATAGAAATACTAAAAAACACTATTTTTTTCCTTATTTTTAAGGAATTGAATTAATATTTAATAAATAAAACATAATAAAATCACTCTCAAGTCACGTGACAACAGACACCAATCAGAGCGCATGACGTCATATGTTCAGCCGCTGTCAAAAAACTTCATTGTTTGGTTAATATTTAGTGTGTAATTTATTATTATTTGTTTATAGGAAACGTCAAATTACATCTAACTATAGCAACGGCTACGAAACAACTTTTCATCACATCAGTTTACTAACGTTTATGAGCACAGAATACGCATCTATAGGATGGTAGCTCCCGTGCAATGAGCGAATGAAGGAATGATAGGAAATTAGGATAAGGTAGGTAATTTTTGAACTAGGCCTTTGATAGGTAATCGGGCAAGGCCTCATATAAGGAACCATCTCGATATTTATCTGGAATTAATTGAGGGAAACCATGAAACACCTCAATCAAGATGGCCGGTACAGGAATTATCGTTTCTCGGCGAGAGGCAATAGGAAAAAGTCCCAGCCACATCTGCCCCCGCTGGGATTCGAACCCGGACCTCCCGAATGCGAGTCTAGTGCTGTCACCACTACTCTACCAAGCTCGGTTTAAAGTTTCACATACACAAGACAAAAAAGCAGAAAATAATTATTTAAAAAGTATAAAATCATTTTTCCTAGCCCATTATAAAAGCATGGGTTTTGACTCAAAAGTTATCACAGAATTTACAATCCACGCTTTATAGTGAACTAAGAGAAATTATTTTATACTTTTTAGTTTAATTTAAAAACGTGGTATATTAAAATCTTTTTTATTTAAATAAATATTTTTTATTATACTGCAGAGCTAAAATAAACATTACAAAAGCTAATATGCATTCGATAAAATGCAATGCTATATTTTAAAGATGTACTACGACAGGACAAATGCATTGTTAATATTTTCTGAAATTTTATGATTCAGTATGTATATAAAATTAAAAGCTTTGTACCACAAAAGCAAATAGGAAAACTCGAATGGAAATTTGCACTTGAATCCAAAATGTAATTTCTTAACGTTAATACGTATGTCAATATGTAAATAATGTTTACATTTAACATATTCTAGGTATTTGTACACTGATAAAAATAAAGTTTTTTTACCAAATACGCCACGTATTTGGCCAATACGCGTTTAAGTCAACTAAATGTCGATTGATTCAAAAACACAGTATTTGAGACAAATACATTTAAACATTTGAATGGAGGCAGGTACGATATTCAGCTTATAACAAGAATATTCCTGTCAAAAACGATGTATTTGAATGAAATGGGATTTCTAGTAATGATATTATTAATGTAAAACCTATATATATATATATATATATATATATATATATATATATATATATATATATATATATATTATTTAAGTAATGGAAAATATGTAAAATGTTAGTATATGTTTTTAATAATGTTTGTCATGTATTATATTAATTATTACAGTGTTTAAAGAAATGTATTTTTTAAGATAAATGTAATCATAATTATAATATATCATAAAAAATTTATTAATAAATAAAAAATTAAACTAATACCAAAATTATATTTTTAATTTATTTTAAACCTAATCACTTTCAATGTATACTTTATAAAAAAAATGATAATGCATTTGCAAGGCACAGCGACATAATTTCATTAAAAATAAATAATAACTGATTGGAATAACTATTTTGTGATCAAATTGACACTATCTATAATCAAAGCAATCTAAAAAAAAATTAAAGGAAATTAACTCAATCATATATATGTTTGAATCAGTTGCACGAGACGTCTTGTCAAAAACTGCCTCACTTGTTATGAATACGCCATGTATTTGAGGGAAAGATTCCCTTCAAATACGTACGGTACTTAAGCCTAGGTCGTACCGTACTTCGCCGTATTTAAATACGCGGCGTATTTGACTCAACTGAAACCAAGTTGAGTCCATGTTTTCTTTTTATCAGTGTACATATATTTACGTAATTTCCATTTACTTCTTACATTTCTTAATTAAAATATATGTGTAATCATTACGACGTACCATCCACAGTTTAACATAAGTGGGCATTGCACAGGCCCGCCTTAAGAAAAATTGTGAGAACATTTTCGACATATTTGAATTTACAAACATAGTTTAGAAAAAGTCTTAGAGGTTTTTATTTATTTTTTTAAATGGCAGCTTTTTCATAAACACGACTTTCGGAAATAATAAATATCTTCTCTTTTCAAATCAAGTATACTTATAGAAATAGACCCGCTGATTTCGAATTGTTTTCAAATGTCATAAAAATATTTTGAACGATCATAACTATTTAGAAAAATGCAGTTGCACTTTTTGGAATCAGCACATTTTTTCTACGAGGACTATGAGTTTGAAAAATATTTCAATTTTTTCCATCTTGTCAAAAATGAATTTTCATTATAATGGCGGCAAACACTATTTGATAAAAATACATTGTTTAGAAATATCGAAATTTCTAAAGGCTGTCGGAATGCTCTAAATTTAAGTCACACTACGAGGCTAAAAAATGCTGTTGCAAAGGTGCCGCTGTTAGTTGATTACTCTAAATATTGGAAATATTTCGAAGATTTAAAAAACTTTTCCGAAAAAGGAAGAGTCACTTTAGGTTTGTGAGGGACCAATTTTGTACAAATAAAGTCGTATAGTGTGACACTGAAAACGTGTGTTTTTTGGCACAATTAATGCCAACTTTTCTAGTAAATCGTACATAAATTACAAAAGTTGTCTATTAGAGACCTAGATTTGTTTTTTATTTTCCTTGTAGAGAAAGAATTTTCGCAAAACAATCAGTTATCAGCCGAAACCCTATTTTTGGCTTAAATTCAGAGCGTTCCGACAGCCTTAAACCTTAGACTTAGAGTTTTAAACTTGTTTTTTTAATTATATTAGACGATGTTACGCCATGTAATGGTCGTACTTGAACAAATACATTATATTTAATTATCGCTCAAAAGCCGCCTCTGATCAGACCATGCCAGAAATAAGTTCTTCTAGTGCTTGAGAAGTGAAGCGTATCTATATGTTCCATTAGATGATGACAGACTGAAGACACTTTGTACAAGAATAGACGCACTGAACACCTCGTCAGCAAGGTGACGGCGCCTCCTTCATTTGTGATGATATAAAGGATCTGCTCTTAATAGTAAATTTTCCTTTATATCATGAGTTTCATAATTTTCTTCTTATATGTGTCTCTCTACTAAGAAATGGGCGATGCCAGTGTATACGAACACATAAGAGATGGCTGGCAGAACACCGACAACAACATCGATAGTTCTCTACGAATAGGAATGCCAACTTGAATAATTTCTGTTTGTTTTAAAACCACCTTCATCTAGAATTATTTGAACTAGTACCTAAGAACTGATGGCTTTTAAGTCATGGAAATGTCATATGGATCAACGCCCACTTCCTATTTTTATCATTCCAACCCCACTAGTGGGAAATGGTACTAATTCATGTCAAAGTTCACTTTTCAAAATTTTACAATATTTTGCGTTTTGAGATCTTCCAATCCAAAAAACATATTTTTAGAAAAAATCTGTAAGTATATCGGTTTGTCGGTGAACACGATACAGGTCAAAATGATGAGTCAATTGGTACCAAATTTTAGGAGGAATTTTAATACGCAAATACTTATAAAGAGCCCTATTGTTTTTGGAGAAAATCGACGCATTTATAGGAATCTGAACTGCAATAAGGTTTTGTAAGTTTCGTAACTATAACTAAAATATTGCAACGGTTTTACAATCAAATTTAAACTCATTAGAAAGGCTATTCAGACCGCAATGCTTTGTCATCGAATTCCTTACCAGTTGATTTTAAAATGACTTCAGCCTAGTTGTATTTTTTGATGTCTTTTGTATATACTTTTTTATGTCAAATGTAAGTCACTTTTTATTTTTTACTCATTACATTGTGTAGTGAATTGACGAGCCTTCCTGCGGTTTGCATGTATATGTATGTAAGGGTTTATAAATCTATTCTATTCTATTCTACTCTATTCTATTCTATTCTATTCTATTACAAAACCGTTCGATATAACCAGTACAACAATATTCTAAAAATTGTCAAATCATGAAGCCAGCCATATTTAGAAATTATGTGTCTTGGTCAGATCCATTGTGCTGTTTTTACTGGAATCTTTAAATTGAACTGCAATGAGACAAAAACAGACAGCATAATGGAGAAGCCTTCTTGTTCGTCGAGCACTATTATATGCCTATGAGCCTTTATAATATAGAAGTCGTGGCACTCGATGTATATGGAGCGAATGTGGAACGCGAACAGTGTGAGAGTGAGAGAGAAAGATATATATGGTGTAGGAAAATATAGGTACCTATTCATTCCCTCCCGCACGAACAGCGGTGCTGCTTTGCTCAGCACAAACTTCAAGGAACACTAATTTTACTTTGAACACATTTTCTACAGCTCGCCATGTAAGTATTGTATATCTCGACACGTTTTCATCTACACTACACAGATTGACGTATGTTTTTACAATGAAATGCATGAGTGATAAATAGTATGTGCTATATTATACCCAATGTATGTACATTCGTCTAGATAAAGTTTCATTTTGTCTCTCTTAATCACGTGAATAGTAAAAAGTAATTACTCATATGAACAGTTCAGTTTCTAATGTGATAGAACTAGTTCCTGCTTAGTACTTAAGGTGCAGTACTAGTACTAATGGAAGCTAACATTCACAATAATCATGGCGCATAGTTCTTTTCTATTTCTCTTGTATTGAGTTACTGTAAAAATGCACACATCCAATTTTGCAATTCTGCATTTAAATTATAATTGTTTTATATATCCTATTCCAGTATTGGCTGTATATCATACTAGCCCGCGAGTTGCACACGACTGAACTGAAACACGGCAGCGACAATAGTAGTGGAGCCTTGGTCTCCACCGTATTACATCGTGGGGCTGCGACCCGCTCGACAGTGTCAAGCGTAATCAATTTTGAACAAAGATTTTTTTATAGACCTACCCGTGCTTTTACCATAAAATTACTGCACTTAACTAAAATAATTAGTCAGTTTATTAGTGTATTTGCCATATGGCAACATACACTATTGGCATTGGTCGGATGGCGGGACCTAGGGGTCGGACCAAAATTTCTCGACGTTTCATAACCTCCTAAACACTTTGGCACCATTTTTAAAAATGTTTATATATATATGTATATATATATATATATATATATATATATATATATATATATATATATATATAATATATATATATATATATATATATATATTTATATATATATATAATATATATATATATATATATATAGGTATATATGTGTACGGGCAATAACTTTCGAAGGAGTTAATTTATTTTAACGAAATTTGGCACATATGTTGGAATCCATCACCGCACGAAGCCTATTTAAAATAGGCCCAATCGGATCATTTTAAGGGTGGTTTTTAGGGGTTGAAAAAAGTTTTTGGGCCCAAAAATACCTAAAAAATTCTCAGAATCATTTCAAAATTGAAATTTAACCCTTTAGTAGCAATTAAAAAGCGCTCCAAAAATTTTAATAAAATCGGCCCGACAGGACCGAATTTACAAATTTTCTGAAAACACTAGTATGCAGATAGTGAGTTATTTTCTGAAAGGTGTTTTTAATTTTGGTGTAGACGTTCGATCGACAATAATAATGTAGTTAAGAAAAAATGTAATTTTAAGGGGTGTATTAAGGAGTTAATTTTTTTTATTTTGCCCTACAATCACCTTAAGTTCACATAATAAAGCCACAAGGCCTGTATTAGCAAATACACTATATTGTCGGCAGGGTTTTGGCACTGCGACCCGGGTTTTTTAATAATATCATCTATTTCAAAGATTGTTCCGATCCTGACTAATTAAATAGATGAAAAATTGTCTGAGGACAGGATCAATTTTTTAAGTCAATAGTAAATTTTTATTTTTATCACGACGTTTCAGAATGTATTTATTCTTTCATCAGGTGTTATAAATTATTTTTTATATGTTTTTGAAGATAGTTTTTGACACTCAAATAAATAGAGATTTGTATATTTTAATTAGTTTTTATAAACTATTTGGATAAAAATTATAGACTAAAAAACCGTAGACTAAAAAAATGGAGACGACAAAACAACTAAATAAAACAGTTAATACATAAAAAATAATTTATGACACCTGATAAAAGAATAAATAAATTCTGAAACGTCGTGATAAAAACAAAAATTTAGTATTGACTTAAAAAATTGATCCTAAGTCCTCAGACAATTTTTCATCTAAATATCACCTATATTATACAGGGATACTGTAGGTTTTTATCACTGAGAGAATTTTTAGAATCGGTTTAGTAGTTCCAGAAATCACCCCCTAAAAGCAAACATACAAATGAGTTTTACCTCTTTATATACTCGTATTAGTATATATTTTCAGCTGTAGCTAATTACACTAAGTGAAGCAGCAAAAAACCGGTATATTAACGTAAATGTAGAAATTTTATGTAATTATTCATTTTTGAAAAATAAATAAATTTTAACCAGGAATCCCACAACTGGTGTTTGACAAATGCACAAATGCTTCTGGGGTCCGTCACCACATGCTAGTGAGGTATTTGTGTGTCAAAAAAAAATTATCAGATGTATTGATGGTGTGTCGCAGCGAACAAGTTGCAGAAATTTATTTAAAAAATATAAATTACTCACTTTATTTTCTATAATAATCTTTGAAATGTCCATCTATGTATTCTGGAATTCTAGTACGTTCATGAAGAACTCGGACGTTCATGATCTAAATACTCGATCTAAGTGTGAGCTTAGAGTGCCTTTCAAGCATTTGAATATCTCAAAAAAATCCCCAAATTGTCTGGGTATTCGTATTTTTAACAAACTGCCTCAAAATATTAAAAATTGTGGCGAATTATCAAAATTTAAAAAATACTTGAAAGAATTTTTGATAGCAAGCGCTTTTTATAATTTAGATGAATTTCTGTTGGGTCATGAACGACTGTGTTCTTGATGAACCTACTAATGTCCTTGATGGACTCTGAATTTGACAATTTGTATCCACTATGGCACCACAAATAAAACTATTATTATTATTATTAATTATGCACTGGAGAACCTAAGTAGGTAACTATGAAAACTTCTCCCGCGACTAGTCTATTGACGGAACTACCAGTAAAGGGCTTAATTTTTCATTTGGGTTACACAAAAAAAAAATCTTCCATAGTATTTTTTTTTACTCAGCATTATCCTCACAGCAATCTATCAAAATTTCAAATTAATTGAAATCATATATTATGCACAATGAAGAAATAATTTGAAATTTCAATACATAATATCTCAGTACAAGTTTACAAGAATTTTCTTAATGAGTCTTAGGAATATTTTTTTGGAGTTTTCAGTATTACATAGGAAACTTCGGTACCTATATTATTATTATTATTAGGTATAAAGAATCAGGTAAAAAGACCAATTTGTACGTTTCGTCGGTATTATTCCGACTTAGTTATACCAACATACAATAAATAATGAAATACAATAATGCATAAGTCCAAAAATCATTAGATTAACCGATATAAAATAGCTCAAAGTTTTAAAAATTTATAAAATTGTCAATAGTTTAAAGTTTAATGATTTTCTCTAATATTATTATTATTATTTTTAAATACATTTGCAGGACATTTTTCCTCATTTTTAAAGAAAAACACTATCCATATTTACATTATAATCACAATTTTATGACAACTGAGGTTCACAGTAATTAAGAGATTAATTTATTAACAAGTATTTGTTTATAAAGTTACATCTATAATCTGTAATCTATCTAAAACTTCCGTAAAGTGACATCTTGACATAATAGTCAAATTAGCGCAATTTGTCTCCACTTGTACACGTTTTAGGAATTACATTGTTTGACAGTAGCGTAGATTAGCACCGGCAAAAAAGTGATAAAAGAACTAGCTTTTGTGGCAATCTCATGAAAAAATATCCACTCAATTAGCACATCTATTAAAAGAAATACATTGCGTTTATAAAATACTATACATGTTTCATAATAAATCTAGAAGGCGTCTTTTTTATTTGTGACTTACGTGCTGTCTTTTTGTGATCGCAGATTACGTGTTACATCCCGAAGCAATATGGGAGAAGTAGTTCCTTAAAAACCTATAAATTCCAATTCAGTTGAAAACTTGCTGAGTAGATACCAGTATGACATGGTATAAGTCTAGTGTCCTGCAACCTATGCAACGCGTGCCACTAGGTGGCACGTGAAAGAATTTTTGGTGGCACGCCTTGAAAAGGACGAGTTAATAACTTTTTCAATATGTTAAAAAATTTCTATTATTTTTTTTTATTCTAAAATTAAAAGCTTCAAAATATGAAGCAAATATTGAGGTATTAACTTCCAAAATGTACCCTCAAGAGAGTCTCTAACGTTAAAATATCGGAATAAATGTCAACTTCTTCCTTTTATTTCTGCTTAAGTGCAGTTGCATCTATAAGTTCAATTACTGAATCCTCTACTAACGCTTCAACTACAAACACTCTATTATCGGACGGTTTCGGTTAGTTATATTATCGATATGCAAAAGAAAAGCCCGATTACCGCGAGCCAACTGTAAAAATACTTACTAATTCGTATAGTTATCGAACGTTTATATAGTCACAAGTAATTAAAAAACACTTGAAAATTTTACAAATCATTCTTTATTTCTCGACGATCGTTTCGGACAATAAGTCCATCTTCAGGAGTACAAAACTTATTCTCCTGAAGATGGACTTATTGTCCGAAACGATCGTCGAGAAATAAAGAATTATTTGTAGAATTTTCAAGTGTTTTTTAATTACTTGTTATTATTAATCATGTTCTACCACGTGCCGAGTGAAAAATCAGTGCAAATTAGTTTATATAGTCTGTAATAAATTCAAATGAAATGACTATGTAATAGCAACTTTTTCAGCTGTCAGTTTAAAACCTAGAGACACTGGGCAACAGAAAAATCATGGTTTAACACTTTTAAAAGTTGCAATAGATTCTCTTTAAATGCATTTAATACCTGGCTATCAAAATCATCCAAACGGACATTAGATATGTTCTATGTACATAGATATAGATGTTCGGTGCGCATTTACTTGCTTGCTTGAATATTGTAAAGGAACAGAAGATAAATTAGTTTGTTAGATGATTCTCTCTTCTCCGTCCTCCACAACAGCTTTCGCCCCGCTCCTCCGCCCCACAGCTCTGCCCGCACCCACACATACACAGGAAAACTCTTCTCTGTAAGTGAGATCGTCTTTTGTTCATTCACCAGAATGTGAGAGGAAAATATGCCCCAACACCGCCGTCGTGCTCGTCTATCTATCAAACTGGGGCGGTTCTGAAACTTTAACGCGTCGAGGAAGGAATTTCTTGGAGTGCTAAAATTAATGATGGCACTGAACAAACGAAATACTATTAACGAATTTATTGTATTTATAATAAATTTATATATTTTGGTATACACCATAACAATATATACTTAAATTAAATTTGTTTACACAAATATTTCAATATTACACTAGATAAATAAATTGAATCAACAAAAATATCAAAACAGACTCGGCAACTATATAGAGATGTTAACAGCTGGTAAAATCATCCGTTCTTTGCACAAATACTTCAAAAATCAAAAAGTCAGAATTTGCGATATATTTTACGCATTTTCTTAAAATTTTCAACGAAATAATGTTTTGTACCCATAACCTAAACGCGAATTTTAACTGATTTCCTTTAGATCGACAGAGATAAACATTTTTTGTTTGCGTTTAAATTTTGTGAAATGGAAAACGAAACAGCCACCTGTTTCTGGTTTGAATTCGAGACCCTAACCTACAAAAAACAATCATCTTTGGACACATGATAATAATAATAATAATATTTATTTATCTAGTGTGTAAACTATATAGTAATAAATTAGTAATAAAACATACATGAAGACGGAGTAATTCCGCAGGAAAATTTAGTCCCCAATCTCCTGGAGCGCATCCAGATTCCTGGAAGATTAGATCCACTAAAAAGAAGATCACAAAAATCGAGGTGCTTTAAGACTGCCCCTGTCTACATCATGTATATCTCTCTCAAAATTAATCATCGAGTTTGGTGTAACCTGCTTTGGTTCATATCTGTACCAAATTGTAATATTATGTGAAAGGAAATATTTTTGGAGAGTTTTGACGTTTAGAAACTCCTGATTCAAGTGAAAATGTTCAGTGAAACTAGAAAGGAATCGTTCGTTCGCGAGAGAAACAAAGTAGAGGCAGCAGCGAACAGAGCGGTGTAATATATCTTCTTACAAACAAATTATACCGAACAACAGTACCAGCTGAGAAAGATATTTCATAACGGGCTACACAAGTCGTAGCTTCACACGTTGCTTTCTGTGTGTTGAACGTTGAATGCAATTATTTGTCTTCTGGCACTTAATTTGCCTAATGAAGTCGTAAAGAAAAAAATATATCAAAACAGGGGGCCTGTACCAGTTGAAAGAAATACCTACCTGTAGGTTATGTTTTTGTACAATTTATTGTAGATTATAGACGTAATCATTGACGCTCTATTAAATCAAACTGAACTAAACGACGTCACAATCCATCCATGTGCGGAGGCGGGATTCGTACCCACGACAGTTTGATTCCAAGGCCAGCACACTAACTGTTAAGGTGGCGGTTCACGCCGCGGCAGAGACAGGAGATCGAGACCGAAGACAGAGACGGGAGACCGAGACAAATGTCTCCGTCTCCGGTAGTCGGTTGTGTACCGAGACCAAAGACCTCTGTTCATTCAGTTTTGTTGAGTCGTTAGAGTCAATCATGTCGTGTTCTGGAAAATTATTAATCCACAGCGTAATGGAAAGCCATTCCGTTATGAAGTTACTATTGGAAGAAGAAGGAGACGATGACTTGCTATTATATTATTATTATAAAACAAAACGAAGAATGCCTATCAACAAATTATATACAACTAGAGGCCACGAAATATTATCCTTCAAATTTTCATCTCTGTATGCGTCAAATTGAGAATTAAATAGCGCAAGATGCTGTCTAATCATTTCAATCAATTTATCGGTGTCTTCATCATAAAACAATGTCATTTTTCACAATTTTGCACGTGCGTCTCGAGCGAGACGCGAGACAGTACTAGTCCGGAGTAGAGACCGTCTCGCGGTCTTCTGTCTCGCGTCGCGGTCTCCTGTCTCGGTCTTGTTCGCGAACTGACACACATAGAAAACCTAAGGTCAAGTAACGGTCTCGGTCTCCAGTCTCTGTCTCCGGTCTCGGTCTCCTGTCTCTGTCGCGGCGCTAACCGCCACCTTTACTGTTTTAGTTATGTTTTACTTGACTACACAGGGTAATGTCTTCATCAAATTTATGGGTATGTTTGTGCCAATCTAACACTCAAACGGTTGAACGGATTTTCATAGATGCGGAGCCGTTAAAATAATGATAATACATACAATAAACGTATGGCTTCCTACTTTATAAGAAAGGAAAAAATAAAAAATCCAAGTTTTTTGTTACTGATATGTTTCTTATTTTTTAAAGTCAGGAGTTTTGAGATTCAAATATTCACTTTGAAAAAAAAAACGTGTCGCGAGACACGCGTTTGGAACGAAGTCCCTTTCGTATAAGACGTTTTTCGTAACGCGTTTTATATAATCTAAAAACACCCGGTATAATCTATTTATAAACACCCGGTATAATCTAAAAACGTCTTACGGTTTTTCGTGACGCGTTACATTTTTTCTTACGGTTTTTCGTGACGCGTTACATTTTTTTCTCGGCTAGGTCCCCTCGCCAACCCGCGATAAGGAACTTCGTTCCAAAAACATAAATGTGTATATTTCAAGAATCTGGTGTGTGATAAAGTTCCAAGTGAAGTTTGGACTTAAATTGGAACATAAAATGAGTTCAGCAGCCATAAATAGTTTTTAGTGTTCCCAGTTATATGAACTAAAGTTTGTAATCAGTAATTATATACTATTATTTCATATAATAGCGAAGTACTGATAAATACGTCGCATTAACAACATACCTTTAGGGCTTTAAATAAGAAGGCAATAGTGTGATAGTGTTAGACTTTAGTATAATGAAGGTATACACAATCTCCGAATTTGGAATAAATATTTCTCCGAATTGTTAATAAACGGAACGGGGTACGTGGCACGCTGCGGTGGGTGTAGGTGACACTAAACTGTATATGGCAAGCCAAAAACAAAACAGCTTATGCCGAATCTTTGATAATGTTTGCTATATATTTTCAGTTTTAATCAAAATTATATTCTCCTGGGAATTCTGTATTTGGAATTTGTTTAGAATTCTTTTGTAGTTCTGGGAAATAAATACCGGGGAGTCTTCTAAAGTTGGTACCAATTTTCTTTCATTTTTGTCTGCTTACATGAAACTGGTTCAGGATTATGACCAAAATAAAAAAAGAACAATTTTCAGGAATTCTTTCTTAGCAATTCTCGACAATTGAAAGGACAAGTACTAGTCCAGCAGCCACCGCCTGTTTTTTTAAGTGATTAATAACAGGCTGAATCTTCGTGAGTAGTAGGACTAGGAAAACCTTCCACATTTGTAGGACTTTGTGGCCATTCAATTATACTAATATTTAGTAAGCTGCATACAAAAAATCAGCTGGTTATTAATAATTTTTATGACCTCGTTATTTCGACATATTCGACGTGGAGGACGCTCCAACTCAAACCATAGATTTTGTAGAACAATTGTTTTTCCGAGTTTATTATCATATTATCTTAAAATTTCAATGAAAAATTTACTGTTAGTCAGACAATTTTGACACCCTACCAAATCGACATGTTTTACATCTGCGCAGTTCATTACCTACCTCTTTGAGAATTTGGACAGAGGAAAAACTTGGGCGTCTCGTCGAACCGAACGAACTCACGAAGATTCAGCCTGTTATTAATCACGTAAAAAAAACAGGCGGTGGCTGCTGGACTATACGTTCTTTGCAACAGTACCGATACTGTTACCATAGTTACAATTCCTAAAACTATGACGACAGGATTTCATCGAGATTCTCGGAATTTCTTCAGAATTACATAGATTCTAAATTTCAAAACGGTTTATTAACCCTCCAAATGGGTTTGTAAGTTTATTTTTCGTGGAAATGTAAAAAAGACCACTCGGTCGCGTCATCTCATAATTCAAGTACTTTTATATCAAACGGGCGTCAGGAACGGTGATGCTCCTTGAAGGTCCCAGTTTTGAGTTTGTTTGGATTTTAAAATGCAGGGCGATAAATGAATTTCGTTCAGCTTGGCATTTGCAATGTTCGTGTGATCGGAAAATACTGGATAATCCGTTTTGAAATGCAATTTCTTTTTAGAATTTACGTAGAGATGAACAATGGTCATTATGCAAACAACCAAAATTACCAAAAATTCGGCATAGGCATTTATGTCTTTTGGCCATAGATATATGCTACATACAGTCGGTTATATTCCTTATCGGTAGTATTCAGGTCTCGTGAGAATTTAAACTACAAGACGTGGCGTTCCACCTTTATCCCAACCCCTCTTTGGTTCCTGCATGGGAGTCGGAGATGCAAGCAGTAATGTTATAGATGTGCACATACTATTCTATCTATATATTATTGCCTAGGTATGGTCGTATGGAGGAGGTTACACTCGTAGATATCTTTTGGTGTCCAGAGTCGCCGTTTTAGATACCTTTAATATTATTGGATGCCTCAAACATATTCGGCTCCTGCCAAAGTCTTAAATTCCAATAATACTCCCTTTTGTTATAGTGACTATTCACTCAAATTGTAAGAAACGCTTCCATATAATATCAAACATTGGTCGCAAAGGCATTTTGCTACTGTTTTTTTATCTGTAATTAAGCATGAATCTTCACAAAATTTGATTTGTTACTTAAAAATTTGCGACCGAGCTGGGTAGACTAGTGGTGACAGCACTAGACTCGCATTCGGGAGGTCCGGGTTCGAATCCCGGCGGGGGCAGATGTAGCTGGGACTTTTTCCTACTGCCTCTCGCAGAGAAACGATAATTCCTGTACTGGCCATCTTGATTGAGGTTTTCCATGGTTTCCCTCAATTAATTCCAGATAAATATCGAGATGGTTCCTTATTTGAGGCCATGGCCGATTACTTATCAAACTCCTAGTTCAAAAATTACCTACCTTATCCTATTCTTCCTATAATTCCTTCATTCGCCCATTGCTATTACATAAGTTGAAGTTTTAAAAATGTAGAAAAATAACGGGAAGTGTGGTAGATTGAAAATAGTAATGGTGCGAATGGCGTCTGTTATGACATAAAGTCGAGAAACGGACTTTAAACGCATTAATTATTATTATTATTATTACTTAAAAATTTGAAAAAAAAAATATATATTAAAAATTAAACTGCTGTTTGTTTGTAAATGGATGTATCCGCATTTATTTGAACATTTTTAAATCTAGATTTCAGGCTGTAAATTGTATCTACCAAAAACTCAACAGTAATGTTATAGTAACTAACCTTTCCATTCCAAAAATCTCGAAATCCTGGCTGATTTTAAGCGTGTTTGACGTCAAGATTACATAACTGTACTACCAATCTTCGCCTAGAAATCAGAATTTGTAAATACATCGACGAATTTGTCGCATTCCCATTTTCATAGCTAATAATAATCTGTTCGAAAGATCAGTTCAAAAGGCGGCCAACTTTATTAGAAACATACCACTTGCATAGAATATTCCAATCCCGAAAATATCACGACTAATATATTTATACCGGGTTTGTAGCCCTAAATATGTCGAATATGTTTGAAATGAATATTAATTACCGGTAATATGGAATGGAGGCTTGTAATAGATGGGCTATGAAAACGCCATTTAAACAACAACATAATTACACGCCAGGCTATTTTCAAATCAGTTTTTTTATCAATAACAATGGTTTCATTATGGGCACAATTGCGTGTTTATAATAGCTAATAGTTTGCTATAATATTTAATAATAATAATAATAATAATAATAATAATAATAATAAACGTTTATTGTACATATAAAACGCACAAAAGGCATGGTTCAACTTTCGTTGGTCTTCCACCTAGCCCATGATAAAACAAAACAGTACAAAGAAAAAGTATAATTTTTATCGCAGTTGCTCTGTCAGTAATTTATTGAAAATGAATTGAGAAAAATTATTTTTATTATAATTTTTTACATAAGCAGGCAGATCATTCCGCATGTTTGATGCTACGTATGTTATACTGTTACAGAATAATACATCAAAATTGATCAATTAAAATAAATTTAATACTATCTGTAATGAAGAATCATATATTGTTACATATATCCTATATCGGTTCAAAATATACATATGACATGGGTAGAGGTGGAATATCGCACATAACACTTCTCCACCAATATACTAAATGTCTCAAAATCATCAGAAAATATTCTAAAATATTTACTTTAGTTGATATCTTCCAAACCTCTATAGATTTTGTTTTTCCCCTTCCGAGATTATTTTTAATATATTTCTTTCTAAAGTAAATAGTCAGTTTAAACAGACCAAAAAATAATTTAATCAACATTAAATTATTTTTTGGTCTGATTATTTATAATTTATATGGACCTGAATAATACTACTATGGATATATTTCTTTCCACAGCTTTTTAGAAAGAAGTTCTTTCTGGAAAGGATCTCAGAACAAGTAAAATGTTTTTTTTTTTGATAATCGCACATTTTTCATTTTTGGATGGTATACATGAAAGCTTCTAAAATAATTGTTGCAATTTTTTCCTTATACATTGTTTGACAATTTTATTGTTTCGTACCAAAATTGAAAAAAAAAACTAAACAATTATAGTCTCATTTCCGGTGTCTGCCCGTCCGTCCGTCTGTTACAAGCTCCAAAAGAAACGGTACATGCTAGAGACTTGAAAGACATAGTTATTTATTTTATTTTTATCTTCAGAATCTGACAAATCTTATTTTAAGACATAAATACATATTATATTTGCAATAAAAATATTCTTATCTCTCTCTCATTACGTGATGATAGATACCGAAAATTAAAGTGATTATTGAAATGTTGTTATGATTAAAATATGACTGTAAATACAATCATTTTTCTGATTTCCCGTCAACAACTTTTCGTTTTTTTAACGTGTATATTTTACGAAAAGAAATATTGTTAATTTTCGTATATTAACAAATTCTACATTTAAAGAAATCAATTCTCATGTTTTTAATGATAATATAATATTTGGATAAAAATATCTTTGTCTACATCTTCATAATGTAAACTCTACCTAGTTATGTAATTTTTCTTTTTTTCAATATAAATAGCATTAAAAAATGTTGAAATGATGCAAGAGGTCAAAATCGTATTCCGTGTTATAACTCGTTTTGTATTCAATACAAATTTTATTAAAATGATGAAGCAGTGCAATGTATTCCGCGGCAGTGTTGTGTTTGCGTGTTTTTCAATAATTCATTAAATTCTTAGTTGTTTTTTGACATACATTTCGAGCAATTTAATAATCACAATTATTTGAACTACAGTGTTATAAGTGCATAGCGAGTTTTCATACAACGAATTTTCAAGATAGATTGCAAATTATAGACACTCAACAAGTCATCAGCGCTGATTAAAATTCTGTAAGTACTATTAATTTTTTACTATAACTGTAACATCTAATATCGTTTATTTTAAAACACTGAAAATGATTAGCGGATGAAAATTAACATAATATTTGAATTGAATTCTATTACTTAAACGAGTTACAATCAAATTATTTGTATTTGCAGCAAAAAAGCGTTTTTTTGGTCACTTATATTGTCGAATATAATAATTTACATTAGTTTGATTCATTAAATCTTTTCTATGAGTTTTTGCATTCATGAGTTTCTATCGAATTTAATACAGTTTAATAATGTTTTACATTGTTTTGAGTTCAAGTTTTATTTTAAAAAACAATTTAATTTACAAAAAAAATTATTTACGTTTGCTTACTCAAAAACTTTTTACAATTTATTTTAATTAACTTTTATGGAGCGATTCAGTAACCTCTGTTAGATCTGTATAGCGCTGTTAATTTTAGTTCACTTTTTAACAAAATTACATAAGTTAAAAGAGACAGAAATTTAACAGCACTGTACATAATATTACAGAAAACTATTAGCTATTATTTCTATATTACCATGTTGACTGCCATGGGATGTTTCACGATTCCGGTCTAAAGAGCCAATTTGATTTAATCATGTTATATTATTAAAAACTTTAATAATAAATCAAAAGGCTTAAGGCTGTCGGAACGCTCTGAATTTAAGCCAAAAATAGAGCTTCGGCTGTCAACTGATTGTAGACTTATTCGTCAACATTCTGCAAAAATTCTTTCTCTATAAGGAAGATAAAGGACAAATCTATGTCTCTAATGGACTACTTTTGTAATTTATGTACGATTCACTAGAAAAAAGTTGGCATTAATTGTGCTAAAAAAACACACGTTTTCAATATCACACTACGACCTTATTGGTACTTATTTCACAAAACTGTTCCATCACAAACCTAAAGTGACTCTTCCTTTTTCGGAAAAGTTTTTTAAATCTTCAAAATATTTCCAAAAATTAGAGAAATCAATTGACAGCGGCACCTTTGCAATAAGATTTTTTAGCCTCGCAGTTGGCACCGGCCAAAATTTGAAACGTGCGGATGATTTGAGCGAGACAGAGCTTAAAAAGGTCACACCCACAATATGTCTTTTGCCTACCTTGCCCCTTACCGCTGGGTCTCAGCACAAACAAAATTCAGAGCGTTCCGACAGCTTTAAGAAATGTTTTTTTTAATGTTTGTTCATTTAAGCCACACCCGATTTTTTTATTCTCTTTCCTGAGGCCATCTATTCGTAATTACAGTGTTATGCTACGAGTTTTCTCGTACAAAAGTAATGAAGGGTCGAGACAACTCGTAGCAGGCGTCCTGGGCAAGTAAACAACCTACGAGATATCTCGTAGTTGGCAATCAACGTGTTAAGAAACGTACGCAATTGTCACAGTAATGAAACATAGTAAACATAAAACAACCTTACTACCTCTCGTCCTGCGGTAGTCGATAAATCGGTTTCCTGTGGTAACATTTTTGAACAACCTATATTATAAATAAGACACAATTTTAGCGCCGAGACTCTCACTAGATCACTATTTACTGATATTGTCACGCGGTTTACGTACAAAATTATACATATCATAACTGTGAATTAGTCTCTAAGGTGTTGTACTATCTTTACTGAATATCAGTGTAATACAGATATATATACTAGGAGTATGTTACAATCACATACACATTATGCCTATACGCCATACCTTTATCAAGTAAAACTCAAGTTATTAGTGTATTTGCCATATGGCAACATACACTATTGGCGTCGGTCGGATGGCGGGACCTAGGGGTCGGACCAAAATTTCTCGACGTTTCATAACCTTCTAAACACTTTGGCACCATTTTTAAAAATGTTTATATATATATGTATATATATATATATTTATATATATATATACGTATATATATATGTGTGCGGGCAATAACTTTCGAAAGAGTTAATTGATTTCAACTAAATTTGGCCCACAGATTGAAATCCATCACCGCAAGAAGCCTATTTAAAATGGGCCTAATCAGGCCATTTTAAGGGTAGTTTTTAGGGGTTGAAAAATGTTTTTCGGCCCCAAAATACCGAAAAAATTCTCCGAATCGTTTCAAAATTGAAATTTAACCCTCTGATAGTAATTTAAAAGTGTCCCTAAAATTTAAAAAAAATCGGCCCAACAGGACCGGATTTACAAATTTTATGAAAACGTTAGTTTACAAATAGTGAATTATTTACTGAAAAGTGTATATAATTTGATATAGAGGTTCGACTGATAATAATATTTCAATTAAGAAAAAAAATGTTATTTTCAGGGGTGTATTAAGGAGTCAAATTCTTTATTTTGCCCAAAAACCAACTTAAGTTCACATAATAAAGCCACACTGCCTATATATTAGCAAATACACTATATTGTCGGCAGGGTTTTGGCACTGCGACCCGGGTTTTCTTTTCTTGGAGACGCTGTTTTTTCTCAATTCCAAATCTGTCAGATCAAAATTCATTTTTAACTGAGGTTCTCGGCTTTGCAAAAAGTCCGTTCGTCTGTTTGATGATACCGATTAATCAAAATTTTGAGAAAAGATTACATTGATTGTAGATTATAGACGCTCGAGAACCACGATCATTAGCATCTATATTTAATAAATAATAAAAAATTCTTCTTTATTTGGGTAGAATGTTTGACACGTAAAAAACGAAGAGCTCTCTATTGTTTTTATTCTTGTGGAGAATCGGTGAATAACTTTATGTCTAATTAATTTATTCATTTTTACAAGACAGTTAAATAAAGAAACGATTTTTCTGAGTTTTTAAAGTTTGAAGAAATAAGGCTACATAGTTTTATTTGTTTGGCACAACTGACATTCATTAAAAAAATTATAAAATACCAGTTCTAAATAAGAAAGGATACTATACCTAACTGAAATTTCTATTAATCCACTAGGACACGTAATTTATAAACAATTTTATTGAATGATTTGCATATGCATATTAAACAAAAATGTCACACTTAAAAAATATCTATGAACCCTTTTCAATGTGACGGTCATCCCTTTGTAATCCTTCAAGGTAATGGTCAGTTGCATAATTAAATAGTATTATTTTCAAACTAGTTTTTCAAGTTCGCGTTGTCTAAGTTCCCACGATTACCCTTTGAATCTACTGACCAGTGTCCTTTCTTGCACCGTTCATTTTTACCTGGACTTCAGATCTCGAGATACTTTTCTAGAGATTGCTATTCAGTTGCGTGAATCGTCTAAATACAGTATGAAAACAGTTTTTATAAAATAATCGTTCGTTTTAAAAATTAATGTGAAGAATTATGCATCAATGCAAAGATTACTAAAACAAAGTTTGTTTGTAATACATATGTTTACGTTTCGGAAATTATTTTACAATTTTCAAATTCTAGAATATCATAAAGATTATAATTAAAAATTAAATGTATTACGTATGCTGTTTATTTTCTTCCTTCAAAGAAACAATTCTTCTGGAGTATTTTCATTTACGTTATTATGTGCACAGTGTAAAAAAGTGAAAGAATTAATTTTACAGTCAGTTATTAAAAAAAACTAAAAAAGCAGAAAAATTGAAATGATTCAGTACATTTATCATAATTTTGTATAAACAAACACATATTTTTAAAAGTATAAAAGTGTATTTTTTTACGTAGAATTAAAATGAAACTTTTAATTAATTACAGTTTTTTATACGGCACGTGTGATGTGAAAAAGTGTTTTAATAAACAGTTATCACTAAGTTTAAAATGAAACATATTTTTATGAATGTTTAGTAACACTCTATTTATAAACATTAAGAGCACTGTGGCTGGAAACAATAAAAATAAAAGAATAGTCACTTCTTACTACAAGAGATTTATTCAGTGGACGTACATTTCGAGAGCTAAGCTCCCATCTTCGACAAAACACTGAGTTTAGTTCTTTGCTGAAGATTGGAACTAGGTCTCGAAATGTACATCCACCAAATAAATCTGTTGTGGTAAGAAGTAACTATTCTTTTGTTTTTAACAATCTATTTAAATAATAAAAATAAATTGAAATCTAGTTAATACTTTCGCCAAATCTCGGATTAGAATCTGGGAGGGCTTGAGAATATCAGAACGTGTAGTGATGCTATTGTTGGTATGTCCGGTCAAGTTCTACTAAAGTGATAAAAGTACTGGATTTTCAATTTATTATTGAAAAATAATCAATGATTAATATGAACTGATATTGTCCAACTAGTCCTGCCTGTTGACGTTTTTAAATTTAAAAAGCGAACATTTATTTAATGTAATTCACAATTCGTATATTTTACTTACATCTTCAGGACTTGACATAAATACAAAACTAGTTACTTTAAAAAAATATATTGTAGAGTTTTCGTCCTTTTCGAGATTGTTTAGTAGTTGTTATAACTACAGCAAATAAAATGTATTTTTAATTATAAACATAAAATATAATAACAGAGTGTATTTAAAATGTAACAATATTTTATAACTCAATGCGGAAATTCTATAAAAAAAGGATAATTTAAAACAGATGTTGCAATAAAATGTAAAAAGCTACAAGCTATAAATTATCCTCTGCAAACGAAGTAAAATGAAAAAGAACATTAATCAAATTTAAATAAAAAGCATGTAAAAAGCTTCTGCTTTCGATGTTATATAATACAGACAAGTCTTAAAAGCAAACACAAAACAACAGCCGCCTTTCCTCCTGCGGTCAAAGTACACAAATTACTCGAATTCCAGACACGCGGAAAAGTGAGGCTAACTAAATTACCACAAAAGTGGCATTTTTAACACTGAAAAAATTCTCTTCATTTTATTGCTCGCCCTGTCCTTTTTTAGCTTCAATGAACTGATAGTCTGTCCTTTTAAGGTTGAAGGTTGGTTTCTACTGTGAACTGATTTTTTGTTTACATTGTTTTGGTGTAACGGTTAGCGTGCTGGCTTTTGGATCAAATTGTCATGAGTTCGAATTCTACCTCCGCTCATTGATGCTTTCTGATGTAATTATTTGATGTAATTAGATTAGATGCCAATGACCTTAGTTGCAGAAATAAATTAATATGTGTTAATGCCACTGACTGTTAGTCATTTGGATCTAATCATACTAATATTATAAAGAGGAAAGATTTGTATTTTTGTATGTTTGTAATGAATAAACTCAAAAACTACTGTGCCGATTTAAAAAATTCTTTTACCATTAGAAAGCTACATTCACCCTGAGTAGCATAGGCTATATTTGTTGCTAGAAAATATTACTAAAACTTTAGTAACGTAACCCAAGGTGTAAAAAAATGCCATAAAACATCTTTCGTCGCATGCGCTGCGGAAACTATTGATGATAGAACAAAAGTATATTCTACAATATTAAAGAACATATCAATAACTACAAAAAACTTCGCGATACTATATGTCCAACTATTATAGTTATGTCACAATAACCACTTTTTACATTTTAATAATCTATATAGATAAAAGACGATGTATATGTAATCTATGGACTCCAAACGGGTAGACCATTTTTGATGAAATTTTCAGACAATCTTTAGATTAGCCCAGCGGGTGATCTTCTGAAGTTTGGTAGCGATCGAATCAACAGAATTTTTTAAATTTCTTTTTGGGAAATAAGATTTTTCTTCGATTTTTGAACATTCACAAATAAAAGCGATTGAATTCGTGCAAATTCAATACACGTTGAGAATTTAATGATAATGATTCTCATCTTTTATATCCTATATATTACATTTACACCGGGGCGAAGTCGGACTGGGCCACTAGTGTGAACTAAAGAATAAATCGTGCGAAATGACTTTTTCTCCCGAATCGAATATTAATAGATAGATATTATAGATTATAAGCGCCTGATGATTATTTAAGCCTAGTACCACTAGATATTTTCATTTAGGTATTTATTTAAAAAAATCAAAATTTCAAAGATATATAAATATATATCATATACTTTTAGTCCTCTATGATTTTCACCGTAATTTTCTAAAATACTCTTAAATTTCTATTATTTTAAAAGTTGTTGATAAAATTAAATAAAATATTAGTTTACCTAGCCATTATCGGCCTGTAAAATGGTGCATTTATTAAAATCGAACATTTTTCAAAAATTTTAAATTTTAAATTCTGGAAAAAAGCGGACTACTTACCTTAATATAAAATATTTACATAAAAAAGCGAGTAAATTACAGTGTAATATTTTTAACCTTTCTGTTGTATCAAACTTCTGGGTACATACTTTCAACAAACGATATTAATTTGTCTTTTTTTGGCACTGTGTTAAACTTAAATTAACATTTTATTTTTTTATGAATCAATGTAAATTAACTATAAAAATACTAGTTAATAAATAATAGTTTTCATCAATTTTTTCAAAAAGAAAATAGTTAACTTTTTTTTTGTTTTTTGTCCTTGGTAATTAATATAAACATGATTTGTCGGGAAAAAGGACTTAATTGGAATAATGAAAATAAATCAATTTAAACACTCATTGATTGCAACGTTTCGCCTTTTTTTATTAAGACTTTTTCAAGCTCTCAATATGCATAAAAGATAGTTAAACTATGGTATAATATACAATTTGGCATTACAAAATCAATAATAAAAAAAGGGCGAAACGTTGCAATCAATGAGTGTTTAAATTGATTTATGTTCATTATTCCAATTACCCGTGATACTGTTTTCTATTATAACATATATCTGGAATTGAACTTTAAAGATGAACAATACATAATATTTATTCGTATGTCATAAGTAGTGCTTAAAAATAAAGTACTAAATTCCAATTAAAATATATATAAATTCACTTTAAAAATATTAAAATCCTAAAAACTAAATATTTGTAAGCGCATTTTTATAAGCCGTGTATATTCAAAGTTAAAAATTGCGTCACCGTCGGGATTCAAACCCCAATGTGTTACGTAATATGTTTCGTATAGAAAATTTTCAAAAGTTTTTTTTTGTTTTTTTGGTAAAAATAATTTTTGTCAAACATACACAATTAAGTTAGCAGGTAAGTGGACAAATTGATGTAAATCAATAAATCAATTATTAATTTAGCGACGTTTCGGTCATTTATTTGATTTTCATCAGGCATCTATAAAGTACAGCACATGTTAAAATTTGTCCACTTACCTGCTAACTTAAAATTGGTTTATTGATTTACATCAATTTTTCCACTTACCTGCTAACTTAAATTGGTTATTTGATTTACATCAATTGAAGAGCGCCATATACATAAGGTCGTAAGTACCAAATACAAAATTTTACAGGAAGACCAAAAATGTCTTTGAATCAAATATCGTAAGGCAAAAGTTATTGTGCTATTTATATAACACAATTTCCTCGGGAATCTCCATAATTCTTTGATTAAATAAACAATTAAATTACACACAAGAGCACAACAAACGTTTACTAATCAACTATCACAATAACCGACAAACACAACTGCAACATTGTTGGCACTTAGTCCGTTTTGATATTAATGTCAAAATTATTTACACTTGCAGCAGCACCATCGATCTGAAAATTTTTGTGCAAGTAAATCATGGCACATACAATCCATTTTACGTATAAAATCGCTTTGGTGAAAAACGGCACTTACGACCTTATGCATATGGCGCTCTTCAATTTGTCCACTTATTGTGTATGTTTGAAAAAAATATGGACGCAACAATTTCCAACAAAATAATTTTTGTGTATTTGTTCATCAAAACTGTTGAAAGACTCGTAATTCTATTAATATTAAAAAACACAACGATTTAGTTACCACTACTTTATTGATGAATTTATAATTCACATATGCTTTCATTAAGAGTAACTACCAGAGCAAAAAATATGCTTCAGTTTAAAAGAGCTAAAATAATTTTTTAAGTTTTACTGTTACTTTATTATAATTATTAATATTTCTTCTGTATTTTCTGACTTTTACAACTCGGTGGCTCTCGTCATAAACATAATGTCGGCTCGCGATAATGTAACCCATTACGACACTAGTGCGGAATTGCAGAAAGCTTTGTCAGAAAATCTGATTTGACAGTGACCTTAGATTGCGATCACACATATTTCTAAATAATAAAAGCATTGTTAATAGAATTTTCACTTGAAAATAATATTTTCTTTTTCTATTTAAATTCAACATTTGTGTTTTTATTAGTATAATCTAATGCTCTACATGACAGGGAGTTTCACCACAAAATTAGACTGTTCCTGCATATATAAAAACTGTAATTATAAAATCACAATCAGATCAAATTTTTTGAGAAGGTTTTCTGCGGCTCAGCGTCAGTATACAATCTCCAATACTATAGAAGAGAGCTGGGTAGAGTAGTGGTGACACCACTAGACTCGCATTCGGAAGGTCCGGGTTCGAATCCCGGCGGGGGCAGATGTGGCAGGGACTTTTTCCTACTGCCTCTCGCCGAGAAACGGTAATTCCTGTACCGGCCATCTTGATTGAGGTTTTCCATGATTTCCCTCAATTAATTCCAGATAAATATCGAGATGGTTCCTTATTTGAGGCCATGGCCGATTACCTATCAAACTCCTAGTTCAAAAATTGCCTACCTCAGCCTAATTTCCTATAATTCCTTCATTCGCCCATTGCTATTACATAAGTTGAAGTTTTAAAAATGTAGAAAATAACGGGAAGTGTGGTAGATGGAAAATATAGTAATGGTGCGAATGGCGTCTGTTATGACATAAAGTCGAGAAACGGACGTTAAACGCATTATTATTATTATTATTATTATTATTATTATTATTATTATTATTATTATTATTATTAATACTATATAGAAGAGATTTTATTCCAAGAATCATAAATAAATAACATTATTTATTAAAAAATATCCAGCTGTTTTTCATATGATTCATTCTGTATACTATAGTATACTACGTTTCAATTCAATCTCTTTTGTGTGCAGGATACATAAAAAAGGAAATTCACGCAATACTTCCAGCATTCCATACAAAGGATTTACCTATTTACTGCGAAAGAACACATTTTCACATTTTAAACACAATGAAAAAAGCTAATCCAACGAATTTGCAGACGGACTCTGAAAATATCGAAAAAAACTTTTTTTACCACCCACTATAAAAAATCACTTTAAGTGCACGTTTACATACGTATATAAAGTGACACACTGCACACTAGTGCGATAATGTAAAAATACCAACTTCATAGTAAATCACTGTGTATCAGTTGTTTTTTATAACCTACTATCAGAAGTGATATTTGTTAAAAAAGACTGTTAAAAATTTTGAAAATGAAGTGAAAAGCAGCTATTTCATAGAACCATACTTATCTCTTAGTATCATATGGTGTTACTGCTCGTGTGACTGCTAAAATTCGCTCAATTTAAACATAATGTCACAATGGCCGTTATATAACTCATTACGATACTAGATTACAGTCTACTACTCCAGTTAATTCTCAAAATATATCAATAACTCTCAATATTGTTTACGTTCATTATAATAATAAATTAATAAGTCTTTTTTATTTTTAACGGGAAATTGGACAATTTAAATATAGTTAAACTAAATAAAAAAATTGCGGCGTTTCGTTAAATCTTTTTAACTTCTTCAGGCACAACTTTAACTAGTTAACCATAACATTATTTGAAATTTGTTTTAAAAAAAAAATTACATAATTTCAGTTCGTTTAAATATTTACTATTTAATATTTGTTGAAGTAAATATATGTATTATTAGATATCTATTAGTGTTATGGTTAACTAGTTAAAGTTGTGCCTGAAGAAGTTAAAAAGATTTAACGAAACGTCGCAATTTTTTGATTTAGTTTATCTATATTTGAATTGTCCAATTTCCCGTTAAAAATAAAAAAAAACTATATCAATAACATTTATTTGTCTTTTTGAAAAGGAGGACGCTTATTAAAGTTGCTTTTCAGGATTCAAGTTATAATTTTTCCAGATTAGCTGTTCAATATTAATTATATATTTCATTATTTAGAAAGTTAGAGAAAGTAGTTCTTGAATTCTATATACCTCTTTTGACCTTTCAATTTCTAAATTTAAAGAGCTTTTTAATAAGTTAAACGACGTGTTAGAGATACGTGCAAAAATACCATATGTGTATATCTCGTCCGTAATGATGTTACGACTCGTGTGACTGTTAAGGCTGTCGGAACGCTCTGAATTTTGTTTGTGCTGAGACCCAGCGGTAAGGGGCGAGGTAGGCAAAAGACATATTGTGGATGTGACCTTCTTTAGCTCTGTCTCGCTCAAATCATCCACACGTTTCAATTTTTGGCTGGTGCCAACTACGAAGCTAAAAAATTTTATTGCAAGGGTGCCGCTGTCAACTGATTACTCTAATTTTTGGAAATATTTTGAAGATTTAAAAAACTTTTCCGAAAAAGGAAGAGTCACTTTAGGTTTGTGATGGAACAGTTTTGTGAAATAAGTACGAATAAGGTCATAGTGTGACATTGAAAACGTGTGTTTTTTTAGCACAATTATTGCCAACTTTTTTCTAGTAAATCGTACATAAATTACAAAAGTAGTCCATTAGAGACCTAGATTTGTCCTTTATCTTCTTTATAGAGAAATAATTTTTGCAGAATGTTAACGATTAAGTCTACAATGAGTTGACAGCTGAAGCTCTATTTTTGGCTTAAATTCAAAGCGTTCCGACAGCCTTAAAACTCACTAGCGCTAGTTTTAACATAATCTCACTATTCGCTAGGAATAAACCCCGTTACGCCACTAAGTATATAAACTATTATTGTCTATATTGTATTTATTAATATTTTCAAGATCCATCTACCGGTCGTTAATTCTTTGCTCTATCTCTGTTCGTTTCACGCTAAAAACGCAATTCTTTTTCTCGCCCGCAACGTGTCAACATTAATGGACGGTCAACTTGTTGCATCCCTGCAAAACCGCGGTCAGCTTTCCTCTCCCTATGGTCAACACGGGTTCGTTGCTATACTGGTCAGTCTACGCGAAAACCACGCTCATTTTTTACGTGTAACAGGCTTATTCCCTTGTACACATAATTAAATTTGTGTAAAACACCGTCCACTAATTCTCTTTCAACAATGAATAATAATAATAATAAAAATAAAACACCTTTTTTTTAAACTCTTTTTACTTCTCGTTCGGTGTACTTTTTTTAATCGCTCCCACAGCTTATGTTTTATATTCATTTAGTGTTGATTGCTGTGCTCTCATTTGCATGCGTAATTAAAACATATTTATTGGCTGGTTTGTTTGCAAAACAAAAGAGGGATAGTTCTTTTTTTAATTTTTGTTTTATACGAGGGCTGTTTATTATTGTAAACAATTATTGTTTACACGTTTTGTGTATTTTTGCCTCTAATAGAAGGGTGAATTGCATGGTAATTGATATATTTGTTTGGATGTGTTAATTAAATTGGTCATTTTGGAACCATATATCAATATGTTCGTCCCTCCAGGATACACGGATTTGACCACGCTCGGTTTTGTTTTTGCATATTCATAAAAAATAAAATTAATTTGTGTTATTTGTTAAAACCAGCAAGTCAATTTGATGAGTTATGTTATGATTCTGGTGTTAAACACCTATGTTTTGTATTAAATATTAAAAAATCCATAACTAAAACAATATTTTATTAATAATAAGCTTTGAAATTAAAATGGTTAGGTAGGTATATCATATAATTTACTTTTTCATTTGTATACGTAAAATGTAAATATTAAAAACACTTATTCGAAACAGCTACCCACATACTTTTTATTCTATTTTTCAAATTGTTTTCTATATGCTATTTAACCCTTTACTATATATTTTTATAGAAATAAAAAAATTTCTCCAAAAAGTAATTAAGTACCTATTCCTAAAAAAACAAATTATTGAAACATAAACAAGCGACCTATACTGGCTAGTTAAACTATAAAACTAACAAAAAACCCCTTAAAACATAACGTTTAAACCGTCGATCGCTATATAAGCTACCACACTATTACCTCAAATGCATTTAAAAAAAAAATAAAGGAATTCCTTCTTTCTGAAAGTTTCTATTCAATTAATGAATTTTTAAATTATAAATTTTAATGTATTACATACTTGTTCAATTTTTGACATGTCAGATGAAATGACAATTGACAATTGATAATTGACAATTGACAATAAATAATCTAATCTAATCATGTATGGACAGACGGATATCTAAAACTTTCTTTTTAGATATGGAAGTATAAAGAAATGTTAAAATTCGTCAGACTGTTTTGGCTTCTGTGGTTGCTCAGAAGTAAAAAACATAATAGATATTTTTTCTATCAAAATATTATGTCTACATTCGTACAGTGTTTTAGAAGTTTGCAAAAAACATTTTGCAAAATTATTCGCAAACCGCAAAACGGCAAAAAGTAAACAGTAGAATTACAAAAGACATTAAACAAGTACAAAAAACTATACGAAACTCAACTCTACATTAACCACATAAAAACATTAATCCACGCTTTATACTAAACAGAATGAGAGAAAATACACTCTTGTATTATGTATCTTTCTCACTTTAACAACAACATTTTCTTTCTCTTCCATCTATCTACATTTTCTCTACCCTACAAACACGCATACATAGATATATATTCTCTCCTCTTTTTCTTGTATACCCTCCCTTAATTCCAGTAGCTTATACACCCCTAAAAAGTTTCAACAAACCTTAAGTTAGAATATTCCACCCTGTTAGTTTTAAACCCAACCCCATTTATAAAGAGAGAACATTTTACGTAGCAAGCAATTATGATACGTAAATAAATGGACGCATAAGGCTTGAAATTCACTGCTAGTTTTATTTTATGTAATGTACCACGTCGAGTATAAAAGGTCTCTTTCATAAGCTCAAAAAGCAACTCGGCTCCCCCGGTTTCCCCCTTCCGCATATACGTTTAAAATATATAGTGAATGCTATGTCTAGAATATAAGATTAGTTAAGAATTATATATGATATATTCTATGCAAATGTCGCATAAGGACCATATTTCATTGGCTGCGTGTTTAACTGAAATTGTAATTTAAGATTTCACATTTCGTATAAAATTGTTATAATAATATAAACGATGTTTACGTTACAATATTTGTAGTAAGGTTTAATTACTTAGTGCCTCGTATAGTTGTGTTTAAAGATGGATTAACTAACGCTGGCGGATTATTTTTAATTGCAACTTGAGGCCATATACAAGTGTTTTGAATATTTAAACACAACACAGTTTTTCACTAATACTACAATAATGAAATTATTATTTTTATAAGATTTATATAAAAATAACCATTTAGTCACTTCTTAACCACGACAGTTTCATTACTGAATATACATTTCGAAAGCAATGCTCTCATTTACCACAAAGTTTAGTTTTTGCTGAAGATGAAAATCTCTTGAATTCCTCTGATCAAAAAAGTAACTAAATTGTTGTTTTTTATGTAGGTTTCAACCACCATGCTCTTAATTTTCTTTAATAGGGTTTATATTTTTAATTTTATAAGTTTCTTAAAGAGATAAAATAACATAGTCAAGCACTTAGCGATGTTGCTCATCATAAATCGTTTCCATGGCTTCTCTATTACAAGCCCCGTGTTCCCAAATTCTAATCCGAGAAGTGAAAAAAGAAGTCAAAAAAATTTATCAAAATAATAAAAAAACAGACAAGGGAGAATAAAACAATTTAATAAAAATTAAGTTTTTCATTTAATATTTTTATTTGGATTTAGAAATTAATTATTTTTCCTTTACTCATGCTAGTCATTCATACAATTTTAGGATCCTAAAATTTTATGAATTCCATATAAAAATATTAAATGAAAAAAGGTCAACGGGAAGTACTTATAAGTTTTGATGTGTGTCACTATCAAACAAAGTGTTTTTTTAAGACTGCGTCTTTTAATTACAATGAAGCTTAATTTTTTTACAGGACTATAGATTTGGAGATTTAGTTACAATTGGCACTTCAGAAGCAATTTTAGAGTTATCAATTAACTCCAAAATTTATTCACCTATAGTCAGATTAATTTAAATAATATTCTTCGATGTAATTTCAGAAAGTGACTGATTATTTTAATTAATGCTTTATCAACAAACTGGAATAATTAATAAGTCTGTGCATAATATATTTAAAACTTAACAAAAGCCTGCACTGACGAGGGTGGTGTCTTTCAATATATTACAAAACTAATATATGTGTCGTATGGTAAGCTCAGTCTAACTTTAGCCTTGCAAAGGAACTAAAAATGGTTGCAACTCATAAATTCAAATATATAAAAACCACAAGTTTCGACCAGTTTCTTGCGACCAACCTCTTTGTAATTTCTACTAAATTATTCCTCAAGATATCGTACACTTAACCTAGTTTCGTATTTAGCCGTAAGAGGTGACACTATTCTGGGACGTCGACAAAAAAAAAACAGGCAAGGGAGAGTAGAACTCGTGCCCTTAGAATTCCGTACCGTTATAACACATAATAATTCCACATAAAATAAAAAAACTTGGAACGTGTCGCGGGACACGCGTTTGAAACGAAGTCCCTTTCGTATAAGACGTTTTTCGTAACGCGTTTTATATAATCTAAAAACACCCGGTATAATCTAGACACACCCGGTATAATCTAAAAACATCCGATATAATCTAAAAACACCCGGTATCACCGTATACCAGTATACATTATACGTCTTACGGTTTTTCGTGACACATTACATTTTTTGTCTTATCGCAATACTTTTTCGAGATTATCGACAGCTTGTGCAATCTCCATGGCGAACTTCTATACTTGCCCAGGGCGCCAAAATCACTTGGATCGTCCCTGGTCATTGTCGAATAGAGTTGGGTAACTCAGATCTGAACCAGTTCAAAGAGCCGACTCCGTGAGAGCTGACTCACTTTTTTTGAGCCGACGGACCAACAGATCCGCATAACTCATTGAAACACTTAACACACAGAAGCACATTTTACACTTACGTATCAGTGCTCGCTTTGATGCATCTGTCAGCTCAAATGACTCATGCATCACGTGTTTGGCTATGCATTCTTGATTCTATACAGGTCGTGATATGATTGACTGAACTAGGTAACTCAGTGGCAGACTGCAGTAACATATTCAGAACTCGGTTGAACCGGTTCAGTGAGCCGGCTCACATACGGGATCCAGATGCAAAGATGCAGATCACTAAAAAGACCCGTTTTTTCCATCTCTATTGTCGAACTGGATTTCCTGGCAATGCTTTTAACAACCCAGCATTAGTTCAAAAATACTATAAGATACATGCATAGGCTAACACATTCATGCCGAGGTACGTGTAATGAGAAAACGCGAACCTGCACGGTGTAAGCTTTCTTCACAAAGTCCACAGAGACAGGTATTAAGTATTAAGGATGAAATTTATTTGAAGATATTATACACCTTACTTCTACAGTAGCAATATACACATCCATATTAGGCACACACACACACATATATATATGTTATTAACGTGTGTACCACTGACTGTGCAGAAATTGTACGTCGGGCGACACCTACATTCATCGGTCGAAGCTCTCTAATCGGGTTATTAACCGGTTTTTTTTGAAGTTATACTTTTTTTGGCGCATTGAGGGTAAAATTTTCTCTGTTACGCAGCATGCAACGGAAATGAGACACCATGAACTAGTTGTTAGTTTAATATGAATGTACTGCGTGGATCGGCACGGTTGTATAATCGTCGATAAAACTGACAGTTTCACTTTGTATTTTTATTTGTATTGTAAATATATTTATTTATTTATCTGTCCACCTAACAGGCCAGAGGTCCACTTAAAGCCAATTCAGACTAGCCGTTCTCGGTTACGATTCACCGGTCCGGTTCGGTTTTCGATTAATCTAGGCTGCTCACACTATCCCGATTCGGTTCTACGATTATTCTCGGTGCGCATGCGCAATTTCGAAATATGATTTGACGTTTGATGTGTAGTTAAACAGCTGGCTAGTCACGTGACTCCAGCAAGCGTTCTCATTGGCTACGGTTGCGAACGGTCCGGTTGAAATTAGAGCTGAACCTAAACGCTCGAACCGAACCGCAATCGGGAACGACTACGCCCTGATTGGTCCAGCTCCCAACCGGACCGGTGAATCGTAACCGAGAACGGCTAGTCTGAATTGGCTTTTACAGGGTGTAATAATATTATGCACTCACATAAATATATATTACAAAAAAAAGAAAAAAAAATTGCAAACACCGCTACAAAAAACAAACAAAACAAAAGAAATACAGAAATTATTACTTACAATAGGGATGTTGACTGTGTTCAAATAAAAACATATTTTTAACGTTAAGTGGAAGTTTCTATGATAGAAATACTAAAAAACACAATATTTTAAGGAATCTAATTAATATTTAATAATTAAAACGTGATATGATCTGCTATCGAATTATTTGTGACATATCTTAAAAAATTTCTCATCAGTAACAGCTCCCTGTTTGTTTCTAAGCCATGAAAATGTCATTTAAACAACTCTGAGTGTTTCATGTTTGAATTCCATGTCGAGGTCATTCTGACTCACTACTTTTGCTAAAAGAGTGTTCTTCAAACATCAAAAATTTAAATCACGAAAGAAGCAGAATTATTGAGTATCCGGATTATTGACACTTTACTGTAAATAAATAGTTTTTTAAAATGAACTGCAATGCCCAGTTCTTTAATTTATACCCACCGATTATTATGTCACTTACCTTGGTTTTGAAGGTATCTACATAGAACTTCTATTATGGAACACGAATTGCGTATAATTTCCCATACGTCGAAGTGAGAAAAAGATAAAATACTTCACGTTCTTTATTATCGTGTGTAAACTGCTTCTGCATCATGTTTCGAGAATATTCGGAATACTTTGGTTGTTTGTGGAAAGGGGGGGGGGGAAGTACAGGGGTTTCAATGATTAACACACTCTAATTTTTAGAATACAGTTTCTATGGACTGAAAATGTAACTGTAAGGTCCTAATGAAGATTACATTACTGTTGTTGTTGCCGTGTAACATTACAATCGCGGGCGGAACCGCGGGGAGCGACTAGTTATTAATGCTATAGACTTGAAACTTCACCAAGAAATGCACTATCGAATGGTAAAGACTGCTCTTAAATCCATCCAGTAGTACTCAAGATAATCCATAGCGCGACTTCTTTTTGTATTATCTATAAGTATAATAATAATAATAATCAGTTTTATTCCGAAGACTTTACAAAGGTATAGAACACGTCAAATATGTACAATACATTAGATAAAAAAATCTTCCAAAGAATACAATATTAAATTATTTAGATATTTTTTAAACCTAAATTTGAATTTACTCATTGACAAGTGTTTCAGATCTTGCGGTATATTATTAAATATTTTTATCACATAATTTAAGGGACCATTTAACATTTTATTTCAATGTGTTTGAGTTATAACCAAATCATTTTATGTTTTTATTTATGGTATTTATAAGATATTCTATGTGCTGCTTCCATGTCAAGTTTTTGTCGATGTTAATACCCAGAAATTTAACAATTTCTGATAAATTTATTGATTAAGAGTACTATACTTTCCAAACTTTATATACTGAGTTTTTTCAAGATACAGTTTTAAACTGTTATCGTTAAACCATTGAGTCAGATTACCTAAAGATTTGTTTATACATTTAGTCAGTAATTCATTATCGATATCGGCATAGGTAACTGCGGTGTCATCAGCAAACAATATAATATTGTCTTTGATTGAGAAAGATAAGTCATTAATATATAATATGAAATAATAAAGGGCCCAGCACAGATCCTTGTGGCACACCTCTCACTACTAAATTGCTATCTTATGTAACATTTATCAATTGCTTATCTACTTGTACAGAGTATCTTATAGCTTGCTTTCGATCAGTCATATAAGAATTAATGACATCTAATGCAACACCTCGGATGCCATACTGGTATCTCAGACTGGTATCCCAGACTTTCTATTTTTATCTTCCCATCTCGAAATCAGGACTTATGCCTGTTTCTCATTCCATTGTGAAAGTTCCACGGATACCTGCAGGAGGTTGGGGCAAAGCAATACATACACGCACACATCCAGTGGTACCCTCTATATATGTTTGTGTACACGTGTGCTTTAGCAGAAATAATAAGACAAAGTTCGTAGCACATGATTTTCATATTCATATTAATACTTCGTGACTCAAACTTTATTCGCTATATATATCTTCTATTTCTAGAACGAACTCCAATCTACTTGCTTGCGTACTCAAAAACCAACACACTTATATACATAACATTCTCATATATTAAGGCTGTCGGAACGCTCTGAATTTTGTTTGTGCTGAGACCCTGTGGTAAGGGGTGAGGTAGGCAAAAAACATATTGTGGGTGTGTCCTTCTTTAGCTCTGTCTCGCTCAAATCATCCGCACGTTTCAATTTTTGGCTGGTGCCAACTACGAGGATAAAAGATGCTAGTGCAAGGGTGCCGCTATCAATTGATTACTCTAATTTTTGGAAATATT
This sequence comes from Venustoraphidia nigricollis, assembly GCA_034508555.1. NCBI lineage: Eukaryota > Metazoa > Arthropoda > Insecta > Raphidioptera > Raphidiidae > Venustoraphidia > Venustoraphidia nigricollis. The sequence goes on from JAVRKA010000006.1 coordinate 8,639,134, forward strand.
TTGAATATTTAAAACACTTTTCCGAAAAAGGAAGAGTCACAGTTTTGTGAAATAAGTACCAATAAGGTCGTAGTGTGACATTGAAAATGTGTGTTTTTTTAGCACAATTTTTTTCTAGTAAATCGTACATAAATTATAAAAGTAGTCCATTAGAGACCTAGATTTGTCCTTTATCTTCCTTATAGAGAAAGAATTTTTGCAGAATGTTGACGAATAAGTCTACAATTAGTTGACAGCCGAAGCTCTATTTCTGGCTTAAATTCAGAGCGTTCCGACAGCCTTAAATACAGTTACGATTTTATATCATATACCTACTTTTAATAGTAACTGACAAGTAATTTTATGAAATTATATTGTTGAATAGATTATATTGCATTTTTTTTTACTTTGCGCATCACAAGTGCTAAATGGGTGCGACCGCCATACAAAAATAATTATTATAGCCAAATTGTGTTGTCATCAAAACTACATTAATAGAAGAGGGTGAAAATCGAATTGCAAGATTTTTTTCACATAAAATATAATTATAACATACAACATACATAACACGTCAATATAAAAAGAATGAAAGACGTTTTTCACAACTTAATGGTGTAGGTACCGGACAGCGTTGCCAGACGTCCCGATTTTTAAATCAAAATTAAATGTCCCGCGCGGGACAGGCTTAGTCCCGCTTTTCGGGGATAACTCGATCGTGCGTAAATAATTATTCTCTTATTGTAAGTTGAAATTTGTATAACACTCACTCCTTAGACTATTGTTTAAAACGCCATATTTTTCTAATGAATAAAACTTTTTTGATTTTGATTTCTGTTTTTTTTTATTTTTTTTATTCAGAAGACGAATGAGACTCAACTATTTAACGATAGGGTAAATCTGATTTAAAATATCAGATTTTTATTAAAATACATTTTCTATGGCTATTTTTGCTATCTATTGTCACGTAAACGTAATTTGAACTCAAATAAAAAGATAAATATTTAAAAACGTCTGATTATATATGTTTTTTTACTATGTCTCGCTTTCGACGAAAGAATCCCGTTTTTTTCACTCAAAAAGTTCCAAAATATCTGGCAACGCTGGTACCGGGTATACAATAATTTACTTCCAATCTATGTCTATTTTTGGTCTGAGGAAAACACATACATGCATACATTCATAATATGTTTCTGATGTTACTGCTTATATATGTATGCTGAACGTGTATACGGGTCTAGAAAAGAGTTCTTGGCACGATTTCTACAAATAAATCGATTGTGCCTAGGTTTCAAAACAACTGACAAAAGAAGACCAAGTCTTCGATTTCTTGTAATTTTTTAAATCGCATCCAAACTCAAATAGAAACATAGACTTACGTGGTTGTAATTGATACGTGATTTTTTATATAAGTGTACCAGAAATGTACCAGAAATTGCGTAGTGCTAAAAAGTTACAGATTTGCAAAACGCATGAAAACATGTAAAGAATAGCAACATATGATTTTGTTTTAAATGACTCAAATATACTTCAGTAGGTACGCTGAAGCGAATGAGTACACGTTCAGCGTTCAACCGTCATATCTTCTAAACTAAAAGAGATAGGTACACTTTTAGTTTAGAAGATATGACGGTTGAAATCAAGCCGATATTGTTTTTTGAGATTTTATTAGATCTTGGTTTCCATTTCCTTATAGAAAGAGAGAAATTTCATGTTTTTGTTTCCGTTTTTTACCGCTGAAATATTAATCTCGATATACGTTTCAGTAATGAAGCGATTTTTATCGATTATTATTACGATTTCGATTTCAACACTATTCTAGTATATAATCGTGTTGTATTTTATATTCAATTTTTCTGGCTATGCAAACAGATTGGTACTTATAATAATAATAATAATGCGTTTAGCGTCCGTTTCTCGACTTTATGTCATAACAGACGCCATTACTATTTTCCATCTAACATACTTCCCGTTATTTTTCTACATTTTTTAAAACTTCAAGTTATGTAATAGCAATGGGCGAATGACGGAATTATAGGAAATTAGGATAAGGTAGGTAATTTTTGAACTAGGAGTTTGATAGGTAATCGGCCATGGCCTCAAATAAGGAACCATCTCGATATTTATCTGGAATTAATTGAGGGAAACCATGGAAAACCTCAATCAAGATGGCCGGTACAGGAATTACCGTTTCTCGGCGAGAGGCAGTAGGAAAAAGTCCCGGCCACATCTGCCCCCGCCGGGATTCGAACCCAGACCTCCCGAATGCGAGTCTAGTGCTGTCACCACTACTCTACCCAGCTCGGTAACAGATTGGTATTTTCTTACAATGCTTGATATTTTGTGAATCGTGCTTATAATATGATGTTGTATGATGTACACAGAGCTACGGCAGTCAGCCAACAAGCGCAGAGCATAACGAGTTATAAACATGGTTAAAACTTTGCTAATTTACAGACAGGAAATTGCCAAGATAAGAATGTTAACGAGAACACTGTATAGACTGTATAGGTATTAAATATCACCAGCATAGAGTCTTCTTGCTTACTCGTACTATGAGCTAGAACTAGCAGGCTAGGAGAAGATTCAGTTGTAGAGGATCGCGGGGTAACGGGCTATTTCGGGGAAAGGAGGCAGGAGAACGACAGACACTCTCTTCCTCCATACGTTTAATGTACATACTTAGATATTATTGTCATTCGGTAACTGTCTGGCATATTTATAGTAACCCAATGAAAGAGTCGGAAAGAAAAAAAAATCTAATGAGCCTCACTCTCATAAGCTCACATAAGAAGTTACACTTCTTTAGTTTTTAATATTATAATTACGGCGAAATTATTACAAAATTTAAGAGGGCACTTTGATGTTTATATCATGTGAAAATTCTCTCATGGACAGGTCGTCACATTTATATCATAGTTTTATTTACATACTATAATCTACAGAAAAACATTTTTAATATGAATTGTCTGTAGTATATCAACATCATAACCTCACAGTATGTGACGTTTCAGCATATACTTGCATTTAAAAAATGTTTAATCAGAAAATTGTTCTAATATCTGAAATTATAAAATATGATCTTTAATAGTTTCCTGTCTGCCGTACAGCACTACGCTCACTAAAAGTTGCAGGTCTGTGCAGGTTTGTGCTGATCTAGTGTGCGACACCGTGCAGGTTGCAAGTTTGTGCTGTGCGGGTCGTTTATGTTTGTCAAGTGTGCGCGATCTATTATAGCGTCATGTGTATTTTAGGCGATTGGTATTTTCAAACATTGAAAATAACGAATTTAAAGTTATCTGTTTTTATATGTCCAAAAAATCGTATACAAATGTTCAGTAGACGTTTTAAATTTATAGCTACATTGAAATTCACACAAATTCTGTACGGTTTGACGGATCAATACATTATAGTTTTCGTATTGTTCCTTTGGATCAAATGTATAAAATTATGTATAAATTTCTGACAATTTATTCATCTATTATAATTTAATTCAACAGACAAAAATTATTTAAATAAGACAATGTATGCTCATAAATTTTGCTTGTAAAATATTACTTTCTGAAGTGACGACGTCATAAAACACCGATGTCAACATTTTGATTTATTCTGACTCAAACTGTGTTGTTTTTGATCGATTTTATCAATTCATATTTCGTTACATACAGGCTATCCCGCGACTTTATAACATAACCTCGAAATCCTGACAAGTTTTTAATTCTAAAAAGAAGTATTAGTATACATCCCTATAGATCTGATATAATGATAATATGTCAAAACGTACAATAACGAAACTCAAGGGTTTGAGAATTTCTTTCGTTATAAGGAAGGAGTGTTGATTCTTATTGAAAATCAATCAGGATTAACTAAAGTTTACTTTATAGAAAATCCTGATTGTTTAACAATGCGTCAAATGTCGCCTTACTAAATGACTAAATTTCGATTGTGGAACGATTGCGCTATTTTTTTTTTTGACTTAAAACGATTTTAACTGTTAAATATAACTTTTAAGGGAGTGTTCTCATGTGACCACTTCGAAAAATCGATTTTATTTTTTTTTCATATTTCAGTAGTAAAACCTATCGAAAATATGCTGTGAAAAATAGAGACCGAAACTCCTAGTTTTAAATAAATTACAACTCATAGTCGCCGACGAGCCGTATAAGCGACTTGTTGGCTCTTGAAACTTTAAACGCATTTATCTGGAAACATTATTTTCTAAAACTGTCATGGTCCTAAAAAAAAAGTATTCAACCGATTACTTTGAAATTTATATATGTTCTTCTACTCATTAATGGTTATCGTCCGTACTAAAATTGCTTATTTTCGAAAATATTTTCTTATTTTTTTAAACGGTTTTAACAAAAAAATTAACAAAAAACACAAACTTTTTTTCTACAGTCCGCCATTTTTTTTTTTAATGAAATTAATTAATTTTGGTAGGGACGATAGCGACATTCCTACTGAACAATGGTCCATTCGATTTTTTTTATTTCAGACAACATGAACAGACACTATTACCATGACCAGTGACCTGCTTTTTTTTAGTGTCTAATTTAATTTAAAAAAATATATATATAAAAAATGTAAAATAAAAGAAAAAAAAATTTTTTTATACAGTTAAAGATACAAACAAAAACATATAAAAAAATTAAAATGATTGAATGTTATTGTCGTCTAAAAAAAAATTCCCTAAAAAGAGGTAAAATTTATGCGTTCACATAAGAATACCCCCTTAAAATGCTCCAGTTCCCTCTATTTTAAATAGGTATCGTACTGTATTTATTTATTTATTTCCATTTTTTACACAAAATTAACTATAAATACCGTATTATCTCAACATTAGGGGTAGATTTTCTATAAGAGAACTGTGGAAACAATCTATTGCAACGTGGACGAAATCGTGGGTAAACCGTTAATATATTAAATGTGTATAGGTATGAAAATACATTTACCAATTTTAGTTTTCTATTAAGTGTTACAAGAGTTTTAAAAATAATTTTAAACGATGTCAACTTATTCATAAAAACTACCGAGCTGGGTAGAGTAGTGGTACAGCACTAGACTCGCATTCGGTTCGACTCCCGGCGGGGGCAGATGTGGCTGGGACTTTTTCCTACTGCCTTTCGCCGAGAAACGGTAATTCCTGTACCGGCCATCTTGATTGAGGTTTTCCATGGTTTCCCTCAATTAATTCCAGATAAATATCGAGGTGGTTCCTTATTTGAGGCCATGGCCGATTACCTATCAAACTCCTAGTTCAAAAATTACCTACCTTATCCTAATTTCCTGTAATTCCTTCATTCGCCCATTGCTATTATATAAGTTGAAGTTTAAGAAATGTAGAAAATAACGGGAAGTGTGGTAGATGGAAAATAGTAATGGTACGAATGGCGTATGTTATGACATAAAGTCGAGAAACGGACGTTAAACGCATTATTATTATTCATAAAAACTTCTGATATCCGACCGACGTCAGTAGGTTGTGAGTCTTCATACTATGTATAATCAAGTACTTCGTTTTTAGTTTCGTATAAATTTTATCTGGGTTTTTATAGTCGAGGGTTTTATATTATTCATCATATTATCTAGCATACATGTATTCAGTTTTCATATGGAAATAGAGAACTCTAAGATAATAATAAACGTATACCTCTCTTGGCTGCCTCTACTAGTTTGTTCAGAAGTGGGATCAGAAACTACTACTCGTAGCACAGAACCAATGACAGAAATGTTTCCAAATAACCTTTTAGATGAGGGTTTTATATAATATACACACATGAAAATCCCTGTGTGCAAATGTAACGCACTCATATATGAAGTTAACTAAACACACTTTAAAATATACCGAATGTCTGTTGTGCTTATTATGAAATACTAACTTATTGCGTCACAAACCATTGAGGTTTAGATATGGAATGTTAGCGCTCTACTGTTCATCTCAGTTCGCTTGATAGAGAGGGCATGATAATGAAAAATCTCTCATTTTCTCTCTCTTATCCTAACTTTTAAAGCTATATGCTTCCTAACACAAACCTCGGAACTGGCAGTGACCTGCGAAAAAACAATCGAGCAAACTTCACGAAACAAAGGTTCTTGCTCAATGCATTCAGACAGATCTATTATTATACATGTGAAGAGGTGCATTTTGAATACCTGTCTTAAGGTCGTCAGATAAAAATTGATCATTTAGTCATCAAACATATCAGGTTCCAATCATAAATTAGCGTACACTATTTTTTTCTTTTTTTTTAACTAATGACATTTTTTTTTATTTCGTAGATATTAATAAATTAAAAATTGTGTATTTGATTATTTTGTTCTTTTAAATTTTTTATTATCAAATAAAAATTTTAAACTCAATAATTTTGCTGTTTTTTTTTGGGTATAGGTAAATTTCAGACAATATAAAATGCTGAAAGAGTGCACCGCCGCACTTCTTTTTCTTAATAATTGTTATCTCGTCGCTATGCTGAATTATTATAGTCTTAAGCAATAAGCAGCATTAACTTGTCAATTTATTTTTCTATATTTTATCGTCTGAATTTTTATAGAATTTGAGAAATTCAAAAGACATAACCGTTAATTTTCTTATAAGTCGATTGATCAAAACTGGTACCTGAACGATACCAAAAATTTCAAAATTTATAGATGTTAAGAAATTTTATGTCTGGGGGTTTCCAAGACCGGTAAAAACGATAGCAGCATTGGTTTTTCGAAATTAAAATCAATATTTCTAACATCGAGGTTATTTTATTATTTCAAATGATAATTAGCTATCTGCATAATCATATCCTTTATGTGCTGAAGGAGTGTCATAACTCAAAAGCAACAAATTTTACAGGACAGCAATTTGAAACTTTTGAGTTGTTAAATTTCTAGACCAGTTATCTGTTAAAAATTTCAATGCTACCATTTATGAAACTAATAAGTAGTATAAATGTTAACGTCATTAATTTATTATACGGAGTCTCCATATATCTCAAAAACTGCTTTACTGTACCGCCCTTCTGAGTTGTGACGTTCTTCGAGAAAAATTTTTATATAGAAAATGTTATAAGCCGAAGTATGACTCTGTTGTTGAATAAAAAACGCTACACCGTGTCTATATTATTTCTTGTTGTCCCTGTTGTTGAATTGTAACAATACGTTACACAATTTTCATGTATTTCAACATTGATTGGTTTATAGCTAATTGACGACAACAACAAATGAGATAGCAATTAAAAATGTATGAATTTTATTTAATTTATAATAAATACTTATGTTACTCCATTATTGCACGATATTATAAAGTTTAACAAAAGTATTTTGAATTACAGGGACTACTTTTAAATGTTTTTTATCGGGTTCAAAAAAAGTCGTTATCAAATCGTTACATATAATATAGTATTCTATAATCTATGTAAAATTTAAATAATATTTTCCCTCGATTTGTGTGGAACTCGTTGAATCAAACACATTGTATATACCGCTTCAGGCAATGGTCACTTTTATTCGTTATTACAAAACTAGTTTTTCTCGTTTAACCTGATACAGTTACCGCTATTAACCCTCCTTTTAAACTGACCGTTACGGGAATGTGAATTCTGACCGCTGCTTTGCTACTGAACTTAACAGAAAAGATTTTTTTTCTGTTTTATTGGTCAATGAACATTTACATCTTTCAAAACACAAAGAAAATGCCCAAATAACTTTAAAAGTAATTGTTCACATAGAAAAAATCACTGAATTCATGCAAATCTGTGTCTTTTTTAGTTTTGAAGTTTAAAATTTTCTCAGAGAAAGGTCAAAAAACCTCAATAGCTCTCAAATAAACAAAGAAACAGACCCCCGATTTATCGATAAATAACATCAATTGTTTATTTATCTGTGATATTATAATATTTAAAAAAGTATCACAGTTTCGAAATTATAAAAGGCCTCAAAATAGTCGAGTATGTAGCGATACCGCTATTTATATGACGTTTCCATGATTCCTCTATTACAAGTCCTCAGATCTAGGTTCTGTTAAAAGAGGCATCACTGACGGCTGTTGTTGATTTTAAGAAAAATTAATCCCACTTCTAATAATATATCCAGTGTTCTAACGGGTTGCATTACGGCGAGCTGTGGTAATATGTTTAAAACGAGTACTAACGAGTTTCAACAGGCACACAATCCGTAATACAATTACGTACGAGATACATATGCTATTTTTCGAACGTATCTCTATAAAATAGCTACTTTTCATTTCGTTTTCAAAAATTTTGATTGTTCACTTATGAACAAACATCACTTCTAATAATAGGCTACAAAAAAAGTAACTGTCGAACAGAGATTTACTATGAAATTGGTATATTGCAATCAGTTTTGATTTACTTTAACGCACTAGTGCATAATAGGTTTGTATACATGTATCTAAAGTAACTATTTAAATATATATCTAACTAAATAGACTAGCAAACGTCTAAATATCAACAGTCAATATTATGACATTCTCATAGCTAAGACATATATGAGTACAAGAAGATGAAGAAAATATTTTATGAAAATCTCTCGTGGGCATGTCAGAAAACATCGATTTTCTTCACAGAATGCTTGGCTCACTCTAGGAGGTTACTTGAGTAGGAGAGTGAAATGTGAGATACCTACATATATAGCTCCGTACATAGCTCTGCACATTGTCTCCTGTCGACCAGCTTACCCCTCGCGAGTTCCTTATTATCCTCACATAGCATTGCACACTACAGGTATGCATCTAGAAAAGTCTTATTATACTCGTATTCTGGAGTTGTTCAACCATTTTAGTTTTTATAATTATTGCGATTTTACTCGCGTTAAGGCTGTCAGAACGCTCTGAATTTTGTTTGTGCTGAGACCCAGCGGTAAGGGGCGAGGTAGGCAAAAGACATATTGTGGGTGTGACCTTCTTTAGCCCTGTCTCGCTCAAATCATCCGCACGTTTCAATTTTTGGCTGGTGCCAACTACGAGGCTAAAAGACGCTATTGCAAGGGTGCCGCTGTCAATTGATTACTCTAATTTTTGGAAATATTTTGAAAATTTAAAAAAACTTTTCCGTAAAAGGAAGAGTCACTTTAGGTTTGTGATGGAACAGTTTGGTGAAATAAGTACCAATAAGGTCATAGTGTGACATTGAAAACGTGTGTTTATTGACACAATTAATGCCAACTTTTTTCTAGTAAATCGTACATAAATTACAAAAGTAGTCCATTAAAAACCTAGATTTGTCCTTTGTCTTCCTTATAGAGACAGAATTTTTGCAAATTGTTGACGAATAATTCTACAATCAGTTGACAGCCGAAGCTCTATTTTTGACTCAAATTCAGAGCGTTCCGACAGCCTTAAGAACATCATCTTATCCAAGGTCGAAACCAAGGGAGGAGAATTACCAGGGTGCAACACCTCACTCCGAAATTGTTGCAGAGGTCGAAGTGGACACGTCATTCCTTACTAGATTTTTAAAAATTAATGACAACGCGGAAAACGGAGTTGTAATAAATGTCAGTCTCACAAAACTCTACCTCAAGTTTTTTTTTCTGGTTACAACCTTCAGCTTATTCAATCTCTGCCTTGTTAACGAAAATCACATTATTTACATTTTTTTCAGAATCATTTTCTTGTGCTATATGATAGAAGATTGGATCTTCTTTAGTAGATCACTTCAAAATCATTGAATTTTTTTTCAAAAGACGTATTCCTAGGGAAAACATTGCAGTGCAACCAAAACTACATTCACTCGATTTTCTTCTTTTCAAGTATTTTCTCAGTTTCCCAGCTTCGAAAATAAAGATATACGAGCATTTCTCTTCAAAAGGTAAAAACCCTTACTGGAATTATTGACGAAAAAGAGATATTGTATAATTTCAATTAATAGCAAGCACTTTGTATATTATGTAATTCTAAGAATAATTTATCTTGTTAAGTTTTGTCATATTTCTCATTAAATATACCTCAAACAATTATTTATTTCCAAACTCTGAATGTCTTCATTTCTGAAGCGAAGCTTTTAAAAAGTATATTAAGTTTTTTTAAACATAAATATTATTTAATGAGAGGCTAATGCGCGGTTTTTTATGCGATTTTCATAGTAGATTAAAATAAAAGTACATCTATATTTTATCTTTCTAAACTTACATAAATAAATAATTGAAATATAAAACGTCAGGTCAACGGTTTTTTTGTATTTTTGAAATGAATATTTAAAGTTACAAAGCATGTCCGTTTATAAAAACATTCAAGGGAAATGTCAATTAAGTCATACTAAACGGATGACACTATAAACTAGGAAGGCATGTCAAACAAACGTTTTAATGGCCTACCCTAAATTATGGTTAAATTTCACTCGAGATTCAAGTCTAATAGTACCATTTTTTCGATTAACAGGACAAAATTGAAAATTACTTCAATGCTAATTAATCATCTAACCAATTTTTATCTTAAAGAAGTTCTAAGATGTGTATAAGAAGAGAATTGATTTGTCCAGATCCATAGGAAAAGTTAATAATTTATACCCTAAGCACAAAGTTAAGTAGTTTCGGAATTTGCTTTCTACGTACCGTATTTCCAAAGTTCTCTGCGTTTTCGGCACGGGTTAAACTGTATAAATATAAATATATAGAACCATTCTAGGGGGTAGCAACTCAAAAAATTAAAAAAAAAATTGGCTTATACAAATAAGGGCCAGTCTAATAGACTGGCCCTTATTTTGACAAGTTGGAAATTGTCACATGCTAACCTTTAAAATGGTTCTTTACATTGAAAAAATGATTCATTTTAGATTATATCAAAACCAAACTACTGGGTACAAGTACAACATACTAAGCAATTTGTCGTTATATGCGAAGTGATAATAGACAAATTGTTTTTTAAAAAAGACGGCGAGGTTCTAGGACAGCAAACTTCAAATCCATCCTTGGATTCAATGTATCATAGAAATTGTTTTTGACAATTTTGAAAGCGGAAAGCTAGGTATACGTGCAGCTCTTAAATATTACATAAATGCTTAAATTAGTTTCCTTTATCAAAATCTTATTTCTAATTAGATTCACATCTTGCATGAACGATCTGCAATTAAAATTAAACATGGCAAAGTTATGAAACCTACACACACACTCATATATTTAGACATCGTACTTAGAAGGTACTCAAATTACACAATGCCTCTGTATATTTCCTTTATAATAATGTATATAGAAATTAGAAACAGTACTTCAGTGTAATGTTCTATAATTTAAATTTTAAGTGACATTCCCGCGTCTTGAAAATAAATGACTGACATTATAGCGTCACCTTATCCGGACAATCTGTGAACGAAATAATATATCAATTCGCCGTACGTTTGTTGTTTACATTCGTCATATTAAAAACGATTTAAAAAAAATTTCTTTCCAAATTTTTTCAGTCGAATATCAGTCAGTACTATTTGTCTTCGAAACATTATATTTGAAAGATACATTCAGTTTATATCGTAGACACTCGCTAAGACGAGTTAGGGAGCTCTTAAATACAGCCTTTGTCCAACGGTGGTTTGGTTTCGGGGGGAAAAATACATTAGTTCCAGTCTTGTCTCTCAACGATTTTTCTCATTATTGTTGTATTAAAACAATAGTATATATTTAGTGACATGAATTAAAAAGTATTTACCGGCTTAAAAGGACAATAATGGAATTTTCTCAAACGTTTAACCCGCAGTTCGTTTATTCTGTTTTAAATAATTTTCATAACTAATAATATTGACTCTAACAACAGTAATAAAATATTAAACAAAACGAAACCACTTGCAATTACTGTTCAATCCAATTTTTTATTTACAAAAATTGAAAAGGACCAAAATGGTTGGTCGAAACGTTTTGTAAATAAAAAATTGGATTGAACAGTAATTGCAAGTGGTTTCGTTTTGTTTAATTTTCATAACTGTTTAAGTGCAGAAGCCAAGAATCACGGATATAAAAAAAATAACTGTTTACGATGCTGTGATATTTTTGGAAACTTGTCATTTCCATTTTTTTCACTTAACTTTTTATTGGAACGAAGTTTCTAATCGCGGATTGGCGAGAGCACCTAGCCGAGAAAAAATGTAACGCGTCACGAAAAACCGTAAGACAAAGTGTCACGAAAAATCGTAAGACGTATAATACGGTGATATCGACCGCTGCTGCCAAGCACGGCTACCTCAGTCGGTAGAGCATGAGACTCTTAATTTAGGGTCGTGGGTTCGAGCCCCACGTTGGGCGAATATTATTTTTATTTTATTTTTAATTGTTTTTTATTGTTTTATTAATTAGTATCCTGTTTACCAAAATAAAAAACAAACCGAATTGTGCTTCAATATTTTAAAAACAAACAATAAATTTATGAATATAGTTATTTATTGCTTCAATAATCAAAATTAAAGAGAGTGGTGGGTAGAGAGAATGAGAGCCTGGCACGTTAATGATTAATTATGCCAACCCTGCATACCGGGTGTTTTTAGATTATATAAAACGCGTTTCGAAAAACGTCTTATACGAAAGAGACTTCGTTCCAAACACGTGTCCCGCGACACGTTTTAAGTTTTTTTCCTTTTCGGTGTATGTTGCATTTTAAGCGAGAGTAATGCAATAATGATTTCCATAGCTACCAAACAAACGAAACCCGCTTATGTTAACTGAAATTCACTGTATTATGTAATAGACAATACTCTTAAAACCGAAATCGAAACCGCATGACAACATTGGTCCACCAAAATTACATTGATTCGCAGGTAGAGCGTTTTGATTTCATTGGAACACACCGTTCCATTTAATGTTGTTGATATAACCCACACATCACACCCCTAAACTGACGCACCGCACTGATGTACAATGTGAACGTGCTGGATGGTGCAGGGGTAGAGGGCCGTCTAAGCCAGGCAGAGATTGGCAAGCTGTGTAATTGTGTGTTAATACACGCGTAATTTGTTTTAATTTAACGATCCTTTAAAACCTTAATTACTTCATCTGTCTCCGTTTTGTAAACTTACATGTACATGCGCAAGAACTAACCAAAGAATGTTCCAAATTGCGTTATTCAACTATTTACACTCTAGGTGTATTGGATTTAACCGTGAGCTTTAGAATAGTCGAGATTGCAGCGATAACACAGTTTATGTGCCGTTTAGAGATGGGAAAAATGGGTCTTTTTAGTGATCTGCATCTTTGCATCTGAATCCCGTATGTGAACTGGTTCAAAAAGAGCCGAGTTCTGAATATGTTACTGTAGTCTGCCACTGAGTTACCTAGTTCAGTCAATCATATCACGACCTGTATAGAATCAAGAATGCATAGTCAAACATGTGATGCATGAGTCATTTGAGCTGACAGATGCATCAAAGCAAGAACTGATACATAAGTGTAAAACGTGCTTCTGTGTGTTAAGTGTTTCACTGAGTTATGCGGATCCGTTGATCCGTCGGCTCAAAAAAAAGAGAGTCGGCTCTCACGGATCTTCTGTCGAAGTTGGCTCTTTGAACCGGTTCAGATCTCAGTTACCCAGCTCTACTTTGGTTTCTCTATTACAAACCCGCAATTTCTAGGTTCTAATCCGAGTACTGGTAAAATGATTAATTGGAGTTTCAATTTATTATTAAAAAATACTTAAGGCGATCGGTAAACGTTCTACTGAAAAGCATTACAGGAATCCAAATACAGTTTGGGCTTTCATTTTTGCACCGAGAGATGATGTTCATATTATTATCATAGTATATAAACCTTAATTACAGAAATAGAAATTTTTACTTTCCATGCCTTTACTGTGCTTATTTTTACAGATTATCATCCATAATAGTAATAAATAAATTATTATTTTATATATTCTACAAAGACTGGCAGTCGTTATAAAAAAAATGTACAAATATATATTATACCAATAAAATGAAAACAAATATTTCTGTAATCTTTTTTCTTAGAAAAATAGTATATCAAACTCACTGACGACGAAGCATCAAATCATTGTTTTATAAAGCATTTATTATTATTTTTGTGTCGTCGATCGATGAATTCGTTCTATTAATTTTATTCTTATTACACTCTTGAGACTCGATATCAGTTATTTCTCTCGCACTCACAAACTTCAAGTTTAGACTATAAATGATTTGGTTTTTTTTTTGAGGATAATAGAATTAATAGCCACAAAACAGTAACACTACTGTATCAATTTCCATAAGTTATTATTAATCGTTAAATTAAAGTATAACTTAAAATATTCTAATCTACTTTTAAATCTAACTGACAATATAAAGTGCTAAGCATTATGTACGAATCGAGCGCTTTCGAAGTCGCGGGTACAGCTATTGTAAAATATATTATTATGTCATAAAGTTTAGAGCTAGAATATTCTCAGAACTTTGCCTTTGTAGAGAAAATTAGTACTTAAAATTATAGTTTATAAAACTATTTCAGCCATTAGTGTCTTACATTGAACACGTAATGAAGTGTGAAATCGACAATTTAATGTAGTTTGCTAAGCATTTATCTTATAAATAGAATAAGCCTTTACAGGTAATTACTTTGAAAGTCCTGATTTGTTAATAAATTACAAGAAATTAAAATAATGTTGTTCATTTAAGAATCCTTCCCGAACATTGGCGCCCCTAAGTTATTCCCGTCATCTGTTCCCACCGTTTCGACATTATCTGTAACACAGTTTGGAATGTTTATCCCGCGATAATGTTTTTTAAGTTTACCAAATGAGAAAGCTACTTATTTTCAGTTTGTTGTGTCTTGCAAATAATAAACTGCAAATCAAATTAATACTTAGAAATTGGATGTACGTAATTGACAAATGGATAAACAAAGGCAACCCCAGGAGCTCGGCTACTCTCAAGCCCAGAAATTTTAAATGTCACTGCTTTGCAATTTATATAATTTTTCATATATAAACTTAATTATTAATTTATAGTTATTAGTTTCTATTATAAATTACATAATAAAAAGTAAATATTTTTTTGTATGACCCCCTATAAAATAGTTGTTTTTCGTGCCCGTAAAATGACTCACTTCTCACTAGTGCGTAAAGTAGAACAAAGTAATTGCGAAATGTACTCGTGCTATCATTTACATAATACAAGTATGGAAATCAAACGCAGTCTACTGTTGGAAGCTAACTTGCTTGATACTGAATTGTCATATTTTTTTAATTATGTGAAAATGAGTTTCTTTATGGGGGATACCTGCAAAAAATATTATATATGTCTCTCATGCGTGATAATATTATGAATGTTAAAACTCGCTGTGCTCGTTTTTAACATATCACATTCGCCTTAATATACATATGTCATCACGCACTAGAAACGTAACCCTACTGTTATAATTTAACTCGGAATTTCACAAGGATTACAAATCTCCAATTCTCAGATTTTAATTTTCACGTAAAGCTAGAGAAAAGAGCGATTTGCTGTCATAAAAAATAATTAATTATTTGCAATACCTATTTTGTTCGTTTTTTTAAGTATTTCATTACTCTTCTTGTAATAAGGAGAACTTACTTTTATATAACAAAACTATGTAATCGGTACCAGACCCCTTGGCAATTATAATATCTTTAAAAATTGCATTTATCTTATATTTAATTATTTTTTTCTATATCACTGAACATAATTTATAGTGTTAAATTTTTACCACTTAAAAAAAATCTGTTGACTTGCATTTAAATAGGTGCTTGTCATTTTTCCATGCTATTTTAATATGTCTATAGTTATAGAGCTACATTAATGCACATTCCATTTTTATATTATGAGCCCGAAATAATTCGCAAATCCGTTTTTATTTCTTGTCGTATTTTTATTCATTTCAAAGTTTCTCAGTTTCATTCGGCAACTAGAATTAATAAAACTCGGGTCGCAGTGCCAAAACCCTGCCGACAATATAGTGTATTTACTTATACAGGCAGTGTGGCTTTATAATGCGAACTTAAGTTGGTTTTTGGGCAAAATAAAAAAATTTACTCCTTAATACACCCCTTAAAATAACATTTTTTTTCTTAATTGCAATATTATTATCAATCGAACCTCTATACCAAACTATATACACCTTTCAGTAAATAATTCGCTATCTGCAAAATAACGTTTTCATAAAATTTGTAAGTCCGGTCCTGTCAGGCCGATTTTATTAAAATTTTAGGGACACATTTTAATTACTATTAGAGGGTTAAGTTTCAATTTTGAAACGATTTGAAGTTTTTTTTCGGTATTTTGGGGCCCAAAAACATTTTTCAACCCCTAAAAACTACCCTTAAAGCGGCCCGATTAGGCCCATTTTAAATAGGCTTCTTGCGGTGATGAATTTCAACGCGTGTGCCAAATTTAGTTGAAATCAATTAAGTCTTTCGAAAGTTATTGCCCGCACACATATATATATAAATATATATATAAATATATATATATATATATATATATATATATATATATATATATATATATATATACATATATATATAAACATTTTCAAAAATGGTGCCAAAGTGTTTAGGAGGTTATGAACCGTTGAGAAATTTTGGTCCGACCCCTAAGTCCCGCCATCCGACCGACGCCAATAGTGTATGTTGCCTTATGGCAAATACACTAATAAGAAAGGACCTATTGTCGATCTATAAAAAACAATAAAATTAAACGCAGCTACCGTTTTTAAAATAGTACCAATTTGTATTTTTAACTTGCTATAGTTTTTATTAAATCAGATTTCATAACCCGGGCATGGTCTCAAGTAAGTGTCAAATAACAGCATCGCTATTAACTCGGCTATTCTTAAGTCTCTACAATAACTCCAGAGTATTAGATGCGGATCAGCAAATCCTGCGAAAATTCTGTTAGGAACACGCAGCGATACCTCTTTTAAGCCGCTTCAATTAAACTATTGATTTTTCAACCCCTTATTATGCACCCCTTTGCAGTTAGTGCTACTCACCACCAGATGCCTTCCTTATGCTACACCCCTGTTACTCAAACCTTTTTCTAACAGAGAATGTAAAATAAATAAAGTTTAAAAAAACTTAACACAATTAATTCATAGTCGAGGCTTGGCTAAAAGCTGTTTTTCAATTATTATTATTTTTTGAAAATAAATTAAAAATTGCAAGTCGATTCGAATTTAAAAAGAATGAAGCACATGTTTACATCAGTAGAAGAGAGATACAGGATAGTTACCTTGGTTACCATTTGATGCAATGTTACGTTCTTGAACTACCGGTTACTTTGAAATTACTACACTATATTTTATGTTGAAATTGTTTTTATACATCAAGAAAATTAAAAAAAATTTAATAAATATTTTTTGTTCCTGTAAAAATTAAATACGTGTTTTAACATAAAATATTTTCAGATAAGCTTGTCTTATCACTCTTAGAAATTTTATGAAAAGACATATATTTGATTTTTATAATTTTAATATATTTTGTTCATAAAAGAAATTATTATAGAATTTATATACTTAATTGAAAAAGAATATGTTTAGAAAACTAAAACCACATTATGGAATTCATAAATAACATTTATAAGTGTTTACGTTTGTATAATACAATAAAGCAACGCCATTTTAAATCTTATATCACCCCTCACCGCTCACCCCTAGAGAATAGTATACACTATAGCCAAGTATCTCTCATGTACCTATATAAAGGAACCCCTTATTCCTATTAAGCAGTCTTTCGTAGCTCCACCCTTAAATTCTACCCTAAAGTAGACCAGTTAAATAGTGCACTTTCAACGCAAATATAGAATATATTTTAAACTTATTAGAATAACTGTTCTGAAATATACCTTAGAAGTATGTTGGCCAATAAGAAGCCTCTATTTTGCTTTGAGAACAAACTTTCGCTGTATAGGGATTGGTTTATTTCTCGATTGTGTTTTTTTCTTCGTCTTCTTTTGCACTTTCCACCCACTTACTCAGATCTCTGGAGATGTTATTCAACATAGATTGAACCGTCATATATTTAATTTTTCGTGGGTTTGTTATATTTGTGTTTGTAAACAGAGGACTTGTAAACTGTTTTAAAGACCTCTCCGTTTTAATGGAATACCTTTTAATTAATTATATGGTACCATTTTCCTTAACTTCTAGATGCAATCAAATTTAATATCACTAATTTTTCTCAAGAGGAAATGGCATTCCTTTGATGCAAATAAACTAATGCCCAATTTCTGATAAGACTTTTAACTAAATATACCATTAAGATAATTGAAAAATACTTTAATATGAATTTTAATCTTTGTGAGTTGTTAAGCTGCGTATATGTCTAAACTCATTATCTTTTTATTCAACATTATTATTATTGAAGGGAGATTTCTGTTTATAATTAAAAAAAAACCGGGTCGCAGTGTCAAAACCTTGCCGACAATATAGTGTATTTGCTTATACAGGCAGTGTGGCTTTATGATGCTAACTTAAGTTAGTTTTTGACCAAAATAAAAAATTTGACTCCTTAATACACCCCTTAAAATAAAATGTTTTATTTTAATGGCAATACTATTATCAATCGAACCTCTATACCAAATTATATACAACTTTCAGTACCTACATAATTCCCTATCTGCAAACTAGTGTTTTCATCAAATTTGTAAGTCTGGTCCTGTCGGACCGAATTTATTAAAATTTTAAAGACACTTTTTAATTACTACTAAAGCGTTAAATGTCAATTTTGAAACGATTCTGAGAATTTTTTCGGTATTTTGGGGCCCAAAAACATTTTTCAACCCCTAAAAACTACCCTTAAAATGCCTCGATTACGCCCATTTTAAATAGGCTTCTTGCGGTGATGGATTTCAACGCGTGGGTCAAATTTAGTTGAAATCAATTAACTCTTTCGAAAGTTATTGCCCGCACACAGATATATATATATATAACATTTTTAAAAATGGTGCCAAAGTATTTAGGAGGTTATGAAACGTCGAGAAATTTTTAGTCCGATCCCTAGGTCCCGCCATCCGACCGATGCCAATAGTGTATGTTGCCATATGGCAAATACACTAAAAATGAACCCGATATTATACACATTTTTTTAGTAATCAACTCCAAAGCCACTTCTCAACTGCGAGAAACTAGGAGCGTATCATAAATGAACTGTTTTAGCACCATATAAAATCACATTTTAATGGTCTCAGCTAATGAAAAGCCCTATTATTAACTATATTTGGATATAATTAGAAATAAATAAATGTTCCTGAATAGTGTGAAAGACCGAGCTAAACAGTGTGCATGAATTAGACAATAAAATAGGGTAGTGGCGGGTAATGTGTAAAAAAATACATTGACAGGATCATGGTAAAGCGTGTAAAGAAGAAGTAATACGAAAGAACGAACTAAACAGTGGGCATGATTTAGACAATTAAATAGGGTAGTCGCGGGTAATGTGCAAAAACATCGACTGGACGATGGTAGTTAAAGTGTCTAAAGAAGAAGTAAATGTGAATGAACGAACGAAGCAGTAGATGGGCTAGAAGGCATAGATGGTTGGGTAGGGTAGTGGCGGGTAATACGTAAAGAGAGACTACACATTACATAAAGTGTGTTTGTGTTTGTGTGTGTGTGTGTATCTACACAAGCTCGCGCGAACACCGTGCCAAGCCACCTCCGCCACTATACTGTAGTATGTTTTAACTAGATATTTCGCAGAGTCTGGGAGAGGTTTTGAAGTAAGTTGAAGCTAGTTAGAATACGTACGTATGTCCTTGCTCAGGAGATTTTTTTTTTGTTTTTAAGGGCGGTTGCTCTGTTATTTAATAATAATAATAATAATAATGCGTTTAACGTCCGTTTCTCGACTTTATGTCATAACAGACGCCATTCGCACCATTACTATTTTTCCATCTACCACACTTCCCGTTATTTTCTACATTTTTAAAACCTCAACTTATGTAATAGCAATGGACGAATGAAGGAATTATAGGAAATTAGGATAAGGTAGGTAATTTTTGAGCTAGGAGTTTGATAGGTAATCGGCCATGGCCTCAAATAAGGAACCATCTCGATATTTATCTGGAATTAATTGAGGGAAACCATGGAAAACCTCAATCAAGATGGCCGGTACAGGAATTACCGTTTCTCGGCGAGAGGCAGTAGGAAAAAGTCCCAGCCACATCTGCCCCTGCCGGGAATCGAACCCGTACCTCCCGAATGCGAGTCTAGTGCTGTACCACTACTCTACCCAGCTCGGTGTTGCTCTGTTATTTATGATGTAGACAAATAAAGTAAAATTCTCTATTTGTTTAAGGTCACTAACATACAAAAGCAATCCAAATTTCAATTTGTTATTAGTTGTAAACCTACTTTATAAAGGGAGGTTAACAATTCGACATATTATGTATATACGTTTTTTTATCATATACACAACGACGTGTCAACAATCTAGGTTACACTAAAACTCTGTGATTAACTAATAATAAAGTACACATTATTTGACGCTACTTGAACTATGCAATACTAAAAAATCATAAAAAATAAAAATAGAGCAAATACGCTCCAAAAGGTTTTATTTGACACCCTACATGATGCCATTTAAAAGTTGAAAAGAATTATTTTTCATGTATTAATTTAACCTCGAAATTAACCCTCAATTCAAAATTAAAATTTTTATTCTTTATGTCTGTGATTGGATCGCCGCTCCGTGTTAAATTTCGGAGACTTACGTTAAATGATTCCAAAGAAAATCGTCTGCGAGTTATGACAGACGGATGGACGGATGGTACACTAAGAATACAAAGTCTTTATTATTGTTATTGTTGTATCAAAATAGTCGTTAATAAAACGAACTTGGTTAACTTTAAATTTATCGCTTTAATTAAAATAACAAAATAGTTGACGAAACGAGCAAGTTATTACGATCGCAATATTTTAGTTTAATCCTAGCCGGGTTGGAACTCATTAAAATTCTGAAGCTCAGAAATTCAATCTCGGCTTGGAAGATGCCGTAAATTAGACTGTGAAACGTCTGTGCTTACAAAACATTTTCAGCGAACATATTCTAAACGAAAATTCCGTGAAAATACATCTTAGAATGTGCTTCCTCTATCCAATATTTATTTTAGCGTGTTCACATTCTAACGGCGTTATAAGGAATATTACGTCTTTCAGAATGTGATTTTACTCTATATATGTATGTAATACACGATGAAAATCATTATTTTGCAAACTGTATAATAAATATTAACTCTAAAGATACATATTTGCTGAATATTTTACAGCGCCGTTATAACATGGGTTTAACTACTTTAAATGATTTAGTAGTAAATGGGTAGACACTTATATAATATTATATGGAATATGGCTTATATCTAACTAGGTAGATTAGAGTAGCTGTTTAGAAACAAAAATTGTTAAATCTCTAATGACTAGTAATATATCAATACACTAGTCTTTACCCGTGCCTTTGCATATGATTTTGACAATAGTACATTGCGTTACTGTAAAACAGATAATAGAGATGCTGCCTATTTTTGGGAAAGTGTTTTAAATCGTGCATAAGTACCTAATATTGCCACAAATATTTATTATTTTTATTTAAATACAACTCAAGCCTTTAAAATCATGTATTTTAAATCCCGTTTCAAATTTCGGTCCAAAACGCCAATAGTAGTCACGTGACGTCACCTGTTCATACCAAAGGAGGCTCAAAAGTTTACATGGGAGCTACCATCCTATAGATGCGTATTCTGTGCTCATAAACGTTAGTAAACTGAGGTGATGAAAAGTTGTTGCGTAGTCGTTGCTATAGTTACATGTAATTTGACGTTTCCTATAAACAAATAATAATAAATTACACATTAAATATTAACCAAACAATGCAGTTTTTTGACATCGGCTGAACATATGACGTCATGTGCTCTGATTGGTGTCTGTTGTCACGTGACTTGAGAGTGATTTTATTAGGTTTTATTTATTAAATATTAATTGAATTCCTTAAAAATAAGGAAAAATATAGTGTTTTTTAGTATTTCTATCATAGAAACTACTACTTTTCGTTAAAATTATGTTTTTATTTGAATACAGTCAACATCCCTATTGGCGATGGCAAACAAGGATGACGTTTGCTCGCCAGAAAGCAGCCAGAGCGACAATCACCCGAGTCGCAAAAATGTATATTTTCTACTTTTTAATGCGTGCCTTTTAGTCGTATTTTTTTAAATATGTTTTTATTTCAAATTTTTCGTCTTATGAAAAATGCGTGCTACAACTAGAGACACGTACTCCCACCACCAGCACCGGAACTTCCACCACATGTGAAGTTTTTCATTTATTTAAATTTGTTATTTAAATAATATTGAAGCCAAAATATCCGAATGTTGTAATGCCATCAAAACTACATATAACTGCAAAGTTTCGTGTTAATTTAGCATTTGGACGAGAATAAATATCGAGTTTCAAGATTTTTATTGACAAAAAGTGAAGCTAATTAAAGCCTGTTAAAAAGTAACCACAAAACCAAAAAACACGAATACTATTTGCGACGCACGTTTTACGCTAGAAAACATTTTTCGCCTCGAGATCTGTATTTTTTAAGAAAAAAGAAGTTTTTATTAATTTTTGATCATTCCGAAATTGCCTATGTTTTTTTCCTATTTGAAAACATTTCTTTAATTTTGCTCAAAATGTACTCAGAGCTAAGCTAAATGTTGATAAATATAAAAAAAAAACGTCATGGCTCTATGGTGTTGCGTTTTTACCAGATACACAAATCATAAAATGGTTTCAAATGATTCCTAAGATATCAAAACTTCACGTTTTGATACCTTACAAAACGATCAATACTTTTAATGCCTTAGGAATCGTTTGAAACAATTTCTATTTAAATCCCGAAAAAACTCGCGCTATTTCAAATGCTTCCCTACTTACAGTTAAACAAAAAATGCATTCCAAGAGAGGTGGAGAAAATATATTTGATAAAAACAAAGAATTTGGAGATATTAACGTATTAAACTGATTTCAATACTTTCCTATAGATAAAGTTGGGGAAAAAAATACAGTTCAAAACGGATAGAGTAATTATATCTGAACAAAACAAAGCATGTGGATAATAAAAAAATAGGATTATTATTATTATTTTGCTCGTTTGTTATAACAAAGTGCTGTTAAACTCCATAGCTCATTTCGAAAATTATACCTAACTAATAAGGCTTATGTAGTATAGCATACTAATTATAATGTATTAGCATACAACATCTAAGTGTATAAATTATACATACATATCTTGCACTTTAATTTCTTGTGATACTTCAAACACATCGAGAAGACATTTTGGCAACCGAGTGAGTAGCGTAATGGTAAAAGCGCTAGAACCTCTGAATTCGAGGTAGAAAAACTTTTCCCTCTCGCTAAGAAAATGTAATTTCTGTATCGGTTGGTTTATTGAAGTTGTTGAGATAAACATCGAGGGGACTTCTCACAGAGAGAAAATAACCGATAATCGAATAAATAGGATAGTTAGAACCCTGGCGGGGACAGGTATGACTTAGCTTTTTCCTTCTGTCTTTCGTCAACAAACTGCAATTCCGGTACGGCAATTTTGTTGATATTTTTCACGGTTTCCTTCAATAATTAATTCCAGATAAATATCGAGATATATATCTACACTACAAAACCACGGTCAAACTGTTATGCTCATAAAACTCTGTCATATTATCCTAATTTTGTATACTTCACCTTGCAAATTGATATTAAAAAAGCTTAAAGTACGTAGAAATAAATATAGAAAAGTGTGGGTGGTGTAACATAGCTACGAGAAATGAACGTTAAACGTATTATTATTTTATTCGAATCCAAGCTAATTTATTTCTTGATTAAAAAAAATGCAGATAAGTAATCGTTGAGGAAAAGTTTGTTTGAGAGACAATTTAAAAAACCGCTCAAGTAAGAGATGAACTCGTCTGGAGAATGTTCCGTACCATTCCGTTTTCCGTGAGAACTTTTAGACTTAAAATTTTCATTTGCGTTTTTCTGTTAACTATGAATTTGACCCTATATTCTTCATATTACATATACATAGAAATATAGGGTCTTTCAACAAGGACGGGTCGATGTTGACAGTTTGTGGCGGCCATGTTGTTTTGGCGGCATCTGTCAAATCTGTTTTTTCTTATTCAGTCATTGATGCCAAATCACCATGGCAAGTTACACGACTGAGCAGCATGTCCAAATGATAAAACTTTATTATCAAAATGAGTGTTCGTTAGTGCGAACGTTGCGCGCATTGCGTCCATTTTATAGCAGACACGGTAAATTGGCGACCAAGATCGTGCGATTTGACTCCGCTAGACTTTTTCTTGTGGGGTTTTCTGAAGTCGCAGGTCTATGCCAATAAGCCGCAATCGACCGATGCCCTGAAAGTCAACATAACGCAGGCCATCGCTCAGATTCAGCCGGATCTATGCAGTAGAGTCATTGAAAATTGGACCTCTCGGATCCGTGCCATCGTTCGAAGCCGCGGCGGACACTTGAACGATGTCATATTCTATACATAATGGCATAAATGGGCCTTTCAAATAAAAAAATAATTTCGTTAATATCTCACACACAGCTTATTTTATTCAATTTCAACATCGACCCGTCCTTGTTGAAAGTATAAGCAATTTCATACAAAATATTCTCTGTTGAACTGAAATCTGTTTAGGTTTGTTGTTAGGCAGTAGACAATGAAACAATAAATTGCAGCTGAGGGCAGCTTCTTCGTTGTTCCAACAACTTTAGACAATCGCGCATCGATCCAGTTAGTCATAGTAGTAGTGAGCTTGGTTTATATTAAGCAACTGTCAGTCAAAACTGTTAGCTAAGTGTTTAATGACGTTGACGTTGCGGCGTCTCAAGTTATGTCACGTGTCACCTTGCGTTGTGGTATCAACGCCGTCCTGCCTTGCCACCATGCCATACCGATTCTCTTGCAGAATATCACCTACTGCTAAAGTAAACGAATACGTGCGTATCAGGGATGGATCAACTAGCATCCTTGAGCCCTGAAGTGACTGTTCACTCAGGTTATAAAAACTTCGGTCATAGTGCCAAACCCTGCCGACAATATAATAATAATAATAATAATGTGTTTAACGTCCGTTTCTCGACTTTATGACATAAGAGACGCCAGTCGCACCATTACTATTTTTTCATCTCCCACTCCCCGTTATTTTCTACATTTTTTACAACTTCAACTTATGTAATAGCAATAGGCGAATGAAGGAATTATAGGAAATTAGGATAAGGTAGGTAATTTTTGAACTAGGAGTTTGATAGGTAATCGGCCATGGCCTCAAATAAGGGACCATCTCGATATTTATCTGGAATTAATTGAGGAAAACCATGGAAAACCTCAATCAAGATGGTCGGTACAGGAATTACCGTTTCTCGGCGAGAGGCAGTAGGAAAAAGTCCCAGCGACATTTGCCCCCGCCGGGATTCGAACCCGGTACCTCCTGAATGCGAGTCTAGTGCTGTCACCACTATTGTACCCAGCTCGGTCTCTGCCGACAATATAGTGTATTTGTGAATACGACAGTGTAGTTTTATTACATGAATTTAAGTTTGTTTTTGGACAAAATAAAAAATTTAACCTTTTAATACGCCCTTAAAATAATATTTGTCCTTGATTTCAGTACTTTGTCTCTGCAATATCAATTCAATATCTGCACAAAATTACATACAACCTTCAGTAAGTACCACTCTCTATCCGCAAACCAGTGTTTTCATAAAATTTATAAGTATAGTCCTGTTGAGCCGATGTTATTAAAATCTTAGGAGCACCTTTTAATTGATACTTAAAGATCAAATTTCAAATTTAAATCAATTTTGAGAAATGTTTCGGTGTTTTTGGGCCCCTAAATACATCCCTTCTAAAGGTTCGATTAAGCCCATTTTAAACATGCTTCGTGCGGTAATAGATTCCAAAATATGAACCAAATTTCGTTAAAATCAGTTAAGTTCTTCGAAAGTTATATATAACATAACAAAAAGTATTGAAATCTCGCCAAAAACATAAATGTAAAAAAGCCAAGTTTGATACAAAGAACAAGTGCGTTTTCCAGCTCTGCCGAAAAAAAGAAGTGAGATCTAAAAAGATGCCAAGTTTCACTTGACAAGTGTTGACGTTTTATGATTTAAATAAATTACGCGTATATGAAACTAGCCTAGTAAAAACTTGGCACCTTCTTAGATTTGACTTATTTTTCGGCAAAGCCAGCAAATTCACAAATTCTTTGTATAATAATAATAATAATAATAATAATAATAATAATAATAATAATAATAAACGTTTATTGTACATATAAAACGCACAAAAAGCATGGTTCAACTTTCGTTGGTCTTCCACCTAGCCCATGGTAAAATTTACATATATTAAAAAGCAATATACAAAACAGTACAAAGAAAAAGTGTAATTTTTATCGCAGTTGCTCTGTTTGAAAATGAATTGAGAAAAATTATTTTTATTATAATTTTTTTTGATGCTACGTATGTGAAGGATTTTTCATACGCAGATGTTTTATGTATATCTATTAAAAAATTTGATTTGAAACGCGTAGAATGATCGTGACTGGAAGTTCTTAGTTTCTCTATCAAATGAAGGGGTTCACAATTTTTCAAAATAGTATATATAAAATTACACATATGCCATTTTCTGCGATGAGACATATTTAAGATTTTGTATTTATTCGTATTTGATTCTTTTTTGACATTTATGGTTTTGGTGGGATTAAACATAGTCCAGCCCTAAAGCGAAGAAAGCTCACCTACCTCGACAAGATCGCGGCTTTACTTATAATATTATGTACATCAGAGTTTGTTCGTAGAGTAATATAGTTTGTCGTCGCTCCCTGAATCTGAATTTATATTAAGTTTCAAAACATTTCACTAAGTCATTAAATGTAGTTCTTGATTGTATGCAGTGCATGTAGATGGCAACCCGACAGTTTCTGATATGCAAGTTAAATATTAGTTTACATAGTCGTCTTGTAAACTTCGAATAACTATCGAATAGTTTTATTTTATCTCTGAGCTATCGACAACGTCTTTTTCAGATTCTATAATCTGAAAACAAATCAAGTGTCAAACTATTTCTATGTCTTAATAATAATAATAATAATAATAATAATAATAATAATGAGATAGCAACAAATTAAATTGTATTCAGTCAGTTGCTTAATTTAATATTTCGTTTAAATTATTTAAATGAAAGTTTTCAGCTTCATCGTTAATTAAAAAGATTTATAAATTAATTGAAAATACATGGTGGGCTTCAGTATACCTTTTAAAAAATGACCCTTAAAAAAGGGAAAATGGCCACTGGTTAGGTCTATTATTTAGTATAAATGAAATTTATTATTGAACACAATTTTATTAATAACACTTACACAAGAAGAGCTAAATAATAGTTTTGCTAAACCTCACAATTGGATAAGTTTGGATAAAATCCGTGGCACAGGATCAATAAAACACAATAATGACAATTTTAATCATAGGCATAAACAATTTTAACTAAAATATTTTATTACAAACAACCATCTTACCTTTTAAATATATTGTGAAAGCAATCACCATGTTTTCAATCTTTCGACTAAATACTGATACGAATTGACAGCATTCGAACTCTGAATATGGTGTAAAGCACACCGAAACGTTAGTGAAAATGCAATTTTAACTTCAGTATTGTGTTCAATCATCAAGGATCACAACCACTCTAATTAACTTCTTTTAATTAGAGTTAACCTCGTAAACCTCACAATCTTGAAATGTCAAAACAGATATTTACCGTGGTGAGAAACAAATTTTTAAGAAATTTCCATGAAAAAAAAATACGTTTCCGCGAACTTTTCAAAAACCGAACTTATTCAATTCAATTATTATTTATTAGAAGTCGATATATAATTACTAATTTTTTTATTACAGTCATGGTGACTTATACATTCAATGTAGTTAGAAAAGTTGGTTGTAAAATTCCTTCTATGAAGTCGAGTCAATTTTTTAAAAATAATTTTCACCTGACACTGTTTGGTGTCCTTATGTTATATTTTATTTTTGACATAACTACATTACTAAAAATGCCTGTATAAATTTTATTGTGCCTTGAAAGAGTTGATTATTCATTGAACCAAAAAGGCACGTTGCAACAATAATGAAAGATTTTTAAAACTCTCAGTTTATTTTTTATAAAGATAATTTTTCGAAAGTTCATTGGTCGAATTGTTAAGTCAATAACTCGATCAATGAAAAAACATTTTATTACAATCAATATCTTTACGTTATGAAATTCAGGCTGTTATAGAAAATACTTTTAAATTAGTGCAAACAACGCAAATGAGTATTCAATAGAAGGAAAACTTCAGAGAATAGGCAATGGCGTGTTTCTCAAAGATCCAAAACGCAAAGCATTTCTGCAAAGCATTTAACTAACACAAACGACACAAGCAGAATAGATCGAGAAGGCAATAGATAGAGATAATGTAGGATGGGAAACAGGCGGAAGGTTTGGGAGCTGAATACCGTTGCGGCCGCATTAATAGTCAACTATTCGAAACGAAGTTAATCAAGTTTAACTTAAATTTTAATGTTTTATAAACCGCATAACAGTCAGATTGAATTAACAAAAAGGTACATTATATCCCTGAGAGATTATAGACTTTCGACAACTGAAGTTATTAATTGCGTATGTTTAAAGTCAGTGTTTCTAAATTTAAAAAGACACTCGCTTGTTGGAATAAGTCTGTTTTTTGCAATTAGTAAGATAAAGCTGAGAAAGGTTTAAAAAAGTATTTTATTCGATTTTTTATGCTGTTTAGAATCTAGACCATATTTGAACTCTTGTCGAAATAAATGTTATTGTAAAAAAATAAATGAACATTGTTGGATCACTTTCACACAATTTGTGCTGAGACCCAGCGGAAAGAGGCGAGGTCTCGCTCAAATCATCCGCACGTTTCAATTTTTGGCTGGTGCCACACTACGTGGCTAAAAGATGCTATTGCAAGGGTGCCGCTGTCATTTGATTACTCTAATTTTTGGAAATATTTTGAAGATTTAAAAAACTTTTCTGAAAAGGAAGAGTCACTTTAGGTTTGTGATGGAACAGTTTGGTGAAATAACTACGAATAAAGTCGTAGTGTGACATTGAAAACGTGTATTTTTTTGGCACAATTAATGCCAACTTTTTTTAGTAAATAATATACATAAATTACAAAAGTAGTCCATTAGAGACCCAGATTTGTCCTTTATCTTCCTTATAGAGAAAGAATTTTTGCAAAATGTTGACGAATAAGTCTACAATCAGTTGACAGCCGAAGCTCTATTTTTGGCTTATATTCAGAACGTTCCGACAGCCTTAATAGCTTGGAATGTACTGATTTGATAATTAAAATGTGGTGATTTACTATCATCATCGTCATACTTATTGAAGAGAGAGATAGTTTTCCACATTGCGCTTGTACTCGAACGAAAAACTACAAAGAATGTTGTAGTAGATTTTGCTGCATCAAAGATAGATAAAGATAATGATTTTCATCATCTCTATGATTATCTTATGATTATCTTTATTCCAGTCGAGTAAATCGGAATGTGATTGAATTTACAAGTCTCAACAAGAAAAGCAAATAGGGGATTTAATAATGCAAATGGAAATTAAAAGAAAACCCGGGTCGCAGTGCCCAAACCCTGCCGACAATATAGTGTATTTGCTAATACAGGTACTGTGGCTTTATTACATGAACTTAAGTTTGTTTTTGGTCAAAATAAAAAATTTAACCCCTTAATACACTCCTTAAATTAACAGTTTGTTTCTTAATTGCAACATTACTATCATCGAACATCTACACCAAATTAAATACACATTTCAGTAAAAAACTCACTATCTGCAAACTAGTGTTCTCATAAAATTTGTAAGTCCGGTCCTGTCGGGCCGATTGCAATTTTAGGGCCACTTTTTAAATGCTACTAAAGGGTTAAATTTCAATTTTCAAACGATACTGAGAATTTTTTCGGTATTTTGGGGCCGAAAAACATTTTTCAACCCTTAAAAACTACCCTTAAAATGGCCCGATTAGGCCCATTTTAAATAGGCTTCTTGCGGTGATGGATTCCAATGCGTGGGCCAAATTTAGTTGAAATCAATTAAGTCTTTCGAAAGTTATTGCCCGCACACACATATATATATATATACGTATATATATAAATATATATATATATATATATATATACATATATATATAAACATTTTTAAAAATGGTGTTTTTAAAAAAAGTGTTTCGGAGGTTATGAAACGTCGAGAAATTTTGGTCCGACCCCTAGGTCCCGCCATCCGACCGACGCCAATAGTGTATGTTGCCATATGGCATATACACTAAAAATGATCCTTATCATAACCATGTTACAAATAGAATAACGAGACGCCTTTTCATGCTAGTTGAATCGAACAACGCGGCGCTTAGATTTGTGCAAGCATCGACTATAAATACGAATCGTCGTGGAGTTGTTGTTGGTGCAAAGAGAAGTAAGTAGAATGATCGTCATCATCATCAGCGTCATCATCATACAGATAGAAGAGTAGAATATAGAGTAGAGCGAGGAGTAGAGTGTATCTCTTGGCAACACAACACATCGCTGTACTAAGACAAAGCCCCCTTTGCGTGACATGTACAAAGGATTAATACTAAGAGAGAATGAGAAACTACGGGTACATCTTCTGCGGAGTGATGGCCTCCAACCGCCTCTTACCGCCTCCAGCCGTCATTCTCGCCGCCTCGCGTTTACTGCTTAGGCACTGCACATCTATACAATGCGTCCCATTATTTACAAATGGATAATGGCTCATCGCAGATACATCTAGATTTAAAATATGAATTGGTACTGGGTTTCGTTGATGGTGTCTTTAAAAAAATGGGGTGTACTAATGCATGCGTATTTGAAGTTATACTTCATTGGCATTTTTAAAAACTAACTTCTAATATACATGCAAATAATGTATTAAAATAAAATACCATAAAGTTTAAGAATAATACTTACAAAAATTAACCTCAAATATTTGGAAATACTTTCAAAATTTTATTTTGGTTTTTACCTTTATATTCAATTCATTGATTAATCAAAAATACGATTTTATAAATTCCGCAGGATGGAACTTAAAATGAATATTGGTATATTATAGCATATTATACAGTTTCCAGATGACAGAAGATGCATTGATTTCATTCATCTGTCATTTCAGTCTGAGCCTCTTATGATCAGCTTCATACTGTCGAATTTTCGTTAGCGCGGCCAATTTCATACTTGCCAATTTTCGCTAGCTATATCCGAAACACATTTTTTTAAATTTAACTTGTGACAGGAAAACATGCATCAAATGACCTGGGAAATAAAGACTTTAATCCTCAGAAAATATTCAATTGACAAGGATATATGTTGTAGCTGTTGTCATTATATCAAATAAAAAATAAATAAATAAAACAATAAAATTTGATTTAATCAAGATCAGATCACAACGAGATTGAAAATTATATTATGCTTGTTTGTTTCTTAAGCGTTGCTAATAGAAACTCAAAACAAAACAATGTTGTGATCGACAATGCAGAGTATTAATGTTGTCACAAGAAGATCCAACATAGCGTATTTTTTTAGATAGTTTTATGAACTCCTGGTCCGTGGGTGTAGCCAAAGAAGCTGTAGATGGCGCGTATAGAATTTTCTATGAAATACCGTGAATTCGTTGTCAGAGGACGTCGAAGAAAGGAAACTAGGTGTACGTGGGATGGTGTGAAGGTGTATAGACAACAGAAAGCAAGCCGCGTGTCGCCATCCTCCTAGCTGTGCGGTGCAACTCTAGCTCCCATTCGAGTGTCGAGAGTTGTTCGTTATATTGTACAAGATGTAACCATTGAATAAGAACCATCCTGAATTGTATAAATTCAGGGCCCCATTTCGTTTCAAATTAATAATAATTTGTTATTATCTCTCGGTATTAGTCTTAACATAGGTACTAATTACTCCAATTTCTAGGAAATTTAATTGTGTCAGTTTGTTGATGAATAATTA
This sequence comes from Venustoraphidia nigricollis, assembly GCA_034508555.1. NCBI lineage: Eukaryota > Metazoa > Arthropoda > Insecta > Raphidioptera > Raphidiidae > Venustoraphidia > Venustoraphidia nigricollis. The sequence continues at coordinate 8,671,120 of JAVRKA010000006.1, forward strand.
GTTTTAATGAGGTCAGGAGATCATTATAATATCTATATACCGGGTGTTTTTTTCAAAACTTTGAATGGATTTTTTTGTTGATACACCGGTTGAATCAAAAAAAGTTTTAGGCAAAAGTTGTTGGGTTTTGAGGGGGAAATAATTTACACGTAATATTAACCCCCTCCCCCCACCCCTCGGCAGGGGGAGGGGTAACTTTTGTTTTTTAAATGGAAACGCCCGATTTTTATGATTAAATTAAATTAAATTTTAAAGCTGTTCATTTTTACACAAAAAAAAAATTAATCATAAAAATCGGGGGTTTTCATTTAAAAAACAAAAGTTACCTCCTCCCTCTGCCGAGGAGTGGGGTGAGGGGGTTGGTATTACGTGTAAATTATTTCCCCCTCAAAACCCAACAACTTTTGCCTAAAACTTTTTTTGATTCAACCGGTGTATCAACAAAAAAATCCATTCAAAGTTTTGAAAAAACACCCGGTATACTAATATAACAAAGAGAGAAAATATGTGTACGTAAGAAACAAACTCAAAAACCATTGGACAGACTTTAAAAAAAATTACTGTTAGAAACCCACACTATTTTATACGAACGTAGATTATATATTTTTACGATTTATTAAAAACAACAGTAAAATCAGTGCAGTCTAAAATAGGAGTTAAGACGTTAGATTTCTAATAAAACAAAAAGTTGTTCAACAGCAGATATTGGTGTGAAGGCTTTTTTTCTTTCCATTTTGACATATTTTTCTCGTCGATTTTTTCATTTAAGAACTTTTTTTATCTAGATAAGATAAAGTTTTTATTATCCAAAATGGGCAAGCCCATATAGATCACGTCAGTATTATATGTATACATTATATTACAGTAAGTTTGCGTGTATTTTAAAATTAATATTAAAAAAATCATTGATGGAATGCAAGCATTCTCTGGTACAAATTTTCATTTTTTATATTCCTTTATATTTAGATTTCTTAGTGCCAGAGGCAAAGCATTAAAAAATTTATAGCTAATACATAAATAGCTTCTACCAGCTAAATCCAATCGCACCTTCGGTATGCATGTGTCATTTCTATTTCTTGTAAAGTAATCATGTTGGTCTGAATGCGTTTCTAAAGTGTTATTTTTCGCAAATATTAAACAAGAATAATCATAAAGAAAGTAGAGTGACATCACTTCAAGTTTAATAAATAAAGGCCTGCAGGATTCGTTCCATTTTGATTTTGTAATCATTCTTATGTCATGTTTTTGTAGTTTGAATATACTCCAACCAACTAAGCTGTTTATATGGCAAAATTACAATTTTTTCAAATTTTCGTGACGCAATCAAAATAAAGTGGTTAGCACATTTTTTGACATATTTCATCTAAGAGATACAAGCTGTCATAATAACTCTAAATAAACTAATATATGCAATTTTTTTCTAGTTATAATCAAGGACATGTATAAGGGACTTAAGTAAAAAAATTGAAAAATTTCATTTTTTACTAAACTTCAGTCTAAATTGTTTTCTCTTACGTTTGGTATTAACGGCTAAAAAACTCGGTTTTTCGACTTAAATCCTTTATATCTGACACCAAAATATTTCAAGTACAGATACCTGATTCGGTTCTGTATGAAAGCACATTTCAAATACAAGAAGGGAACCGGAAGACATCAGGAGCTTTATTCAGCGACGCGTTCTGAATGAGAGCTGTAAGAGCTTTAGATGTTAGTGGGAGATGGTGTAGGTAACGGGTGATGCTTGCGGGTAGGCGTTGACTCAAAAGACCATATCACACAGGGAAAATCAATTAAAACAGTCAAACAATTCTATTTATAGATATATTGTGTTTATTACTTTGGTGTTATATTTACAATTTGGGCAGTCTATAAATAATTAAAATTTTGACTAAGCTTTCACGAAACTAAAATAAACACGTAGTAATAAATAGGATGTTTTTAAAGAAGGTCTTCTTAGTGTAATAATCAACAACACGTAATATTCTCTAAATTTGTATTATGCCGACGTTTCGAAAAAATATGTTTTTTCCTCGGGACCACAATATACGATATTACATGAAAAAACTTTTTAAATTGCACGAAACGCAGGCCAAAATTCGCAAAACTAAACTAGAATTCAACATGTAATAAATACATAACAATAAAACGGTGTAGGTACCGTGTAGAGATGGTGGTGGTATCGGGTCGACGTAGAATGAACCGAGTTTTCTCTCTTGTTGAGAATCGAACTCGCGCTACGTTCATTGGTCGTTGTTAATAAAACAGGAGTAGCAGAGGGTGTTCCGAAGACGTTTAGTGAATTAATGAGAAAGAACGGTCTTCTGGAGAGCAACTTGGAAGAGATCACATTCTCTCATTGTGTAACAATGTTTTAGTTAAAATAACAAGTTGCCTCCAATATTCCCATCTCTTCGTTTGCCTTGTTTAAATTCTCCCGTACTGGCTACTAAGTTCGCAATTGCCACAAAACTAGCTTCGAAGTATTCAAAACTATGCGAAGTGAAGTTCCAATTAAATGAGAAATTTAATTTCAAAATTTAATGACAAAGAATAACATTCCATTTGCTCGAATCAATTATTTTGAAGTTTACAAGTATTTGATTGAAATAATAAATATAAATTATAGTTATATTTATCGAGGGTATTTTCAGTTTACCTATTTTATTTTTAATAGATGATAGTAAGATAAGATAAGATATTAATTAAATACCAACAATATGGCGTAGAATATGTCATACACAACATACATTAAATAATGCTGATATCTAAGTGGTCTATGTCAAACATCTTGTTAAACAAATTTGTATTGATTCTGCTGAAAGATACCTATCAACCATATGAGTAATTGACGTCATACTGCGTTTCGATATTTTATTTTTCGCGCGTATTTATTGCATTTTTGTTTAATTGATATTTATTATTTAGCAAATATTTAAAAAGAAAAAAACTATTTGGGATTTAATGAATTACAATAAAGATTACAAAAAATAATAGAAAACATTATCACGGGTAATTGAAATGATGAAAATAAATCAATTTAAACACTTATTGATTGCAACGTTTCGTCTTTTATTTAATTAAGACTTTTTCAAGCTCTAAAAATTTTTTTTACAAAAATTAACATTCATATAATAAAAATATTAAACATTATGGATTAAATAATTTACTAAAAAGAAACAATATTTAATCCATAATGTTTAATATTTTTATTATATGAATGCTAATTTTTGTAAAAATTTTTAGAGCTTGAAAAAGTCTTAATTAAATAAAAGACGAAACGTTGCAATCAATGAGTGTTTAAATTGATTTATTTTCATCATTGCAATTACCCGTGATACTGTTTTCTATTATAACATATATCTGGAATTGAACTTTAAAGACAAAAAATAATATTTGAACTAAATATAAGTTACATACATATACCCTATTACCGTTTCTTGCCAAGAGGCAGTAGTAAAAAGTCCTAGCCACAGCTACCTCAGTCGAGATGTGAACCCAGTATCTGCCGAATGCGGGTCTAGTGCTCTCACCATTACTGTACATCGCTCGGTAGCAGTTCAAGTTACGATATAACACGATTCCTAAAAACGCTGAAGTTACCATTAAGAATTCAAACTGATGCGAGTAAAATCGTGGGTAACGGCTAGTAGTGAATTCAATACATTTGCAATGCATCTACGATTTCGTACTATAAAGTTTATTAATTACTGCATACAATGTATTATTACAATATTGTAAACAACTATGCTGCATGAAATATGAAACGTCGATTGAACTCGTGTGTAAATTTGGCGCATAACTTTATAATGATTTTGTAACTCGATATTTATGAAGATATTGACTAGCTAACTCACCACGGAATCAAAGACAAACAAAAAACCAAATCAAAGACACACAAATCAAAATTTGAAATGTTGATTTTAAGTCACTTGGTTACATAGTTTCAAAAAAACATTTACAATGTAAACTTGAAGTCCGACAAAAATAACTAATATCAAGTTCGAGACTGTAGTAAAAATAAAATTAATAGAACGAACGCATCGATCCACAACACAAAATAATAAATGCTTTAAAAAACGATTTTTTTAGTCATCAATTCGTTCTATTAATTTTATTCTTACTATACCCTCGAAACCTTACTTTTGTTAGTGCAACAAAAATAATTGATGTCAGGTTTCGGTAGTATAGTAAGAAAAAAAAACTCGGGTCGCAGTGCCAAAACCCTGCCGACAATATAGTGTATTTGCTTATACAGGTAGTGTGGCTTTATTATGCGAACTTAAGTTGATTTTTGGGCAACATAAATAATTTGACTCCTTAATACACCCCTTAAAATAAATTTTTTTTTTCTTAATTGGAATATTATTATCAATCTAACCTCTATACCAAATTATATACACCTTTCAGTAAAAAATTCACTATTTGCAAAATAGTGTTTTCATAAAATTGGTAAATCCGGTTCTGTCGGGCCGATTTTATTACAATTTTAAAGACACATTTTAATTTTACTACCAGAAGGTTAAATTTTAATTCTGAAACGTTTCGGACAATTTTTTCGGTATTTTGGGGCCCAAAACCTTTTTCAACCCCTAAAAACTACCCTTAAAATAACCCGATTAGGCCTATTTTAAATAGGCTTCTTGCGGTGATGGATATATATATATATATATATATAAACATTTTTAAAAATGGTGCTAAAGTGTTTAGGAGGTAATGAAACGTCGAGAAATTTTGGTCCGACCCCTAGGTCCCGCCATCCGACCGACGCCAATAGTGTATGTTGCCATATGGCAAATACACTAAAAAAGATTGTAGATTATAGACACTTGACAGGTGAGGTCATAAGCGTCTGTAAAGTGATATTTTTTTAGGCGTGGAGCGGCAAATCAATGAAACAATGTAAAGTATAACTGTCACAGACATAAGAAGTATGCTGATTATATTGCATTAAGAAGTATAAGAATCAATCCTTAAATTTTAAATGTATAATCTTGACTCTAGATTCTAGAGAAATTTGTTAAGTCGATAATAGACGAAAAGAAATAAAAACACGTTTATTCCATTATTTAAAAGTATCTTTTGCCAATACACTACGGCTTTTGATATAATTTTTCATGAACTAACAAACATTATTTAGCAAGAATTGTGAGCTATAATTACAAACAACCACGAGCATATAGTAACTTTATACACAAAATATGTTTAGAATACATAGTGCCAAGCTTCTCTTCGTATTATAAAATACATTTTCTACAGGATGACTCATGAGACGGTTTTTAGCATGTTTTGGCATCACTGTACAAAACAAATTTGATCATCTCTGCATTTTTTAATCTGTTCAGTCGTTTTTAACAGACTGTTAAACTCTTTGTGATGTACATTACAGTGTATTCATATAACAATTCGCCTCTTGAACACATCTTAGGACTTCTTGAAGATAGAAATTGGTTGGTGTTAAGTCATAGACAAAGTTACGCACTCGCACTACAAAACGTAATCTATAACCGTAACAGCGTTTTTGGCACGGGTTAATTTTAATCATTCGAGCTGAAATTTTCAGAGAATCATTTTTTCAATGTAATGAACCATTTTAAAGGTTAGCATGTGACAATTTCCAACTTATCAAAATAAGGGCCAGTCTATTAGACTGGCCCTTATTTGTAGAGGCCAATTTTTTTTTCAATTTTTTTGAAATGGTTCTATATATTGAAAAAATGATTAGCTTAAAATTTCAGCTTAATTTATACAGTTTAACTCGTGCCGAAAACGCAGAGAACTTTGAAAATACGTTACGTAGAAAGCAAATTCCGAAACTACTTAACTTTGTGCTTAGAGTATAAAAAATTAACTCTTCCTATGGATCTGGACAAATCAATTCTCCTCTTAAACACATCTTAGGACTTCTTTAAGATAGAAATTGGTTGGAGTTAAGTCACAGACAAAGTTAGGCACTCGCACTACGGAACTTAATGCTAATGATAACCTATAACCGTTACAGCGTTTTCGGCACGGGTTAATTTTAATCATTCGAGCTGAAATTTTCAAAGAATCATTTTTTCAATGTAATGAACCATTTTAAAGGTTAGCATGTGACAATTTCCAACTTATCAAAATAAGGACCAGTCTATTAGACTGGCCCTTATTAAATGATATAAGTACATAGAAAACTATCGCACAAATGCGCAAAAAATGTAGTTTCTATGTGGAAATTGTGCAAAAAAAATGCAATAAAAACATGTTTAAAAATATGTGTGATTATACAATTTAAAATCACTATCAAACTAGATTTTTTGACAACAGTTTCTGTAACCCAGCGTGAGTCTCTATAAGAATTTCTGTTCCATTCTGTACGTCTTATAAACATTTGATATCATGAAAGCATCATTATTCATGGTTGTGTACCTTCACAACATTCTAACACATCTGACATCGCATCTACTGAGAACAATAAGTTAGTAAGACATCATCATAGCGCCATCTTTGATACGACTCAAGATACAAATGAACTCTATTGTCGTCTCTGTTTCACTGCCTTCATTCTTAATCTTGTGTCGTCAACCTGTTTTGCTACACAATGGAATATGAGAGTATACGAAGAATATATTAATGTTAAGTCGAGGCACATACAAACGATCGTTAAGTTATCACCGCATATATCCATGGATATATCTAATGAAGCCATCCCGCATTTATTTGATTATTTTTTTGATAACGTAGTTAATTAGTAATTAATTAATGAAAGTGACCAATCAGCAGCACGTTACAGAAGAGAGTGTCGTCGGCTGATTTATTTCGGTTAATTATTAAATAATAATAATTATTATTACAATAAAAAAATAATGGACTCAGACAAACCGAGAGCATGTCGTCGGCTGATTTATTTTTCTCAAGAAACTTCTGTATTTTTATTCTTCCGTTCTCCTTGTTTATTGACTTTTTTTCATCCTGTTGCCATTATTCGACTCGCTTGTTTTTTTTTAATGTTGTCCTTCTCATGCGTCTCAGCGATTCGATTTGTTTTTTTTCCCTACTGCTTCCCCACTCACTTTTTATTCTTCTGTAGCGCGCTCCTGATTGGTCACTTTCATTATTTAATTACTAATTAACTATGTTATCAAAAAATTCCAAACATGAATTTTTGGCCTCAGAATATTTTTTTCTTTCGATCCCAGCAATTGGGTGCGCGATTTCTGAGACAACCAGTATACACCTCCATCAAATGCTATACGTCAATAATCTCTGAAAACTGGAGTGACGAAAAATCATCAATGCTATTTTAACATTTTCCCAATAAGACGCTACGAGACGTATCGGTGTGAGCGTGGTGGTGAAAGACCCAATGGAGACGGGCACTGCCAAGCTTTGCCGCTAGGAGCGCCAGCTCTAAGTTGCCTTCAGTCTATGATTAGTTCAGAGCAATGTATGCAAAAAACAAATTAAATAAAATAGCAAATCGCTGTAATTTTATGGTGGAAGTACAGTAAACTTTTAATGGAAATATGAGTATATAAAACGGCTGTCGCTACCGTGTTTGTTCTCAATCGCTTGCAAAGCCGCAGGTAACGACTAGTCATTAAATAAACACGGTATGTGAATGAAACGTGTGAGCAGACTGACACATTTCGTCATCCGTTAAGCTATTTAATGGTAGCTATACTTGAATGTTCTCGCATACGAATAAGAAGCTTGCATTAGTAACTATACCCAACCACATGTAAAGGAATGAAGGATGCGTCTCTTGATATAGTAGGCATAGCCAACATCGCTTTAGACCTTTCACATTTGAACACGTAATAGAAAAACAATGCATCCCCGATGCGCCAACATTGAGACTATAAATCAATGACAGCTGCATATAACCTAAAAATTATGACTCTTGACCAAAACACACTTTAGATACAATAGTGACGGGCTGTAGAACTGTTCGAATTCCTCTTCATAAGCATCACACATCAGTGTAGAGATGGGAAAAACGGGTCTCTTTAGTGATCTGTATCTTTGCAAACTTACACTAAATTACATATTTTCATTATACCTAAAAAATTTTTTAGTGTATAAAGTAGGTATAATGAAAAAATGTAATTTAGTATAAGTTTTGTCCGAAATATTCGTCGAGAAATAAAGAATTATTTGTAGAATTTTCATGTGTTTTTAATTACTTGTTATTATTAATCATGTTCTACCACGTGCCGAGTGAAAAATCAGTGCAAAATATTTTGTTAATTAAATTTATTATTTTATTATTTTTAACAATATATTGAAAATTCAATCATTAGTATTATCAGTTCTCAGATTAGAATCTGAGAACTGAGGGCTTGTAGTTGAAAAACCATGAAAACTCCATATCGACTATTCTCAAACTACAGTTCTGCTCCTTAAGACATATCGTTTCGAGAAAGTTACAGACTTGATGAACGTACTTTAGACATATTGCGCGTGTTCACAGAATGTGAAGCTAAGACAAGCGTGCCAGCATCCAAGCGCGGATGAAAGCTTATTAAAGCTTTGACTGGTGGAATGTTACGCGTGTGGGTTGGCACCACTGCCGTTACAGAAAGGGTATCTGAATTCACAAGTCACTTGAAATTATACCTCATACCAACTAAAATATTTAACCTAACAAAAACTAACATATTCTGATAATAATGTTACATAAAATTACTACGGTTTCTAACAAAATTAGGTAAAAGTACTCAAACAATTACCTATTGTAGTTAAAACTGTTATATCACAAATATTAATATTTGAAGTTATACAGAGTGACTGTGAACTAGAACTGAATTACACAAAACATTGTCGAGAAATATAATTTGACAATGACTTTAGACTATGATCATTTAATTACAGTTTTTATACATGCAGGAGCAATCTATTGTCGTTGTGAAACTTCGTGTCATGTAGAACATTAGATTGTACTCACACAAAAACATATGATTGCTCTACATAGAAAAAGATCACCATTCAAGCTGAATTTTTATCATAATGCGTAGAAAAATGTTGTTTCGAATTTTAAATAGTAGAAAAAACTATTTTAAATACATAGTTTCCATCGATCAATATTTTTACAGAATCGAATCAAAATTTTACAACGATTTTGTTATGTGACCACAATCTAAGGCCAATGGCAAATCAAAATTTCTGAAAATGCTTTCTATAATCCAGAATTAGTGCTATAAATTCACAAGCTGATTTCTGATCCAAATATATGTCAAAAACATCTACGCAATTTTGTACCATCGCGCTCAATAGGAAAGCGACACGGATTTTAACTAAAATCAAGGGTGAAAAAATAGAGATACAGTTGTGTCTACCTATAATTCACTGAAAACTTTACTTCTATTGACTTTGAATACGTAGGTATATTGACACTCGAGCGTCCAGAGAGTTTCAGCAAATTATTAAATAGTAGCTTTCAAATATTCCTCCATTATAAATTATCTACTAATCAATAGTCATTTGCAGCTCATGTAGTTTCAGCATCTTCTATTTTAAACTGATTTTACTCACGTACTTTCAAATTTTTAGTCCTTACTTCTAACTCAGTGTCTCTTCCCACGCTACTTATCCAACGTTTAACTTCAAATTAATATCGTTTTTTTTTTACTAATCTGACTGCCGCGAAACAAGTAGGTTGAAAATGTATGAGCTGGTTAGTTCCGATAGGTTATGCGTTCTACTGTAGTTAACTTAAGCGACTTCTAAATGCAAGTTTCGGAACATAGTCTTGTTCTGACCTCTGATCATGGCAAGCTAAAGAAAAATATTTATTATTAGTGTATTTGCCATATGGCAACATACACTATTGGCGTCGGTCGGATGGCGGGACCTAGGGGTCGGACCAAAATTTCTCGACGTTTCATAACCTCCTAAACACATTGGCACCATTTTTAAAAATGTTTATATATATATGTATATATATATATATATATATATATATATATATATATATATATATATTTATATACGTATATATATATATATATATTTATATGTGCGGGCAATAACTTTCGAAGGAGTTAATTCATTTTAACGAAATTTGGCATACCTACATGTTGGAATCCATCACCGCACGAAGCCTATTTAAAATGGGCCCAATCGGACCATTTTAAGGGTAGTTTTTAGGGGTTGAAAAACGTTTTTGGGCCCAAAAATACCGAAAAAATTCTCAGAATCGTTTCAAAATTGAAATTTAACCCTTTAGTAGCAATTAAAAAGTGCTCCTAAAATTATAAGCAAATCAGCCTGACAGGACCGGACTTACAAATTTTATGAAAACACTAGTTTGCGTATACGAATTTACTTACTGAAGGTCGTATTTAATTTGGTGCAGATGTTGGATTGATAACAATATTTCAACTAATAAAATTATTATTGTAAGGGGTGTATTAAGGGGTTCATTTTTTTTTTTTTATTTTGTCCTAAAAAAAAATTAATTTCATTTAATAAAGCCACAATACCTGTATTAGCAAATACACTATATTGTCGGCAGGGTCTTGGCACTGCGACCCGGGTTTTTATCTTTAATTTTAGTGTAAAACATACAGAAGAGTTACAGTTGTCTTACATATGGTTAGATTTAAAAATTGCGATTTTATAGCTCGATAACTTTCAACGGAAATCACTTGACCGATTTTGCTACATATGTTTTAATTAATCGCAGACTCCCAACTCTACTTTGTTGATAATCATCAGCCTTTTACCCGTTATTGGCGGATAGACACAGCTAATTATTATTAATGAAACCAAAAACGTCAAGGTCAATACTTAAGGCTGTCGGAACGCTCTGAATTTTGTTTGTGCTGAAACCCAGTGGTAAGGGGCGAGGTAGGCAAAAACATATTGTGGGTGTGACCTTCTTTAGCTCTGTCTCGCTCAAATCATCCGCACGTTTCAATTTTTGGCTGGTGCCAACTACGAAGGTAAAAAAAATTTTTGCAAGGGTGCCGCTGTCAATTGATTACTCTAATTTTTGGAAATATTTTGAAGATTTAAAAAACTTTTCCGAAAAAGGAAGAGTCACTTTAAGTTTGTGATGGAACAGTTTTGTGAAATAAGTACAAATAAGGTCATAGTGTGACATTGAAAACGTGTGTTTTTTTAGAACAATTAATGCCAAATTTTTTCTAGTAAATCGTACATAAATTACAAAAGTAGTCCATTAGAGACCTAGATTTGTCCTTTATCTTCCTTATAGAGAAAGAATTTTTGCAGAATGTTGACGAATAAGTCTACAATCAGTTGACAGCCGAAGCTCTATTTTTGGCTTAAATTCAGAGCGTTCCGACAGCCTTAAGTAGATGAATGAGAATACAGTGGTATTAAACTTGGTTAACGTAAATTGGTTAAAACTGAAACTGGTGTTGTTGAAATAAAGTTCCGAATAGTTGTATTGGTACCTATACTATAAGTATACCTATATATATAGTAGGAGATATGTAAATTTGAATGCCACAATAGAAGTAGCTGAGCATTTAAATGTCAGAAACTTGTCTAGCAAAGCGAGTGTTCGTGATTATTCTCAATACCCTCTTCGGGAGTTGAACCTGAGGCTTGCACTGCTAGATAGATACCAACCCCGCTGTTTTACCACCCCCATTTGTACGATTCTAATTCTCAGCTTTGTCTTCTTGTCTTGTCTTCTAAGTGCCACGTCTATTTATTTCCAAGAGTTGGGATTCTCGAAACAGTTGCGCCGAGCTGCACAACGCGTTGTCAGAAAAGCTGAATTGACGATGACCCAATATTTTGCTCTTCATTTATGCCTCATTAAGAGGCCCTGTAAACCGGTAAATAAACGTACGATAATATTTCTATAACAAACCGACATTTTAAGATTTTTTAAAAACCAAGGCGATCGGTAGATTGCCGTGTTCGTTACAAAGACGACCTACTAAAAAGTATTATTTACAGGAATACAAATATTTTGGCTTTTCATTTTCACACCGAGAGATGACGTTACTGCGCTCATTTTTAGATATCTTTACTAAATAATATTTCTTATCTACACTGATATTATAAAGAGGAAAGATTTGCATTTTTGTGTGTATGCAATGAATAAACTCAAAAACTACTGTGCCGATTTAAAAAATTCTTTCACCATTAGAAAGCACCATTCACCCTGAGTAACATAGGCTATATTTATTGTTAGAAAATATTGGGTGTTTTTAGATTATAGGTACCGGGTGTTTTTAGATTATACCGGGTATTTTTAGATTATACCGGGTGTTTTTAGATTATACCGGGTGTTTTTAGATTATACCGGATGTTTTTAGATTATACCGGGTGTTTTTAGATTATATAAAACGCGTTACGAAAAACGTCTTATACGAAAGGGACTTCGTTCCAAACGCGTGTCCCGCGACACGTTCCAATTTTTTTTAAATTTCTTTTTGGGAAATAAGATTTTTCTTCGATTTTTGAACATTACACGTTGAGAATTTAATGATAATGATTCTCATCTTTTATATCCTATATATTATATTTACACCCGGGCGAAGCCGGACTGGGCCGCTAAAAAATATATACCTACAAATATATTGTACCACTAAACCAAAATGAGTGATATACTCAATAAAAAAAACATACAGTGTAAACTTAAAGTGCGATAAAAATAGCTGATATCAAGTTTCGAGAGAGTTAGTATAAAGTCAATAGAACGAATCTCATCGATCGACGACACAGAATAATTTTATAAAACAATGATTTTATTTTTCGTCGTCAATGAGTTAATTCTATTAATTTTTATTACATTTTTATTACATCAAAATACAGATGCAATTTACTACTAATACGCAGTAGTGGGCTAATAACCTTAAACTTATTAATTATAGTGAGACGAAATCGAGAATACGGTACAATAATGATTAGATGACGAAGCAAACAGGATGACGCTTCGAATTGGAGAATCCTGTTCCTGGTTCCTGTAAACATTAGGTTCCCGTCGCATCGTTCCCAAGCAGTCGACCCGGCTCCAACCTCAGCGCCGCATGTCGTATACCAACTCCTGGTCCCCGTTCCCGACTCCGAAGCTGCTGTTCCCATCTTCACAACCTCCCGGTTACCCACCTTTCCAACCCTACCGCTGCACGTCTTGTATATTTCCCTGCGCTGCTGTAGAGTTGGCTGAGGTACACCATCCACACATACATCGACGGTGGCAACGAAAAATGTCGTATCTGAGAAACACAATTTTTCAGAACATCATTACTATGATTTCGTACGAAATTGAAACTTTGCCGATCTTTTCATACCTCTAAGTATAAAACTAAAATCGCGCATATACTCGTGCGCCATGTTCGTAGAAGGTAATTCTGACTCAAACTGTCGCAACAGACGTATAGAAAGATTAGAAACTAGGTTCTACAAACAAAAGATACGATATTAAGTTCAAAAACCTCATTTGCCAGAGTTAATCGATTTAATCAATTCACAAGTATTACACAAATTCTCGTAGTTGAAATTTTGGAATTTTTAGTCAAGTAATTTGATATTTTATACACATAATATATTTTGGAATCCATAGTTTCAGAAGAAAGAATTATTTCACAGTGTCGTAACTGTGTTTTGTGATACGAAGGTAATAGACAAAACAGTGAGTTACTATCCGCACATATTCAGGGAAGCCATAGAAATACAAAAACACACGCATAATTTCAACCGAAAAGAAGAAGCTGCACCTCAGTAAAACTTGGACACCAGCACTGAGGCACACTAAGCTAATGAACCCAACGACCAATCAGAGAAGAGCAAACTACGACCGAGTAGAGAACGACAACCAACGGTGCATAAAAGAAAAATGAGCCACAGTAGTCGACATACTTGCTTGTGAGCAGCCGAGAAGGACACTTCGCCCGCTACCACATCGCCTTTGATAATGTCTACCGCAGTTGTAGACGAAACGTCAGGTAGAAATACCAATGGACCACGGCGTACAAGCCCGGAAACCAAGAAGTTTTGCGATCTCAGATCACTTTCAAATTTTGTCTGCTAATTTTTATGGCAGATGCTGGAAAATATTCTGGTTGTTTCTGTCACATAAACACCAATTTTAAACTGAGTTACGACACGTTTCTGGAACCGTCGAATTATGTTCACTGTAAACGTGTGTATGTGTGGTTCACTCTCTTACTTGAATTTCTAACTAAGATAGATTCTGATTTTATAATATATACGCGCAGAGTTACACATAGTGTGTTCACATGATACTTATCAAACGAATTTTATCACTAGTTTGATATATTTTATCGTATGAAACACATTTTCATTTACAGCCTGCGTTTTTTTTCAGTTTCTCCGACTTTGTCTCAGAAAGATTTATTAAGTCATCTAAGATTCCGGTACTCTATAGAATTCCTTCAGTAATTTTATATGCTGTCCTTTTGGTAATGTCAAAGAACATATTATAAGTAAATATTATAGGTATAAAGTTCCCATTTATATCATTGAAGCAACATCCTTTTTTGAATGAAAAACTACCTGTTTTGACTTTTCATTTACCTTGAAAACCATTATTTCTTGTTTGATATTTTGAATTTTAGTGATTGCATGCGTTTTTTCATTTCAATCACATCGTCAATGAACCAGGATGAATTTTACCCGGTTATCGATTTCAATATATTTCGTTTGAAATTGTTTTTTTCTTATCTAGATGAATTACGAATTACGGATATTGATATAATATACGTAATAATAAAAACATTTTTAACATTATAACTACTTATTTATGAAGAAACTTTAAATTTGACTGATGCACTCCTCTGCGTCGACATCCAATCCCGATGGACAGCTTTCGTCCGAAGAACATTCTTCCAAATGGCGTATTATCATTTCGTCTTCCATCACGAATACAATATAATAATAATAATAATAATAGTTCTCCTTGATAAACCTGCGCGAACTATGTATGTTATCTTGTTTTCAGCCCCTGCTGAAACGAACATAGTCGCAAAGGAGACTGAGAAGCGGACAAAATATCAAGATCTTCTGTTTGAGCTCAAAAAGCAGTACCCAGAGTATACTGTTAAATTAATTGTCCTTATAATTGGTGTTTTTTGGAGGGGCAAAACCGTCACTGTTAGCAAATATGAAAACTATTCCGGCATGTCAGCGTATTGCTGAGTCACTAATTTGCCGTATGCAAAAGGCCGTGCTTATTGGGTCGCTCCGTGTACTCCGTGCGCACGACCCAAACTCACTGTAATCGCCCATTTCATGGTTTGAGACGCGGTTATATTTACAACTTGCTCCACAAGTATCCCTAGTATGACGGTGACGAACCCGAAGTTTGGGTGCTTGTGGATGCAAAATTTTTTAAGGAATATATCCTTCACAATAATAATAATGCGTTTAACGTCCGTTTCTCGATTTTATGCCATAACAGACGCCATTTGCACCATTACTATTTTCCATCTACCACACTTCCCGTTATTTTTCTACATTCTACTTCAACTTATGTAATAGCAATGGGCGAATGAAGGAATTACAGGAAATTAGGATAAGGCAGGTAATTTTTTAACTAGGAGTTTGATAGGTAATCGGCTATGGCCTCAAATAAGGAACCATCTCGATATTTATCTGGAATTAATTGAGGGAAACCATGGAAAACCTCAATCAAGACGGCCGGTACAGGAATTACCGTTTCTCGGCGAGAGGCAGTAGGAAAAAGTCCCAGCCACATCTGCCTCGCCGGGATTCGAACCCGGACCTCCCGAATGCGAGTCTAGTGCTGTCACCACTACTCTACCCAGCTCGGTTATCACGAATAAAATAAGAATAATCAAGTCTTATTTAATACGTACCCAAAAAAAAAATAAGAGAAAATATAAAAAATGACGTCAAAACAAAACCCTGGTTGATTCACGCCGGGTTAACATAATAATGATAGTCTTGAAATACTAACATTTTGCAATCGAAACAATGAGAGAGAAAGCAATAAAATGCATTCTCACAATCGACGGAAAATTCCCTAAATTTCGAACTTTCAGCGCTTTTCAAATTGTTGTACCTTTCACATTTTGTTACTCCGGACTTCGCAGGTCTAAGCCTGAATTCTCCTGTGAGCATCCTCAATTCGACTCTTTTAACAAGGAGGATGTAAACGGGATACAAAACGCGAACATACGTAAGACGCGATTCCAGTATCTGCTGTGTGTCTCATCTGCTTCGCTCCACTCTCCGTTATAATGGCTTTGCAAAGTAATTTACAGACATTGTCTTCTATATACGCCATACCAAACACACACACAACACGAAACACACACACATATACCTATCAAAATCCTCATACCATACTCCTTGACGTGCTCCGGCACTTTTGCCTCTCACACCTACGTGGGTGTCTCCCTCATGACATTACTTCGTTACTCTGCACATTTATTATGTAGGCACAAGGAGTATTATAACAGTATGACAGTTACAGACATTTTAAATACAGAACAATTGGGAAGAAACTATTGTTTGTGTTACATTAGTTTTGGTAACCAAGAACGGCAGATATTTCATTCCAGAAAGAGAAAGCATTGTTGTAAACATTCATTGTTACATTGCTAAATTAGAAAAATTTATTTTTATTCCACTGTCACCGTCGGGGTTCAAACCCGAATCTTTCCACTTTCGCGGCGGAATGAGTTAATCAGTTACTCTACGGTGCGATATCTTAACAGTTAATTCTTCATAATAAAGCAAATGTAACATTAAATTTACTACATGCGATTTAATGTTACATTTGCTTTATTATGCAGAATTAACTGTTAAGATATCGCACCGTAGAGTAACTGATTAATTCATTCCGCCGCGAAAGTGGAAAGATTCGGGTTTGAACCCCGACGGTGACAGTGGAATAAAAATATTTTTTTCTAATTTAGCAATGTAACAATGAATGTTTACAACAATTATATAGCTCGTTCTGAAGCATTACAGAATTAGATATTCTTATAAAGAGAAAGCATTTCAAAACGCTCGATAACTGAGCCCATCAGCGTCTATTAATTATTTCAATAGAACCTAAGCATATTAAAAGAAACAACAGTAAGACTTTGTTTTGCGTTTAGGAGGCATTTCGATACGACAAATCACTTTTATTTGAATTTCCGCACTATTTTACCAACGTTTTTAGTTATCGTTATTAAACTTTTATTAAGGAAATCTGTATAGCAAGTTCTTTGGGTTCTTCATTTTCAGAATCACAACTTTCAACTTATATACGAATACCTTGTTCTGCCTGTTCTTGAAGGTCATCATTGCTCTTTAAGATTTCACCAGAACCCTGTAGAGGCTTCTCAATACCCAGCTCAAACATTTACTATGTAGCTTAAATTTTGAGTGTTTTAGATTTTGAGCAGATCCCGATATATCGAATCAGCGTTAATCGAAGAAGTGCTAAATGAAGTCTTACTGTATGTATTTAAAATAGGCATAAGACATTTTTCCTTCCACTTAACCGATTGAAATATTTTCTTTAAACGTATAGAATTTCGAACCCAACGTTTTTTTGCCACTTTTTAATGTTGAATCCAATTATGAGCTTCGTCTCTTAGTAACTAAAAATAGTGGGTTAGCTAGCATGTATAATGACAAATATTTAAAAAACGAGAGTCATCGATTCATAATATCATTACCCACGAGATGTAAATAGTATTAAAAAGTTATCAATGTCTTTGGAACCACAAACTCGACGAAGACAAAGACAGAACTATACAGACAAATTCCATAAAATCTCTGATTAATGATTTTAACTTAAACTTTGCTTCTTTTTTGTCAATTCTTCGATTAAACGATCACAAATCAAACGAATTCCAAGGCGCACAACTTCATTCGACGACATCTTCGAGGAAAAGATTTTATGTCATTCTGTCTGTGCCGTGTGAACCCGAAATGAAACAAAAATGAACATTCAGTCAAGTGAACATTCATTCTGATATCACCTTTACTTTCACGGCCGATATACAGGCATAAAAAGTAGCCATGCGCAGAAAATATATTAAATCAAAGAAGGAGACAAATAATGTAGCCAGTTCTTGTTACACCGTTGACAACCAAAGCCCAAGGATGGTAGCGTTTTTTTTTTGACTGCCATTGGAATGTAAGTAAACTCCCAAGTGTTGTGCGTTCGCTACGCCCAAAAAAGAACGTCACAGAGGACGGGGAGTCAATCAGCATGTAACAACAAGAATGGTGCGAAACCATAGACTACGTACATTCTCTCGACAGGCATACTTTCTCTGATCACATTATATTTATTTGTATGTATAGAAAACTTTTCTACATGTTCTGGAACACTTCTTTCGCTCCAACTGAACAGGATGATAAGCTGATAAGAGTGTTGCTATCAGCTCCGGAGTAACACATCCGTGCAGAGGGTAATGCGAGTTCCTCTGCCGCCTGCCAGGACGTCTTAGCGAACACGTTGATGTATGTCTTAGATCGTAGGTACCTTTGGGAATTAAATTTAATTCGCTTTTGATGGAGTGCCTCCAACCACCGCATGCCACCATGTGCAAGCAACGTACATCGCGCGTATTACAACTATCTCCTTCTCTCACCAATGTCTTTCATCCTGTTCCCCAACACCCAATACAGGGTCTGAACAACAGGGATGTTGACTATTTTTGGGAAAGTGTTTTAAATCGGGCATAAGTCTACACTAATATTATAAAGAGGAAAGATTTGTATTTTTGTATATTTGCAATGAATAAACTCAAAAACTACTGTGCCGATTTAAAAATTCTGTCACCATTAGAAAGCTACATTCATCCTGAGTAACATAGGCTATATTTAGTGCTAGAAAATATTAGGGATCCTTACTGAAACTTTAGTAACGTAACCCAAGGTGTAAAAAAATGCCATAAAACATCTTTCGTCGCATGCGCTGCGGAAACTATTGATGATAGAACAAAAGTATGTTCTACAATATTAAAGAACATATCAATAACTACAAAAAACTTCACGGTACTATATGTCCAACTATTATCGTTATGTCACAATAACCACTTTTTACATTTTAATAATCTATATAGATAAAAGACGATGTATATATGTAATCTGTGGACTCCAAACGGGTAGACCATTTTTGATGAAATTTTCAGACAATCTTTAGATTAGCCCAGCGGATGGTCTTCTGAAGTAGCGATCGGATCAACAGAATTTTTTTAAATTTCTTTTTGGGAAATAAGATTTTTCTTCGATTTTTGAACATTCACAAATAAAAGCGATTGAATTCGCGCAAATTCAATACACGTTGAGAATGATAATGATTCTCATCTTTTATATCCTATATATTACATTTACACCCGGGCCGAAGCCGGGACTGGGCCGCTAGTATCTAATATAACCACAAATATTTATTATATTTTTTTTTAATTCGGCTCAAGCTTTAAAAATCATGTATTTTTAAATTCCGTTCCAAATTTCGCTCCCAAACGTCAATACTTGTCACGTGACTGCCGTGACGTCGTAGGCTTATAAACGCTGCTAAATTGATGAGGCGATAGGTTTTTTCATAATTGTTGTCATAGAAATTTTCGAATAAATTATACACTCTAAATATTAACCAATGGAGCCTTTTGATAGCATTAACAGCGTCCCTCTCTATGACTGCGTCTGATGATGTTGATGAGTCAGTGACGTCATGCACTCTGATTGGTGTTCGTTGTCACGTGATTTGATTACGTTATTATTAAATATTAATTAAATTCCTTAAAAATAAGAAAAATATTGTGTTTTTATAGTAGGTATTTGTATTATAAAAACTACCATTCATTTTTTAATATAATTTTTTATCAAAATGGTTCGAAGGTGAAATTGTGCAGAAAAAGTATTCTTTGCGCGCCTTACGAAGAAATATGTATGTTTAGTAAGATTATTGTCAAACCAGATTTTGTGACAATGCTTAAGAGTTTGTACAGCCCTGGGGTTCGCATATACGTAGGTAATGTGTTTTGCTCAACGGAACATCTTCTTACACTTATTTGCAGCTGGAGGAATATACATGCCTGTATCAAAAGACGGACAGACAGACAAGCAAGCTGGGGAGTTCAGCTATCTGCAAGCAAAGAATATATAGTATGTATGTTAGCTACGCTTCAGTGAATATGGATAGAAGCTTTTTAGAATAACTGCCTTAACACCAGTTATTGTAGGTTATAATAATTAATAAAAACGATTTTAAATTACAAAAACAGAATGCTTCTAAAATTAATCATATATTTTTCCTTCGTTTTACAATATTATCTTTTCATATATGAATTGGTACCACGCCTAAATAAATCTGACTCTTGGTGACTGTAAAAGTCACCTATTCTACTGAAATTTAATTTATAAAAGTATTGGTTTGTTTATGTAAACTTTTATTTGAAGGAAAGGTAATTGTAAAACGAAGCGAAAGTAATTTTATCCTTTTTGGAAGTATTCTGATTCCTTTTTTGAAGTCGATATTTTTTTTATAAATTTACTAGCTGCTATCTGAAGCTCCGCATGGAATTGAAATGAAACAATGTTTTAAAACCCGCTCGGTAACGACAGCAGTAGTAGAGCCTTCGGCTCCACCGTAGTACAGTTTTGCCTCGCGGCAGTGACAGCAATAGTAGAGCAAACAAACATTAAGTTAATAAAAATAAGACTTTTTATTGGGTCGGAAACCTTCGCAGGCGCGCGCAACAACTCACCAAATTTCATCGTAACCGGTTGAATGGTAAAGGAACGCATAGGCAACGAACAAACATTAATTTTTATATGTAAGGATTTTTTAATGTGCTTGTATTTTATTTTTTTCTGGGTCGAATGATAATTATAAATTCTTGATTCCATAAGTAAATCGGACTTAAACTCACCTAAATTATGTGTAATAAGTAAATTTTGTGTCGCTTAAACCGTCTTATTTTTGGAAACTCAATGTGAAAATAAATTTGATTAAATTTACGCTGATAAAAATACATCAAAATATATTTGAAATCACTGATCAGCTTACAAGTTTGCTGTTACAGATGAAATAAAGAAGAAATATTAAAAATGAAAAGCTTCTAAAAAATCGAACATTTATATAATCCTTTTTATAGTCAAAACAGTTATTTATAACTACTAATTACATTAATTAATTAGTGCTATATTTACTATATGTTCTATTTTCACAATTGCCGTTGTATAATTAATTATTATGAAATATAATAGCATTATGTGAAATATAATATACTCTCCTAAATGTTTAAACTGAATACAACTATACAATGCATCGTTGGTGGCCATGCTCTGCTAGAAAAATAGTGCGTGGTATTGAGGTGTATTCTATACAGGTACCAGCGTTGCCAGACGTCCCGATTTTGGCGGGACGTCCCGATTTTTAAATCAAAATTAAATGTCCCGCGCGGGACAGGCTCAGTCCCGCTTTTCGGGGATAACTCGGCTGTGCGTAAATAATTATATTCTTATTGTAAGTTGCAATTTGTAACACTCACTCCTCAGACTATTGTTTGAAACGCCATATTTTTCTAATGAATAAATTTTTTTTTATTTTGATTTCTGTTTTTTTTTATTTTTTTTTATTCAGAAGACGAATAAGACTCAACTATTTAACGATAGGGTAAATCTGATTTAAAATATCATATTTTTATTAAAATACATTTTCTATGGCTATTTTTGCTATCTATTGTCACGTAAACGTAATTTGAACTCAAATAAAAAGATAAATATTTAAAAACTTCTGATTATATACGTTTTTTTAATATGTCCTGCTTTCGACGAAAGAATTCCGCTTTTTTCAGTCAAAAAGTTCCAAAATCCCGACTTGGCAAAAAAAAGTCTGGCAACACTGACAGGTACATTAATATGTATATAAAGTGATCAGAAATACATACAAAAAAATCCACAAATAGGCTTAAATAATCACTATTCGAAAATAATATAGAAATCAGCAGGTTCATTTTCGAGAGAAAAAAAAAACGATCAAGTGCGAGCCGATCTCGTGTAGAGAAGGTTCCGTACATTCAGTTTTTCGTGAGAACTTTAAGACTTACGTTTTTCTGTAAGCTGAGTGAGGCCCTATATTCCCTATTTTCTCAAAATTTTAGGTTCAGTAATTTCGGCGCTAAGGGGAGTCGTCTCGATTTTCGTATATTTTCTTTAATGCCTTTTAAGCTATGAATTTTGAAATTATAAAAAATATATATTTGCATTTCCCATAACAAGCCCATTTATTTGATATGTCACATCTTGCAATTGATTTTTTTTCTAATTTTCTAATTTGACTCCTAAAATTAACCCCGAAAATCGAAATTCGTTCATGATTGGGTCATCTAACTTTATCTACTTATACATGTACCATTTTTATCATCCTGTAGATTCGGAGAAAATAATCTGTGATAAATAAACACGAGAGGGATCCTATAAGGGTTCCGTTTTTTCATCGGATGTACGGAACCCTTAAAAATTTTAAAAGTTTAATTAGAGAAATTGTACCCACCACTGGAGAAATAATTTGATAATACGGATTATGTAACTGCTATAAAATTTGAATAAAATGCACAATTTTATAATCAGTTATTACCGATTTCTCTACCGTGATGGTCATAAAACTGTGTGGCATATTTTACGACGAAGGAAAAAACAGACATGGTTTTGTTATACGATGGAAATTCAATAAAAGCACGCAGACGATATGCTAACTTCTCGGGTATCATGTTACTGAAGCACGCACTTTTAATAAAACTGTGCAATATTTGTAAAATAGATGGTTTATTTTGTGTAAGTGTATTTCATGGTGTATTACTCATCATTTAAGTTTGCGTTAGTTTTGAAAGATTGTACGGAAAGATAAAAATACATTATATTACAAGTCAAATTGCTGAGTTTGGAAAAGGTTTACATATTTTGATAATAAAGCAACGAAGACAATAACTAATTTCAGCATATCATTTTCTTTTTAATACACTTATTACCGATTATCTGTCGCTTGCACAAAAATTATCAGTAATATTATATCGCATTAGCTATGTTCTATGAATATTAAAAAGAAAAAATAAGAATATATCCGTTGGAAAAAGGCACAATTATCTAAGACTAAGTCCTTGAAAAAATACGTACATAAAATCTTACTGTATAAAATAAAAATAATTAATTTGTGATAGGTATAAGGTAATAGTTATAATATACAGTAAATAAAATGAACCAAATTTTGTATGAAAATATTTTGTAGTAAAAACCTATTATTTACATAATTGACAACAATTATTTTTTACTAAGTAAATAATGATGGGATTAAACAAATACTAACAAGGATATATTTGATACTAAATTATAAATGATAATTTAACAATTTATATGTGTCACAAAGCTTTTTTATTTGTTTGAAACACAATAAATATATTACGACTACAAATTATACAGGATTTTAATTTTGAAATAAAAATTAATAAACAATATTATTTGGTCAGATAATATTATCACTGACATAATTACTCTTGAAAAATTAGTTGTTATAACGTCGCGAGAAATCAATTCATCGGCCAATGAAATAGAATCAAACTTAGTGATCATATAATACACAAAAAATTAATTTACTATCACAGCACAACTAAAACTAGTCACTTTCTTTTATTAATATTGAATAGACGTTCATAAAATGTGATGGGATTTTTTAAAATTAAAACTTTTAAATATAACATTATTAATAATAAAAACATTACGAATTTAAAATAAACATTGTAAATTATTATTATTTATATCCATTATTATCTTGACAAATTATAATTGCATTATT
The DNA here is from genome assembly GCA_034508555.1 of Venustoraphidia nigricollis. NCBI lineage: Eukaryota > Metazoa > Arthropoda > Insecta > Raphidioptera > Raphidiidae > Venustoraphidia > Venustoraphidia nigricollis. The sequence goes on from JAVRKA010000006.1 coordinate 8,694,866, forward strand.
TAATAACATCACACACTGTTATTTCAGACTATTTGTCACCTTAGTTTATTACACCACGTAATATATTTTATTGATTGATATTTTTTTTACTCATTATTCGAATAATTTTCATACATCTTCAACTAAAATAATAAATAAATGTGATACTTTAAATTTGCAAACCATATCGTATTTTTAATTGTATATATTTTTTTTTAATTTGGCTTTTTATTCAGTTAATTTTTTTACTAAATGTTTTTTTAAAAATTCATTCATTTCAAAATAGTTGTGTTTCTTTTAAAATTCGCTTATTTCGTAATATTTTTATATAAATATCAGTGTTTATTACCTTAACGTTTTAACTATTTTCATGCACAACAATCATTTTGAATTATTAAAAATATTTTTTTTTAACTAACCTCGCTATTTAATTAATTTTCTTCCTAAATATTCAATTAAAATTTATGAGTTGTGATAAATAAATAGCTGTTTATTATCTTAAAATCTCGAAAGATTTTTACACCACACAATACCATTTTACATTTATTAAAAATATATTTTTTTAATTTAACTTATTATTCGCTTCATGTTCATGCTAAATATTAAATTAAAATTTATTCGCGTTGTTGTATTTTTATATTAATACAAATTGTGTTTCTTATTTGAAAAGTGTCGGCCATTTTCGTCGCGCGATGACGGCGACATCAGCCATGATTTCGGCCGAAAGGAGCCATGAACGTAGGGGCGTTCCACCCGCCGTTAAAGCGACGCTCTCGTATGCCAACCGACGGCAAGCGACGCTGTAACCGTACGTATAGCAAACACGCGTTAAGGCTTGAACACCCCAACTTCCGCGAACAATATGACGGAATCAACGCGACCCTTCAATAATGGCGACGTACCAATCTGACGGTGAGTTTTATTTTTTATATTTTAATTTCTACATTTAATTGTTTGTAATAAAATCAAACGTCTAATGACAGACAAATTGAAAATTTAATTGTGCACGGCGTTTCAGTTCGGATTTGAATCTTCGTCGGGTTCTTAAAGAAAAAATATATATGATATTATGTTCACATATGTCATAATAAATATTTTTAGTGTATTTGCCATATGGCAACATACACTATTGGCGTCGGTCGGATGGCGGGACCTAGGTGTCGGACCAAAATTTCTCGACGTTTCATAACCTTCTAAACACTTTGGCACCATTTTTAAAAATGTTTATATATATATGTATATATATATATATATATGTGTACGCGCAATAACTTTCGAAAGAGTTAATTGATTTTAACGAGATTTGGCCCACGTGTTGAAATCCATCACCGCAAGAAGCCTATTTAAAATGGGCGTAATCGGGCCATTTTAAGGGTAGTTTTTAGGGGTGAAAAATGTTTTTGGGCCCCAAAATACCGAAAAAATTCTCAGAATCGTTTCAAAATTGACATTTAACCCGTTAGTAGTAATTAAAAAGTGCCCCTAAAATTTTAATAAAATCGGCTCAACAGGACCGGACTTACAAATTTTTTGAAAACACTAATTTGCAGATAGTGACTTATTTATTGAAGGGTGTATTTAATTCGGTGTAGACGTTAGATTGATAATAATATTACAATTAAGAAAAAAAAATGTTATTTTAAGGGGTGTATTAAGGGGTTAAATTTTTTATTTTGCCCAAAAACAAACTTAATTTCACATAATAAAAGTATCAAACCACACGGCCCTATACAAGCAAATACACTATATTGTCGGCAGGGTTTTGGCACTGCGACCCGGGTTTTTTTTCTTTAAGAACATGAAGAAAATTCAAATCCGAACTGAAACGTCGATCACAATGAAATTTTTAACTGTCTGTCAGTCGTCGTTTTTAATTTAAAATTATTTAATTTAAATAAATACAGACGTTAACAAAGTACAATTTCTTTGTTCGTTATGAAAAGTGCTAGGAATGAAAAATCAAAGTGGACTAATTATTATAATTTTAGAAGTTTGCCATGTTAAAGCGTTTTTTCAGTAACGTAAATCTGTGTCAATAGATCAGTATATACGAATAAAATTATCAATTTCCTAGGAAGAATGTTAAGAACACTGGTTAGAAGCTATGAAAACAGATAATTTAGTCACTTCTTAACAACAAACATTTTATTTTAAGATATACATTTCGAAAGCAGCTCTCTCATCTTCAGTAAAAATTAATCTTTTTTTTTTAAATGGAGCTAGGATGTCTTGAAATTATAACACACGGGAGGAAGCATTTCCCAGTATCAAATATTACCAAATCCTTTTGTTTTAATTGTATAATATTTGGATTGCATATAATAAGCGTTTGCGAAGTTTTAATAATAAATTTTTCATTGAATTTTAGAACATAACCCTAATAAATATTATACCTAAAATCGAAATTACAATATTTAAAAAATATCACGAACTAGATGAATAAAACTCTGAATTATTTTTGATCCGCAACTATTTCTTCAGCAAATACTAATCTTTAGGTTTTGCTGAAGCATAACTTTTGAAATATGCATTGTGCATCTATTAATAAGATATTGTGTTAGGAAGAAATGACTAAATTGTTGTTTTTTATAATTTTATAGGCATTCGAAATTTTTTTACTAAATAAGAAACTATAGTATATCAAATTTATAAATCAAGCACCTTATTTATAACTATTTCCGAGAAAGGCACACATTGAAATTTCCAAAAAAGTTATTTATTTATCAGGTAGATCGGCATTGCCATTACGAATTAAATTCAGATTCCATCTTTCTGCTGAGTTCAGTTCAGCAGGCCGTACTGTTTATGAAAAGCCATGTTTACCAGGCGATATCTTGGTCTGATATTATTTAAAACAATTTTGTTATTAACAATAAGAAAAAAAATCAAATAAACAATTTCTTTCTTTATATTTTTTGACCGATTTTTAACAAGAAATATTCAACAATTTTTTCATCATTTTTAAAGTTATTTTTTTAAAATTGACTAAAAGCGCTTTTTCCCTTTTTCTGACGCTCTAAAAACGTAATAAAGAAATGTTTTTTACATCATTTTTATATCTTCAGATTTTGCATTTTAACTTTAAAAAAAATTACGACTTTTAATTTTTTTATATACGTAAGGATGTAAAAGTTATTTGTTTATAGCCCGCGCTGTTTTAAGTTAACAGTAAATTAATGATCATGATACGTAAACAAAAGAAAAGCAATAACTTTTACATATATAAAAATTAATAATCGACTTTTTTTTAAAACTAAAATGCAAAGTTTGAAGATATAAAAAAAAATTTATTCTAAAAAAAATACACAGTTCTTTATTATACTTTTAGAACACCAACAAATGGAAAATTGGCGTTTTTAATTTTCAAAAAGTCATAATTTTAAAAATATCAACTTTACGAAAAAATGTTATAAACATTTCTTGTTGAAAAAATATAAAAATAATTTTTTTGATTTTTTTTTCTTTCTGTTACAAAAAACATGTTTTAAACAACATCAGACCAGGTTACTGCCTGGTAACATGATTTTTCATAATCAGTAAGGTCTCCTGAACTGATTTCAGTAAAAGAATAGAATCCGAAATTAATTCGGAACGACGCCTGGTCTAAATTAAATGTTTAGTTTTATCTATTATTTTATAATTTTAACTTTCTAATAACACTTTTTAAATCAACTAAAATTCGTTTCAACACCGATGTAACAAGTACAGTTATAATTCATATTCGAAATATTATTTAGTATCGATATATTTTTTCAACACAGCACTCAAGAAAATCATGATTACGACTAACGTGTTAAGAAATAAAATTTAAAATATAAGTTTCTGAAACTTGAAATACTACATCAAAACTGTAACAAAGCCCAAAAATCTAACTGGTTTGTAAACAATATTCAACATCAAAAACTAACAAGAAACCAGAATTTGTTACAATAAAAATATCTATTGTATTTAAATCGTAGAAATATTCACTACGTCACCCTTCCCACGATCTTATAAAAAGGGATACAAAATTATCGAATTGTTAGAAATAAAATACACTGGGTACAAATTTTACCTAAACAAGAAAATCGAAACTGGTATTGTTAAACAGGTTTTAAAAATATAATTATGTATATCTAATCTACTCTACAGCTTTTCTATGAGAAAATTTACTTGTTTTTTTACTCGAAAAATGCATGTGGGGTTGTATTATTTAGTGGTCAATAGTTCAGCGTGGACACTGGTCAAGACTAAACAGAGACAGGACTAACCAAAGCGAGAGCAAATATTGTGGGTTGAGATGTTTTAGCCCTTATATTTTATAGGGGTTCTTGTACAGGTGCATTTAACGCAATTCCATAAACTTTTAAATGACAATTTCTTTGCTATAGATGTTTCATTTTAAAACGCGTATCAAGAATAAATGAAGCGTTACGTATTTAAAATATATTTATATGTTTAACAATTTTCTCAAAACGCTTTTTTAAATTTACTACTTTTATAAGAGAAACGGCTACAGAAAACCACGCTTAACTCTTTAATGATCAACACTTCGACATGTATTGTCTCTTTTCGTCTAAAAATCAATCGAACTTTTTGTCCGGACTAATCTCCGAAACAGCTGAACGGATTTTGACGAGACTTTCATTTACAGGTAGAGGACTTTTCAAAGATAAATTTAGACTACTTTTTATCCTGGAGATACTTAGGATTACTGTGTTAAAATTGAAAAAAATGTAAAAATATGTTTGTCAAGCTAATCTTCGAAACGATTTAGTCAGCCGATTGTAGTGGCACTTCACAGACAGGTACATTTTATCCCGAAAATAAGCCTTAAGGAAATGAAGGAGGAACATTTATAAAGGATACGCTGTATTTCTAAAATTGCTTAGACTAGAAACGTGAGGTTCGAAAAAAAACACTTTTTAGAAAATAAATAAATATACATATTTAACTGTCTTTTGAGCACATCTACCCGAACGGATACAATCTATACTACGTGGACGAAGTCGCGGGTAAACCGCTAGTAATAATAAAATAATAATATTAATAACTAATAGAAAACAATATCACGGGTAATTGGAATAATGAATATATCTGGAATTGAACTTTAAAGATGAATTAATAACTAATATTCCCATTATAGTGATTTTGCTAAGTGCATTTTTTTTGGAGAACAGTAAAAATGAAAGACAAAGAAAATTGCAATAGTATATTACACCGTAATGGTAGAAAGTTGAAATTCCTGCACTGCGCATAATATGATGTCCGAGGCAAAGCGAGACCGGGCTGCTAGTATGAAATATACTAAATTTTCATTGCAAATTGAACTTACTCTTCGTATCAATCAAAAACTAGTGTGAGTAGTTTGTTCTGCTAAGACAACAATAGTTTTTTGTAAGGTTACACTTGTCTACTTTAAATAATAATATACAACCTGTCTCACCTTTTGGACAATACATAAAAAAGTATACCACTGTCACCCTTGGACAGGTTTTAAAAAGGTACGTGTGTATAAAATTACATATTGAAATCATCTGCTTTTAACTTTTTAAAACTCGCTCAGCAAGTATACTTTCTCATAACACATACGCGTGAAAAGGTACAAATGTCCAGAACTGACCATTGGTCAAGCGATAGACAAGTCTGATCGAAATCAGGACTATTGTATTTAAATTTTTCGCCGGCTATCTTTTGATTCTTAAAATTATTATTTGGGTCGAAAGTTCGTGAGAAAGGATATATACTAGAATTACCTTATAATATATCGAAGTTGCCTGAGGAGGAAAAATATACAGAGCTGCTTCATAAAAATTCTAGTTTTTCTAGTTATGATAATATTTTATTCAAAAGAAATTCTGTTACGAATTTAGTTTAGTTTGTTGTTACAAAGAGTATAATTGAACTAAGTATCTATCAGCTTAGTTAAATTTTAGTTTTTAAAAGTAGTTTACTTAAACTTTTGCGTTTAGGAATTACCTTTTAAACGTGACTTTTTATTAAAAAAAACATTAATATCCGAATTTTACTTACTAAATAATTCATCCATAGTGGTATTATTCAGGTCTATGTAAAATATAAATTAAATAATCAGTTGTAATGTAATGAAGGTGTAATCAACATTAAAACAAATTTTGGTCTGATTAAACTGATTATTTAATTTACTAAATAATGTGATATATTCATTTTATTTGTTAGCTTCATTAATTTTAATTTAGAAACATGATTAATGTTATTATTCATTTTATTGTGATAGTAAATAGTGGAAACATCTAAAAACTACCAGTGATTTCAGTGTATGATAAGAAAACGATTCTGACAATTTCGTATTAAAATAAAAATATAAATTTTAATATTTTCACCATTGTTTATTACTAAAAAACGCGCTAATTAAATTATAATTCTATTTCTAATAATATACAGGTGTCAACACCAAACTTAAAAAATGAAACTAATTCTAGCTGCTGGTAGCAATATTTTTCTAGAATATTACCTAGCTTGCCTATTTTAAATTTTTTTTCTCAAACGTCAATTGTGTAAAAAAATCTACGTGAGAATTAATCAAGATAACTACGCTAGTGGTGTAAAATTTGATTTAATGATGGGTAATGTTAACTTCACAATATACCCTCACTATTAAATCTATCGACAATGATTAAGTCTGGATTAGCTTACAGAAATTCTGAACACGATTTCTTACTACTAAAGGATGATTCCAAAAGTAGGCATTTTGGAATTCCCCATTTACTTTTTTTATTTGTAGTTTTACATATACCTTACGATGAGATAATAATAACAAAATGCTCATAAGAAAGATTTCGAGATACGAAGGATTAAAGTGATCAAAATTGCTACACACAGCCCAGTTAATGTGTCTTATTAATACAATGTATGATATATATAAAAATAAAATGGTTTCATTTTGCCACAGTCAGACTAAATCCGTCATTTTGAATTTCGTGGTTTGATCAGACATTTAATAAGTGTAGTTGTGTCTTCAAAGTATAGTTATGATTTTCACTTACTAGGTTACGTGAAACAATTTTGAACCCTTTCTTAAAGTCAAATCGAATTTCTTTGGTGATGAATGTCTCCTTATACACTATTATTTCAACCACATAATTAATCAAAGATTTGAGTACCTCCAAACGGTGTCGGTTGCTAAACTATAAAAAATACAATTAAAATAATTATGTGAGATTTGTTACTCTTGGTTATTTCGCTGGCAAACCAAAATCTCGTCGGACGAAGCTGGGCCGAAAAAATACGTGCCGTTATAATATAGGTACCAGAACTTAACTGTACTCGTCGTTCAGATACTTTATCTTGTCGTGAAATATAATTAATACAAGACAGATCAAAGACACAAGTAGTCGTAAATTTCTAATAATCTAATTGAAAATACACAACGCCTATTGCTATGTATAATAATACACCTACACAATAAACATAACATTATAAAGTAAGACAGAAGGGTGACTGACAAAGAGAGATTATCATAAATCTGTAATATTATATGCACACAACAGAAATAGAGAAAAGGCAATATTGCATATATATATATATATATATATATATATATATATATATATATATATATATATATATATATATATATATATATATATTCTCTCTCAAAACGTAACACACATAAACTTAGATCAGAGAACTGTCAAAACACACTAAAGCCCCTTTGATAGATCTCTATAAATTTCTTGTAATAATGTCTGTATTAGGCAAAGCTTGCTTTGACTACACACTGCTTCTGTGTGATATCCAAACTGTTGTTATTTTAAGATGTAAGAAATCTCCATATTATGGAGTTAATGGGATACTCAGTCGAGTCGATTTGGAAGGAAATACTCCCCGAGATTCTCCGTATCAAACCTATTTCTCAAGAAATCGCGCAGTCCATTTAATTTATATCCACGAAATATTTTTTAAAATTAGTTTAAATATTTTTTAAGTACCTGCTCGTTATGAAAGTTCTCTTTTGACTTAGTTCTCATAATATATTTATGGACAAGCTGGCCAACCCGACTTCTCCGGAATGCAAATCAAATTGAATCCACGAATTTGAATTCGTTCCTTTATATAATAATTTAAATATACTTACCAGACACTAATATAATAGTTGAAATATTTTATTTCGATTATAACTGAAATCGAATGAATCCGGGCGAAGCCAGGTCGAACAACTAATTATACAGAAATAGTCAATATTGTACTGCAGAATGAATATTATTTTTATCCAAAACTTAATTGAAATTCTTCTAGTTATTTAAAGCGTGAAAGCCAATAGACAACATTTCGTTTTTATCATATTAATAGAGATTTCATGACACCTTGCTATAAATATTATTATAAAGGAAAACAGAACGTTAATAGAACAGAATAATATCGAACTGTATTCAATTATGTCTAAGAATGCGTCAGTCGGAGAAAACAATAACATACATAATATGAAATATAATGGTAAACAATTTAGCAAATACAGCTGCCGAACAATTTGGTTCTGGTGCGGGCCCTTTTCTGTAATATACTTAGCTATATATTTTTTTAATATTGTGTAGCTTTTGATGTAAACAATTTCAGCAAGTAAATTGTCAAATAACTTTACAGCAGAGTAATTAAGGTAGTTGTCGTGGTTAAGGCACACCGTCAGAAAATTCTTAATTTTTGTATACTTATTAAGGACATGATAATACAATTACCCTGAAAATTAGAAGTCGATCAACCGTATATAATCCGAGATAAATTCAATTAAAAATTGGATAATTAACATTGATTGCATACGATCTCTGTAGTTCTGAACCAGTTTCTTATTTATAAAAAAAGAACTAACTGTCAGAAACTTTCCAAAAACTGACAGTCTTTCAATGCATTTGTTATGAGTTTAAAAAAAATAAGAAAACAATTTTGACCGTCTAATTATTTATAAATAACGGCTTAAAGTTCAACAATTTATAGAAAAGTATACATGCTGAATATGAATACTATATGGGTTACGTTTCCACGGGTACAGTCTTGCCTACAAATTATGGACCACTTAGCTACAAGCTAGTATAGTTTTGTAGCGCGTATAATCTATAACTTTTTGACAATATTGTACCACGACAACTACCTTAATACTTACTAATTTTCGCAAAGGAAATATCAGTGTAGTAGATATTGTAAGACAGGTCATTAGCATGATGAAGAATGGTTGAAAGGAATAAAAGAAAAACATCGACGTCATAGTATAAAGATATGTATAATGCATATTCCTTATACTGTGCGGGCGTCTTTGACCGCGAACAAGTCGTACCTAGCTAGTAATTAAGAGAATTTGACATGTAACGTAAAATAGTAACATTGAAAACCCCTGGAGTAAAAGATATAAAGCAACGTATAACTAAAATCATTACATTAGTGTTCGCTCGAGTGAACTCCTAGACAATTTTCCACGGCGTGCTCTAAAACTTAGTTAATAAATTTTCCTCTGTAACGGGCTAGTGTGCAAGAGAGAAGCTTTCCCAAACCGCGCATACATATACCAACGTCAAGAGAAAATCTATATTTCAGCCATCTTAGATTTTACCCCGGTACCTCAAACACAAATACAGAAAATAGGAAAATTCAATGCTCGAGACAAAGTTAAAACTAGCTCACTAACGTCTAGCTTAGAGTAAGACAAGGATGGCACGTACACAAAACTATATAAGCGTAACAAAAATAGAAACAGATACTCAAGGAAAATTGAAAGAGATAGCTGATAGTAACAAAACTTTTGTATGGGGTTGAGGGTGAGATTTATGCGACGGTGTGCGCGTTAGAGAAGGATAACATGATTTTCTCATAAGGAAAATTGAAAGAGACGGATAACACAAAACTCTTACGAGTGAGTACATCGAATAAGTGCACGTATGGGTTGGATAGAGACAAGTATATTTTCTCGCAAGGAAAAACGGAGATGCATTTACGCGTCACTATACGAACTAAACAAGGACGGATTTAAACACAAGTTATTTTACGTATACCTGTTAAATATGCATGACGTAGACTGAGATAGGAGATGTTTTAAACTAAGGAAATTAAATGAAGGCAAGCGGAAATTCGCGAGGCTTTACCCGCCGGCAGCCATCTTGGATTTTTCTCGAGCGGATATTACATCAAGGATGTTATAATGGTGGGATGGGTACGAACATGGCTGGTACTAGATGTGGGTTAAAACTGTCCGGGGAGGGAGATTTAACTTTAAAGATAGATTAATGTTTACTTAGACGTGCAGCAGCTTAAATTTCCAACCATTATACGTATATAGACATACCGACTGAACTGCGAAAAAACATCGGATCTTCCCGACCGCTAATCTAGTACATCTGACCTATTGATAACGCACGTTAATATAATTGATACTTATTAACTCAAGAGAAAGTTGAAGAAAAGACTGCACGGCATAAGATCGATTGAAAAGCAATAGTGATTATTTAAATTTATATTTTATCACAAACGTTTCGACACACTTCTTGTTATCTTGAAAGCTTCAATTGCCCAACTGCACTATTATTACCTTTTCCAAATTTAATTAAATCAAAGCAAATTTATTTTCTTTCGAGCGATTACAGAATTGAATCAATCTCGAAATTTTGACGGATTTAGACTTGCTATGGTATCTAGATACCAAAAAAGTGCAGACATTAGACTGACATCGAATCCAAACATCAGGTTTTTAGGGAACTTCTCAAAGATGTTTATCTAAAAATCGAAAGTTCCAACTCTCCCTAAAGCAGTTTCAATGATTTTCTTCATAATTTATGAATCGCTATATCATTAATGACCCTATTATATTCTGCTATTCATTTATTTCTGGAACTAAAAACCACGATTAACGCTGCTGAACGAGACAATCAGTTAATATAAATCAGAGCCGTCAGGCTTCGAGGTGAAACGCTCATTCGTCTAAACTCTGAGGAGTTGAGTTTAGCCGAGCAAGGGAGATTGAATCACGCTACTATTGATACGATAAAATATTGAAAACAACTCTGAATTAATCTGTCAAAAAGCGAAGACGCAGGGTTAACTAGAGACAACGCTATTGATTCATTAAAAAAATCCTAGTGTATTGCCCCTATGTTCTTTACTACCGCTCACACACTATATAATATATCACTTCGAATCGAATACTGTCGCCATAGAAGTTTTCACTTCAGTCATGCTGTCTTCACCACACGCCATTTTTTTAATGTAAAAACGGAAAATATTAAACGAGTGACGGCAACACTATAGGAACGCACTAAAAACATCGACATTATATAATCGACTGTCAAAAATAAATTTCAAATTCACGTACAACAGAAAATAAAATAATACAAATCGAAACGTAAGTTATCCCACCAAAGACAACAATATGAAAAAATGGTCAAGTTCGATACAAATGTAATAAGTGGGCTTACGGAAAGTTAGAAATGAGATCTATGAAGGGACCAAGTAATCATTTGCAAAATTAGAACACACGAGTTAATTATTTATACGTAATATAAAAACATGCCACGTGAAAATTTGGCACCTTCATAAATTCTTCAATTTTTTCCCAAACCCACTTGTTCTTTGTATCGAACTTGGTCCTGTTTTCACATTTATGTTTTTGGTGAGATGTCAATAAATATTATTTAGACACAATAATATAGTTATATACCATACTTCACTATATCACACATCATGTACTTGTAGTGTGGTACAGTGGTTAGCATGCAGGCTTCTTGACCGTATGTTCGAATGACCTAAGTTGTCGAGTATCTATAATCTACAATAAGTACAAAAAATATTCTAGGACCGTTTAGACACGAATAGTCTCGGACGACCGGATGATACACTCGAGTCGATGCTTCAAGCGCCGGTTAAACGCTTGTCAATTAATTATGATGATCTATCAGTCAGTTAGTGAATGTCCAAAATCGTTATTTTTGGATTCTCGTATCATGGAAACTATTCCACCTAGACGTCTCAAATTTGGAATGTTCTTCCTTTTTGATATTCTTAGCTCCTCTTGAACGTAATGAGTTCTCTAAAGCAATTTTAAAAAGTTGCATGATTGTATTATTTCTTAATTTTATTAATTTCAGATATTTTATTGTGTTTTGATGTGATTGCTAAACATGTATCTGTTACGCTGTATAGTTTAGGTGGAAGAACAGCTGTGCTGAACCTAATTATTAAATAAATTATTAATTACAAAAAAAAATATATTAAACTAGTATCGGAGATAGAGGAGGATCGAAAAGGAGTCGAAATGGTTCGTGCTCTGCGTGAACCTGGCCGGCACACTCCGTGCGCATTGATTATCCATAGACGCGACGCATGCTTTTTTTATCACAATGGCACACGAATTTCAAACACTTCGTATAATACATATCTATGTATGCCAGGATGTGCGCTTCGCATGAAGAACAGAAGGGAATGAGGGACGTTTTAAGCTTTCGCCGTGTGTGAGAGCGAGGAAGTAGAATATAACGCGTCTGTGTGTGTGTTTAATATAGACTAACCTAACCTGTAATATAATTTAACTTAGCCGTCTAGGATGACGAAGGAGCTGGGAGTTTGAGGCAGGTGGGGCACCTCCGCAGCCACTGCGTGTGTGAGAGGCTCACGTAGAGAAACTGAACGTATCAAGATTGTGTTTAATATCAGCATGAATCTACTCTTAAAGGGATATATAAAGGGACAACTGAATGTAGAGATACTCCGCGCATCGTCTCTATGTAAAGGTACTTCATTATTTTATAAGTACGTACTACTGCAATATGCAGTGATGGGGTCTGAAAATGACGTCTAATCTTAAAGCGTAGCTTTACTTTGTAACGCGTTTCTATATTATAATTAACTCGGCTAGAAAGGTACAGTTAAATTAACGCATGCAGATAGTTACGAGGCTTTTTGAACTACAGCTTCTTATGTTAGTTCAGATCGTTTGACGTTTATGTTAAATATTTATAGTTATGAAATAGAAAACAAATCACTATTGCTGAGTTGCAGAAAGCATTGTCACAAAATCTGATTTGACAAAGTGATCGCATAATTATAGTTTTTATACACGCAGAAGCAATCTAATGCCGCTGTCATGCAAAAAAAGTGATTTATCAACATTGAGAAAATCGCTTTTGAAGCTAAATTTTTATCAATATGCATGGAACAATGTTATTTCGAAGTAGAAATTGTTAAAGAAGAAGTTTATATCTTTCAAATTTTTGTTTTTATTATACGGTATTGTATAGACTTTTTTGTATAACTTTGAAAGAAATAAATTCTTCTATTCTATTTTATTTTAAAAATAAATACACACAGTATAAAAAATATAGTTTTAATTGATCGATTATTTTTGAGCAAGATTGATATAAAATTCTACAATGTTTTTCTTAAGAAATAAGTAAGATTATTGTCAAATCAGATATTTTGACAATGCAGCAATTATAACAGATACTATAATGTTCGTAGTTATCTTTTTATAACATTTATTCTCGATTTCTGATACGACTTTTAGCCTTGAATCTGAACGTAGAATTAAATGTAGATTTTTTTACTTTAAATTGTACATTATATATCGGGACGTCATAATGACGTCGAGCAATTTCATACGTACAAAAATTGAATATCGCTGTCGAATTTGAAGATATCGAAATAATTTTTTCAACATTTTTAAAGTTATCCTTGTTATCATGTGACACGGTTATATTAGTATTTTCCTCAAATGGAAACTTCCTAATTATACTAAAACTTCTGTTTTCTTATTCAGGCATTTAAGAGCAAAATTTGTTTATTTTAAAAATTTATTTTGTTTTCAAACACCATTTGTAATCACCTCATAAAAAAACTTTCTAATTATAAAAAAAGTTAACTTTCTCAATCAATTATTCATATTTTGTAAATATGATAAAAATAATGCAATTAAAAAAAGCTATAAATTCGATGAGTATAGGAACCGCTGGCGGAATATATCGAAAGAAAACGGCTTGTGTTTTAAATATATAGATTATATGTAGATACTACAACCAATGGCAGAGGAACGACTTTTTGAGGAGAGTTCTATAGATCCGTGATCACTTGTGAAAGCTTACATTATAAAGAGTACTAAACAATTTTTGGGGAACTTGACTATAACTCAGTCAGTCATGCAGGAATGCAGGAAGCTAAATGTCGTCAAGACTATTTACATCTTATTCTTATGAATAAAATATTCGAGTCAATAATTCACCATTAAATTTAGATAAACTTATGATAATAATTCTTATTGCATGTTTATTATTGTTTTTGTCGCAGAACTTATAAAACCCTCGCAGCATACTAATAATTATTATTAGTATTAAATGCAAATATATTTGCATTAAGTGCACGCCATTAGTAATAAATTTAGTTAGTAAGACCATATTCGAACTATCTCTTCCAGTTACACATTGTGTGTATTTTAACGTAGTCAACACCCCTTACCCAGGTTTTGCATCTTTGACCATCCACTACATAGACCTAGCATATGAGATTGATAGAGTACATTATAGACAGCAAATGACTTGAAGAAAAACTTTTGAGTAAAACTTCTTTAGAGAGAGTATCTCTATGACATTTAAGGGGAAATAACGCGTTACGTTTAAGGAGAAATATAAAGGAAACCTTAACAACGCAAAATTGGTTAAATGACATCTGTAACTAAAGAGATTTACTTCCCATGCCAGCTTATGTGGATAAGACTCACACACTGTTTCATTAAATCACTGAAAAAAAACTCTATCTAAATTAAATAATGTCGCTGTTTTTTTTGGTCTTGGAGTTAAAGTGGATTCACAATAAATATTTGAAGTAGATCAAGCATCTATTTTAACTTTCGAGCGGCTGATTTCATTTACATCAAAAATTATAACCGATTACTCCGTCCTCTACCACATTCTGACCTTCTGAAATCAGTGCGCAGAGAATATAGGCGGCCTGATTATATAGGAGTATAAAATATTTGCAGAGAAACGCGCGTGGCGGAAATGATGTGAGCAGGTATTAAAATAAAAAATTTTTGAATCTCGCTAAATACTTAATGCATGGAAATAAAGTAAACGCCATTGTGTTTATCATTTCTATTAGAAAACGCGACTATTGAAGGAACTAAAGACGTGAAAGGCACGAATATTGAAGTAACTTTTAAAATGAGATGGACACAAATATTTAGGCTAAGCAGGCAGCGACGCGAATTATCACACCTTTAGACAATGTATAAAATATCATTTAAATTAGGTGACACTAGTGCTATCTAGTGGCAAGTTTGTGCCGCCTAGTGATTCTGCTCGCGTGGAGAAACAGAACCGTTTTCCTAGATGATATTTTTACGCGTTACTATTTCATAGGTTAAGACCAGTGATGAGTCACAAAGTAATAACAGCGTGTAAATTTTATGTCGCTGAAATTAGTTGACGTTTGATTTTAAATTATTTCCCTGATTAGACTAGACGTAATAATAAATAATCAAAGAAATATTTGACATTGCTATGCTTTAATATGACAATTTTTAGATTATCTTCGCTCCTTCGTTGCAATAGACATACGTAGCTCCGGAGCTGTAGTGCCGCCCAGTGAAAATCGCATAAAATATCATCTGGTTTAAGACACAAATTATCTGAGTTGACGAGCATCTGTATAATCTTCTATCTATTCCATCTCAAATAACTACTCTAAGATGACTACTGCACGTAAACGAAAGCCTGCAAGTATAGTTACATAGCTGTTTGCCGTTGAATATAAAATATATGTAGACTAACTCACTAATTCATATTTATAGTTAGAAATATGGTTAGAGTTTCCTTTATATTTCCCGTTAGGGTGAAAATTTATTGAACAATAATGCTTAATTATACACAGATTTCAAACCAACTTTATGTACATAAATATTTAGTGCTTGCGTTCCTTCGCCGTTATGCCGTTTATTATGGAAATTAAGTCAAACATATTTTAAACTGCATTCGCCGCGTCAATTCAACAATATTCCAATGATTTATTAAATTTTTGAAACTTCCTTAAAAATTACAATTTTAATTCTATAATTCTATACGCAGGATAGAGTGACTTAGATTCATGCGACTGAACCTGTAAGAAACGCTACACTGCCATCCCTTTGCACAACTGAGGTAGAGTGGAATGCTGGGAAGGCAGCGCTGCAGCATTCGTTAAATAATGTAACTTTTGTTTATTAATATGTGTTTAACTACAGTCGCCGCGAAAATTAAGTAAAAGGCGTATTTTCAACCAGAACTTAGCTTCCTTGACTTTGAACTCTATAGTTTTGTTTTTATGAAAGATTAATAAAGAGATAAAAAATTCATTGCGATTTCATTTTAATACTGTTACAGTCTAACTCTAATATTAATTAAAATATTATCTATGTCCTAATTAAGTCTCTAATTGGAAATTATTGAACAGAAATGGCAAAAATGTTTTACTGCTACATCAAAGTTGAGAATTCTAGTGAAGGATATGGCTTGGACAATTTTCAACTATGTATAGTAAGCATTTGTTTGGGAAATAAGAGAAGTTTCCAGTATATGTTCAGCAAATTAACTAGAATCTAAATATTAACTTACGTCATGTTTGACGTACACATTAGAGGTGGAAGATATTGTCAGATCGCCAGAAGCCTACAGTAAGCCGTTAAGACACGTAAATTTATACTAGTATTACTTAAACAAAGAGGAAAAGTTCGTATCTATTTGTGTCTATTTCCGAGGGATAATCTCAAGAACAACTGAACCGATTAGAAGCATATTTGTACTACCATTTCTATAGTAAAAATATGAAAATCCAACGCAGCCTCCAAAATAAAGTAACCTTGCTCAAAATTGGACTGTCAAAAAATTAGAAAATTATATAAAAATCAGCTATTTATAAGGGGAACGTTCAAGAAATACAATATATCTCTCGTGTGCAATCATATTATGTCTCATGTGACTGTTTAGACTCGCTAACGCCCGTTTTTAACTTAATGTCATATTCGCCATTATGTATGTCATCACGCATTAGAAAAATAACCTACTATTTACTCTATATCCAGGCATGTAAAATAATTCTCATTATCCACTAGTGTGGTAAAGTAAAAGAAAACAGATCACGCTATACCAATTCCATAGTACCTAAATCTCTGAGCTAAGTTATCGGTGTAGAGAAATGGATATTGCAGATTATAAACGCTCGATAATTCAGGCTATTAGCGTCTTGAGATTCTGCATTCTGCGTGATGTTTTTTTATATACCTACCCTCGTTTGTCTATTACAAGCCCTCAATTACCAGGCCCTAATTTAAAATCGGTTGAAATATCAATAAAATATTAAATTTATGATGCAAAATAATACCAAAATGATAACATGAATTACTAAGCTTAGATAACCCTAGCAATCGGTAACCTCAATGATAAACATGCCAGACTTGGAAATATGAGAAACCGAAAAAATGTGCCTTAAACTTGATTGTAGATTATACACGCTCAATAACTGAAGTAATAAAATGTTTGTTTCATTTTGCTGACTTATTATTATTTAGCATAATTTTTGGTAGTTAAAAAATCTTAAAGCATTGAAAAAAATATATAAGGAAGCAATTTTATCGATAGTTAAAATAGCGTCAAAAACATAATATTATAAAATTTTCTCATTAAATATATCGTTTTGCTTGAAACTGGAACATTTCGATTGGCCGGTTGAATTATTTACCTCAAAATTTCAAAAAAAAATTTTACAAACCTACATATGTATGAGACGTCAAATTAACATATTAAAATTTATGATTAAACAATTCTTCTACGCTATAAAAACAGTTATTGGATAGAAAGTTGTTCAATGATTTTTTAAAAGTTTCCAGTTTCAGCATTTTGATTTCATAAAGCAATTTATTAATACAGTTTTAAAACAAGGTAAAAATATTTGACCACCAAAAAGTGCTGTCAACATAACGTAAGTCTATACAAAATATAAATTTTACTACTACTACGAGAATTCACAACCACTAACAATACGGTGTATCTGTGAGAGAATGTCGTTGTTCACCCCGTTTACAGTTGACTAACAAACGGGTTAAGAAAGAAATATACGGTCGGGTATATAGTACGCCACGGTTCTAAAAGGTTCTGAAGTTAGTCACAAACAGCGTCGCAAATGCATATTTTAGAGCCGTCCTGGTAGTTTTGTCGGAAAGAAAGACTCCCACCACCTCCCAGTTAGCGGCACAGAACTTACGCTCGTCGGCGATTGGCTATCGCTGGTTGTCATGTCACTTGTCGCTTTCCTGCTATAAAGTACAGTCCAGTACGCTATTGTTAGGTTGTTTCTTTGATTGTTAATTGATCAAGATGCCTAATACAGTTTTGCATAGACAAGTACGAAAAATAATTTTTTGGATGGCTTTATGCAAGGAATTAAACCTTTAGATTAAAGAAAAATTAAAAAAAATAATATAGCGCGAGTTTGTAGTTTTTCAACCGACTATACCTGCGCAAGCCTCCATTTGCAACTAGCTGCAGAACCTTTTAGAACCGAGGCGCGTATTATAAGACGTAATCATGATCAGAAATTGTCTCAACTAAGTGACCAATAATGTAAAATTTAATAATTAATTTGTTTTAAAGCGAACGTTTTAAACATCTTTGAATAATTTTATTATAAAATGAGGCTACCACCGCTTCGGAAAAAATAAGACACTGTTCCTGTTATGATTATTTCCACGACATATCGCATATTGTAATACATTTTTACTTTCTTAAAATTTGCTAAGCAATATTATATTAAATAATATGAAATATTTATGTATCAGCCATCCGCGAGAAATTTTCACACTGCGACTAAAAAAATTGAAAGAATTAGATAAACAAAAGTGGGATATAAAATATTTGTAAAAAAGACAAAAATAATACTGGGGTTGTCCGGGGTCAAAACTCTAATTTACTTTCAACGCAAATAGTCTTACCTACTCATTCGCCGAAATGCTTGGTTTACAGCTGTTATTCTAGTATAGTATTATACCTAGACGGCTCGAGAAACGCCGAAATTGCTAGACGCCTGTCAATTTTTTGCGGTTGTAAATTACTTACACCGTTTTTCTACTATATAACTACTATTTTTAGTGTTTACTGTTAAAGTACTAGATATGGGTAATATTGTACATAGCTTAGCATTTCACGTAAACCTGTTTTTGTGAGGTAACAAAATATGTCTAAAAGCTATGATTTTAATGACCCTCCAAATTGTTAATTTACGCTCAAAAAATATTTATATGCTTGCATGTGATCTCCCTTCAAAACTTTTTTTATAACTTAAATACGATTTTCATCTTTGAACCAAGATTTTGCATATTATGTGTAAATTTCAAGTCGATATCGTATTTCGTTAGAAATTCGAAGCATCTGACGATGTACAATCGAGTTCCGTTAGGCCCTAATAAAACCTAGTAGCGCATTAATTTTGACAAGGGGTTTAAATACTTGCCAATTTTAGATAACCTTTTCGAAATTATTTGGCGTCTCGATGGCTATGGTCTATGATAATTTGCATTCTGTCCAAAATGCGATTGTGAGGTCAAATTCAAAAAATGCAAATATTGTGCAGTTTGCATTAATTAAAAACAACATAAATAATAATTGGAATGTAACTGATAATGATTCATCAGTCAAATTGCGACTATGTAAATTTTTAAATTATTGTTTTGACTTTGTTAAAATTTTTATCTATATGTTTTTATTACGTCTTCGTAAACAATATTTGCAATTTGCATCCTTGTACTAATTTCGCATTAATTATGATTAAATTAAAACGTAGTAAGTATATGAAAATACAATCGAACCTCCTTATAATGAACTTTAACGGATTGCAAAATGTATCTGAAAACAGTGTTACGTTTCAACCATGAAATAAATATAAAGAATTAAATTGTATCATTTTTGATAAGCATTACCTACAAATACCACCTGCATACTTCATCTCAAATGCATCTTTCTCACCTAGGCGAGAGGGAAGGACTAAGAATGCTAGGAGATAATTATAGCAACATACACTCTGTAATGTATTTAAACTGAATAATATTAATTCTTTTTAAAATATTTCTTGTCAGATACGATGTTTCCAATTGAATGAATATAAATTTCTAAACACAAAAATAATTTCAAGTCACAAACACTATTGATTAACTGCCACACCGTTACATCATATAACTTGTGTGCATCAGACACTATAAAAGAAAATATTCAATCTATATATATCTAAGTTCTTCATCTTGTTATACTACACCTATTTAAAGTCAGTTTTTTGGGTTCCTGTACGCAAGAGTTGGAACCCAATTGTTTTAATTTCTCTGTCTGTCTGTCCGAATTCGTCTATCACTGCCGTCTAGCTCCAAAACTCTAAGCGCTACACTAATGAAATTGACATAATATAATGTAACTAAGATAAATTCTGAATTTTTACTAGACTTATATTAAGGGGGTATGCTTATGTGAACGCATAAATTTTACCTCTTTTTAGGGATTTTTTTTAGACGACTATAACATTCAATCATTTTAATTTTTTTATATGTTTTTGTTTGTATCTTAAACTGTATAAAAAAATTTTTTTTCTCTTATTTTACATTTTTTATATATATATTTTTTTTAAATTAAATTTGACACTAAAAAAAAGCAGGTCACTGGTCATGGTAATAGCGGCTGTTCATGTTGTCTGAAATAAAAAAATCGAATGGATCATTGTTCAGTAGGGATGTCGCTATCGTCCCTACTAAAATTAATCAATTTCATTAAAAAAAATAAATGGCGAACTGTAGAAAAAAAGTTTGTTTTTTGTTAATTTTTTTGTTAAAAATCGTATAAAAAAAATAAGAAAATATTTTCGAAAATAAGCAATTTTGGTACGGACGATAACCATTAATGAGTAGAAGAACATATATAAATTTCAAAGCAATCGGTTGAATACTTTTTTTTTAGGACCATTACAGTTTTAGAAAATAATGTTTCCAGAAAAATGCGTTTAAAGTTTCAAGAGCCAACAAGTCGCTTACGGCGCGTCGGCCACTATATGAGTTGTAATTTATTTAAAACTAGGAATTTCGGTCTCTATTTTTCACAGCATATTTTCGATAGGTTTTACTATTGAAATATGAAAAAAAAATCGATTTTTCGAAGTGGTCACATAAGAATACCCCCTTAAAAGAACATTCTAAAGGAGATAAAAATCTTGATAATAGCATATCGAGTTAGAAAAAAGCGATGTACCCGAAAAGTGAACAATTTTGTTACAATAATCTGTCTCCCAATCGGATTTAGAAACTATTTGACCCGCAGAAACATATTACAATCTTCACGAATGCAATAAGCAACAAATAAGCTTAATTAAAATTTGTTCAGTGGTTTCTGTAAAACATGATCCCTTTGTCTACAAACGAAATCATTAATAGGCTCTTTGAGTTGTTTTATATCGTTGTGTCAATATTTGATGCGATCCAGAAATATTGTTGGACATTCTGCCTCTTGCATCTCAAAAATTTGCGATTAAATTGCTTAATTGCTTAGAAGTGCAGCTACAAACAGTATAAGGCCGCACATTATTCGCTGAAATTTATGTATTATGAAAGCGGGACTATCGAACACACTTCGAATGAGAATATATTACATTTCGATGTTTCTAAGTAATCGTTAAATCGCAATGCAGCTGCTAAATCGGACAGTTTCAATACAAACTATATTTGCACAATTAGTGTTCCTTGAATAACCCCCCCCCCTCTCCTTCACAGTGTGTCATATAGTGAAATTTCGGTTATGCAGTTATAAAGAAATAAACAATTCAATTGTTAATAACAATTGATCACTCTAGGTTTTTTCAGTCCTGATAACTTTTTTGTTCTTTTTAGGTTTTTATTTTTTTTACCAAAATTTAATGCAATAAGCTTAATAAAGAATAAATTTAAAAAACTAGAACAAAAGTACATTATCAACTAACGTGGGGCTCGAACCAACGACCCTATGATTTTGAATATCACACTCAAGTACCAAGAACCAAACTAGCTTGAACGTGTTGTTCAATACTACTGTATACCAGTTTCACATTCATTCATTATTTTGGATAATAGTGTCAATTAAATTGCTGATAATAAATGCTCGCGCTGAAATTTTTCAATCTTAATAATTTTCGTTCAATCTACATCTAATTCTCAATGCTTATGATTTTTAAAAAAAATTTTAAGCGATTCTTTTGGTGATAATGACGGAGGACAGGCATTTTAAAGCTTTCTTCCCGAAAAATATTCTGAAAAATGAATAGAATACACCATATACATATATTGTTAAATTCGTGCTCCAATAAGTTTTCATTTGACGCTCTAGATGATGTCCGTGAATTTTTTTTCCATGTCACAATTCACTGCCGGAAATTACATCCTAGAGTCAAAATTCGACTTTTGTTGGGCCATCAGAAAATTTCTGCCAAATTTAAAATTTTTACGTCAAATAATTTCAGCGAAAACCGCTTGTGACGGACAGGCACCGAAGTAATTCCATGAATGTCCCGTTTTGCACAAAAAGTAGCACGAGTGCACTTGTTCTAAGGATCAGTGTCAATTAGAGATGGGAAAAACGGGTCTTTTTAGTGATCTGCATCTTTGCATCTGGAACCCGTATGTGAGCCGGCTCACTGAACCGGTTCAAAAAGAGCCGAGTTCTGAATATGTTACTGCAGTCTGCCACTGAGTTACCTAGTTCAGTCAATCATATCACGACCTGTATAGAATCAAGAATGCATAGCCAAACACGTGATGCATGAGTCATTTGAGCTGACAGATGCATCAAAGCGAGAACTGATACGTAAGTGTAAAATGTGCTTCTGTGTGTTAAGTGTTTCACTGAGTTATGCGGATCCGTTGATCCGTCGGCTCAGAAAAAAGTGAGTCGGCTCTCACGGATCTTCTGTCGGAGTCGGCTCTCACGGATCTTCTGTCGGAGTCGGCTCTTTGAACCGGTTCAGATCTGAGTTACCCAACACTAGTGTCAATACCAACAAGTGGTATGTCGTTCGTAAACTCAGAGATGTAAACGCAACGCTCTGTTCGCACTGGATCCTCGGCCGGCGTCGCGACGGTAGCGGCGGCCCCAGGCTGAAAGAGTATTACTGCGACGCGATTCCCACATACATATATGGCGCGTATTTTTCTCCACATATTGTTGGGCTTGTTGCACGTTGTATATGTATATATAGGATAGAAGAAGAAGACTGGTGCGCATGCGAGAAAGAAAAAAATCACACACGAACATGCATGACTGTATAGCCGTTTTACATATGCAATTCGTACGAGTTAGAAAAAGATGAAAGATAGAGCCGGGGGTCGCGGGGGACTCGTGGGGTACATACACATCAACCAGGGGGTGGATAATATATGTAATGGGGTATAGGATATACCCCCATCCAAAACGTACTCTTCTACTCTCTTTTCTGCTGTTATAGGTTTTTATCTCATGACCTTTTATATTCAGAGCCGCACCTAGAAGTCTCTACGTTCAGATTGGAATTTTAAAAATTAAATCGGGACCATTCGATAAAAAATAATTGAACGTTGTGTTTTGTACTTTTTGTTTACTGATTTTTTTTTTTTTTGTATACGTAGTTATTTTTAGTGATTTTCAAAATGAATATTGAGATGGATTGCATTTGTGATATTTGCATCATTTTCAAGATTAAAAAAAATCATTTGAAATTTTGATAGTTAAATGTAATAAATGTTGGCTGTATAAATAGAAGATTATAATAATAAATATATTTAAAATTACAGAAAAAAAGTGAAAAGTGTCGTTTTGTGAACACTTTTTCAAAATTTGGATTATGGATTATTTTTAACGTAAAAAAACGATTACAAAAGGTAAGATTACCAAACACCAGTTTTGAGTTTTTAGCTTTTTCTTAAGTGCATTTTCAAAAAAAGTACGAATAAATTGCTGCACGCTGCATTGAATCTGTTAAATTTTGCCGAAACTGTTCCCAAAAATATACTAATTGGCTTAAATTTAATAACAGACCTCAAACCGTCAAGTTTCTTCAAAAGTATATAACGCAAGGATTGGTAGCAAGAATAGATTCATTCTTATAAATCCTAAAATTCAAAAAGTTATTCAAATTTGCGTTTAAAAGCTACTTGGCCCTAAAAATCTTTAAAAAGGCCCTAATCCCAAAACAGTCTTTTTAAACCACAGGAAATGTAAAAATTTACTCAAATACATTTTCATTTTGAAACAAAAATGAAAGCTTTTTTATATAAAATACAATAAAAACAAATTCCACATTACAGCTTTTTTTTCTTGCTTGTTAGAACGAATATCTCTCAGGCTTCAATTATTTTGTTACATGTAACTGTATTTTGAAATTTAAATAAAATCAGTTGATGCGTTCGTTAAGTTTTTACAAAATTCGTATTCTCTCAAGGTAGTTCCAACTCTACCGATTTTAATAAAAATTAAGCTCAATTTTCTTTTCAACTAATATAAAGTGATCTTTGCACGTCAAAATCTACAAACGATGATGTCATGTTCATCACACATTTTCCGAATAACTTTGACTATTTTCAGTGTAATTATCATTGAAAAAGCTAATGCTAATTTTAATAAACTAATATAATAATAATAATAATAATAATAATAATAATTTATTGATTAAGAATCAAAAGGCCTAAGTTTCTGTTTATCAATTAACGATGTTCAAAGATCACTTTCTTATTTCTTTGTAATTTTCAAGGTCAGTAAATCTTGAGCTAAGCCGGCATAATCTAAAATCAGGATTTCTTTAACAAACACACCTGTTGAATAGACCAAATTGCTACTATTTTGAATGTAATAATCAAAAATAACCACAATTTTTTTACTTGTCATTAACTCCTGCACAAGTCGGTAAATTTGTGCTTCTTCATGACATCGCTTTCAAAAACTCTTTTATTTAAATTGTTGTTTTTTATTATAAGATACCTATTTTTGAAACCTCAAAAAATCATCTCACAACCTAGAATGAGAAAAAAGTTGGGCTAATTAGCTGAAGTTAATTAGTGTCCTGAACTATTATGTGGTACGTTTGAGGTTGTCTTTTGGAGTATACTGTGTCAGGATAACAAGCAAGTTGTTGATAAGTCAAGATGAAGAAATAAAGTTGGTTCTGAGAGACAAACCAAAGCAATCTTTACTAAAAGAATATGTACAGAAATTTATGCTATCATAAAAATTGACATCAAAATACAAATTATTGTTTTACGTATCCACAGCGGAAGTGGGCTTAAGAATTGCCGAACATGTAGCAATGTCATGATAACTTATTATGATATTTTCAGCGGTTCTCTTTTACAAGTCAGCAGTTCACAGGTTCTTACCCGAAAACTGGTAAAATATTAATTGGATTTCAAAAAATTATAAATGAATATATGGATTGGTGCTAGGCCCCAATAACCCTAGCGGCTGGTGGTCTCTTTGACTATTATGTTCACTGTCAGTTACACTAACTGTCTCTACGAATACATTACTTTTGTTGACAAAATTTCTATACAGAAATTCTGTATAAATGGAATACAGTATATGGCGGTTGCATTGAATAACTGTAATTAATAATTTGCTTTACATAAATATTTCTACACAATGGACTATAAATCGAGTACAATACTACTATTATTTATAATACAATGCTACATAAGGGTATAATTATTGTAAAATATATTATCATATAACAAAAATAACATCCATTTATAATAATCTACTCAATATTATCCTTAAATCGGTTGATTAAATTTAATAGAAACTAACATTATTGTTTTATTAATTAATTTTCACATTATAATAATGCATGCACGTCATGTACGTATACTGTAAGAGGGCAGTAGGGTAGATGATATACTTCTCGCTGTGTTTTTTTCGTAACTATTTTACAATTCACTATTTTTTTTAAAACCACAAATAACTAGCGTTATTTATGCTTAGTAACAATTTTTGTATAATTTTTTTTTTATTAAATTGAAAATTCAATTGGTACTTACTATTCAAATGCTGGGTCAAATAAATAAATTTGACAATATGATTATCATGTAAAACATTAGATTGTAGTCACACAAAAACAAATTATTGATTTACTTACACTTCTCAAGCGAAATTTTGAATGAAATGCGTAGAAAAATGTTGTTTCGAAGTTGAACTTGTACAAAAAATTGAACCATTCCAACTTCAAAAATATTAACATTTGACATACCTATATTACAATATATAAAATAAAATTTTTGTTAACGCGAGTAGTGACGCGGGCAACAGCCAGTAATAAATAATATGATATTTTCTATTTGTTTGCATGGTTTTAATTAATATAGTTTAACATGTAAAAATTAACTGCTACCTACCTAATTTCAACGCCTAGAAAAAAACTTTCTTGGAACAGTAAATACAATATTAAACCGTTATACGAAAAGTACACCATTATAACAGAAAACACGTTATAGCTCATATCTCTTCTGCGCAAGTGCCAAAAATAGAGCTTTTCATGTCAAATAGCTTATCAAAATTTTGTTTTGATCTACTCAGTCGTTAGACCTGTATCGTGCTCACAGACAGATTTTTTCCAAAAACATGTTTTTTAAATTCTGAGGATTTTAAAACCAAAACAAATATTGTAAAATTTTGAAAAACGAAACCTAAATTAGTATCATTTTCCACTTGTCGAGTTTCAATCAATCGATTATTTTTTGAACACGGATCAATTTCAATTTTTACAATATTCTGTTTTATTGAGAATTATGCGTGAGCACAATCTAAGGTCTTCGTCAAATCAAAATTTCTGGCAATGCTTTCTGCAACGCAGCATTAGACTAGAAGCTACCTACCGACTGTTGACTTGGTTGGTTTTATCAAAATGAGAAGTCTGACTATTTTCTTCATAGAATGAGAATTAGATTTAAAGGTAGGGGCCAAACGGTACCCACTGCGACCTCTAAGGTCTATTGTGCCCCTCTAATGGTCCATCGCTTTTTTAGGATTCCTGATTTATTTTCTTCATAAATTACCTACATCCAATTTTTACAGCTTTCACAAATCACTAGATTTTTTTACATATTTTAAAGTACCGATCGTGACGCCATAATGTCAGTTTTTGCAAAATTTTAGCGATTTGTGACCACGAACTCTTGAGCTATAAAAACTGTTGCTTCGAAAAACCGGACATAAGTCAAGTGAATAAAGTGAATGCAAGCTATTTCGTGTTTGCAAACTGTCTGTCTGTAGCACAAATAATAGATCACTGTGAAACTATGTGTGTGTTATAGAAGTCCGGAAAGTCCGGTCAGCTCCAGGTAGCCTTAGTTTGCTCACCTGGAACCAATTAACCGCCGTTTCAACCCATTAGTCCCATGTTCTAGAACTATGTATTTAATAAGTTTTATTATAGGTACGTGACAAACAAAAATAAAAAAATAACGAAAGAACTTCATATTTTTATTATAAAAAAATTTTTTTAGAAAAAATATTTCAATTTCGTGTAAAGTTAAAATTTACAATGTGACTGCAAAATTGTGCTCCGTTTTTTCATCGGATGTACGGAACCCTAAAAATAAAGCAAATAGTTGTTTAAAAATTCATGTAATTTTTGTTCAAGATCTATAAAGCTTTTTAAAAAAATATTTCAACTTGCTGTTTATAAATTCATTCAATTTATATTTTAAACCTAAAGAAACTTACTGTTTTAGAACCTGTTTCGATGTATGTTGATTGATGAAGTTCGTTCGACTTATCGTTCGCAAAACTTGCAAACAAATATATTGTTAAAACTAAACGATGACGTAGATATTTCTTGTTGAAATGGTAAATACAATATATCCACTTTCCACAATTACTTTACAAATGAAGTTGGCTAGGCGCTGATGACCTTAGATGTTGAGCGTCTATATTCTACAATACATCTAAATGAAATCGGAATGCAAATAAATAGCAACAGGCCGATATAATAATTTAATTTTTAGAGGGTGTAAAAACTATCATCAACATGATAGACTTGAACATAAACATATCTTCATTTCTGCATATGGGTGCACGTGCAGATCATAATATAATATTACGTATATATTATAGATCTTGTTTGTGTACACTATTACATGCGAGAGTCTATAGTCATCGCTCGGTTGCATAACGAACTTGCTGTATAAGTTATGTAAAATAAGCATCCGCAGAGGTTGAGTTACCTTACTAGGTAGTAGAAACTACCCGCACATACAGTCTTCTTATGTAAATACATCTGAAGGTGTAACAGAAACTCACTGAATAATGACTACTTAAATACGCAAAGTAAATCCATTGAACCTTTTCCCCACTAATAATACGTGATTGCAACATCCTTTCGAAATTTGTACACATTTAAAAGAATAGTTACTTCTTACCACAACAGATTTATTCAGTGGATGTACATTTCGAGAGATAAGCTCCCATCTTCAGCAAAACACTGAAGATGGAAGCTTAGCTCTCGAAATGTACATCCACTGAATAAATCTGTTGTGGTAAGAAGTAACTATTCTTTTAATTTTTTTTTGTACACTATGCTTCAGACAACTTTCGATGTGACAACTAAAGATAGGATATTTCGAGTGATAATTGTCGAATTATTTGATTATCTCGAGAGGTTATTCAAAATCGTTCGAATGATTTTTATACCTACGAATTACGTTACAATGTAATCCGAGTAATAAATTATTATACAACGCTCTTTCTTTACTCTTCAAAACACGGCATGCAGTTGTCTCTCTCAGATTGAATTTAGTATATTATAATTACTTAGTATTTATCTGCCACTATTCTATGAAGCACTGCACGTGACTCTCCAGTTTCATTTATTATAATAATCATATCGAATGCTTAGACAGATAGAATGAATTGTGTTTTCACTCGCACCCGAATCATTCGAGATGCCTTATATGTATTGCACAGTACTGAAAATACAATCATTTACGTCTTTTATCTGCGTTATACATTAATACAGCGGTTTTCAACCTTTATACTATTACGCCTCCCCAGAAAAAAAAAATTCCGCGCCATTTTTAAATTTCTTCGCTCCAGATAATTTTTTTAATAGGAATTAAATATATGTAAATGTCAAAAAAAATAAAAATAAACATTCATTCACTGAATTTTCACTGTTACGTTAAGATATGAAGTTTTATTTATTTGTAGATATTATGGAATAAAAATTAATTTATTAAAAAAATTTTGGCACGTCCCCTGGGAGGCGAGCCTCCCAGGTTGGAAACCGCTGCATTAATAGGAATAATAAGCTGATGAATGACAGGAAATACTTTATGACCACAACATATCTTGAATTCCTTGTCTTGCAAAAAACTTGTATGGATTTTGGGTTTCAACTAAACCATCAAAAAACATTGGTAAATAGTGATGAAAATCTAATTTATCAATTTCGTCCTTCCAGGTAATCTCATTACCCAAAGTATCGAAGTTCATATTAATTCAAAAACTATTGATAATAGGGATGTCCCATATTTTTTTTAATGATACAATCTATATTATAAATAGAATATAAAAAATTTTTTTTTGAGAAACTTTCAGAAGCTTTTTATACAATAAAAAACAAGTGTTTATTTCTTACTGCAATTTTAAGCAACAGACGACTCTATCACTTTCTGTTACCACCTGTATAGATGAATATAAAATCTATACGTATAACATACTTGCTTCAGACAGACAACATTGTATATTCGTTCTAACATACCTTTACAACCTTACCTTACTTACCGCTTCGCCTTACCTTACACCCACCGTTATGAGAAATTGCTCCAAGAGACAGGGTTCTAAATTTAAAATTTAATTTTAAATTATGCTCGCTAAAAATGGTTTTCGGTATAAATACAATTAATAGTCGATACATTTAACTGGCATATACTACGACCAACTAAAGAACATCTAAATGGAAAGGGAGTAAGTCTGCATGTAACTAGAATTTGGAGAAAGCAAAGAGTATGCACATTCTTTCGACAGACGTACTTTCCCTGGTCACAGTATATGTGTAAAGGAATCTTAACTGTTATGTAAGTCGAATATAAACTATACCTTTTCTTTTAAGCTTAGACTACTAATACTGCAGATAAAATTTGTTCCATCGATACGATTTTTTGCACTTTTCGGTTAATATTCTTTGCTACTGTAATTCTGCTTTAAAAAATCTGAAATTTGACAATAGTAATGTGATAGTAGGTAGATATTTTAGAATTTTTTTTAAGATATTTAACGTTCTATTTCTTTTATTGTTGAATAATTTTCGCTAAAATATTATATCGCTAAAAATTTCTCAAATTTTTGTCAAATACCTACAACTATATGACCGTATCTAGGAAATGTTGCAAGTTAAGACTTTTTAAATCTAAATTACGATAGAAAAAAAGTGCAAAAAATCGTACTTATGTTATTTAAATGGAAAAATTTTAAGGCTGGGGGCGTAGGTTAAAATTGAGATAGAGATCTGAAATATTGGTTACATTTTTTACTTCTTAACTCTGCTATGGTAAGGAAATATTGGATTTAGTCTATTTTTTTGTGTTGAAAATAGATCTTTACAAATTAAATTTTCAGCAGAATCAATTCAATAGGTTCTGAGATATTTGAAAAAAATGTTTCAAAGTCACTAACATAGGTAAAAAAAAATATAAATTATGAACAGATTGTTAGTATTTTTTTTTCTATAATCCAGATTTGGAGAAAAAAATAATGTCTCTCATAAATTGCGGAAACTACTTTTAATTCGTCGAAGCAAAGGATATATGATTTTAGGTGACTTTTAGTAGATCAACAAAGAAATAGTACGGCAGTGTTTTTAAAAAGAGAATTGATTTGTTGAGAAGATTTCTATTTACGAAAGTATTTTTTATTTATTTGATCATTAATATTCGGAAATGGCCATTTAAGGAGCACCGTTCTCGATCCGTTTGGCGATTATTCTAAAATCCATCTACGAAAATGTTAAAAATTACGGTGCAGTTGTATGGCATCTTGAAATGAACACAAACAAAATTATTGGGGTTGAGCATTCGTAACAAGGTGTACGAAGGATTGCTTGCACAAACAGATGTACCGTCAGTCTATACACACGGAGATAGTTTAAAGTTTAAGACACACCCCTTATGCCTTATTTCCTAGGTAACCGTCAACCAATGAAAATTAAGTATTCCACAGCCCCTCGTTTATTTTGTGTTATACGTGAACACGTACATGTGCTGGAGGGTTGTTACGTTGAGGGATGAGGTGCTTCTTCAATTCACCTCATCTATAACTACAGCTGTTATACTTACGTATATTTATCTCCCGTTTTGTTATTTCATGCCAGTGGACTGGCTACTGTCGTCAAAGAAGAAGACAAGCATCAGCGTCAATTAAAGCTGCGGAATATCTTGCATCTAAAGTACTGTTTTATATCTTAGATACTTGTATCCAAAACAAAGAAACAGTATCTTCATTTTCTAAAACATGATGCTTATCTGCCATTTTGCTATTCCGAAGATAATTCTTCTTGGGTTAAGATTCAATCATTGTAGTTATTTCACATAACTTAAATCTGTGTTTTAAAATGAAGACACTTTTCACAAGTTTCAGGTATATTTAAGATACAATCTGTCTAAATCTACTTTTGAATTGTTTAAAATAGTTTGAGAAGTAACTTACATATATATAAACATCTCGAAATGTACATTCACTGAATAAATCTGTTGTGGTAAGAAGTAACTATGCTTTTATTTTTATTTTTTTTAACTTACATATATTTAAAAATCGGTCCAGTAGTTCGGACTATACTGGCTGTGACAGTGGGACGGACAGACACACGAGTGATCCTATATAAGGGTTCCGTAAAAAGTATTTGAGATAAAAGTTCTGTATTTTTAGTCGGGGAGTCCGAATCCGCGATAAAAATAGGGGTCCCCGTTTAACATTTCAAAGTTCCCCTCTCCTCTCAAGGGGGGTAGGCAAGGGTGGGATAATTTTTGCACCAAAGTCTTTCTTCCACGGAATGATTTGACTTTGATCTGACATCTTTTTCCCGAGAATGCTTACTTCTCGAGATATTTGGATGTGTCAGGCTAAAAAAATCACTCTGTTGTAATAGCAAAATACGGTTTCAGTCGTATTAACTATAATACAGACGTAGCGTGCTTACGATATTAACGCAACGTTACTTAACGTAACGTAACGTGACGCACCAGCCCTACGTATTACAGTACAAAATATGGAAGCTGCGTCTATTGTTGTAGTTTTACTTACAATGAAATCCAACAGAGGACATTATTATTATGAGAGAGGGTATTTTCAGTTCACATCAAGCTATATTCTGCAAGCGCGTATGTTTGTGTTTCAGATTAACCTTAAAGCTTATGAGGGTGGATTTGTCGAAAGGGCGGCTTAGAAATTATTTCAAGAGGGAAGCAGGGAATGCCTGTTTGGCAGATTTTACTATCTTCTTCAGAACAGTATATTTTACATTTTTATAATTTTGTGAAAAAAAAACTGGTTCTGAAGGAATATGGGGCATATTCCTTCAGAACCAGTCCTGGACAAATTCGCCACTATTTTACATGTATTGTAGCAAAACATTACTTCTTATAGCCGTGATCTTTTTTTAAACATTTAGATAACTAATATTAATATTTTTTCGTCTTAGAATTAAAAAATACAAACGGTATGGCAAATTATTTTAATATTGTATTAAATAAAAACCTAGAAAATGATTGATTAAACAAGATGTTCTATTAATCAACTCGGTTCAATCTTAAACAACTCCATAATATTCTAGATATAAGAAATTATTTATAAAAAAAAAATATATAATGAGCCTCACCCTCATAAGCTCACGTAAGAAGTTTAATTTCTTTAGTTTTTAATATTATTTCCAAGTGTAATTTTTTGTTATTATTTTATTAAATAATTAATTGTAGTTAATACACAGATTTCAAAAATGAGTACAAAATATTTCAGGAGTTAATAATTAAAAAACTAAACAGGCCGATATATAAGTGCCTACTAAAAAAATATTTTATTTTCTGAAATAAATATTTTTTAATTTAAAAAAAAAAATAATCAATAGGTATCTATTTTAATTATTTTTTTTATTTAATATTTAAATGAATATAAATTTAATATTTTAAATCTCCTCTATAACAAAGCATCATCAAAAAAAATGTTTTTAATGTTTTTTTTAATAATTATAATATACATCATTTGACCAATAAACTACACTCACATCCATTCTAATAATTGAATAAAAATACTGAAAGGGACACCCCTTGAACTCTTTCATTGTATTTCAATAGTGTTTGTAAAAAACGATATAAAAAGCTACCCCGTCTCGAATTATTAACCCTTTAGTGTAAAGGATAATACAGAACACTGTCTTAGCACACAACAGAACTACATTACCGACATGCAACGAAAACTCACCCTTATTTTAATGCCGCCATTGAAATACAGATGACAGCACTATTTTACTTCGGAAGAAAGCAAAATTTTCTCTTTTATAAAGCGCTCTGATGTAACTGATAAAAAAATTAAAAAATTAACTCTTGACCTGTTTTATTTGAAATTTGAAATTCTCGTAAATGAATTATAATAAGTTGATTAAACCGAACACTTTGTTAAGGTTTCAATCAAAAGCTCGATCAATAATAGTTTTCAAGTTGCCGCCAGAACAAACAGGCAGACAAAAATTTTTTAAGTTGACTAATTTGATCTGTCTCCCAAAAACTGTATTTTTTTTGGAAACTTACAATTACAAACAAAGTTGCAGTTTTATGGTTTATTTACAAGTGTTAATTAAATTAGTTTCTTGAGAATATTCAGTATAATTTTGCTGAATTAATCATTACTCTAATCTATATTTATTAATGTCAGTGATGCTTATGACCTCTATTGTCGAGCATCTATAATTTACAATACAGAACGTGAGACAATAAGTACTGCAAAATATATCGGAATTTTTCATTTTAAAATAACTAATGTAAGTTCAAGGATAATTTCATCACATTTATATCTCTTTCTGATTAGTTACCAAGATAAACGAAAGACATGAAAATAATAAATGCAAATAAAGATTACTCACTAGTTTTGTCATAGGTCATAACCATAAATATTTGTGAATTGTGACATAAGATTTATTTTTAAATTTTAAACAGATACGTATATTTGCTATCTTTCATTTTAAAATATTTTTTGTATAGTATCACCTGTATTAATAACGTACCAAACACAAGGCTCAAAAAACAGAACCTATGGGAAAACTTACATTTTGTCCATCTGTCTGCCGAGTTAGTCAAAGTAACTTCTAAAAGATTAGTTGAAGAATTTTAAAATCTCGTACGCCGATGAAGTGATTTGCCTTTCAGATATTTGTTTTATAAAAGGGAATGCATTCTCTGCAGCCAATAAGCATAATCGTTGAAAAAAAATTAACCTTGAAGATGCTATGTTTTTTTTTCGTTTTTAATGTTTTTTTTTTAAAATCATAAAAAATATATTTCTCCTTGTCTCCACAATAATTAAGTCTAAAACTTTGAAAACAAATTAGACATATAACAAGTCCAGAAAAACTATAGTGAATGATGTACGTAACCCATGGCGCGTGAAGTCCGTTCATACTTAACAATTCTGTTGAAAAACGACTAAAAATTAACGTAGAACTACGAGAACTATATTTCCGCCTTCCGGCAAACAGTAGTTCTAGTCAGTGATCTGGAACGTCAGTTTGTTAGTAGGCAAATCTTCATCTCGACCGACGACGGCCGAACGGTATGAATGATATGTTGTTTACATTACACACTACAAAAATGCAACTTCTAGATGTTATTAGCAATTAGACAGAGTGTAAAAGGTATATTTATATGTTTTGTTTTGCGTTTGATGAATTCAAGTCACTCTACTTAACTTAAAAAAGAAGTTCACTTTAAAAAATACTATATGCAATTTATATTTGCAATATATTGAACTTGACACAGCCTTAAAACTTTTATACTAATTATATTGCATAATTTCTTGGAGTATAATTCCTAGAGTTTAAAACACATTTTTAGTTTTTAGCATTATTTTTACGAATTATATTAACTAATTCATAAAAAATCAACTGTGTAATTATTGATTCAATAAAATGTTATTTCTTTCGAGCTTAGTTATTTTTTATGAATAAAAGTAATTTGTATTATGACTATCTGTTTCCAAAAATAATGCTGAAAACTAAATATTATTATACAAATAGGTAGCTATTATATTATGAAACACACATTGTTGAAGTTACAATGCAATGCTAGAAAAAAATATTATTCACGCAATGTCGTTGTTGGGGCTCAAACCCGAAACTTCCACTGTCGCGGTGGATGAGTTATCGTAGTGGAAGATTTGGGTTTAAGCAATGGGCATTTCATAAAATATAGCAAACTGTAGCTATCTATTTGTATTACTATGTACTAAGCGTAACGAGAATTATTACTATAGGTGCTATTTTTTTTTATTTATAAAATATTATGTCTCTCAAACTTAGCTAAATTTAATTTGGTAATATACCACAATATTAATGGAGGTCCACGACAATTTTAATTATTTTTAAAAGACACCGAGCTGGATAGAGTAGTGGTAACAGCACTAGACTCGCATTCGGGAGGTAGCGGGTTCAAATCTCGGCGGGGGCAGATGTGGCTGGGACTTTTTCTTACTGCCTCTCGCCGAGAAACGGTAATTCCTGTACCGGCCATCTTGATTGAGGTTTTCCATGGTTTCCCTCAATTAATTCCAGATAAATATCGAGATGGTTCGTTATTTGAGGCCATGGCCGATTACCTATCAAACTCCTAGTTCAAAAATTACCTACTTTATCCTAATTTCCTATAATTCCTTCATTCGCCCATTGCTATTACATAAGTTGAAGTTGTAAAAAATGTAGAAAATAACGGAAAGTGGTAGATGAAAAAATAGTAATGGTGCGAATGGCGTCTGTTATGACATAAAGTCGAGAAACGGACGTTAAACGCATTATTATTTTGTTTTTATTTTTAATTATTTCTAAAAGATCTGGAAGTGAAAAAGTTTAAGAAACGCTGTACTTTATTGTTAGCGTGATTTAAACTCCCACAAAGGCATCTGCCGGTTCGAGCGACCATTCTAGTAACCGAGTACCAACAATATTTTATAGACGGTTGGTAATTTTTCAAAGTGAAACTTTGACTGATTCATTTATCTTAAAAAATCTGACACCGTAAATACGTTTCTCACTAATTATCATCAAAAATACAGCGCGCGCAATGCGGCAGAAACAACGCACCATCATCGTCAACATCGTCATCTTCTTCTTTTCCTCCTTCTTTCTCTCTGTTGATCCATTCCCTGTTTCCGGTACTGGCGGGTTTCGTTTCCTGCCGCGACACACACTAACACACACACAAACAGAGTATCCGAAACTCGTATTACAAAAACTCGCGCTCCAGCCACGGACGGGCCTTAACGCCTCATTATAAAACAAAGTCTATATATGTCGTATACAGGCTGCAACAAAACTATCCATTTATAGCTTATAGACGCTCGACAACAAAAGTCTGATTATATCAAATTGAATTAAACGATATCAAGAAACATTCATGAACGGGGATTGGATTTAAATTTACGACAGCTAAATTCAAATGTCGACACGCTTTTTGAACAATATATTAATAATAATATAATAATAAAAACCCGGGTCGCAGTGCCAAAACCCTGCCGACAATATAGTGTATCCCCTTAAAATAACATTTTTTTTCTTAATTGCAATATTATTATCAATCGAACATATATACCAAATTATATACACCTTTCAGTAAAAAATTCCCTATCTGCAAAATAGTGTTTTCATAAAATTTGTAAATCCGGTTCTGTCGGGCCGATTTTATTAAAATTCTAGAGACATATTTTAATTACTACCAGAGGGTTAAATTTCAATTTTGAAACGATTCGGAGAATTTTTCGGTGTTTTGGGGCCCAAAAACAATTTTCAACCCCTAAAAACTACCCTTAAAATGACCCGATTAGGCCCATTTTAAATAGGCTTCTTGCGGTGATGGATATCAACGCGTGGGCCAAATTTAGTTGAAATCAATTAACTCTTTCGAAAGTTATTGCCCGCACACATATATATATACGTATATATATATATATACGTATATATATATATATATATATATATATATATATATATATATATATATATATATAAACATTTTTAAAAATGGTGCCAAAGTGTTTAGGAGGTTATGAAACGTCGAGAAATTTTGGTCCGACCCCTAGGTCCCGCCATCCGACCGACGCCAATAGTGTATGTTGCCATATGGCAAATACACTAATAATGCGTTTAACGTCCGTTTCTCGACTTTATGTCATAACAGACGCCATTCGCACCATTACTATTTTTTCATCTACCACTTCCCGTTATTTTCTACATTTTTTACAACTTCAACTTATGTAATAGCAATGGGCGAATGAAGGAATTATAGGAATTTAGGATAAGGTAGGTAATTTTTGAACTAGGAGTTTGATAGGTAATCGGCCATTGCCTCAAATAAGGAACCATCTCGATATTTATCTGGAATTAATTGAGGGAAACCATGGAAAACCTCAATCAAGATGGCCGGTACAGGAATTACCGTTTCTCGGCGAGAGGCAGTAGGAAAAAGTCCCAGCCACATCTGCCCTCGCCGGGATTCGAACCCGGTACCTCCCGAATGCGAGTCTAGTGCTGTCACCACTACTCTACCCAGCTCGGTTCAACAAAACTATATAATTGGCCACAGACGAACGTACTTACAGGTGAGGATTTAAAATTGTGATCCTTTTTAGTTCTAAAGATGTTTCACTTTTTTATTTGCCTGTCCGATACTAGTTTGGATAATTTTAAACAAATATAATGAAAACATTAAACAATGATTCCAAGAATTTATGACAAGTTATCACCTTATTTTTTTAGCTATCTTAATCGTGCTGCTCTAGTCTATACGTAACCTGCATAAAAGATATCAATCCATAATATACGTTTTAACACACGCTCTAAATTTTCTTGGTTTGCGGGTTTGTACTTCGTGGTCCATTAGTGTTTCTACCTAAAGTGAGAAAAAAGGTAGAAATATAAACAGACCACGGCCAACGAATTCGGAAATCAGGAAAATTTTGCTGTCTTACTACAGCCTAGAGATGGGAAAAACGGGTCTTTTTAGTGATCTGCATCTTTGCATCTGGATCCCATATGTGAGCCGGCTCACTGAACCAGTTCAAAAAGAGCCGAGTTCTGAATATGGTACTGCAGTCAATCATATCACGACCTGTATAGAATCAAGAATGCATAGCCAAACATGTGATGCATGAGTCATTTGAGCTGACAGATGCATCAAAGCAAGAACTGATACGTAAGTGTAAAATGTGCTTCTGTGTGTTAAGTGTTTCACTGAGTTATGCGGATCCGTTGATCCGTCGGCTTAAAAAAAAGTGAGTCGGCTTTTACGGATCTTCTGTCGGAGTCGTGAACCGGTTCAGATCTGAGTTACCCAACTCTACTACAGCCAGAGAGTATCTCACATTCAGAGATTAATAATAACTGCATTTTGTTTCATAATTTCAGTTTTACGATTATATTGTTTTGACTTTGGTTTCTTTTTGCACTATACCTACCTATACTTTTTTTTGTATTATATTTATTTCGTTTTATTTTATTTATTATGAAAGTACTAAAATTGAAAATTTGCCTTTTGTTGCGTTGCGTTTCGAGTGACCAATCAGATGCTGATCACACAGTTTTATTGCTATCGTGAAATAGTCTGTAGTGTTAGTTAGTATGTTTTGATTACATTTTTGTAGCATCTTGTATAAATTTGCATAACAGCACCACATTTCGTCATTAGTATCCTCTTTGTCTACCACATATAATAATATATACTTAGCTATTAAACCAATTATTATACTGACTGTAAGGGACAATAACTTAAATTTTTAAAAACAATCAACAATTTTCAATTAATTAAAAATATAAAAGTACAGTTATACGTCATTCCGGTACAAATAGGTAAAGTTTTGATTATTCGATTGGATACTTTGACGCTAGTAGTAGAACGTCTATAATCTAAAATCTAATCTACATTTTGCAACACGAAAAATATTACAAAAAAATAATGTATTTTTTTCTTATTTAGGAACAATCCCGTCTTTATAATCTATATAGATAAAAGACGATGTGTATGTAATCTATGAACTCCAAACGGGTAGACCATTTTCAGAAAATCTTTAGATTAGCCCAGCGGGTAATCTTCTGAAGTTTGGTAGCGATCGGATCAACAGAATTTTTTAAATTTCTTTTTGGGAAATAAGATTTTTCTTCGATTTTTGAACATTCACAAATAAAAGCGATTGAATTCGCGCAAATTCAATACACGTTGACAATTTAATGATAATGATTCTCATCTTTTATATCCTATATATTAGCCGGACTGGGCCGCTAGTCTTTTATAAGATTTAATTTTTCAAAACATTTTGTATAAGAGTGTACGTCAAGAAAGAAACGGAAATACACACAGATATATATTGCAAGGGTAAGTCTTAAAAACAAACCCCCTACTCACCCTAACAATATAACGGCGTTACGGCTATCTGCCAAAAGAAGATAAAAACCACGCGTCGTTATAATACAGGTTATGTATTATATACTACGAAGTACTGACTCTAGAACTACGTCACTACTGCGAATCATTGATGTAAGGCCGCATAACTTTACGTGGGACTATAATGACCTATTCAATGCTGTCCTATCTTCATAATAAAATTTTAGTCCAAGTTTAAAAATACTCACATTTGACATATTATTATAATGAATACAATAAAAAAAAAATTATAAATATTTTAGAGGAATTAGGATCAATGAAAAAAAAATTTTACTCTGTATAAATTGTAATATAACTACTTAAAAATTTTATTTGTTATGATATCTCAAAATGGTATAACAAAATAATTGAATTGAATCTAATTATTAAGACAATTAATTAAGATCACCTGATGAAGTATTGATTTAATACGAAACGTTGTGAAATGATAATTTGTCTTTTAATTTCATTGATCCTAATTCCTCTAAAATATTTATAATATTATTAACATCAAAAGGATCTGATATATACATTATTCAAAATATTTAATGTTATAAGCTTGAAAAAATCCCAATAAAGGGACGAAACATCGCAATATATAACAAATAAGTGTTCACTTAAAGAAGTCCTTTTTCCGAACAAATAAATTTTATATGAAATGGTAAAAGTTATACATCGTAGATCTAAGTCGGCCGATTTGCCTTATGTCAATATTACGATGGTGGTTCCATGTTATAGAAGTGTGGGCTGAGACGTTTTTTCGTTGTACAGTTTCGATGGGCGGCCAAGCGAGGGTGGTTATATGTAGAGGACGATGGTCTCTCTGGGGGGTGCCCAATGCCGACTGGCGCGTTGTAGACCGTTCGCGAATGAACAAGGAACGAGAATAAAAACAACTTACGGTAAATGGGTGAAAGTGAGATAAAGACAGTAGAACAGAATCATTTATCACAAGTCTAATTGCAGTAAGGCAACGGACTTATACTGTGCCATACAACCTAAAGCTATACCAGTGCAGTGCAAGTATGTTGGGTTTTAGAATCGTATTGATAGTCTGAGTTAAACGGAGTTTTAAATTTTAATCGACTTGCGTGACAACTTGTTAGTGTATTTGCCATATGGCAACATACACTATTGGCGTCGGTCGGATGACGGGACCTAGGGGTCGGACCAAAATTTCTCGACGTTTCATAACCTCTTAAACACTTTGGCACCATTTTTAAAAATGTTTATATATATATATATATATATATATATATATACATATATATATATACACGTACGGGCTATAACTTTCGAGAGAGTTAATTGATTTTAACGAAATTTTGTCCACATGTTGAAATCCATCACTGCAAGAACCCTATTTAAAATGGGCTCAATCGGGCCATTTTAAGGGCCAAAAAATACCGAAAAAAATTTCAGAATCGTTTCAAAATTGAAATTTAACGTTTTAGTAAAGATTAAAAGATGCTGGTACAATTTTAATAAAATCGGCCCGTCAGGACCGGATTAACAAATTTTATGAAAACACTAGTTTGCAGATAGTGAGTTATTTACCGAAATGTGTATTTGATTTGGTGTAGAGGTTCGATTGATAATAATTGCAATTAAGAAAAAAAATGTTCTTTTAACGGGTGTATTAAGGAGTTAAATTTTTTATTTTGCCCAAAAATCAACTCCAGTTCGCATAATAAAGCCACACTGTCTGTATTAGCAAATACACTATATTGTCAGCAGGGTTTTGGCACTGCGACCCAGGTTTTTTTTTTACTTATGTTAACATGTCTATAGCCTAGATAAACTTTTGTTTGTGGTGTATATGAAATTATTTATATATTCCATCTTATATCTATAGCCGATTTAAACTTAAAATTACCGTGAAGAGGATGTCGAGCTCAGAAATTTTCTCCTAAATTTAGGGGTACCTATTGATAAGGGTTGAATGCATGAAACTTCTAAACGGCAAATGATACAGACGTTTGACTGTATTTTTTTTTTCTATAAGCATGATAATTTTGAAATAGTTCTGAGAAATTTCGATTTTCGTCAAAATCCATGTTATGCCTCGAAAAAAATCGCAAAAGACGATTTAATATATTTTTGAAATTAAGGATGTTAATAGAAATTTTTGACGTCAACGAAGTTGATAAAATTTTAAGGTCAATATATCATTTTTTATCTCCACTCAGATACAAACTATGATTACTTATTTTAGGTTGATTGACCTAAACACACGTTTATGTGAGTGAGGTCGTTCTTAAAATAACACAAAACAGTCAACCGATGTCTTTTCAATAACAATAGAATAGCTATAGTTATATCAGAAAAAATGATTTTCTAACACTGTCACCTTCGAGATTTAAACCCTAATCTTCCAACTATCGCGGCGTGATGTGTTATACATTA
The DNA here is from genome assembly GCA_034508555.1 of Venustoraphidia nigricollis. Taxonomy (NCBI): domain Eukaryota; kingdom Metazoa; phylum Arthropoda; class Insecta; order Raphidioptera; family Raphidiidae; genus Venustoraphidia; species Venustoraphidia nigricollis. The sequence continues at coordinate 8,736,897 of JAVRKA010000006.1, forward strand.
CTTAACAGTGACCTATCCAAACAGTCAAACTCTCTTATATTGAAAGCATATTTGTAACGGTTTTTCACATTATGCGAGAGCTAATTTTTATCTTCGGTAACGCTAGACACGAACCTTCTCAATTATAGTGAGAGTCATGGGTGAATCGAAGATGAAGTTATTTTCATTCATTATGATTTTCAATCTGATCAAAGAGACTCTTAATACAGCCATGAAAATTTCTTGGTAAATGTGTGTTGGTTGGAATAACATAGGACCTACCACTGAACGTTGTGGCACTAACTGATGTATGTACGAAGACTCAACTGGGCTTTTGGTTTTGGGCGACGAGATTCTTAATTTTTTGTATACATATTTCATTTAGGAATGAACACTAATACAACAAAATTGGTTTTTATGCATGGAAGTAATGTGAAGACTTCGGAGTTCTTTCTTTAAATTTCGCAGTACAATTCAAGGAAAACAATCTACTAATTAATTTTAGAGTCAATTTAACTAACATATGAAATTAATACTTATAGTTTTTAACTTTAACGTGGTAGCATGACAGGAAAAATAAGTTTCTGACTAAAAAATATGCTTTTTTTATTGATATGAATATATTGTATTTTTGTGGATAGATGTAAGAAATGGAACATGTATGGTGGAAGTGATGAGGTAGTATCGAAAGTTTCGATGTTACATTTCTATGTTAAAACATAAATTGCTATGTCCAATTTTTATGTAAACTTTGAAAAGTTAATTACTACGAATTTTTTTGTCAAAAATTTTAATCATGCAAGCGTCTAGATAAAAGTACAAAGCGTCCTATGGTTTCAGTCAGTGTACGGGGTAGAGGGAGCACCGCAAAGTCGTTATATTTTTTTTTGTCTATTCAGTCATAACTTTTCGAAGGGAAATCAATTTAAAAAATGCCGGCACTATTTTGTTCAGAATGATTGCGAATTCATATCATATATTTATTTATTTTTTTGAAAATCTCTTCAATCGTTTTCTTAACTGAATGTGATTATTCTTTTTCAAGTAATGGGACATACATTCAGAGTAGTCTCACAAAAATTTAAATCGGTTGAGCAATTTTTTTTCTAGTTAAGTAAGAAAATATTAATGACTAATTTTAATTCATTTGCACGATGTTTTCATTCATAAACTTTGCGACACAGTCTCTCTGCGCCTCCTCTATTTTTTTAAGACCAATAACTAATCGAGTTACCTGAGTATAGTACCAATTCATATTGTAATTCTGCTGTTAATTATAATATTAAAGTAAATAACTAATCGACACTTTTCAAGTTCTCGAACTATAACCTAACAAGTGCAAGCTATAAACACGTCATATAAATAACTTTAACCATTCTCAAATCTAAAACTAGTTGTTAAAACGTGGTGCGTTATTTTAAAATCACGTCATCGATGCATCAAAATAGTAAATCCTTATATTATATAAAAATAAATGTTTGTTTGTTGGTGTGTTCGTCTCGTACTGCGTTTCCATACCATTCATCCGATTACGATGAAACTTTAGTGAGTGACTCCACTACTGTTGTTGCTGCCGAGCGAGTTATAAAATATTGTTTCATCTCAATCGCGTGCGGAGCCGCGAGACAATTGGTATCGGCGTCATATAACTAAAGTGATGTCTATATTTTTGCTATTTGTTTTGTGCAGAATACAAACAAATATGATATTATTCCGATAAAAGCATCAACCCGGCTACCCCCTTTCTATAAACACCTCTAAGAGGCCTTCATTGACGTACAGCTATAATGTAGGGTAGAAGCGGGCGATCGGCACGACTTGCCAGTGCACTGCTTTACCGGCAAGCGGCGGCAGTAGTCAGTCAGGTCGGTCGACAGGCCCGAAACAACTGACAGTCGAAGCGGAACTCTTCAAAATCAAAGTCATTAATCACGTGACCTGTCATAATACTATGTACACCCCATACTACGTTGTCCCTTGCACTCCCCCTCCCCTCATTGATTGCATTCGTTACGTCGTTAACTTCAGCGTATCAGATAAGTCAATATTTCCTGTCTAACCAAACCTGGAACACAGAATGAACGGACATATTATATAGTAGTCTTTATCCGCGACTTTGCTCGAGTGTAATTTATGATAGTTCGAGCCGTTTAACGCTAGCGGTGTAACCATGGCAACGAAAAAGAAATTACGATTGATATTATATTTTTCGGTAAATGTCGATTTATGACATTTAGATGTAGCAGGTTTCACTTCTGTAGGGTGTAGCGTAAACAACATATCACTGTTTGCTAGCCGAACTGTATAACTTTGCTCACTTACAAAACTTTCATTTCAGATCGCTGTTTGGCAGACGGTGTTTATAGAGTTCAGTTGTCGTCCAATTGTCAATTGCCAGATGCATGCAATTTGAAATAGGTAAGTTTCATTTTCGTGCTGAATAGCTTTAGTGTACCCAAATATAAAGTACCGTAGATTTTAAGTTTGGGTAGATATACCTACTAAGTTTCATTAAAATCGGTTTTGTCTAATGATTTTGGTAAAAATAAAGAAACGAAATTCTGTTAACGCGTTTTTACATCTTAGTATCAAATAAAATGTTTACAAATTCACAAGAAAATAATCAAATAGAGAGAGATTTTAGAATAATAAATAACGAAATTGCTTTCGTTGTAGAATTTTATTTTCCGAAGCAAGGGTCGTCGAATCTTCGAATCGTAAAAGTTTGGGAAACGATTCGTTATAAATTTTGCAAAATTAAAAAATAATTCATTCCGGTTCTGTTAAATAAAAAGCTTTCGCTAGCTTGAAAGGAAGCTTTTTTGTTCGACTCAAGAAGAGAAGTTTTCGTTCTCCTTTCTTTTCTTTCTTTCAGTTGGCAGTCGGGAGTAAGAATATAAATCGACCAATCACGCCGTTGCGAGCTTAAAAATGAAATTAAAATGTTGAATAAAATGAGAAAAAGTTAAACGAACGAAGAACCGTCGGTCCGTCAGTCCCCTTCATCCCGTCTTCCCTCATTTCTTCGTCCCCCTTTTCCCCTCGTCCTCAACCGTCTCCCTCTGCTTGTAGACTTTCTTAACGCAGAAACACAGAAAAGAAAGAAATATCAGCTATTCAAATATTCATAAGGCGTAGGAAATTTTAATTATAGCACGCGAAAAGTTTTATTTTATTTTCACGTTAAATTAAAAATGTATATACAAAACGTCTAACAAAGCTTTTACGATTTTCTTTCTTCTTCCTCTTACAGCTTTTATACAAATTGATCTTTATGGCATATTTACAACTTAAAAGAAACGAAAATAATTTTTAAACAAATACACTAAAAATTGAACCGATTTCAGAAAAGGGTAAAACCATTTTCTCTCCTTTTGCAATCACCTTTCCTAAGCTGTATTTTATTAAAAGTCGACACAATTATTTCTGTATTATAGTTATATTGGTTTATTTCTAATTTCTAATTTAATGTAGGTAGAAAAAGTGATTGTAAAACAAGGGAAAAATTATTTTATCCGTCCTTATTGAAGTTTTTTATTTCACACTACTTAGTGTCCTTGTATTTTATTTTATTCCGTGTTATGTTGCATTTTGGCAATAGCAATTTCAAGTTTTTTAAAACAATATTTATTTTCAAACTAAAAATATATGTATATTTGTTTTTTTTTATGTATGAATATCTTAACTGTTACCCCTTCAAAAATTGTCAGAGTGACCCACTTGAAATGTCTTGTTTATACATCTTTTGAGAGTATTGGGAACTCACTAATTTTTTTTCAAAATTTTTGAGGCCATTTTATTCAACTTCTTACGTAATTATTTTAAATAAAAAAGACAGTCTATTTTACACTACACACTACAGAAGTAAAACTGGTGTAACTGTAAAAAAAAAAACAAAAAAATAATAAAGACTCCGACCGCCCGAACTAAACCTACGACCTTTAAGGTTGCGAGGCAACCATTCTTCCTCGCTGCCAGCTTAGCTTAATGTTCTACAGTCGGTTTTTATAGTATACGGTATACATACATTGCGACACGTTCATTACAATTTCAATCTCAAGAATCAATTTTACCCTACAGTTCCAAAATAAGTTTTACTTTAAAAAAATATAAATCTAATGCCAAGGGAGAATAATGTTTATTTTTGTTATTTCTTTAAATTTTCTATTTGCGATTCAACAAACTGTTAAAGCCATGTTTCGAAACTGTAATGAAAACTAATGATCAGAGAGATTTAATAGAAAAAAAACGTAGAATACAAGTTAAATACAAAATGGAGTGTATATTCTGTACATAGGAATGTAATTGTAATAGTAGAATATCAAATACACAGCTTTTTACATGAGAAAAGTGTACGAAACATAGTAGCAATTAATAGACAGATTCTACCCATTCACAGTAGATAAAGAGTGTTCTCATATATTGTACAGCTAGGGACAAAACTACTATTTCTGACCAAAAATTTTAAACAAGTCACATCTTATTTTTATAAGCACGAATTTGTAATTGACTGACTACAACTTATTTTTATAATTAGGTTTAATTTTATGTTGTATTTCACATCGCTTTCGACATAAGTAAATTTGATTTCAGTTAAACTTAAAATTAAAACGGTTTGCATCCGGGCGAAGCCGGGCTGGCAGCTAATATAAACCTAAACCTTTTGCAAGAAATAAATTATTGACGACTGGTGAAACCTGCACTCTAACCCGTTTAGTAGTTATTGAGTTAGCAGGTATCTATAAATTAAAATTATCTATAAATTAAAAAAATATTCATGTAAATCGGATCAGTGCTTCTCAGGTTACAAGCGTACAAAGGAACAGATAAATGGAAGTATTTTATCTATACTAATATCTAAAACTCTTTGTACGTGTGTTTGAACGAATTTAAAATAAAAAGTATTTGATCAATTTTCATGAAACTTTTTTAAGAGGTTTCCCAGGACTTCAGAAATGCTATAGGCTGTTTATTTTATCGCAAAACTAATTATTAGATTAAATTAAATTATTTTTTTTGAACATACTTCTATACAAATACCTATATAAAATCCTGACGTGTTGTCAAGGCAAACCGGTATTCCCTCTTCTCCCACAGCTGAGTTATATATTACCGGTAAATATAAGCCATAAAACAGTGAATCACAAGACATTTAGCTTCGGACACACAACTTGCAGGGTATACGTGCGCTTAGCTGGACACTTTTTTAACTTTCACGAATACCACCAATGTTTGGAATGGTTTTAGTTTATATTTCTTCATATCATAACAGGAATCTGTTATTATGTAGGATAAATACGGCAATGTTCAACAAAAAAAGTTGCGATAGCATACTGTGTCTGTGTTGAATAGGCAATCTACAAACACGGGCGAAGCCGGACTGGGCTACTAGTATAATATAAAGAAATGTATAGATGTTTCTTCCAGTTGGATCTTAGTTTTCTCTCCGGTGTACACGGGCTTACATAACAGATACGTACAGTCATATAACGCGCATTGCATCCAAGCTTTTTTGTTCTTTCTTTTTGTTATCAGTTATCACAAAGAGATGGTGTGCTAGCGTTGGCAACAACATCAAACAAAATATGGTCATTTCATTAAGAACAAAAGACTCTCATTCTCTTTCTTTCGTCCTTCTATTGTTTTCTGTCTGTATTTTTAAACTGTTCTTCTTTTGCTAGCGGCGCGACGGACTCATTTTTAAAGTTCACAGTCGCGAACCAAATTATCTCCCGTTTTTATCGTTTTGTGAAAGAAAGTTTTTCAGAATATATGTGGCGAAAATTTTCATGTAAATTCATAAAAATTTTGTAAAGGCGACCCAAAAAAAATAATGCAAATAATGGTGAAGAAAAAATTGTCTAATTACAGTGGACCCCCGGTAATCCGACAAACATTTTGCAGGGCAGTGGCGAACTATCGAATTTGTCGGATTATAGAGTACTGCCTAAGATCCCCTACAAAAGAGTACCTTGTAATCCGACAAATTATAGATCCAATGATAAGATTCTATATGTTCAATCATGCATTAGCGAAGATTGTCAAAAAAATATTCAATAATAAATAATAGACCATGTCGGATTACAGGGGGTGCCGGATTATCGGGGCCCACTGTGTTAAAATTCTATAAGCAATCGTTCATTAAATTTTAATTATCCACTTATTTATATTCATACCCATAAACAATAATAATTAACAGTTTTCGAATTTTCTGAGAATTAAAAAAAAATGTTTTTGTTTCTTCTTGCGTGAAAACCAGGGGCGTAGCTACCGCCGTATATGCCGTATCAATTATACGGGGCCCCCGGGCCACGGGGGCCCCCAACGTGCGTAAGCAAAAATTTATAAAAACTTCCCTTTTTTTTTATTTCAGAAATGACAAAAGTCAAAAAAAGCAATTTCTTTTTTTCCAGCGTAAAGCGTGCGTTCAAAAGTTGGCAACACCCTACATCGGTTATCGCGGGCTGCGGGATTTCCCCTAAAGATAGCTAGCTATCATCAGCTATAAATGATTTAATAAATCAGTTTGCCGAAAAAAAGGCAAGGAGAGTGTATATTCAATTTGAATTGTTTGTAAAAATTTTGGAAAAAGTGACAGATAGATAATTATGATGAATAAATATTTCTTTTAATTTTATGCAAACATTTTTTTTCTTTTGTGAGAAATCTTTACCCTTCCTAAGGGCCCCCAAACAAATGTTTATACGGGGCTCCGCCAAGGCACGCTACGCTTCTGGTGAAAACAAATCAATTCTAAAACGTATGACGCTTGGAACCTCTACTGTAGAGCATCTATAATCTATAATATCATCTATCAATCCTGAAACATTTATCACTAATGTAAATATGCTTCAAAATTCATTTTGGCGTCAAATAATGAATTATCGCAAATAACCAAAGTTATAAAGAAAAAAAAAAACCCGGGTCGCAGTGCCAAAACCCTGCCGACAATATAGTGTATTTGCTAATACAGGCCTTGTGGCTTTATTATGTGAACTTAAGGTGATTGTTGGGCAAAATAAAAAAATTAACTCCTTAATACACCCCTTAAATTTACAGTTTTTTTAACTACATCATTATTGTCGATCGAACGTCTACACCAAAATTAAAAACACCTTTCAGGAAATAACTCACTATCTGCAAACTAGTGTTTTTAGAAAATTTATAAATCCGGTCCTGTCGGGCCGATTTTCTTGAAATTTTAGGAACACTTTTTAATTGTTATTAAAGGGTTAAATTTCAATTTTGAAACTATTCTGAGAATTTTTTAGGTATTTTTGGGCCCAAAAACTTTTTTCATCCCCTAAAAACCACCCTTAAAATGACCCGATTGGACCCATTTTAAATAGGCTTCGTGCGGTGATGGATTCCAACATGTGTGCCAAATTTCGTTAAAATGAATTAACTCCTTCGAAAGTTATTGCCCGTACACATATATACCTATATATATATATATATATATATATATATATATATATATATATATATATATATATATATACATATATATATATAAATATATATATATATATATATACATATATATATATAAACATTTTTAAAAATGGTGCCAAAGTGTTTAGGAGGTTATGAAACGTCGAGAAATTTTGGTCCGACCCCTAGGTCCCGCCATCCGACCGATGCCAATAGTGTATGTTGCCATATGGCAAATACACAAATACACTAATAAGAAGATCGGTATGTTAAAACGATTTAGTAACAGATTTTAAACATAAAACTTCAGGTGTATCGCAACTTCGAAGATTAATTCATTCATCTCTTAAGGAGTAGTTGAATCTTTGGTGTGACGACACTTCGTATTAAGAGTAACCGCAAAACACCAAACCACTTCTTTTGGACATACGTTTTGCTAGCCATATTAGCGTCGTCAGGAGATAATTATATCTTGATAATGCTAACATAATAAGCAAAACGTGCGTCGAGAAAAAAGTGTTAAGGCTGTCGGAACGCTCTGAATTTAAGCCAAAAATAGAGTTTCGGCTGTCAACTGATTGTAGACTTATTCGTCAACATTCTGCAAAAATTCTTTCTCTATAAGGAAGATAAAGGACAAATCTAGGTCTCTAATGGACTACTTTTATAATTTATGTACGATTTACTAGAAAAAATTTTGCATTAATTGTGCCAAAAAAACACACGTTTTCAATGTCACACTACGACCTTATTCGTACTTATTTCACAAAACTGTTCTATCACAAACCTAAAGTGACTCTTCCTTTTTCAGAAAAGTTTTTTAAATCTTCAAAATATTTCTAAAAATTAGAGTAATCAATTGACAGCGGCACCCTTGCAATAGCATCTTTTATCCTTGTAGTTGGCACCAGCCAAAAATTGAAACGTGATAGATGATTTGAGCGAGACAGAGCTAAAGAAGGTCACACCCACATAATGTCTTTTGCCTACCTCGCCTCTTACCGCTGGATCTCAGCACAAACTGTGTGAAAGTGATCCAACACTGTTAAGTGGTTGTAAATCGGTTGAAGATTCATATCAATTAGATTGATTTTGTTTTGTAATCACCTATATCAGAAACCGGAATACAATGACGCGTTTTTCGTTCACTTTTGAAAAGTTTTAATTAGTAAAAGGACGGGACATCAGCTCCGGTATATGTACATTCAGTGCTGTGTAAAGTGGGGTAGCGAAAAAGAGGTGGATTGTACGGGAATAATCGAGCTATACGTAAGTTCTCTCAATCTTTTCGATGCGCAGTCAACATAGCTACTTCAACATTCCCGAACAAAAATAATGCACGATAAAAGTTTTAAATAAGTTTTCGAAACTTTCGTCTATTGCACACAAATTAAAGCTTGAGTTTGGAATAATGCGCGAGAAAATATAGCACAGTGCGTAAGCTGATTCATATTCTGTTTTCCGAAATCGATTTAGTAAATTGCTTTCTTTTAAACTACACGGAAAAAAAGATTTGTTTCTGGATTATCTTCTTCCACAAACAAAAAGAGATACAGACGTTAGTAGGGCTGCCAGGACGCCGAATAGACCAGCCAGTTTGGCCGGACATTTGGGTAAAAAAGCCGGACACCCTACATTATTGAGTATTTTTTTCTCAGTATTAACAGGTTCGACAAAAAAAAATATGCAGAATCAAGCTTTTTTGATTATTACCATAAATCTTGTTAAATTCTAATGAAAAATAAATCGGGCGGATTGCGGGAGCGACCGACAGTCGACTCGCCTGCGACCGGCCTCGCTCGTTTGCGAAATGTAAAAAAACCTAAAAAGCCGGACACCGTTTAATTTTGGCCGGACACGCAATCAAAAAGCCTAACTATGTCCTGCTTTATCCGGACGTCTGGCAACCCTAGACGTGAGAACAGATGATGAAAATTATGCACATACGAGCGTGTCAAATGAATGTTTGAAGGTTACTGTCCATTAGCTACATATTACGAGCAGTTGAAAGCGTGTTTGAATACAAAAAAACATGAAAAAAAACAATTTCAAAGTTTCAAATTTCTGATGTGAAAAACCTAATTCAATCTATGATGGTATGCTTTCAAAATAAACTAAAAGTATGTCTTCATACATGACTTTTTCTGTATTTTATTTTTTTTTTCTGTAATGTACTGTGCTGAATCTTATAAATTTATTATAATATGCAGGCTTATTACTGGATATTATAGTCTTATTACCAAGTTTACAAATTAAAATGTCAGATTTTTATTTTATATTTGATTTAAATAAGTGATTTAAAATCAGGCAAAGTTGAAAAAAAATAGCATAGTTGTACACAAATTTATAGTCTGAAATTAAAATAATTTCAAAAAGAAATTTTGAAGAAGCTACATTATTCAATGTTTTTAACATACATTTCTAAAGAAATAACTTTAAAATGTTTTTAAATTTCCCTTAATTTGAACTCTCATGTCATTCTGTAGAGAAATATCGACAAATATCATGTTTTTTCAAATAATTTTTAAGAAAAAAAATTTTTTTAAGCAATTATAAAATGCGTTTTGCGACTATAGTTTAAATTTTGCCAAAATTATTTTTTACAATTTAAGTGAAAAACGGTGTCATAACGTTCTACGTTCGATTCGGGGAATTTTTAGGCGTCAAAGTTCAATAACAGGGAAAACATAGTTTGAAGTAAAAATTAATTTTCAAATTTATTCTATTATTCCATATCTCGAAAAAGACAGCTTCATCACTGCCCCTTGCGTACGTTCATGGTAACAGGAATGATATGATCCGTGTCAAAACCATTTAATGCAAGCGAATCCGCTGGTAAGACTAGTAGCAAAATAAAGTCAATTCACATAATCAAAGAAGGGGGAGACAAAGCCATAGAATGTGAAATAAAGTGAATTCAAGAAAAGAATAAATATTTCTACCTGTACAAATAACAGTTGTTAATTTTATTCATTGAAGCATAAATTTCTTTTTGCTTTTACCATTTTCTCTTTATACATAATTATTCAAGGTTTGAGTAGAAATTGAGAAAATTTTCTAATTTCAGAATCTTTGATGTTTCAACAACGTGCCAGCGTCCGTGTCAGACCGTTATTTTCACATTGTGAGAATAAAGTTTTGAGAATACTATTTCTTCAACAATGATGGCCATTTATAGGCGTCATTTTCGATTATCTTACATTTAATCATTCTGAAAGGGTACTAGGATTGTCGAACGTCTATAATTTACTATCAGTTCGACCAGGAACACTGAGTATTCTGTGTGGACATATGTATTTCATTTTTATATTTATTATTATTATTATTTATAGGATAAACCTTGATTTTTGTATTAGTATTTGGATATACAATTTTCAAAATTTTAATAGCGCTAAACGCATATCTTTGCAAACATTTTAATACTTCTATATAACCTGACGACTAGCTTTCTATATACTGACCTCGCACAGCTAAAATGAGATAGACGATGTATTATATATATGAGCTGTAGTAGTGGATCATGATGTCTGGCGTAAATGACGTTACCCGTTCGACTGAAAAAGTCGTAATATGGTATGTTTTAACGATTTATTTTGACATTTTAAAGTGCTATGCAATGACCTTTACTTGCATTACTTAAGTCTCTTCCAACGTATAAAAAAATCGTTTATAAACTTTTTAAACTTAAAACTGATTCTTGGTAGCATACAATTTTGTCCTATATCGTACAATTCTCTTATCTACCATTTCCGTATTATCCAACCACCTGTATGTCAGATATTCGAGACTAGTATATTCATTTTTTTATATTTATTTGTCAGCATCAAACAGTTCATAACAACATATATAAATAAAAACTTTCTGTGCAAAAAACTTGAATCGATAAAAAACAGAGGTAAAAGAAAACGTTATAATTATTTGTGCAAGTCACAAGTCATAAGTTTTCAGAGAACGTAGTACGATATAAAAAGAGAAGGTGGTTGGGACGGTTGATGGAAGAAAAAGGGTTATATGAATTGAGGCGAGTTGGGGGCCACCGCGGCTAGTCGTTATAATATCGCCGCGGGGTCTCCAGGCTTTAATTTCTGTCGTCTCATTCTTTACTTTTATTTTATACTTCAGAGACACATTGGATATTTTGTTCAGCTTTCTCAATGCGCAATGTCACCTCGAATTATAAAAAATGTACTTTTTTTTCAAATTTCAAATTTGATTACTTAATCACCAATTGCAAACATTCTCTGAGTTTAGTACAACCATGACGCTTTGGAAAAAATCAACGATTCGTTTTTTGAGTGGCCAAAATTGCACAGTTCGGCAGGCGACGTCAGACAAACAGTGATATGTTGTTTACACTGTACACCACAGAAGTGAAACTTGCCAAATTCATATCAAAATGTTATAAATTGGCATTTACTTAAAAATATATCAATTATATGATCTTTTTTTCGTTGTAATGGTTACACCATTAGCGTTAAACATTTAACGCAATCGTTAGATGTCCCGAACTCACATAAGCAATTACACTAAAAATCCGTCCCTGAAAGATGTAACTGCAGTAAGATGTCTAAAAAATTGTAATATGGCGAGAGAAAAGACCGATCCTATGCAATGCTGAAGAAGAAGGAAAACGGAAATATCTGAGAATGCAAACGATAAGAGGAAGTGGGAAGAAAAAGAGAATAACGGCAATGATTCTGCAGCAATGGACGACATAAGGAGGCATGTCATATGCGTAGAACAAAAATTTACCCAGTTGCGTTTGAAAATTTCTACAATGCACTATCATCTTTGTTGAACGAATGTGTATATGTAATAATAGTGTCAATTATACAGTTAAAAATATATACAAAAAACGTACCTATATTGCATAAAATTGCGCTACCATCATAGAAAACTCATGAGTTAAAAACGTCTCTAACTGTTTTTTAAAAAGTCTGAAATTTTGAGTTAGGCGGAATATTATTAAAAAATCTGGAACCTGAGCACACAAGAGCTCTGTTATATGAGGTCGAACTAAATTTAAGATTCCTTAAATGTGAAGACTGGCGAGTGCTATAATTATATACGACGACGTAAAGTTGATTTGCATGTTTAAAAACATACCTGTATTTTATGGTCAACACAAATAAAATTTATTATTAATAATATTGACTCTACCAACAGATATATTAACAAATAAAATTACTTGCAATACTGTTCAATTGATTTTTATTTATATAAAAGACGTTTCAACCAACAGTTTATTAGTGTATTTGCCATATGGCAACATACACTATTGGCATCGGTCGGATGGCGGGACCTAGGTGTCGGACCAAAATTTCTCGACGTTTCATAACCTCCTAAACACTTTGGCACCATTTTTAAAAATGTTTATATATATATATGTATATATATATATATATTTATATATATATATATATATATATATATATATATATATATATATATATATATGTGTGTGTGTGCGCTATAACTTTCGAAAGAGTTAATTGATTTTTACGAAATTTTGCCCACATGTTGGAATCCACCACCGCAAGAACCCTATTTAAAATGGGCCCAATCGGACCATTTTAAGGGTAGTTTTTAGGGGTTGAAAAAAGTTTTTGGGCCCAAAAATGCCTAAGAAATTCTCAGAATCGTTTCAAAATTGAAATTTAACCCTTTAATAGCAATTAAAAAGTGCTTCTAAAATTTTAATAAAATCGGCCCGACAGGACCGGATTTACAAATTTTATGAAAACACTAGTGAATTATTTGCTGAAAGGTGTATATAATTTAATTTAGAGGTTCGATTGATAATAATATTGCAACTGAGAAAAAAATGTTCTTTTAAGGGGTGTATTAAGGAGTCAAATTTATTATTTTGCCCAAAAAACCAACTTAAGTTCGCATAATAAAGCCACACTGCCTATATTAGTAAATACACTATATTGTCGGCAGGGTTTTGGCACTGCGACCCGGGTTTTTTTTTATTTTATATTTGAAAATTGAAAAGGACCAAAACTGTTGGTTGAAACGACTTTTATATAAATAAAAATCAATTGAACAGTATTGCAAGTAATTTTATTTGTTAATAAAATTTATTATTATTATTACATATCTGTTGACAGCAAGTGACTCGCTGTGTTATATTTTGTTACGCCACTGGATTACATAAACCTAGAGCTTGATGGAAAAAGCGAACGAAATACAAAAAGAAGAAGGGAGACTGATTGAGAAATAGTCCTCAGGCATAATATTGTCAGCTGCTGGACTGCAGCGGGGGTGAAGTGGGGCTGTGTACAGGGTAGTTGCAAGACGAGGGTGGAAAAACTTGTGAGGACGCATGGCGCGAACATTATTTGGCCAAGCATTGAATTGATCGCAGGGAACGAAATCAGCCATATTTATTTTTATATTTTCGTTGCCATCGTTTCCTTAACAGAGTTGTTCCTCTTCAATCAATAACTACAGCTATAAAAAATACCATAGTTATATTACCTATTAAAAGTAGCAGAGTAATTTATAGTAACTTACCTTTACATGGTCTGTTATATTGGTAGTATTTCGATTTATCTTCAATATTACTGATTGCATGAGGAACCTTTACTAAAAACAACAACAAAAATGTTCATAAACAGAGCATACTATATAGAAAGGTTGTTACGCCCAAACAGTCCGGGACAAAACAGTTTGATCGATTTTTTCAAAAACTTGACACCTTATATTAACAGTGTTGGATCACTTTCACACAATTTGTGCTGAGGTCCAGAGGTAAGGGGCGAGGTAGGCAAAATACATATTGTGGGTGTGACCTTCTTTAGCTCTGTCTCGCCCAAATCATCCGCACGTTTCAATTTTTTGCTGGTGCCAACTACGAGACTAAAAAATGTTATTGCAAGGGTGCCGCTGTCAATTGATTACTCTAATTTTTGGAAATATTTTGAAGATTTAAAAAACTTTTCCGAAAAAGGAAGAGTCACTTTAAGTTTGTGATGGAACAGTTCTGTGGAATAACTACGAATAAAGTCGTAGTGTGACATTGAAAACGTGTATTTTTTTGGCACAATTAATGCTAACTTTTTTTAGTAAATTGTATACATAAATTACAAAAGTAGTCCATTAGAGACCTAGATTTGTCGTTTATCTTCCGTATAGAGAAAGAATTTTTGCAGAATGTTGACGAATAAGTCTACAATCAGTTGACAGCTGAAGCTCTATTTTTGGCTTTAAATTCAGAGCGTTCCGACAGCCTTAACTGATATACTAAAAACAAATATGTATAGACTACACTCAAATTGTAGATAAGGGTTCTAAAAAACGTGACGTTCATGCGAGATGTGCCACGAAAAAAGCTAGTTGTTATTCTTTACAAAAAAAGCGTAAGAACATGTTAACTATTTCCATGTTCTGTAATTTTTAAAACAATAGTTTTCTCCATTTAATTTAATTTAATTACAAAACTTTTTACGCCAATAAGATTCAATCAAGATTTTCACTTTACATTGTTCAAATATTACTTTGTACACTTTTACCCAGAAACTCGCAAAGTAGGACCTACCTGTAATTTAATAACGTGTCGATTATTTTCTAAATATTTCATGCATTATAAACCATATACTAAGTACATTATAGACCCGTAAAATCACTAGAGTAAGGTCAAGTTCAAATGACAAACGAAAATTGTAAAAATTGAAATATTTCCGTGCGCTTTGGAAAGGCAATTTTTGTACCCGTATAAAAATATGTGCATTTTAATCAGATTAGGTAAGTAATCACAAATCCGTTTGTAGTTTTATCTCCGTTTAAAGCCATGATTATACTTAAAGCGAATAATAAGCTTGTACCTATGTATGTATGTGTGTACGGTATGTTAACAAGGACGTACGGGAACAGACATAAAGAACTAAAACACTGAAATATTCAGATAAACTTGATACCAAAACCTCACAATACAGTGTTGTTATTAGTGTATTTGCCATATGGCAACATACACTATTGGCGTCGGTCGGATGGCGGGACCTAGGGGTCGGACCAAAATTTCTCGACGTTTCATAACCTCCTAAACACTTTGGCACCATTTTTGGAAAAATTATATATAATATAATATTTCGGAATATATATATTTCGAAAGAGTTGATTGATTTTAACTAAATTTTGTCCACATGTTGAAATCCATCACCGAAAGAACCCTATTTAAAATGGGCCCAATCGGGCCATTTTAAGGGTAGTTTTTAGGGGTTGGAAAAAGTTTTTGGCCCAAAAAATACCGAACAAATTTTCAGAATCGTTTCGAAATTGAAATTTAACATTTTAGTAAAGATTAAAATATGCTGGTAAAAATTTTAATAAAATTGGCCCGACAAGACCGGATTTACAAATTTTATGAAAACACTAGTTTGCAGATAGTGAGTTATTTACTGAAATGTGTATTTGATTTGGTGTAGAGGTTTGATTGATAATAATTGCAATTAAGAAAAAAAATGTTCTTTTAAGGAGAGTATTAAGGAGTTAAATTTTTTATTTTGCCCAAAAATCAACTCCAGTTCGCATAATAAAGCCACACTGCCTGTATTAGCAAATACACTATATTGTCGGCAGGGTTTTGGCACTGCGACCGAGGTTTTTAATGATTTTACTATTATAAATCAAATAATCTTTCGCTATGATCCATCAATCCTATCGACTTCACGTTGATGTACTTAATACGAACACAAAAAAGTCTAAAATCATTTATATTTTAGAAAACTATAATTCATGAAAGAGGAAAATGAGAACAAATTGAAATTTATGTATAGCCAAAATTTTAAAAATACGTTAGAAGAAAGGAAATGAAATATGTTATATACATTCTATCTCTACCCAGCTTGACGAAAGAACCGAGCAATCCTTATATATTCGTTTTTTGTTGTAATATTGCGTAGTCACATTTTTACAGACAAAATTTAATTGCAAAATTATTACCAAATGAATTAATATTACCTATGTTCGTCTTCTGAAAGGTATTATTACCATAATTTTACCTAAGAGATGTGTCAATAAAAAGAAATATTTTGAACTATAAATTTGTCAGTTAGTTTTATAGTTCCCCGTGTTTATACAGAGTTCGTAGGTGTACAATATAAAACATAGAAATACACACGTTTTATATACAGACTGTGTAAAAATATACGCCTTCAAATATATTATAATATTATAATGGGACCACTCGTCTTGTATTTTACAATACTACCGCCATTATTTTTTTAAGTCTGGAATTAAACTTCTATAATATATTAAGTACCGGTTGACCTTTTTATGCAAGAAGGCTACACGTATTGAAAGGTTTCAAATTAATCTATGTATATGAAGTATTGTATTTAAATAGTTATAGCAGAGAGGCAGCATCATTTTTACTTACGGAATTTCATTAAGTATATAATATCTTCGGAAAACTCAAGACGTATCGAAAAAGGAATAACAAGTCTGACAACTCTGCGTCCTTTCCGAGTCCAACGTATATAATATATAGTCATTAAAAGCACTCTCGTCTTTGCATAACTTTATTTTTACTCATTGAAATTTTCCATCAAGGCTGACCGACGCTAGGTTACCATTTTTGGTAGATCCTGAAAAACCTTCTTAAGATATTAAACACTTGATAAAATACCATAAGTAAAAGCGTTGCTGTCTAGCTAACATTTCTGACGTGTTACAGATTTGAGTGTATTTTTGAGTTGCACAATTATTTGAACACACTGTACATACTATGGTATATGTAACACACTACCCTTAATACTCCTACCCCCTACCATTACTCCTTGCAGTAATACTGTATATATTTTAGCGAGCAAAGTAACCATTTTAAAACAGAAAGACAGAAAGACTCGGGAAATAAATAACACAAAAGATAAGTTTAAAACCTACAAAATGGACACAAACGAACGAATTTCTTTTATGCCACGCTTCTCAGTTCAAACGAATGTTAATAATTCAGTACACGGTTTTATAGAAGCGGCACACTTTGATAATAACATCCAGAAAATAAATATAAAGCCCATAAAATGGACATAAACACGTGAATTTCTTTTATTGACAGAATAATGTTAAAAGCTTTGAATTACGTATCTCGCTCTTTTGTGTTGCTGTTAAAATACGTCTTTGTACCCTCTCCCGGCATTTGTTTTATTACGTTTAATTCATTTATACCTAATGCCCTTCTTCTAAAACGATAGCTACAAAACTTATGTTCTTTTATCATATTTTTATGAACGGTAACAACACCGGTTTCGTCAAGAAATTTCCTTCTCTCAGAAGTATTAACGAATTTTTTTTTATTTGAAGTTTATGTGGAACCCCCTACACCTAAAATGGCTGCTAGAATGACTCGGTGAAATGTGATGAATGTGTATTTCGGAACTGAGATGTAACGCAAAGCTATACTGTCAGCGATGTTCTATCCTGATGCTTGGTCAAAGGTCAACATTATTTGATAGCTGGCATGGCATTCGAATCTAACTTTTCATATAATATGTCTTGAAAGTAGCAGGTTTCACTATTTGTTTGTTTCTTTTTGCACGATACTAAGTGATAAAAATGACTTAATGACTAAAGCCAGTTCTTGAGTAGTACATGAGAGAGCACCAAAATAAAAAAGAATCTTGCTAGAGTAAAATCTTTATTACGCATCTTTTGATTTTTTGGTTAGATCGAAAAATTTATATTTGAATTTATTTTTATGTAGAAACTTACGCTATAAAGATCTCTTTGAAATAGAGATGGGAAAAACGGGTCTTTTTAGTGATCTGCATCTTTGCATCTGGATCCCGTATGTGAGCTGGCTCACTGAACCGGTTCAAAAAGAGCCGAGTTCTGAATATGTTACTGCAGTCTGCCACTGAGTTACCTAGTTCAGTCAATCATATCACGACCTGTACCTATAGAATCAAGAATGCATAGCCAAACATGTGATGCATGAGTCATTTGAGCTGACAGATGCATCAAAGCAAGAACTGATACGTAAGTGTAAAACGTGCTTCTGTGTGTTAAGTGTTTCACTGAGTTATGCGGATCCGTTGATCCGTCGGCTCTCACGGATTTTCTGTCAGAGTCGGCTCTTTGAACCGGTTCAGATCTGAGTTACCCAACGCTACTTTGAAAACGTGTTGTTACAAATATTTTCTCTGTAATCAGTTAATTTTGAATAGAGTACACGTAAAAATTGTCAGTTGAAGAAAAGTGTTGGTGGTTTGAATTATGCCCGCTTTTCACGAGTGAAATAAAGATAAGGGAAAAACAGCAGCAGAGAGTCGGCGATATAGACGTGGGGTAAAAAGGGGGGATGAGGGTTGGAAGTCGGTGGCGAGAGAAAAGTCACTCTGTTTCCTACATTGAGAGAAAGAACATCGTGTAGCTCTACCCAACACACGACTTCGGATTCTTATCTTTGCAACAGTCGCAGTTTGAAAGAAGCGCGTCACCATCATGCAATACCACCGCCTCCACCTCTTGCTTCCTCCATGACTCCTCAACCCACCGCAACATTGTATACGACACACAGAAATACAAACAAACTGAACAATAATAATGTGGTGGTGAAGAAAGCCCCCTGATTATGTACAAAAATTTATTATATTATTCAGTTCATGTTTTATGTTATGTATTTAATATTATATCTTTGCGGGCTGAAATGAATATACGCCTGGAAACAAACGTAATTAGAAGCAGAAAAGGATAAAATTGGGTCATTTCACTGTTTTTAGTGTATTTGCCATATGGCAACATACACTATTGGCATCGGTCGGATGGTGGGACCTAGGGGTCGGACCAAAATTTCTCGACGTTTCATAACCTCCTAAACACTTTGGCACCATTTTTAAAATTGTTTATATATATATGTATATATATATATATATATATATATATATATATATATATACCTATATATATGTGTGTGCGGGCAATAACTTTCGAAAGAGTTAATTGATTTTAACTAAATTTGGCCCGCATGTTGGAATCCACCACCGCACGAACCCTATTTAAAATGGGCTCAATCGGGCCATTTTAAGGGTAGTTTTTAGGGGTTGAAAAATGTTTTTGAGCCCCAAAATACCGAAAAAATTGTCCGAATCGTTTCAAAATTGAAATTTAACCCTTTGGTAGTGATTAAAAAGTTTCCCCACAATTTTAATAAAATCGGCCCGACAGGACCGGATTTACAAATTTTATGAAAACACTAGTTTGCAGATAGTGACTTATTTATTGAAGGGTGTATTTAATTTGGTGTAGACGTTAGATTGATAATAATATTACAATTAAGAAAAAAATGTTATTTTATGGGGTGTATTAAGGGGTTAAATTTTTTATTTTGCCCAAAAACAAACTTAATTTCACATAATAAAAGTATAAAACCACACGGCCCTATACAAGCAAATACACTATATTGTCGGCAGGGTTTTGGCACTGCGACCCGGGTTTTCTTTAATTAAGACTTTTTCAAGCTCTCAATATGCTTAAATGATAGTAAAACTATGATATGATATGCAATTTGGCATTACAAAAAACAATAATAATAATTGAAAATTGTAGTGTTTAAATTGATTTATTTTCATTATTCCAATTACCCTTGACACTGTTTTCTATTATAACATATATCTGGAATTGAACTTTAAAGATGAATTGTTTTGAATATTAACTGTGCTACAGTAGTGAAGCATTTTTTTTTTGTTTTTATCTATAGTAGTTTCTAAACAAACAAAATATCGTTTGAAGTACAAGTTTGTACTCCTGAAGATGAATTAAATTTCCGAAACGATCGTCCTGTTTATACATTTTTTTAATAAATAACTAATATAATCGTTCCTCTAATCAAAATTTGGTAATTTTGAATAGTGCATAATAATTATTCCTTACACATAAACATATAATGTTAGCCTTATATCGTCCTCGTTATTACAAACAAAAATTTAAGAAATATATGCATTTCAAACGACTGAGCTTAGACGCCATATGATAACGTTAACGGTAGACCTGAGCCAGTACATCACTTCCGCACCTAGAAAGAGATGTATGTATCAGCTCTATACCTATACTATCGGCCATTACGTCCAGCAAGACATCCAAGTAAATCAGTGCAAATTAAAATAAATTAGTTATTATTTCGGAATTTTTAAAATAATCCCTATAAGGGTTCCGGCAGCCAGATGTACTGCAACGTAGGTAATATATCAGCTGGTTTATTTGAATATTCAGTGCATGTTATACTAGTGGCTAGTTCCGAGCGATCGAGTGTTTTAATAGAGAAGGTATATTAAACGCTTTCAATGTATAGAATTACACTTGGCAAGTGCCGAAGATAAAGTGATACCGTTTCAAGAAATAAATACGCGGTCTGATCAAATAGTGTCGGCATTAGAGCGATCTATCAAGAATTTTCAGGAAAAAAAATTGGAAACAGATGTATATCAAATGAAACACTGAAATAAAGAAACCGGTCAAGACTCGCGTGGAAGTTCCGTACCATCCAGTTTTCCGTCAGAACTTAGATTTAGGTTTTCCTGTAAACTATAAATGACGCACTATATTTCTTATTTTAGGCTCAGTAGTTTCGGAGATAAGGGGCGGAGGGAAATGCTCGATTTTCGTATATTTTCTTTAATATTTCGTAAGCGGTGTATTTTAAACTTACAGAAAAAATATATTTGTATTTCTCATAACGAGCCCTCATATTTGATACGTCACATGATTTTTTTTTTAATTTTCTAATTTGACTCTTAAAATTAACCCTAAAATTCTGGTTTCGTTGATTTACGCTATACGTTCGCGATTTAGTCATCTAACTCTTTATGACGGGCAAGACAGACGCGAGAGTGATCCTATAAGGGATCTGTTTTTCATAAGATGTACGGAACCCTAAAAATGAATGACAGATTCGCTCTGTGGTTATTTTTTTAGTCTGTTATACGTTTTAATATATTCGTTAATAAATTATATAAAAGAATTAAAAATAGAGTTTCCTTCTACTAGCCTACTATAACGCCAACGCCATGACTAAAATATTCGGAAATTTTACTATTTTGTAGTTAATTTATTAAATTGAGTGGTAGTGTGTGCTGCACATTAATTTTTCTAAAGCGATTGTGGAACGGGGCTTATTTAGCCATCAAATGACAGTAGAATGGTCTTACTTATAACCTGTCAATTTCTGCTCCATTGACGTTTATTTTTTAATGTGTGTAATTTGGAATCATAAAGGTGTTTTAACTTTTTCTAATAAATTTAATTTTTAAATTTTCTGATCAAACTCGTAGCTACATTTTGCTTCTATACATTATAATATTATTAACATCAGCTACTACGGTAAAAGTTATTTTGCAATTTAAAATTATAAATCAACCAATTATATCTGAATTTGAAATTATGTCAGGTTAAATGCAGATCTATTTTCTACTATTGACAAAGCAGCTAGGAATTTCCTTCTTTTTTTGTAAACAGATTCAATTTAAAAAGAAAACGGTAAGTTCTTTGGAAAAAAATATTTTTTCACAGAATAATACGTACAATTAAGATGATTATTCTGTGACAATATGTGTCTGCAGCTTCGCTGTAATTATCTTTTTTTACTTTGCGGTTTTCTCTTTTTTGTGTAAGAAAAACCCCTAAGTCCTCGATAGTCTCAAAAGATGATTAAACATCAAAACTTCATCAAGAAAAGTTGACAGCTGACAAGGGACAATTGACAATAATTGACGGTTGATCTTTACGTCACTTCCGTGACGTATCGCCTGGTTAATCTAGCAGTAATAAACGTTAAATATCTTAGTTGCGAAAATATTACATAGTGTGAATGTATAAATGAACTTAAGGGACAGCAAAGATAACGTTGTAAGTCAGTAGATTACCAGAGAGATTTTTATATATCCAAGGATAGAGGAAGGGTTAATGCTGTTGATGTTGGTTATAGCTATCTTCTCTCGATATTGTTTTTTTACTTAAATTACACTTTGATAAACATTGTCTTCCTAACGATCACCACCTCATCTGCTCCTTTATGTTTTATCGTCGTACGTTTA
The DNA here is from genome assembly GCA_034508555.1 of Venustoraphidia nigricollis. NCBI lineage: Eukaryota > Metazoa > Arthropoda > Insecta > Raphidioptera > Raphidiidae > Venustoraphidia > Venustoraphidia nigricollis. The sequence continues at coordinate 8,759,342 of JAVRKA010000006.1, forward strand.
AAAATTCTTTCGAAACTTTTAAAAAGCTCGCCAACATTATACTGTATGGAAATTAATACTTTATCAGTATCTATATAGTCATAGTTAAAATCTTTATTGTTTTTTCTCCTATAAATAAAATATAAAAACGTTTATTTTTACTAGAAAAAAAACAGACAGATATTTATTTATTTGAGGTACACAAAAAATCTGTTTGACACGTCAACAAAAAAATAAAACTATAAAATTAAACATACATAATTAAGTTAGCAGGTAAGTGGACCAATGATGTAAATCAATAAACCAATTATTAATTTAGCGACGTTTCGGCCATTTATTTGTTCTTCATCAGGCATCTATAAAGTACAACACATGTTAAAATTAAGTACACAACCAAATATACAAATGTTTATTAATTTACATCATTGGTCCACTTACCTGCTAACTTAATTGTGTATGTTTGAAAAATATATGGACGCAACAATTTCCAATGTAAAATTAAAATTCGTGTTTACTGTAAAAGACCCGCTCTCATAAAAAAATCAGTCCTTCAAGAGATTTTAGCGAAACAACTTGAAAGTATGTCAAAAGTTTTTGGCATAATCTCGGCTTCGATGTACAAGATATCTAGATCAAATTCGCCATTTCTGATATTTGAGATTAATTAAAAAACTACTAAACCGATTCAATTGAACTTTCAATAAAGTTTTTATTGTACACGAATTGATTCAATATTAAATTGTATAAGTATGAATGATCAGTATTAAAGTTGCATAATAAGTATAAACAGAATATTGTATTTGTTTTATTTTGGATAAAGAATACCAGTTAAGTTGCAAACGCGAATGATTTAATACTTCAACATGTAAGACGACACATCATCACGCTTGCTTATGACCTCTGTTATCGAGCATTTATAATCCACAATATCTAGCTAGCTACTGAAGGAGACAGAGCAGCAACTATAGAGATGGGAAAAACGGGTCTTTTTAGTGATCTGCATCTTTGCATCTGGATCCCGTATGTGAGCCGGCTCACTGAACCGGTTCAAAACGAGCCGAGTTCTGAATAATATGTTACTGCAGTCTGCCGCTGAGTTATCTAGTTCAGTCAATCATATCACGACCTGTATAGAATCAAGAATGCATAGCCAAACATGTGATGCATGAGTCATTTGAGCTGACAGATGCATCAAAGCCAGAACTGACACGTAAGTGTAAAATGTGCTTCTGTGTGTTAACTGTTTCACTGAGTTATGCGGATCCGTTGATCCGTCGGCTCAAAAAAAAGTGAGTCGGCTCTCACGGATCTTCTGTCGGAGTCGTCTCTTTGAACCGGTTCAGATCTGAGTTACCCAACTCTAGCAGCAACCCAGAGACCGACATTAACGCCTGCTAAAACGCGGGCAAAGGCTAGTTGTGAATATGAAACAGGCTCAGTAATCTCAGTGTAAATTAATTAACGTGTCCACACGACAGTAAACCTAATAAAAAGAAGCAAAGAAGCATATTGAAAATTATCCTTTTACTGTAATTATATCACAAATGTAATACATATATATTTTCGTAATATTTTCCATTTTACGAGGTCCAGAGTTTTTTCAGTGGCGCACATAGGAATTGTAAATATAAATAATAAATAAATATTTTATTGTAATGGTTACACCATACATTGATCTAATACAAGTCATAAAGTTAACATAATGTGCTACTTTAATTAAATATTGAGCTAATTGTAGTTTACTATAAACATAAAGTTACATTAAGTTTCCGATCAATTAAACATACTATTTTTTTAAATGATTATATTTATTAAAATAATGTCGACGAACATTTTATTACGCAGAACATTATATTGTGCTGACAAAAAATTATCAATATAGAAAAAAATCCTTTTCCCAGCTAACTTTTGATCAAAATACATAACAGAAATGTTGTATCGAAGTACAAATTGCACAAAAAAGTTTGTTAAGTATATTTTTACACAGTTAAAAATAAGATCAGTTTTTTTTTATCAGGATCGATTCGACATCCAAAAATCCTTTCCTTGTGGACAAATATGTGTAATCACAATCTAAGATCATAGTCAAACGCTGATAATGCGATCGGCTTTTGTACAAAAAAATAATTTCTGAATCTGATTTAGGCCAGTTTGGTATCAGATATTGACACGTTCTTTGAGTACGATATGTCAATAAAACTGAGTAGATTTAGATTTGACCTCGGACAACCGAAAACGGGTGACGCCACAGGTGCTGCAGTAATTCCACACATACATTACGTCACACATACATGATAATATGTCTATGTATACATGGTATATTATTATGTATAAGGAGAAGGCCTTTTACTTTTAAAATTCCAGTCAGCTCTAATAAAAGAGAGCTGCTCCAGAGCCATCAGTACACCCCCCGTTCCCCACTCGCACCTCGCTCTTCACTTTTATCACAAGTAGGTATCTCTTTAACATTCAGGCTAGGACTTAAGGTAGTTGTCGTGGTAGAATATTGTCAAAAAGTTATAGATTTTACGCGCCACAAAAGTATACTAGCTTGTAGCTAAGTGATCCATAATTTGTACGCAAGACTGTACCCGTGGAAACGTAACCCATACAGTATTCATATGCATGTATACTTTTCTACAAATTGTTGAACTTTAAACGGTTATTTATAAATAATTAGACGGTCAAAAAAAAATTCTTATTTTTTTTTAAACTCATAACAAATACATTGAAATATTGTCAGTTTTTGGAAAGTTTCTGACAGTTAGTTCTTTTTTTATAAATAAGAAACTGGTTCAGAACTACAGAGATCGTATACAATCAATGTTAATTATCCAATTTTTAATTGAATTTATCTCGGATTATATACGGTCGATCGACTTCAAATTTTCAGGGTAATTGTATTATCATGTCCTTAATAAGTATACAAAAATTAAGAATTTTCTGACGGTGTGCCTTAACCACGACAACTACCTTAATTGTTTACGATATAACATTTTTATGTGTAAACATGTTAACTGCCTCTTTCCGCACATACTGAAAGAGTGACTCAGTGAAATGATAAGGGAAGTGGTGTGTCGCGGAAGTGACGCAATATTCCACTGTAAGTTTTACTGAAATTTTCTTGGTCTGCAGACAACTGCATCTTCTTGCTCTCTTCTGATAACGTCTCTACAGTAACAGTCTTGCCTCGTCTCATCAATTGATTACAGAAACGAAACCAACATTTTTCGATACTAAATAAATTTAATATTTACCACAACATTGCCCATATTTTCATTGTATAACTGATATTTTTTCTTATATTTTTTAGAAGTATCAGAAAAATTCTTTTATTATTTATTCTTTAATAGTATCAAAGGATTTTTAGATATGTACCATTTCGTCTCATCGAAATAAAACCAGAAGATAAGGGTATATAAAGAAACACGAACTCATATGGGACAAATTGACAGAATTTGTCCACCAAACCTTTTCTTATTTTACCACTAGCGTCGCTAAGTTGCCTGTTGTACTGACGTGAATTTTAGATATCATAAATACATCCGAAGTAAACAAGCAAGTATTATCCGAGCAAGCTGTCAAAATATTCAATGGATTATAATAGTTTTATATTAATAATTGATTGGTTATAATTTAACAATTAATGTTTATATCTTAATTGTGCTTTGACTCAGTAAATCAATATAATTGATTATTCCATGTGAAAAATATACTCTTCTATTAATTGGTGTTTCATTTGACTCATTTGAAGCGCATGAACCTCACTGTTTTAATCATAGATAGAGATGGGAAAAACGGGTCTTTTTAGTAATCTGCATCTTTGCATCTGGATCCCGTATGTGAGCCGGCTCACTGAATCGGTTCAAAAAGATCCGAGTTCTGAATATGTTACTGCAGTCTGCCACTGAGTTACCTAGTTCAGTCAATCATATCACGACCTGTATAGAATCAAGAATACATAGCCAAACATGTGATGCATGAGTCATTTGAGCTAACAGATGCATCAGCAAGAACTGATACGTAAGTGTAAAATGTGCTTCTGTGTGTTAACTGTTTCACTGAGTTATGCGGATCCGTTGATCCGTCAGCTCAAAAAAAAGTGAGTCGGCTCTCACGGATCTTCTGTCGGAGTCGGCACTTTGAACCGGTTCAGATCTGAGTTATCCAACTCTAATCATAGACATCCATGGTTTCGATTACATACAGAACACTAGTGATTTCTTTTATTAGGAAGCTTTTTATATACGTACATGAAGCTCGGAATCTGTATCTAGTGTCCACGCCAGCAAGTCTGAAATATTATCTTGGTTTCATCTCATTCTGTCAAGACGAGACCAAAAAATCTCAGTCTTGTACGAAGACATCTTCAAATTAAATTTATCCAAAGTAGAACGAGATGTAGTGAAAGCGATCATAAATCCGGCCCTGTATTATCTACCCACAATCGGACCCGACCTCATTCCGCCGTCACAATATACTTCCACTTCTTCTACTTCTTCTTTCGCGAGTTGAGAAGCTGTGAGTGCGCGGGGGTGGAAAGTGTACGTTCTTGTTCTCCGGCCAGGCGTTGGTTTTCGATTAACGCTGAGAGGTAATCAAGGGGTTGTGATGCTTTCAGGGGGTGGGTAGACAGATAGGGTGGTTTGACTCTCCATTCCTGATGTTCTATAGTGCAGGGTGGATTTTAATTTCAACTTTTATCCTGGCGAGTTGGTTCAAGATCGTTTTCTTATAGATACACGCAATCTTCCCTATTTGTGTATGTGAAGGTGTTCCACTCGTGTATTGGTTGAAGGGTGTTGAAGATTCGAAATCTAGTAAGCGCAGATCATCAGCGTTCTTTTCCTTATTTATTTTCACATTCATGACTTCGTCTTTAAGGACGTTCATGCGTAAGACTTGATACTAGATACAAATTTTAATTTTTTATATTTGGCAAATTTAATCCTGCAAATATGATTCCTCAAAAGTTCAAGACCTGTTACTGATCACTTGAAAAATTTATCAACGATTAAAAATAAATTTAAGAAATGAAGCTACTTGCTATACTGTTCAAATGTATTTGTTTCAATAAATACATTTGAACAGTACAGCAAGTATCTTTATTTCTTACATACAGAGTGTCCGAGAATTATCTTGACAAATTTGAAATTTAATAACTTTTGAAATAAAAAGGATATTCACATTCTGTTTTCTGCAGTTATTAGTGCAACTCATAAAGTTTTGTTGTGTTTACGTTAGCACCTCCACATGTGCACCACTTGTGGCCCGAGGCACATCCAGTCGGTAATCGATTTCTTGCCAGGTACGCTATAACATAACGTCTGTGACAGTGGCAAAAGCCTCTGTAATGCGGGTTTTTAAGTCAGCAATCTCAGTAACCTTTCTCGGATCAGCAATATCCTTCAAATAACCCCCGAGAAAAAAACTTTATGAGTTGCGTTAATAATTGCAGGACACAGAATGTGAATATCTTTTTTATTTCAAAAGTTATTTAATTTCAAAGTTGTAAAGATAATTCTCGGACACCCTATATATCTATATTACTGTTGGTAGAGTCAATTTATTTAATCATTTGATTAAAAATAAAATTTGTATCGTACGATTTTACGGCAAAGTGGCATATTTCAATATTTAAACGTATAACAACTATATATTTTATTAGAGAAAACATTTTGATAAATATTGTTTTCAGATATTCTTTGATTTATTCCGTCTATATAATGTTATAAAAATATAGTGTTATCGAACGTTAGAATTAGTTATTAATTATTTCTACACTGAAAAGGTTAAAAAAACAATATTGGTTATTGTTGAAGCTGTCAAACTTAGATAAGTAAACCGTCAAAATATTTATTGAATTATAAGAATATCATATTAATGAGTGGTTGGTTATAACTTAACAATTAATTTTAATATTTGAATTGAACTTGGACTCAAAAATCAATATATTTAATAATTTTGTGTAAAAATTATAATTGATGCCTTATTTGATGCATGTAAGGCGCATGAACGTCCACGCTTATGCTAAGAAAAAACTTATATAACTGTTGCCATTTACCTCTGAACTAATAAGATAACAAAATATTGATACTTTCATATTAAGAATGGCTAAATAATGACGCTCATTACTGACAAAAAAAATAACCTAGCGACATAATATTAGCCAATCAATGATTGCGAACGCTTTTTCTTGTCAAGCGGTTAATCTTAAAAAATAACTTCTATCTAAAACCGCAATAATAATAACTCAAAGAAAGTAAAAATATAAGAATAAATTTTGCTTCATATTTTTTTCCACAAATTATTAAGACGTTATCTACATATTTTATGTAATTTAATGAAATAAATTAAAAATAAATACATATTTGTGAATCTGCCTTACATGTATGCAAGTTGATAATAATTTTTAGAACAGCCGCAATAAATGAATGCTGCATTTTATAATAATAATATAATGCAATAAAGCTGTTACACTACCGACCAAAAGTCAATGCTCTGCCTAATATTTGAACAATAGTGACTTTTCTTTGACTAACAAATAGGATTTTTCAAAAGTTTCCACGATCAAAAATTTTATGGAAAATGGCTTTAATTCATTTAATTTGATGAATGGCAAAATATATTAAATTGAAATGTTTAAATCCCGCTATAAAAATAAAATTTCGAAAAAAAAAATTGGAAAGAAAATTTTGAAAAAAATAGGTTTTAATGAAAAAATAAAAGATTTCAAATTTTTCACCAAATCCGTTTAGTGGTTTGACAGTAAGCGCGATTTAAAATAACGTTACATACAGCAAGTAGTTGGTATATCTAGTGTCGTAATGGGTTATATTTATTACGGCGAGATGTGATACTCTGTTTAAAACAAACGTTAGCGAGATTTAACAATCACGCGAGTCGTAATACCATTACGCACGAGATAGATATGGTGTTACCTCTCTTAGCTCTTTTTCACTTTATATTCAAAATTTTAAACAGTTCATTTTTTAACACACGCCACTTCTAATAAATAAACAATTGACAGTCAAATAGTGATTTACTATGGAATTGGTATATCGCGACCAGCTTTTTTTTTACTTTTTCGTACTAGTACGCAATGGGTCGTTTTACATGCATGTAAAGCAAGTGTTTTAAAGGGGATTGTGTAAAAGTAATTTTCCTGAGCGTTACAAGGTATTCGCGTCTGAAATTTTTAACTTAAATTGTCTTTTCGGACTTATAGTGTATGCAATGTTCGAGCGAACGATAGACATCCACTTATTTGATAAAATTATATATAAAATATGCTTATAAATCACTTCTTTTCTTTTCAACTAATATTTCTATACATATAAAGCTGATTTCTAAAGAAAATATAAATTCTGACTTGAAAACTTCAACTTCTTCTTCTTAAATTAAGGCAATTTATCTTGTATTCAGAGTCAAATTGTTGGTGTGAGTGAAAATGGTGAGCCTCTCTCTCTCCGTATCCAACGACAGTGTACATATATATATATATATATTAGCTGGAACATGCAGCAGAGCTATATAGCAATATAGCGCATACATACATAAATATAGCTTATAGTTAGCTCAACTGTCCTTCCATCGTGTATATATCACTGGCGAAAACCAATGCATGTTGTGCGGACAGCAGGGCCGTACAAGTTAGTCATAAATAGTAGCTAAATATATAAACAGCTTATATCAATTTTCTTAAAGCACCTAGTTTGAAGTTTATTTACTTTAGGAGAGCGTGATATAAGGCGATCTTTACGCTGTTAAAAAACAGCCAATTGGACAACAGGACCATTCAAATTACAAAAAAACTGACATTAATAGACATAATATTATAACAAATGAAATAAAATTTCTATTAATAGGGATGTTGACTATTTTTGGAAAAGTGTTTTAAATCGTGCATAAGTACCTAATATTGCCACAAATATTTATTATTTTTATTTAAATACAACTCAAGCCTTAAAAATCATGTATTTTAAATCCCGTTTCAAATTTCGGTCCAAAACGCCAATACTAGTCGCGTGACGTCACCTGTTCATACCAAAGGAGGCTCAAAAGTTTACACGGGAGCTACCATCCTATAGATGCGTATTCTGTGCTCATAAACGTTAGTAAACTGAGGTGATGAAAAGTTGTTTCGTAGTCGTTGCTATAGTTACATGTAATTTGACGTTTCCTATAAACAAATAATAATAAATTACTCACTAAATATTAACCAAACAATGAAGTTTTTTGACAGCGGCTGAACATATGACGTCATGCGCTCTGATTGATGTCTGTTGTCACGTGACTTGAGAGTGATTTTATTAGGTTTTATATATTAAATATTAATTAAATTCCTTAAAAATAAGGAAAAATATAGTGTTTTTTAGTATTTCTATCATAGAAACTACCACTTTTCGTTAAAATTATGTTTTTATTTTAATACAGTCAACATCCCTATTCATGCGATGACACGGGTAACGGCTAATAATAAATATTTATATTATATTTGTTTTTCATTTACATGGTTATATGTGATTTCACCGTTTAAAATAAACCAAGGCAAGCTTGTCAGCAAAATATTTACGATGCTTATATGCACCTGTTTTCTTTAAAAACAAAAGCGCTTTTCCTTTTGTCATGCTTATAATGTACACCCCTTACACTATAGGTGTGTTTGCTATCATGGTCCAGTGAAAAACAGTAAGTTACACTGTCCTGCTTGTTATTTTAGTGTTTGACTAACAGTGCTTAAGCACTAGAGTTCCGACTTTTGAACATGGAAACGTAGTACATTGTTTGGCACACCTAATTGACACTTTTCAGTGTAAATTCCACTGAGAGTTACCTCAATACACTAATATGCCAAACACACCTCATATTGATGGTCAAGTGATATAATATGAGTTTTTTCTGTTTTTTAGAGTTCCGATTCCGAAGATAGTTTGGTGGATGTCTGTATATCGCCAACAACGAATTTAATGGTAAGCAATCCGCTCTCAAAAATACTGTTTTTAAATCCATTACCTACTAAAAGATTTTCTTTTGAATGAGGCAAATTATTTTTTCAAAAAATGATAAAAATAAATCCAGATACTTATTAATATGTGTATTATATGTTTTTACACACCCCCCTATAAAGTAGCTGCTCGTGAAATGGTACTATTAACACTAGTGCTGTAAAGTTGCCTGCCATTTCCATAGTAAATTATGGTCGAACCGCATATAAGAATTAAAGGCAATCTAGAAAAAAGGTATGTGCAAAATTTCAGCTTAGTCGGAAAGTGGATCAAATTTAACTTGCAAGATTTCAGACAGGCACCGGAACAGATGAAACTAAATAGAAGCTTGTAATTAGAAGTGATCTTGCTTGAAATATAATTGTCAAAAAAATATATATATCCCACGCATGATTATTTATGATCTAAGTGACTGATGTAACTCGCTGATCGCTCGTTATAGCATAATGGCACACGGAGTCATAAAATAATAATTCACACACTAGATACAAAACCCACTTTTATTGGATAATTTTTTTCATACAGCAATAGTGTCAGCAATCGAAGCATATCTTTGTTTTCGCACTAAATAAAAAATAATGTTTGTTTAAATTAACTTAATTAGTTTGACGAAACGCTGAAGCCTTTCTGTCTATACTAATTTTTATTCCAAACATTAAAATTTTAATTTTATATTATGTATATCTATATATTTCCAAGTTCATGCGTTATGAATACGAAAATAATTTTAGAAATTTCAAAAGCAGAGTTTTGCAGAAAATTTAAACAACATACAACGGCCAATCCAATTTGAAAACAGAAATAAAATTATATTATATCAACGCTACAGAAATTTAATTTGAAAAATGTACGAGATACAGCAGAAGTAATGTCTTCAATTTAGTGCTGTATATATCATATCGAGTGTTGACTAAAGTAAGGAGATTTAAAATTAAAATTTATTTGAATTATTTTCATTACTTAAACAAAGTTGTTTTAAACGATTAGCAATTTTCAATATCAATTATGAAATGCACTAAAAAAACACATTACGCTGACGACCTTGCTGTCGAGCGTCTATAATTTACAAAATACATAATATTTGAAAAATAGCTGACCGCGAGAGAAAAGTGAGTGGATCTCTTTTAACTCGATCGGTTGAAATTTTGTTCTGTGTTTTCCTGCCAAATCCGTTATCTGATTTTATTGACAATGCGAAAAATTACGTGAAAACAAGTAAATAATCTTTCTAATGTTAGGTCAAAAAGTGGCATAATACTTTGACAAAATTGGCCCAATATGCAAACACCCACAAATTGCTAATAGAGCTGGAGAATATCTTGTATTTAAAACACTGTTATGTATGTATCTTAGGTAATATTTGTATTTTAAGTATTTTTTACAGTACGTAGATATATGTATTTGGTATCTAAAATACATTTAAAATTATGTTAGATATTTATAAAAAATTTAGATCATAATAATAATAATAATAATAACTACAATTCAAAGTTCACAAAAAAAAACTTACTACTTACTTAAAAATTCATTTATATTATGGTAACGTCGATTAATTAAAACGTTTTTTTTTATTTTACCATACGTTACGAACAAACCCTGTAGAGTATCTGTCGATGGAATATATCTTTCATTTAAATACTTTCACACAAAGTTTCTTGTACAGTTTGTGAATCTCCTAAACAAAATGGTTGCTCGAACTTAAAAAATAATGGGGCAATTTTCAGGAATGATTTATTCGAGGATGGATAAATTGTGAGATTTCACTGTAGTGTTTTTGGTGTCGCGTCGCTCTTGTTTAACAGTTGGTACAATGTTGTATATACAAGGGAGGCTGTACCAACGGTTGTTTTAAATAAAATTTCCCTTTAAAAAGAAGAGTGGAAAATAGAACGGGTGCTGGCTTGATGGAATGGGCGATGTAGTGTAGGTGGTGAGTTTTTCACCCTTGTTGAAGATGGCAACGAATACATATAGACGTTATAGAAGACAGTCACCGAACAAAAGATTCTGCACTGAAAATGATTTTCTTTGTCTCGAGAAAACCATTAGGCAATAATTGTGCTCGTTACAGTGCAAAACAAAACGAGACACGATAGAAAACATTGCGCGTATTTTCTTAATGGATCATTAGTTCGAATCCTGTAATGGTTGCAACGGCATTATAGAGTATAGCATTGCCTACATATATATTCTCATCACCGTCATTTTGTATTTTTAATTGTCACATTTTATTAAAAATTTTCTTTTAATTTTTTTCCTTTTTCCTAAAATTCAGTTTATGAAATTCCAGCCAATTGGATTAAACTGAAAATTTCAAAAACCTCCGACACAAAAAAAAAATTTAAAAAGTAAAAAATAATGTGTATTGACTATTTAAGTTTAATATATGTAATAATATTTTTTATCCAAGCATCGTCTCGCTGGGGAACCGCTATATAAAGCAAGGACGCTTGGACAAAAATATTATTAATTATCCATAGTGGTATTATTCAGGTTCATATAAATTATAAATTAAATAATCAGTTTGATCAGACCAAAAAATTTTAATGTTGACTAAACTTTCATAATGTTCTATAGATTACCTGATGAAATCGGGATGGCTGATGAAACGTTGTAACATTATGAAAGTTTAATCAACATTAACATTTTTTGGTCTGATCAAACTGATTATTTAATTTATTATTAATTATATTAAACTTACAGGGACAATACATACTATTTTTTACTTCTTAGAGTTTTTTTTTTTGAGTTGGTGTTTTTTTTTAATTTTTAATTTCAGTTTTATTTCATGCTTTTTTGAGATTTTTTTGTGTCCAGGTTTTTCTAAAATTTTTAATTTAGATTTTATTTCATGTTTTTTAAACTTTTCATATTACTACGGATACCGACAACAGGATATCAAATTTCGATTCGATCAGACCTGTGGAAGTTGCTCTCATCCCCTTAGCAACCACAAAAGAGCTGATGATCTTCAAACGACTGAACAGAGGCCTTTTTTGAAAGAGATTCTATTTTTTAAGTTTTTTTAAGTATATATTTAAAAATTAACCACAGCAAGATTTTTTCTTTTTCTTGGAGCAATTACTGCACACAAAAAAGTAGCTAATTTTTCCATTTTCGTAATATCTAATTGATTTCGAGTCTGCCGCGGATTAAAAAACTTTAACATTTTAAATATTAACATATTAATGAAAAATTGTAACAAGTAACTGGGAAGCGGAGACGGTCCCCTGCTTTGTTGGGCATTATTTGGATTATCCTTAAAATCGTATATAATATAAAACGTAGATGATTATAATTCTTGAAGAGAAAGGATAACCGGAATTATACATACGTATATTTATTTCAGTGAGTTCGTCCCCTCCAGTATATTATCAACGCACGAGCGCCGGTCGTAGAGGGTTGAGAGACGCGTCCGAAAACACAGACGCTAAGCTAACTTAAGGAGCAAAAACGCTCTTCTTCTATTTAAAGAGTTAAAAAATCTGACAAGAGAATTCGCTAGCTAAAGACTTAGGGGATGAAAATATATCAGAAAAGGGCTGCGCTGTAAAGAAATTGTACTAATGAAAGTGTGCGATTTGCATTTCTCATTTCAGTAATGCAGTGCCGTTTACATTTCTTAGCGTAACGACGATTTCAAAAGTACAACGTATTATCAACAAATCTTATTTGACAATGACAGTTTTTGTATAGGCATCTGAGTAGTCTAAAGTCATTATGAAACTTCCTGACACGCAGAACATTAGAATGTATTCACACAAAAACAATTAATTGCTCTATATTCTTAATCAATAAATTATTATTATTATTGTGAAGGAAATATTCCTTAAAAAATTTTCCATCCACAAGCACCCAAACTTCGGGTTCGTCACCGTCATACTAGGGATACTTGTGGAGCAAGTTGTAACTATAACCAAGTCTCAAACCATGAAATGGGCGATTACAGTGAGTTTGGGTCGTGCGCACGGAGTACACGGAGCGACCCAATAAGCACGGCCTTTTGCATACGGCAAATTGATGACTCAGCAATACGCTGACATGCCGGAATAGTTTTCATATTTGCTAACAGTGACGGTTTTGCCCCTCCAAGAACACCAATTATGACAATTAATTTAACAGTATACTCTGGGTACTGCTTTCTGAGCTCAAAAAGAAGATCTTGACATTTTGTCCGCTTCTCAGTCTCCTTTGCGGCTATGTTCGTTTCAGCAGGGGCTGAAAACTCGATAACATACATAGTTCGCGCAGGTTTATCAAGAAGAACTATGTCAGGCTTTGTGGCTGAAAGTTGCCTGGTAGTACTAAATGAGTAGTTCCAGAAAATCTTGCATGACTCATTTTCGACAACGAACTCAATGTCATTTGGAACATAAGATAGAACAGGAGTTTTATCAACACCATAATGATGTCTTAGGTGGTGATATAAAACTCTTAGAGCAGTGTTGTGGCGGTGAATGTAAGCGCAACTCGCATGTTGACTACATGCCGATAAGAGATGCATTATTATTATTAGTGTATTTGCCATATGGCAACATACACTATTGGCATCGGTCGGATGGCGGGACCTAGGGGTCGGACCAAAATTTCTCGACGTTTCATAACCTCCTAAACACTTTGGCACCATTTTTGAAAATGTTTATATATATATGTATATATATATATATATTTATATATATATATATATATATATATATATATATATATATATATATATATATATATATATATATATATATATATATATATATATGTGTGTGTGCGGGCAATAACTTTCGAAAGAGCTAATTGATTTCAACTAAATTTGGCCCACGTGTTGAAATCCATCACCGCAAGAAGCCTATTTAAAATGGGCCTAATCGGGCCATTTTAAGGGTAGTTTTTAGGGGTTGAAAAATGTTTTTGGGCCCTAAAATACCGAAAAAATTCTCTGAATCGTTTCAAAATTGAAATTTAACCCTCTGGCAGTAATTAAAATGTGTCCCTAAAATTTTAATAAAATCGACCTTACAGGACCGGATTTAAAAATTTTAAGAAAGACTAGTTTGCAGATAGTGAATTATGTACTGAAAGGTGTATATAACTTGGTACAGAGGTTCGATTGATAATAATATTGCAACTAAGAAAAAAAATGTTATTTTAAGGGGTGTATTAAGGAGTAAAATTTTTTATTTTGCCCAAAAACCAACTTAAGTTCGCATAATAAAGCCACACTGCCTGTATAAGCAAATACACTATATTGTCGGCAGGGTTTTGGCACTGCGACCCGGGTTTTTTTTTATTATATAAAGTGAAAAATAAAACTAAGTATTAATTTTAAGAAAAGAACCAACTTCAAAAAAATAATTCAATTTTAAGGTCGGTGTTAATTTAATAAAAGTATATTAAAAGTGTTAGTAAATAAATTGGCGTTTACCTCAAAGAATTATGATTCTATTTTTAATGACTTTTTTGAAGACGTCTCATTTTTTTTAGCAATAGTTAACTCAAAAACGATCTATTGAGATCAGTGTAAACTTTGTAAACAGTGTAACGTTTTAAATCAGCCATTGGTATGAGTGGCTGAGATTTGTGCACTGGGTGCAGATGGGTGAGGCCGACACAGACAGTGCGATGATCCACCTACACTCTACAGGCCGGTACGTTAAACTGGATAAACTATACAGTTTAGTTCAAATAAACTGACATTATATGACCATTGATCAATTCCTAACTATTGAAAAGATTTATACCTACGTTTTGAACCAAAAGAATATATATTTTATCACGCTTATGTTAGTTTGACTTGTGTTAGGTGCAAAAAAAGCTTGTAACTCGATTTCCTCTTCCAAATGTCCAATAGGGATGTTGACTGTATTCAAATAAAAACATAATTTTAACGAAAAGTAGTAGTTTCTATGATAGAAATACTAAACAACACTATATTTTTCTTTATTTTTAAGGAATTTAATTAATATTTAATAAATAAAACCTAATAAAATCACTCTTAAGTCATGTGACAACAGACACCAATCAAAACGCATGACGTCATATGTTCAGCCGCTGTCAAAAAACTTCATTGTTTGGTTAATATTTAGTGTGTAATTTATTATTATTTGTTTATAGGAAACGTCAAATTACATGTAACTATAGCAACGACTACGAAACAACTTTTCATCACCTCAGTTTACTAACGTTTATGAGCACAGAATATGCATCTATAGGATGGTGGTAGCTCCCGTGTAAACTTTTGAGCCTCCTTTGGTATGAACAAGTGACGTCACGCGACTAGTATTGGCGTTTTGGACCGAATTTTGAAACGGGATTTAAAATACATGATTTTTAAGGCTTGAGTTGTATTTAAATAAAAATAATAAATATTTGTGGCAATATTAGGGACTCATGCATGATTTAAAACACAATAGTCAACATCCCTATTGACGTGAAGTATTTTTGTTGGAAATACAATTATTGTTATATTTGGCTATAATAATATTTATAAAAAAATAAAATTTATAGTTTCAAAAAAAATCTAAAAAACGCGCTTACATAAATTTCTTTCCTGTTTTAAAAATAATGTCACATCTCGCCGTAATTCCATTACGACACTAAATATACAATCTACTAATTTTACAACCCCTATAAGATAGTTGCTTTTCATGCCTGTATAGGGATAGCAAAAAGACCCATTTCGCACTAATGCGTAATATGAAATAAACGTCGTTCTGATACCATTTCCGTAGTAACAGTATGAAAATCCAATGCAGCTTAGAAATTAGAATTAAACTTGCTCAAAATTGAACTGTCAAAAAATTTGAAAATTATGTGAAAATCAGTTATTTTATAGATAGATAGATAGATAGATATATTTATTAGTTACAGTGACAAACGTTTGTAACACGTCAATACAAATTACAGTTTAAAAAGAGTATAAAAATAACAAGAGTTATTAATATCAAAAGCTTAACAATAAAAAAGTAGGGGGCACGTGCAAAAAATACTGTATGTATCTCGTGCATGATGATATTATGGCTCATGACATAACTGTTAAAACTCACTAATGGTCATATCATTTCATAATCGTCATAATATATGTAATTCCGCACTAGAAATAATCTACGGTTGTGTCGAAGTTTTTAATTATTAATTGAACAGCTATTCACTTCAGCCGTGTTTTCTACAAAAACGCATGAGTTTTTTACTATTCATTGCTTTTTATATTTTTCATTAATTTATATTAAGAAATGAATGTCGGTTTAGTTTATTTCCAGAATTCGCTTTATCTACAACTTGAGCAGACTGACACTGTAGTTAATACTAGCCCCAGTATCCGAGTGTCCCCTTTACACGCCCTCGTCCCACTCACACTGTCACACACCAGCAATACTTTCATCCCTTAAAGTACGCAATCAAGGGTGTTGTTATACTTTATTTCACATGGGACACGTACCTACATCATTATGCTAATTAGAAGGACGATTGTCTTCTTTTGCTTCCATTTAAAGTTATTAAAATAATGGTGACAAATTATTTCATTTATTTGTTGTGTAAGAACATTTGTCTTGTTGACATATTCTTAAGTTCAAAACTAGTTTCAAAATACCTCGGATAACTATAAAATCCTCCATGACAAATCTACTCGCTTCTTCACTAATAAAGTATGTTTCCATCGTCTATGTCAAAGGTCAGTAACTGAGGGACCGCGGTCCAAACCCGGATAACGATTAACAGAGGAAATTATGTTATTTCTCTCTCATATTGTACGAAAATATAAATATCATAAAATTGTATTATGTTTTGATTTGTATAAGGCATGTTTTTTTCCATACAGGCTATAAGTAATACTAATAACAATAGAAAACAGTATCACGGGTAATTGGAATAAAAAAAAATCAATTTAAATACTCATTGATTGCAACGTTTTGTCTTTTATTTAATTAAGACTTTTTCAAGCTTCTGAAAAAAATTTTACAAAAATTAACATACATATAATAAAAAAATTTTCAGAAGCTTGAAAAAGTCTTAATTAAAGAAAAGACGAAACGTTGCAATCAATGAGTGTTTAAATTGATTTATTTTCATTATTCCAATTACCCGTGATACTGTTTTCTATTATAACATATATCTGGAATTGAACTTTAAAGATGACTAATAACAATCGCAGATCATCTGAGACCAAAATATTCGGACAGTTCAACCTTAATTTTTAAACGCACATATTTTACAAGAGTCGTCTTTTTTGACCCCCACTCCTTTCTGAAATGACGTCATCGTATTATTTTAAAAGCACTTCTTCAAATCTTTTTTGCAGATTTCGATAGAGCAATATGCCATTATTTACAACAGTTTACCTGTAGCAAATGAGTAACGGATGCATGGACTGCTAAATAAGTAAAATATCAATTCAAAAAAATGAAAAATGAAACAAAAATCAAATTAATTATCCTCCCTACTTCTTAGTGATCAAATTATTGTGTTTACTTTTAACAATTAAGAAATTTCTCATTATTTTTTTTACTCTTAAGCGTAATCCTAAAAATTGCAAAATTAATGGCGGAAGAAGTTTCGAAATATCATTAGAAATAGCAAAGTTATGCTACTTCAAAGTTTAAATTTGACAGTTCACCGCGCTATGCCGTTTTCAATGCGGGTGACAACTGTCATATTTAAATAATAACGAAAATATATAGCAAGTCATGAAGACAACAGAATTAACAATTCTGCTCGTCCATAAAAAAACTATTTTAAAAATACGACCAGAAATTACTGTCGTAAAAATAATACATATAGTTATAGTATAATATTATTTTCTAAAGGGTACAAACTAACTTCATTAAATGTTGCGCTATTCATCAAATGAAATTTAAACATTAAGTAAAGCTAAAGTAGTAATAAATTATTTCTACGCCTCTGAATGAAATAAATTATACAATCTCGACTTATTTTTGTATAAGGCATTCAGTTTCATCAGTTATATTTCTATCTTACTTTTTTATAACAGCCCTCTTTTTCCCCTTCTATCTGTAGATACCTTCGCGTATTAGGGTTGAAATATAAAAGATACACATAATCTTAAGGTAGAGTTATACAACAGCGAGACGAAGACGGCACTGGCTCGAAACAAAATCAAATCGCACTCACTCTCGTCCCGTATCCGTCTCGGTATCGTCTCATTAATAACAATCCCGTCTTATTAAGTGTCTCGTAAGTCGAGACAATATATTTTACAACTCTCATCTTGATACTTCCCCGAGAGTGTCTCGACAGTGACGAGATCTCGACATTTTAATCTCGATCTAGTCTCACGAAACGAGAAAAATAGTCTCGATAGCAGCACTATAATTTTCATTAGATATTATATAGTCACCTCAGGAACAATGCCAAATTTTTTAGCACACGTTAAGAAGTAGGCCCTTAAAAATACAAAGTATATTTTTCGACGCCAATTTATTGAAAGTACATAGGTACAATAAAAATTGGCGAAACTTTAACATTTAGTGACTTTTTTTAATCAAATTATTTTTTTAACATAGAATTTAGCTTCCGCTATTTACCCTAACTATTCTCTTATTCTTTTCAATGTAAACAGACCTCAAGACGATTCATAGATTTTGTAGACAGGGGTCCTCTGAAGCGCGCTGTTATCATACGAACCAAGAGTAGCATACTTTGATTGAACTGAATATAAGTGCACTTTAAAATGTAAAGATAAGACACCAGTAAAAGCTCTTTGCATGCGTAGGGAAGCTTTTCTTCGTCATTCTATATTATATAAAACCACACAATGCGGTGAAAAGCATGGCGTGGTGTACGGGCAATCAAATGACTATTATATCACTGTTAATTGTTGTTGGCGTTTTAAAGTGCCTGCAATTATAGGAAAATGTTTCATTCATGTAACCAAACAGTTTACACGCCGACTAGACGTTTTATTTAGGGCTCGCACAGAATTTAGAAATGTGCAGTTTTGGGGCGTGAGCCGTAAAGCTGTCGGTACGCTCTGAATTTAAGCCACACTACGAGGCTAAAAAATGCTGTTGCAAGGGTGCCGATGTCAGTTGATTACTCTAAATTTTGGAAATATTTTGTAGATTTGAAAAACTTTTCTAAAAGGAAAGAGTCACTTTAGGTTTGTGATGGAACAATTTTGTGAAATAAGTACGAATAAGGTCGTAGTGTGATATTGAAAACGTGTGTTTTTTTGGCACAATTAATGCCGACTTTTTTCTAGTAAATCGTACATAAATTACAAAAGTAGTCCATTAGACACCTAGATTTGTCCTTTATCTTCCTTATAGAAAAAGAATGTTTGCAAAATGTTGACGAATAAGTCAGCAATCAGCTATCAGCCGAAGCTTCAATTCAGAGCATTCCGACAGCCTTAAGCAATAAGGAACTTTATTCAAAATAATTAATTGCGAAAACGACCGTCTGATTTTCTCAATGTACTTTATATTTTTGAAATTATACCTCTTTTGGCACGTTATGAAAAACGATGAGAGTGAATTTTTACGATGTACACCGAATTTAACAGGATGAAGTTGCTCGCAGAAGCGCGCGCAGAATGTAACATAAAAATGAACAGGATGAAGTCGTTCGCAAAAAAAAAACAGGTAGAGACAATTGACTTACATCAGTCCTCGCATTATATCGTTGTAGTTGTTTTTTCATTCTCAGAGTGAGGAGAATAGAGTATGGTAGAGACCATCTTCGCATGTGCTTAGCGTTTAATAGCGGCATTTATGCAGGCAAATTTAAAATCAGTTTTTAATCACGACAAAGAAATATAATTTCTAACGCGTGCACAAGTATTTTATTTTGTTAAGTTTTTTAATTGGGAATATAACAGATATAAAGAAAATAAACAAAAACATTCTGAAAAAAAATATTGTAATCAGACAAAAAAAAAACATATTTAATTAAAAATAAGTTTTCTATAAATCATCAAAATATTAAAATCGCATAGTAAAATTTGTATTGAATTAAACAATTGAAATTTTGAAAAAAATTCTATAATTGAACATGACTGATAAATAATTTTGAATCATGCACAATTATTTATGCATCCAGAGAACAGCTGTTCAATTCAGAGTACACCGTTAAAATAAAATAAAATATTGAACACAAAAGTAAGTATGTAAGGCAATTTACACCAGCATCAGATGTGGTCATTAGATACGTGCATTCAATTTAAACTTAAACACATAGTTACACAATGGATTCCCTTCAATCAGCAACAGATAGCAGGGAAGTATTAAGGTGTAAGCAAACAGACGAGCAAAAAAAAATAAACTAACGCTTTTTCATACGCTTTTGGAAGCTAATAATTCATGAATCGCTTTTGAGTTTGTTATATTTTGAAATCCAAATTACTTATTCCTTCAGGGGATTTGATTTATTAGTCTGATTTTTTAATGGTCAATGTATTTTCATTTTTTTTTCTGCGCGATTTATTCCTAAATTCGACCGTTTGGTTAGCTCCTTATAAAATCATACTTTATTTAAAATGAAACCTGGTTAAGTTTGATAATGATTCGCTTATATTAACACATTAAAACAAGTTTTTTTAGTTTACTTCAGGGAATAAACTTTTATTACAAAACAGAATGAAATAAAAAAAACTGCAGTTTTTGTCCTAAAATCAACTATTTTTGAAAGAATTAAGAGCATTAATTGAAATAAATGTTGGTTAGTCATTTTGAAAAAACTTGACGTGATTTAAGTCAGCTGCGTAAATAAATTTGCCATTACCACCCTAGAAAACGTTCTCGACAGGAAACCCCGTATAGTCTATTTTCCATCAGATACTATCTGAAAAACCTTAAACTCTGAAGTTTAAGACGTGCCATGGAAATGCTACATAAATAACGACATCCCTATGGTATCGGCTATTCCCAAATATGCACTATATAACATTGTCCCCTATACTATCAGAAGAATCATTGAGAGTTTAATGATGAACTATCGAAACGCTATATACCTACAATTCTTACAAACTAAATATAAAATAATATTCATTAGCTAAACATTTTTAATAGCCAACGTTTCGTTATTAAGAATTATGCCTTCCTCAGGATCTTGAATAATTCGTTCGCAATCCAGAAACTTTATTAGTGTATTTGCCATATGGCAACATACACTATTGGCATCGGTCGGATGGCGAGACCTAGGGGTCGGACCAAAATTTCTCGACGTTTCAGAACCTCCTAAACACTTTGGCACCATTTTTAAAAAAAAATTTATATATATATATTTTGGGCCCTAAAATACCGAAAAAATTCTCAGAATCGTTTCAAAATTGACATTTAACCTGTTAGTAGCAATTAAAAAGTGTCCCTAAAATTTTAATAAAATCGGCCCAACAGGACTGGATTTACAAATTTTTTGAAAACACTAATTTGTAGATAGTGACTTATTTATTGAAGGGTGTATTTAATTCGGTGTAGACGTTAGATTGATAATAATATTGCAGTTAAGAAAAAAAATGTTATTTTAAGGGGTGTATTAAGGAGTCAAATTTTTAATTATGCCCAAAAACCAACTTAAGTTCGCATAATAAACCCACACTGCCTGTGTTAGCAAATACACTATATTGTCGGCAGGGTTTTGGCACTGCGACCCGGGTTTTTATAAATTGCGAATAAAATATCGTCAATTTTATCCTATAAAATTCCGGTACGTGTCCATAATTTTGTACTCACTGTATGCAAATTATCCCTGTTTTATAAATACATGTTTATATGTGTGTTGAGTCGCATTATATGTATGGTATATTAATAAAGGGTTGAGGTACATGCCTAGATTAAGAAGTGGTCATACTAGTATGCTAATACATTTTCCTGTTAACGGTCAGGAATTATTATTGTTGTCCTTAAAATAACCCCAGGTACCCGGATCGACCGATATATAACCGTGATTATAAAATACTTTATCTGTTTAGAATACAAAATAGCGATGTCTATACTTCTTTTCTGGAAGGAAGATATGCTACCGAGCTTTTGAAGCTAAGCTTCTTACCACATGCCTCGGGACAAACAGTCAACGAAAAAACGTGTGAAGTCGTCACGAAACAAATATACAGATAATTGTTTTTATTCTGTGGAAGAGTATTTAATTCACGTATTTTAATCTGTGTTTTTTTAATCTTGTGTTGACTTGCAACTATTGTACATTCTGTACCAAATGTTGTAAATATATATCTATCTATCTATGTATTTGTGTCGAGACCATAATCTTAGACAAGGAAAGGACCATTGAAACAAAACGCACATGCGCCGTTGACATTATAACAAATTAGCATAAATAATTTCTTTCCTTATATTTTGTTTATATTTCTTATTATTAAACAAAAAAAAATAATTTATAATATAAAATGCGTAAGAAGTTTAACTTCCGTCGTGTGTTCACGAACCGACGAACCTCTTTTTTTAAAGCTAACATTGAAAAACAACATTTAGAAATTGTTCTTTAATTTAGAATTTAAAAAATAATTATAACAACTATTAAAATATATATGACCACCCTGTATAAAATAATGGTCAACAACCTATCATGAGAACCGGTTCCGTTATTTGAGGAAATCTTTTTCTGAAAAAATGCTCAACAAAAGAAAGGGTCACTAAAAATTAAAAAATCAGATTTATAGTAAAGGGTCAAATTTTTATTTTCTAGTAAAATGCATCTCTATTGAAATGCAAGCATTCGACCCTTTTCCTTACAACGATCATCCCTTTAGGGCTAGTCGACCACTTTTTCAACCCTATGGGAAGAACTGGTCAGACCGGTATGCAAATGTTATACTGGACAATAGAAGTCTACATCTGATTTTATGATACATTGAATACATGTCCTCGCCAATGTAGGTAATGATTTTTTTTATTTATTCTACCTATATTTGTTTTGATAATAAAGGTCGGAAATGATTATTTCTGTTCCATACGGAAGTGGTCAATAATATCTCAGTTTAAGGTCACAGTTCTTACTGATTAGATCGTTTTGTAACAAATGTATTTTCCAGAATCTGGACTTTTCAAAGCTTTACACAGTGATGTTATTTTTATGTTCAAATATTATGTGTGCAGGTCAGACTGATCTTATAATTTATTGTGAATTTAAAGAATTATTACCGAAATTTTCGCGTTTTAAATGTAGGTACGAATTTTTTGATCTTTTATGACCGGTTAATTTCAAAAATGAAACTTAAAAATTATTAAAAATGTGTGATGATCTGACGTTGATCTTTTTTATTGTAAAGAAAGAACATCCAAATATGCGGAAATCTCACACCTGCCGGGTGTTTTAAATTAAATTTACTATTTCTAGGTGATTTGATCTGATTTTTATTGAGAGCTTAAAAATAAACTTAAATTCGATCTAAGCTCGAAGTGCTAAAATAAACAGTGACAGTGATTGCTTACAGTTCAAATACCAGTGAAAGGTTTTGTTCCTGGTTAAATTATATGCAAAAGATATTATGTTAGCTTGTTACTATCAAAATATGTTTTATCGTTAAAAAATTGAGAACATTAATTCAAATATTTGAAATTAAAGTAACACTATAAGTAATAATATTTAAAAAATGGACAGGATTCTTTGAATCTTCAATTCTAACTAACAATTTAATTCCAAAATGGACAAGCTGACAAGTTTTAATTTCCTCTTATCTAATAAAAATCGACCCGTCTCGAATGATAAAATCTCAGCTCAATCATATTTATAACAACTAATTTTAAACCGAAAATAATTTAAAGGTTACCCTTTCCTAAATTAAAAAAAAAACATTATTAATTCTCGGATATGTAAATTACGTGTTTCTTTTAAAATTCTGGGCGTCTATAATCCGCAATATCTCATTTGAAAAACTGCATACATCCTTTCAATTTATATAC
Source organism: Venustoraphidia nigricollis (assembly GCA_034508555.1). NCBI lineage: Eukaryota > Metazoa > Arthropoda > Insecta > Raphidioptera > Raphidiidae > Venustoraphidia > Venustoraphidia nigricollis. The sequence continues at coordinate 8,783,196 of JAVRKA010000006.1, forward strand.
AGGTTATTGGCTTCTACACCGATAATGTTACAAATATAATTTCCATTTTTTTTTCATTATGCAACCATTTGTCCAGTTCTGTTAACCTGCGATACACGACTTTAAAATAATAATCATATAAATAATACGTTTAAAACGTCGCGCGGCACTGCTAAGTCTAGTACCTAGATTTTTTTAGCAATATTATAACAGAAAATACCTGTAAAATAACTGTTAAACAATTTATAGCATTGCAATTCAAATTGCAGCATGTATCATTTTATTTCTTATTTAAAAGGAATAAAATTCCGCCGTAGAAGTTTCCCATAAAAATGAGAAATGTAACGACAGAAGGAAAGAATGAATTAAAGTGAGAGAAACAAGCATTCAATGAAACATTTTAATAAGAGAAAAAAAGACAGATAGACTTAACGGGTCGGCCTACAAGTTCGATGATAAAAAGCGAGGGAGTTTGAATTATACAGCTCATAGGGTGAGGGCGAAAAATTGTACAAAGAAAGAACAGCGACGAGTGAACGAGTATAGGGGGTGCGGGAGTAAAGAGGGATGTTTTAATGGGGGATATGTTACAAAAAGAAACATGGTGGACGACGACTATTTATTGATGTTTATATTACGGCGAAATTTAAGGCGCAGCATTTTTTTACAGGACGTTTTCAAACATAAATAAAATTTTACTGTAATCCAAACGTTTCGAAATTCTTTAACATCATTATAAAAATTGCCACTACGTAAAAATCCCAATAACGAGTTATTTCGGTTTTATCTGTAGGTCTTATGTTTTTAAAAATAAATTACAATTAATTTAGATTAAAAATGCTTGTTTCAATAACAATTTTAGATCGGAATGAAATATGGCATACTAAATTATTAATTAAAACGATTCTTAAAATCAAAAGAATAATTTATAATATCAAATCTATGTTCTGTGCGAATAATAATGCGTATAAATTATTGTAAATATTTCTTAGACAAAAAGAAAACAACATTATATAAAAGAGAATCCATCATATTTCAAATTTTCTGTTCTGTGTTTAATTATTAAAAAATTCTGTCTTGTATCTTGAGAGTAAAACGAATAAGACGGAAAGAGTAGAAAGAAATATTTCTCATTCAATAAAGCTCATATTACACAAAGTTTTGTCTTACTTCTTTTAACTTAATAATTTAGATTCATAATTATAAAAGCGTGGGTTGCAAATTCTATGATAGTTCATGATAACCACAGCCCACACTGTTATAATTATAAACCTAAATTATGAAAAAATATGTTTTCCCTTTTTAGTACATTTCAATAAGAGCTTATCTAGACGGTGTCATAAACGTTTACTAAAACAATGAGGAAACAATAATGTTACGCATTATTTATTTATTTATTTGCTCTGGTGATTCTCGGCAAAAACTATCAGAGATACGAAAAATATTTATATAAAAGCTCCGGCAAAAGGAACTTAATTTCTGATCTTTTATTTAATTATCTATGTTTCCCTCCTTGAAAATTAAAAAAAACACGATATATTCATTAGAACCAAAAGGATTGAAGTGTTTTGCTCGTCAAATAGTAGTTCTATATTTAAATACTAGCGGCCCAGTCCGGCTTCGCCCGGGTGTAAATGTAATAATATATAGGATATAAACGATGAGATTCATTATCATTAAATTCTCAACGTGTATTGAATTTGCGCGAATTCAATCGCTTTTATTTGTGAATGTTCAAAAATCGAAGAAAAATCTTATTTCCCAAAAAGAAATTTAAAAAATTCTGTTGATCCGATCGCTACCAAACTTTAGATCACTCGCTGGGCTAATCTAAAGATTGTCTGAAAATTTCATTAAAAATGGTCTACCCGTTTGGAGTCCATAGATTACATATACATCGTCTTTTATCTATATAGATTATTAAAATGTAAAAAGTGGTTATTGTGACATAACGATAATAGTTGGACATATAGTATCGCGAAGTCTTTTGTAGTTATTGATATGTTCTTTAATATTGTAGGACATACTTTTGTTCTATCATCAATAGTTTCCGCAGCGCATACGACGAAAGATGTTTTATGGTATTTTTTTTACACGTTGGGTTCCGTTACTAAAGTTTTAGTAAGGATCTCTAATATTTTCTAACAATAAATATAGCCTATGTTACTCAGGGTGAATGTAGCTTTGTAATGGTGAAAGAATTTTTTAAATTGGCACAGTAGTTTTCGAGTTTATTCATTACAAACAGACAAAAATACAAATCTTTCCTCTTTATAATATTAGTATGACAAATAAACTTGTTTAATGTATATTCCAAAAAATGCGTAAACATCAAATAAAAAACTATGTAATTTACGCTTAACTTTGCAATGCCGTAGCAGGAATATTTTATAATAAATATAAGACAAGAAAACTTCAATTATAAAGAGTTTTACAGCTATATATACAGACAGTTGTGCTTTGTTTTTCTACGCGAGGAAAAAAAGAATAATGCGCTTCCAGATGGCGTCTTTAACCGTATCGCTTGTATATCTATATACGATGCTCGTTTATTTACTGGAAAATAAAAAGAAAATGTTAATTAATATCTTTGAAAATAATTAATATGAATGAGAATACATTTGGGAAAGACGACACCAATAAACATGCTTAATAATAATAATAATACTCAAAAGAAAATGCAGACCGGTGGTCCTTATATTCAATTTTATAAAATGGGTTACACTTTTCAATAATTCAAAGCGGTTTAAATTTGGTAATCAGAATTTATACTCCAATTTTTCAAATATGTCTATGATTTTTTTTTTATTAATTTTTTGCCTAACCTATATTACATTCTCCCCCTCCAGGATTGTGAGAATTTTTTCTGGTATTGGGTCATCGAAATACACATCCTTGCAAATCAAATTATTTGCTCTTCTCTTATAAGAAAAGCAGGCACGGTTTTTGAAATATAAACAGACAAGGACGTCTCCCAATGGTTGTCTTCAAGAAAAATTGAACCTTTGCTGTAGATTACTTAAAAAGTAACCATAAAATATTAACACTTTTTTTTCAATGCACGTTTCGCTAATCGTGTTAGCATAATCACAATTAAAACGTTTTAATCATCTCTGATCGCAAAAAATGCGTTGTTTTGTTGTATTTTTAGAGTTCAATAAAAAGTTTTGTCAAGAATAGTTTTTTTCCAAAGCAATGACATTTTTCTGGCAACATTAAATAAGTTATTTCGAAAATAAAAAAAAAATCATGCTTTGAAAAATTTCCAAAAGTCATAACATTCAAAATTGCAATCGTAATTACAATCAATTATCAGATTTGCTTCTATATTATCTAATGAGAAATTGTATTTATTTGAATTGAGGAAATAAATTAATTTGAATTTGAATCTGCATTTGACACTGTGATTCCACGACAAAATTCTAACAAGAAACAAATTATACAAGGTGTCCATCTTTATATGTCACATATTATTACAAATGCTTATTTTGCTTATGTTTTACGGCCTTTGGAATAACCGAGGTCATGGGGATTCTCAGCTCTCGAATCCTAATCTGAGAACTAGGTACTGAAAAAATAAACTGGATTTGCACTGTAAAAAATTATAATAAATATTTAAAAAAAACAGACCATAATTAAAAAATAATTGAAAATATGAACTAACACCAAGCATGCTTAACTTTAATACTTATAGGAACAATATAAACAGGGCTTGCAGAGAATAGCCTAGCGTCTACTGTATAACGACGCCATTATTATGTGGCGTTTCCATGACTTCTCTATTGCAAACCTCTCAGGTTATAATCTTAGAGCTTGTATGAATGTCATTTATATTTTCAATTTATAAAAAAATATAATAAAAATATGGATTGTTGATAGACTAGGCTTGACTATTGATGACCTTTCAAAAAATATTAAGACATTAAAAAAACAAAAGAATCATCAACTTCGAATTTATATTTAAATTCTCTGAAGACGTTTTGTTTGACTTTATTAATTTGATATTAGTAGATTTTTACATACGCTTATATCTCTACGTACCAGCTGAATTCATTTAGTATAATAGCTATTGTCTGCTATAATTGTTAAGAAACATTCATTGTTGTAGCACTATATTAGAAAAATTTATTATTCCAACACGTCACCGTCGGGATTGGCTCTCGCATGTAGTGAATTTGAGTGTTGTAAATCGCTATATTATGAAGGATTAAAATCTTGAATTGTGTGCACCGTAGAGTAATTGTTAACTCATTCCGCCGCGAAAGTGGAAAGATTTGGGTTTAAGTCCCGACGGTGACGTGTTGGAATAATAAATTTTTCTAATATAGTGCTACAACAATGAATGTTTCTTAACAATTATAGCAGACAATAGCTATTATACTAAATAAAATTATTAATTTAGTTATATATTTATTTTAGAACATTCCGTAAATCGTCTACAATGTAGTACATTCAAATACAATTCATTATTAACAATAGTTATAATCAAAAATCGAAGTGTCACCCATTAGTGAATAGTTGGATGAGGGGTGTACAACAGCGGAAGGAAAGGGGTTGGCGAACAGTGAACAGCTATAGCTCATTTACCTCTAGACTACAACTTTTACATTGGCCATGAGGAATGGCAGAAGCATCGTCGGTCGGTAACACAGAGAATCATTTGCTTTTGGGGGGTAAGTTGTAGGAATTATTGATTTGCTCCCTGGCATACGATGCCCGGTCTGGCATGTCCCTTGCTAACGTCCACGTCGGTGTGGGGCAGGGGGGTACAGCGGGCGAGTAGAGAGTTCTTCTTCTCTTGAGCTTTTTTAATGGCGCGCACTTTATATAGAGAGACCCTCTCCCGATGAGAATACAACCACCTTATAGAAGATATCTACTTCCACCCCCGGATCTAGTGCGTTTACATTTGGTGTTATAGTTGCGGTTTTCTTATTGAATATTTCAAAGAGAAAAATTCTGACTGTGATTTTCGAATATTCATATTTTGATTACTATCTCCATTTGCATTTCGATTACTAAACCAAATTGATATTAGTAGATATTTTTCATACGCTTATAGCTACGTACTTGCTGAATTAATTGAGAATAATAGTTATTGTCTGCTATAATTGTTAAGAAACATTCATTGTTGTAACACTATATTAGAAAAATTTATTATTCCAACATGTCACCGTCTGGATTTAAACCAGAATCTTTCCACTTTCGCGGCGGAATGAGTTAATCAATTACGTAATTATAAAAAAATTAATTAATTAAGTAACTGATTAACTCATTCCGCCGCGAAAGTGGAAAGATTCTGGTTTAAATCCAGACGGTGACGTGTTGGAATAATAAATTTTTCTAATATAGTGCTACAACAATGAATGTGTCTTAACAATTATAGCAGACAATAGCTATTATTCTAAACCAAATTGAATATTACAAAATTTGTTGTCTTTCTGTACAAACCCTAGGACTCTTAATCTTTGTTTAAAGTGATATATTTCAAACGATTTTGAAGATGTAATGACTAGAAATGTAGGTATTGGATTCCGTAACACAATTGGCTTGCCTACTATAGCAATAATAGTATGTAAAATAGCTTTTTCTATAAAATTTCCTAGGGTGATATCTGTGGTGAAGTTGCAGAATGCAAATAATGAATGTAAAAACAGTTATTTGACAAAAAGGACAAACTTTCAATTGAAACTCATTAGCTGGATATATTTTTGCAGGGTAAATATAAAAAAAATATCACTTTTAATATTATAACAAAGAACTTTTGAGGTTCATTAGATGTTTCATTTCAGATATAAAATTTCATAATGCAAAAAATACCTAGATTAAAACTATACAAAAAAATTTCTGATACACATATACGCTGATGCACATATACCGTAAATTAAAATATCGTATTTAAGGCTGTCGGAACGCTCTGAATTTAAGCCAAAAATAGAGCTTCGGCTGTCAACTGATTGTAGACTTATTCGTCAACATTCTGCAAAAATTCTTTCTCTATAAGGAAGATAAAGGACAAATCTAGGTCTCTAATGGACTACTTTTGTAATTTATGTACGATTTTCTAGAAAAAAATTTGCATTAATTGTGCTAAAAAAACACACGTTTTCAATGTCACACTATGACCTTATTCTTACTTATTTCACAAAACTGTTCCATCACAAACCTAAAGTGACTCTTCCTTTTTCGGAAAAGTTTTTTAAATCTTCAAAATATTTCCAAAAATTAGAGTAATCAACTGACAGCGGCACCCTTGCAATAAAATTTTTTAGCCTCGTAGTTGGCACCAGCCAAAAATTGAAACGTGCGGATGATTAGAGCGAGACAGAGCTAAAAAAAAGCTGGGTCTCAGCACAAACAAAATTCAGAGCGTTCCGACAGCCTTAATACCTACGATAAAACAAAATGAACAACAATGGAATCGCTGTTCATTTAGTTATTCTGAAATGGAAAGTTTTAAAAAATCTCTTTGAAGCTATGACCAGTTTTACGCAAATACAAAATAAAAGTATTTTCCAGTATGAAATTAGTACCGTTCGAGAACTTGTTTGAAACAAAATATTAGAAAAAAAACTTTTTAAAAACAAGCTTTTATTAAATTGTACTAAAAAAGAAAATATAACTCTTAATACTTTAGGTTCATAATTATAAAAGCGTGGGTCGTTATTATCATAGAGCTTACAGCCCACGCTTTTAAAGCTTAAATTTTTAGTTACCTACAATATTTGACCGCCATAATGGAATTTAAATAACGTCACACAGTTTAATGTATTCTGCTTTTCATATCCTCTCATTTGATACCCATATCAAGGAGGTTGTAAAGAAATAGATGATTCGCCATTTTGTGGCGGCCGCCATTTTGAATTTGGAATTAAGTCACATTGCTGATTGTATTCTCCTTGTCATACCCTTTCATTTGATACCCATATCATGGAAGTGCATAAAAAATAACTAGTTCGCCATCTTGGGCGGTCAACCATATTGGATTTAGAATGACGTCATTTATCTGACCATGTATTGTCATCCAAACTAAACGTGAATTTAAAACTTAAGCTGAATCGGTTGAGGATAACTGCTTTAAAATTCAGTTGCAAGATTCCACCCGTACAAAAATATTACATATTACATACATTGCAAGTTAAATAAAAGTTTGTAAAAACGCTGTAACTATTGTAATATAAACATAGTAATCGAGAAAAAGACAAGCGAGTTCTTTCTTTGTTTTAAAATTGAAGCAAATGATAGAAAGTGACAGAAATAAATATGAACGTAAAAGACGGAGACAGAACACAGTGAAGCTTAAAGGTATTTTAAAATTCGTTCTGCAACTTTCAAACACAGGCAAAAAATAATTGAAGCAGTAACGATTTTAAATAATTAAAACACTGAACATTCTTTTTATATGATAACGAATATAAAAAGCAATATAATTTATACACGAACTTTTTAACAAAATAAATTACTTTTTTATAATTAATGAGTTTTTTTTCGATGCTTTATCGATACTGTGAAAAGTTAAATAACATAAAATTTATAACTTTTTTCTTTTTTTTAAGGCCATCAATTGTCACGGCACTCCGGACTTAGTTCTATTTTCAATTTGTTTAAAAAATGAAAATCCGAAATGGATAGCTTATATTTTAAAACAAAACTCTTAAAATGTCTCCAAATATTTTTATTAGTGTATTTGCCATATGGCAACATACACTATTGGCGTCGGTCGGATGGCGGGACCTAGGGATCGGACCAAAATTTCTCGACGTTTCATAACCTCCTAAACACTTCGGCACCATTTTTAAAAATGTTTATATATATATATGTATATATATATATATATTTATATATATATAGGTATATATATATGTGTGCGGACTATAACTTTCGAAGGAGTTAATTAATTTTGACGAAATTTGGCACACATGTTGGAATCCATTACCGCACGAAGCCTATTTAAAATGGGCCCAATCGAATCATTTTAAGGGTGAATTTTAGGGATTGAAAAAAGTTTTTGGGCCCCAAAATACCGAAAAAAATCTCAGAATCGTTTTAAAATTGAAATTTAACCCTTTAATAGCAATTAAAAAGTGCCCCTAAAATTTTAATAAAATCGGCCCAACAGGACCGGACTTACACATTTTTTGAAAACACTAATTTGCAGATAGTGACTTATTTAGTGAAGGGTGTCTTTAATTCGGTGTAGACGTTAGATTGATAATAATATTACAATTAGGAAAAAAATGTTATTTTAAGGGGTGTGTTAAGGGGTTAAATTTTTTATTTTGCCCAAAAACAAACTTAATTTCACATAATAAAAGTATAAAACCACACGGCCCTATACAAGCAAATACACTATATTGTCGGCAGGGTTTTGGCACTGCGACCCGGGTTTTTTTAAACATAGTAATGCTTTTTATTTCTTTAATGTAAGTAGACAGATGATTATAGCATTTAATTGCTACAATTTGGCTATTATTAGCTGATAAATTTAGTCTATGCCTAGGTATAGGTAAGTAAGTATTAAGCGCTATATAAAAAGAAACCAAAGTCAAGACAACATAACCTTTAAATTGAAATACATATTAGGAAACAAAATGCATTAAATCCCTAATCAGACAGCAACTGCACGGAACAGAACATCTGCTGTTTACGTGATAGTTATATCTACTGGTGACAAATACTATAAATACGGTCCTGCTTCCTCTCAATGAATTATAGACGCTCGACAGCTTAGATCATAGCGTCTGTAATTATAGACGCTATGACCTAAGCTGTCGAGCGTCTATAATTATAGAACGTTCTTTGAGAGAAATATTCCGTATTTATGAAAAGTTCACTGCGATCTATAATATTGCAGTGAATTTTTCATAAACACGGAATATTTCTCTCAAAGAACGTTCTTTAAAATATTTAATAGCAACGCTAATAGACATATTATGGAACACAGTATATAGCTATATCTACCTATGTAAATCAAAGATTTTTTTTCATAAACCTGCGTTACCAAAAAAAAAATTTTTTTTATAGCTAACGACATTGTTTCAATGATATTTAGCATAAGAAACCATACACTAACCACCTATGTATTGACACCTGACAGCAGCAGATTTTTTATAATTTAAAAAAAGATTTCAGTTTTATAAACAATACACTAATTTTGTTTCAGACCGTCATTGACTATTAAATCATTGATGATCACACTATAATTCCTACAAGAACAAGGCGAACACAACGACAGATGATTGGTCACAGAAAATATGAAAAAAGTGGTAACTATCAACATAATATTTTTGTCCTTGCAAAATGTTTAGTTTTAATATAAATTTTGAGATACCTAAGTATTTTACAAATCATTAAAACTTTATTTTGAAACAAAAATTTAGTAGATCGATTGCATGTAAATAATTACGTCCTTTTTGAGATAACTTAAAAAAATAATACAGTGTAAACTCTTTATAACGAAACTCAAGGGATCGAGCATTTTTTATCGTTATAGAGAGTTACCGTTATATGGAGCGAAGAAAGAAAAACAACCAAATTAACAATAATCTTTAATATGTATGTTTTTGATAAAATTAATACATATAGTCAGTTAACTTTGCCTGACGTTTCGGGGCCTCAAAGGTTTAGTCGGCGTCTTTTGTAACCTGATAAGATAACATAAACAATAACACCGACAATGACGATTTTCTGTGTCTAAATATGAACACATTTCTTCTGCGCTATAAAGAGTGTATCAATGTATGGGTTTTAAGGTAAACCAACCAAATTGTGATCTTTTCTATGTTTATAGAGAGTTAATCGTTATAAAGAATAATGTTATAAAGAATTTACACTGTATAATTAAAAGAAATAGAAACGGGTAATTTAAGTTTCTTATTGCAAATGTTAAACATTATAAAAATGACCGAAAAACAAATTTTTGTCCGAATTAGATTTTTTGAAACTTTATTTTACCATCACGTGAGTGCATGGTAAATTTGTATAAGGGCACAATCCCATATTCTCTTAGCACGTCTATCGTGAAATGTTTGATAAAAATAAAAAAATGCATTTATTTTAACCACCTATTACATATTACTATATCGTCACAGAGGAACTGGAAAAAAATATGCGAATTCAAGTATGAAAATTGTTTTCTTATTTGCTTTGACAAGAAAACTTTTTATGAGTTCATTATTTTGATTTTTCAGGCTTTATTTTATTACCGAATCAGCATACCTAACAATAAAAGAGTAGTAAATTGTAAACCAAATACTGCCTTCATTTCTATTTATAATTTTTAATGGCTATTTACTACGAGCGATAAGGTATAGTCCAGGTATATTACTTCTCAAAAAGTAGCTGCTATTAAGTGAAAAAAAAATTTAAATCGGTTTAATGGTACACTTCAAGGTAACATAGATAAAAACTTATTTTATATATTGTATCGATAAACCTCGTTGCATAATAATAAGGAGTTTTTTTTGTGTTTTTTATGCTTATTATTTATTGTTTAGTTAGAAATTTCTAAATGATAAAAATTAAAATCAAGTATTTGCATTTCGTTCAATAAAAAATCAGCCCAAACTTTACTTCATTTTTAATTGCGCAAAAAAATGAAAAAATAATTAAAAACAATAATATCGATAATCGCTTTTCAATTTAATCTGTCAATACTCCGAAGTTCGCCTGATGAGCGCTTGTTAGACTCTGAACTGTTAAGTTTTATTTAAAACTGCCGTCGTAGAGTCACTCACAAACTTCCCCTACTTCAGTTGCATCTGAAAAATTTCCCCTCATAGTTTTTTTTCAGGCAGACGCATCTCAAGCCAACACTTCTCCTCGTTCCCCTATCCTGATTGTATTATTTCTCCTACATACTGTTTAACAGCGTACCCCTTTCTTGCTCTTGAAATTTCATTTTAAAAGTGATCCAGAATATTGAACGCAAGTCATATACAATTTTTGTATGCATGTCTCCATTATAGATGCTCGACAACGCATTACTGATGTCTTTTATTGATTATATTTTCTTTTACAGCTATACACATAATTTATTTATGTATAATTAGTTTAAAAATGTGTTTATAAATTCTAATTCAATAAACAATTTATTAAGTGATAAAACTTTTTTTATTTATTAATTTTGTGAAAAATACTTTCCTACCTCTACCTGTATTTTTATTTAATTAGCGGAGAAAATATCTGATAGGTATTAACATTTTTCAAAAGTTATATAATAAAAATACGCTTACTCTACGTTTTTTCATATCAAACAGTTATCCAGAAACGAATCTTATCCAGATATCTACGCAAAGCTTATTAAATTTAGTTACGAGTCTTAACATAACAGCGCTAGCTACAAGGAAGAAACAAAATTGAAAATCTCTCTAAAAACGTAGTAAACGGCTTTTTGAAAATAAAGCAGTCATTATTAATTAAGCCCTTATGTATTAGACTACTAAAAAATTATATCCATGACAGAAAGTACACAATTATCTCTAATATTCATTAAAAAAAGATATATAACGATTAAGAATGTGTCCGTAGTAGCGGTAGTTACCGGCTCAACAAACGTTAGCTACTTGATTATTTCAGAAACTACTTTTTAATTTACAACCCTTACTGCAACTCTCCATCTCTACGAAATCAACAAAACTACACATTCGAAAACAACAACCCTCTTTTGTAGTGTGAATAATATCTACTCACGGCGCTGGTTGCAGAAGGGTAGTATTTATTTACGAAGCACACCCCTCATTTACAGCCCTTATTAAATGCGCCATCTATACAGCAAGCGTATAAAATTAGTAAACATGACAGAGAATTAAAAACAACCCCTCGTATAGTGAGAGATATGTCCACGCGTAGCGCTTACAGTTATGCAAGCACAACAGTTATTTCAGATCCCAACCCTTATTTACATACTACCCTTGGTAAAACTTGCCATCTAAACTTACAGTGCGTATGTATGAATGTAGTTCTATCGGGACTCACCCTTATTTTAGTAAGAGTTCTGATTGCATTGTTAACATTTTTTTTACAATTTTAAAACGTATGGCTTAAAAGATATTTAAGAAATTATACGAAAATCGAACATACTATCTCCGAAACTACTGAGTCTGAAATTAAAAGAAAATGGATATAGGATCTCATCTATAGTTTACAAGGAAAACCTAAACGAAAATCCTAAGTTTCAAAGTTCTCACGGAAAACGGAATTGTACGGAACCTCCTCCTCGCAAGTTCGACTCGTATTTGGCCGGTTTTTTACTATTTAATTCTCTGAAGCTATTATAGCCGTTGGAAAAATCATCATTTTTCTTGTAAAGTATACATATATTTAAAGTCTAGATTAAAATTTTAAGGAGTGAGTTATATTTATAAACACTTATACTTCACAATGTAATAATAATAATTATAATAAAAAAACTCGGGTCGCAGTGCCAAAATCCTGTCAACAATAGTGTATTTGCAAATACAATTAGAGGTATTGTGGCTTTATTATGTTAATTCAAATTTGTTTTTAGACAAAATAAAAAATTTAACCCCTTAATAAATCCCTTAAAATAGTAATTTTTTTCTTGATATGGCAAACACTAAAAAATTATTTCATTTATTGCTAATATTCCAATCTTTCTTAATCCATTACTCACTTTTAATGTTCGATAAATTTAATAAATTATAGTAGTTGTTTTTATTATTGAAAAATAATTACGCTTTATTTGGAAGTCTTTTTCTCTATTGTCTATTCAAAACTAGCCACATCAGTGACGAGCATTGGAATTTACGTAGGGCCAAAAATTTTGCACCGCACCACTGATACAGTCTCGCTCGCAAAATTACAAGTTCGAACAGGTAACAAAAAATAAATAGTTACAAGGTTACACCGGCTTTAATATAATGTCATTGATTATTCTATTAATTACGTAATTCAAAAACGGAATTATTTAATATAGTGAAGCAAAAGTACTAACGCGACAGTTTATTTTGTGACTTGTGAATATTAGCTGTGAATTATTTATTGTGATTTTTATTAGTGCTGTTGAATTTGTTAAAATAATTATTATGTGTAAGTATATATAGCAATGTCATGCCATTAATGAATAGTCGCAGATAGGGGGAGTCACATTAGATAAAAGAAGGCCTAAACTTCGGAATTAATCCACGATCCATATTTTTTTATGAAACCTTTTGCATTTGCTTCTAAATAGTATTAATCTATACTAATATTATAAACAGGAAAGATTTGTATTTTTGTGTGTATGTTTGTAATGAATAATCTCAAAAACTACTGTGCCGATTTAAAAAATTCTTTCACCATTAGAAAGCTACATTCACCCTGAGTAACATAGACTATATTTATTGCTCGAAAATATTAGAGATCCTTACTAAAACTTTAGTGACGTAACCCAAGGTGTAAAAAAAATGCCATAAAACATCTTTCGTCGCATGCGCAGCGGAAACTATTGATGATAGAACAAAAGTATGTTCTACAATATTAAAGAACATATCAATAACTACAAAAAACTTCGCGATACTATATGTCTAACTATTATCGTTATGTCACAAAAACCACTTTTTACATTTTAATAATCTATATAGATAAAAGACGATGTATATGTAATCTATGGACTCCAAACGGGTAGACCATTTTTGATGAAATTTTCAGACAATCTTTAGATTAACTCAGCGGGTGATCTTCTGAAGTTTAGTAGCGATCGGATCAACAGAATTTTTTAAATTTCTTTTTGGGAAATAAGATTTTTCTTCGATTTTTGAACATTCACAAATAAAAGCGATTGAATTCGCGCAAATTCAATACACGTTGAGAATTTAATGATAATGATTCTCATCTTTTATATCCTATATATAACATTTACACCCGGGCGAAGCTGGACTGGGCCGCTATAAAAAATAAATTTAAAAATAAATAAAAGAAAATGTATGAACCAGCGCAAATCTGGAAGTTTCGAGTTTGAGTCCCGATGGTAACTAGTGTAAATAAATTTAAAAAGTCTGGATGGCATATTATACGTTTCTTAATAGTATTAAAATTAAGAAGTTTAATTTCAGTTTTCCTAATTCAGGACACTTATTTCTAATTTTTGTATGTTCAATGATATATTTATATGTATTTGATTTACGTTTAACTAAACTTCAATGTTTTCAAATTTTAATTTATATTTATTTGTAAACAGGGTTGCCAACAAATAAACCAGCACTATATCCAGAGGTCAAGTTCTAGTGAAAATATGAAGTGGTAAGTCATTTTTTACATGTCTTGAACTTACACTCAGGTTTTGATACGGCTTTTAAGGCTAAATCTACTTTCAAACTTGATTAAGCGTAGGTACCACTGTACCAGAAACCGGGTATTTAGTCTTTTTTGGTATCTCTGTTAAGGATAAAATTATATCAAAATATTTAATAAAACACTGACGCTTCAAAATCGCTACTGTTGACGTGACAACTAACATGGATTTTTATTATAAAAGAAGATAATTTTATCCTGGACACAACCATTAGTCATATTATCTTATACTGAAAAATCGAAGTATTTGCATAAATAAAATAATACGGTGTGCTCAGAAAATTCACAGAATATTTGAGATCGCACATTACTGTAGTTTTTGCTATAAACTTGCATATTGACACACAAGTTTTCACATTTTTTAACAAAAACACAGTGTATTATTAACTTACAATAAATTTAAAAAAATGTATTTTAACATGATTTTTTGACACAACGCAGTGGTTTCTATTGAAATCACTGTGGCATTGAAAACAATAAAAATAAAACTCAAGAGTTTCTTCAGAGTTTGACGAAGTCACTAAAATGGTCCATTTGCCAGCAATATTGTTCTCAATGTTGCCAGTAAAGCTCATTATTGGGCATAGATGCGGCCTTGATATAGAGAAATAAATTTAATAGACGAACTTATTGAACATACGGTATTCTGTAGGTACTTGTATTTGGGATGAATGTTATGTCTGATCAAAGTGCGGATTTCATCATGAATGAGACATTATTGCCGGTACATGACTTCTACGTGATGCAGCGATTATAGTTTGTAGACGGCCATGACATTATTTTAGTATAAGTGAAATAGTTTTAAGTATCAACAAAATTTCGGAGAGTATTTTTCCTTTATTGTTATTATTTCTTTAGCTTCAAATTTTTTGAGGAGAACACTGTTTCAGTGGCGCCGCTACGACTGATTTCGAGAGATTTCGATGTACTGAACAAAAAAATAAAAAAATTCGATATCTCGCTTAGTTTTCGAGAGATCAAATTTACTTAATTAACATCTCTTTTCGCTTATTTTACGGAGTTTGTTAATAACAGTTTTTTATCGATATTTTAAAATTCAACTTTCGATATCTCGAAAAATAATCGATATATCAATATGTTTTATTCTTTTTTTTTTTGCTTATTTTGAGGAGTTTTATAAATAAAGCTCATCTAAGTGTAGGCAATTTTTTTTATTGACAAAGTCTATCTATTTTTTATAAGTGCCGTATTTGCCCATTTAAAATATAGGCCGTTGATTTTCAACCGCCTTTAACTTTAATACAGTATCGAATAAAATAAGTTAATCTTTTATTCCATGGTCATTTATTTATTTCTTAGTTAAATTTCTAAACATGAAGGAATGATATAATTCTGAGGTAGCTTACTTTTTAACTTCAACGTTTTGAAGTTTTTCAAAATTACCCCTTTATGCGGTCTTGGTCTACTCGATATATTGATAAATCCGGGATTGATTTGTGTTGAATTAAGCACTGGAGCCTTTTGAAACAAAGTATAAATTGTTATTTTTTATCAGTAGTAGACTCTCCTCTTTACATTTAGAAAAATAGTGTTTTATTTTGATCTCTGAACCGGATTTATTGTTAAGATAAACGGTCTATTTGACTGTTGACCTTAAGGATCACCATGTTAAGTTGTTATCAATTCAAAACGAAACAGAGCTGTGACATTTCTTTCCTTCTAATTAATTTGTACTAAAATAAACAAATTTTTTTTGTTAATATTTTATGACAAAAAAACAAGCACATTAAAATACAAAGAGTGGTCCCTCTATGGGACCGCTTGCCATTTACCATTTAGTACAATGAAAAGAGTACATGACAAACTCTTCGTGTAAGCATAAAATACGGGGTTTAATCGGAATCATGTGTGCGAAAGTTTTGAAACGGTTTTAAAAGGTTCTGAAGTTAAATAAAAAGGATCAGGTGAAAAGACCAATTTTTAAGTACGTTTTTATTCGTTGTACGACGTTTCGTTGGTATTATTCCGACTTCTTCAAGATCTATTTTAACAGACATAAATAGATATAGGTAATAAATTTATTACCTATATCTATTTATGTCTGTTAAAATAGATACTTGAAGAAGTTAGAATAATACCGACGAAACGTCGTACATCGAATAAAAACGTAATTAAAAATTGGTCTTTTCGCCTGATCCTTTTTATTTAATTTATTTCAAGACCTGATTTTTCCTAATATGAGTTGTGAAGTTAGTCACAAACAGCGTCGCAAATGCATATTTTAGAGCCATCCTGGTTATTTTGTGGGAAAGAAAGAATCCCACCACCTCCCACTTACCGGCACAGAACGTGAGCTCGTCGGTGATTGGTTATCGCTGGTTGTCGTATCACTTGTCGCTTTCCTGCTGTAAAGTACAGTCCAGTACGCTATTGTTAAGTTGTTTATTTGATTGTTAATTGATCAAGATGCCTACTAGAGTTTTGCATAGACAAGCACGAAAAATAATTTTTTGGATGACTTTATGCAAGGAATTAGACCTTCAGATTAAAGAAAAATTAAAAATAATCAAACGAGAAAAACTGCAAAATGTGATCGCAACCATCGGGGCTGCCATTATGGCATAGACAAAAAATATTTGTATTAAAATGAAATAAATTAAATTTTCTACAAAATTGTTATAGTAAAAATATAATCGGTTAATGTAGCCAATAGAATTAGCACTGTTCAATTACTGAATAGTTATCAGTGATTCAATTTTAGTTATCCGATTATTTATGATAAAATAATTTATATTTATAAAATTACAAATCAATGTTCAAATTTAGCACTTTTAAGCAGTTTATTTGCTGACATGTTTGGAAATGTCAATAACTCTTTAGGCGACTATTTTTATCAAGTTCATCATATTTTGATAATTTTTGCATGAAGTTACATTACTTATCAAATATTTAAACAAAACAAATGTGTCATACACAACTTATTAAAAGTTGTTTTAGATTTAAATAAAATGATAATTCAATTGGTTTTTTCCGGTATACTTAACACAATAAAATATCAAGTAGTTTTTGAAACATTAGTTACAATCTTTTATTGTTACACTTAATAACTTACTTTTGTTGTCATTATCTACTTTTTATCCAATTTTTTTCCACTTCAATTGTAAATTAGTAAGTTAGTTACTCGTTATTTTGGGTCAAATCTAGTAAATCAAATTTTACTCACTTCCACATATCCGATCAACTTAAAATTTGCCGAGTTTCAATGACATTACAAAATTTCCATGTTTCCGAACAAATGCAATGTTTACTGAATATTTACAAAAAGAAAAGAACCATTTTTTAAGTCTTTAAAAATATAATAGGGATTTGGTAGACGTTGAATTTAAGTGGGTTTCTCACCAATCGTTTAAATAAGATTAAAAGGTTAGACTTAAACTGTTGGAGACATCTTACTTAAAGTACAATATCCACAATAAAATAAAATGTACAAGAGGTCATTAGACCACAAATGCATTTTCGGAATATTTAAAACTAAAATTTTTCCAAAGGTCTCCACGCACTCAGTGAATGCACTTCTAATGTCAAAAATTATTATATGCGATAAAAGTTCAGGGTTCAAAATTTTCAAAATTGATATAATAAATACATTGTGTCTTTCTGTGTTGGGAGCTTAAATTTGAAGCATTTTTACAATGATTTTGATAAATTACAATTTCATGAGCATAATTATATAAAAATTATGTTAACGTTTGTTGAAAATTTATTTATACCTATTGATAATCCGTAATATTAATTTTTCATTTTCATTGGTAACATTAACCTTCTTTTAATACCTAATAAAAATGTAACATAGATTTTTAAAGAAATTTTTTCATAATATCAAATCATAATATATGTAATTTTCAGATTTTTTTTCTGTTGGTTTGTGTGTCATTTTGTACCGCTATAACTCTTAATTAACCGGAACCAAATTGTGGTAAGTTGTTTGACGTAAATATGAGAAATCGGCGCAACGTAGAAAATATATGCACTGTAACGTTATTTTTTTCTGTTATAAGATTATAAAGGTATACTTTTCATAATGGTTTATAATTCTATTAATTTTTCCAAGAAAGTTTTGCAATTTTCTAAACTATCTACTTCCGAAAATAAAAACAAAATAGTTAGGTAGCTGACAAGCATGTTTTGGTTAACTGGTCAATTATTGCATGTGAAAATATCATAATATTAGATACTAGATACCGCACAATTTCAAACAATAAACAAATTCAACTTGAAAAATGTTGACATTTGACGTATGTCAAAATTTTTAAAGTTGAAATGATCCTATTGCCAAGTTGACTGGAATTTTTTTTTAAATACCTCTGATTGAAAATAAATATTTAAAAACAGAACATTCTCAAAATAATTGAACTAAAAATTTGTTGAGCTCCTAGAGACGTCGTTTATATTGCGTTTCCATAACTCGTCTATAAACTTCCAGTTGCCCGCTTTTAATCTAAGGACTAGTGTATTTCACTACTGAACTAAACAAATTGAAAATTCTAACCGGCACTGAACGCAAATAACCCTGATAGTTAGTGACCTTAAGCAAAAATTAAAAATTATTATAATAAAAACATTTTCAATCAAAACAATTCTTCATTATCTCTGAAGTTGCCAAATATCCAATCAAATCAAGAAACGATTACAGTATTTTGCGACTCTTTAATAAATATTTAAAATTAGTTTTTATATATGTAAACAGAAATATATTTTTGAAACAAATCATTTTCGAGATAAAAAACAAATAAATAAGCATGACTGGTAATAAACGGGAATTTCTCAAACTTTTCCAATCGGAATTTGGACCGGAGAATCGAGTGCACGACGTCTGCTGATAAGGTTAGAACATTGAAAGACATTCATTAAAACGCCAAACTAATTCAACCAGTCAATGTCACTTGGACTCTGGAACGAAGGGAATCTCATTATTATGTAGTCAATATTTAAAGATAACAAATTAGTTTATATTGACACTTTACACTGATCAATAAAATCAACGGTCCATTTGCAATGACAAATAAAAAATACCAGTTTAAAATATTGCAGCATAAAACCCCATAATAAATTATACTATAAATGTTATATTTAGGAAGTGAATCATACACTTAATTACATTTCACAATGTAATATAAATGCGACATAGTTTTTATGTATGAGACAAGTATGCTCTGCATTGTTTCATTACTTTACCGCTCCCATTGAGCGACTCGTACTAGAATAATGACTAGCTCCTACTATCAACTATGTACCTGGAGTTTGCTGCTTATGAATGCTATCCGTCTGGATTTTCTCCGACATGTTCTATTTTAGGATACTTGAATATGTTCTCGCGACTTTTTAGAAACGGACAAATTTAAAAAATCGGTGAACTTCGTATCATAACTTTATTTGCCATGGGTAAAATTTATTTTTTATTCCGGTTTTTAACAGATATCCTGGTTTTAGAGACACGTCTTATATTTCGAAAATTAGATATGACAGCCCCATACTTCCCTAATGTATTTTCACATATTATGTTAGCTTTTTCGTATTACACGAAATATTTAGGGTAAGTCTTATGATCGTACCTAAATTAAGTTTTAAATTTTTATTGAATTTACGCCATTCACATACAATTTAGAATCCAAACCAGTGAATCAATTTTACTCAAATTTTAAGCGCGTGTTCACGATGGTTACGCCTTGAGGCAAAATCGGTCCTAGTTCAAATATGGTAAAGTTGTCCTCTAAAACCGATAAACACAGGTTTTTGGCGCAAAAAATTATCCACAGGTCAAAAATGTGATCGGGAGCATTATATCAACGTTAAGGCCCCAGTACACAGTGATCTGTAGTGGACCATGCATTGCAATGTGCAGCTGTAGGCCACTATCACTTGGTGTTCACACAATGGCCCATGGCTCATTTCTGCCTGGCGAAGCATTGCGATGGACGTGGAAGTAATTACGGCCGCGCCTATTTATTTATATACTGTTTACAAGTATTATAGTATTATAAACCTAAAGTCTCTTCATTGCTCCAGGATACTGACATTTTGGGCGATTAAAAATTTAAATAGTATAGCACGCAACAAAAAAAGTAGGTACCTGTCCCGGACAACGGGCCACTGTGTGAACACCACAGGCCACGCTACACCACGATTCCTTTGAAGTGTGTCAAAAAAACCGACAACAAATGGATTGCGCACCACGATTCACAATTATCCGCCACTACAGACCATTACCCCCTGTACACAATGGCGATGGTCTACAATGGCCCACTACAGACCACTGTGTACTGGGGCCTTTAGACGGAAAAGAGGAGAAATTATGACAAAAATGCAAGTAATCAAATGCGTCATTCAAAACGAGTACGCAGCGATGAAGTGAAATAATTCGGACATCTCTTACGTATTATTTTGCCATTCGTCATCCAAATTACGCTTAAATTCATTAGACTTTGAAATCTGCTTACTATCATTTCTAAGAAATACAGGTACAATTTACAAGAATGCAATTAAACAGTGTACACAGAAATAAACATAATTAAAACGGCGTGGCCTTCTTTATGTCAAATGTACGTCAATAAAATTATTTATAAATATTATAGCAATCAGACTTTGATGTTTACTGATAAATGATAAGCGATAAGAAATGTGTACACAAAAACAAATAATATTCACTGAAATATTTTTATTTACTTACATAATAATTTTCACTCGTTAATTAGTGTATTTGCCATATGGCAACATACACTATTGGCGTCGGTCGGATGGCGGGACCTAGGGGTCGGACCAAAATTTCTCGACGTTTAATAACCTCCTAAACACTTTGGCACCATTTTTAAAAATGTTTATATATATATGTATATATATATATATATATATATATATTTATATACGTATATATATATATATATATATATATATATATATGTGTACGCGCGATAACTTTCGAAAGAGTTAATTGATTTCAACTAAATTTGGGCCACGTGTTGAAATCCATCACCGCAAGAAGCCTATTTAAAATGGGCCTAATCGGGCTATTCTAAGGGTAGTTTTTAGGGGTTGAAAACTGTTTTTGGGCCCAAAAATACCGAAAAAATTCTCCGAATCGTTTCAAAATTGAAATTTAATTCTTTGGTAGTGATTAAAAAGTGTCCCCACAATTTTAATAAAATCGGCCCGACAGGACCGGATTTACAAATTTTATGAAAACACTAGTTTGCAGATAGTGACTTATTTATTGAAGGGTGTATTTAATTCGGTGTAGACGTTAGATTGATAATAATATTACAATTAAAAAAAAATGTTATTTTAAGGGGTGTATTAAGGGGTTAAATTTTTTATTTTGCCCAAAAACAAACTTAATTTCACATAATAAAAGTATAAAACCACACGGCCCTATACAAGCAAATACACTATATTGTCGGCAGGGTTTTGGCACTGCGACCCGGGTTTTTAATTTATCTTATTGCATCTAATCAATAGTAAATACCATATAATAATATACATTGCACGAATGTCGTACGTGTTAGTTGTCCAATGTAAGTGCTTTTAAGTCATTTTTTTCAGTCGCATTACAAGTTTATTTGCCGCAAATTACGGATATATGTCTGCGGAACGATCTGGTGCCACTGTTTCACTGGAACATTTGCAAGAAGGGAATGAAATCTTTCCTAGCCTTCGCTAGAATTATTCGATTATTCGATCCTTTCTTACTCTGATAACTTCCTAGAATAAAATAATGATGCCTTAAGCTACGATGAAATGGGAACTATGTAAACATACTAAGGACGTTTTAGAAAAAAATAGAAAAGTTGTCTGGAAAGCTTCTGGAACTATACAATTCTACTCAAGTCTGCCGAATTTTTCTCTTGGACTCATGCTCAGTGTCACTCTTAAACGCTTTGGAGAATCTGTGATAATGTATAAAGCGAATTCTCAGCGCTTTCAAATCATTACTGTTTAGAAAGGCTTACGGTATTAATACATTTTAGCTTTGGATCAATCGCTATATAAAACTACTCATCAATTTTGTAAGGAATTTGTTTGGAATCCTATAATAATGGGTTTTTAATACAAAGTACCTGCAGAGTTTTCTCAGTAAAAAATATAAACGCGATGTGAAAATTTCCCCATATCGTTAATTGCGGTTTAATTGCAACTCTAGAAACAAGAAATTCGATAGTTTATTTGTACAAACTTTAGTTTTTTATCGCAGTACATTAGTTAGTTAAAATAATTATAGAAATTCCATTTATCAGTAATATTCACAATGTAATAAGCCACATAGTTTTTATATGCATGGTAGGGACATGCTTTGTAATACGCGCCACGGTTCTAAAAGGTTCTGAAGTTAGATGCAAATGGAGGCTTGCGCTATATTATTATTTTAAATTTTTTAATTTTTCTTTAATCTGAAGGTCTAATTCCTTGCATAAAGTCATCCAAAAAATTATTTTTCGTGCTTGTCTATGCAAAACTGTATTAGGCATCTTGATCAATTAACAATCAAAGAAACAACTTAACAATAGCGTACTGGAATGTACTTTACAGCAGGAAAGCGACAAGTGATACGACAACCAGCGATAACCAATCACCGACGAGCTCACGGTCTGTGCCGATAACTGGGAGGT
Source organism: Venustoraphidia nigricollis (assembly GCA_034508555.1). Taxonomy (NCBI): domain Eukaryota; kingdom Metazoa; phylum Arthropoda; class Insecta; order Raphidioptera; family Raphidiidae; genus Venustoraphidia; species Venustoraphidia nigricollis. Next base: position 8,806,088 of record JAVRKA010000006.1, read on the forward strand.
GGTGGGAATCTTCCTTTGCCACAAAAGTACCAGGATGGCTCTAAAATATGCATTTGCGACGCTGTTTGTGACTAACTTCAGAACCTTTTAGAACCGTGCCTTTACATTTACGTTATTTTCGCGAGATCTTGGCGCGTGGCGTTCCAGTTGCGCTTGAAAAAATGCTTGTCGAAATGTAAACAGAGCCATGTTTAAGGCTAATAGTTCGAAAACTTAGAATGCATCTTTTATAACAAGAATTACGAAAATTTGTTCATAACCTCATTAGTTTACTAGCGTTTATGAGCACAGCCTCCTACTTTGTGACCGCATCTATAGAATGGTAGCTCCTGTGTAAACTTTTGAGCCTCCTTTGGTATGACGAGGTGACGTCACGCGACTAGTATTGGCGTTTTGGACCGAAATTTGAAACAGTATTTAAAATACATGATTTTTAAGGCTTGAGTTGTATTTAAATAAAAAATAATAAATATTTGTGGCTATATTAGGTACTTATGCACGATTTAAAATACTTTCCCAAAAATAGTCAACATCCCTATTCTAGCGACACGTTCTTGGATCACCTACACGTTCATAGCCGAACGCCTTACACGACTGACGTATCGTGTCAGAACGCGTGAAAAAAACGTAAGTGTAAAGACACGGAATGTTTCAGTCTCTACTATTTCGGAACTGTAGTATAGTATATTTTAATATGCACACATAACATTGTATGAGACAGATTCTTATAATAATAATAATAATACTTACAAGCATTGTAAATAAATCAACATAAACAGTTTTTTTATGTCTGCATTTTAATCGTTTAGCAGTTATAGATAAATCTATTTTTTATAGCTAATTCTCTGAATCGCAGTGTACTTTAATCCCGGTGTTTTTTGTGTACACTAAAAATCAATTTGCTGGAGTCATAAAGATGCACCCAGATAAATTCACTGTAGAAGTGTACAGTAATTTCATAAATCAAAATTTTAGGGGATACACATAATTCAAGAAGTACAAGACGCAAAGTGTTCATATATCATACCATTTTGACGTTAATGGACAGTTAATGTAGACAATTACTTTCTTATTTTTGAAGTTATAACCAGTCACAACAATGCTACAAAAATAACAGTCATACGAATATTTTTTTGATTCTCTCCATATCATAGGTAGTACTGCAAATCTAAAAGTTGTCATTTCTTTTTTTGACCATTTCCTAACATCTTCAACTCAGACATAACATACCTTTGTGGAGACCAAAATTTATCAAAGTTGATCTCGAGCTTTACTCCGAACTCTGTAATGTTTCTTTGATGTTTTTTTAATTAAATATGAAAATTCTAAAATTATTATCTTGTTTCAAGTGGAATCACGCAATGTTCTTTTGAACACTATTTTTGTAGTATAAGATATTATCATTAATTAATTATTACTTTTCAACCTGCCAAATGCTGATTCCGTAAATCGCGAAATGATATTTGAAATAAATCAACATTACTAAATAAACGTATAGTACGTTTTCAGATTATTTAATATTTATTTATGCACGACCAGCAAGTTTTTTTTTCATGAATATTATTTTAACATCTTCGAAGGACATTAATTTCCAATTATGTTAATTAACGAAAGTTTTATCTTTGAATCTTCAAATAATATTCAGGAAAACACTAAAGATTATTGTAATGTCAATATAACGTATTAAATTACCTGTTATTTTAAATATTTGCGATTTACGTAAATTTATAAAAACTGAAGGTTCATTATATCTGTTCAAAGATAAGTAAAGCAGTTTCCTTTTTGCAAATTCCAGAATTACGTCTGTCGATCTTTCTGCCTGCATAGCGAGATTATTTGGTCGAGGTGTTTTCGAATGATGCCGATACAAAATTCGAAAACAGTTGAATAAATTAATGCCAAAACTTAAAATAGTTGTCCTATGAGTGGTTAATATAATTCTCGTCAAAACGCAAAATCAACGACAAGCAAAGCCAATATAAATCCGGTTCGATTATTCTATAAAAAAAGCAATAAAAAGTGTTAATAAAAATAAACAATCAATAAATATTAAATTGTTTTAGCGTCTTTAAAATTTGCATAATATTTTATGACACTCTAATTATTAAAATTTTAGGTTTAATGTACGTAACAGTATTAGCCTTGAAATGCAAAATAAATGTATACAATTTAGATGTAATAAATTATAAACAAAGGCGTAGTTTGTTATGTAAAATACTATATTATGTTTTGCAAGATAATAAACGAAAACTCGTATAAATCGAGAAATCATATAAGTATACATAATTTATCAAAATTTATATAAAAAGTAATACATTTGTTTTTGTATTTTTTTATGTTCATAGTAGTAGATTGTATTATATCTAGAGTCTTAAGGTTGTCGGAACGCTCTGAATTTTGTTTGTGCTGAGACCCAGCGGTAAGGGGCGAGGTAGGCAAAAGACATATTGTGGGTGTGACCTTCTTTAGCTCTGTCTCGCTCAAATCACCCGCACGTTTCAATTTTTGGCCGGTGCCAACTGCGAGGATAAAATATGCTATTGCAAGGGTGCCGCTGTCAACTGATTACTCTAAGTTTGGGAAATATTTTGAAGATTTAAAAAACTTTTCCGAAAAAGGAAGAGTCACTGTAGGTTTGTAATGGAACAGTTTTGTGAAATAAGTACGAATGAGGTCGTAGTATGACATTGAAAACTTGGCATAATTATTGCCAACTTTTTTCTAGTAAATCGTACATAAATAACAAAAGTAGTCCATTAGAGACCTAGATTTGTTCTTTATCTTCCTTATAGAGAAAGAATTTTTGCAGAATGTTGACGAATAATTAGTTGACAGCCGAAGCTCTATTTTTGGCTTAAATTCAGAGCGTTCCGAGTTCCGACAGCCTTAATAGGTTATATTACGACAACGATTAACAATCACATGAGCCGTAACACCATTACGCACGAGATATATATGGTAATTTGTACCCATAACTCGTACAAAATTGCTGCTTTTGACTTCATTTTCAAAATTTGAAACATACGTCACTTCTAATAGTAGATTATAAAAAAAACAACCTTGGACAAATAGTAATTTACTATGCGCGACCGGTTTATTAGTGTATTTGCCATATGGCAACATACACTATTGGCGTTGGTCGGATGGCGGGACCTAGGGATCGGACCAAAATTTCTCGCCGTTTCATAACCTCCTAAACACTTTGGCACCATTTTTAAAAAGTTTAGATATATATGTATATGTATATATATATATATATATATATATATATATATATATATATATATATATATATATATATATATATATATATATTATATGTGCGGGCAATAACTTTCGAAGGAGTTAATTCATTTTAACGAAATTTGGCATACATATTGGAATCCATCACCGCACGAAGCTTATTTAAAATGGGCCCAATCGGATCATTCTAAGGGTGGTTTTTAGGGGTTGAAAAAAGTTTTTGGTCCCAAAAATACCGAAAAAATTCTCAGAATCGTTTCAAAATTGAAATTAACCCTTTAGTAGCAATTGAAAAGTGCTCCTAAAATTATAAGCAAATCGGCCCGACAGGACCGGACTTACAAATTTTATGAAAACACTAGTTTGCGTATACGAATTTATTTACTGAAAATCGTATTTAATTTGGTGCAGATGTTGGATTGATAACAATATTTCAACTAATAAAATTATTATTGTAAGGGGTGTATTAAGTGATCAATTTTTTTTTCATTTTGTCCAAAAACAAACTTAAGTTCATGTAATAAAGCCACAGTACCTGTATTAGCAAATACACTATATTGTCGGCAGGGTTTTGGCACTGCGACCCGGGTTTTTTTACCTTATCGCACTCGTGCATAATGGGGTATGTAAATCAGCTATTTTATAGGAAGTAGTGCAAAAAGAGATTAATGCTCGGAATCTGAGGTGACTTTTAACGCTAAACGTACTTTGAAGGTAATGGCAAAATGCAATGCTAAAAATACTTATATGTCTTCTTTCAAAGTTGTACCAGAAATCGAACATAACGCCAAAGGTTTGAAAATAATATGTGGTGTACTTGTATTTTACCTACTTTGAAACACTATTATTGTTATCAGTAAATTAATTTTGTACGTACAATTAAATATTAATTTTACACGTTTAAACCTCATGTCGATTTCATGCAGCTTATCGGTAGAAAACGAGTTTTTTTTTAGTAATATTGACCTCTGTGTCAAGTCTATCGCTGTCCTCTACTATTAAAATTGTTCTTTAGTACTTACAAATATCCTTTGTATTTATTTGATTACTACCGGGCGCAAATTTAATTTATAATTAATACACTAGCCACTACCTTCATTCAAATTTATAAATTGTTTTGCTCGTTCGCTTGAATTAATGATGGGTTTCACACTTGCTTCGCTCGTTCGCTGAAATTTATATATTAATTTACATTTATCGGTTCGTTAACTAGAATTAGCTCGTTCACAATGAGCAGAAATTTTGCGGTGGGAATAAAACCGATAGTTTCAACAAATGGGCGGTCTATTTAACTAAATATATACTAGATTACTCAAGAAAAACGTCCCTATTTTGAAAAATATGGACTTTTAATTTTTTTGTGATAATCAATTTATTGAAATTAAACTTATAATCACAAATTCAAAATTATAAGAATAAAAGGTCTTATATATATATATAAAAGAAATTAAAAAAATAATCAAAAAACATATCGTTTTAAGAAAAATTAAGAAATAACTAAAACTAAGAACGCTCGACACAGCATTGAAAATTAATTCTGAACATGACATGATGCATATGGAAATGAAATTTCAATTTATCAGTACTGGTTTTCAATTGATTTTATGCCACAAATAAACGTTTATGAGCGTCCAGATAATCTACAATCAGTCTTCCCTATGCCACGAAATCTCTTCAACTTCAGTTTGCAAGCTTCCAAGAAATTTCTCTTGTAGAATTTTAAACCATTGCTGATTTAGTAATTAACCTGACGTCTTTTTATGTTAAATGTTTTCCGATATTTTCCAAACATTTCCATGCTTCTTCTAATAACAAATTTATTTTTTTAATGTTAAAAACGTGTGATTAAGGCAGAGTGTTTTTCCAGTTCAGCATTTTATTAAAATAATAGTTTAAACATATCGGGCTACACAACATAACATAATCAAAAAATCTGGGTTGATAATGGCATAGGAACAGTACACGGTCGTTCTCAAACTCTTTATTATGCTATGAGATTTAAAGCACAGAAAAATACACGGTTGAATTATACAGAAAAAATACTTTTTAAGATCAATTTTGACTATGTTGATATTAAACTTAAACTACACAAGGTCGAAGCCAGGGTAATTAAACTTAAACTACACAAGGCCGAAGCCAGGGTAGACTCAACATCCGCTCCTGAAATTTTTGAAAAGATCAGTGTAATACGGTGCTCACCTAGTAGATTTTTAAAAATTAATAAATTACCCCGGGAAACGGGGCAATAAGAAATGTCGAACCTATAACCTACCCTTGTTTTTTTTTTTTCAGGCTACGGCCTTAAAATTACACGAAACCAAAAAATCATACATATATACAATTAACAAAAAATAACTTTTTAATTAAATCTCTACATTTCTTTTATGGATATGCAGGATCGCAATTATTTAGGTCTTTGAAAATCTAGATTTTCTAACAATATACGAAAACATTTCTATAATCAAATTAGGTCGGCTTAGACACAACCCGCTAGTTGAGTAGCACTGATCTAGTGTTTTCTTACCATTTATCTGAAGGTCATGGTTTGCAGATCGACTTTAAAGAAAAACAAATTATTGTTTTCTAAGTAATCCTTTTATTTTTTTGATAAATAATTCTACACTGTCGAGGTACAATGACATAAAAATAATAATAGTTTTTATTTTTCTATACCAATAAATAATATCATAAATTATCCTTAAATAATGAGTCTTAATTGGTGAAAAAATTATTATGTTAGACATCATGACAGGTATTTGAAGGGAAATTGATATTTACGTAAGTTCGAAATTGATATTTACAAACAGTTCATTTTTTCAAAATGATTGAGAATTTAATAGTCATTTATGTCAAATTAAATTATGATTATACATATTTAATTTCCGGTTTATGAAACACGTAAGTAAATTATAGTGTATAAAATATAAAAAAATGTAAAGAGGGAAAATCCATCAATATGAATAATTGTTATCAAGAAAGGTTTCGAATGCGCACAAAATTTACATAGAAATTAAAACCCTTACATTTCCTTGATTTGAAGATTTCTATTTGGCTACGCTTACTATCTCAACACTAGCAATTAAATAGACGCTGGTGTCTTCAGCTATTGAGCCCCTATAATCTACAATCTATCTATCTATAATAATTGACCTATTACTTCGGATTAATACACTAATCTCTAAGCATTCGTCGTTGTCTACAAAGTAATGAAAGTAAGGCTTCCTAATCCGCCGTTAGAGGCGCTAAAGCTGTAAGACCCGGGCAGCGGGACAATATGAATTCCGCCTTATTTTGCAAAACAGAAATAAACTGAATTAAAAAAACAATTGATCAGGTTAGCTGACAATAACTTATCAATACCGCCGTGGGTTCATTCATAGAATTATGGAGATTGGAGACTGACTTTAGACAGAAAGTTGCAAACAGTGCACGAGACTTGGAGCCTTATAACTTTTACGAGCCCTTAAGTAATGGATTTTTGGGGTACTTGGCGGCTTGTCAGGATCAGGCTTCTTTGTCTTCATCTTCCATGGCATACAATTAAGATACTAAAGCGTTGCGTGGATTCACTTTTTGTCTTAGTTCTGATATTTTTGAAACAAGTTTACCACAGACAAATTTATTAAATAAGTTTGATAAATTGAAATAAGGCGGGTTTTTTTTAGTGTATTTGCCATATGGCAACATACACTATTGGCGTCGGTCGGATGGCGGGACCTAGGGGTCGGACCAAAATTTCTCGACGTTTCATAACCTCCTAAACACTTTGGCACCATTTTTAAAAATGTTTATATATATATGTATATATATATATATATATATATATATTTATATATATAGGTATATATGTGTGCGGGCTATAACTTTCGAAGGAGTAAATTCATTTTAACGAAATTTGGCACACATGTTGGGATCCATGACCGCACGAAGCCTATTTAAAATGGGCCTAATCGGATCAATTTAAGGGTGGCTTTTAGGGGTTGAAAAAAGTTTTTGGGCCCCAAAATACCGAAAAATATCTCAGAATCGTTTCAAAATTGAAATTTAACCCTTTAATAGCAATTAAAAAGTGCCTCTAAAATTTTAGTAAAATCGGCCCAACAGGACCGGACTTACACATTTTTTGAAAACACTAATTTGCAGATAGTGACTTATTTATTGAAGGGTGTCTTTAATTCGGTGTAGACGTTAGATTGATAATAATATTACAATTAAGAAAAAAATGTTATCTTAAGGGGTGTATTAAGGGGTTAAATTTTTTATTTTGCCCAAAAACAAACTTAATTTCACATAATAAAAGTCTAAAACCACACGGTCCTATACAAGCAAATACACTATATTGTCGGCAGGGTTTTGGCACTGCGACCCGGGTTTTTATTTTTAATTTGTGCCCCTAAGGACTTTTTTAATATAAATTTCGACGTTCTTTTCAAAACAGCGCCAGGTTTAGCTACTAGAGCCAGCCCTGTCCATAAACATCATTTTGTGACACAACCAATTATTTCCTTAATCCGGTTCTGATTTGTTAAAAAAATTAGTAGACAGTTGATAACACTTTTTTGACTTTTATTTTGACTGATAAACTATCACGTGAATAATACAAACGAAACACCAGTCAACTTACATATGTGAACGTGTTAATTGATAAACATAGCGGAATTACACGAAGTCGGTTCGTAAAAAGGCCGGTTTTACTATCTATACAGGAGGTGTATGCTCGGTTTTAAACGTACATAATACAAGAACAGGGCTAAACAAAAACTCATTCTACCGCGCTGTTCGTTTATAGTACTTAGATTTTTTTTACATTATAACTAGTCTTTCGATTCCGGCATTCACATTAATTCCACTATTTTGTGCAAATGACGTCAGCGATGAACGAGGGGTCATTAATCCCGACTCGGTCTTTACATAATTTTTATTGGGATTTCAGAAATTGAATCGGTTGGTTTATGCGCAACAACTAGGGTTGCCAACCGTCCCGCTATATGCGGAATGTCCCATTTCTGATACCCTTAACGAGACGTCCCGCTCAGGGTGTGTGCGGGACGCTAAATATCCCGCTTTTCGGAGGACGCTAAATAATTTGCATCTATTCCGTGTTCTAATGCGGCAGCAGAGAGAGTCTTCTCACTTTGTAATAATGCCTGGACCGACGCGTGAAATCGTCTTCATGTGGATTCTGTAAAGTCAGAGCTACAAGTTAAAGTAAATTTTTCTTATCCATGCAAAGATTTTTACAATTTTATACTTAAAAATAAAAAATCCTTAAAAGTGCCAAATGTCAAGAAAAATACTCATTTCAAAAGTAATTTATAGTTTTCATAATAAAGTCTAAATTACACTATAACTGTTTTTTTTAGTAAATATTGACTATTATTAATCTAACAAGGTGTTTTATTTTACTTCTCATACTGATTTGTAAAGAAAATTTCACGTTTTTTTTTGTATTCTAAATAAAATTAGTTGGATCCCTTGTCCCGCATTTGAAATCATCATTTCCCGGAAATTTGTATTTTAAAGTTGGCAAGCCTAGCAACAACCTAATATTGCAATAAGTAAACAAGATTTGCACTAAACCTACCATATACTAGAAAAATCTTCTATGGAGACATGTTGGATACACATCCATACCTTTTCACACCTAAGCCGCTGAACAGATTTCAATAAAATTTGACAAGGTAATAGATTGCATTCTGAGGAATGACATAGACTATCCCTATATTATGAAGGATTAAAATGTTGAATTGTGTGCACCGTAGAGTAATTGATTAACTCATTCCGCCGCGAAAGTGGAAAGATTCGGGTTTAATCCCGACGGTGACGTGTTGGAATAATACATTTTTCTAATATAGTGCTACAACAATTAATGTTTCTTAACAATTATAACAGTCAATAGCTATTATACTAAATGAATTCAGCAGGTACGTTAGCTATAAGCGTATGTAAAATCTACTAATATAAATTGATTAGGTAGAGACAGATTGTCGAAAGAAAACTGCTGGTGATAATGGACAACCTTTACAACATCACGAACAAGATATTCCCCATGCGTAGATTTCCAGCCTATGTCTATTTATTTGATACCCACACCATAACTCAATCCAGTATACAGTTAGTACTTATCGAGTCCACATAAAAATTCTAAAATAAACCAAATTTACTCATATTATGGGAAATCTGAATTATTTTCTTTTATTGTGTTGTTGTTATGTGAAATATAGTGAATCAATTCTGATTGATTTCTTATAGAACTACGTGTTTTCCTATATAAACTTATTTAAATTGTGATGTTAGATTATTAAATTATTTCAAGACACGTACCTGAACAATACAGCATTCCTTTGAGGACTTCAAAAAATTGTAAGTACATTTTTTTTATCGTAATATACACACCTAACCCTCAATTTACCGGGTGCGCGGATTGGCCAGTTTAGAAAAAAATCGAAAAAAGTTCTAAACGGAAAAATATATTCACATAGATTTTCTAATTTATTAAAATACATGTTATTTTTTTTTTGCAATTTTTAGAATCTATGCGTCAATTTCAACACTTTGTAGTCTGTACAGTTTCTGCTACTCGGTTTCAATTTACATGAAAATAAATCGAGGGTTAAGGTATAATAATAGTTTTAGATTAAAAAAGCAATATTAAAATATTACAAAATTATACAGCAATTATTTTATATTAATTTGTATAAAATGGGATGTACTTCCCTATGCATTATTTCATGTGGCCTTTCATTATTCACAGAACTATTAATAATTTTATTTCTATGAAATTAAATATTTCATTTTTATAATTTTTGTGCAAAATGATATACAAAGTTCGCCAAAAGATTATTCCTAAAATTGTGTAAAAAATTGTGTTTATAATTAGTCAAACATTGAATTTAAATTATTCTTTTACAACTCATTTATTAAAAAAAAGCTTTGTGAAGGTTTTAAACAATATAGGTAGTTAATTCCACATACATAAAATTGTTATATCAATTATAATAATTTTTATATTCAAAACTGCAAAAAAATAATTTAAAAAAAGCTCATTAATGTTTAATTAAAATTTTATACTTAATCGCTCATTAAAAATTGTTGTTTTTATAATTAGGTTCATATTCTACAATTTATTCAGAGATAATTAAAAAATTGAAGTTATGAGAAAGAAATACCTAACAGAATAAAATGCAAGTTTTACGTAATAGTAATAAAAATTAGTCATCTGTAGTGCCGTTCAGAAATAATTATCAATGATTCATACAAACTTGACAATATAATATAAGCGGCGCAATTTTTTTGCATGGGTCGGGTATACTTTACATTGTTCAATGCTTTGCCGCTTCATTAAACTTGTTAGTAACTGTATATGACTCCATTGTAATCATTAATATTTCCAAATCGTGGGAGTATAATAAATATTTTTTTTGACACCCTATTATAGAACGTAAACCTACAGTGTAAAAAATTAGAGTATAAAATGGCTGTTTACTGTAATATAATCCCTTAACATGGTTATTAGTAAAATCAGCTTAAATGTTTTCACTGCAAAATTTCTGTTATTTAACACGAATGAAAACTTACCTTATAGTTCATAATGTTATAGATTACTGGGTTTTTGAAGTTTTTAAATATTTTGCATGATGTCTAGACGAGAAAACATGTTTCCAGAATTTTAATCTGTCTTTCAGTACTTGCGTTATTGAAGAACGGTTGGCCCGATTTTGGTGAAACTTAAATTATGGGTAAGATACTTTTTACCCAGCTATACTCGAGTTAGCTTAAAATTCTTATTAAAATCGAAATTAACTCGAGTCAAACCCTCACGGAAAAACTAGTTTGATTATATGTATAAAAAAAAGTTGTTTTGTAAAAAATAGATAATTTAGACATTATGAATAATTATTCTTTTATTTATAAGAATATTTTGTAACACACAAACCAGTAAATATTGAACCATGTATGCTAATAACTTGTTTTCACCCAAATTATAATTTAATAATGATATGCGTCCCTAACTTAATATTCGACTCCCTTATCTCTATTTCTTTTTAACCTGCACATCTAATAGTCTATCTCACTCGAATATTAGTTCATGGAAACATTTTTTTTTATTCTTTATTTAGTCACGTATACAGTGTACACCAATGTCACCTACACTCGACACCAGTGAACGAATTTGATATAAACACAACAATTAGGAAGGCTCTGGAATAACGTAGGGTAAATGACATCTTTAATGTCACCTATAATGCTGATTAACACTGACGCTGTTAAAAAATGTATGTCGGTAAGCTAGAAATTTTGCAAATGTGTGGCCATCTATTGACTAAAAGCTTCAACAGTTAACTTTCTAACTTACCAATATAAACTAAACGTTACTTCCGTGAGAAAAGCAACTTGTCACTTCCGTTAGATAAAGATCTGAGTTACCCTTCATATCGCGCCTAAAGAAGTTTTACTTCAAAAATTTCTAACTGATTACCGTTATAGAAAACCGTTTTCTGGTTTCAATAATAAATAAAGAAATTACGCAACGCGCGTAAAAAATTCAGCAAAATTTCAATCGAGTAGCAAAAACAAACTCAAATCGATATGTTGATGGTTGGAAATTTTTCTTGCACCCTAAATCGAATTGAAACAACTGTAACAATATTGCATTTTTATAAACAGATAATTACACTATTTTATATGCAATTTGTGTGACATATGTTTTAAAAATAAAATGGCAACATTAAAATATATTATGGCACTTGTTAGTCATTAACGATTCTTCGAAATTAAAAACAGTAAGTGTAAAAAACATTTGTTCAATCAATTACAACATGTGGAGATGATTAATTATTACCTATCAAATTATACTGCACCACACTACTGAAATTTTATTATTGAATTGAACAGACAATACCATTCAGTTTTTTTTTTTTATTATTTGCAAATATCATTGTCTGGCTTCTATTTTTTTTTTATCTCTGGTAGATCTCATAGAACATTTATCGTCTGCAAGGTATGCAAAAAGTATAAATTAGGATTTTCAATTTATTAGTAAAAAATAACAAATTAAAAATACTAATTAGTGCCATGTATAGGTAATCCTGGCGGTTAATGACCTTCGCAGAATGATTTTTTAAGTGAAATAAAAAAAAAAACTCGGGTCGTTGCGCCCAAAACCCTGTCGACAATATAGTGTATTTGTTGATACAGGTATTGCAGCTTTATTATGTCAATATAAGTTTGTTTTTGAACAAAATAAAAAAAATAACCCCTTAAAATAATATTTTTTTAGTGAAACTTCTGGTAAGGGTATTTTTTTAGAACTTTTGACCAGGATGAAATTATTTTTTTTAAATTAACTTGAACTTTTGACAAAGGTAGAAAGAAATTTATACTATGAAATTTTACGCCACAAACTCTCAAGTAACAGCGATTAATACGTCATACAAATTCGCAATTCGAGAAAAAAATATGCAGCAACAATCTACTATCTCAAAATTAATGTAGCCTTTAGATTCAAGTATGTGTGTTCGAATTGTTTTGTATTTTCGATCTATATTTCACAATTATTTAATTTGCAAAATATTTGTAATTTCTTAATGCCAGCGCAAACCAGGTCGGGGTATTTACAGATTATAGACGCTCAATATCTGAGGTCATCAACTTCGGGTATTTGCAGGTACTGTTTTATTTACAACTCGTGATGTGCTTAGCAAATAATTTTCTTAAGATATTTCTTAAGTCTTCGATTATCTAGATTCTAGGTAAAGTAAATATTTCATTAAAATAAATATTGAGTTACGGATTATGGTCACAATTTAATTTTATTTAATTTGCAGACGTCCGCCATGTTGCTTAATTATAATCATTACAACTTACCTACAATTAATTTTATTTTTTGCATCTTGCATTTTAATATTTTTTGTATCGCCTTCTCTCTCGTACCTTGCTCTTATTATTTGTCCCCGCAGTACATGTTAGGGTTGTATTGAAAATCCGTTTTCACATTCGCTATATGCGAAAGATTCGCAACTTTTATTGTGAATGTTTTCGTGCCTGGTTATTAGTAGTATTGGAACGTAAATGTTGTAAAAGCGATTTGAAAAAGTAATTATTGATAATTGCAATCACAAAATGACCTTTTTTTCGCATTCGCATTCGTTACAACCCTATTTAAATCTGTGTATGTAGACTAAAAAATTAATAAAGTGAAAGGGCACCAGTTAAGGTTATTCGACGTATAGAGCAGTTTCCAGACGAAAATCTGAAATTTTAATATGTGATTTATTGAGATTTCATACATTCACTGATTTTTTTTTTATTTTAGACGTCTAGTTCTCAAGTAATTAATTATTAAAAATGCGATTTTTAACTCAATTAAATAAAATACACACCCGAATTGCCATATTTGCACTATCGTATATCTGTTGCAGACAAATTTTGTCTAATGTTTAATTATTATTTTCTTAAATATATGGAAAAGTAAAATTTTTATTTACAACTAATACAGTATACAGTCATTATATAACATTTTGTTACAACAGAATACAGACGTAATTACTACTAACTCGCTGATAGACTAATAACCTTAAGGTTAACATATGATGGAACGCAACGCAACGCGTCGCGACAAGTTTTAACATATCATCCGTGACTTCAGAAAACTGGGTCACAGGCCACAAAATGTAACTTTTATTGGCTTCTCTAACAGGTATTACCGTAACGTAAAGATATATAACGATTTAATCGCATAACATTAAATAAAAATGTAGAATATGACATGAAAGCAAGGTTAACAACCTATTTTTTACAACATTAAGTAAACAAGATTCACAAAAGATACCAAACAAAGATTGCCAAATAATAACAATCTCAAAATTAAAGTTGTTGATTTAAATTATTTTTGCTCAACCTAACCTAACCTCTCGTTTGCTGGTATTATACATAGTTTCCTGCAAGGTTTTAATCTTGACATTTCCCTATTTTTATTAAATCATCTATACTACGGTTTCAAAATAATTGACAGTGACGTCACACAATTCACAACATAATATATAAGCGGCACAGTTTTGTGCATGGGCTGGGCATGTTACCATACTTCATATTTTATAAAATTGCATACAAAAATTCAAAAGCATCAGTTCCCGACCACCTTAACAGAATAGATGGCTACAGAAAGAAACTTATAGTAGTAGTATTTTAGTTCTCTATTTTCGTATTTTACCGATAATATACCCTGTCGATACAACTAGAAATTCGAAAACGTTAGTTTGAAATTAATAAATATTTAACTCACATATTAATGTTTTCTAATTGCTCTGATCCCCACCGGCAGAGAATAAAAATAACAACATTATATTAAGGGGGTAGATGCACTCAAAAGCGTAAAAAAATATTTTTTTCAAAAATTTATTTTTTATAGTAATTAAGTTTATTTTACAAAATAAATTATACAGAGTCTTCATGCAATGCTTTAACTTAACTTTTACGAAAAAAAAATATTATTTGTTAAAATATCGCCATCTTAGTTGGACCCTCTCCCGCGAGTAGTGCCCCGCGGTGACCATCACAGCAGCCTTCTGGATCATCTAAATTAAAAAAACTAAAAATAAACCTATAGTTTAATAATAAATCCAGTCTTTAATCGAAGCTTTTTTTTTTGAAAATTCACAAAATGGCGGCTTTCGAAACTTTAGAGTCTGGTTTTCGATAAAATGTTAAAAGTTAATTGTTTAAAAAAAATAGTAATTTTCAACAAAAATCAATATCCTTCGATTAAAGACTAGTTTTTAATGCCAAAAAGAAAATATCCAAATTTCATCAATATCCACCGAGTGGTTTTCGAGTTATAGTGGTCACCGAATGAAAAAACGCGTTTAAACCTGCTCTAGTCACAATCTAGAGGTTCGATGTTGCTTCAGTAATTACTGAATATCTCGAAAACTATTCATCGGATTGACTTGAAATTTTCAGAGAATATTCTTGAAACATCATACTTTAAGAATTTCAAAATTCTAAGTGCATCTACCCCCTTAATGAAAATATAGATTAAAAATGAATATAAAAATGATGATTGGAAAGCGAAGTATATTTAGAAAATTTAGGTAATAAAAAATTCTTCGGGATTACTACCTACCTAAATTAACATTAAATTTGATCGAGGAATGATTTGAATCAAAAGCCATATAATGAAATATGTCTTTCATAATTTTAAATGGTTTAATATAAATCTTATTTTAGCTGACCCTCACCTAGAAGAATGAGCACAAGTTCAACATTTTACTTGCTTCACAAAAAATAATTCAGTAATTTAAATTCATGAACAGTGCTAGAGCAATAAAAATGAACAATACACAAATATAAAATGAATTTTTAATAGTTTTTTATGGCCAATATGACGTCATGGATGCCCCTAATTACATTTAAAACAACTATTTTATGAGAAAATAATAATCGTAAGATGTTTTAAGACCTTTGTGGCGCTTTTGGTAGCAAGTTGAGCGAAATATTTTCAATCTATACTCTGGTTAACTACAGAGATTGTTTGCCCCGTAATTTTCAAAAAATAATTGCGTATTTATTTAAATGTTGCTTAATGTCAGATCTTGTATATAATCTGTAAATATTTTAAAATAAACAGGAATACTGGAGCGAGTGGTATAAAAGTTTGGGAGTAAGTAAAAAAAGAATTAATCAATTTTTCTTTGTTACAGATTTCTACAAAATGTCTACTCTGTGCACGGAAGTTCAACAAAAACAATCGCCGATGTATTCTGAAACCGGACCAGAAATTCCTTCAAAAACAATGACGGACAGAACTGAAAAATTGCAGCGAAAGAATTCATTCGATAAACTACTAAATACAACATTTTGTTCGCAAAATTTACTGTTCCTTCCGAATTTAATAAACTGGCTGAAAACGTCGATTCTTCAATTTTATATCGAAAAACTTATCAACTATTTAAATTCAATTCTTCTGACGTTCACGATATACTGTGCGGTAAAATTTCAATCAAAGCAAACCAAAGAGAAAAACAATATTAGATTTTTGTCTCGCTTTAATATCGTTACATCATATGTAAGATCGCTGATCGAGAATGCTAAAGAATCTTTAAACAGAATAAGTGCATCTTCCAAATCCTCCATTGTGAAATCGAAAGACTATTTATTTGCAATAAGCGTTTATTTATGCATAACAGCTCTTTATCTTCAACTCGTCTGCATCATAATAGCACTGAATTCAACATCAATTCCAAATGGATTGATATTTTTACTATCAGCGTTGGTAACAGTGATGTCAGTTTTATATCAGGTGATGCAACTTAAAGCAGACAAAGACACGTCGAATAAAGCCAGTGCGCGTGTTCAAAGTGATTTGAAAATTAGACAAATAAGAAAATTAGATTTTGCTGGAAAAACGATAAGCAATATCAATTTT
Organism: Venustoraphidia nigricollis; assembly: GCA_034508555.1. Lineage (NCBI taxonomy): Eukaryota > Metazoa > Arthropoda > Insecta > Raphidioptera > Raphidiidae > Venustoraphidia > Venustoraphidia nigricollis. The sequence continues at coordinate 8,822,757 of JAVRKA010000006.1, forward strand.
TTCAAATAAAGACAATGGGATTGATGTTGACGTAGAAGTACAAATATTCTTAGGAACAAAAAAAAAACAATAAAGCGATCAGTAGTGTTTCAAGTTTTTACTGATAAATGTGCAATATTTTCAAATAAATCAACGGTTGCTTTCTCATAGCCGAGTTAAGTAACTTAACTCGTCATAGTACCTACTATAATATGTCAAAAATGATTATCTGAGACGTGATTATGAGATGTAAGAGTCGGTTGCGGCATGTTAAAAACACGAAACAAAAATAAGTTGCTTTTAACACGGTATCAGCTAACCTAGATAACAGAAAGCGAACTTAGGAGTACCACATTAAAAACGTAAAGCTTGATGTCGTTTTCGAATAAAGCCAGTAAAATGTCTTTAATTGTTTCAAAGCCGTCAAATATTTTAAGTTGAGTGCGGAGTTACTTTGATCACTTCAAAGTTATGACAAACTTCCAATCTTAAACTTCTAATTTTGATTAAAAATATTAGCACTAATATATGAAACAGTTTAGTTCCTAGTGAACAACAGGCTTAACGTTGAACAGTTCTTAAAAGTTGCGATAACTTTTAAACAAAGATCATTAAAAAAATATGTATTCAGATTGCAATAAAAACAATTTATTGCTAGCAAATGATGAAATAATCTTTGCGATTATTAATATCAATTCGAATATTGTTTTTACGAAATTGAAAATCTCATTAAGTCAAATATAATTTTATTTCAGTTGCAGGACAATATCGAATGTTTCAGAAACTTGATTTGCAAAATTGTTTAAATTATTTTAGATCCATAATACATTTCATTGTAAAATAGTTCATCCATTAGTACTGCAGTCTAAATTACATTATTATTGTGTATAATATTCCTTAAAACTTTGCTTCGGATACCAAACTTTATCAGACACTTTAAGGTGGCCTTTCTAAATTTGCCACCGCGACGGGTGATAACGATATAAGACAGACATGCGACAGCGACAGATGTATAAATCACCGGCTAACTGGTTAACTAAAATTGAATAGCAACTGTAATCTATCGAATGACCTTGTCATATGTGTCGATAATGAATATTAGTTTTATTCACAATTCGTTGAATTAATAAAAAGCTAAACCTGTATCATTATACGCATAGGTGTCAGATTTCTGAAATGTCAACGGGGACAGAATAAAGGAAAATATAGACATTGTTTTCTAATAATAATCATTGCATTATTTTATATTTTAATTTTTTTTAAACACATCATTAATTTTATCTTATGTCCCCGATCCTCGGTGTCAACACGTTTCCGACGCCACTGCTATTATGAAACTTACCGATTTTAAAATACATCACCTGAAATGTCTTGTCTTTATTAGGCGTTGAAATTTTAAAGAGAGGCTATTAGAATATCTAAAGCATTGAATTCAGGTACTAAAAATTGTAGACTAATCGTAATTAAAATATTTACCAATAAAAGACTGCATTTATTAATAAGTTTTAAAATATATAGAATAGGCAATAATATCCTGACTTACATTTAAAAAAAAATGTCAAAAAAGTGACAGATTTCGACTGAAAAATTGAAAAGTTTACAATTTTTATCCAATATATTTTTATTTGTCAATGGGTAAGTTCAACACCTCTAGCGGTATCGGTATGTGTACTGAACGGATATGGTTTGATAACTGCTCAAGCTTTTTGTAGCGGCTAGCTAAGCGCATTATGATTGATTCTAACCTCAATGTAATTTGACAAATATGTTAGTAAAACATTCAACATAACTCGTTTTTTTAGAGCTAAAAACCAACGCTACGGCGCCGTTGAACCTGCCTAGTAACTATAAGCATAAATTATAAAGAAAATGATAGTAATCAATGGTGCTTGCATTTAGTAAATATATTGAATAGAGACTGTTACTCTTTCATTAACTTTTTTATACTGTTTTAAGTATACGTTAATTAGTATGGTGAGAAAATTGATGAATGAATAATACTGTAACGGAAAAAAAACTAAATTTAGTTCTGTTAAAAATAATTATTTAAAAAAATGATATTATTATTGTTATGTTTTGATGTTGGTTTTAATATTGTTGTATAAATTATTATAAAAGAGATTTTTGTAAAATAATTTATTAAAATAAAATGAAAAAATATATAATACACAATACATTGGTTTGCTTATTATATTAAACTAACTGCCCAGCCCGACCTTATCCGGGTGAAAATCATCATTTTCGGTCCCTATTTTCGCAGCGTATTAATATAAATTTTTCAAATCAGTTTAGTGGTTCTCGAGTTTGGGGCTAACACACAAACTTCTTTTAAAAATGTATTAGTAATAGCAATATACTATCACAGCTATCCTGAATAATGAGAACATTTTTTAAAATTATTTTTACTATTTTATATAGGTAACGCTAATAGCATTTCAGATGCACAGCACTGTTTTAGAACCGTACTTTATTACCGTAGAGAAATAAATTATTGAACAAAAAATAAATCAATAAAAAAGACTCTTCTGTAGGTATATAAATTAATATTTCAAACAATCCACACAAATCAAACTTTACAGCTTTTGTGATCACTGGAAAGCTTTATGGACAGTGCTGCCGCGACGCCGGTAGCGGCAATATAATAAAACTGTAAGACGTCATAAAGTGGAAACATAAACATCCAAGTAGCTTCATATAACTTCAATCAGATGTCTCTAGTGTCGTTGATTTTGTTAATTTAACACTTTTGATTCCTTTTAAAATCGTATTTTATCCAAATCGTTAGAGCCGTTAAATACGCGAAATTTCTAATCAAGACAGAAATACATAAATATATACATATACAAGAATAGCTCGTTTAAATATATAAGATATAGTTATAGATTAAATAATTATCTGTTGGGTTGTCACCCAAACTGGATGTGCATAAAAATGTCTTGTTGAAATATTAATTTTTATGGCGATAAACTTTTCTTTATCCCAGGCTCTAATACGGGAGCTGGTAAAAGTATCAATTGGGTTTTCAGTTTATTATTAAAAAATAATGCATAGACAATATGAATTAATAGTTTCAAACAACCTAAGCTGTTGACGAGTTTAAAAATACTTTTTCTCCGTACATATTCAAACGAATTATTGATTAAATTGATATTTATCAATTGATTTCACAAATCGTTTTTTCTGTATCGCAAAAATCCATCTTTTAAATTATACAAAGGCTTACAGCAAAAGGCTCTGACTTCTGATAGAGTCGTTTTTATTCTGATTAAATTTATTTGTACGGGAAAATACATATGTAGTTATTTTAATGATTTAAAACAATATTTTAATTTATTTATAATCATTAAAATTAAAAGACCTTGATTTTTGAATAATGGGGAGGATAAACAACGAAAGACGAATATCCCTTTGGTGGCGCTACTGATATTAAGTTTAATATACTTTAAAATTGTTTAAATGTTCATAAGCCCTATATAACACAGTTATGTATAAGAAAATGTCATTTCCTCAAAGATTTTTCCTAAAACCTTGGCACAATCCCACTGCTCACACGCGCATAATACATAATATTCTACACAATAATATACAGGATGTGTGTTTAGAATCGTGTTCCAGTGTAATTTATTTTTATTTATTTATTTATTTCCCAACAGATCCAATAATAAGGAAAATCACATCTCGATATTGAATACATGCATGAAATATAACAATATTTACTATTACTGACGAGACATCATGTAGCGTTCCCAATTTCCAGGTTCTAATAGAGTATTTGAATTAAAAACAATTACTAAATTTTTTATTTTTTAAATGATATATAATAAAATAAAAAAATAAATAATATAAATAATATTGAAAAACGAAAAAAAAAAATTAAGCCATAGAAAATAACAAGTTAATTAAAATATATGAATATGAATATTTATTTGTAAAAGAGACTTACAGAGAGTCTATTACATTGTCAAGTAAAAAAATAAAATAGTTACAAGTCATTCAGACTGTAGCAGTTTTTGCCTAATAAAAACTTTATATCACGTGACTACAAAACGTGCCAGGAGTATTTGTGACGTCAATATGTTAAAAGTTGGGTATTTGTGTAGGTTTTATTATACATACTATCAAAGTAACCATGTCATCCAGGACCATAAAACATTATGACGTCACACAGGTTTTTGGTGCGTTACGGATCTTAGCTTGAACATTATTTTAAAATTAAATATAACTTTTTAGTATATATAATAATTTAGTAACTTAGTAATTTAGTAACTTAATAATTTAGTAACTTTAGTAACTTTTTAGTATAATATAATAATAATAAAAATAGTTTTGCTAAGAAACATGTGATCTTTCCATTTATGTAAAAAAAATCATTCAAAAAACCAATCCGAGAACTGATAAAAATATCAATTGGATTTTATATTAAGCAAAATGAAATTACTTGCAATTACTGTTCAAATTAATTTTTTATTTATAAGACGTTTCGACCAACCATTTTGGTCCTTTTCAAAAAAAAAAAAAAAATTGAAAAGGACCAAAATGGTTGGTCGAAACGTCTTATAAATAAAAAATTAATTTGAACAGTAATTGCAAGTAATTTCATTTTGTTTAATATTCTATTACTGTTGGTAGAGTCAATATTATTAATTTATGGATTTTATATTGTTATAAAAAAATAATTTATTAATTTCAAATATGAACTGACATAATATAATTACTGTTGGTGACCTTAAAAAATGGATAATATATAAATAGCATTTAAATCCGTCGACACACCGTATAAAAAACAAACACACGCATTGAAAACGCACGCGCGCGCGCATAAAGCGTACGGAAACGACACATTATTTCAAGATACGGGCGCTACACTGCCGATGGCAGCGGATGCTTCCAGCTCCACGACCTAATAGAATACACAAGTCAACGATCTCGTCTTTATAACGCGCTTCGATAAATAAATCATCAAGCTTGTGTATACTTAGTACAGTCGACGCATCTTGTCTCGCTGCCTATCCATAATGCAAGTAAACTTGAAAAATCTATTACCATTTTCATTTCATATAATTTCATATAATTTATTGAAATGCCACAAATGCAGATACAAACGTCAAATGATAATTTAAAAAAGATCCTTCAAATCATAAGGCACGGTATTACAAAAATGTTTTTTTAATTTATTTTTTAAATGTTCTGTTTCTCTACAAATTTTTATTTCATTAGGTAGCGAGTTGAAAATTTTTATTCCTATATACTTAGGGCTTCTCTCAAAGAAAGTTGTCTTATGTTTTAACACAATATCATTCCTACGCGTGTTATATGACTTGGATGCGTGGTTATTATCAATAAAATATCCATTAGAATACATAACTGTGAGCAGTTCAAGAGCAGAAATCCCGTAAAAAACTAGCAGCTTGTTTTCTTTAAATAAAATTCCAACCAGCGTTGCCAGATTTTTTTTTGCCAAGTCGGGATTTTGGAACTTTTTGAGTGAAAAAAGCGGGATTCTTTCGTCGAAAGCGGGACATAGTAAAAAAACGTATATAATCAGAAGTTTTTAAATATTTATCTTTTTATTTGAGTTCAAATTACGTTTACGTGACAATAGATAGCAAAAATAGCCATAGAAAATGTATTTTAATAAAAATCTGATATTTTAAATCAGATTTACCCTATCGTTAAATAGTTGAGTCTTATTCGTCTTCTGAATAAAAAAAATAAAAAAAAACAGAAATCAAAATCCAAAAAGTTTTTTACATCAGAAAAATATGGCGTTTCAAACAATAGTCTGACGAGTAAGTGTTACAAATTACAACTTACAATAAGAGAATAATTATTTACGCACGGTCGAGTTATCCCCGAAAAGCGGGACTGAGCCTGTCCCGCGCGGGATATTTAATTTTGATTTAAAAATCGGGACGTCCCGCCAAAATCGTGACGTCTGGCAACGCTGATTCCAACCCACTAGTGGGGAATGGTACTAATTTAGGTCAAAATTCACTTTTCAAAATTTTACAATATTTTTTCGTTAGAAACTTGAATGTTTTACATGACATTATTAATAGATAAACCAAGCCGACGAAGAACAAAATGTTTCTATAAGGTACGGAACCCTACAAATTGAAAATTTTATTGTAAACAATCCCTGTTAACATTCGTATTTCTTTGTCGAAAATTATCGAGTGTCGTCTCTCGTAGAACTTGCCTACTCTTTGCCCACGCCGTGATAAAATACACCGTCCATAAATACGACGCAGTGGTCTCACATGTGCGCTATAATTGAAATATTTTGGATATTTATATAATTGCTTTTGTACAAAGAATCTACTTAATTTGAGTTGAACTATGAAACTGAAAACAGAAATTTTCTATTTGAAAAAAAAAATATTGTCAAATAGCATATATTTGTAAACAAGTTTCAAATCCCAGACAACAAAAATTGTTAAATATTTAATTCGGAAATTGAAGTATGGTGACAGCAGCGTTGCCAGACGTCCCGATTTTGACGGGACGTCCCGATTTTTAAATCAAGATTAAATGTCCCGCATGGGACAGGCTCAGTCCCGCTTTTCGGGGATAACTCGACCGTGCGTAAATAATTATTCTCTTATTGTAAGTTGCAATTTGTAACACTCACTCCTCAGACTATTGTTTGAAACACCATATTTTTCTAATGAATAAAACTTTTTTGATTTTGATTTCTGTTTTTTTTTCATTTTTTTTTTATTCAGAAGACGAATAAGACTCAACTATTTAACGATAGGGGAAATCTGATTTAAAATATCATATTTTTATTAAAATACCTTTTCTATGGCTATTTTTGCTATCTATTGTCATGTAAACGGAATTTGAACTCAAATAAAAAGATAAATATTTAAAAACTTCTGATTATATACGTTTTTTTACTATATGTCCCGCTTTCGACGAAAGAATCCAGCTTTTTGCACTCAAAAAGTTCCAAAATCCCGACTTGGCAAAAAAAAAATCTGGCAACGCTGGGTGACAGTGTCCGAGTTAAGGTCAGTGTCTGATAATACAACTTTAAAAACGTGAGGAAAATTGGGTTTCCGCATGGCGGCAGTACTTTGTGTCTAACTGTCTAAGGAAACGTCGTTTCGTTCACAGAAAGGTATCTATTTGAATAATGTGTGTCTTAGTTAAAACTCCAGGCCTCTTGATCAAATCGGGTCAGTGGTTTTGTAAATATGCGCAATTGTCTGCATATTGTGTACCTAACGTATCGTAAAATTTTTTGTCAAATTCCACAGAAATTTTTAATATTAAAAATTATTTTGAAACATGGAAGCGTTTCCATCATAGATCAAGTAGGTTTATGGTTTCCATACTAATATTTTCATTTAAAAAATAAATGTAGCTATTGCAAGATCATTCTTGCACGGGATCCACTAGTTAATGGACTTGAGTATACCCGAGGATGCAGCCCTTACTTCTCAAGTTCTGAAAACTGCTAAAAGTATCCACTGAATTTTCAATTTATTATTAATTCCAGCCAATTGGACAACAAGATCATTCCAACTTAAAAAATAATTAGTTGTCTATCTTCTTTTCGACAGATCTTCAGAACAAAAGAATTTTTTTTTTTATTTTCAAAGTATTTCGGAAACTATAAAGCTTAGAAAGAAATATTTTTACATGACTTTCTTGAATAAATAAATTGAATAATAAACCGTTATGAAAGTATACAGTCATGATATAAATAACAACGTTATAGTATATGTCTCTTCTGCGCATGCGCCGGTTTTCCCCAAAACCAAAAGGGCTTTTCATTCTCCCAAAATTTGGTTCCAATACGCTCATCCGTTTGACCTATATCGTGTTCATAGCAAACACACAAACAGACTTTTACCAAAATTGTTTTTTGGACTCGACGGAGCTTAAAAGTAAATTTTGACCTAAAATACTATCATTCACCACCTCTGGAGTTGCAATGGTGAAATAATGAATTGATAATATCACATGAAACTAGGCCAAAATAACCTTTTTTTCTACACGCACGCTTTTGTGTTGTGGTCACAGATGCAATTAATAAATCAAACAATGTATTGCAAACAATTTTCCCGCCTCGGCTTAACATGAAAATTTTCTAGTTTGTGATTCATTTCTTAGTGAAAATTACACATTTCGAACAAATATCCAATTATTTTCAGCAACAAAAGCGTAGCATTAAAAAAATAATTATTTTGAACCTTTTCAAAAGAAGTGAATAGTATCTAAAATTAATGACGTTTCTATTATGTCCGTGACGCATACTAACCGACGTTTGACGTAATCTAACGAAGACATTTCGTCTTAGCGTCGTTTCCAGTAATGCGCACGCATCTCATGTGACGTCACCAACGCGACGACCGCGTCGCAACGCTGAACGCATGAACATATAAATGTGTGTGTGTGTGTGTGTGTATCCGTGTCCTAGTATTGAAGACGTATTATATGAAACAGGGCCGTTGTTTAAATTTTGGCCCAGTAGCAAAAAATAATTGTTCGCTTAGCAATACAAATAATACCGAGCTGGGTAGTGTAGTGGTGACAGCACTAGACTCGCATTCGGGAGGTACGGGTTTGAATCCCGGCGGGGGCAGGTGTGGCTGGAACTTTTTCCTACTACCTCTCGCCGAAAAACGGTAATTCCTATACCGGCCATCTTAATTGAGGTTTTCCATGGTTTTCCTCAATTAATTCCAAATAAATATCGAGATGGTTCCTTATTTAAGGTCATGGCCAATTACCTATCAAACTCCTAGTTCAAAAATTATCTACCTTATCCTAATTTCCTATAATTCCTTCATTCGCCCATTGCTATTACATAAGTTGAAGTTGTAAAAAAATGTAGAAAATAACAGGAAGTGGTAAATGGAAAATAGTAATGGTGCGAATGGCGTCTGTTATGACAAAGTCGAGAAAGGGACGTTAAACGCATTATTATTATTAATAGGGCCAAACAATTCCAGCCGGCGCTGTGCTTAAAAACCAGTGTAGACAAGGAACAGACGATGTTTATCGGGCAAACTCGACGCCACACGACGCTTCATCCTGGCGTAGCGTCGACAGCGTCGAATACAGTTTTGGTTCAAATCTATTCTTATGTACAAGCTAGTAAACCCAGCCTTACCTGATGTACATGTATCGAAATTAATATACATACACAGTCTAAATGTCTAGTGTTTTGTGTGTATTGAATATAGGTTATAGAGAAAAACTCTGGCCGACCAGGGACAATGAAATATGTATCATTATTTTAGTAAAATGAAACACTAAGTATATTTGTGCACAGTAGGGTTTTTTTTTTATTCTGTGTATTTAGATGTAGATGGAAAATTGCTTGGAAAATCTATTACTACTAAGCTGTTTGTTTTCTCACATTTAGTCTGCTTTAGTAACAGTTGATATAGAATGTGGAGAAGACGCTTCAAACGGAAGAATCTAATTATAAACATCGATATTTTTTATGGAATTTAGATTTAGTAGTTGTTTTGTTATTTTCATTTTAAAAAAAAATATTGTGATTAAAAAAAGTGCTTATGCTTCTTATAAAAATAGTAAAAAATGAAATGTGTGGTCGGTGTGAAAAATGTTTTAAAATATCGCTTTGAAGTATTTTAAAAAATAACGCTGAATTAAAAATAAATAGCTAAGCGTTTGGGAAAGTTAAATATACTTTATGCATATGTATTGTGAAATAAAAAATGTGATAAGAGAAATTTTAATTTGCTTCTTTGAAAATCAACTCAAATAATAACGAAAATGAAAACATTTTATGTACACATGACACTGCAAAAAATATTAAAATTTTGCAAAAAACAATAATAGAAATATGCAGATGGCGAGATTTTTATACAAAAAAAAATAAATACTTAACATTATTGATTAAAATATTACTGTAGTTGTGCTACAATTTTGCTATAAAATAAAAAGTGTTTAAATACAGTTTTTTTTCATGCACCTAAAGTGCTATATATAAATATATATATTAATAGAAACAATTTAGCTTTTATAAGCTTGCTGAACTAAGACTCAAAAATGCTTTTTACATGTTAAATAAATTAATTAAATTGCACTTAAGTAAAATCCGTCACAAGAATTGCCTTATTTTCGAATAGCTAAATAATATTATATTGTAAAACATTAGACGATTTTTAACTGCCCGATAAAAAACATATTAAACGAATTTAGAGGTCAATGTATTTATTAAACATTATCATCATCAATAAATCAGAAAATTTGATCAACAAAAATTATTTACCAAACGTTTCAAAATATCATTTTTAATAATAATCTGCTACAATATTGTAAACAGTTAAAATAATTTAGCAAAATTCCGTATTTACATAGAAAAATGCCTTCTTCTCAAAAAATACTTAAAACTATTTTATTAAAGTAAGTTTTTAAGAAACTCAAATTAACTTCCTTTTAAATTGTAAAAAAATCGTAGTTTTTAATTAAAACAAAACAGTGATGCCAGTTCGAAGAGGACATGTGGCTCCGCGGACGACACTTATTGAAACGATTATACGAAAATTTGACACTGATGGTAAGTAAACAACAATTCAGTATTTTGTGTCGTTATTGTGGCATTTGTTTTCATGTCACAGCCCTGCTATGTTAAATTGTTTCACTCGACGATTATTGGTGATTACTTGCTGTTATCATTTGTAATCACCCGAATCATTTGAATATAAAAACACTAGAATTTTGCGTAAAACAAAATTTATGGCATTTATAATAACCGCCCTTCTATTTATCTTGTACTGATCTTTAAATCAAACTGCCGTGTGTTCGAATCCCATCGTGGATGGTTCCGGATATTTAATTTTATTTAATTTGTTGTAATCAGACAATAATGACCTTAGCTGTCGGGCGTCAATAATCTACAATAAATAAACTAATTCTATTTATCCAAAATTTAATTAGGTACCTGTACAATACCTAGTATTTATAGTATTATTATCTATTCAACTCATCGATTAAATTCCAAAATCAATACTAATAAAGAAACTAGCAACGCATGGTTTCGGTTCTTCATAATATCTTATTTCGTTTTCAAGCAAATTTTGTGCACGTTTATAAAACGTTTCTCTAGATTTTTTATCTACTATCTTGTCTGTCCATCAATAAAGATTGATTTCGATTAAACGCAGCACATTGCGAAATGACATCCAACCTTAAATTAGATGGTACTTTTAATCCGGCTACGCTGACAGTAAAATAACCGACATTAACGCGAGTGTAACTTGAGCTAAAAGATTGTATGATTTCGTTTTCTTGCGAGGCTTTTGAAGATTTCCTGTATTTTGTAGATGGTATAATTCGTTTTAATAAGTTAGCCTATTCGTTTATAACCGGCACTAGAGAACAGCGGAACCGATTTTGATACTTGGCTACGCTTGGATTAAAAATTAAACACCGACATTGTGGCCGAAGTCTAAAAATAAAAACTATAACAGTCGCATATAACCGCACAATCGTTTTTTTTAACTTCACAATAAATAACAAGTGAATGAATGTATAAAAAGTTTTTATTACAAAAAAATATGTTGATAGATACCTTCGTGTCATAAAAATTTCGACCACGTTCCGTGTGAAACGCAATAAGAATTTTTATCTATATGCTGTACGAAAAACAGGTGATCCTTGGCAGACATGTTTTTAAAAATATTAGGCGTAAATATTGTGATAATGTATAAACAACGTCTACTGTTCAACTAAAGTCAGGTGTTATTTTTTTTATACCTATATATTATATAAATATAAATATAAATATTATATAAAAATGCTTCGCAAAGACAGACTGTGGCTATAAAGATCTATAGAATCTATAAATCTGACATATGCCATTTTGTCTTATGACCTAGTATTTGATGTACGCATCATTTTGATTAAAACACGGACAATAAAACACTAGCGTGCAGATAATTTTTTTTCTAATTATTAAATCCGTGAACTCGAGTTTATAAACAAAACTAGTTAAAACTGAACTGCAAGATTCTAATTAAAAATGCTTTTTAGAAATAATTGAAAATACAATATTCTGAATAGATCCAAATGTAAGAACTCTTACAACTACCTAGTTTTCGTTGAAATAGTATTGCGTGCCATTGCAACGGCAGCACGATATATTTGAGTAACTACTATTATTACTGCGAAAGTAACGTTTGCACTATTGAAAAGCTATTCGATGTAAGTATTGTACTTAGTTAATCTGACACTATTTTACAAAACTGATGACCAGCTATCGATGAATAGGACAGACTTCGTTTATGATAAACCTCCATTTTCTACGCTGAGTAAAGTGTAAATTATTTTCAGTTTAATACTAAAAATATTGATAAATTGGTACCGAGCCCAGAAAACCCTGACAGTTGCTACCAGGGAGGATAGCATTCGCCATTGTCTAAAAAGTGAGGAAAACAAGAGTTCCCATTTCGACGGTAGGTACGCTAAAGCTATAAGACTCAGAGCATGTTTTAAATAAATTCTATTAAGCGGCACAACAGGTCGAGAGCTACCATTTTATTATAACAAACGTGACGTGCCAAAAATAACTTAAAAATCACTATTTAAATACATCTTAACAGCGCCCAAAAAACGATTGCGTTTCACTGTGACAGGATAGCGCGAGCGGGATCCCTGGACGGCATAAGCCCCCGTCAATACTCACGAAGCGACACTAGTATCGCCTAAATGTTATTTCATGCACTGATAAGATCCCGTGTCACGTGGTTAACCAGAAATATTGTTTTACTGCAAAATAGAAATAAATCCATCTTAAATTTTCTTTGATTTTACTTTTTAATATTGCATATGTACACGTTATAAACGCAGATCTGGCAACATAGGATCTTGAGTGACAGTAAACAATACCACGTTACATATAATGGGATTCCTTTATAGGATAGTCGGGGTCTTATAGCTACAGCGCCGCGCGTTAGGTTTTTGCGAACCTCTCCCGTCATCGATTTTCGAAAACCATTCTTTACATTGCGGTTTGGTAATTTGAAAAATGTCAGTTACTTGACAAAAATTCAAAAAAACATTTTACATAAAAAATTAATTAAATTAGTTACCCATACCAAATTTTAAAAAAACTTTCTGTTTTCAATCATTAGTCATTGCAAAGTAATTGTATTCAAAAAGCAATTTGGCGAACATTATACATTAGTTGACGCTTCACTGGACGCTAACGCCAAACATCTGGCAAATATTATATAAAGTATTTAGCGATAACTGATTTATGAGAATCCGTTTGATGTGGTCGAAGCATTCTCACATTTTTACGTTTTCTTTTATGCTCAATAATCAAATCATTGTGTACACTCAACTCGTGCAATTTTATTCTTTGTAATGTAGAATAATGAAGTTTTTGTTGAAATTTTATTACATACGGCAATGCTAATAGCCTTCACAAATTATAGTCACAAAATATTGAGTTGATAATGATCTTAGTTTGTGACAGCACTATTTTAGTTTTTATAGACACAAAAATAGCTTAAGGTTATTCTATATCGGATCGCATATTGTAGCTATCACAAATTAAAAAGTTTATTTGGAAATAAGTGCGTTTTGTTTAGTATTTATAAGTATTTATACTAAAACCCAATCACAAAAAAATGACTTTTTTAAATTTCAAAAGCAAAATTTATTAAAAAAATGTTTATACAAAATATGAATTCATCAAAGATGGGTATGAATGTCGCTTCTGCAAAGCAGCAAAACAAACTCCAGAGCATATATCCTGTGCTCATGTAAAGCGGTTTTTTCCAAAAGGCTGCAACACCTGAACAAGCCTAAAACCTGTTGAGGTGGGGAGGGCAGCCCCCAACAAAGTAATAAGGTTTGTCTAAATGGGTTAATATTACTAGGGGATTCACAAAAGATCTTTCAGGTCGCAGTGATGGAGAGGATGTCATGCCGTAACGCCCCACTCATAATCTAATCTAATAGTATGATTTCAAACAATCTTTCAAAAATCGTGCAGAGACTGACCGATAAAATAAGTTTGGACTATGGAATGTTTTTCTCGTAAGGCGAGTCACAGGAAGTTAACTAGCTTTTTGATTGAAATAAAAAATATTATGATGTCGTCACATAAACTTTGATTTTATCATTAATCCACATTTCGAAATATTTTTTGAAATTTGTTGAAATTCTCTAATTTCAAGTTATTACTTTTAAATATCCTGGTAAACTGTAGGTACTAGAAAATATAAATTTTAGTCTTTTGAAATTAACTTGATGTGAACTTTTAACCATACAAATCTTTGTTACGAGAAGAACACTGTATTGTTAAATATAAAATGATAATAAATAACACTAAAAATTTCCCTGGTGGGTACCTGCAAAAAGTATTCAAGCTTTTTAAATAATTACACTTCCACTATTCAGGTTGGTACACTGCAATGTGCCAGTGTACGTTTTATAAACTTCGAGCATACATTCATGGACTGCTCAAACGTGACGTGTAATCAACACACACCAGTTCTGTTCTTGACTAGGACTCAAACAACTTTAGATGCGTAACGAAAAATAAATCAGAACATTAGAGTTTCCACCGCTGATATTTATTAGCGATAAAAAAGAGAATAATATAAAAAGCATCAATTATACTAATTATAATTAGTTATTGTATTACCGAGCTGGGTAGAGTAATGATGATAGCACTAGACTCGCATTCGGGAGGTTCGGGTTCGAATCCCGGCGGGGGCAGATGTGGCTGGGACTTTTTCCTACTGCCTCTCGCCGATAAACGGTAATTCTTGATTGAGGTTTTCCATGGTTTCCCTCAATTAATTCCAGATAAATATCGAGATGGTTCCTTATTTGTGGCCATGGCCGATTACCTATCAAACTCCTAGTTCAAAAATTGCCTACCTTATCCTAATTTCCTATAATTCCTTCATTCGCCCATTGCTCTTACATAAGTTGAAGTTTTAAAAATGTAGAAAAATAACGGGAAGTGTGGTAGATGGAAAATAGTAACGGTGCGAATGGCGTCTGTTATGACATAAAGTCGAGAAACGGACGTTAAACGCATTATTATAATTAGTTATTGTATTGTTTTTTTTTACGCGAGCTGCCGAGAATGCAGCCTCGCGATCGCAGCTTTGTGTTGATTACGTGTTTTTATTAGTTGTGATACGGCTCGAGAAGTCCATGAATATAAGGTCTAAGTTTTAAAAGTACCTACTGTGATAAAATCGGTGATACTTAATTATTTTAACATATATTCTCATCTTTATTGACCATAAAAAATAAAGATGCTTCTTTAAAAAAAGCAGAAAAGATACAAACAGTATCGTCTGTAGTGTGTACTCTGTTTACAAATTATTATTTGTCTAACTAAATATAGCATAAGTACTTCTATATCAGCTGAAATTGGAACGTATCAATACAATTCGTTATATGTTTGGATAAATAAACTGCGTTTTATTCGAGAAAAGGTGAAGTCTTATTTTTCGTAACAAAAATACTCCAGATAATTAAAGCTTACATTTCATTTTCAATGTTTTCAATGACAACATAATATCTAACTGTAATCTATGAGATTGTTCGTCGTTCGTGTAACCATCAGTAGAGTCGCGTCAATCGAATATCATCGAGTGGTAATTCTCACCAGGACTGAGAAAAACTTCTCCATATTGGCATTTTACTTATTAAGCGAAGGGGGCGTCCCACATTTTCATTATAGCATCATCAAAAAACTTGCGTTCAACCTAAAATATTGTAAAAGTGACACTTTGTTTTCCGAACTACATTTTGTATAAGCAAATTATAGTCCTCAATAATAAACGGGCGTTAAACTTGACGTATTACGAAGAACAGACGAACGGAAAGCATTGTTCATGTTGAACATTAGATTGAACGATGTATTCACAAAAACAAATGATTAATCTACTAGGAAAAAATCGATTTTCAAGTTAAATTTGATCAAAATGCGTAGACAAATGTTGTTTCGAAGGGAACTTGAAATTTTATTATGCTTTTCTTATGGAGAAATATGTGCGATCACCATCTAAGATTATTGTCAAATTAGATTTTCTGAATGTGCTTTTTGCAACCTAGCTGTAGTCGTTTATTGATTGTTTTACCGTGATGACATCATAAAATCTGCTCGATTCAGATTTCATCAGAACAGATGTAAAATGTCACTGTTTAAATTTTATCGCTTATAAAGTCGCATTTTTCTTCTGCCTAATCCTTGTTCAGGTAAAAATGCTGGGTTATACCAGAAATGTAATTATTAATTCAGCAGGATAATCTCATTAACCATTGCCAATAACCAAAAAACCCGGGTCGCAGTGCCAAAACCCTGCCGACAATATAGTGTATTTGCTTGTATAGGGCCGTGTGGTTTTATACTTTTATTATGTGAAATTAAGTTTGTTTTTGGGCAAAATAAAAAATTTAACCCCTTAATACACCCCTTAAAATAACATTTTTTTTCTTAATTGTAATATTATTATCAATCTAACGTCTAACCGAATTAAATACACCCTTCGATAAATAAGTCACTATCTACAAATTAGTGTTTTCAAAAAATGTGTAAGTCCGGTCCTGTTGGGCCGATTTTATTAAAATTTTAGGGACACTTTTTAATTGCTACTAAAGGGTTAAATGTCAATTTTGAAAGGATTCTGAGAATTTTTTCGGTATTTTGGGGCCCAAAAACATTTTTCAACCCCTAAAAACTACCCTTAAAATGGCCCGATTACACCCATTTTAAATAGGCTTCTGGCAGGGATGGATTTCAATACGTGGGCCAAATTTCGTTAAAATCAATTAACTCTTTCGAAAGTTATTGCCCGTACACACATATATATACATATATATATATATATATATATATATATATATATATATATATATATATATATATATAAACATTTTTAAAAATGGTGGCAAAGTGTTTAGGAGGTTATGCAACGTCGAGAAATTTTGGTCCGACCCCTAGGTCCCGCCATCCGACCGACGCCAATAGTGTATGTTGCCATATGGCAAATACACTAATAACACAATCCAGAGTTTTAAAATGGAACGTTTCTTGTGTTCACTTCCCAGAATATTGAACTATTTTCTAGAAAATAACGGAGACCCAATCTCCAAAGCCCTTTCATTAAAATTTACAATTATAGATTTTTATTATTTATAAATTATTATTATAAATTTTAATAAAATATCTTTGGAGATTGATCTACTTTATTTCCTAGAAAATACAACATGAATCCAAACTATTTCCTTTAACGTTTGAAATGCAGAACGTTGAACATTCGATAAACATCTACAGATAATAATATACAGAGAACGAAAATTGAGAAAGAGATTTTAGAGACAATTTTTCAGACTACACAACCTTGACAATCATTGGCTCTGTCTTTAAGTAGAAAAATGTAACTAAATATTTTTGATAGCAAAAAAAGAACGTTATTCCATCCGAAAATCCTCATATCAAAACATACCGAAACTTTGTATCGACTAATTAGATAGTTGGCTCGAAGATCACGAATTGATTATTCACTTAAGAACGATTTTCTTTCATGTATTTTAAACAATGTGTCCAATTGTAACTACTATGAAACATAGGCCAATAGATTAGATTTTCAAAAATTAAATGTGGTCTGACATATGGAAGGAGTTTGCTATTGAGTATTGACTTGTCGAGTATTTATAAACTACAATCTCTCTCCTTGTTTATAACGTAATCAATATAGAGACTTGAAAAGAATATTAAATTAAAAATATTAATTAAAAGTAGATTGAGTTTACTCTCGAAGATGGGGTTATTACTTTATAATTTTTGAAAGAAGAAAAAAACACGAAATAGCGAACGCAGATGCAAAACTATCTGACATGCAATTGTAAATTTTGTCATCAGATGTCGCAGCGACGTTTACCACATAGACCCAAAGTTAGTAGAGTACTATAGGTTGGGCGTAAAAGACTATAAAAGTGGTCATATCTGCGATTGGTTCAAACTAAGGGTCTCGAATGACGCAAGCAATCAATTTTTCAATTATAATGAACCTTTGACAAGAGGACAGTGTGGTGTAATGATTGATCAGCGTGTTAGCCTTTGGATCGGAGTGTCGTAGGATAAAAAGGTATCAAGACATCCCGCCCTCTCTCTCACACTTTCAACAATTTTAGCACCCAACCGATAGTATTCTACCAACCTTGAGATAGAGACCTGCGACTCAAATCTAGTTTTTGACAGAGTTCGTTCTTTTGAAAAATTTTATAGAGTATAGATTTGTTACAAATATACTTGTAATTTCAGGTGCTAAATACGAATAAAATTACGACACGACAGAAGAGTTACTGTTTGAAATAAACAAGTCAATTTAGTCTCGCACAAAACTGAGATTCTCTTCTTATAATACATAAATTTTAATTTAGCGAAACGATATTGTATTTTATATACCTATATTGCCGTTTGTAGGACTATGATTTTTTTATCATTAAATGTCCGTAACTGGTAGCCTATGCAACGGTTACAACTAAACAGTCAGTTCGTATTCAAGTTAAATGCCAAGATTTTTTTTCAATTTCCTCTCTTTAATTTTAACGCTACATTAAACATAATCTGCTTCTGATGTTCAAACCTTTAAATCTGAGCGTTTAAATAATTCAAACGTCACCTGCAGATTCGCAAGCACTTATTTAAAATGTTTCGTTAATATTTATTATAAAACAAAATGTTCCTACTGAAACGAATGATTCATGTTCTCTTTTTTCGATATTGAAAACCATGGAGGGTAGAGAGAAAGGAGACTAATCTTGGTAGCGCATGCCGCAAAATTATTGATGACAGTTTGTTCAGGAAACATCACATATATTTAAATGAAATTTCCGGATTGTTTCACCCTATATTAAATTTTTGTCTATTATGAAATTGTTAGTTAGTACTTATTGCACAACAATTGTGTACATTTCTTTTTTTTTCAAAAAATCAATTCAATCGTAACTAAAATTCCGAAAAAGAGTGTCGATACAATAAAAATAGTTTTAAAACTTAAACGGTGCTTGCTTTAATTAAAAGTTAATTACTATTTCTCAATGCTTATAATATTTATACTGTATTCTATACTT
This sequence comes from Venustoraphidia nigricollis, assembly GCA_034508555.1. Classification (NCBI taxonomy): domain Eukaryota; kingdom Metazoa; phylum Arthropoda; class Insecta; order Raphidioptera; family Raphidiidae; genus Venustoraphidia; species Venustoraphidia nigricollis. Next base: position 8,841,831 of record JAVRKA010000006.1, read on the forward strand.
TCGCGGATAATGGTAGTAATCTATGAATAGTGTAGACATACCCTAAAAAATACTATTAACAACAACCTCGAGCTATTTTGTAAAAATCAATTTTATACGTAGAAAAATAATTGTACTCTCCGTTTATTAATATTTAAACACTTTCAAACCATTTAAAAGTTCATTTATAATCCACCATTAGCATGTTTTAGATTGTACCTAAATATTTTATATTTATTTTACATTGCCTAAACTTTGACTGGAAGTTTGTTCGTATATTTTTTGGCTGCCAAACTTTTAAATCGGTAGATGTCACTTTTCAATGCTTGTATCACAGGGATATACGATAAATAAAGATGAACAATTATGCGAGCAGAACTCCATACTATTTTAACAATTTAAAAAAAATTAAGCTCGTCACGTTATAATTTCACATAGAATTAGTAATTTTTTCTTTGCTTATGCTACGAAACCTTCGTGTAAAATATTCCAGATCAATGGGAAGTACCCCATACGTTTTGATTAGTGAGTCGGTATCAAAAAAAATACGTTTTTTTATATTTATTGCTTGAATTTTTACAGGACTATAATAATGTTGAATGTAGATCTTTGACATTAAGTTCAACCGTTCCTGAGAAATAGTGTCGTGGTGAAAAGACAGACGGACAACAAAGTTATTCTATAATAGTTCGGTTTTTTCATTTCGAGGTACGGAACCCTAAAACTATAAATGTAATCCGAAAGCCTCTCCAAATGTTATCATTATATTTTTATTATACCTACGAATGAACTGTTGTACCTTGTAATTGCTTGCAATTTTTCAATTGTAATAAATTTACCAGTATAATACTATTTATTTATCAATGTTAATCAATTTTAATTATTTATACGACATTTGGTTAAACAGATGTATAGGAAATATGTTTGTTTTTAATTGCTTTTCCTCAGCCTGAAAATTTGTTATTCATCACAATATATTGTTCAGCTATCACAACAAAATAACGAATGATTCATTCTGTCCAATCAGCGCAATAGTCAGTATTGTAAATAGACATGGATGCCAAACTTACAAAAAAATCCGCTATAGTCCAAACCATCGGCATCGAATATTTCAATTTGAAAACGTTTTAAGCGCAATGCAGGAAATACAGGGCATGAACTATTAAGTTTTTTTTCGTGGAACCGAGATCTACTTGTATTATGTACTGCGGTTCTAAAATAATGGAGAGTTAGTCATCATTGTTTCGGGTAATGAAACGACAAAACAGATATAATGTTAAGTATACCCGTCCTACACATAAAAATTGTACCGCTTAAATTATTTTGCAAAGCATAAATGCATAAATCACTGTCTACAATTACGAACGGGACTTTTTCCACCGATATTTAAAAAATTGTTCAGAACAATATACAATGATGATAGTATTATGGGACTGACTGAAAATGAAAAGAGAGGCGCAAAGATGACTTTGTGTCTTTCTCTGTTTTTCATTCTTATAGGATGCATACTTTATTAAAGAATCAGAAAGATAGAAAATCATAAGCGTAAACCATGGCGAGTCTAGCAAAGGTAATGTATATTCTAAGTGGTGTCTTTTACTGGTGGGCGAACTCGAATTTTTGCTAAATCGAGCTAGCCGGGTTTTAAACTGAGTTACCCAAACCGAGTTGGGAGGGGCATTTTGAATGGCGTTGGTCAGTTTCGTTCGCGGTTTGAAACTGTGAGTCGGCTTGGTTATTCAGTGTGAAATTCAAAGTTAAATGCATGTTTGGGTTAACATTAAGTAATAGGTAAAAAAAACATATTTTGATAAAATAAAATTTATAATTTTAAATGGTTACATGAAAATTATGAGGTAGCGAGATTCAACATTCGTTACTAGAACAATATTAATTTTGTAGAAGTTTTTAACAAAAACTATTTTATACGATGTCTACGAAAACATACTTAAATTTAGGTAGGTAATAAAGATTATTGAGACGTAAATATGACTTTTATATTGTACTAATAAAACTTTCAATCTTTTTACACTACATTGCAATGTCAGTACAACTAATATAACAAAATATTATTATTATATTCACAACCAAATATTCGCTCAAATCGAGTCAATCAACTCGAGTTAGTATTAGTAAAAGTAATAGTCCAAATTCGAGTTGACTCGAATTAATCTCGACACGAGGTAACCCGGTTTGGAACATCGATATACTCATCACTAGTGTGTTTAAAACTGAAGACACCCGCACCATCATCGTTTCCCAACAGGTTCACTTCTAAATTAGAGAGAAAGGGAGAAAGAGAGAGGGAAAAAGATTGTAGATTACAATCGTATTTACTGTCTATTATTATAAACAAGCATTAAACCGGATCACTTCATTACACAATTACGCTACGTCGATTAGTTGACTAATGCGGGATTTACAGGGTGCGTTTCTTCATGTACCTTGATGCAGCCGCTGTAGCGCAAAGAAAAGCATGCCTGGCTACATGAAGTAGTGTAAAAAACTCGTAGTGGAAATACTATGATGCATAACACAATGAGTAAATGTAAATGCATGCAATTGTACGCATGATTTGCCGCACGAAAAAGACGCATCGTGTGAATCTACCTTTAAGTTGTTCAAATTTTCAAAAGGAAAATCATATTTGCGGTTTTAAATGTGGCAACCCTGGTGTTGAATCATTAGACAGTGATAGCAGACCAAACATTTCAGGGTGACGATATGTGTAAAGTATTATTGTCTGAGCGACTTCTTTGGCAAGACGACAAGTGTTTCAGATATTTGGAACATCTTTTTTTTTATTTACATAAGTAGGTACACATAACAATTTAAACTCGCTAAATATTTCAAAGGTAGATTAAATAATTAAAACTACAATACACTGAAGTTCTGCATCTTTATTTTCAAATATGTTTCGGTCCACTAAAGTAGAAACTATAACTCGAACGTCAAGGGTAATGCTAAAATTTCAAGGATTTCGAGATACATAGTTTTTAAAAGTTGCTGCAATTTCGACTTAAACATTCATCAATTCTATATAATATGGTTTTTCGAGTTGTAGAATAATCGTGATTAAAAATTGACCTATAGAGATATATTTTATATTACTTTTTTACTGGTATAAGTATGAATTTGATTTTCAATTTATAAATTCAAGTTTTCATTTGCAATAAAAATGTTGTATATAAAACGGTTTAGAGAAGAACAATTTTGTATTATTATTTATTTCTGTAACCGAAAAATGATGAACATATACTTTCTTCAATTTAAAATACTTTTTTACATTTCCTCACATCGCATAAATTATAAACAAAATTCTTTTTTTGCTAAATCTCTTCAGAGGATTGCAAGTGTAATTATTTGTTTCATATGCCATTGACTCCAAAAATAATGTAATGAAGCCAGGGACGTTGAACCCCAATATTTTTACCAGTAGTTATGTCGATGTCGACTTTGATCGCTGATCTACAAAAGTACCAAAATTTCGTTGCTGAATTTAATAGATATTGTGGTGAAAAACGTCAAATCAGTGACTGACTAATTACATTTTTTGTTGACTAATTACAATATTTTTATTGTTTTTTGTTATTAGTATCTCAAATACGGTTCAACACTACCTAGATCATGAAATGTATTCAGATTATAGAGAAACGTTGATTATTTACAATTATATACATCTACTTCGCAAATTTTTTTTGTATACCAGGCAGACCAAATATTGAACATGTGTCCGCCAGGTATGCAAAAAAAGCTTACTATTCAATGTCCGAACCAAATATTCCATCCGTCGTCAATAGATATATTGCATAATAACATCAAAATTAGAGAAATGTTTAAAAATTTCATTCAGCAATATTAATTGCACTAAACATTTTGATTACTGATTGTGAACCTCGCCATCAAAAATTTTTAATAAACTAAACAATTTGAGAGAGCAAATAGTAAATGAAAATGAATTTTTGATATTTTAATTTCGCTTTTTGCCAGTTGAGCACAGGGTCGTAGCCAGATCTTGATCTTAGGGAGGACCAAAAAATTTACTGGGAGAGCAGAATCGATGTTACTCTGTTGCGTCTCTTGTTAAATTTAGTTGATTATTCGACTATCAAGAAAGGCCTTTTTATGAGCTATAAATATTTAATAATAGACGCTGATGACCTCAGCTGTTGGGCGTCTATAATCTATCTAATATTTAATAGTTAATACATTACTTACTTTTTAATTTAAAAAAAATTAGTAAAGAAAAACATTTTTAAAGACAAACTTTTATTGAAATATACTAAAAAGGAAAAAAATCATTTTTATAAACTTAGATTCATAATAATTTATAAAACCGTGAATTGTAAACTCTAGTAGAGTTGTGTAACTCAGATCTGAACCGGTTCAAAGAGTCGACTCCGACAGAACATCCGTGAGAGCCGACTCACTTTTTTTTGAGCCGACGGATCAACGGATCCGCATAACTCAGTGAAACACTTAACACACAGAAGCACATTTTACACTTACGTATCAGTTCTTGCTTTGATGCATCTGTCAGCTCAAATGACTCATGCATCACATGTTTGCCTATGCATTCTTGATTCTATACAGGTAGTGATATGATTGACTGAACTAGGTAACTCAGTGGCAGACTGCAGTAACATATTCAGAACTCGGCTCTTTTTGAACTGGTTCTGTGAGCCGGCTCACATACGGGATCCAGATGCAAAGATGCAGATCACTAAAAAGACCCGTTTTTTCCATCTCTAAACTCTACGATCGTCACGGCATACGCTTTAAAATTATGACTCTAAATTATTAAAAATATTGTTTTCTTTTTAGTATATTAGTTTTTTTACCAATATTTTATTTTGTTTTTAATCTTTCAAAATGTTTACTACTAAAGTATTAATTTATTAAAATTAATTATTTTTTTTAAATCTGTGACTGATTTGTGTTGTGTTGTCGAGAATACATGTGTCCAAAATTTCAAATGGATCGGAAAGGTGCAAGTCATTCAAAACTTAATTGCAACATTACACGACAGACAGACGAGGTTCTGACAGAAAATTATGTAGGCATTGCAAATTATTCTAGGATGGACGACAATTTTTCTAGGCGTGCTGCCTGCCCTTTTCTTCTTACTACGTCACTGGTTTAGTACAGTTCGTTGCGAAAATGAAACTGCATCCGTTATGAGGTATTTCGTAGAATTAAAATATTATTCTATTGCTCCATGCATGCAGCTAAAACTCGTAAAATTGCGAATTACACAAAACAGATGACGCTATTTGCATATAGCAGGACCGAATTATGAGAAGAAGTTGCAGTCTCGGAGCTATCTTCAGAGGTGCGCACCAGACGAGAATTTTGAAACTATAGATCAGTATCATCTAGTCTCGTTAAGATACAGACATCACATAAATTTATTTCAGAAACAACGACAAGATTTTTGGGATTAAATCTCGTTACAGAAAAAATGACTGCTCCCCCAGATTGTAAAATGTGCTATCGGGAAATTTCGAACTGTGGTCGCAAAATTCATTTTAATATTGTTTTTATTAGCTATGATTAAGGTTTTAATCTTCACAAAATTTGGCTTGCTGCTTAGAAATTTCACAAAACATATATGTTTGCCCTAAAACTTAAATAAAAAAACGTGACATTCGTCAATATTTCTTTACACTACGTCACGACAATTTCGAATTTCGGGAAGGCAAATTAACATTTTGAAATTTTTTCTTTGCATACTTATGTTAAAAATACCTATACCGATTTGACTTGCTCTATAATTTTTTCAAATGTAATTAATCTATACAAAATTTTGTGTAAAACTTATGCTAATATTCTGGTTTTTATCTGATTTTATATAGTTTATTTAATTAAGAAAAAAAAATTCCGTTTTGACAGTTATGAATCTCGGTACCAATTCGATATTTTTAATTAGATATCTAGAATGCCCCTGCTACCACAAATTCGATTAAAATTAGCCAGCTACTGGGATCCCGGGACACATTCCAATCATAATAGTAATGGAAAGTTTAACCAAATTAGTAATTATTAAATAATCCGAAAACATAGTACCTTTTACATTTGCTCTGTTTAAATTGCATCAATAAGCTATGAACGTTTACTCGCATAATTTGCATAACACCTGTTCCAAATTAAATTCCATGAATTTCTTAGAAGATTATTAACTAAACAAATTTAATTCGTTTTGCTTTAACCGTTCATAGAAAGCAATTGCCCTGTGTAATGGAAAGTTAATAGTTGAAGCTCTGGCCATATAAAAGTCTAATAGACATTACACTACTAAAATTTTATTATTGAATTTAACAGAGAATAAAATGGCAGACTAATTCAATTTTTTTTTATCAGTTGTCATTATCTTGAATATTGCTCAACACTAGTTGATGTAATTTATACAGATTAAAGACAAGTATTATTTACAATTATTTGGCAGACAGATGGATATTAAATGTTCAATATGAAGTATGTCAGGTATGTAAAAAATTGGTAATCAGACGATAATAATTGCAAATAATTGATACTTCATTATAATCTATAGTCTAGCTGTATTCGAGATATTGACAAAAAAATGAATAAGTCTGCCATCAATTTGACGTTTTTCAACAACACAAAAAAGAGTTATCAATTTTACAGGTACTTATATTTTTTTAAGTTTGTTCAGTTATAACTTTTCGAGGAGACATATATTTTTTAAATCAGTTCAGTTATTTTATCTGACTTCAAAAAAGGAGTTTCTCTCCGGAATTTGTAAGCCGATTGTGATTACTCTTTTTTCTATTTAATAGAGTAAATCTTCAGGGTGTCTCACATAAGTTTCACTTAAATCGGTTCAGCATTTTTTTTCTAGTTTAGTATTAAAAAAGATGATATATAATATGCAAACCACACTGGAAAGCCACTAAAAAAATAAATAAAAAACTTTATAAAAAATGTTACCACCTTCACAAAAAGCCCACTAAAAAGTGTATTGAGGTCGGCGCCAGTTTAATGAACGTACATAGGGACATAAAAAATTATAGTAATTAAATTGCCGCCACCTCAAGACTTTATTATCTTACGCTGTTTAGTGACATTTTTTTAAGGGGGTTCACTTTTTTTTATTTTTTTCCATCATAATAATAACTGTTAAATTCAATAATAAAATTTTAGTAGTGGTTGGCCAGTAGACTTTTGTACGGTCAAAGCTTGGACTATAATTCAAATTCTGCTGGTACAGAAAAGATTTTAAATTTTACAAAAGCTTTTGAAACTGCAATGCATACGTAGTATTGGTAACAAAGACCACAAAGCTTTTAAAACTAAGCACACAAAGGCTACATTAATTAAAAAAGGAATTATATGGAACGAAACATTGAGGTTTTCATAATTAAATATGTCAACCAGAACAAATACAAAACATGTAAAAAAATGTATTTTTAAATACTGTCTCAACTCAAGTTTAATACCACATATCTTAAGTTCTCTCAAAAGATAGAAAAATATCTCAATAATTCAATAATAAATCACAGATATTATTGGACTAAATAAGACAAAAACAATCATTTCATTGTTAATATTGCGACGTTTCGACTCTTTATTGAGTCTTCATCAGGCTCTGAAAAATAACATAACTGTAGATAATGTCGAATATCTCAATAAATTTTATAAGATATGATACATGTCTCCGTGTGCCCTATCACAACACATATTTTCAAAATTAATAGAGTTGCTCCGAACACCAATTCATAATATTTTCAATTTACTATCATTTTTATGTTAGACATGCTTGTATACAGGCATGTAAAGAGATTCATTACGTACTAGTGTAATAAAGTAATATAAAACTGGTCACCCTATACAAATTTCTAAGTAAATCGTGGTTTATCAGTTGTTTTTAATTACCTACTATTGTGACGTTTGTTCAAAAATGAACTGTCAAAAACTATCTCATGCGTAATGATATTACGACTCGCTGGTGCTCATTTGAACATAATGCCACACCTCGTAGTAATATAACATTAGAGATGGAAAAAAACGGATCTTTTCAGTGATCTGCATCTTTGCATCTGGATCCCGTATGTGAGCCGGCTCACTGAACCGGTTCAAAAAGAGCCGAGTTCTGAATATGTTACTGCAGTCTGCCACTGAGTTACCTAGTTCAGGAAATCATATCACGACCTGTATAGAATCAAGAATGCATAGCCAAACATGTGATGCATGAGTCATTTGAGCTGACAGATGCATCAAAGCAAGAACTCATACGTAAGTGTAAAATGTGCTTCTGTGTGTTAAGTGTTTCACTGAGTTTTGCGGATCCGTTGATCCGTCGGCTCAAAAAAAAAGTGAGTCGGCTCTCACGGATCTTCTGTCGGAGTCGGCTCTTTGAACCGGTTCAGATCTGAGTTACCCAACTCTAGTTCCGATTGTACAACTGTACAAGTCTCTCAAAAAGATCGCAACTATTTTGAAAATATGTATAATTATGCTTTGATGTACAGAAAAACAAGATTATTTCGAATCTTATCAATTTAAATGTTACATACCAAAAGTTTATTTATGAAAAAAATATCAAATCAAATGCCAAGTAACAGCTCCTAGGGAAGCCGTAATTAATACAATGTTCAGAAATCGCTTATGTTATCAGATTTGCCTATATACATTCTGCAATTCTAATTTATATATAGTAAATTAATTGATAAAATATAACGTGTTACATAAACATCATTATCAAAAGTCATCAATTCGTATCATTATTCCCTTTCAGTCTTATAAAAAAATTCTTTTTGAGTGGTTGCCATCTATTTTATTTAATGACAATTTTAATCATTGGCATAAACAATTTTAACTAAAATATTTTATTACAAACAACCATCTTACCTTTTATATATATTGTGAAACCAATCACCGTGTTTTCAATCTTTCGACTAAATACTGATACGAACTGACAGCGTTCGTTAAGTTTTTTATGTATTGTAACCTGTTTATATTTATAACACTAACATCATTTATATACAAATATTTTTTAGAACTCTGAAGATGGTGTAAAGCACACCGAAACGTTAGTAAAAATGCAATTTTAACTTCAGTATCGTGTTTTATTGATCCTGTGCCACGGATTTTATCCAAACTTATCCAACAATCATCAAGGATCACAATCACTCAACTTCTTTTAATTAGAGTCAACCTCTAATTTATAAGTTATGCCAACGAACCATACTTTTCCTTTCTGCAAGAAGTTGCTTTTAAAGTGCTGTTATTTTTGAACTTGACTGATCAATTCATGCCACTCCACCTTACACTCAGAGAGACCCATTTGTATTCTCTATTTACGTCTAACAATGAGTTAAGAACGAGAGACAGATTGTAGAAAATAGACGCACGAACACTAAGGTCTTTAACAGACGCTAATGGTCAATTGTCGAGCGTGTGTAATCTATTTCTTTTTCGAGTTAAGAATGTGAAAGACATATTAACATCGTTTTAAATGGTTTATAATGGTCCAGTCGTTAGGCAAAGACTTTCAGATACTAAATTAAAAGCTGAGACTTATGCTGGGTTGATAATAATATGATGTGTGTTGGCTTACCACGATATGCGTTCTGAAGCTGGATTTCTAGATTGTTTTGTTACGTCAATAAAAATGAATAATAGTTTTTCATCGCAAACAAATAGCAATTATTGGCTATATATTTTATTAATTGACTAAGTATAAATTACCACAAATGACAAAAACGCTATGGCGCAATGACGTTTTCCCATGTCGCCCACATGACAAGATAGTGTTTTCTGATTGGTTCTTGCTCAAAACCAGCAGAAAATCAAGCACGAAAAATAGCTCCGGTTCTAATTCTGAAATCCAGCCTGTGATCAAGGAACGAAGCCCGCAGTGACATCATATTATAATTATAAAAAATTATAATTTTGCCCAAAAACTAACTTAAGTTCGCAAAATAAAGCCACACTGCCTGTATAAGCAAATATACTATATTGTCGGCAGGGTTTTGCCACTGCGACCCGGGTTTTTTTCTTTATTATCTTTGACAAAATATTTGTGTGGATGCGCCATCTTTGCAGCCAGTGCGACAAGTCCCAAATCCAGTGACAAAACCAGCATCGTGTGCAACGGTCGTCAGCCACTGAAAACTGAGGCTTTTTTCCACAAAACTCAACATAATTCCATATTTTTTCCACAACATTACATGAGTTTGAAAATTGAAATTTTTGTCTTCTTGATATCTGTAGTTGATCCTATAATTTTTTTGAGGAGATTATTGTAAAAAGGATCATGGTTAGGTTATTTTAATTTGCTAAATTTCAACCTTGAAACAAAACTATAGCCAAAGTCAGATTACATCACTTTTGAAGTACGCTATTATTATTGACGTTTTCTCACAAAATAAGAACTTGGCGAGCATATAACTTTTACATTATATTCTGTCATACACTGACAATATGATGAAGAAATGCAGGACGATCCAATCTAACTGACCAGTTGAACTCCTTGTTCATTTTCTAGTCAATTGAAAAGAACTCGTCGCGACCTCTAAATATTTGAGACGGGTCAGTCAAACGGACGCGCAACTCAGACTAACTGATGAAACATCCTTCCATTCACATTTATCAGGTCATCTGCATATCGAAATGTGTTTCTTACGCTACACAGAATGCAGAATATTCAATAACATAATTCTAATCCATTAAATTCGAAAACGTTAAATTTATATGTCAATAATTATGTATAATTTCCGGTCCAGATCATTTTACAATCTCAAAACCAATAAATACTTACGGCAATAAAATATGACAATTTTGAAAACATACCGATTCATAATTGCTTCCCGGATAATTCAATTTAGCAGTAGCAAGGGTTCATAATAGAGCCTCATAGATCATCGGATCATCATCAATTACGAACCTAATTTTAATATCTACTTCTCAGTTTCTAAATTCTGTAATTAGTTCCGATATCGAGAAAAGTCGACAAAAATACTACTCGTCAATGAAACAGATTCGAAACATTTTTACATATTAATATAGAAAATGAAGACATTATGGTCTGAAATTATTGACAAATAAAAAACTGAACATTATTTTTCTTCAAAATAATATAATTTATATTTAATCTACTTTATGGGAAAGTAAAGCTTTTTGAAGCTATACTTGAAAGTAAAATTTTAGCAGGCAACGGAAGTTGGCGCGCACAACTAACGAAAATTCAACAAGTATAATACTAGAAATTAATTTTTAATCACGCCAAGGAAGTATAACTTCAAACATAAGTGCTACACCTACTTTTTGCATGTACAGATTCTGAAAATAAATTTAAAACAATTTGTATCAGATACTCATACAAACTGTATCACTTTTACATCATTGTAGAGTTGTGTAACTCAGATCTGAACCGGTTCAAAGAGTCGACTCCGACAGAACATCCGTGAGAGCCGACTCACTTTTTTTTGAGCCGACGGATCAACGGATCCGCATAACTCAGTGAAACACTTAACACACAGAAGCACATTTTACACTTACTTATCAGTTCTTGCTTTGATGCATCTGTCAGCTCAAATGACTCATGCATCACATGTTTGGCTATGCATTCTTGATTCTATACAGGTCGTGATATGATTGACTGAACTAGGTAACTCAGTGGCAGACTGCAGTAACATATTCAGAACTCGGCTCTTTTTGAACCGGATCAGTGAGCCGGCTCACATACGGGATCCAGATGTAAAGATGCAGATCACTAAGAAGACCCGTTTTTCCCATCTCTACATCGGTGTAGCTCGCTGAAGAGAGAGAGAGAGAGAGGTAGAATGGGGGTGGGAGGGAGAGAGAGGTTGTAGGTTATAGACGCTAAACAGCTGACGTTATCCTAGTGTCTATTATTTGCACCAATATAAAATTAATGACAATAATAAATTAGATTTTACAATAACAAGATTTACCTTAATTAATTTTTCATGTCTGACTTTAGCAAATAATATTAACAGGTTTATCATGTTTGTTTTTTTTTATTTAACATTACCCATATTCTGTTATTTGCTTCTTTTCCTTTAGTTTTCTTTCGTTCGTCATAAATATTTAATAAGGCGAGCCATTTTCAATTTAACACGGCTGACCTGTTTTACTCTGGAGTGCTGTAATATCCATTAACCAATATCAATTCCGAAAGGAGAGTGTACTTCGGAGAAGGTACCGCAATCTGAATCTCATATCATGTTCATAAAATTAACAAATGCACACGTTACATTTTAGAAACTACAAAATTTAGTTTTAGACATTTAATTTAATTACTAGACTGACTCCGTTCAAATTCGACCGGGTAAGGCTATGTGGAAAAGTATCACAGAAATAACTTATATTTACATTATCATGAAGAAATAAGAGCGCTCCTTTTTAACATGCTTGGATGTTTACTTTTAGCTTCGCCAAGCGGTTAAATGAAATCCTATATTCATTCATACATGTATTTGCGGTTTGTTCCCTTTGAACTTCTCCGAGCTGTTCTCGGTTTTGATGAAGCCCAATTTATACACAGCCCGTGTTCAGAATGATTGTTTCTTTACATTAATAAAAAGAAAAATTTTAATGACACACCTGTGTACAAAAAAATTTCGATTAAAAAAAAGAAAAAAACTCGGGTGGCAGTGCCAAAACCCTGCCGACAATATAGTGTACAGGTATTTGCTAATAGAGGCAGTGTGGCTGTATTACGTGGATATAACCCCTTAATACACCCCTAAAAATAATGTTTTTTTCTGAATTAAAATATAGTTATCAACTGAACCAAACAAAATACACCCTTGAGTAAAATCCATATAAGCAACCTTACGTTTTTATAAAATTTGTAAGTCCGGTCCTATCGGGCCGGCATTTTGATCCTTACTAAAAGGTTAAATTTCAATTTTGAAACGATTCTGAAAATTTTTTCGGTCTTTTTAGACCCAAAAAGTTTTTTCAATCCCTAAAAACTACCCTTAAAATAGCCCGATTGGGTCCATTTTAAATAGGGTTCGTTCGATGGCGGATTCCAACGTGTAGACTAAATTTAGTTAAAATCTATTAACTCCAAGTTGCTTAGAAAGATGTGAAACATCGAGAAATTTTGGTCCGACCCCTAGGTTTCGCCATCCGACGGACACCAATAGTGTATGTGCCATATATGGCAAATACACTAATAAATCGGTTGACTAGGGACCGCTGGCGAAATGTTGTTTAATTACTGTAGCATTAAAAGTGTTTACAATGACTTTAATTTCTTTTATTGTGTTAAACAATACGATGCCAAATACAATAAAGAAGTCGAAATTTTTATTTTAGGCTACGCCCGCCTCCGAGGAACAACAATGCACGAAATAATGGCGTGGGTGTCATTGCAATATAAAATATAGCAAACATTAAGCCAGCACCTACAACCAGCGCTCAGTCGGTCGCTTGCAATTTCTGTCTAGTCGTGCTGGACCGATCTAGTGTGCTTGTGATGTGCGGTCGTCTCGCTGTCAAATAAGTAGTAAAACTTAAAGTTATTAAACATTTCCATAACAACCGCTCAAGTTGAAATTTTCGCACTGAGCGTTTTTTGTATTCATCTTTCGATGATAAAAATTTCAAAATCTTGGAATTATTCTGAATTTTGTCTCCTTAAATAAATAAATAAATATCAATTTGTGCTGGTTTATGCTGGTCTAGTGTGCGGCATCGTGTAGGTCGCAGGTGCTAGGTTAATGGACGGTGTCTTTTAAAACGATATTTAAAAACAACAAATAAAACTCTAGCTAAAGAATTCGAATAAGTATTTTTCATATTATCCCCGAAGAAAAAACAAATATTTTCTTCTGACTGTAAGACTCCTCTTACAGTCAGAAGAAAATATTTCTTATCAAAAACATTTGTTTTTTCTTCCCGAATAACCGATTAATCATACGCTATAATGCTATCGTAAGAAATACTAACAAAAATTTAAAAAATGATTTTATTATTTATGTAGATTAACTGAATAACATTATTGTTTTTACATATGTAAAACTATGAATTTACATTAATTACAAAAAAAAAACAAAAAAACTTTGTAACTTTTATATTTACATCTAAAGAAATTACAGTGTGAATTCTTATGAAGTGTAACAGAAATCCAGTAAAACAACAATTACATAGATAGGTATCTACTTTTAAATTTTATGAGACATCAATCAATTTAACAAAAAGGAAATGAATAACAATTACGTAATCACAAAATGAAATTTTTCTCATATTTCTCATAGTTTTTTGCCAAAATAACAGAAATAAATTACTTAAACACAAAAGGAAAATTTTTAATCACAAAAAGAAAATTTTTCATATTTCCTCATATCATAAAAATTAGCTTTAACAAGTTTTCCACCAAAATAACGGCCATTTAAGTCAACGACTGCTTTAATTGCACTCTCAACTTTCTTAAACTCTACAAAAACTCTGACGGCTTCTTCAGCAACTACATCATCCCGTTCAAACATAATAACTTTAATAACTTCTCCATACTTCGACTGACATTCTTCTTTAATTTCCGGCTCAAGTTCATCATCAACTTCACCAGCCCCTACCATATTACGTAAAATAATTACTTTACTTGGATTCTTCATAATTTCAGTAATGCTTAATTCAGAATCATTATTCACATCAGCATTCTGACTTTCAATAGTTTCAACCGTTAATTTTGACGGACGATCATCAATAATCCTAGCGCATCTATCCGAAACCTTTTCAACACGGAGGGCACTGGACATGCCTTGATCATCTTTCCCCAATCCTTGACCCTCTTTAAATCCATACTTGGCCATTATTTTGCCAGCTACTGAATTATGATCTATTAACCCATAACTGATCCCTGACAACGTACCAATTGGATTAGAATTTTGTTCCTTGACAATACAAGGCGGAGGGGCAATTTCTACACCTTTTCTATTAGAAACAGGTTCAACAAAGTCAATCTCTTTCGAAATTTGATCCACGACTGTATCATTTTCCCACCGACTTTTAGTTATTCGACTGAAATCACCGGTTTGAAAATTTGATTGTACCGGAACAATCGGTTGTAATACATTTATCTGATTCATAAAAGACAAGCTTTGATCGCTACAGTCCGACACTTGCAAATTTTGATTCATCACATTATTACGTTTTTTTCGCTTACGGCTTTTTCGTTTTTCTTCATAATCCCGTTCGCGAATCTCCATTAATTCTTTTGACATTTTTTCATAATTATTTGGGATCAATGGATTATATTCATCCATATAACCCCAGTTATCTATTCTAGAAGAAATGCCCAAACGATCTATCAACGGTTCGGAATTTTTATTCTCATCTGAGTCAAATGAATTTAAAGCTAATATTGGAGGTAAGGTTATGTTGTCATTGTAAACACGGTTTACAAACGTTTTTTTCACAGACAGATTTGTTGGAAGTAATCTATAGTTTTGTGACCAACCTTTCAATCCTTTAGGAATGTTAATTTGAGCCTCCTCAATTTCCATGTCGTAGAGAGACATTTTAGTGTATAAATATTCCACAAATCCACTGTGTACACTTTTAAACGTCAGTTACAAACAAAAAAAACCCGGGTCGCAGTGCCAAAACCCTGCCGACAATATAGTGTATTTACTTGTATAGGGCCGTGTGGTTTTATACTTTTATTATGTGAAATTAAGTTTGTTTTTGGGCAAAATAAAAAATTTAACCCCTTAATACACCCCTTAAAATAACATTTTTTTCTTAATTGTAATATTATTATCAATCTAACGTCTACACCAAATTAAATACACCCTTCAATAAATAAGTCACTATTTGCAAACTAGTGTTTTCATAAAATTTGTAAATCCGGTCCTGTCGGGCCGATTTTATTAAAATTGTGGAGAAACTTTTTAATCACTACCAAAGGGTTAAATTTCAATTTTGAAACGATTCGGAGAATTTTTTCGGTATTTTGGGGCCCAAAAACAGTTTTCAACCCCTAAAAACTACCCTTAAAATAGCCCGATTAGGCCCATTTTAAATAGGCTTCTTGCGGTGATGGATTTCAACATGTGGCCCGAATTTCGTTGAAATCAATTAACTCTTTCGAAAGTTATCGCGCGTACACAT
Organism: Venustoraphidia nigricollis; assembly: GCA_034508555.1. Taxonomy (NCBI): domain Eukaryota; kingdom Metazoa; phylum Arthropoda; class Insecta; order Raphidioptera; family Raphidiidae; genus Venustoraphidia; species Venustoraphidia nigricollis. The sequence goes on from JAVRKA010000006.1 coordinate 8,857,917, forward strand.
ATATATATATATATATATATATATATATATACGTATATAAATATATATATATATATATATATATATACATATATATATAAACATTTTTAAAAATGGTGCCAAAGTGTTTAGGAGGTTATGAAACGTCGAGAAATTTTGGTCCGACCCCTAGGTCCCGCCATCCGACCGACGCCAATAGTGTATGTTGCCATATGGCAAATACACTAACAAATCAGCTGTTGTGATTTTAAACTTGAAAATTTTATTCCGAAAGATTTAGGACGCAAAATTACTTCGTAATAAAACACAACGCCACTATTGCAGTAAGTCAATGACGCACATAACTTAAATGAAATTGACTGCCATCTGTCGGCTTAAAACAGTACTATTTGGAGGGAAAATTGAAATACGAACTAATTTTTTCACACTTAACATTTATATATTTCGATCTAAACTTGCACTATCGAAACTAAAAGTAATTTCATATCTTAATATTTATTAGAGTTAAAAATAATTCAGTCGTCTTAAATTCGGGCGAAACGATACACCTGAACGTAACTGGCCGTCGAATTTAGTGCTTTGTATAAAACGTATGTCCGACGCGTTAAAAAATATTTTATTTCAAAATAGTATTCTACATTTTTTCTTACGACCGCCAAATGTTAAGCCTATGTAGATCTAGTACCAATTCATATTCTCAATTTATTATTATTTTTAATAATAAATTGATAATTAATGTGATACTGAAATCAATTTTGAATTAATAGGTAACTGGAATGTAATAAAATTTATATTTTATTAATAAATATTTCTATCTAATATATGCATGTATCCACACTTAAATTTCAAACAGAATATTCTAATGTGAATTAAATGATATATTTATTATAACTGATACGCTTTCAACAAGTGAAAGAGAAAACATCAACTGAATCGTGCCTCCTCGAGAAAATCTCTCTGACTTAGGAGCGAATTTATTTTAGCATCAGCTACAGTTTATGGGTTGCTCTTCACGCGGTTTAGTAATCCCTGTCACGCTGGCGGATTTATCAAAATGCGTTAGACATAATATTATGTAACAATAAAGTCTGATTCTTATAGCTCGTACTGCCGCAACAAATAGAAATACGCTTCAAGAAAACGAAGCAATTAATTAATTAGCACGTACTTGTTTGTTTATTTCGATTTAACTGTCGTAAACATTAATGTTATACTGTAGAAGTGAAATGAAAAGAAACCACTGAACTTCACCCATAACTGGAATACCAGGCAAGCTGATATGTGCGAAAAATTTTAATATACTGTCGATATTCGCATGATACGGGGCTGTCGGACCTGCGCGCTGTAAATATTTCATTCGTCATCGTCAGCTACGACCGACAGTTTTCGTTTCTTAACTGTCAAAATTTTAGTTGAAACAACAAAGAAAACTTTCCACCCGTTTCATTGTTGAGCCTTTTGAGTTAGAAATTAAACACTTTGAGAGAACACAACTTGACATAGGTACCAAACCGTTGAACCGCCTCCAGCATAGACAACTTTGTTATTTTAAGTTGCACCGAGTATTTTTTTCAACAAATTCAGTAAAAGAACCTCAGCTTGAGCATTTATTATAAAAAAACTACCAGGCTGAAGTGAATGGTTTCTGAAATATTAGGGGTCAAAGTTGGAGAAAATACCATATTTTTATTAAATAGTAGCTGCTACCCATGGCTTAGTACGTGATTGACATATAATAATATTTTATAGCCCGCTCGGCAACAACAACAGTAGTGGAGCGAAAATGAGATTTTTTGAGGGTCAAGACCTCGGCAGACGCGAGCACAACAACTCACAAAGTTTCATCGTAGTAGGTGATAGAAAGGCATAAGTCCCGAACAAACAAATAAACACAAAAAAACATCCATTTTTATGATTCAAAACATGCATGCTCTGCCATAAAATAAACCATGCATTTTTTTTAAATTTCCATTAAGTTCATGTTAATTGTTACAAAACTTTTTATTGAACCCTGTACAATATGTGGCAAGGTAGGTATTTCATGAATCATGAAAATGGGTCAATATATCTGTTTGTTCACTAACGCATCCGCAGGGGATTTTGAAAGCTCAACAGATTCAAAATTACTAAACAGAACGTATCTTTGAAAGTGTAGGTACATCAGCACTAGAAATCCAATGTAAAAAAAATCAGTACTAGTAAATTAATATTTATCAATACGTTATTTTAAATATTTAGAAAAAATATCTAAATTGTTGCTAACTGAAGATTTCCAAATGCCTGAGGTGCAATATTATGCTTTTTTTAACAATTAAACTTTTTTTTTGGGAAATGAATTATATTAGTTTTTAGACTTAAACCCTAATCAAAATATTTGTTAGGTTAGTTGATACATAAGCATACAATAAGCATATATTAACATAATATAATAGTTTATACTATACCAACTATCTTACATTAGTACAAAATCAAATGATTTCCCCTAATTTTACTATCTAATGGAACAAAAACTATTGTGACCATATTTGCCATATTCGTTACGAATTTATACATTCATATAGGTATAGAAATATAAGTAAAAAAAAATTAATTAATTAAACTGTCAAATAAAATATAGCTTGTAGCACTTCTGGAATCATAAGAAACATTTCAAAAAAAAAAATTGATCAAAATTCGTCAAATACGTTTAAAGAATTTTATATATTATAAATTAAGTAAAGATTTGAGTTATTGTAAATGATTATATATTAAAATAACATCCTTTTCATGTCACAAGATATTACAATCGACAAAATGACACGCAATCTAATTTGTAACGTTCTTAAAGAGGTTTCAGACAGACAATTGGTTTCCCTTCAAATAACAATTGATATATTAGATGACACGATAACATTTCAAATCTATAATATCTATCTATTCAGGTAACATAAGGAGCCATCAGTAAAAATTATAAATGGATCTTTATTGACATAGAAAATGTAGTGCATGGCTGAAAATGTTCACTATTGTTTAAACGAGAAAAATTAAGGAAAAAATAAAAAAAACGAAAAACACGTCGAATTGATAACATCTTCTTTTTAAGTTGTTTGGCTGCCAAACTGTGAAAAATCTTTGCATATCTCAAATCACTGATAAATGAATGAAATTTTGTACACTCATTTTTTTATATATCTACAATTTGTAGGTACCCAAGTTTTCAGAACGCGTTTTTTCAAATAATTTAAAAAATATATAATTATGAAATTAATATGAGCTTTTAACTCCCGTATTCATAGTTTAATACCGATAAAACACGTTGTAATGCCCTCGAGTAATTGTGATTTTTAAAATATGTTAGTTACAAAATATCTAACAATGTTCGTCCAAAATTTTATCTATGAAAAAATATTATTATTGAAAAGAAACAAACAATAACCATCATATAAAGAATCATGATATAATAACCACAGTCCTCTCTCGGTATCTAAATCGCGCAGACAAGCTGCGCTGCTTGTATTAAGTGTTTTGCTTGCAGCGAGTAATCAGGCACGGTTTTCTTACATACTAGTCGGTGTGGCTGCAGGACGACGAACAAGGCCCCGCAGTGTCGTTTAAAAAAGTATATTTAAAAAAAACATTTATAAAATAAAAATGTTTAAAGTACAATTTATTCTTTCAATAACATACTTTATTCTGATTATTATATTTGTATACTCCGTATTACTCCGCCTAGCGGAATCACTAGCTCCACCTAACTCTATAATAGGAATTCAAGGTCAACCAGGAAAGAGATATATGTCGTCCGCAAAATGTCATCGCTAGGATAAGACAAGAAAGTTTCTTGTCAAAACCGGGTAAAAGGAAAAGCTGTTATATATTTATGTTGTTCATACCTTTCAACCAGTAATGGACACAGAATACCTACCTAACTAACCCTGTTCAATGTTCTAGTGTAGAACATATGTAGCTATAGCGGGAAACAGCAAGTAATAAAAAGTACTAACGGTCTTTTTACAGCTTTTTGAAAGCGTCAGAAAATCCAGAATTGCTTTAAATATTTAATTGCACGCGTCAATTCCATTCCCTTTTCCGTAACATTAGCTGAAATTACATGAAGTCCGGTACAAATAAATTTGTAGCTGAATATATAAAGTCTACTTAAGCCAATTTCCATTATTAACTGAAACAATGTTGTTTTGTGAACACGCAATATCACGGATACAGAATGTTCCTCACAACATACCAGATCTGCGTACAATCCAATTTTATTTTCAAAATTTCAATTCAGTAAACATATAAAAATGCATTTCTATAAACATACTGAAATTGAAAACTATTTGAGGTAATAAATTTCAATATTTAGAATACACCAATTGTTCTACCTGACTTCACTCGAGTTAATTGTTTCGCTCATTCTAAATAGTAACAGAATTTCTAAAAACAAACCCCATTGCCATTCAACCTTCCGAATAGATTTTTTTCCAAAAAACCGCCGACCAATGAATCTTTAGTTTTTAAGAATATTTTTCTTGAGTTTTACGTTTCAAACTCCAGCAGATTCAGAGATACTCGTATTCTTGAAATCCTTCGAGAAAGATTCCACCACAATTTCCACCCCTTGGGACGTAAATTTCTAAATTCGTCGAACCCGGATCTCTTCAATTTTACCAAAAAACATATACAGTATAAACTCTTTATAACGAAACTCAAGGGACCGAGCATTTTTTATCGTTATAGAGAGTTAGCGTTATATGGAGTGAAGAAAGAAAAACAACCAAATTAACAATAATCTTTAATATGTATGTTTTTGATAAAATTAATACATATAGTCAGTTAACTTTGCCTGACGTTTCGGGGCCTCAAAGGTTTAGTCGGCGTCTTTTGTAGCCTGATAAGATAACATAAACAATAACACCGACAATGACGATTTTCTGTGTCTAAATATGAACACATTTCTTCGTAATAGAGAATGGCTGCTGCGCTATAAAGAGTGTATCAATGTATGGGTTTTAAGGTAAACCAACCAAATTGTGATCTTTTCTATGTTATAGAGAGTTTATCGTTATAAAGAATAATGTTATAAAGAGTTTACACTGTATTTCAATTTTATATTTATAATTTAAAAATAACACCCGTTATTCAAATAAGCCTTTTTAACCCTACACCGTCTAAGCTGAGAATTTATAAATTTTTTATTTTTCCTGTTTGTATCTTTACGTATTCATATAAATCGGATCAGTGATTCTGGAGTCACAAGCAGAAAGACGGTTTTAACATTTTATTCGCACTAACCTTAATCGTTATTAAACAAATTTTATTATATGGAAAAATCAATTACAAAATGTGGACATTCTAAGAATTGTGTTTTACACCGTCCGGCATGCATCCAGTCCCCAGTGGGTCCCTCGTTGGTCTGAACATGCGCTGTTGAAGCGAGCCAAGAACGTGTAAATGATAGCCATGCGGCTGACAGCTACGTACAGACACTGAAAATTAATAATCAAAGGTCAGTACAGTTGGTACAGTTTTGTGGTTTGGCTCCAGTACACGCGTTTCACCTGTATACCGCATATTGGGACTATAAATAATCACTGTTCGTATCTCACTCAGTTACGCAGAGGAATCCGATTTATGACCGGTTTCTGAAAACTATACCTAACAATACGTTATCAAACCTTTTCATTAAAATGTAATAATTATTAGGGTCATGCCTCGCCGAACTACAGTTCAACTGGTTGAGATGCCAGCAAAATACATCTAGGAATATGTAACATCTGTCAGGAGATGGACCTGCGAGCAGCATTTCTCAGATTGGGACCTGGTTTCAGGTAACAAACATGGAGAGAAAATAATTGTAGGCTCTTCCTCAAAACTAACTGAGGACTTAATTAGACTCTCACACTCCGACACTCAGAAAACACCTAAGTGTGATGAGGATACTGCAGAAATCAACACTACGTAGATTTTGCGAAATGGAAGATGAAACAGCCACCTATATCGTGTTGGAATGTGAGGCTTTAACTTACAGGAGGACAACCAACTTTGGCTACATTGATGTGACAGTCTAGTAGCTAATCTTCTGGAGCTCATAAGACAATCCAAATTATTGACCAATTTTTAATTCACATACAAAAACAACCATTCTGCATGCATTCTGACTATAGCATTTTATGATATTAGCGACATATCTAGCCAACAAATTCCAACCCGATGTTTACTGGACGGTAGACGGTGACAAACTACCCGAAAGAATGTGCCGGAGGCGAATTTTAAACGTGTCAGATAAATGTTTAATGCGAACTACGCCATATAAACAAATACGCGGATAAAAAGTCGCTTTGGCATCCGGCTAGTGTGAACGAACTCCTACCTAGATTTCAGTCGCTCGAACTAGCAGTTATAGGTTGCAACGCGAAACGTGTCTTGACAATGTAGAAAAAAACATGGCAGCCCAACCAATCGCGCTGCCGTAGTAGCTCAGTGAAACGTGGCTTTTATATTTTGAGAGTGTAATATCGATGAGGTGATTCTAAACTTCTTTTTTACTTAAAATGCATCTTACGATTAACACTGTATAGACAAAATATCGATAATAAAACGACTTCAAACGTACTTTAACTCCGTTTAGTTTAGAAATCATTACCATTTAAAATTTTTCAAAAATAAAATACTAAAAACTTCAACTCCTAAGGCCATCAACCGCTAGGGTCATTAGGACCTAGCAACAAATAATATTTTCAGTACGTTACTGAAGCTATGCTTCTTAAAGCACGCCTTGGGACACCGAGTCAACTGGGAAAAAAAGAGCGGGCGAGCGAGATGTGAGTTCGTTCACGAAAAAAGGTGGACATATTTTCGTATTTGTGTTCAGATCATAGTTTAGACAAGAAAAGTACAATGCACAATACGTCGTTGTTATTATATGGTATATTCAATGCATTCAGATCTACCTGTGAAGGGGTGGGAAACGTTTGGCTGTCAAAATAACAACTGCATTTTAGAGATGAGAAAAACGGGTCTTTTTAGTGATCTGCATCTTTGCATCTGGATCCCGTATGGGAGCCGGCTCACTGAACCGGTTCAAAAAGAGCCGAGTTCTGAATATGTTACTGCAGTCTGCCACTGAGTTACCCAGTTCAGTCAATCATATCACGACCTGTATAGAATCAAGAATGCATAGCCAAACATGTGATGCATGAGTCATTTGAGCTGACAGATGCATCAAAGCAAGAACTGATACGTAAGTGTAAAATGTGCTTCTTTGCGTTAAGTATTTTACTGAGTTATGCGGATCCGTTGATCCGTCGACTCAAAAAAAAGTGAGTCGGCTCTCACGGATCTTCTGTCGGAGTCGGCTCTCACGGATCTTCTGTCGGGGTCGGCTGTTTGAACCGGCTCAGATCTGAGTTACCCAACACTACTGCATTTAGTATACTTGTTTTCAGGTCATCATTCAAAGATAATCAGTATTCGTGGTCGTTACGTCGTCTATCTATAATTATTAGATTTGACTCTCAGGTTCAAATGCCGAATTAGCATATATTTTTATATTATTTTTTTTCTAATAACAATTTTTTTTTATATAAGTAGCTTCCGTTGTGTGTCTACGATCCGACATACCTCTTTTTTCTAACAATAAATCTGATTTAACTTTTACTAATTCTCAGGTTAGAGCCTAGAAACTAGGAATTTGTAATAAAAGAGTCAATGCAGCTCCGTGTAAATAGCTGTTTTGCTGCAGATTCTATAGACAAGTCACTAGAGAGACAGAGTGTATAGAGTTCGCTGGTGTGTTTACATCTCATAGTGTAGACCGATTTACGGGCCAAATATTTACACAATAAAAGTGAACAGTGAATATGTAAAGAAACCTGTTTACTGGCTTAACTATTTGTTTTTACTTTTCGTAAAGACAATAAAAATTAAATATTATGATCCTTTTATTTTCGATCTTGTTTGATGTATCTATTAATATGGACTGCGAGTTATTTTTAGCTTTCGTCAAAAAGAGCGACGCCAGTTCGTTTGCTGTGCAGCGTCGATGTTTGACGTTCCTGGTTTCTTGATCTTATTTTCAAACAGCTTACGTATTTTTGTTGTGAAACATTGACGTATAGTATAAATGAATTATCAATCTTATTAGTGTATTTGCCATATGGCAACATACACTATTGGCGTCGGTCGGATGGCGGGACCTAGGGGTCGGACCAAAATTTCTCGACGTTTCATAACCTCCTAAACACATTGGCACCATTTTTGAAAATGTTTATATATATATATATATATATATATAAAGGGATGGTTTTTGGTTTCGAGTAAAACACAACATTATTATTTTATATACTCTCTATTGTTTATCAAAATACAAAATGTCTTTACAGACAGAGAGCTTTGTTTTAACTGACTATATGTGGAGGTGTCATTGGTATTATATTTAAAATATATTCGATGCAATAAGCTTTGTAAGCATAACAGTCCGTCGCCATGACGGAGCCAGTAATTGATACATAATTTATTTTTGTTTGACAATCTTATAACAACAAGAAGTGAATACAGTTTTTGTTTATTTTATGTACATTAAAACCAACACACCCCCTTCAAAAATGTATGAACTTATATTAGTCATTTTACGGGGAATTTAACGCTTAATGGCCCAACATTCGTTGCATGGGTTGAGGAAAAACCCCCTCAAAAACTCAACCAGACCATAAATCATTTATTTAACAATATTTATCATTTTGATAATTTTGAAATTAACATTTTGTTAAACAACTTATTACTAGAGTTTTCTTAAAATTTCTTCCTCTATTTCTCTTGCAGTCCCATCTTCTCCCTCAGCTCCCTGAACTGATGTGCTGGTAACGACTTTGTCAGTAGGTCAGCCTCCTGATGACCTGTGGGCAAATATTTCAAACAGACAGTGTTGTTCTCTACTTGCTCCCGTATAAAATGGTATTTAACGTCGATATGTTTGGAACGTTTATGACTAACTGGATTATTTGCCATTGCTATACAACTTTTGTTGTCTTCATATAATGTTATTGGTTCCAACATATTGATATTTATACTGACTAACAAAGATTTAATCCATAAGGCCTCTTTTACTGCCTCAAATACAGCCATGTATTCGGCCTCTGTTGAGGACGCAGCAACTGAATTTTGTCGTCGTGTGATCCATGTCACTGTACAGTTTTCAAATAATTTAAATAAACATCCTGTTGTACTTCGACGATCTAATTCATTATTTGCCCAATCCGCATCAACATATCCTGTTAGTTTTCTTTCGTAATTTTCATTACGCCTATATACCAGTTTTATATAAATCGTTCCTTTAACATATCTTAATACTCGTTTTAAGCATTGCCATAGTTCTTTATTACATTTATTTTGATATCTACTTAGTAGATTTACTGCTGTACATAAATCCGGTCGGGTACACAACATTGCGTACATTAGACAGCCAATTAGGTTTCTACAGGGTGCATCATAATTATCATCTGAATTTAATTCTGAATAATTTAATTTCACAGGTAATGGTGTACTGATCGGGTTGCATTCATCCATTTTAAATTTCTCTAATATTGATTTTAAATATGAGGTTTGATCTAATGCTATTTCAGAATCTGACCTTAGTATTTTAATTCCGAGAAAATTGTTAATTTCTTTTAAATCAACCATTTCGAATTGTTTCATTAAAAACTTCTTAAAATTATTTATTGTATTTATGTCTTTTGTGGCAATGACTAAATCATCCACATACAATATTACATAAATGTTTTTGTGAACATGACCTCTGTCTAATAAATATAAACAATTATCGGCTGATGAATTAACAAAGCCTCGTTCATTCATTATGTTATTAAAATACTCATACCAGCATCGGGCTGATTGCTTTAAACCATATAGAGATTTATTTAGTTTACATACAAGGTTATTTGTTTGAACTGCAACACCGTCAGGCACCCTCATATAAATATTTTCCTTTAAAGTCCCATTAAGGAATGCTGTTTTTACATCCATTTGGTGTATTAATAGTTCAAACTGATTTGCAAAAGCAAGCACACACCTAAATGTTCCTATGCGCGCAACTGGCGCGAATGTTTCGTCATAGTCTAATGTTTTTCTTTGACTAAAACCGCGCGCTACTAAACGAGCTTTATATCTTTCCGAGTTTTCATTACTGTCTCCCTTTATTGAAAACACCCATTTACAATCGACAATATTTACATTACTCGGCTTCGGTACCAATGTCCACGTTTTATTTCGATTTAATGATTCTAATTCATCATTTATTGCTTTTTCCCATTTTGTTCTAAACGCATTTTTAACTACGTCTTGATAACTCTTGGGAATTTTATTTTCAAACATCTGATCTCCTATTAAATAATTATTAATATCGAAATTATCATCTCTGTATGATATTATTGGTTTATTTTTTAATCTTTTACTTCTCCTCACATCCTGTACATTATACGAACTTTCACTTTCACTGTCTGAGCTCATACTGGTTGGTTCAGAGACATCCCTTTTTGAGGATGTTTGACCTTTAGTGCAATTTTTAGGGACACCTTTTTCATTAAGGGTTTGTTTGCACCTTTTATCGTCCGTTTGACCAGGTGTGATATTATCTACAGATTCAGTACCAGCAGCACCCCCTGCTGAACTATTTTCTGTACCTTTAGGTACAGTTTTATCTGTATTTTCTTTACTACCAATTTTAACAATGTCATCAAGTTCTCGTCTTGATGTTTTATATGTAATTTCATCAAAAATTACATCACGTGCAATTATGAATTTTTCTGATTTCGGATTAAAAATTTTATATCCATTTGACACATAACCCACAAGAATTCCTTTATACGATTTACTATCGAATTTACTTTTTCTCGTTTTATCATGCACATATGCCGTACACCCAAATATTTTTAAATTACCTAATTTTGGCTTTTTATTATGCCACCTTTCATATGGTGTTTTATCGAACTTTATCGCTTTTGTTGGCGATCTGTTTACCAAATAGGTTGCAGTTAAGATTGCCTCGCCCCAGAAGCGTTTATCTAGACCCGCACTGTGTACCATTGCACGTGCCTTTTCTGTTAATGTTCGATTCATACGTTCTGCTAATCCGTTTTGTTTTGGAGTGTATGGCACTGTGAGATGATATGTTATCCCCTTTTGTTTACAGTATTCCTTCATTTCGCCAGATAAGTACTCACTTCCATTATCAGTATATAAATTTACTAATTTTGTATTAAATTGAGCTTCACTTTTTGTAACATAATCTTTAAAACAAGTGAATACCTCTGATTTATTTGACATTAAATAAGTTACAGTATAATGAGTATAATCATCAATAAAGTTTACAAAATAATTCTTTTCATCTATAGTTGATGGTGTTATTGGCCCACACACGTCAGAGTGCACAACAAATAATGGCCTTTGTATATACTCTTTATCTTTTGACTTCGCGAAAGGAAAGCGTACTTGTTTTCCACTAATACAAGCTTCACATAACGAATTAAAAGGATTTATATTCTTTAAACAAACAACATCACAGGCTAATTTATTTACTTTAATTTTTGTAAATTTTTCTTTACTAATATGACCTAATCTTTCATGCCACATTTTATCTTTATCAATAGTATTCGCCTCAGCAACGTAACCCGCAGCCCGTGCTTTATTATACGCATTTTGTACTATTAATTCTATAATATACAAATTGTTTATGCGCTTACCTTTAATAACTGTTCTGTCTCCTTTTCTGACCTCGACATGACCAGTTTCCGTGAATAACACCGACATTCCAGCTTCCTGGATGCGCCTAACTGAGATGAGGTTGGTTGGTACATTTTTGCTGTAGAGGACATTTTTTAGCTCGCCACTGTAGCCAAGTGAAGTTGTAACTTCTATCCTTCCCATATATGTTGCCTCAATAATTGTCCCTATTTTTGCCACAGTTATGCGAATTGGATTATCCAGCTGTTCGCATTCGGTGAAAAGGGTTAAGTCATTTATGATATGCTCTGTTGCACCAGAGTCCAGCACAAAACGCCATGATGCAGTGTTTTCATTACACATCATAAACGCAAACGCTTTATTTGTTACTGCTGTTGATGCACTTGCTTCATGATTGTTTCTTTTCTTACGTTTTTCTGGTCCCTTTAAAGTTTGTTTATAAAAATAGCAGTCACGTTTGTAATGATTTTTTCGTCCACAGTGAAAACACTTTTTCACCTGCCTAATTTTAAACTCAGGCTTATTTCTATGAGTAAACTTCTCCTTTTCCTTGTGATTATCAGGTGCACTTTTGGCGCGGAAATGAAGAGCTTTCATACTTGTATCAGCATTTTCACGCATGAGATACTCTTCATGTTCTATAAGCATTCCTTTTACAAATGCTAACGTAAGTCTTTCGTCCGTCATAGTTTTAATTGCAGCTTTTATTGGTGCATAACTCGGTGGCAACGAGTTTAATGTGTACCACACTTTTGTTGTTTCACTCACTTCCCCGCCGCAAGCAACCATATCACGCACCATTTCGTCAATTTCTACCATGTGCTTTTTCAATGATGTACCTGGCTTTAATTTGCAATTAAACAACCGATCTTGGAGACATAGCTGTGTTGATACCTTTCTACAGGCATAAAGACTATCGAATTTTTCCAAAATTTGTCGAGCTGTTGCACGACCTGGTGGCACTTGCGATACTACTGTGTCATCGAGGTACTCTATTAATGTACCTCTGGCAAATCTTTCCCATTTTATCCATTCCTCAGTAATTGGTATTGGTGGATCTTCACTTAATACTTTACTAGCACCTTCTTGTTCAATAATTTCTTGTAGTCTAAATTTCCACATTAAATAGTTTTCACCATTAAAAAGTTTTAAATTTCGCTTTAAAGCAGTTGATGTGCCGCTCGCCATCGTTATTTTATTATTCTTTATTTACACTGTTATTTACATTCACTCACTTAATTGCAATCACACACGGTGACTGGGCCCATAACCTAAAGGGATGGTGTTTGGTTTCGAGTAAAACACAACATTATATTTTATATACTCTCTATTGTTTATCAAAATACAAAATGTCTTTACAGACAGAGAGCTTTGTTTTAACTAACTATATGTGGAGGTGTCATTGGTATTATATTTAAAATATATTCGATGCAATAAGCTTTGTAAGCATAACAGTCCGTCGCCACAACGGAGCCAGTAATTGATACATAATTTATTTTTGTTTGACAATCTTATAACAACAAGAAGTGAATACAGTTTTTGTTTATTTTATGTACATTAAAACCAACAGAATCTCAATAATTCGAAACTCGTTAAGTCGTAATCCTCACTCCTCAGTAAGACGAAAAAAATGTCATTCCTATCCGCTGAACCTCTAAATACGCGGTATCTCGAATTATTTAAATGCTGTAACTCGAACAAAATGTTATTTCCCTGTGAGGTATTGATACTACAATTAATACTCTATAACTCGAATTTCAAAACGCACACTCCGTAAGTCGAAGTTAGTAATTTATAATGATGTCTTACTTGGGATTTGGAATTCTACAACTCGAAAAATATACCTACTTAGAAATTGTGCCTTTCTAAATCGAAATTTTAGCAACTAAATCAATTGTATCTCAAAATTCTTGTTAAGTCGAAAACTAACTCAACATTTTTAGCATTTTCCTTGAAATTCGAGTTATCGAAATCCACTGTAATTATTTTATCAAAGCGGGATTTGTGCATATTGGTTATTAGGCAATTATTAGGCAATATAGGTTATTTAACGTTAAAATGTCAGTCACTTTTGGACAGTATGTGTCACTTTCAAAAGTTTGTAAAAAATTGAAAAAAGAAAGTTTGCACGAACTGAATATCATGAATGCACAATATATAACAAACTTAAAACAGTTATTAATTACGAAATCCGTTTATATTTATCACTATTGTATGTCAAATCAATGAACCGTTACTTATAAAATAACATTTTGTTGCAATTTATTATCAAATGAAAGCACACCTCAAGATTAAAGGAATATTTTTTTGTATCGTAATAAAAAACGTTCCGGATGACCTATAAATACCTATTATAAAACGCAACATCTCTGTGCCCGTCTATTCGGTTAATATGCTTATAACTCGAAAGTCACATTCAATTTTGAACGGTTTTATTCTTCACGTTTTGTATATATCTGTTTGCTGAAAATCTTGCAATTGAATTGAAAATTGAAATTTCCGGTGACAATACAATATTATTGCAACTAGTTGATCGTGCCGATGACAAACACTAAAAGCTAGAATAATTATGGGTCATAAACTGTTGGCTTGATCAAACTAAAATAAATTCGTAGGACGGACTTTTCTACCTTTCAGGACATCATTGATTATACAAAACCGTTTCATTTAAATGTTTTTTATCTATTTTTAATTTTTATTTAGTTTACAGTTACGTTCTTTGGACATATTTGAACCCTAATTTTCTTACACTAGGTAACAAAGGGAATTAGCAATACCAATTCACTCAAGAAAGCCGACAAAATAAATCAGGCTGAACAGAGACTTTCTTGCGTGCCAATTGTAACACCTGATGGTCAGGTTAGACTAGGTAACAGGGAATTATCAATGACAATTTTCCTGTAGCAAGTCAACAAAAAATGGGCCTAATAGAGGCTTTCTTGGCATACACCGCCTAAACATATATGGAAGATTTGTTTGGCATAATATATTCTACAAAAAGTCTGAGAAAGTAATGCCTTTTTTTTAACAGGTAGTATTTACAAATCCAAGCGAAATCGGACCGAGCTGCTAATAACGAATTATTCTGTGCACATAATACCTATTATAACTAGATACCGTTACTACATAGTCAGCAATAATAAGGCAGAAAGCACGCACACTGACTCATAAATATGCAAGCGCTAATGACTTCAGTTGTCGAACGTCTATAGTATTCCCCCTCTGTTTGTCTATATCATTAACATACTTTGGAAAAGAATTGAAAAACAAAATTGTGCAAGTGTCATTTGATTCAATCAAACGTTATTTTTTAGTTCTTATTATGTTGACACAGTCAATCAGAATTGAGTTGACATAAAAATAGTACAATTTAAATACGATAAACTGATAAAATAAATAACATATTGACGCATTTTCAAATTGATTGAACACAAATAATTAATAATATTCGTTTTTCTGATTATTACAGATTTAAAAGATATAGAAAAAGTCTCTGAAGTGTTCAAATAAGAAATTTCAAAAAACATTGTTACCAAGTTGAAAATTATTATATCGACCGAAATTTTTCACAATTTATTACAATAACGTGCCAATACCATTCCTTTTTGTATGATTTAACTTTTAAAATTATAATAAAAAAGAAACAAAAATGATGTGCAAGCGATAAGAACATATTAAGGCCCTCTTTTCAATTACTTACAAGTTCTCAAAAAACAATTTATTGTCATGCCCGCTTATAAAAGTGTAATAATACACAGTAAACAGCTGATACAACAAAAATCTGGTAACTCAGATAGACTGTTTTCACTAACGACAAGTTTTTGCTGATCAATTTAGCGTTAGTTTTGTCACCTTATTTATGACACTATCGTCAGTTTATCCGCCTTGAACTAATTTGATATTCAGCGCGACGTAGCGCAGTGTAGCGTCAGTGACGTCGAACGAATTTTAACCATCATATATGAGATACGTACGCCACTGTTTAATATCCAACGTCAATAATTTATCATAAAGATAACAATCTATGAATAGATAGCAGAAGTATTATTAACTACATATAAAGAGATAAGCATCTATTAAATTTTTCAACCGAAGTCCTTTCCAACCAATGACGTGCCTCTCACGAGGTCACACGAACTGTTCACGTGATTTTCAATTAAATGGCCGTTATCAATCATTTTATCTTTGTTAAAGATCTAAAAATGAACGTGCACACCTATCACCTGATCAATTGCACTGTGCGACATTTACAAATAGTCAATAATTTAATTACGTATTATACATAATATTATGAAATGCAAATTATATCGTTTATTAAAATTAATTAATTTATAATTAATAATCACCTATTACCGGTACGTTTTAATTACTAAGATTTTTAAACACCTATAGGAATGTTACAATTAATAGTACAGTTGAATCTCGATTGCTGCTTGGATTCAAGGTTATTCTTCAAACTATAACAATTAGATATCGCAGCGAAAGTCAGTTTTTTGCATACGACATCGATTGCAAGATCTAGTGTCATAGGTTGAAGAATAACCCTCCAAAGGAGTACCCAACCAATCGACAAGGAACAACAGAGAATAATATAATTATACATTGCATATCCCAAAAAAGAAATGCAAAAATGAACACATTTAATTTTATTTCACAGTCGAGAGTGGTACTAGTAATATGTACTAAGGGATGAACACAACAAAATTAACAAGCTAAAAAAAGGTGGATGAAAATACATCTTCAATTTAATCTGCTTCTCACTAAATCCAGATATACGTCCGTTATTTATGGATGGCTTGGATTATTTATTTTTATTAATTCAAAAGACAGTAGGCGCGTTGTAAATATTGCGTAACAAATTTTAGAGTTCCCAACTATAATGAAATCGATCAAACAATACTAATACATTCTCAATTGCTTCCTGAACAATTGAGGACCACGAATAGATTGACTCGACTAAAGCATGTTCTAAGATACTCGACTAAATTTTCGTTGTTCAGACACATTTAGTAAACTAAATTATTCGCCACGCAACTAAAAATACTGGCGGAATTCGAAGCAGACTCAAGAGGATAACTTATCTGTTTAGTCATCATATTAATCGTTAATATGTTTTTGTATTATTTTCAAGTCAATTATAATTCGCAAATAACATTTTTAGTCATCAATTATTATCAGACTGTGCTTGAATAATGATCCACACATGCTGCAATCATAGAACGCTGAAACTTCACACTGACTACGTGTAAATCAGTAACCTCGAATATAAAAAGTAAAAATCTGACCTAAAAGAGATAAATCTATCCTGTTTCACGTTTCGAACAGATGTGAAGTAGTGAACGATTTGTTTTGACCAGCACAATAAAAACATGTCTGGGTTTATTTAAACGCATTCTGATTTCTGTGTTTACACCAATACCGACTGTGAACTTGACACGCGATTAAAAGTAAAATTACAAAACAACAAGACAGGTTAAGGTTGTCTAAGGCCGAATGTTTCATTCGTCTAATAAGAATATTATATCAGAAATTAAATAGCAATACGTATAGTTCGTAAGACTAAATTAATAACAGTATAAGATAGTTTGCTACAAAAGTGGAAAGATTCAGGTTTGAATCCAGACGGTGAGAGTGAAAATAATTTTTTCTAAAATATACAATTGTAATCATGGCTGTTTCTTAACAATTCTAGCAAACTAAAGCTATTCTACTGCTATGAAATAGTAATGTTATTGTAAAAGTTGACAAAAATTACGCATTTTACGCGCGGAAAAGCAGGAATTTATCAAACTAGGCTAGACCGGCGACAATTGCGGCCTTGCCAACGGCATAGAATTCGGCCACTTTGACTCAGCTAAATTCGACTATACCAAAATTGACATGTCACATGGTCAGTTGGTTGGTTATTCTCGTCGATAATGTTTGATGACAACGATATTCTGTTAGGGTATGTGACCCTAAAAATGATTATCAACGTTAAAAAAATGCAGGTTTTAAGTACGGCCTAGTTGAAATAACAACATTTACAGTGAAAGTGAATTTTTAAATCAATTAAGAAGAGATGATTATGGTTTGGTGTCTGGTAAAACTACTATTAAAGAAACTCTTTTCAAAATTTTATGCAACATATTTTGAGCAATTAGTTTTCTTTGGACCAAAAATTGCGAAATTAAATACAAATTACAGAAATATAATGCTCAAAAAGTGCGATTTCCTGCGGAAATTTCTTTGATCTTTACAAACATTTGGCCGCTAGAATAAATAGAGTGGAGATTCAAGCCATCGGCTTATAAGGATATGTTTCTTTCAAGGTTTCTTTAGGAAAATCCAGCGACCTTTATCGGGGCCACGCGCCATCTAAATGTGGTACAACTATGATTTTAATCCATAGTTGATGGTGTATCAAGACGTAATGAAGACGATTTTTGACAAGCGTGAAATTAACCTTGTTATTTTGGCATACCGTAAGCTATCCGTCACGATTCCAGCAAACGTGCTTGAGATTAGTTTCCAATTAAGTCATATTTGTCATATTTAGCGCAAGTCAAAAATTTATCAGAGAGAAGTCCGTGGTGTTCGGTATAGGAACAAACATATAATTATGACATATTTATAATACAAAAACACTTCAGTTAATATCATCTAAATAGCAATGTCACGCGATGTCTCATTGTTACGTCACATCCCGTCAGTTATACAACGGGAATTCCTCAAGCGAGTAAATTTTCAGCGGCTGGCGTCAAATTCTAGGTCGTCGCGCCCTGTTTTTTTGTGGTTTTTGTTTTGATTATAACAATATAATATTCTAGCAATTATTTGTTACATTAACTTTTTCTCTGTAATGTAGTATACTGTCTAAATTATTTTCTTGATATATTTCAAACTAGTTGGCCCGACGGACGTTGTCCTGTCTGAATTTCAATAAATATGTTTGTGAACGTTTTGTGAATTTATGAAAAGTCCATACTCGCGTACATGGCAGCGCCCCATAGATATACAAAAATAAATAGTAATTATTTTTAGTAATTTTATGAAATAACTCGCTATTTAACAATTATCAACTATCAAGCCATGTCAATAATACATTTATCAGTAGTAAATATAAAAAAAATTGACGCACATTTTATTTTATCATGCTTCGGAATTTAAAAATTATCGAAACACCACTTTTAAACAAAATGTAATACGCATTTGGTATCGAATATTGAATATGCATAGAATTGAACTGATTTATTTTTTGTTTATAATCGATATACAGAATTTTATCGTATTAAATTAAATATTATTAAATGAAACCTCCCACAAGTTATTATTAAATGTTTAAACTCATAGACAAAACAATCAACACAATAATATTAAATAATTTGTTGGTTGATATAAAACATATTATATGTTCATCCCTGCCATCTATATTTTCTGAAAAAACTACAGATATACAGTATGTTCAATAATGTTTGTTTTGTACATTTATTTTCTACTGAGTCTTACGGAGGGTACTAGGTCGGGTCTTCCTTTTTAAACGCAAAGGAAAATTTTCTATAGCATCGATTCAACGTAAAACGAGGTGTTACTGTCTCTACAGAAATAAGTATTAGTATATTATACAGTATTAATAGCTGGAGTGCTCAACATTTTTATACAAATCCAAGAAAAATGATACTGGTATAAGACATGTAACTAGAATAATTTTTTTTTCAAGCAAATCATTGAAATAACTTAGTTGCTAAAGCACTGCTATAATTATACATAATTTTCTTAATATTTTGGTTTCATTCACCTTTTCCGTGATAAAATGTTACAACCTGAATGACTATGGCTTGCCCCCCCCCCCCCTAGTTTTGATCCTGGGTACGCCCTTGTAATCATGAATAGTGAAACGTAAGTCGAGTGTTAATGGTTTAGTGTTTTAGGTTATTTTTTACCAAATTCAAAAAGGAAGCTCAACTCATCCCTAGTTTTTTTGTGTATGATTCGCCAGATGTGAATCGGTTTTATAATGATTCTTATTCTATTTAATAAGGCTTCAGGGTGGTCACACATAAATTTTACTTAAATTGATTCAGTGATCTCCACCAGTTTTGAACCAATTTTAATCATTCTTGTTCTATTTAATAGAGCATATTTTCAGGGTGATACTACATAAATTTTACTCAAATCGGTTTAGTAGTTTTTTTTTAGTTTATTTCTAGTTTAAAGTTTAGTAGTCAAATATCAATAAAAGAAGTCGATTAATATTTAATAACGTGCAAATTACGTGTTGCAAATTCACAAAAAAATAAGAACTTGAAAAAATCCAATAAAAAGATGTAAATAATAAAATGCAAAAGTTTTAATAATTAAATTGTAGTCGACCTTGAACATTTTATTATTTATTTTGTTTTCATTCTAAAAACGTATTCTTTTTTTTTTTTTTTTATTTTAAACGACAAAAAAATGTGCTTCAACCCTCAGGTTATTAGCACTATACAATGGTAAGTAGTAATTTTACATACAACGGTAAGGACATCAAGTATAAGTAGGTAATTTTACTGTTTCAATGAATAAAAAACGATTGTTACAGCAATTACAGACCAGTCGATTGAGTACCTCTACTGTATAGTAGTAGTGGACTCTTAAGTTGATTAAAATGATTTGTATTAATTAAACTCCAGCAATTATTTCATGTTTCAAAGTTAAACCACTTTGCAAACTGATTATTTCTATTTCAAATGAAGATCGATTTAAGAGGGTGCAGCGATCGATTGGGTGATCACAATCGACGAAAGTTGGACACCCCTGCTGTATAGCGCGCACAACAGACTCTATAGATTGGAAACGTTTTCAGTGATAAGGGAACTGCGAGGGTACAACACACCCCCGCGCTGTGGGGGGATGGTGAAGGTGGCGGAGGCGGTGGGTGCAGCAGCAACAGCAGCAGTGCAGAGAGAGCGTCGTGCGGCCGAGTTTGTTTATCAGTTAGTGTGGCTGATTGATGAGCAATGATAAGCCGGCAGCGCGCTCCATAGAGCTATACGGCACGGTCGCGTCGGTTCAGTTCGGTCGGTATGGCAGGCAGCGACACTGTTATCAGCTGCATGCATCGAATTGCGCGCGCATAAACACACACACACACACACACATTCGGTCGGTTAGTGTAGTAGTAGGTCGTTATCAGCGCCGGGGATCGGGCTATTTGGTCGACTATGGAGATGTTATCACATTAACTAGCTTGGCTGGCCCAACCCATGAGAGATGTTTATCGGCCACGCGATCATGGTGCGACGAGCCTGTCTTCAGGTAAGGTACTGCGCAACACTGTGACAAAATTATACTGCCAACATATTATCAAATCACGTTAGTCGAATATATATTTTGTAATAAATTATACTTTTTAATGTAAAAAGTTCATACTTCAAAACGGGGAAAATACTATATTTCTTATGGACTTCTGCAGTAGGTAAACTTTATCGGCTCTCTTCAGAATTTCTCGCTACGAAAAAATG
Organism: Venustoraphidia nigricollis; assembly: GCA_034508555.1. Taxonomy (NCBI): domain Eukaryota; kingdom Metazoa; phylum Arthropoda; class Insecta; order Raphidioptera; family Raphidiidae; genus Venustoraphidia; species Venustoraphidia nigricollis. The sequence goes on from JAVRKA010000006.1 coordinate 8,879,093, forward strand.
GGCTTGAACATAGCCGACGCAGTGCCGGATTAAGCCAGCGCAAAGCCTGTAGAAAATTCTGTCAAGGAGCCCTTGGTTTGCTTTAGGTTCTCAAGTGTAGGGTATTAAATAAAACAAAACTGTTACAAATAAACTTTTCTGGATTTAATATGGGCAAATTTAGAGATAACACTTTCAATATCGACTTCTTTAAGCAAATGAATCTATATTTTATAATAAATCAACCAACCACAGTAGATTGGATCGTGACTGAGTTAATAAAATTTAAATAGTTCGCCTGTTTTCTCGAAATACTTATAATCGATATTATATTAAAATCGATTAAAAAAGTACAATCTCGGCTACGTAAACTCGCAAAATAAATGTTTACCTATATAAAAAATAAAAGCTGGCCGCTTGAAGGGTAGAAATGTGGTATAGATGCTAGTCTAAATATATCGATTATAATTAAACATTAGAACATTAATGTTAAAAAGTTCGTAAAATACCTACTTATTTTTACGATTTAACGTGACGAAATCGAGTTTTAGATTTTCAAGTGGAAGTGAGGCATAGCCTAAGCGCCTCGCGTTTAAGGCATGCAAGATATTTTACGCTCCTATCTAAATTAATATTTTTTTATTATGGTCAGACAGGCATTGGAGCGCGGGGCCCGTAGCATTTGCTACTCTTGCTACGTGGCTAATCCGGCACTGAGGCGACGCAATTGTTTACATGGCGTTTCCATGACCCCAGTCGGAGTCAATCACTTTTTAGTAGTTGTAAATTAAGGGATCAATTCTTAACTTTTTCTGCTGACTCGATTTATACCTAATATGGTTATAAATAAAGATTGCAAAGTATTTGTAACTTACTGAATAGGTCGAAAATCGCTCTTATCGAGCATTAAAGTCTCTTGGTCCATACTCACTGGCGCGGCGCGGCCTGTTATCTACGGAGCGTTTCACAATAACTTATGAGTTATTATGTAATGGTACTGAATTATTCTGAATTTCCGACAATCGATTTGAACTGAGCTGTATATATAATCTGCGCACATTGAGAATGAACTATATACCAGTGACTGAGAGCTCGCTAACAACAAAATATACACTAGATTTGCGTTACAATAACAAACTCTTCCACCATCGATCTTGTACACGTACTACACATAGTGTATGCCATGCACACTTAATCATTCAAGGAAAAATGTTCAATTATAACCTTTGACCCCATACTTATGGACTGCTCAAGCTTAGACGGTCCCCCGTAAAACAGCATCTCAATACGTACCGATTCAGTCCGGATTCTAATTTATACATATTGCAGCGGTCTTCAAACTCAATAAATATGACAGCTAGTTCTGAATTTTGATTTATTTGATGAGGAACATATCATGTATCGATTATAGCATTACAGAGATACGTAACGTAAAATCAAACTATAATAATACTACAGTGAAGTTTCGGTAACGTGAAGTAATTACTGCACGTGGTGTTCGTGTTTTCGAGTAGTTCGTGTACTGAATAATCAGATAAAAACTGATTTAGTTTTTATAAAACGTACATGGTTTAAAAACATCTTCAAAATTATTATTAAATATTATTATTATAGCTAAAAAATTTGCACACCCTCTTATGAATGCTTTCATCCCTGTATGTCAAACCAGGTGTTCACGTTTTTAGGTGTTCATGCTTTAGAATGTTCACGTTACCTCTATCAGTTTAATAGGGAATACCTTCAGGGTGATTCCACATAAATTTTTCTTAAATCTGTTCAACAGTTTTTTTCTAGTTTAGTGTTAAAGTATTAAGAAATAAAACGGTTAATAACTTACAAAATACGTATTACAAAGCCACTAAAAAATAAAAACTTAAAAATTTTAGATTTCCTTTAAAAAAAATCGTAAAATAATAAACTTTTGAGGTCGGTGCCAATTTAATTCCTACAACATTTTAAGTACTTTATGTACTTCATTAAATTGACGTCGACTTCAAAACCTTTACGCTTTTTAGTGGCCTTTTTTGAAGAGGTTCAATTTTTTTTAGTTGTTTATGGGAGGGGTGTGCAAAAATAATTGTAGTACCCATACTTACTAATAATAATGGGAGTAATTGTAATAGGTACTAACATGATTTTAGTGACTTTTTTCAACACTGACCTTAACTGATTGTGAACTAGCATAATTAAATATGTAAGCACCTACGTATATGGCACAGTTACTATATTATGTATTTTGTAACAGACTGGGTTTGTGTTACAATAAAATCTAGTAGTAAAAGTACATCATATGTTTACATAGCCAGTGTACCGTGTTACATGAAACATTATGTAGGTATTTGTCCTGAGTCATGACCTTTAGCACAAATGACACAATACGTATTAACTTATAAAGATTTTCAATTAATAGCAATAAACTACTGAAAATGAAATATTTAAAATAACTACACATCATTAATTCATATAAACAATGCCATTCATAATTAAGATTGAGTTAAGCCTAGATGCCGTTACTTATATAGGATCAAGCACAAAAATTCTTTCAGAATGTGGTGCATTTGGGCCAAGAGATCACCCCATTCTATTTTACATAGGTCTGGCTCGGATTGGCCCCTGTAGTTTAAAATTTATTTGAAGACCCCCATTTACACAAGGGGATCTCTCATTCAGTTCGTTCGGTCAATCAAGTTAATATCTTATCCACTCGCTTTTCTCGTTTATGATTATTTACTATGTTATACTCACTCACTACACTCATTCGGGTCTACAACATAAACTTTCCTCAAAAAATAAGCTATCAAATGGCAAAAGTCAAATTCAAATCTTTTCAGTATAGTGAATTAGATCCGATATTCAATCGGGCGAAGTCGGGCCGGACAGTTATTTTGGATCTAGAGGCTCAAGAAATAAGCTATCGAATGGAAAAAACCACATTAAAATCCATTCAGTAGTTTTTAGCGAACACACAAATAGACGCGAACCAGTTACATAATAAGCAATGATTAGTTTTTTATAAATACGAAGTTCTTATCTGAACTGAGAAAAAAATCCATTAAATTTTCAGTATATAATTAAAAACAATAATACACATTAAAAATATGAATTTATCCTAGACCCATATTATTAACCTACCAAATAACTGGAACTGGAAAAAAATGGCAATAAAATTAAAAATTTTAACATTACTTTTCTTGACTATTTATAAATAATTTCCACGTCAAAATAAATTTGGCAAACTTGGGCATATAACAATAAGTCTTAATGCGATGAAGATTTAGTACTTATTTAAATAATCTAAGTATTTTTAATAAATTATCTATACAAATCTTTGAACTTTTACGTTTAAATCAACGTCTACGTAATTTATAGCCACGTTGTGACACTATGGATGCCTACATTTCTAAATTTGACCCGCTGAACTTTACAAAATTATTAGTTTAATTGATTTTTTTTGTTATCATCACAAATCATGTCGACTGATAAACTTAGGCCATGAGTAACAATATAGTTTTTATTTTTTTCTTTGTGTTTCATAAAAGACTAAACAGGCAGCAAATTACATTGTAAACGAGCATTTATTTAACAAGAAATATGCAAAGTTTTATGCACTGCAACTGAATGAAATAATAAATTTTAAGATTTCATTCACTGATGTGTATACCTACAATGCACATACTAAGTACAGGTCGCTAAAAAGTTCATCAAAACACTCCTTGATCACTGTTACTACGAATAATTGTACGAAAAGATGTTAGTAAAAATTGCAATATTTCCAATATTTAATTTTTTTTTATTGACACACATTAATATTTAAGTAGTTTTTTCTAGGAAAGCTTCTTTTGTGTATTTGTCTGTAAAACAATCTAGTATTACGCAACAAAAAATTGTGAAAAGCTACAAGTAGATCTTAAGATATGTTTCAATTGTCACCCAACTAGGAGTTCGGAAAATTGGTTTTGCATGATGCCCGAACAAACTAACATGAAATGATAGTTTTTTTCTGTACACAAAAGTATTTACATATAATGAAAAATTAGAATTTTTAAGCTTCAGTTGTGAGTAATACAGACACAGTAAAGTGCAGATAATATTTTTTTGTAATATAAATAATACAAATACGAGATCTTTTCTATAATAATGCATTCAAACAACAAGAGTTATCGCGCAGCTCGCGTTTTCACATCGAGGCCAAGACACAGATATCCATCAGATCACTAATGTACAGTGCATACTCACAAAAGGAACGCTCTCGAATTAGATCACACGCACTTCAGATTTTAAACATTTTATAATGGATTTAAATAGTCCTCAAATATTCTCTTATTTTCAGAAAATAAATTTTTAACTTCCGGGCTATAGCTTGAGGTATGTGTTACTACACCGATATTAGCCAATTCAAGGCAATCAGTACAGGTAAGAGTAATGTATGTCCCCTTCATTTTTTTAATATTCTAATAAAAATCTAAACCAAAAACATTTATACTGTTTTTCAAATTAATTTCAACACAACCTACTTTGAAAGTACTTTTAGCACTAAATTACCCAGCAAACGATCATAAAATTCAGTGCTAAAAAGTGCTTCTATCTTAAATGTAATTTGTTCCAAAAATTGAATATTAATAGAATCAAGAAAAATGGATTTTCTCGTTTTTTAAATTTTAAATAAATAACTTTAGTCACGGCATGTGCTGCATTTTGCTGTCAGTTTATTATTCGTCAGCGTTCTTAGATGAAATTGGGGACAGGAGAAAAATTCAGCTGGACTCAGGTCTACAAGGGCCAATTGTGCAAAATTGTCCAAAATTGAAACCATGTCAGTCCTGAGCTTATACGAGAAATCGCATGGTAACCAAATATTTGGTTTCAACGTGTTAGTTTGAGGAACTAATTTGTACCCTTATCATCCATTCTCTTCAAAAACTAAAAAACAAATCAGCGACAATTGAAGAGATTTCGTTATCTATACTAATATTATAAAGAGGAAAGATTTGTATTTTTGTATGTATATAATGAATAAACTCAAAAACTACTGTGCCGATTTAAAAAATTCTTTCACCATTAGAAAGCTACATTCACCCTGAGTAACATAGGCTATACCGTAAGACAAAAATGTCACGAAAAACTGGTATAGGGTGATACCAGGTGTTTTTAGACTATACCGGGTGTTTTTAGATTACACCGGGTGTTTTGAGATTATACCGGGTGTTTTTAGAATATACCGGGTCTTTTTAGAGTATACCGGGTGTTTTTATATTATACCGGGTGTTTTTATATTATACCGGGTGTTTTTAGATTATACCGGGTGTTTCGAGATTACACCGGATGTTTTTAGATTATACTGGGTGTTTTTAGATTATACCGGATGTTTTTAGATTATACCGGGTGTTTTTAGATTATATAAAACACATTACGAAAAACGTCTTATACGAAAGGGACTTCGTTCCAAACGCGTGTCCCGCGACACGTTCCAAGTTTTTTTTTAAATTTCTTTTTTGGGAAATAAGATTTTTCTTCGATTTTTGAACATTCACAAATAAAAGCGATTGAATTCGCGCAAATACACGTTGAGAATTTAATGATAATGATTCTCATCTTTTATATCCTATATATTACATTTACACCCGGGCGAAGCCGGACTGGGCCGCTAGTTGTAAATAATTCTATTTATAGTTGAACGTTTTGTGACAGTTTACTGTACAAATAAAGATATACATGTATTCACGCACTCACACAGATAGACATAGAGGCATACAATACATGGCACTGGCAAGTATAAAGTGATTGAAAGATAAGCGAAAAGCCTCTCTTTCTCATTCTGATGAACAAGAAAGAACTGTGCGCTGTGCTATAGTAGATCGTAAAGCACAGATATCGTTGATCAAACTGTGAGATATGCAAGTTCAGAGGAAATAGCATACGCGCATACCGGGTGTTCGGTCACTGTCTCCAACCGGGACCAGCGTGGTCACGCAGTAGAAATACAGTATTTTAACATCATTTACTTGTTATTACCAAATAGAGTTGGGTAACTCAGATCTGAACCGGTTCAAAGAGCCGACTCCGACAGAAGATCTGTGAGAGCCGACTCACTTTTTTTTGAGCCGACGGATCAACGGATCCACATGACTCAGTGAAAATACTTAACACACAGAAGCACATTTTACACTTACGTATCAGTTCTTGCTTTGATGCATCTGTCAGCTCAAATGACTCATGCATCACATGTTTGGTTATGCATTCTTGATTCTATACAGGTCGTGATATGATTGACTGAAGGTAACTCAGAACTCGGCTCTTATTGAACCGGTTCATTGAGCTCGCTCGCATACGGGATCCAGATGCAAAGACGCAGATCACTAAAAAGACCCGTTTTTCCCACCTCTATTACCAAACCCTAGTCATGTTCTAATACAGTATAAGAAAGTAATAACTAATAATAATAATACTGTATTAGACCAATACACAAAAGCATGCAGAGGTAAAAAAAACAAAAATTACAGTGTTTTTCTAATACCTACATAATTTTTCAAAAGAATATTTACATATTTGGCGTCAAATTTAACTTTCACTAGCGGTTTACCCGCGACTTCGTCCACGTGGTATAGATTGTGCCCGCAGTTCTTTTATATAAAATCCACCCTCACCCCGTTCGGGTAGGTGTGTTCAAAAGACAATCGAAGATTAGTTTCTTCATTTTCTAAAAAAAAACATTTTTTCTCCAGTCTCGCGTTTGTCAGAAATACAGCGTATCATTTATAAATACCCCTTCCCCTCAACCCCTTAAGACTTATTTTTGGGATAAAATGTAGTTTACATCACTCCTGGAATAGCTCTTTACCATCAAAATAGGTTCACCCGTTTCGAAGATTAGAATAGAATAGAATAGAATAGAAATAGTCCAGACAAACAGACAGTAGCTCATAATTTTTACATTTTTTCAGTGTAGACACCCGATGGTGACCGACGTCGGATCGGGACAATACGGATCCAATGTAGGTATAAAAGTGACAGTCGGTATATGGAGTTCAGACTCACGATACGAACAATATCGGTTGGGTGGCTGTGGCGGTGGAGTACGGGGTGCCGGAGGGCGCAGGCAAGCTTCTTATCAACGGAGGCATCTCCCTGGCCGAATGCAAGCGATGTGTAAGCACCCCGTCCGTCCCGCGTCCACCGAAACTGCCCTGTTCTCTTGATTGTATCTGTAAGTTGTGTTGTGTTGTACATCAGAATATAACAGTGTTTTTGTTACATTCACTCACTATTCGCATTGCGCATTGTACATTTGCTTCATCTCAAAAACTAATCGCGGATTTGCGAATTTTAAAGAAAACTATACAATTCAGCACAGGCGACTTTGAACGATGTCCATGGTTACCAGAGACTGAAAATAACTTGGGTCATTTAAATAATTTTATAGCACGGACGTTTGAAATTTATGCAGGAGCGTAGCTACCGCCGTATCTGCCATATCAATTATACGGGGCCCCCGGGCTACGGGGGCCCCCAACGTGCGTAAGCAAAAATTAATAAAAACTTCCCAATTTTTTTTATTTCAGAAATGACAAAAGTCAAAAAAAGCCATTTCTTTTTTTCCCGCGTAAAGCGTGCGTTCAAAAGTTGGCAACACCCTACATCGGTAATCGCGGGCTGCGGGATTTCCCCGTTTAAGTCATTTACCTCAACGGGGGAAGGGCCCCCAAACTAATTTTTATACGGGGCCCCGCCAAGACACGCTACGCTTCTGAATTTATGACATACTAGCAGGCCGGTTCGGCATCGCCCAGTTTTGTAGATTGCCTATTAAAGATAGACACATTATGCTGTGGCGACTTTGTTTTTCAATATAGCCGAATTTAACCAGCATTTCCCGGAAACAACAGCCCCAATATTTTATCACGGTATTCGTAAAATTAAAAAAGGAGCACTTGTACACTGCACGTCGTGTGAACTCAGAAGGCGAATGACTTCAAAGTGACTGTTTCGCGGTTTATGTGTAAAAACGTATCCGACAGTCGCAGGAAAAGAGGAAATACCTGTCTGCCTTGACTTATGATTTTATATAGATATTTGTATAGAAATATATACCTATGCTAAAAAATAAATTAAATTAATTAACTTTTTGACAAAAGAGTAAAATAAAACATTGCCTAAACATTAAAATTAATTCAGTAATTTAAGTTAAATCCGTTCAAACATACATGCATCCATATATATACGAAGAATTTTATATAATACTTTAGATATACCAGAACTTAACTAACGTTTGCTGCACAAAAACATGCTTTGGCACTAAATGTCGTCAGATCAATAATTGGAAAGTGATAATATTGAAAATTACCTTTAAACAGATCTCTCAAGATAATTGTTTTATTTCCATTTTCAAACGGTGACTTACCTAGAACAAAGAGAAAAAACACGTTAGCTTAAAAGATACAAAATTCAAACGAGCACACGTTGTGACGTCACTCCGTAGAGATGATGTAGAACACTAAATGAATATAAATGAAACTTTTAGAACGTTTGGTAGACGGTAATAAAAGCCAAAAAGCTGATATTCTGATTGGAATATGTCACTCTCTATGGCCATATAGAAGAGCTCTGAAGAAGTTATAAGTTCGACCGTTCTTAAAAAGACGAAATTACAGACAAAAGTCCCGTTGGTACTTTATTTATTAGTTTTCATAGGCTTTAATTATAGTATAGAACCCTTATCATACGAGCTGATGTGGATAGGTCCTACCCAAAAAACTCGAAACTCGATTAAAAAAGAATCTGCAGTATATTTCCACGACAGAATCGACTTCACTTAATGATTAAAATATTTATGTCAATTATAAAAAAACAACCGCATTTTTAGATAACTTGGGCTATTAGACGCAAAAGCTCGGTTACTACTGACTAGAGTTGGGTAACTCAGATCTGAACCGGTTCAAAGAGCCGACTCCGACAGAAGATCCGTGAGAGCCGACTCACTTTTTTTGAGCCGACGGATCAGCGGATCTGCATAACGCAGTGAAACACTTAACACACAGAAGCACATTTTACACTTACGTATCAGTTCTTGCTTTGATGCATCTGTCAGCTCAAATGACTCATGCATCATATGTTTGGCTATGCATTCTTGATTCTATACAGGTCGTAATATGATTGACTGAACTAGGTAACTCAGTGGCAGACTGCAGTAACATATTCAGAACTCGGCTCTTTTTGAACCGGTTCAGTGAGCCGGCTCACATACGGGATCCAGATGCAAAGATGCAGATCACTAAAAAGACCCGTTTTTTCCATCTCTACTACTGACTGAGACTCAAAACTAGATGTAACTTCGGATAAAACGGGCTCGGTTATTACAAAATAATCGTCGAAAAATGTCAGTTAATTTTTTTGAATTATTTCTTGTATGACATAGAAGGTGTCAAAAGTTGGTGTATCATTCACAAAACATCATCGAGTTTATCCGTTGCACATAATACAACGTGTACACGATAATATCCTGTAGGCGGGTGCCTCCGTACAATTCATATAACACTACACAAGAGAGCGTCATTTCCCGCTAAAATGGAACGTCGTGCCGTAAGCACTACGTGCACTAAACTGTCCGTGGTGTTCAAGTGTGCACACAACGATGTAACAAAAAAAAGTATGCGACACAAATGATAGATTATAGACGCTCGACGGTTGAGCTCATCAACTTCTATAGCACAAAGGATGGAATGCGCAAAGTATCTAGAGATTAAATGGCAAAAATAACCCAATTTAGAGATGAGCTAAGCAAAACCGAGACCACCTTACTCTGGTCTTGCCTGCAAGAGACTTGCTGTCTTGAAATTTGCACACTTCATAATAATTTACGATTTATTTACCTATACTTGGTAGTTTTTTTTTAATAATCAAATATTAATAATAATAATAATAATGCGTTTAACGTCCGTTTCTCGACTTTATGTCATTACAGACGCCATTCGCACCATTACTATTTTCCATTTACCACAGTTCTCGTTATTTTTCTACATTTTTAAAACTTCAACTTATGTAATAGCAATGGGCAATTTTTGAACTAGGAGTTTGATGGCCTCAAATAAGGAACCATCTCGATATTTATCTGGAATGAATTGAGGAAAACCATGGAAAACCTCAATCAAGATGGCCGGTACAGGAATTACCGTTTCTCGGGGAGAGGCAGTAGGAAAAAGTCCCAGCCACATCTGTCCCCGCCGGGATTCGAACCCGGACCTCCCGAATGCGAGTCTAGTGCTGTCAACACTACTCCACCCAGCTCGGTTTAATAATCAAATATTAGTGATTTTTAATAACTATTTACACCATGTAACATCTAAAAAATGATTGCTCAAGCACTTATGGTTGGGTGCTTTGCTCAGCTCTGATCTTATAAAAAGACAATACAAAATAAGTCCTAAAGACAAGCGTCCATAATTAACGATCTCTATATCTCATAGTCCCTACTTCTCCATGAGTGCAAAGTTGACTACTATGTCAATGCTCGCGCACTAACAATGCCGTTAATTTTTGTCGCTTTCTAGCAAATTGAAACATGCAATATTTAAAGTGAGACAATATTTTAACAGCGCTCGCTATAAATTCCAACAGAAAAATATACATTAGTTTGAGATTAATACAAATATTTTATTTTTTAAAAATTGCTAATATATATCAAGTACCTTTTTTACTAAATATATCAATAACTAGCCGCTACCCGCGGCTCAACACACGGTTGAAATGAAACACGGCAGCGACAACAGTGGAGCCTTCGGGCTCCATCATATTACAGTCTATATGTGTTAATTTTCATGGTGGTCGGTCAAACGATGTCGAAGTCTATTAATCTCAGAGACCAACATCCATTTTTACATAGATTTAAATTTTAAATATAATTGTGCCGACACTTAAATAGCACAATAAATGAAATTTTGATCAGGAAGAGGCTTTTATTATTATTATTATTCATCTTTGATTCATTCAAGAGCCCTCGCTACTGTGAGAGTTAATGTCTAGCTATAGCTAAAAATTATTGGCTCTCGCATGTAGTGAATTTGAGTGTTGTAAATCACTATATTATGAAGGATTAAAATGTTGAATTGTGTGCACCGTAGAGTAATTGATTAACTCATTTCGCCGCGAAAGTGGAAAGATTCGGGTTTAAATCCCGACGGTGACGTGTTGAAATAATAAATTTTTCTAATATAGTGCTACAACAATGAATGTTTCTTAACAATAATTATAGCAGACAAAAGCTATTATACTAAATTATTATCTGATACTCAAATCATTATCACCGATTTACAGGTAATTATTTGTCTAAAAAAAGAAAATTTTATATTTATAGATGTAAGCTTTAAACTGTAAATTGTGAGGCCAGCCGACGCGCTCTGACGGGCGGGCGTCAGGCAGCGGTGGTATCAGGGCGATGCTGGGCTGACTGCTGCTTTTAGTGTCGGTGTTGATGGTGGTGGGTTTACACCCGTATCCTCCTCACGGTGTACTCTGTGTACTCCTCATTGTAAATTCCTCGCGCGCTTCTCACACGTCATTTAGTCGCGTTAGACTATGAACACAACATACTATATGTAGGTACCTCCGTGCGGATCACCTCCTATACTACTAAACTAAAAAGAGGGTAGATTACTCTGGAGCGTGTTTATATCAGAATACAAGTACACTAAAACGAATCTTTGAACCTACGCATGATGCTATACAGATTGCTGTTGAGTTGAATGGTTGTCTTAGTTCCTTCGGACACGATACGACCGTTTTGCAATTTGAGTTTTAAACTGCTTCAGGATGGAACTATTATGCAAGCGGTTTGCAATCGATTGAGGGTCTTTGCTTACACGCGAGCGCGACTGAATCTGCATTGGTACCTCACAGTAGAAAAATTTCGCTATATGCAACCATGCAACTGAAATTGTTTCTCAGCCTGTAAATACACAACCAGTTTGAAATTAGTTTCAAATCGATCGTGTTTCTGTCACAGAACGATCACATCGTGAACCGGTTTGAAACTCAAAATTGGACAACAGTCGACCGGTCTGCGTAGGGTCTTAGACAGCAGGATGGGTGACACTACAGGATGTCCCCATATACCCAGAAACGTATTAGCAAAAAAGTTATATCGAGATAATATGTCCGAATACGTCCAAACACACAAATGATGATGATACAAGTAATAAAACAAAAATTTTAATCTTTATGTAGAAAACTCCGGTATCCGTGTGTTCGTAATTATTTTCTTCTTGAACGGCTTGGCCGATTTTGATGATTTTTTTGTACTTATGGGCTCACCTCGATGGTTCTAAGCTATATATAATTGAACCCGGTCCGTGTCACTGTTGTCGAGATCCAGAATATTTTTTTCCGACCATTTTTTTTTTATTTCTCATATAAAAACATATAATCTCAAATTCTCAGCCTCCCGGCACCTCTCAATATTTTTTAATTCAATAATTCAGTTATGCTGAATAAAAGACTTTATTTCAAGAAATATATTTTGCTAGGCAGGACAACGTCTGCCTACTGAGTTTGCTAGTTTATTAATAAAATTTTGCGCTGTCTTTATTAATGGTACTCTGTCTTAATATTTATAGACGTATAAATTAGGACAATGAACTGGCAAGTACAATTAATCAAGCGCATGCGAATAATGATCAACTATGCAATTATTCACGTATTATGCATACACAAGACAATGACAATGACCTTCGTCTGCAGTTAATGCACAATACAACTGAAAAAATGTGTTTTATTTTAAGCAATATAAATGTTGAAATGAAATATTTAACTTCTAGTATTCATTAAAAAAAATATTAAATTGAGAATATGAATTCGGTGCACAGCCTTAATAGCCCTGGTATTAAAAAATAAGTTGTTAAACTACACTTGTTTGCCTAAATATGAATATTCAATTTTCAAATAACTTGACAACATAAAATTATCAAATTTAAAAATATGTGTAACTAAACGAGATATCTTAAATTATCAACCTTCGCTCTTAATTCTTCACATTAAAATTAAACCTCGACTATAAGAAAAGTTTCTGTCAAAACCGCGGGAGAGGTAAAAGCTAGTAATTTTTATGTGTTTGGACAAGGAAAAAAAAGGAAAATTAGCAAAAATAATTTATGAAAAATTTAGATTCGATGTTAGTACGGAACCCTATCATGTGCGTTCCCAACACGCGCTTTTCCTGACTGTTTTGTATAAATACAGTATTTGAGATAACGGGGTCATACATACGGAAAAACATAAATAAGCTAAACCTAAAAACTATATAGATTACGGCCGGAATAAAATAAGGTTTCTGTCAAAACCAACATTAACCCATTTCCGATTGACCTTGAATCCCTACTCTACAGTTAGGTGGAGCATTACAGCACGAGAGAGAGACGGCAAGCACGTGAACAAGTGTTGTATACAATTACTACTCGTATAATAATCAATTTAAAGTATATGCAGCCAGTGAAAGAATTGTACATTTACCAAGTTTATTTCACAAAATAAACATTTATTTAATAAGTTATAACAATTAACAGAGAATTTTTAAATGAATCAATGAACTATTTGAATAAACTACGTTATTAACGAGATAGGTTACTATCGTAGTTAAGTTAAGGGTAGTCATGATGCGACACTGCCTAAAGTAAAAGGCAGTGGGCGGATTTAAGATATCACGTCAACACTACTAATTTCAAAATTCAAATCTCCCACATACTTTAATAAAACTTGATTCAATAATGATTCCTTTACTCCAAGTTCACACCGATACGTCTCGTGGCTCCTAGCCGGGAAAGAGTTAACGTTAGTGAACCGGCGCAGCGGGTAAAGGCTAGTGTACAATATATATTTAAATATATAAACAGGTATACATATAGCTGTTATGTACCAGTTTGATCCACCTGTTGCGAGTGCAGTGTGCGTGATGACACGAGATTTTGTGAATCAATAAAATGTTTCGTGTTTTCATCCTCGATAGGAGACCCCGTGATGTCAACTGTCATAGACGCAAATTATGCTAATATAGCGTTAACAACCATTCGTGAAGAGAACTTACCTACTTTAATCTAAAATCCGTCTAACAGCAAAAAGTAAACGATTAAAAGTAAAGCCACGGTTGTTTCTCAGAGGATTATAAAAACAAAATTTTATAGATTTAGTTCCAATGCATATGAAAATGCGCCTCCAAAATCCATCGAGAGTACAATATACTTAGATGACAAAAAACCGCGTATAGTTATAAATTTTATAAGATAAGTAGGTACTAATCATTATTTTTGCTCATTGCTCATTCCCAATTTGTCGTAGCATACTGCGAAATAATAATACATATACTCTATGTTACTCGCCACGAAAATTCTGTTATATGTTAATTGTAGATCATAGATGTAAATCTTCGGTCAATAAAATAACTGACACAAAAATGTAACAAAACGAAAACAATAATATATTTATCACCTTGTAGAGATAGGAAAAAGAAGTAAACCGTTCCATATTGGACCAATGATCCCCAAGTTATTGTCGGACAAATAATGCAAATAACATACACAAAAAGAAATATATCAGAATAACCTGTTACACGTGGCAAAGCAAAATATCAATGGCGGCGCGTGAACATTTTAAATGGGTTTCCTGCAGAGTCAATCGGTGGCTAGAAAATGACACTTGACATAAAACAACGCAATATACATTTATCAAAGGCATACTACGGCGGAAGTATATTATGCATTTTTATTGTGTGCTTCTTTGGTCTAATGCGCTGACAATACGAACAGCTCAGAAAGTATCTAAATAACACGCTATAACTTGGTCAGCAGTTACGCGGTGTACTCCGGGGGTATCTGACGATGACATTTCATGTCCCACAACTCTTGAGTGCAAAAGCCTACCACATAGAAGACAAAAATATTTTGTGGTCTGCTATAAAACTTTGGCTGCAGATGATACTTGCTATTGTTGATGGTACAACTATTAGACACTATTTTCTAATATAAAATATTGGTTAAATATGGAAAATAAAATTCATTCTAAAATTATGAAGTACCTTAGGTTTTGATTATTCTGCTGCTCTGCGAAGCTCACAGAGGAACCGCCACTGTAAAATATAGTGATATGTATATATGCATCATAGAACGAGAAACGTAATTTAAGTTTATGTAATAGCATCAATTGTTTTCTGAGGTTGCGGCCGGAATAGAAAGATACAATACATTATATAAAATACATTGTCTGTCTGAACAAGCTGGGAGACAATCGGAAAATATTTGAGGCTTGCTACAACTTATTAGACGGCGACTTGACGGGTAAAATGCTAGATGAAACGAAATTCATCAAAAAAATGTCTCACTTTTTTGAATAACAAACATTGGTGACATGACTTACCGTAACAATGCTAAATAAATCAATGAATTTAGTCATTTGTTCATTTCGATCCATCCATAAATATAATAATTTTCACATTTAGAATAATCAATTGGACCAACAGAAGTTTTACTTTGGTCGTGTGTGCCGCGGCACATGACTTTTTTTCTTCTAAATTATTGTTATAAACTTCATAAAATATTAAACATAAATATTATGTTTATGCAATCTTAATCTTATCATTCTGAAAGAATGTGATGCTATGAGCAATAATTTCTATAAATATAGTTTATTAAAAACATTTCATTTCTACAGCTATGGACTTTGTCTAATAATTAATCTTCAAAATTGATTCTCTTTAATTCTTCAGAAAACATTGTCACAAAATCTAAATTAACAGTGACCTTAGATTGTGACCACACATATTTTTTCATAAAAAAACCTTTTTTGAATTTTAAATCGATCCTGCTCGAAAATTAATTGATCGATCGAAACGATATTTTTTAATACAGACATGTATTTAAAATTATTTTTTGCACATCGAAACAACATTTCTCTACGCATATAGATCAAAATTTAGCTAAAAAACGACTTTTTAATGTAGATCATTCATTTGTTTTTGTGTAAGCACAATGCTTTATATACCAGGAAATTTAACAATGTCATTAGTCCGCTCATGTGTAAAAACTGTAATTATATACTCACAATCTACGGTTATTGTCAAATAAAATTTTTTGACAATACTTTTTGCAGCCTAGCACAATAATGGTTAAAATTTGATTATAAAAAAATATTATAATAACAATCAAATAGGCACATTATTCATTAAAATTTCCGATTTTTCTTTCTACATTTAGTATTTATAATTTAATTATTGAATTGTATATCAAACGCGATTACGATATTAAAATTATTTTTTGAGTTTTGCAAGTCGACAAAAAGAAACGCATAATCTTTAATTTATTTTTTTTTACTTTTTTAAGGGGTAGAATAAGTTCCAAAAAAACATTGCTCTTCAATTTTTAAACTAGGTGTAGATTCTCAACACTTAAGGTCATCATCATTTGAAACTACCAAATAGGCCTGACACTGGCAAGCACTTTTAAATTTGATCGACTAATCTTTAACCCAACCAATTAATTTTTAATCAATCTAATAATGAGTTGAAGGTTTGCATGGTCATAAGAACGCTTAGGAGTCACTCATACAACTGAACGGTCGGCCAACAAAAAATTGACTGCCAACACAAGGTCTTAGTTAAATAAAAAAATGATCTAGATTCCAGTTTAGGTATGGCTACTCGAGAAAAGTTAATGAAAACCAAACATTTTTGAAAGAATATTCATGAATAGTAAGTTTGAAAGCCGTCAGATGTGAATAAGCCAACCAAAATTGCAAAGTATATTTAATATGTAATCAATTTTGAAAAAAATAAACAGAAAACAAATGCCATATAAGTTACAAAAATAAAATAAATTATTAATATTAAAGTTTTCGGTGATACGTAAATACGTAAAATGAAGACATTATCAAACAATGGCAACTGCCGCAATGATAAGACAAACTAGTCCAACCAATCATAGCGAGTTCATTATACAGCTATCTCTGTCATCTCGCATATGGCACGCTGTTATCAGTCACTTATCATCAAGTCTATGTCTTGATGACGACCTCTGACACTAAGCCGATGACCTCTGCAGCATGTACGGATAATAACAGATCTTTGTCCGATACGCTAAGTTCACGGGCTGTGTTCGCTGTTGTGTCGTCTTATAAACGAGATAGTTAGCGATAAACTACACAGAATTATTATGCTGTATAATAAGCCCACATCAAAGATGATTTTAACTTATTTCTAGATATGAAATTTTCAGGGGTCGCAAAGCAAAAACAGATATTTTTAAATAGCTCAAAAAACAAGAATTACTTTTACGACAAATAAGCTCATTACCAATTTGAAAGCTGATAAAATTTTGAACAAAATAACGATTTCAGTTTAAAAAATAATTTATCTGAGCTCAAGCGCGCAAAAACTCATTAGCGCCATCAGAAAACTGCAATGTAAATTATGAACCCTAAAGTGAACTAAAAAAAAAACGATCACGCTATAGAAATTCCATACTGTAAATCACCGTTTGTTGTTTTTAAAAGTGACGTTTGCTCAAAAGTAAACTGTCAAAAATTTTGAAAATCAATTGATAATCGGTTATTTTATAGGAACTACGTGAAAAAGATATCATAAACACCTAGTACGGCTGGTATTACGGCTCGTGCGACTGTTAAAACTTGCTAGTTTGCGTTTTAAACATAATGTTACACCTCGTCGTCATGTAACTCATTACGACCGCTGTGTTCTTTATTGAATAAGTCACATACCGACATCTTCACGACTTTAGAAGCTATTGGAAATGAAAGTCGAAATCATTAGAGTTTTACTGAAAATTTCCTCCTTATAAATAATATTGATATAGACGAGGGCTTTTTATAGACGTGCATGGATTCTTTTTGGTGGGCCAAGTTATATCAATATTTTCTTATAGGTTATTTTTTTGGTAAAGAAAATTATATCATGATAAACTTCAACCGTTATTCTTTATTTTGAATGATATGCAACTTTCAAACTCATTATAGATAAACCGTCGGCATCATTTGTTAAATATAATAGATTTTGTCATTTTTATATTTACATATGAGCAATCTTTATAATATAAAAGATTCATTGTATATGAAGTTTGAACATCTGAAAAATACGTGTTAAATGTCTTTAAAATTGAATTTTCAACAAAACCAGTATTGTAATCGTTTAAAAACACATCAACACCAATATTCTATTTAATAATTACGTCGGTATATTTTTCATCAATTTAAAAAAAATCAAAATTATAAAATTCGTAGCCATATTCTAACACCGTTAAAAACAATTATATCTATGAATGGCGATTTTTCGGATATGACAGGGTTCTTTAGCGAACTTAAATTACGATACATCATTAAAAAAAACGCTGCTATTAAAACGATCGCTTTAAAAACGTCCAACTGTGAAAAATTAGTAAAATTTTAAATAACATGAAGTAATTTATTATATACATGCTAATTTATTCCAGGAGGCGGAAAATTAACCTTTGTGTCCGGGAATGAGTTTTAAGCAAAAAATGTGAAACAACTTTTTTCTCGATTGGTCTTTGTTTTAGAGGTATTGATTAAGCAACGCACGTACCGTCGACACCAGTAGAGTATGCATTCAATAGCAATTACTTAAAAATGTGGGACGACCTCACTATACCTCAAGTGGAAATATGTTGTGCTACAATTTATCGTATTCGCAATAGGTAAATTTCCTTTGCATGAGACATAATAACTGCATAGCTAACATAATAATTATCAATGTTTGTCTTGACAGTGAGGTGCATTCATTATCTAATGTCATCCTCTATCTGGCTGCATTCTGATTGCAGAGAATGCCTGATTAGTGCATATTGCTTAGTGCATGCGATGATGGCCAAACATCACCAATGCCAAAGACGGGTCAGTTCTCGTAAGCTATTTGAGAGCTTATCGTCCATTATCATATCAAGTGCACACATAGTATGCATACAAGTTGTGTCACCGATCGTAGAACGTGATATTTCAAAAAGTTTATCAAAACTATGTGGAAACATTAATGGAGGCTTTAATCTTTTCGTTTCAAATAGATCCGGCTTTAGTGAACAAATTTAATTATTAACATATTATGTTATAATTGGACTAAAGAATATTATAAAATAGTAATTTGTATATCTAGTGTTGTAATGACGTATGTTAGACACGAGTGGTGAAATCATGTTAAAACGGGACACAGCAAGTTTTAAGTCACACGAGTGATAATATCATTACGCACGAGATATATATGTTATTTTTTGCACGCATCCTTTATAAAATATTATACATTAAACATTAAATTTCTGGCTCGCTTTTACTCAATAGATAAAAAATTAACAGCACTAAATTCTTACGTTGACCATACATCAGAATAGCACCATTATTTAGATTTTAAGTGCACGTCCATGAATGACGCGTTTGGCGGTATCTGATCGGGAGTTCTGTCTCTTTTCATTTCGGCAAAAGAATATTTTAGTCTAAATTCAACATAAGCTATTTTGATTTTTGACCCCAGATATAGTTTGATCTATAAAGCTGTTTGAATAAGTCAATATTATACCCGGATTTCGATTACTATCTTAAAACTATTTTGATGCACTTACGTCTGTTTATATAATCTAATTTAAAATATACATAAAATGATATAAAGAGATAGCCCTGTCACAAACTGTGAACATGCATGTACTTACTGTGTAGATAATCTAATGGAAAATATCCATCAAAAAACATTATCAAAGAATCAGACCTCAATTTTCAATATAAAAACAGACGTGAACTTTACCAGATGTTATCTGTTCTTTTCACGCTACACAGTAAATGACTGCAATCAAATGTACCACGAGTCTCAGAATTAAGGCCCAATTACCCAAAAAAGATCACATAACTTCTCTGTGTCCACAAACAGTTACCTCGATTTGTTAGTAATTGCGGAAAACATATTTGACCATAATTATTTCTATTTTAAAAAATGTAATAAATTTTTACTAAAATTCCGGTTCGGCTTTACGCAGGTAGATTTTGATTTGGCAACTAAATAATCAAGAGCAACTAGCTCACACACTGCTTTACTGTATTCGTTTAGCCAGCGAACGCCAATTCAGCTTAAAAATAGCGCGCGGGACCCCCGACTTAATATATTTTTCACTTATCGCTCATTTCCATTTTGTTTTCGCGTAATAATTATATAATCTATATTATTTGGGAAAGAAGTAAACTTTTAAACAATGAAATAATTTATCAAATCGATTCAGAAGTTCCTGTTTGAAAATTAATAGGCATAGATAAAATGTTCAAAATGTGTTGCTACTAACTGTAGTTCTTGTGGAATTCGTAATGAATATCCCTACAGTAAATAGTTTATTTGAAGATACGACTGCACAATTGATCAAGTTTGTATGGTAAGGATATAATAGCCCAAGAGCTGATGACACCCGTTTCATGAAGTGTTTGATTCAGGTAGTAATTTTATACAATAGTATATTATAGGTAAGATGTATAGGTAAATAAGTGTTTACCTGCCCTACCTAGGTACGCCAGGTACTGCGCATACATCGCTTCCGTCGCCAATTCATGTAAGCAATGTTATGATACAAAAAACGAATAGTATTACTCCGCCTCTGCATTATCGAAACATGATTTTAAAATATTACCGAGTACTCTGCGATCAGCGTTGCCAGACGTCCCGATTTAGGCGGGACATCCCGATTTTTAAATCAAAATTAAATGTCCCGCGCGGGACAGGCTCAGTCCCGCTTTTCAGGGATAACTCGACCGTACGTAAATAATTATTCTCTTATTGTAAGTTACAATTTGTAACACTCACTCCTCAGACTATTGTTTGAAACGCCATATTTTTCTAATGAATAAAACTTTTGATTTTGATTTGTTTTTTTTATTCAGAAGACGAATAAGACTCAACTATTTAACGATAGAGTAAATCTGATTCAAAATATCATATTTTTATTAAAATACATTTTCTATGGCTATTTTTGCTATCTATTGTCACGTAAACGTAATTTGAACTCAAATAAAAAGATAAATATTTAAAAACTTCTGATTAATTATATACGTTTTTTTACTATGTCCCGCTTTCGACGAAAGAATCCCGCTTTTTTCACTCAAAAAGTTCCAAAATCCCGACTTGGCAAAAAAAAAATCTGGCAACGCTGTCTGCGATATACGCTAAATCGGTTTTAACTGTTGTACATATAAAAAATCGCGATCACTATCGATGTTGCAGGGATCTGTCTGCACGATGTTAAATGTAAAACTGAAAGAAATTTATACATTTCAATACATAATCTCTTTTCACTGTGGAACGATTAAAGTCAAACGAATTGCGCAAACCTTTTTATATATTATGCACAATATTAATGCACATCTAACTACATACAATTAAACTGACTGACTGACTGACCGACTAACTGTCTGATTCACGATTCTACGCAACACATTATTTTGTTGAATCCTTTGATATTAGTATACGTTTCTAAAAGTACACGATTAAAATCTCTCTAATAAATTGTTAACGATTCAATTTTAAAGGAAGTTCTACTATTTTTCAGTGCTGTAAATCGGTTTATTGAAGCAAAAACACCAACCAATATTAATGTAAGGAACCTTGATTTACAGTTTTGTTTTCTTGCAGTTTTTTTTTTTTTTGGGTGTTGTGCTTTATATCTAGATGGGAAATCGCGTCGTCAGAATTTCGTCTGTATGTTTAAACAATTAGTACGTAATTAAAGTTATAATTATAGCTACCATATTCCGACTACGATAAGGATAAAATAACGTTTTAGTCAAAACCGACAAACACGCGAACGAGACCGCGAAAAACTTATCCCAATCATTAAAAGACAGTTCAGTGAGTAGTTGCAGGATATCAAGCATAAATTTAGAGATGTATTATTCCAAAGGTTCTTTGAGGACATCGCTATTTGTTTTCTTTTGACTAGAATCTAGATGTATCGAGCACACAATTTACAAACACACTGTATATATTGTACAATAAATACGGATAATATGTTGATACTTTCAATATTTACATCTGTCACAGACGTAAAGTTGTTTATTGTTCTGTCCTGCCGCATAAATGCATCAATGCGTCTGTCGCAAGCCATTTACAAAATATTGTCAGTGTTTTGTATAAACATTATTTTAGTTTTAACATAAAAAAACAGAGGCAATGCACTGACAAATCCATTTAATATTTTACAAAATGCACAATTATTACAATCTTCATCAAGAGCGTAGCCAGAAAATAAAACTGGGATGCTCAGCTTATATGAACTTGCTTTATTGTTTTGTGTTCTGAATCCACGCAGAAAGTTATAGATCTATAAAACATTTTTAAAAATCCAAGTTTTTTTGTAACTCCATAATAAAGCTTTTCCGAACGCACGTCCATAGGACCTTTTTTTCTTAAAATGAACTACGGAATCACCTCCCCTAGTTTGCCAGTGTTACTTTTAAACACTCTGAATATAGCTATCCAGATAATTCCATAAAACTCTATTCTAGAGATTCATTATACTTATAAACATTTCAAGGGTTTTGAAGTCGTCGACTCGTACAAATAGAAATTCATAGCTTCAATAAAGCCATGTAACACTTGATAAAAACATACACCTACATATTATAGTACTATAGTGAGCACGTTTTTCATAGTAGGGAACACTGCAACGTTTTTATCTGTTTTGTACGGATGTATTAGCAATTATTCTAATTATTCTATTCTTAAATACTTTACGTAAAAGATAACAAGTGTATTTACAAGTTTTATGCGTTAAAATTGTATGTGTTTCACGAGTGAAATGCAATTACATTCACAACAGTTATCTGCGCGAATGTGAATTACAGGTAAACTATCAAAGTGTTTTAGAATTCAAGTAGGTATAAAAGCCGGCGATTATTTTGCAATTTACGTCATTACTGAAGTGAAACTTCTAAAGCGAGAGTAAGTCCATGTGACAATGAAACGAGAATACATTTTCATTTATATGGGTTTCCTATTACTTGAGCCGTCACTAAGATCTATTCCGGCATTGCCTACTTCGTTAAAAAAATATATCGCTAGCGTATAATGTGTAATTTTAATTCTCTAGTGTTTAGGTAAACGCAATAATGTAGTGCAACTTACACAAGGGGTTAAGACGGCGTGTGCAAAGAAAACGCCACCCCTTACAAACACAGCGCCTTCACACAAATACAACCGACATACATACTGCACTACACACATACGTGCTATACTACAACAGAGCGTGCTTATATGTGTAGCTGTGTTCGGCAGTGATAAGGAATCTGCGGCGCGCAATGCGATAACGGTCGCTGCTCGACGTCGCCCGCCGCCATGAGGGATGCGCGAACGTCACAACTACAATTTTATATGAAAGCTATTCCGGTATGTCAGCGTAATGCTGAGTCGCTAGCAGTGATGCCAACAACGGAGTTTTCTCCCTAAATTTAGGGGAAACACATTTATGTAGGGAGTTTTTTGGGGGGTAATTTTTTTTTGGGTATTTTTTTATGTTATTTAAGGCTGAGCAGTTTTACAACCTTGTAATTAATATTTCAGAAATTAATTTTTCCGTACTTAAGTATAATTTATAACTTTATTATATAGATATTCAAATGATTAATATATTAACTTATTTTTTCTAAAATATTGTACTAGTTTTAATTGACACAATATTAAACAACGATTTTCTTTTATTTAATTATACTGAAATTAATAAATAGTTGGTTCGAGTTTGGGGAGTTTTGGTTTGAATTTAGTGGGGTATGAAATTGCTTTAGGGGGAAAGTTTTTAAACAGTTGGCGACACTGGTCACTACTCTACCGCATGCAAAAGGCCCAATCATTTCAATTAACACCGCTTGTATGACGGTGACGAACCTGAAATTTTTGGTGCTTCTGAATACAAAATTCTTTACTTACATCCTAAATTAGAATCTAGGATATGCAGGTGTTGTTACGCTGTTATCTGCTATTATTAGTAGTAACTTTTGCCCATGCCCTTGTCCGTGTGGATAAATCTTTTTCCTCTAAAGAACTCATTGGAGTTTCGGAAAAAAGCAACGATTCGGCCACCATATAATCCAAAGTCTAATAATTACGTTTATGATAATTTAAATAAGGTAATATCCTGCGCCATGGCGATAAAAACACCGTGGGCCAAATCGCTCGCCTGTTAAGAATCTTAGACGGCTTAGATTTTTATTCAACAAACTTTGTCCATTCCTCATTGCAGAACCAGAGCACACACACACACAATACATGGGCCGTCGTCGGCCGGCCCTGGTGCGATAACGAACGTTTTCAAAATGGAATATTCGTGCTTGTTTGTGTGTTTGTTGTGTTATCATCCCGACGATATCAACGCTATAATACACAACACGGTCGACTTGCGAACTATCGCCTCCCATGTCAGGTTAGGTTCACTCATATCGCTAAGCTACGTAACTATTCTGCTATAACGTATAGGTACATGCAAGTGTTTTAATACGTATAATGTATATCTACAAAAATATCAACATTATTGCATTTAAAAAAATCTACATTCACATGGCGACAAACGTATTTTATCAGACAGGAAATTAGGCTTTAACGACCAAATAGTTAACCTTCATCGCTAAACCACAATAAAGAACATTGGTTAACACAGTAGCTAGACGAGGACGGAGATCCTCAACGTTTTTCGCCCCCGCTTTATAAATTATATAATCATTTTTAGTGTATTTGCCATATGGCAACATACACTATTGGCGTCGGTCGGATGGCGGGACCTAGGGGCCGGACCAAAATTTCTCGACGTTTCATAACCTCCTAAACACTTTGGCACCATTTTTTAAAATGTTTATATATATATGTATATGTATATATATATATATATATATATATATATATATGTGCGGGCAATAACTTTCGAAAGAGTTAATTGATTTTAACGAAATTTTGTCCGCATGTTGGAATCCACCACCGCAAGAACCCTATTTAAAATGGGCCCAATCGGGCCATTTTAAGGGTAGTTTTTAGGGGTTGAAAAATGTTTTTGGGCCCCAAAATACCGAAAAAATTCTCCGAATCGTTTCAAAATTGAAATTTAACCCTCTGGTAGTAATTAAAAAGTGTCCCCAAAATTTTAATAAAATCGGCCTGACAGGACCGGATTTACAAATTTTATGAAAACATTAGTTTGCAGATAGTGACTTATTTATTGAAGGGTGTATTTAATTCGGTGTAGACTTTAGATTGATAATAATATTACAATTAAGAAAAAAAATGTTATTTTAAGGGGTGTATTAAGGGGTTACATTTTTTATTTTGCCCAAAAACAAACTTAATTTCACATAATAAAAATATAAAACCACACGGCCCTATATACAAGCAAATACACTATATTGTCGGCAGGGTTTTGGCACTGCGACCCGGGTTTTTTTTTTTAATACAATAGATGTTTCCGAAAAAATACTCCTCTTGCAATTGAGAAGTTTTTTTTTACTTTTAATCATAGTCGTAAAAATTACGAAATTAATAGCGAAATAATATTAGAAAAAATCAGGTTTTGAAATAAATCAGGCAAAAAGAATCAGATGAAAAGACCAATCTGTTCGTCTTTTCACCTGATTCTTTTTACCTAGCGAAATAATGTTTCTAATATCTTTAAAAAGAACAAAGTTATTCTACTTCAAAGTTTAAGTTTGACAATTCTCCGCGCTATTCCGTTCTCAGTTCGGGCGACGTCACTTTGCACAAGTGTCATATTTGTAGTGGCCAAGAATATAGCAAGTCATGAATAAATATAAAAAATAATGTAAAATCGGTTTTGAAGTTTAAATGTATCTTGAATTCATGACTATATTTTTACTTATTAGTTACTGCAACAACTAATATGACGCATCATGCCACAGAGCATCATAATGGCTGCCAAGGCGTCGGTGTGTCTCGTTTGCGACATTTTTTAAGTTATCCTTATTGTCATGTTATGACACTATCGTTATTAGTATTTTCGTCAGATGGATAGTTCATAATTTGTTTAATTATATAAAGAGAATTTTTCCTACAGAAATCCAAAACCGTCCGTAGACGCAAGAATATGTGCAGTACATTTTTTTGTTGTTTCAACAACCGTCTCACCAAATCTCTGATTACTAATAACGCTTTTCCAACAGATTTGTAAACCTTTGCTGACAATCAGAAAAGTTTCAGATAGTACGCAAACTTTTAATCATTAGAAAAACTAGATCATGTAAAACTGTTTTAAGCACTGCAAACACCGCGTCAACTGTTTCAACAAACAGGTTCAATAGTCACAACTGATTTTTTCGTAATAATTCATTTATCGTAGTCGTATAAATTAAATTAAAATAGTTGAATGAAAGTTGTATAAAACAGTCGTGCATTTATCAAACTCTTGAATAAAAAAAAAGCTTTAAGATAACTAAAACTTTTAAATAAACAAAAAAATATCAATAGTTTGTACAAAGAATTCAAAACAATATTATATGTTTACATAAACATTCTACAAAGTAATAAAAAATTAATAGACTTAAAATGGAGTAGAAAACAATTTTAAAAATACATACGGTTTAAAATCTGCATATAGTCCTGGTAGGAACAGAAACTTACCTGAAACAATAAAATAAAAATTAATATGTACCTACTTTTTCGTAATAAAAATTACGTTTGAGAAATATAATATGTACTTCACGTAAATATAATGTGGTCGTTGGTAATGATGCCAACATGATAAATGTAAATCTGTTTGCCAACTGTTCAATATGCCCCATTTTTCAACCGTATATATTACGAGTAGTTGGATGTGTGTGCATGTAAAATGCACTTACTCACGTTTTGAAAATATCTAATTTCTATGAAAAATCTTATTCAATCTTTGATGTTAAGCACCATATAAATTTTAGCCAAGTTTTTACAGTTTATTTGATTTAAATAAACGATTTAAAATCTGATAAAAACGAGAAAATTAGCATAAGTTTTACATAAAATTAATTTGAAAAAAATTATTGAGCACGCTAATTTTACCTTCTCGTAATTCAAAATCTCGTGACGTGATGCATAGAACTATTGACGAAATCACGTTTTTCTATTCAATTTTTAGAGCAAAAATATACGTTTTTTTAATGCTTAATTACAACTAACAAAAACAGTAATCTAATAAATTTTGCAACCACAGTTTGAAATTTCCCGACACCATATTTTACAATCTGAGGAATCAGACACCATATAAATAAAAAAACATTTTTTAATAATTAGTAATCCTTGTAAATCGTTTCTTGGAGGAACTTTCTACTATCTAGAATCTAGAAACTATATAATATGCTAGACGACTAATCTTTGATTACAACCAATAGCCATTTTAAGTATCATACAGCGAAAAAAAGTAAAAACCAAATAATTCAAAGGATATTTTATGGAGCAGATAAATATTTATTAACTAATTTATCTGCTCCATAAAATATCTTTTGAATTATTTGCTTTAATTAAAAATAAGGAGCTGAACTTTCTGTAAAA
Source organism: Venustoraphidia nigricollis (assembly GCA_034508555.1). Classification (NCBI taxonomy): domain Eukaryota; kingdom Metazoa; phylum Arthropoda; class Insecta; order Raphidioptera; family Raphidiidae; genus Venustoraphidia; species Venustoraphidia nigricollis. Next base: position 8,906,613 of record JAVRKA010000006.1, read on the forward strand.
ACCAAAATACGAATAGAATAGAACAGAATTTTGGTCTGTAAGTTGCTACAACAACATAGAACAGTTCCAACTTTAAAAATCACACAAAAACACATTAAAATTTTAAAAGTGTTTTAAAATATTTGAGGTTAATTATTCTTAGTTTTTGAAGAGTTTTTTCAATAAATTATACTCACTTTATTAAAAAAAATCTTCTTTACGTGCAAATAATTATTTGCACGTAAGATCCAAAAATTTCAGAAATTATGATAAAGTGGGATCGTCGGCCTTCAGCATTTTCTTCGACTGAATAAAGCACGTTTGCTAGTCAAGAAACACCGAAACAATTGTTCGCGTTAACAGAAGACTCCTGTATTTGCATGCAGTGCATGTATCGCGATAAGAAATCAATGCAACATAACATCAAAAATCAGTGTTGCGAAAGAGAAAACTATCATGTCGATATAATGTAATGTAATGTACATGTGTATAGTAGCTAGCATGTATTATAATGGTGGAAACTGTAATAACCGGATATGTTCACGAGTTATAGTATGTAACTATACTAACTGGAAGTCGTATAGTCATATTCATGCAAATCGCCTTGATATCGATGTGTTGGTGCACACCAACGATTCCCAACCGGTGTTACTTAGGGTCGTCGAAATGGGACAAAACTGATTCCGTCACGAAATTTTAAAACTGCGACACTTTAAGGCAACGTTCGGCAACAGCCTGGCCGCAGAGGGTATAGAAAACTGGACCGCGGTTAGAAAGAGTTATCAAAAGGGGGAAAATTGTATATAAAAGTGATGATATTAAATATTTATTTAAAATAAATTATAATATTGTCACGGGTATTTGGGCAATTCAATGTTAAATCAATTAAATAATTATTTGCATGCGACGTTTCGTCTTTTTATTTGAACGTCGCATACCAATAATTAATTATTATATAATTTATATACAATTTTATATACAATTTTCCTCCTTTTGATAACTCCTCAATAATTAAAATAACAATTCAATGTTAAACCAAACAATTATAATTGTTTGGTTTAACATTGAATTGTCCAAATAACTGTGACAATATAATAATAATAATGTGTTTAACGTCCGTTTCTCGACTTTATGTCATAACAGACGCCATTCGCACCATTACTATTTTTTCATCTATCACTTCCCGTTATTTTCTACATTATTTACAACTTCAACTTATGTAATAGCAATGGGCGAAGGAAGGAATTATAGGAAATTAGGATAAGGTAGGTAATTTTTGAACTAGGACTTTGATAGGTAATCGGCCATGGCCTCAAATAAGGAACCATCTCGATATTTATCTGGAATTAATTGAGGGAAACTATGGAAAACCTCAATCAAGATGACCGGTACAGGAATTACCGTTTCTCGGCGAGAGGCAGTAGGAAAAAGTCCCAGCCACATCTGCCCCCGCCGAGATTCGAACCCGGTACCTCCCGAATGCGAGTCTAGTGCTGTCACCACTACTCTACCCAGCTCGGTATAACTGTGACAATATTATTATTTATTAATTTGTTTGGATGTGAACTGATGAGTATATATTTAAAATATTTTCTACATTGTTTAGTTTTCAATTTTATACATATTTTTTTGAACTTTAATTATAAAAAAGTACTAATACAGTCAGACTCATATTTTTCCAATCTGAATTTTCAAGATTTTAGTACCTACTCACGCAAGTTTACTATTCACTAATCTTTTCAATTATAAAATATAATATAGTCATTTGGGGTCAGTCATCAGATGTTCAAAGACTTTTTATTTTACAAAAGAGAATAATTCGTTTAATTTTTGATTTGAAACCGATGGAAACTTGCAAAAGCACATTCATAAATAATAACATCTTAACAGTTTCCAGTATTTTTATTTTTGAATGTATCTTACGAATAAAAAGAATATCAGTTCATACACTAAAGTCAATGACGTACATAATTATAATATTAGAAACCGTGAAGACATCAGACTAGATAAGTGCAGATTAACACTGTCTCATAAAAACCCGGATTATATTGGAAGTGTCTTATGTAATAAGCTTCCTTGTAGTTTAAGAAGCATTCAATGTTTAAAAAAATTTGAAACTAATTTAAAAGTATTTCTAGTCAGACATTGTTTTTACAGCATGGATGAATTTTTTAATTGTAATTATTAGCTATTATTTTCTATTGTAATTGACGATGTATCCACTTAGGGCAGTACAAATATATTCTATTCTATTCTATTCTATTCAGTGTCTTATCCTACGCTACTCAGCCAATGGAAAAATACTTTTGACAACAACAGATACGTTTAAACTCAAATTAAGAACGGTTTTACTAATTGGTTAATGACTGCCTCGAAGTGAGAATGAAGGAGACGTTGAAAATACTAGTCGATTAGTGCCGCCAAATTGAAAATACATGAGTTCGACTGTAAATATAAATAGTCAAAAATACTTAAAATAGGTATCGGCAAGTAATTTTTATAATATAGGGTTATGTACTATAAAAATTACTTACCGATACCCATTTTAAGTGTTTCGGCTGGACGGAACAAAAGTGAGTAGGGGAAAATGGAGCTGGAAGTTCCGGGACTAGACTGTTCCGATGGGTAAGTTCCCAAAAGAAAAGCGATAACGGGAAATTATGTTGACACAAGTTTTGTCACAAATACTAAATTAAATTGAGTCATGTTCCAAACTTTAAACAAATTAATTTTTAGTTGCGTAATGTAAAATACACGTAGTCGTATAGAGGATACGTGCAAAATACTATATATATATCTCGCGTGTGATTATTTCTTGACTTGTGTGACTGTTAAATCTCGTTGAGCGCTCGTATATCATGTCACACCACTGCGTCATAAAATAATAATTCACGGTCTGGATACATAACCTACAAAAATTGTTTACTCAATCGATCTGTTCTCTCTTTTAACTATAAAATATGACTGAAATTAAAAAATGTTCGGGAATTTCTGGAGCACACAAATACGTACATAAATGTGTGATTTAATGGAGCTGACAAAGCAAAGCTTCAAAAGGCTTTGAAGAATTCTTAAAACTTAATCGCTTCTCTTTACAAAAAGTGAAATGTAAGAAATCTATGTAGATAAAGCAGATATGATTTTAAATGTAATCATGTGTTGATAACACCCTCATATCTCACATTCTACTTGCATCATTAAACTAGATGGCGCCTTGCAACATCTGAACTGGTGAACAGTCAGCACATATCAATACAATAAAAACAGAGATAGTATACCACATGTGTTGTGTTTAATAAGATTTTTTAGTTCTGTAAAATCATCTAAGAATTTAATAAAAGGAGGAGAAGAAATACGAAATTACAGTTATAGGTATTGACCTTGAATACAGTCACGTTAACGTCGTAAATTTGCTCGCGAAAATTTATTTTTTACGCAAATTTATTCAAGTTAATGTCGGCTTTAGAGAGAACCCTATTTTAATCTGTTAAGCTCCGTGAATTTAGTCGTGTGAACGTCAATTTCTCATAAGCAAATCTGTTTGCCTCAATACCGGCTTTAGAGCCCACTTACACTTTTTGTCACACGATTTTGTCTCTTGGAGATCGCTAAATGTAGCTGCAAAAGACCGCGCACTCTTCGTTGAAATACACAACTGATGTCTCACGAGACATTTCGAGTAGCTTAGTAATCGTCAAATTACGATTTAGTATCTTAAATTGCAATGTAGTATCTTAAATCGCACGTTTTCAATTCAAAATGTAGCATGTATGCGTTGGCCCTTTAAGGAAACCATAGCGGATGTGCTCCATTATCGTTTCGCGAGTCAGAAATGAGTTTCGTTCATACAAGAAGTAAATCTAGGTTAATTTCGCACGAAATCCGTTCAAATTGTAGTTTTGAAAAGGAGAGATTCAGGTAAGTAGGTACGTCCAAGCTGTACAGATCGCAACCTTGGCGAACTTTGTTAATTTTTCATTCGCTTTGTCTACTGCTTCAACGTGTTACCCAGCTACGGCTGAAGAAGGGCTGTTTTTTCAGTTTTACAATAGAAAGTACGTACAGCAACTAACTCAATTTTTAAAACGTTACACTTTTAATAGTTCGATATTTTTATTAAAGCTTTTATTATACAGCTTTCCTATGATTTGGCGACGTTTTAAATAAGATACACTATACACTACTAATTGTAAAAAAATAAATAAATAAAAATGACATCGACTGCCAATATCGAACCTACGACCTTTAGGTTACGAGGCTTTACCTCGTCGCCAACTTAATATTCTACAGTCGATTTTTATAGTATCGACACGTTCGCTACATTTTCAATCTCAAAAATGAATTTTACTCTACCGTGCCAAAAGAAGTTTTACTCCAAAAATGCGTTTGGGAACCCAAATTAAGAGTTTAAAATCTCTGATCGAAATTCTACGTTATGAGTGACATGTAGACGGACCATGTCTAAGAAGGAGCTGTACTCCGTGTGTAGGAAGTAAGAGTTTATGTAGAACTGTACAGTTAGCGAGTAATAGCGAGTGAGAGATGAGACGACGTGAGCGACATCGCATACATATTATCGCGGATTCGCACGCCATTACCTGCCACAGCGCCACACAGTGATACGCCGTGTGTGAGAGACTTTAATATAGCACAGTCATATCGAGAAGAGATAAGTGAATAGTCCATCGTGTGTTACATGTACGTAAGTGTGTATGTAATATGTATGTAGTTGTAACGCGTCGTTCGTTTATACATGAACTGCCATCGATGCTTCCGTCCGACACATCGGAGACGAGAACAGACCCACGGTTGGCTAAGCTTACGCCCGCCAACACCGCCGCCGCCGTCGTTGTCGTTGTGTGGTGCTTCCCAGAGGCGCGCTTTCTTCACATCTTCTCTAAATAGCATAAAACAAAGTCGCTATCTGCATCTGTTTGTTCCTTCGCTTAGTTCTAGAGTTGGGTAACTCAGATCTGAACCGGTTCAAAGAGCCGACTCCGACAGAAGATCCGTGAGAGCCGACTCATTTTTTTTTTTGAGCCGACGGATTAACGGATCCGCATAACTCAGTGAAACACTTAACACACAGAAGCACATTTTACACTTTCGTATCAGTTCTTGCTTTGATGCATCTGTCAGCTCAAATGACTCATGCATCACATGTTTGGCTATGCATTCTTGATTCTATACAGGTCGTGATATGATTGACTGAACTAGGTAACTCAGAGGCAGACTGCAGTAACATATTCAGAACTCGGCTCTTTTTGAACCGGTTCAGTGAGCCGGCTCACATACGGGATCCAGATGCAAAGATGCAGATCACTAAAAAGACCCGTTTTTTCCATCTCTACTTAGTTCTTCTAAACTACACAATGAATTTTGATGCGGTTATCATCAACATTTAGAAAATTTTTCCGGAAGGTTTATTTGTTTAATACATGCATATTAAATTTAAAGACAGTAGAGAAATCTCGATGTTTATTATCGTAAAAAGACGTTCTTAGAGCGTACGCTGAGTAAACCATAAGAAATACATCAAATTAAGATATAACACAGAAGTGTACGTCTTAAAAAGGCCCACAGAAAAGTTCGCGATAGCATAAGTCTATATTCTAAGGATGATCCACAGTAGGGATTGCAATGCTGGATCCAGTGGTGCGGATCCGTAATCAGCTAAAAACAAGTAATTAACTGGATCTGAGAGGGATTATGATAAAATATTGAAGAAAGAAATGGCACTTTATGAATCTGAGGGAGTAAGAGGTGAAAACCTAACAATAATCTATGATTATTTGATGACCTCAAACCAGCTAGAGTAGGGGCAGAGAGAACCTTTTCCACAGCCAGGTATGTTTGCAGTTCTTTAAGAAGGAGGCAATAACATTTCTTTTTGAGATCTTACTTTCAGAAAAGTAAAATAAAAACTGTTACATAATTGATTGGCTTCATTCTTTAAAAGACAAGTCAAGTCTTAAATTATATGATTTATATTAAAGTTTTATTTCTAATAAGAGTTAAGTAAAGATTTTATAAGCGGGCTACGCAATTTTATTTAAAAAATTATTGAGAATGAAAAACTGAGACTACATAAAAATAGATAAATAAATAACTATTTCAGATATCTAGAATATCAGTTTAGGTGATTTATGATTGTATTGTGATAATTAATAATAATACACCAAATACTCGTAACTATTACTTACTGTTAGAGTACTTTATTACGCTAAAAATTACTTATAACTATAAACGAATATTTGATGTAAATATAGATAAATAATTATTAAAGTTTCTAGAATTAAAAAAAAAATTATTTAATTTATTTGAAAAATCGATTAATGCTGGATCCGCGCTGGATTCAGCTGGATTTGCTTTGATCCAGCATAAATCCAGTTGGATTAAAAATGGCGCTAATTCACAGTAACCATTTTTATCTTTCAAAAATTTAATAACGAATTATTTGCGAAGCTATTTTGACCCATATGGTATTAATTCTTATCCAATTAAATATATTTTTTTTAATTTTCGACTAAAAAAATGAAACACGGTGCGCCTCTGAAGCGTCATGCCATAGCAGAGATGTGGGGGTACTTTGCATATTATATATGTATGCTCTGATATGTGTCTATGGACTGGAGATATCCAGCCATTCCGGACTGTAAACTTCTGACACCCGCGGTGCTATTTAAAGTAGAGCGAGAGATTACGGCAGAAATCTTTACATATCCGCATACAGTACGTAGTAGGTACCTATCACATGGTTGTGTATCCTAAACACATACATAAGGATTGCATTCAAAAATATACGGATGTGTGCGTTAGTCGTTATCAATTTATATGTTCCAACTTGGGCACAATATATCTACAGAATGTCCATCCGAAAACAGTTAGTGCAATCCATTGTGCGATTTGACAAAGACCCTTAAATTCAGTACAGTGGTCTCTCTCGTTACGTCTTAAATTTCACACTGAACTGTTCCCTGTGGCATAAGCCAAAAGTAGTAACTGAACAATCTCTTTATGTGCAGACTGTTGCCAAAAAATAAAAAAACCCGGGTCGCAGTGCCAAAACCCTGCCGACAATATAGTGTATTTGCTTGTATAGGGCCGTATGGTTTTTATACTTTTATTATGTGAAATTAAGTTTGTTTTTGGGAAAAATAAAAAATTTAACCCCTTAAAATAACATTTTTTTCTTAATTGTAATATTATTATCAATCTAACGTCTACACTGAATTAAATACACCCTTCAATAAATAAGTCACTATATCGGCAAATTAGTGTTTTCAAAAAATTTGTAAGTCCGGTCCTGTTGAGCCGATTTTATTAAAATTTTAGGGGCACTTTTTAATTGCTACTAACGAGGTAAATATCAATTTTGAAACGATTCTGAGAAGTTTTTCGGTATTTTGGGGCCCAAAAACATTTTTACACCCCTAAAAACTACCCTTAAAATGGCCCTATTGGGCCCATTTTAAATAGGCTTTTTGCGGTGATGGATTTCAACACGTGGGCCAAATTTCGTTAAAATCAATTAACTCTTTCGAAAGTTATTGCCCGTACACATATATATATATATATATATATATATATATATATATATATACGTATATAAATATATATATATATACATATATATATAAACATTTTTAAAAATGGTGCCAAAGTGTTTAGGAGGTTATGAAACGTCGAGAAATTTTGGTCCGACCCCTAGGTCCCGCCATCCGACCGACGCCAATAGTGTATGTTGCCATATGGCAAATACACTAATTAGATTGTGTAAGTGGGCCCATTTAACACTAGTTGTCTGAGTTAAATACTATCTTAAGGCCCCAGTACACAGTGGTCTGTAGTGGGCCATGCTTTGCAATGTGCAACTGTAGGCCACTATCACTTGGTGTTCACACAATGGCCCATGGCTCATTTCTGCCTGGCGAAGCACTTGCGATGGACATGGAAGTAATTACGGCTGCGGCTATTTATTTATATACTATTTACAAGTATTATAGTATTATAAACCTAAAAGTCTCTTCATTGCTCCAGGATACTGTCATTTTGGGCGATTAAAAATTTAAATAGTATAGCACGCAACAAAAAAAGTAGGTACCTGTCCAAACAATGGGCGACTGTGTGAACACCACAGGCCACGCCACGCCACGATTCCTTTAAAGTGTGTCAAAAAAACCGACAACAAATGGATTCCGCACCACGATTCACAATTGTCCGCCACTACAGACCATTACCCCCTGTACACAATGGTGATGGTCTACAATGGCCCACTACAGACCACTGTGTACTGGGGCCTTTACAAATCCAATAGTAATTTTTAAAAGACCTGTCAGTTAACAGGAACACAGACAGCAAAGCAGGCGTAATTTCCATAAACAATTCAAATAGCTAGCAAATGGCTACACACAGAAAATATTAAATAGTATATAAGTTTTGTAGCAGGACTTTTGTAGCAGTTTTGTAGCACAACAATTATTCTTAATTAAATTTATTTAATGCGCAACGTTTCGGCATATTATTATTGCCTTCCTCAGGGACCTAATATATTAATAATACTAAAATACTTGAAACTATTCAAGATATATAGAAAATAGACTTCACAGATTTTTTAAAAAATTGACTGGTCTTAAAACAACGTACATTTCTGAACGGCCTGTATGTACTATACATGATCGGCACACCGGGCTTGATCATTTCATATAATGTCGGCCATTTCATTAGATATGCCTACGGTATTATTACTATCTCAACGGCGTTCATTGATAGATTCTTTTGTTTAATTAAAATATTATGTACGTCCCTCTACATACTGAACACACGTGAATATCGTCCTTGTCAAAACAATTGATTTTACGTTTTATTTTGTATAATCACAATATTAGTTTGTCGTGAGACGACAGTTTCCGTTTTTTTATCTACTGTATATGTTTTATTTAAAAGATGTAAATAATATTTACAAATTTTAAATAAATTGTATCTGAAAAAGCGTGTGTTATTTGTTCAGTGTACAGGTATTTTTACAATTGAAAATACTTGCGTATCTATATTTTTAAAATATCTATATATATAAATATATAGGTACTTTTTCAGTAAAAATTCATGCGTTTGAAGCAAAAAGAATAGGTCAAATATTTCACATTTCTTTAATTTTTATTAGTTCCAGCAGTGATTTGCAACGTGGTGGGGAGCAGCTGTTACAAAAATATAAAAACAAGCCCAACCATCACATTAAATTTCGCATTAAACTTTGTATTCTATTTTTTCTGTATTTTTTAAGATTTGTTAAATGTGATAAAAATTATTATTACTTATAATACAAAAACTATGTTCATACCGAATATTGCATCTTGTTTTGTAGCTCATTAAATAAATTATAATATCAGGCGAGTATGTATTTATGAAATTGAGAGAAGAAACATTTTTTTTTTTTATAAAAATGTGGGACTAAGGTACAGATAGATAAGATAAATAAGAAGCCTTTATTTGCATATATTTTACAGATCTTTACAATTATGTACAATAAAACAGGGGTTTCAGCTTTTTGCTATAGCCCACCAGAACAAAAAATAATAATTTTCGACTAATTTAATAACATAAAAATAAAGTTGAAGTCACTTAGTTAAAGATCTACGTTTTGAATTTGAAATCTAAAAAAATCGACTCTTGATAATTTGAAACTTTTTTCTGGTTCCTTGAAAAATGCTCAATAAATTCAATAAAATTACCGTGTAATTTGAAGGACGTCGTGCTCACCAACTCTATAACTTAAAGTCAAGGCTCCCGCACTCTGTATAATTTGAAGTCCCCCGCTTCTGTGTTTTCATATTTCATATTGAATAGCTTAAATTGATCTATACGCCGCTCTATTTTAAACTGCAAACTATAACTCAATCGACACAAGTTTCAATAAGACATATACACAAATTTTTATAGTGATGTATAAAATAAAAGCTTATATAAATTTCCAAATAACAGCATCAGCAACACGAACTTTGTCGTAACGAGTTAACTCGGTGTTCCTTATTGTGTTTGAGACTTATACGACGCGGAGCAACGTCGGTCGTCGGCGACTGGTGCTCCAGACTTCGGTTAGTCGGACAACCTCCACCACACCATCGTCCACCGCTAGCGCCACATCGCGCGGCTTATCGCACACTCGCAGATTGAATATATTTCATATGTTTTCATAAAGCTCCCACCAGCTGCTAGTGTGAGGAAGTTGTGCGGCTGCTTGCTCTGTCGGTTGGCAGTAGGACGGGACGAACCAGACCGGGTGCTATCAGTCAGTGTCGTGCACCAGCGGCGCTCAGGGCGTCCGTTGCGCCGCTCGCTATCTGTACCCGCCAAACGTCATGTTCAAACTACCTCTCTTTCCCCGCTACCCTTTTCCTCTTCCAGTTAGTGACCGAACGTTCCTTAAACCGCATGCCAGATATATAACAAGTAATATATATTCCATCACGTCCTTTGAACCAACATATTATATTGCATTTCAAGAGCAACTTGAGTGAACTTTTCAAACCGATATGAATATTCTTTACTGTGGAATCATTACTAGTAATTGGAAATTGTTGCGTCCATATTTTTTTAAACATACACAATTAAGTTAGCAGGAAAGTGGACAAACTGATGTTAATCAATAAACCAATTATTAATTTAGCGACGTTTCATCAGGCATCTATACTTTATAGATGCCTGATGAAGGTCAAATATATGACCGAAACGTCGCTAAATTAATAATTGGTTTATAGATTAACATCAGTTTGTTCACTTTCCTACTAACTTAATTGTGTATTACTAGTAATTTTAATACCAAAAACGGGGGTCAGCAGATCACTGAACCTGTGTAATCGGGACTGGTTTGATCGATTGATTCTATATCCCGTTTTTTACCCGACTGCGAAAAAGGGCTACATAAATAGTAGTGTGAACAGTAAAGCTCCCTCCCAGTTTTTGTAAGATTATTGAAAATTTTATTTAACAGAATTTCGCGTCAACTAATGACATCCAATCTGCAGATCATGTCAATTTCGTCAATCTGAGAATGATTAGTCGACGGTATAAGTCTCGACATAATATTATTTCAATGCTTGCCTCAAAATTAGAACAAAACAGCGTACGTTAAAAGCTTATCGTTTTCTCATAATTTTCAGAACCATCTTCAGCACAAGGGCGTACCCAGGATCAAAACTAGGGGACGGCAAGCCATGGTCGTTCAGGTTTTAACATTTTATCACGGAAAAGGTGAATGAAACCAAAATATTAAGAAAATTATGTATAATTATAGCAGTGCTTTATCAACTAAGTTATTACAATTATTTGCTTAAAAAAAATATTCTAGTTACATGTCTTATACTAGTATCATTTTTCTTGGATTTGTAGAAGTAAAGTTATTTCAAGAATTGTAAAAATTCCAGCAACAAAATTTAATAACGAATTATTTTTTGCTTTCAGGGGGGGGGCAGCTACCCCCCCCCCCCTGCCCCTCGCTGAGTACGCCCATGCTTCAGCATACAGCTGATTTTTATTAAAATAGTGAATCCGTATATTACGACATCTAAACAATTAACAAAAAACAGTCCTGATTACATTTTAAAAATAGACCGATGATAAATATGAAAACCACTGACGCCAATGCACACATATGTATAAAGAGAAATGAAGTAGTATAGAGTATAACTACAGCTGCACAGAATAGTAGATAATGAATAAGGGTGGGTTGTCTCTCAGGGGGCCAAAGAGATGTGATGAAAAATCTGAAGGAAATCAAGTGTAAGGTGCATGCGGACCGACACACTATTATCTTTCTGCAACAGCACACATTTTCATCGCGATTTCCCGTACGGCGTGACACGTTCATACATACAATACACACACAGACAGTGGCTCTTCTATCATGTCTTCACCGTCTCACATTGCCCCGTCCTGAGTCACACCAACCGTCGCCTCAACTCATACCCAGTATCTGTTTGCGTGTCGATAATATGGAGCTGCCCGGTGTCGCCTCTGCGCTGAGATATTACACTTGTGTTCATCTGACAAGTTCAACATCAAACATCATTAACCTATCCGTGTGTGTATATATTGTGTTCATAAGCCGAACTTATAGCGCACGTAACGTAGTGATGTCGCTTTAAATTGTCATTTAACTTTAAGCTTCACTACGTACATATTAAGATATACCTTAAGTAAGTTTCACACGTTATGCAAAATTTCAATTCGTTCAGAACTGTTTCGCTATAAGCCTACAACGCGGTTCGCAATTTTACACCTAGCTTGTTATTGTGTCTTACGACGCAGCTGATTCGATTTGATTAGTTCCGATTTTAATCACAAAATATTGCAACTACAAACACTACATAGTAAGTGGAAAAACTGGTCTTTTTAGTGATCTGCATCTTTGCATCTGGATCCCCCGTATGTGAGCCGGTTCAAAAAGAGCCGAGTTCTGAATATGTTACTGCAGTCTGCCGCTGAGTTACCTAGTTCGGTCAATCATATCACGACTTGTATAGAATCAAGAATGCATAGCCAAACATGTGATGCATGAGTCATTTGAGCTGACAGATGCAAGAATTGTTACGTAAGTGTAAGATGTGCTTCTGTGTGTTATGTGTTTCACTGAGTCATGCGGATCCGTTGATCCGTCGGCTCAAAAAAAAGTGAGTAGGCTCTCACGGATCTTCTGTCGGAGTCGGCTCTTTGAACCGGTTCAGATCTGAGTTACCCAAGTCTAAAGTGTAGTTGATTTCAGTTGAAAAGCGTCTATAATCTACAGTAAGTAAAATAATAAAAAGCCAGTTGGGTATAGCTATCCTACGGTAAAATGAGTCGAAACTCCATCGTTCTGAAACTCAAGGGACCTTGACCAGCCTTAAAGTTTCTTTCATGAGACATAAGAGTTCAAGTTTTTCTTAAATTTATTATTCATTTTTCACTCAACGCTGGATAGTTAGTAATAAATTGCGGCTGTTTTTTAAGTCAAATGTTTGACTCAATTTGACTCAAAAAACAACCACAAATTATTAAATTTTTTAAATTTAATTTACACAGTAAAAATTAAGGTGTTGAACGTATACAGTCTACAATCTCTGTATTTTTCAAATGTTAAAAATATATAAAAAAAAAATCATGCTGTCAATCTTAAAACATCTTGCATTTTATTAATTACCTATTCACTGAATTGATAATTATTAGTAAAAAACGCATTCGTTTGTTAAAAAAATATTAACGTTTACGCACAAGATACGCACTCCCTCACAATATCTATGACCGCAATAAAAAACAGCTTATGTCCATCTGTTATTTTTTTTATATATCTTCAAACTGAATTCTTTCATATATACCTAATATACCTATGTTATAAAAACAGCATATCTCGATTAAAATTTTAATTAAATCAAATTTAAATTTCAATTCAGTCATTCAGAAAATTTCGCAATAGTTTTTCCATGATTTGAGATACTTCCTAAACAAACCGTAGCATGCATTTTAAAAGTCAATAAACTGGAAAACAAAACAAGAAGTGATTGAATTGAATTTCAATTGAAGTCGTTTGTGTACTGCGAAGGTGTGTCCAGGCTTATATTTGTTTTCATTAAAGCGAAAAATGAATAAATTGCGCACCAACTGAGTAATGATACACCACCTTTTTCCTTCAAAATGCCACTTAAGAAAATTACTCGTATCGAAGACTGTAAGAACTTGATTATATCTTACAGAATGAAAAATATTAATTAAATTTGAAACAAAAATTATAACTGTTAGGATGCATGTATGCAAAGTTTTTTAAAACAAAATAAAAAAGGTAATAATTAAACTTGCGTAAATGGGACTAAACCTTTTTAACCTGGTTGAATATTTGTTCTTCTATAAATTATCCGCGATTTTATCACGTAAAAAGGGGCAAAAAAGATATTTAGACTGGTCTCAAGTTTGTGTTTTAATCATCTCCTGATAATGCTAACATGGTAAGCGAAACGTAGGTCAAGAAAAAAATGTTTGTGGTCTGACATTTTGTGTACATTTTAATATTTAAAATAGTAATATTTATTGCTTCAAAGACAAAAAAATGCGGATAGAAGAAATCACATACAAATAGCAAATGATACAATAACGATATGAACAAACTATAGTCACATGTCAAAAAATCATTTACAGAATAAAAGCTTACATTAACAAGGATTACAAGTTTTTTTTCTATTGCTGACAATTTACAACATTTTCTGGTACAATAATATACAGAAATTTTCATATAGATTGTTAAATATTCAGGGTCTTCAAACCATAGGTTCGATTCCATTTCAATAGATTCTAAGAACCATTGAGTTAAGTTGTCGTTAAAATTGTGCCACTTTACTTTGTGAGCATAGATATTATTATTATTATTATTATTAAGTGTATTATTGAATGATAAGAGTCATCACCAGAGAGAGTTTCTCTGTGGTGTTCTCAATGCTTCGAGTCCGGTGGCGGTATCCATCAGTTTCCAGTCGACGTCACAAGCCGCCACCAGACCGGCGACGGCTAACTAAATTCCCTGCTAGCCGCTGTATTATTGAGACGGTAAAAGCCTGTCGCTGTTCAATTAAAAGGCTTTTGTGTTGAATGTGACTGTGGATATATCACCACCTCACCAATAGCTTTGTGTATTGTGTTTCCAACGTTTACAGTTGAATTGATTCAATTCAGTTCCACGTTCACAGAAGTTAAGCTCTTTCATACACTGCACATTCAAAAGAACCCAATGCAACAAATATATTTAAAGTCCGCCAACAAAATCGAATTATTTTTAAAAAATGCACTAGAAATAATTGTTGAAGCTATGCTTCTTAGTGCAGGCTTCGGGACTGATAGTGAACTAGGTAAAAAACGATCGAGCGTCTCCAAACAAAGACACACAAACGTATTTATGTTCACATCATAACATACGTACTATGTGCGATTTGTTTCTATGATTCTTTATATTATTATATATGCAATGTCTTCAGACCCGGTGCATTTTGTATACCTGTTTTGAGAGCGACTGCCAAAGACAATCCGTGGCCGTGGTCGTTCTGTCGCGTCTGTTTACAAATTATGAAATATATCAAACCTCTCAGCTTCAAACCCAAATTAGATAAAAAATCATTTTTTGTTATATTTCTTATTATTTTATAAGTAAAAAAATTCAAATTAAATAAATTTTGTTTTTTGTCGATATGTAAATTTTAAACGCTAATATAAAATGCGTAAGTTTCCGCCATGTGTTCAAGTTCTGACTAACGTGTTTTTTGTACAAATTCATATTTACGTTTTTTTTTTGTTTACTAATATTTTCAATTGATACTTTTACCAGTTCTTGGATTAGAATCTTAGTATAACTTGAAGATTTATGTAAAACTGGAACAGTGGACTGTTGACCTTTGGTCTTAAATATATTAGAAACCAATAAAAAAGGATAGATATTATAAGTTATAGACGCTCAACAACAGATAAGCGTCTTGAAAATAATAAAGACATACTTAATAAAATTGCGAAACCTAATAACACGTTGTATTTCAAAAACGTAAAGTTAAATTACGTCAGCTGTATTTCACAATATACACTCTATGAAAACGTTTTGAAGGTTAGGTATTAAACACTGTATGAGAATTATTACTTCTATGATATAATAAATGCAGAAACTCAGTTTTAACAAATAAGCCAAGATAACTGTAATTGAATTTATTTATCACCCGTTCACATTAAACTAACAATAGGTGAATAATAATTAATATGTTCAAATGAAAATAAAACTACATATATTGTTTTGAGTTTTGATTCATTCCGCACTTTTCCGCCTACAATACTCAAATAATTAGTGTATTTGCCATATGGCAACATACACTATTGGCGTCGGTCGGATGGCGGGACCTAGGGGTCGGACCAAAATTTCTCGACGTTTCATAACCTCCTAAACACATTGGCACCATTTTTAAAAATGTTTATATATATATATATATATATATATATATATATATATATATATATATATGTGTGTGTACGCGCAATAACTTTCGAAAGAGTTAATCGATTTCAACGAAATTTGGCCCACGTGTTGAAATCCATCACCGCAAGAAGCCTATTTAAAATGGGCCTAATCGGGCTATTTTAAGGGTAGTTTTTAGGGGTTGAAAAATGTTTTTGGGCCCCAAAATACCGAAAAAATTCTCCGAATCGTTTCAAAATTGAAATTTAACCCTCTGGTAGTAATTAAAAAGTGTCCCCAAAATTTTAATAAAATCGGCCCGACAGGACCGGATTTACAAATTTTATGAAAACACTAGTTTGCAGATAGTGACTTATTTATTGAAGGGTGTATTTAATTCCATGTAGACGTTAGATTGATAATAAAATTACAATTAAGAAAAAAAATGTTATTTTAAGGGGTGTATTAAGGGGTTAAATTTTTTATTTTGCCCAAAAACAAACTTAATTTCACATAATAAAAGTATAAAACCACACGGCCCTATACAAGCAAATACACTATATTGTCGGCAGGGTTTTGGCACTGCGACCCGGGTTTTTTTATATATGTCGTAGGATAATTGAAAAAATCGGATCTTTGCGAAAATCCTAGGAAGACTGCAAAAAACCGGGTAAATGGAATTCGGTTTTTTGCAAACATCCTAGAATTTACGCGAAAATCCGATTTTTTTAATTAATCTACAACATATACAAATCTTTAAATCCCGTTCTTTTTAAATATTAAAATTTGAAAAACTCTTGACTCAAAAAGCAAACCTTTAAAAACAAAGAAATAACTACAACTATAAACTGGTCCGGCGCACCGCTTATTTCTTCTTTTGGATGAAATATTTAATTCGTAAGGGACGGGATATTTTTGTCATGTCACACAGATCCCCGACGCATTTATGAATTAAAGGTATCATATCATCCAGATGAGTTAAATATTTCTTACTTTTTTGCGACGGAATTTTTCAAAGATTTTAATTTAATTCTTATTTTATATTTTTAAGCTCACTAATCAAAAACTGAATATTATAGCTCAAACGAAGTTTCTAACTCTAATAGTGGCCGAGATATCTACACGCGCTGCTGAAGATATTGGAAACGGCTAGAGCATCTCGCAAATATCACCTTTCAAACAAAAAAAAAACCCATTGAAATCAGTTTCTCGGTTTCGTAGCTACCATGTCACAGACAGGTAGACACCAGACAATCTTTTACCATTCAGGAATTAAAAATAATCGATCTAATAAGTTCATAACTCAAACAAATATGTGAATTAGAAAGTAAAATAAAGTGCAATATGTATAAAAAAATTAAATAAAAATGATTATCTATTAAAATTGAACACGTCATATTCATACACTGAATGTTTCTTTTTAAATACATAAATATGCAATTCAAAAATACAGAGAACATGGGATGACAAAAATGGAAACATATGTTAATGTAGCGACAATGTCACTTAAGTACAAATAATAATAAAATAATAGCAACAATAAAATAATGACATTATATTATGTAGCTATGCGGGTACTCCAAACGGTTACATCGTAAGCACATATGTAAACTGTCACATGTCATCATTTGGACACAGTTACACGTCATAAATGTACATTCACCTTTATTTCTTTAACAGTGTTTCTAAACTCGACAAAAAAGCCAGATTTCTTAAAAATCAATTTATCCTGAGCTAGGCCTAGGCTCCTTTTATATTAATGTTTAATATATACGTGTTTACAAAAAAAATCATTAAATTTTTATTTATTAATAAGAAATATAAGAAATGGGCATTAGTAAAAAAAAAAGAAAAAATTAATCTATGACCCATCTGCATGTAAAATAGACTGATCTGAATACACGAAGTTCTATGGTCTTTTCTTTGCTTATAAAGCTATGATCTGACATTCTGAACAAAAATACGTTGCGCCTTTGTTTCGTAGCGGTCGCTCGCTTGTTTTTTCGTAGTCCATCGACAGTCGCGAGGCCTGTGTTAAGAAACACAACAAACTCTACTAAGTGTCTAGCAATGAATCTATTCAATAAACGATATTTTATCAAAAAAAGTTTGAAAAACACTGCCATACCTTGCATTGACTACACATAAAGGGCCCGCGAATCTTTATATTCAAAACCTTCTGTTTGCAATCTACATGCATTTACATTCATATGTTTATTACAGGGATGTGAAAATATTTCGTAAATATTAAAACTAAAAGTTTCTGAAACTTCAACTAAGCACGTTCTGTAAATATATCTGCCAATTCAATATTCTTGGTGGAGATTTTTGGAAGCACCTTATAATCTTATAAGTCTACACTCAACCAAACGAGTCTCCAGTATAATGTAAATTAAGTTTATTTTTACTTTGGAACGCCGAAGAAAGTCTTGCAATCAAATCGAAATCAAGATTTAGACGGATTTAAATGTTTCATGAATCCTACATACCGAAAAAACTAGTTTTATGGATGTCCCTCCAAAGGCCTGACACACCTTCAAAGAATCGAAATCAAATTTAAAACTTAGAAGAATCCTCAGAAAGGTGTTTTTTTCCCCTCTACTCTTCCAAATAAGGGTAAAAAGTACGCTTATCTCAAAAACTGTTTCAACGATTTGGTCATCTGTCGTAAATCGAAATGTTATATTTATTGGTTCTACCATATAACACCATTCATTTGTCTCGGAAACATTTACGAATGGTATAGTTTACTAATAAACGAAAATCCGCAGACGACACTTGAGCAAGGATACCATTTATTTATTATAATTATTTATTTAGTCTCATATCCTTGCCATGTCGGCAAATACAGCACGCACACAATATGTACTGTAATGATATAAATACGTGATCAGGTGCGTTCAACATACATTAGCATGCCATTTCACTTTGTGTAAGAACAAATGTTTTAGATTTGTTTTAAAATGAATGAAAAGATAAGGTACGTACGTACATTAAAAATCTAGACTTCAGAATAATCGAATGATTTTAATAATCGAAATAATTTGTTCGCATGATGTACCAATAATAGTTGTGTTGGTACTAGACGCAAATGAATGAATGCATTTTCCTCTAGTTTTCGATTACCAGTCTTAAGAAAGTCGCCTGTATACAGTGCTTCATAGAACAGAAAAAGATAAAACATAATCATATTCAATACCATGAAATGGACGAAGTGTGCCAGCTGATGAGAATCTGAGAGACACTTACATGCAATGTTTCAAAGAGTAAAGAAAAAGCATAGTATATTCTTTTACTGGAGATTGTATTATAAAAATCGTAACTCGTAGGTATAAAAATTATTCGAATGATTTTTAATACCCTCTCGAGATATTTTAATAACCAAAGAGTTCGATTATATTCACTCCAAATATCCCATTACTTTGTCTTGTTTCTTTGAAGCATATAATATGTATCTATAAAGTTAAATCTATAACCATTAACCTTAGGCTAGTAATAGACAATCGTACAACACTTTGCGTGCCACACGCCGTGTATTACCCGTCGGAATGTGATGGCTGTATTCTAAATTAAAGAAAATGTACAAACAGCTTTGGTTCAGCAGATTCGAACATATCTGCTGAACCAAAAGCTGACGATCGCGATCTGCAACAATATTTCGCGAACAAGTGCAGAGTACGAACTTTCAACAATTCCACATATTATGTTGACGTCTAAGTATATAAAACGCTTGACAATAATACTGAGACACGATGAATGACCACTTAAGTTCGGCAAACGTCACACGTGGACAACGCCGGTGTTTTTGCCATATAATGTGGCGCCAGCTTTACATAATACGATACATGTCCCACAAGTGAACGATGTACGATCGCGGTATCATCGTAACATGCATGTTACATAACTAAATAATACCTGAATACCGTTAATTTGATTTGATCGTTGTTGCACCAGATTAACTCGTTTCTGTGACATTTTGTAACATTACGCAGCAAGTCGGTGCTGTTGTACCTCGCACATTCTAACTTAACGCACTTAAAAATATTGTGGTTTTTTAAATTCATAATTAAAAAACGCGCCTTGTGAATAAATAACAATGAAAGGATGCCTACAAGTAGAGTAATGATGGATGGGTTATTTAACCATTCCTAGAATCAAATTGTGCCCTGAAAATCATTCATCACCAAATTAACAAGTTATTGGAAAGCTTACCGAAAGAAGTGTGTTTTGATTGGTTGTCTATTAAAAATCCCCACCAGTTCGCAGGCTTTATTCTGTATTATCGATTTTTCACTGAAAATACATAAGAATTGACTACTATTTAAGCCTGTCTTCGCCAGAGACCTAGTGTTTATTTGAAATAATATGATAACCTCATTATGCGAAAAGTTGATTCCGAAAGATTAATGACGGAATAGGGTTTACAGCTCTTGAAAACATCCAGATACAAAATGTCTGGAAAACTTAACCAGAAACCGCATTTTATAAATACCAAACGTTTATGTGAGTTGTGGGCAATATAATACAGTTCTCCAGTAGTGTAATTTTTATTCATAGCATAATAACACAGGCACCTAAATGGGGGTTACAGAAGTTGTGATTGTAACAACGGGAATGCAACCATGTATCCTGCACCTTCAGTTCTATTGTCTCTGATCAGAACATTGTTGCAGATATTATAACCTAGGACTTCGTTTACATTGGATGTTCTTTAAAGTAAAAAGTCGCTGTATCAACTCAAAGTTATCCGTAAAAACGACGTTTACGATTGTCTCGGTACCTCCCGAATGCGAGTCTAGTACTCTCATCACTAATCTACCCTGCTCGGTTGTTATTTATATAGAGATAATAAACTCAAAGTAGATATTGTTTTGAGAGTGTTTTAAATGGTTTGTTTTAATACAGTAATTCCTCATTGTAATGGAATTCAGTGCAGTTTTGCTATATCGCGATTTACAACTGTCTATATAACCGTTTTAGCGCTGCTTTTTGGAATTTAGTTCACTTTTAAGCAGACGTTACGCTGTACACTTTACTAAAGAAGAGAGGATAGTTGTATCTACAGAAAATTTATTCTGTTTTTAAACGACTTTAAAAAAGAGGTTATCAATTCGACATGTATACCTATATATTTTTTTTAATATTTGTTCAGCAATAACTTCTCGAGAAGTTAACCGACTTGAAGACTTTTGACGCCATTTTGTTCAGAATGTTTATTCGTAGCTCTTATTCACAATGTTATTAATAATAAGTCTACACATCAGTTGTATCAGATGCAATTTCATTGAGAAAATACGTTATATTTTTCTAATTACTTTATCATAAAATGACGTTTAGAATGAAAATAATGTATTACATATGACTTAAGTATTTTACTATATTTACTATAACTCAATCTTAAACTGTACTTACAACTATCATAGGCTTCAACTTGTTTTAGTGAAATAAAACAAAGATATGATCATAATTGTATAGGAACCTATTTATACACATAGTAATGATCGTATTCTGATTATAAATTATATGCATGAATCAATCACTTATAATCAAGTATTATATACAAAATGACTATAATTTATTATTCGCTTATTTTCCTACGCAAATAGTAACCACCAGATCAAATACACTACTAGCTTTGATCGAAAGTACCTGGTATACCAAATCCCCAAAAAATTATAGGTCTGTGTGTTTTAGAAATTAGAACAATAATTCAAAATGGTAATCGACTTAAAAGAAATTTTATATATATTTTAGGGTCGATATAGCCATTCAAACAATTTTTTTTAAATGTATCTAGTGTGTAATGACTAATATTTTACGAGTGCAATATGTTTTGCACACCGCACTAGAAAACAGCAGTTTTTCATGTTTGTATAACGGACGTGAAATGTCACTTTTTACACTAGTGCGCAAAGTAAAATAAACATCGTCGTCCACCATTTTCATTATAAAGCATAATCTAACCGCATAAGAATACAACGGACCCTACAATTAGAAGTGAGATTTCTCAAAATTAAACTATTAAAAAATGAAAAATTAAGTGAAAATCAACTATTCGTGCAACAAATATTATATATACCTCATGTGTGATTATTTTATGTGCAGTGTGATGTTATGGTAAAACGATAGCCAGCGAGTTTTAACAGTAAATAATTATCCACGCACTAGATACATAAGCTGCTATTGTAGGTGCAAAGTGTAAACATAATACATGCAGCATCTAGTGAAATACAACAATGTAATATACTAATAGTCTAGCATCAAAGATCTCGTTTAGCAAATGTCGCGTCACCTGTATCTAAGTCTACTCTAAACATGGTGGTTGTCTTTTCTTTCTGCATGTTATATATCAAAAGAGCGCATATAATGTCGGTTTAGGGCTGCGTAGGTCCCTAAACAGCCGAATCATAGCGCACTTTTGCTTGCAAGAGAGCATAAAAATAAAAGTTATAAAAAAAGAAAATAAACTTCTAATATGAAAAGTAAAGTCGGATAAAAAGATATTCTTAAACTTTTAGTACCTATGCAGTGAACTAATATCTTTTTACCAGACTGCTTTTCAAATTAGAACCTTGTTTTTTTAAGTTAACTTTTAGCACGGTACGGTAAAATAAATTCATGAGATTGAAAATATAACGAACGTACTAGGTAAGAAAGGCATTATATAATAATTTTACATCGATCCTGCTAGAAAAATAATTGGTCGACTGAAACGATATTTTTTAAGCTGAGTGTACAATTTCCACTTCAAAACAACGTTTTTCTAAACATTTTAATCAAAATTTAATCTGAAAAACGATCCTTTCCTATATAGATCAATCATTTGTATTAGTGTGGGTACAATGTTCTACAAAACCGAGAGGTTGACAACGACATTAGACTGTTCCTGCATGTATAAACACTGTAATAATATGAACACGATCGAAGGTCATTGTCAAATCAGATTTTTTTGACAATACTTTCTGCAACCCAGCATAAATCTATGTCTACGGGGCAGTCGGGGAAAGAAACACTGAGTGCCTTCACTTAATTTAAATCAAACACTGTGTAAGATTTCACTTACCGCAAAGTTGAAAACCATAAAACGCAGACTAAAAACGCAGACTAAAAACGCTGACTTAGAGCAAGCACTTAACAAGAGACTACTGTATATCATCTGTAACTATTATCTAAGTACATACATGTCTGCTATTCTCTACAACTATAATGAGTGGTGTGCTGTGGTGTCAGTCCATCAGAATATCGTGCGTATCAGTTACAAGTTTAACGTCACAGAACGTAACATGCTGGTACCATCACTGTCTTCCTTCTCAGAGATAATTCATACTCCGTCTAACTATATTCTAACACAGGGAAAAAAATGACACCTGACGTCCGTCTCTTCTAATGAATTCACTATCATTCATAACGTATCGCAGCAACTATTCAAATTCACTCTACTGGAGGAAACTATTCGCCATAACAATGCAGATTCATTTCTTGATTACAGTCATAATCAAAATTTTCAGGTGATCGTTCACTCTGATTGTAACAGAATGCTCTCGGCAAATTTCAACTTGTGGTCGCCAAAGGCATTTTTTTACTGTTTTCATTAGCTGTGATGAAGCATTAAACTTCACAAAATTTGGTTTGTTGCTTAAGGGGGTATTCTTATGTGAACGCATAAATTTTATCTCTTTTTAGAGAATTTTTTTTAGACGACAATAACATTCAATCATTTTAATTTTTTTATATGTTTTTGTTTGTATCTTAAACTGTATAAAAAAAATTTTTTTTTCTCTTATTTTACATTTTTTATGTATATATTTTTTTAAATTAAATTAGACACTAAAAAAAAACTGGTCGCTGGTCATGGTAATAGCGGCTGTTCATGTTGTCTGAAATAAAAAAATCGAATGGATCATTGTTCAGTAGGGATGTCGCTATCGTCCCTACTAAAATTAATTAATTTCATTAAAAAAAAAATGGCGGGCTGTAGAAAAAAAGTTTGTGTTTTTTGTTAATTTTTTTGTTAAAAATCGTTTAAAAAAATAAGAAAATATTTTCGAAAATAAGCAATTTTAGTACGGACGATAACCATTAATGAGTAGAAGAACATATATAAATTTCAAAGCAATCAGTTGAATACATTTTTTTTAGGACCATGACAGTTTTAGAAAATAATGTTTCCAGAAAAATGCGTTTAAAGTTTCAAGAGCCAACAAGTCGCTTACGGCGCGTCGGCCACTATATAAGTTGTAATTTATTTAAAACTAGGAATTTCGGTCTCTATTTTTCATAGCATATTTTCGATAGGTTTTATTATTGAAATATAAAAAAAAAATCGTTTTTTCGAAGTGGTCACATAAGAAGTTCATATTTCTGTCCCAGAAATTGACTCAACAAGCGTGTTATTTGTCAATATTTTTTCACAGCATGACATTTCGATTAACATTTTTCCTATAAGCAATAGAAAATTATCAAAACTTACGTTTTTAATATTTACTTTAGAAATTTGATTAATTGCAGTTAATTGTTTTGACATATTTAAAATGTACCACTTACGTGAGTATTAACAACATTCTCTTTTTTATATTAAAATTATATACACACGTATTTCCTTTAAACGAATTTCAATAAAAATACAGTAACACTTTAACATAATGCTCCTATTGACTATACAGAGAAGAAAAAAGCGATATTTTTCAACTGGCAGAAAACTTATTTATTTACATAATATTTTGAAAGTTTGGTTTGATAAGCTTTATGCATACAAATAGTTCTCAAATTATGATTTAATTTTTTCCATTAGTTTTATTATGAAAACTTCAAATTTCGCATTATTTTAAGATAAAAGGTCGTTTGTATTCGCAGGATTGGCTTTTTTTTTGTAATTCAAACTGATTTTAACTGACTGATATGAAGTCTGAAACCAAACAACAGAAAAGTGAGGATGTCAGTTCGCAGAAAAGTTGAGGCACTGAGAAACAAGGCTATCAGATCATCTAATGTAATAATAATTAGAATTTGTTTAAAAACTAAAGTTATTGCAAAAAAAAAGATCAGAAGGGAGTTAGAATCGCGAATCGGGGCGTTATATCGAAAAAAGTTACATGGAAATGATCGAGACTGAGAAAAGAGAGCGCTATAACCGGAAAACATCATAGAGAAGTTTTACTGTAATATAAAGTGTTCCTGTCAAAAAATGTAATTATAAAAGTATTGATTGACAACGACAAAAGTTTTAATAATAATTTGACATTAATCATACACTCTAAACATAAATATTTATTATATAGACACGACAGTTTAACGGTAACAATTATTCAATAACAGAACAATGAACAAATTGAATATGGAAGAGTTATTGTCAAACCTCTCCAATTCGCTCGAAGGAGATTTGAATGGTGTGCAAATTGAGGCAGGTGTAAATACAACTACAGGTACCTGGCACAAACAATATCATGTTAAACCTCTATATACAAAGTGTCCGTGTATGGCCGTGGTCACAGAGCAAAACCGTTTGAGTCAATTTTTTTGGTATTATATTCTTCACGATTGATTTTGTTAAATTCTTGTCACGGATTGGAATAAACCTTTTCCCAAAAATGTATTTGTTATTTTTAGTGTATTTGCCATAATATGGCAACATACACTATTGGCATCGGTCGGATGGCGGGACCTAGGGGTCGGACCAAAATTTCTCGACGTTTCATAACCCCCTAAGCACTTTGGCACCATTTTTAAAAATGTTTATATATATATATATATATATATATATATATATATATGTGTGTGTGTGTACGCGCAATAACTTTCGAAAGAGTTAATTGATTTCAACGAAATTTGGCCCACATGTTGAAATCCATCACCGCAAGAAGCCTATTTAAAATGGGCCTAATCGGGCTATTTTAAGGGTAGTTTTTAGGGGTTAAAAAATGTTTTCGGGCCCCAAAATACCGAAAAAATTCTCCGAATCGTTTTAGCCCTCTGATAGTAATTAAAAAGTGTCCCCAAAATTTTAATAAAATCGGCCCGACAGGACCGGATTTACAAATTTTATGAAAACACTAGTTTGCAGATAGTAACTTATTTATTGAAGGGTGTATTTAATTCGGTGTAGACGTTAGATTGATAATAATATTACAATTAAGAAAAAAAATGTTATTTTAAGGGGTGTATTAAGGGGTTAAATTTTTTATTTTGCCCAAAAACAAACTTAATTTCACATAATAAAAGTATAAAACCACACGGCCCTATACAAGCAAATACACTATATTGTCGGCAGGGTTTTGGCACTGCGACCCGGGTTTTATTTATATAGGTAATGATCTTTCTAATTGAGCCAACGACGTACTTTGTTTCTATGGTCCATCTCCATGTGTAATCTATGAGCGTCTTGGGTTCGTGACGCTCGATCATTTTTTCGCAGTTTATTGACAGTTCCGAGGACTGTATTAAGAAGCACAAAATAATAACTATTTGGTAAAATTCAGCAGTCTTGTTTCATTGTAGATAAAAATATATTACTTCTTGATCAACTAGCCGTAGTTTTTCAAAATCGTTAAAAATTATTATCGTAGCTTTGTTACATGCGGCGAAAAAAGGTGTAAATTTACAAGCAGGTGACAATATATTAATTGATGTGTTTTCTTTTAATTGCATGTGTTAATTTTGGGATAATATATTCAAGTAATTAATGATATATAAAGTAATCTCAAGACAACGCAACAGATTTTTTTAATGGACAAACTTAAACTATTCCCCATGTACACATCTACCATAGA
The DNA here is from genome assembly GCA_034508555.1 of Venustoraphidia nigricollis. Classification (NCBI taxonomy): domain Eukaryota; kingdom Metazoa; phylum Arthropoda; class Insecta; order Raphidioptera; family Raphidiidae; genus Venustoraphidia; species Venustoraphidia nigricollis. The sequence goes on from JAVRKA010000006.1 coordinate 8,933,313, forward strand.
CGTTCAGTTTAAAAGAGTCAAAAAAATATATAGAAAAACATTTTTGTCATAAGCTATTTTACTTTACGGACACAGATATATATGCATATGGCGGTACAAAACAAGATTCTTATCTTAGTTATCTTTTTGCAATTTATTGACTTCAAATGTGTGAAATGTATTCACAATAATAAATAATGCGGGCCGTGACATTTCAAACGACTAATGATACAGTCTCATTAATGTTTGTTGTAATTGTATACCTACATAATAATATCCTATTTGACTACCTCAGGTTTACGTAACATATATATCGGTAAAAAGAAATTAAGAACATAATTTAACTCCATATTGCTGCATTTTGAAAGTTCAACATGTAGATTTTGCGAGATACGGTGTCATTTAAATTAGAGAAAATGTTTTGCTGTAAACTTCTCTTTATCTTGATTTTTTTAATGTCAATTTTTTTTAATTCAGTTGCAAATAATGTTAACTATTTTCAAAGACTTTAATGCTGTTAGTCTTATGGCGCCTTTTTGTATGGTCAATGTTAAAATTAACAGCGTTGTTACATTTCTGTCTCACTTCAACCTATATGACGCCAAATTTGTTAGGAGGTGACAAAAAATTAACAGCACTGTAAATGTTTGCACTGACCTTACAGAATAGTCACCATTATTTGCATCTGTAATCTATCTTCGGAATAAATAGGTATTTTCTGAGATTTTAGAAGACTCAAAAGTAATTTTAACAAAACAACCCTTATTATTCCAACCCTGGAACTGGCAATAGCCAAGTTGGGTTGGAAAATTCCATATATTTTTTTTTTAAACATAATGTGATTTATTTTATTATTAGGTACTAATTTTGTAACTCTGTTTTCTGTTTTTTTTTCCCGATGAGGAATAAAATTTATTATTATTATTATTATATATTTAACTAAGTATATACATACTTAAATTGATAGAAAAAAAATATACCTTTCTGCTATACACATTACAGACATTTCAGAAAAATTTCATCTATGAAAGACTATAAATACAATAAATTATGATGTGATACAGATGGGAAAAACGGGTCTTTTTAGAGATCTGCATCTTTGCATCTGGATCCCGTATGTGAGCCGGCTCACTGAACCGGTTCAAAAAGAGCCGAGTTCTGAATATGTTACTGCAGTTACCTAGTTCAGTCAATAATATCACGACCTGTATAGAATCAAGAATGCATAGCCAAACATGTAAGTGTAAAATGTGCTTCTGTGTGTTAAGTGTTTCACTGAGTTATGCGGATCCGTTGATCCGTCGGCTCAAAAAAAAGTGAGTCGGCTCTCACGGACCTTCTGTCGGAGTCGGCTCTTTGAACCGGTTCAGATCTGAGTTACCCAACTCTATGATGTGATTCAAATGACAAAATAAAAAAGAATCGACTGTAAAACACAAATTTTTGTGTCGCCCGAACTGCTCGACCGGTTTACATTAGTCTTAAAAAATTTGTAAGCTACTTGGGAAAGTTCTTAGTTTATATATACCGCCACAAAAAGCACAAAATGGCGGACCGCATAGGGTAGTCTATCTGTATATTATGTATTGGAGCACACCAAATGCCTTACGATCACTTTCTCTTGTACTAAACTATAAAGAGTTATTTTAAATATTTTTCAATACCGCTTAAAGGTGTGTCTGAGACTGCCTATATTTATTGTGATTAATTTATAATTGAATATTAAAACAATCTATTAACTTACAAGTATTATTGTTTATTAATATTGTCTAGTAACTAGTTGGTCCTCAAATTTCCGCAATTCTCACCTGCAAAAATGCAGATGTTTTTCTGGTAATTTTATTTTGTGCTAATAATAACACTTCAAAATTGATTTAATGTATAATAATAAACGTCAATTAATAAATTTGCTCGGTTAACAAGATATCAATCTTAGATTTTATATACAAAAAACTATACCTAAAACTATTACAAATATGCTTTAAATGTGAAAACTATTGATGTAGAGTATTTGATAACTCATTTTGCCGCGATTATGGGGAGTTTCTGGTTTAAGTATATCTGGTCACACCTACAAAGAAAGTGCATCATACCTAATTTTTTCGGGGATGAAAGTTGACTTTAGCTATTCAGTGACGTAAAACAAAGGTCGCGCATGCGTACATCAACAGTAAAGCGTTTTCATCCTTTGTGAAATTCTTTTCGGGTCGAAAGTAAATTAAGATGGGGGCATCTCATGTTATGACTGTAAGCTATATCTTAAAGTTCGCCTAACCTACAAAATATCCATTTATTACGGTGTTTTTTGTAAGTACATATTCCAAAAAATACTGTTATTCGGAAAGAAAGTTGGAACTTGGAAAGTTGTAACAATGAAATTGGTACATCTTGCCTGAAACACCACGTTCACTAAATGCTTGGTGATTCTACAAATTAACTAGATAATTACTGCAACGTAATTTCGCGCATTACCGGTAACATATGCAAATAAATCCGTAGCTGTATAGATTGTACCCATAAAAGCACGGTATAGATTGAAATTTTAAAGTATGAACACTGTACATTGTTGTATAAGAGAACACCTGGGGGCGTTAGAAAATCAATTTAAATTGTGTGTTCGATTATACGTCATCAATAGACTCTAGTGTTCACACTGTGCAGTTTAGTTACAGTGTGTTCGTCATAATTTAACCTCACAACTTACTATGGGTGTTTATTTATTGTTATTCCTTAGATTGCCTACACTATAATTTAAACGTAGTATATGGTTCAATTGTTTGGTTGAAATATAAAGAGAACTAAGGAAAAGGCAAATTAATGTCAAAGATACGTATTTTGACGAAAGGATCATCAATATTGTTAAAATACTTATTCGTAGGAAAACACTTTGTAAAACGACGCCTTAAAAATAACACTTTCGGAGCAATGTCGTAAATCGTTCATCAAAATTTCTACGAGTGTCATTTTTTTGGGGGAATGTTTTTAGAATTGTCGTTTTTAACTGACAAGAATGCAATCGGGACATACTATTCTTGAAGTTATTTCATTCATCCGTTACTAAGTATGTACTCTAAGAGAAAAGGAAAAATGAGAAATAAAGTCTTTACAGATTGATTACAAAAGTTATGATTGGCATAGGTACAAAAAGAGTGAAACCAAGAAAATATAGGAAGCAAAAAACTTCGGCTGTTTGACAAACACATTGTATATAAACGTAAGCGGCATATATAAGTTATAATAAAAAGACCACCCCGCTGGGCGATCGCACTCGACGCAATCATCAATTTCAATCGACGTCCGTTTATTATATTAGTATATGAATTAGCTATCTCACGTCTTCCTTGTACTACTTTCATATGTCTGTTAGTCGCGCTTAGCTCTCAAAATTTTTTCGCCAGTTCTATACACGGTATAATAAATTAGCACACAAGATTATCCAGAGGCGGAAATCTCTTATGCCAAAATATTTATATAGTTCTGATTTGTGTATCCTTAGGCATTATTTTATGTGTGAGATGTGACATCATGTTAAAACCAGCGACTAGCGAGTTTTAACAGTCACACGAGTCATATCGAGATACATACTACATTTTTTGCACGAACACCTTATAAAATAGCTAAATTTCACCTTATAATAACTATATATTTATATGACGGTCCAGGTTTGACCATGTTGAAATCCATTTGGATTGTTTACGAAGACTAAGTGTACTTTGCTTAAATGGTTTTAAAAAGCAACTGACAGGGAATTTACTATTAGATTGGTAAAATTGTCTTTTGTTTTATTTTGTGCGCTAGTGCAAAATGGATCATTTTACTACTGCTTTACAGGCACGAAAAGCAGCCATTTTATAAGGAGGCGTGTAAAAATAAATTATTCTTAACTAGCGGTACCTGTGCGAATAATTCGCACTAAAATTCGTTTCTAATTTCTCACACTCTTTATAAGTTTCTTCTTTTTGTTGTATTACATTACGAAGTTCAGTGACGGTTCAAGAAAATATTTTTCTAAAACTGTCATATAGAGGCGTAAGTATCGAAAACGTTGAGCTGAAGCGCCACTGTATGAAAAGTATTGATACATACGTGAGTTGATTTGAAATTGAACAAAAGAGTGACCGACCGTCAATCATATTGACGTTGTTTCAAAATCAAAGCCGTCAGATGGCAGCATTGCTGTATTGTGTCTTAATGTATATCTATATATATAATTTTAATAATTAATAAATTTACAAAAACAAAAGCAATAATAAATTTTTTAGTTGCTGATGTCGGTAGAGCAAGCAGTTATCTATAAAATGATATAAAATTTATGTGGAGCAATTGTGTGGTTTTTTCTAAAAAGGAAGGCAAATATCTTAACCTTAACGTATTAATATATATGATTGCAAATTGGCTAATATTAATGGGTCCGTAGGCGAAAAAGTCTAGGCAACGCTGTTATAAAGTATTCGTGTATATGCGGTGCGGGTATCCCCCGAGTGACCGCCTCCCCGCTCTGGATGGATGATGCACAGCGTCGCCGCTTCAGAGAGACCAAACGTATAACGTGTGCCGCGTCTGTGTTAGTACCATCGCCTGGCTAAAATTCATTTCCTGCTAACGTTGGCTCTGTGTCTTGTGTGGTGATCAGGAAACGAACCCGCGCTCTACACTGTACGTGCAGTGGAAATGGAAAACAAAGGCCCCACAAACACACACGCTCACATACACACACGTCCTTCTGGTAGCTGCTATACCTCTACTTTATCTTCTATAGTCTCTATACACACAACGGAATGTAATATAATAATATATACAATACATAGGTGTACACGTGGGTGGGATATGTGCGGCCGGACTGGGACGGATTTATTCATTGCGCTACATTAATATCTATCAATGCACAGACTTCGGATGTTCGTCGCACGGCGGCCATATTTGTATCAAAACAATATTACCTTACCTAATCAGATTTGAAAACATTCCATAGTAGGTACCTACATATTAAGGGCAACAATAGACGAAACGTTTTATATCGCCGGCAGATTTGACGCGCATTCTTAGAAATATCGTTAATCCAGGGAATTGTTCCTTAAATGCAGTTGTGTTTAGAAGTTTTAGAGGAGAATATTAGAAGAGGAAGAAAATGTTTTTTAAAGTTATACTATTCTTTTGGTGCGTTGAGAGTAAAATTCTAGCAAGCTAACGATAATTCGACGGTATGAAGTTGGTAGCGCTAACGAAAATTCGATCAGACTGAAATGACACATGAACGAAATCATTCCTTCATCTGGAAACTATATAAGATACTAGACGAATATGGCAATTAATTACAACCAATTTGTACTCGTTTTAAGTGTCATCCAGCGGAATTTATAATATCGTTTTTTTATTGCAAAATAGATTGAATATAATAATAATAATAATAATGCATTTAACGTCCGTTTCTCGACTTTATGTCATAACAGACGCCATTCGCACCATTACTATTTTCCATTTACCACTCCCGTTATTTTCTACATTTTTTAAAACTTCAACTTACCTATATAATAGCAATGGGCGAATGAAGGAATTATAGGAAATTAGGATACTAAGGTAGGTGGTAATTTTTGAACTAGGAGTTTGATAGGTAATCGACCATGGCCTCAAATAAGGAACCATCTCGATATTTATCTGGAATTAATTGAGGGAAACCATGGAAACCTCAATCAAGATGGCCGGTACAGGAATTACTGTTTCTCCGCGAGAGGCAGTAGGAAAAAGTCCCAGCCACATCTGCCCCTGCCGGGAATCGAACCCGTACCTCCCGAATGCGAGTCTAGTGCTGTACCACTACTCTACCCAGCTCGGTTATATAAAGTAAAGACTCAAATAAAATTTTGAAAGTGTTTTAAAATATTTGAGACTAATTTTTTGTAAATATTATTCTTAAACTTTCAATACATTATTTGTATGTATTTTAAAAATTAATTTTAAATCACGCCAAAAAAGTATAATCGCAAACGTACGCACTTTTTTTCGTAACTATTCGATTATTTTTTCTGTTTTTCCCTATAACAGTTAAGCGCAGATTCGAGTTAAAAGTCTGCCTGAGATCGGTCACTAACGATTAAATCCAGCTATGTCTGATGTATTTCATTTTATTTATTGTAAGTAGTAGATTCTTGACGATAGACAACTAAGGTCATTACTTACATATCAAATTGAATTAAAAGACATCACAAAACATTCAGGAGCGGAGGTGGAATTCGAATCCAAGATAGTTTGATCCAAAGCCCAGTACACTAACCGTTACATCGAGCTCTTTTCATGTCTGATGTAAAAGTCAGCACATAAATTAAACTGAGACAACTGATGATAATAACATAATATTCAATTAAACATGTTAAAGAGTGTAACAAGAAGAAACGCAGCGAGTCCCACGACGCGATATAAGTCTGTGAGTATAATATGCATAATAATGTTACAATTAGGGTCTTCAATATCGCAGCATATTCAATGCCGGAGCTATTTTCGATATTTCCCTAGTATCGAGAAAGGTCTTCAAAAATATTGCGTGTAGGAGATAAAATAATCTTGTTAATCGATATTCACATTCTTCCAAATGTCCAGTTGACGTGAAACATTGCAGTCGCGTTAGTTTTGATGACAATACACTACTCTGTTTTGGTTATAATAAAATTTTTGCACGACCCCCTATGAAATAGCTGCATTTCGTGCCTGTATTGCAGACCCTTTTTAGCACTTGTGCGTAAATTAAAACAAAAGTAATGCTATTTTACCGATCCAATCGTTATATCTCTGTCAGTTACCATTTGAAACGATATGAGCGCCAGAGAAGCAAAGTAGTGACTGAACAGTCCACATAGATATTAATATTCCCACACGTGAACATTTAAAAAGATTATTAACAAAATAAAATTACTTGCAATATACTGTTCAATTGATTTTTTATTTATATAAAGACGTTTTGAAAATTGAAAAGGATTAAAACTGTCAGTCGAAACGTCTTTATATAAATAAAAAATCAATTGAACAGTATATTGCAAGTAATTTTATTTTGTTAATATTATATCTATTACTGTTGGTAGAATCAATATTATTAATTATTTAAAAATATTGTAAATATACTTATTATAATTTAAAAATCAGCTATTTTTTAAGAGTTACATACACAAAATGTAGTATGTATCTCGATTGTAATGTTTTTATGGTACGTGTGACTGTTAAAACTCGCTAATCGCTCGTTAATAACACAATATCACAACTCGTCATAAAATAATGCATAACAAACTAGATACATAAGCTACTATTATATTATAACAAATGAAAAAAAAAACAAGTGGTGGGAGTAACAGTGTCGATGGTGGAAAAACGTGTCTCCAGTCTTATAAATAATCAAAAATTTGAAAATAAAGTTGCATAAAAGATCTAAAACACGCTTCTATCACCTCACTACAATTTAAAAAGAAACTTTTTTTCCAAAAATGTATTTTCATCTTCAGGGCCACAAGCGGAACATCGATAAAGTTTCTTTTTAAATTGTTCCTCAACAAAACTTTCCCTCAACGGTTAAAATATTTATACTGAGGCTAACCTTTGAGTTAGTGAAGTAAATAATTGTTAATTTTTAACCTTTTAGTTAATCCGAAAATCCGAATTTCGGAATTGAAGCTTGAAAATTTTTTCTATAATTTCGAAGTGTCGGAATTTCTGTATGGAAGCCCTAGTTACAATAGCATCAGTGATAGAGGTGTATTGATGCGATGGCCTGCAGGTACGCGCTATTATAAAACTATAATCAGATATAATAAACAACACATAAAACAATAGCGTCATCAGAATGATATATGGCATTTTGTATAATAATATAACGTAAAAGAAAACACAATGTAGGTATAGATTGAACGGCCGATAAAAAGCGATGATAAACTGATAACGGTGCGGCAAACGTTGAACGAAACTGATTAAAGCCACGCAAATAATGCCCATATTAAATAAACCTAACCTAACCTAACCGTGCATGCATTCTGCAAGCAATAAAAATCATTATAAAAAAATCTTATCAGACTTATTTTATATTATATCATGACGGCACACAATAGCTACCGACTACCGTTATATTTTGATTACTTATAGAGTAAGAAGCGCCATGTTGCCTACAGTTGGAGAAATCTATACACACATTTACGTTGAATATACAGATTTATTAATTTATTTCAGACTTATAACAGACAACAATTAATGCCAAGATTATGTTCAGCCAAATGAATGAACTATTGATTTGTAAACTAAAAGCCGTGAGGGTGGGTCGTTTATTGGGACTCCACAAATGCGATCCGGTTCACACAGTATGATCAATACTGAATATTAAATATGAATTTAACAAAGACCCGAGAAATCCTGAAATACACTTTTTGTTTAAACAAAGAAACTTTCTTTCGGAACATGACACTAAAACGCTTCGACTGGCACCTTAACAAAGTTAATATCATTTTTCATTTCCGAGCTATCTTGTAAAATCGAGTTTTTTGTAGTCTCTTTGTTTAAACAAAAAACTTCTGAACCGATTATGATAAAATTTCTTTTGGATTAAAATTACGTTAACGGCTAACGAAGTTATAATGTATTGTAGCTAATAATAATGCAGGTCTTGTTTCTTTCAAAAGTAAAAGTATGCCGTTTTATTTTTATGAAAAATGCCCAGTCTACACTGGACATAAAATATATTCAAACTTACCGGAATATATAAAAAGTGAACAATATAAAAATAAATACAAAAAACTATTAAAGAACTGGAACCATATAGTATTAATGATTTTTTTCTGATGTATTGTTTCCTTTTCTTTTTGGGCTACGCAAAAATTATTATTATTATTATTAAGAATTAAAAAAGTAATTTTAAAATACTACTACAAACTAGATAACATAAACATTTACAAATATTTATATAGGGGAAGGTACTTTAAAATGGGATACTTAGGTAAAATGGGATACCCTAATTATTTTTAAAAATACCCAATGCCATCTTTTGTAAAAATCCCGAAATACACCTCACTTGATAAGCATTCATCTGTAGTACTTTCAGTACGATAGTGTTACAAGTGTCAAATTTAAGCAAGTTTTTAAGTTTTCAACAGTTTTGTTATAAGAATACTGGTATGATAAGGTAAGCATTTTGCCTAATTGAGTAATGAGATTATGACGGCGATATTTTTACCAGTTTTAGTGTCAAAATGTGTCACTTTGTATATAAAATTTCCGCGCCAATTTTGTAAATTATAATAGTGCATGCTGTTTTTGAATTAGTGTAGATACGTTGATAAAATGGGGTATGAAGTATGGTGATAAAATGGGATATGGAGTATATTGCTAAAACGCCGCAAGAAGCAAGTGGTGAAAGAAAAAGTGGTAAAAAAGACGAACGCAAAGACAAACGGTGCAAAAATGAAGAAGAAAATAGAAATAATTACCATTGAAAATAAAAAACTGATAGTGAAGAAAATCCCGTATGCTTTTATTGCGACATCGATTTTTTTTAAAGTAAGGCAGGAGAATCATGGATTCAGTGCAATTCTTGCCAAAAATGGGTTCATGAAGCATGTAGTGGAGCAAACAGTGATGATGAACACTTCGACTGTGATCTTTGTTTATAATTACGTACATTAAACGCAATCCCATTTTAGCGACATAATGAATCCCGTTCTAAACACACAGTAACTTAAATCTAATAACTGTACTTAATGTAGTACAGAAGTCGTTATTATTTTTAATTCTTGTGATTTCGTCCTAGAAAGAAATGACCACCTCCGTACATACACACCGGAGTGCCACGATGTATAAAAATTTTAGTTTAAAAACAAAATTTAAATTTATGAAGATCTAGATGTGAACAACCATTTCAGATAGTAATAATAATATAAAAATTAAACCCAGTTGATTAATTTCTACAGAGTTATGGTTGTCTAGACACAAGCGTGTATTTATGTGTTAGATGTATGGTAAAGTTGGTATTCTGGGTAGTACGCGGTACGTGCTGCAGTCCTAGACTATAAGGTATGATAAGAACGGATTCGATAAGATCTCCCCGAGGTTTTAAAAACACAATGTGGCGACCGTATATGTGTTTGTAAAGTTTCTAGCTAAAAGAATAATTAAGATAAGACCACTGGATTAAATACTGTACACAGGAAAGACTTGGAAAATTTACCCGTATGATATTGTAAAATAAAGAGAATAAACGCGTAGATAAAATGCAGAAAATGCTTTTAAAATTATATGTGTACACGTAAGTAGATATGAAAGCATATATACAGAAAATCGAAAAGAAAAAAATTCATTCATATATTATACTAGAGTAGTTCGAAAAAATTATGAGCCCGCTTTATTCTTTGACAGATAAGTGCGACACTCAATTGTAGTTAATTCTTAAAATTAAGGACAATGTTGTTCGAAAAATAACGCAATGTTAGTAAAATACATTATTGTGACGGTTTGCACGTCGAAACTGTCTCATAAAGCAAACAATATTGTTATCATTCCCTTGACTGCACAAACACAACACAAATTATTATAATATACAAAAATAATATCAATTTCAACAGTTTTTGGTGAGTGAAAATTAAAATGTTGAACAGCAAATCTGCACTGTTGTTAATTTGGTGACAAAAATAAGAACACATGAAACAAAAGTAATTTAAATCCAATATATACCAAGTACTCCAAACACTTCCGGTGATGGCTAAATTATCGCCACTTGAGTAAAACACACCAAACAACTGTAGTTTAGATCAATTTAACACCAAGTACTCCAACGCTCCCGATGGTGGCGAAATATTCGGATCTTCAACACTATCCTTAGATCATGTAGATTTTGAAATTCCTAACAGTTAACATTCATTAGTCGGGCAATTTCCATCCACGGACTTAAGTAAACATTCAAAAACACAACCCAGTAGATTCGGAGAAAATTAGCTGTGACAGACGGACTGACAGACACGAAACTCTAAAAACTACTACGGTTTACTGAAACCCCCTTAAATCAATGTATTATGAATTTCAATGTTAATGTTTTTAACTCTTCAATTCCCAGTGTCACTTGTAGGTGACAGAAGTTTAATATTTTTTTTCTACCACACGGAGATTTTATTATTTAATTCCACTACCATTGTTGGAAAGCCAATAAGTAAAACTATTAATATTTTTTTTCTAACAACACTAGCCAAATGTCATCTGTCAAATATAATCAGATGTTTCGCGCGAAATTCGAGCAGTCTGTGTTTGTGTAATCTCTTGCGATAAAAAGTGAAATAAAAATGCCTAAACCGTAACTATTGTTATTTTTTCTTATTGCGTGTAATAAATAAATAAATAAGCTATTGCACAAATTTTTTTATTGGTAAAAATAACTTTGAACACGTTTTTTACGACTTTGGAAATATGCCGTGTCACCTACGGGTGACACTGGACATTACGATAACCGTTTATGCCGCAACGAAAGCTCTCAAAAGGAATAATTTTTCCCGTTTTTGCAACATTTTTCATTGATGCTCCGTTCTTACTGGTCGTAGCTTGATATTATGTAGCCTATAGCCTTCCTCAATAAATGGACTATCCAACAAAAAAATAATTTTTCAATTCAAACCAGTATTTCCTGAGATTACCGCGCTCAAACAACCAAACAAACTCTTCAGCTTTATGATATTCGAATAGATAAGTGTTTTGTTTCTTTCAGATAAGCTATTTTTATTATAAAGAAACTGATATATCTAAATATAAATAAATATCATTATAAATTCTAACGTTTTATTCTTACCGTAACAATAAGAAACAATCGGTGTCTGCTTTAAAGTCCTAATGTCACAACGCCCAGTGTCACCTGCATGTGACACCCCATAGAAGAAAATTGGGGTAGTTTATTTTTTATTTATATTTTTTCTTGTCATAACCAAATGTATATAAGGTATTTTATTTAAAAAGAAACCAAAAATCTTTATTAACTTGGACATGGGAATTGAAGGGTTAATGAAATCAAATTCTTACAATGCATCAACTTTCCGCCAATACTGTACACAAAATATTACAAACTAAACTGCCTACACATATTTTGCACATAGTAGCTTAGTAACTAAATATTATGATTACAATAAATAAGATGTTATCATTCAACTTTCCACCGTAATTTATACACATAATATAATGCACACACATGTATACTAAATATTCACATATGTATATATTTTGTCCCATACATACATACTTTAGTATATACCTACATATAATTATGTACACAGATATAAAACTTAAATTAAAAAAGAATAAATACTTTACAGGTATGTTCTGGACACATTGAATACAGTTACATTTTTTTAATTAATACTATCAAAATCAGTAGGAAGTTTTGCTTAAAATTTACGTTATCTTTACACAAATCCGTTTACTAATCTGACAAAAAATTGTTGGTATTAAATTAAGTCTTTTTTAACATTTAACAAAGTAGACTATGCAAAGATGCCATGCCACTTATACAATATTGTTAAGAATGCCGATTTTTAACGCACATTTTGTTCAAAACATATCTTATTTATTCAACAAAAAAATATTTTTGCTTTGTACCAGTTGGATAGTTTCACCAGTTAAAATGAACGTTTGTCACAGACGAGCCATACACAGGTCAATCCTATGTTCTTGGAAGTCCCGTTTATTTATTTTTCAAAACTTACTGGCAGGATAGTGGGAACCTGGATTTACATAAAGCAAATGCTATATTTTACACATTTGCAACGTTTCGAAAATTTGTAAAATTTAATTTAGTTAAATGGAAGTTCCCATTATATTCATTATGATGGACGACATCAATTTTAATTTAACTTACGGATTTATATTACTTACATCTTTAAATACAAACTTTGAGTTAAAACTGTCCCATTTTATTTTTTTACGATTGATCAATGATAAATTTTAGACAAAAAAAAAATATAAATTTGGTAAGCCGTATTTTACAGGTATCTCGTTTTTAGAATATGCAGTTTTTAATAGTTTAGAAAAAGTACATATTTGAATTTGAACATGAATAAATTTACGCACCCAAATATTGAACAGTTTCAAAAATGAGCCGGCAAGAAAAGTATGTTGGAATAGTATTTTTATAATCAGTGCATTCAAAGTTTTATAGTACGATAAAAACGAAGTCATGCGTTATTGAAATATGCTAATTCTTTTTGGTAAATAATAAATCGGTAATGCAAGTTAAATTAATAACGTTTATATTATCTTGACTGATTGACTTTATCAAATTAATGCGCCAATCAGCACACGAATAAAATAATGCACGTTGAAATAATGCATGTATGTTCTGAAATCACACTGTTTCCATAATTATATTTGATGTAACTTTCGTACGCATATGTATTAAGAACTAAAATAAGCACTTACATAAAATAAATGAAAACTACAAAATTGATATAAATAATACGTAATGAATTGTTTTCTCAAGTGTAATCAGAAGATTAAATTTTCTATAATGTTATTAATAACAACTTTCAATTTTCCTTGTAACTAAGGAAAACCAATCTAGAAAATATTACATTATAGAGAGGGTTATTGTAACAAAGCTTGCTACAGTATATGATTTAACTTTAGACTTGTTTAAAAGAACTACTATATAGAAAAATGATATCTATTAGTTGGTAATATAGTAATTTCACAAGTAGAAATTGAATTTGAAAGCCATTCTAAGCGTTTAGTAGCACAGTTAGCGTTGTACCTTAAGCACAGGATATGAAAACATCAGTACTCGAATCTATTTTCACAAAAAAAAATTATAATGCAGCGTAGATGCAAATTATTAAATCTAGAATGGAGTGTACTCTTAAGAGACCTATGGATTGAGACTTTTGAAGTTGTATCTTAACTTACTTTGTTCACTGGGTGTTTGTGCAAACAAATCGGAAGTGATTTATAAAAACTTGAGTAAAGACTTATGTCTTAACTTAAAAGATTTTGTGCTTATGTACAGCCGCGGTGGAGAAACCATTTCACCATTACATTTCAACGGAAACTTTTTAGTATAGCATCTTTTATAGTCTAACTTGAATCAGGCGCCTATTTTGCCGATAAAGCAGCTTTGAATGACCCATAACACCGTCCCTACAGGTAACATCACACCATTATATTGTAAATTCACATATTACATTACAATGGACTCTCTTTATCTCAAAATAACGGTATGAGACCAATCTTTCTTTATCTACAAACTTGGCAGTTTAAATAAAATCATTTAACATACACTGCAAATATACAAAAGAAAATCAATTTCAAAAATATTTTCAATTGATATATTATAAAATAAAAGTTCGGTCAACGCGTGCGGTGACGCGGGTAACAACTAGTAATACATATTATGAAATTTGATATTTGTTTCCAATGGTTACATAATATGGTTTTACATGTAAAAATTAATCACAGCATGCTTGTTTATCTAATTTATTTGTAACAGACGTTTTTTTGTTATTTTCAAAATATTTCCGAAACTTACACAAAATTCTCAATATTGTTCACGTCCATTATAATTAATAAGTTTTTTTTTATTTTTTAACGGGAAATTGGGCTATTCAAATTTAATATAGTTAAACTAAATTAAAAAATTGCGACGTTTCATTAAATGATTTCAACTTCTTCGGGCAGAGCTGAATTTTTTAATTTAGTTTAACTACATTAAATTTGAATAGTCCAATTTCCCGTTAAAAAATAAAAAAAAACTTACACAAAATCTTTTTCACAAAACTTTTTTGGCAAATTAATGGAATAATAACCCGTTATGAAACCCATAGAATCAAAATATAAAAAAACACGTTGTATACCATATGTGCCCATTAAATATCCTCCCAAAATTTGGTATCAATTCGATCATCCGCTTGACCTGTATCGTGGTCACAGACAAACAGACTTTTTCCAAAAACGTGTTTTTTGGATTGAAGACACGTCAAAACGAAAAAATATTGCAACATTTTGAAAAGTAAACTTTAACCTAAATTAGTATTATTCCCTACTAGTAAAGTTGGAATGGTAAAATTAATTGGCGTCTACAATATTACACGTACTTGAATGGTTAGTTGCTACTTTTTTGTGTCAAATATGTTAACACCCGCTTCACTTTTAATACCACTCTTGATATTATGAAGCCTACGTGTAGATGAAACAAAATGGCGAGATAGATATTATGTAGTGGTACATTATTAGTTACATAAGTAGACACTGCAGAAACGGTGTAACATCAAATGGCGTCTATTAATCTTGTCGTCACCATTAGGCTGCGTTCTCATCAGCGATGTCATTACGTAAATGTCAAAACAGACCATGCAAACAGAATACACAAGTAGTCACAATCACCAATACATATACCTACCGTACTGATAGAGAAGGTATATTATACAGGTACAATCATCACTCCACACCGCTTTGGAAGGACACAGCGAGGCGCGAGACTGTCTTTTCACGCGTTTCGCGCCAAAGTCATAAGCTCTCGTTAACAATATTTGCACCAGAAGTGTCACCCTCAAAAAGAACGCGCACTTGATTGACTCAGTTTGTACCGGAAAGAGTCAAAATGATCAGGAATTTTAAAATAATAATACGAACGTCATACAACGTACTTTTAGGTAACACAAGAACAAACTAATCAGTTATTATAAAGTGTGCGAGTCTAAATTCTTTGTCGTGTTTTCTAAAAGTGACGATTATTCGATACTATTCCAGGTTGAATCCATCTTACATCTCATTTGTTGTAATCATTACTAAAAATAATCTGTTCCTAAAGCGTATTTCGACTATTCTGCATACGGTTTATACAAAATAACGTTTGCATAAATAACCAGGACACTTAAGTAATATTTGAACTCAAGAAAAAAATTCCAATCTCGCCTGTCATATTATTGTCTATCTCGCAATACCAAGAAAATACCATTGTATTTCTTTAAAACTAAATAGAAAATTAAAAATTGAGAATGATTTAAAATATATTTTAAAGCAATTTCGGTCACTGTTTATATAGTGATATCTTCTCTATGTCAATAGTATGGTATGCAATTTTAAATTATGCACGTTAAGGAGTACAGCTAATTAATTATTAATGTTATATTATGAGAAGCACGGAAACTGCATTCATAGGAAACAGGTAATGGCATCAAAGTTATACAAAACCACAATATAACAGATGATATTTTAGCTACTAATCTGCTACCAGATAAAGCTAACTAATAGAGTGAATGTGATGAAATATTAGTAACACAAAGTGGGTCCATATCCCAATAATTGAGGAGCTATAAACTAAAAAATTAAAGGTGTTTTCTATGCATTTAATATGTGGTATAATGTAAAAATAAACACTAGAAACTACGTAAAATTAGCATACCGACTTAAAGATTAACGTATAACGGTCAAAACTGTCCGGCCTAAAGCATTGCTAATTTGCATTAAACACTCATTGACGATTTCCCAATAAACCACTAATTCCATCAAAATACAGATATCTGAATAAATATCGAGATACTGAGAGTGCATTAATGTATAAAGCGATGTATAATCATATTATGACCATGAATCCTTATCTACTTAATTTGTATAAAACTTCTCCGCCAAGGCGGGTCAACACTAAACAGATAACATAATGACAAGATTATAGAAGAAACACTTAATCTACATCAAAATAACTAAAACGCAAAAAATAAGCGATATTAAATAAAATCCTGTATTTGATAAAAATGTTAATTAATACAAAAGTTGCAAAATTATATCTAAAAGCAATAAATCTGAACCGTTTTTTATCCGACTATGGAGCTCACTCTTCTACATAACATAACCTACAAAAGTATCATTTTATCTATTTACATGTTATATAGGACGCACAACTCACTAACTTATTCACTCACTTTTCGATAATAAAAAAATTATTTACAGATTTGGGAATAGCCGAGCATGTTGCAATGCCGTTATTTTGAAAGCTAGGAAAAATATCGTTTCGAATTTCAATTTGTTGCTAAAAAATAATAAATTGGAATATGAATTGGTACTGACCTTTATATGGCATCACCCTGATTCATCTATTACATACCTTCAGACTCCAGGTTCCAATATCAGAACTGGTGAAGTTATCAACTGAATTTTCAATGTATTATTACAACTAATTAGCTGCAAACCCGGCTTCGCTCGGGTCAAGTTTTGTGTATATTTGGAAGTCGTATCAGAAATAACCATATAAATACTACTGATTCCGCGGGGTTGATAGTCCACACTAAAATGAGTAGGATATTTCTGCCTCTTTAATGGTCTTCCAAGCATTGTTTACTCAATGAAGATGTATTATCCCTTCCAAAAAGCAATTATGTCGATTTACGAAATTACGAAAACAATTTTTTACAAGATAATCGTCAACCTAAACAGTTACAATAGTCTTCCGACGGGTTTCCGTAACTTCAAAAATATTATATAAATGTTTGCCAATCGCAAGCACAAACACCAAGTACATATAAATGATGTTTAGCAATCTCCTTATCTGATCCTTTTCACGTTTAAATATTTACAAATGTATTATGTAGGTATACGCTTTCAAATACAGAACGATTCAAAAAAAAAGAAACTACGGCCAGATCGAAACAATTTAAAGTGCCTAAGTGGAAACGAGATATCAGTGGTCCGAAATTTCTTTTAACAGTATGTTTTCAAAATTTTCAAGATATCTGGTAATTTTAAGTATACTCTTTTAATTATTTAAGGCCATTAGGAGTTATTTAGTCTCAATTATATTTACAATTTATTATCTATATAGTAAATTGAAATTCTGTTCGTTGCTAAGCGCATTACTTGAAAACGGCCGGACCGATTTTGGTTATTATTTTTTTTTAATGTTCCTAGTAGTCCGAATAAGGTTTTTAGGGAATAAAAAATTGAAAAAGTTGCCTGAAAAAATGGAAAATTCTGTAAAAACTGAAAGCGTTTTTTTTGTGGGATTTTTGCTACTACGTGCGCAAATCTCGTTTGACAGCTGATTGTTGCTACCGAGTGGGGCTCCACTACCGTTGTCGCTGCCGTATATACGAGTATAGGTATTTTATTTTTATAACTTTTCACAAATTCACACAACGATCACAAACAATTTTTTGAAATTTGGTATGTCTGTTGGGTCAGCTAGTTGTTTCAAATTGAGATACCAACAAGTCGTCAGATTAGAACCTGGCAACTGAAAGATTAAATACGGATTGAACTGAATTATTATAAATACGAACCATGGAGCGCCACATCTCGAGGATGATTCTGGGCCAATCAAATCCGATTTAGATTCAGTCTTTATTTTATAATAAAGATTGTTTCGCACAAGACAGTGGTTTCTACTCATCAGAAACTAATGCACGGTTGCAGAAAGCATTGTTAGGAAATCTGATTTGACAATGATCTTAGACAGTGACCATCAGCGTTGGCAGACGTCCCGATTTTGGCGGGACGTCCCGATTTTTAAATCAAAATCAAATGTCCCGCGCGGGACAGGCTCAGTCCCGCTTTTCGGGGATAGTTCGACCGTGCGTAAATAATTATTCTCTTATTGTAAGTTGCAATTTGTAACACTCACTCCTCAGACTATTGTTTGAAACTCCATATTTTTCTAATGAATAAAACTTTTTTGATTTTGATTTCTGTTTTTTTATTTTTTTTATTCAGAAGACGAATAAGTCTCAACTATTTAACGATAGGGTAAATCTGATTTAAAATATCATATTTTTTTAAAATATATTTTCTATGGCTTTTTTTGCTATCTATTGTCACGTAAACGTAATTTGAACTCAAATAAAAAGACAAATATTTAAAAATTAATGATTATATACGTTTTTTTACTATGTCCCGCTTTCGACAAAAGAATCCCGCTTTTTTCACTCAAAAAGTTCCAAAGTCCCGACTTCGCAAAAAAAAAATCTGGCAACACTGGTAACCATACATATTTCTCCATATGAAAAGCATTGTAGAATTTTAAATCGATTCTCCTCGAAAAATAATTGACCGATTAAAACGATATTTTTCTTAAATTGTGTATATATATTTAATATCGTTTTTTGTGCAATTTCCGTACTTCGAAACAACTTCTTTCAAAGCATTTTCATCAAAATTTAGCATTAAGTCACTGTCGAATATAACATATTTAAAAATATTTTCAATTTTTGAACCAACTGTATGTACATATTAATCTCACTTATGTACAAATACATTATGGAGGTGTACATTACCATTAAAGCAAGAGAGCACGTCTTTTACAGAAGATGCTTTGAATAAAAGTAAAAAAACCGTACAACAAATCGAAGTATTGCAAAATATTAAAACTGGCTATAAATAACGTAGGAACATGCATAATTTCTCACAAACACACACACATTCTCAATCGTCATTAAACTATGCTTTTAACTAACTATGCTAAAATTCTAATATTATTGATCATTAAAGTAAACGGTGCATACTTAATTCAATCAAAAGTCAAAGCCCTCTAAGTGCACGCTCTCTAAATGCACACGCTCTCTTACTGCACACGAACTCGCCCTCTAAGTGCACGTTCCCCAGCCCCCACTTCGAATAATCTGCGACCAATCACGTGCGACCGTAAGCGCGCTATTTTCAAACTTTCCATTTCCATCATATTCATAGAGTTTTAGAGATATTGTTTATAGCATCTGATTGAATAAAGATAGCTATAGGAGTTAGAAGAGTGGGGATGAAAAAGATCGTAGGGGAAGTGTGCACTTAAAGGATGGGCCTCGGTTCCGAGCTGTGCACTTAGAGGGCTTTGACTGTACACTATTAATGCCCAATTTCTGGTAAGATTTTGAGAACTTTTTTGACTGTTTAGAAATCTTCATTTTACCAGTTATAGGCTTTATATTATTATGTTTCGACCAACAATGAGGGAACAACTAGTGAGCTCCTGAAAAATGCGTCAACCAGAATAGATATTTAAAATGTTTGAAGGACTTACACATATTGACTCTATCGACAGTAAAGATATATTTAACGAAATGAACTACTTGCTAATACTGTCCAATTTTTTATTGAAATAATTACAACGTTTCAACCGCATTCGTGGTCCTTTTCAAGTTCGAAAATTTAAAATGCGACATAAAATTAAAATTACAACTGATGCAATTTTAATTGTAATTTTAATTTTATGTATACCTGACGCATTTTAAAAAAGAACCACGAATGCGGTTTAAACATTGTTTGTAATTATTTCAATAAAAAATTGTACAGTATTAGCAAGTAGTTCATTTCGTTAAAAAAAAGTTTGAAGAACTTGTTTACCGTTTGTTACTCAAAAAGCGGGCTTACGGTTCAAACCATAGAAGATTATAATTCGCGGTATTAAAAGTGACAAAATATAACATATTTTTGGACAAATCTTGAACCCCCTATAAAATAGCTGCTTCAGCCTATATAACAATAGTTAAATGACTTATTTCGCACTAGTCTGTGAAGTAAAACAAAAGTAATGCGATTTTACAGCTCTATCAGTTGCCATTTAAATCCATATGTGCGACAGAGAAGCAAAGTAGATTTTGCATTCGTAAACAATTTAAATTTCCAATATAGTCGAACTGGCAGTAATATAAATATGTACTTATTATGAAGTGAAAATCAGCTATTTTCTAGGAGGTAGGTGCAAGAAATATCACTCGAATTGTTAACACTCGTTAAATCGCTCGTGATATAATACCTTTCATTACAAACAAGATACACAAGCTACTACTAATAAATTTCAAAAACATATATCGTATATATAGGTAATGTAAATTAATCGAAAAAGTAGTTTTAAATAAAATTCATATTAAACGTTTGAAATCTTAATCGATTAATTGAATTAGTTTTTCAATTCGTATATAGATATCACGTAGGTCTACCTGCCCCATAAATCAACACGTTTCAAGATTAGTTAATAGTAGTATTCTTGCACAGGCCCTATAAAATAGCTACTTTACATGCATTAAATGCATGACCCATGACACCACTAGTGCTGTAAAGTAAAACAAAATTGATCGCGCTACACCAATTTCGTAGTGAATCACGGTTTGTTTGTCAGTTGTTTTTTTTTTTTTTTTATAATTCACCATTACAAGTGACGTTTGTTCAAAAGTGAACTGTAAACATCTTGAAAATGAAGTGGAAAGCGTCTAATATTTTAAAGGAGATACGTGCAAAAAATAACTTATTTGACTCCTGTGTAATTGTATTACGGTTCGCGCGACTATTGAAACTTGCTGGCTCTCGTTTTAAACATAATGTCACTGCTCGTCGAAATACACTGTATACTACCATTACATGATCATCTGCGTGAATATTTCTGACGAAGATGCTAAGATACCCTACCCTACCTAGTTGCGTAGTTGTTTTTGATCCGTTTAACAGCATTCAACACGAAACAGTCAGGGGTTTCTACTTAGTTAGCTGCGCGTATAAGGATGGTACAAGGCATATTATATCCTACCAGCTTTCCTATCGCGATATCCATCCAATAACAGTTTATATTCCACGATTTATTAAAATAAATTGAATAAACGCGATTCTGTATATAGTGGTATTATATCAACTGCCTATCTCTACCAAACACCTACATACATACTTGCACCACTTAAAACCGTCGAAGCTCTTCGAAAGCTCCAATGCAGCAACGCGTCCACTAGATTAATATTGTTATGGAAGTGCAATAATTTTTGACTTCGTAATAAATTGTGTTATATTGTCTGTGATCAACATTTCACAATTTCTTTCTTATTGGCGTTCGGTTTTGACTGAAGCCTTTCTTACAGGTACATTTTCGTAGGAACAAAACGGGCCGACCGACAAACTGGTTAAATTGACAGATGTTTGTTGTCACTTGTCTGCAATGGACAATGTCAAGAGAACGATCTTCGAATTGAAATCTGGAATTAGCTTCAAAATGGCAGACGATGAAGTAGTACAGATTATATAATGTCTACCATATTTATGCTCCACGATTCCATTTTTTTGTATGATGTGAAATGTCTATATTATTATAAAAGTATTATTTTCTACTTTCTAGTCTATTTTACGAAAAGCTTGTGATTTAACGATTATTTTTTACCGAAATGATGTCCTAATTTTTAGTATTGTACCAGCTTGTAAAAAAAAACTTCTTCTGTGTAAATGATCTTTTGAAAACTGCGTATATGGTGACTTTACAATATTACAGACTAGATGATTGGTGAATAACTGCGAAAAAAAGTCAAATTGACCGTTTACATAGTGACAAACGAACGCCGACTCGACATCTGAGGAGTCACTTTACACCCGACATTGACATGTCCGACTATCCCGATATAAAATGTATTTCGTTTATTAGTTGGTTGATCCACATGCTGATCGACATGTTATGATGTTGTGTTCTTACGTAAACGTATCTTAACGCCTACGGCGGCTAAACCTTTTAAGTTTTTTTAATTTGTTCTTTAATTAGGCTACATTTTCATTCTAAATTCAATATGGATATTGCATCCGTCATACACATTAGGAGCTTATTGCACTCGCGTAACATGATTGTGTAGAAAGAAGGGGGATCATGAAAACTTATGAGAGTCGAAAGCAGTAAAGTTCAGGAGAAGAAGTGCTGACTAAAGGAAGGATATTTTGTAACATCATTGTTGTTATTTATGTCTGTGAGGAGAAGGTTAGTTATATAAGTGATTAATTTTAAATTTAATCGCAAAATAAGAGCACCTGATGACATTTTGTTAGTTTTACCCAACAAGTTGGGTCCGAGGCACTTCCGTTGTCCTGTTTCCTATATCCTGATGGTCCATCCTTCTTGTGTCCCCGATTTATATATATGTGTCTGCAAGGTTTTATTTTATTTTATGATTTTAAGATAGTGGCTGAAAATAGAAATGGTATAAAATCTAAAAAGTTTGTAAAAAAAAATAAGAGCAACAACTCTCCTAGTGGAACACCGGCCTGTGAAATGCACGGAGGGACACACAATTCAGCACCAAGCAGTCGCTACAGATAAGTTCACAACACATTCGCACATATACACTAGCGGAAAAAAAGACTTTCTTATATCAGAGCAAGACCAGTGACAACGTAACGAGAAACCATCAATTATTTTCAACTAACCCAAAAATGATTCTATCGAGTTTGTAGATACTTTGTTGGCATAATAAAATAGCTTCGTTATTCGAACAAATAATTCCAAAAAAACACTGAGAGAATCATATTTGCCGACCTTGAAAAACTGCATATATAAGATATTTCTTAAAAAATAAATCGGAAATAACGACGTTAAGACAATCCCTGGAAATTGAATTTCAACTCATAAGAGTAAAGACCACAAATTCCGTCCCTTTTCGATTTTTTTACGTTACCATTATTTCATATTATTCTTACACTTTCATGGAAACGCAATTTCCAATTTCCCAGCTCACCGAATGTACAAAAAATTTAAACACGACTATAGAATATAAACGAAACCATTAACGGGTTATTTAAATTACTTATAACTTTTAGTGAGAAAGTAACACGAATACACTTTCTCTGAAAACTCTTCACATCTACGCTGTAATTTACATATCTCCTGAAGAGGTATACCTCACCGGTTTAAGAACAGTTTTCAGTGAAAATATCCCAAAATTACCTTTGCACAGTATTGTAAATATAAGTGATCATTCGCGTCTCCCAGCGTACGGCGTTATGTGGCGGCAATACGATAAACCAGCGTTGCCTAAACTGGAGTTCGAGTGCGAAGGGATCCGCGTGCTCCTCTCTGGTGTACGTAGGCAAAGCTATACAGTTCGGCCGAAGACGGCCGACCTGTATATTAACGCCATCCGACAAACTACATAGCAATAAGTACACATTACAGAAGTGTAACTTACGAAAATCTACATTTAAATGTTATAAAATTGCAAGTTAAACTTAAAAAAAATACGTACTGTTTTATATAAATGAAGGTTCGCGACTACTTTACTAATGTTTAAGGGATTCGTAGACGAAAAAGTTTAGGAAGCGCTGCCATAAATACACACATAATATGTATATCTTGGCGTTTTGCTGTTCAGCCCAGCTTTCATTTCCTGTGGGACAGCATACGGCGTCCTGCTAATACTTCTCTCTCTCTTTCTCAGTATCCCACCGGTTGCTGAAAATCTACCTCACTCACTCCACCGCATACAGCAGACTCCATCCCCCTCATGTATGATACACAGCACACTTATTGCTCGATTTGTGTACCCGATATTTCGTACTTTGACAAAATATTCAGTCGAGATGCTACAAATATATCAAGGGGAATAGGGCATAAATTGTTCACAATTAGATATTTTTATATAGACTTTCCTAACTAATGAATATAACGTTCTTTCTAAATACATCAATTAAATATACATTTCAACATTCGTGTGAGTTTTAAGAACAGTAGGGATCACAGCGATTTCGTTATTTACAGACGGACTCGCAGGTATTTTCAACACCATCTATTTTCAACTGAGTTTGCTCACGTAATTTCAAGTTCTTAGTTCTTAATTTTCACGCAAGCGTCTCCTCCTACAAATGCTCAGTCAATGAGAAAATACGTTTAATATCAAATTAATATAGGTTTTTTTCCTGATTGGTCTATGAGTGCTACGAAGTGAGGATGAAGGAGAAGTTGAAAATATAGAAGCTGATTAGTATCGACCGATTGAAAATACATGAGTTCTACTGTATATGGCGTGTCTATGGTTCGTCTATAACAAACTCCAACTCACAGGTTCTATTCTGAAACTCTTTTTAATTTATTATTAAAAATGCCCGGCAAGATTATTTTGGATGGAGTGAAAAATAAAAGCATTAGTGATAATTATCATTCGAATCCCTTTAAAATTAGTAGTGAAAAGGACATTGTTGGAGAGATGCACAACTCAAATAAACATGTAGAAAGGATGGTAGATAAACAGTTGTCCAAGCAAGTCATGTTATTATAAACGACGAAGAATATGCATCGAAAGTGTCAAATAGATGTTGGCAAAACAATTATGCCGAACAGGAAACTTGAGGATGGAGACTGCATGAACCGAGACAAGTCGAAAATTTTGGAGACCAAAAACATCGAGGGCTATTTTTCATACATAAAAAAAACTAACTGTAGCCGCGGCTTCATTCGTCAGCGATTCGCACATAACGGGTTTTTGATGCTTCCTGGTGACAATAATTTGTACATTAAATTTTGTTAGATTTTAATTATTATGCTAATATCATTTTTTTGAAATTGATGTTACAGTTCTCGAGTTGTAAACACACAAACATAAAGACCGACACATTTTTTTTTTTTGAAAATGAAATATTTCTACATGACATTAATAATTATAAAGACTATCCAGTTGTGAAATTTTGTGAAAATTCAGAAAAAACGCTGGCAAATTTATCTTTACAGTTTTATTTATGATAAAAAACTGAAAATATTGAAGGCTTTACGTAAATACATTTAAATAACATACACGTGTAACAAAGTGAGTTTGCGATGTAAATTATCGTACTTGCCCCTTAAACACGAAAGTGACCGCATATGACCTAAGTCATTAAAAACATGACAACTCCATTCCTCTATAATATTATATTAATTATAAATAATATAAATGTGTTTTGTACGTAGGCACACGGTACTTCGCACAATGTGTTGTACTCTAAGCGCAGGCGTCTTGACGTTTTAATTGCAACGAGCGTCGACAGTCATAAATTCACGGCTCACGTGAATTATTCCATAGAAATGAACATTTTACTTGCCTGCAGGAGGTAACACCCGATGCAGGATACTTATCTCATACGGTACACACTTGCATTCATGGTTCCGTAAGTGTAATGAGTGCATAATATATTTGCAGTGTTCGCAACGTGTGTTAAAACTGCTGAGCCATGTAAAGGTTAGATGTCAAAATTCTCAAACATTGCCTATTATCGGATGTTGAAAGTTAATTTTAACCCTGAAATGCACGTTTTGTTAATCAGGTTTCATTCAGTGCTAGGCAGGGCTGAGAACTTAGGGCTTGCAATAATGCTTATAATGTTTAAAGCACTTTCTAAAACAGATTCTCGATGCTTAGGGCACTATGTACAAAGACTTTCCATTTATTAAGCACATAAGCATTACATTTCAACAAGTTTATTAAGCATTTAGAATGCTTATTAAACACTTTCAGTAACATATTTCTTTTTATATAATATTTATAATATAGTGAACGTCCGATGAAAGCAGTCAAACATCAGACAAAAATTCCGAAATATCTCGGTTTATAGACAAAACGTACATCTACGTTGAAATTTTGCTAAGAAAAATTACCAACATTCAGTTGCGATTTTATTTATATGTTTTCATTAATATTACTTATTAAATACTTCAAAAATATTTCAACGGATGGATGTTAACAAAATTGGAAATAGTATTTAATGTTGTAATGTACGGTTCAATAAATAAGATATTTAATAAGCATTAATATTATATAGATGGAAAGCGCTTCTAAATAAGTTTAGTAGAAATATAAGTTTCTATTCATCACCTTTTGAAACTGATTTAAAGTTTAAATAAACGACGAGCTTTTTTTAAAACATCAGTAACCGATTTCCCGATTTTCTTATCGCTGAGTATCTAAATTATCTGATATGCATTCCATAGAATTAATTTTAGTTTCAAATTATTAAAAATATATAACGATTCTTTAATTAATTCCAATTAAAAATTTCGTAACTAATTCAGTTTAAACGACCTTAGTTGTCGAAGATTCATTAATAATTTATTAATAGCATGTTACATTAAAACAATTATTATTCCGTACGCTTATCTGGGTACACAATTTTAATTAAAAAAATTCTTTCATATCTTAGTATATATCAAAAGAATTATACACAATTATCTTCATACATATCTATATAATAAATTTAATGAAACACATAGAAACTGTATACTACATATAAAAAATTTGCATTAGTTTACAACTATGCTTGCTGCTTATTCTCCTTGTTCTCATGAAATGTGGATTATCTTTTTCAATGTGATTAAAAATTTAAAAAAAAACCTTCTTAGATTTCCTGGTTTATTTTTTCATAAATATTACAATAATGAACTAAAATCCAAGTATTTGGTAATTGGTACCAACTTACGGCGGTGAAATCAATCTACACCTGATTAATATCAAAATTATTTTATTTGTAATACGACACTATCCCTGAATCTTTTGACAAGGAATCAGATGTTTAGTATGAAGGCCTTGTATACCAAAATAACGTAATAGACGTGGCTCAGAAGAAGAAAATATGTTTTTCGAAACATCGGCACTATAGAACATTGACGAACATTTAATCAAAGCCTTCCCGAACTATCAACATTTCAATCATTAAAACTAACCACACATTTTTTCACTTTAAATTATACATAATTGTTTGTCAAGGGTAGAATTAGACTTCTTTACCCATATTTATGACGATATAAAAAATAGAACAGCCTTCAAAAATCTATGAAATAAAGAGAAAATTATTAAATTTTGAGATCGGCGTCAATTTAATTACTACAACTATTTTATTTGATTAAATTTGCGCGGATCCCAAAATTCAGTTATTTTTCACTTTTTTCAGTAGATTTTTGAGTGTCTGTGCAATGCATCTTAATATCTGATTACTAATTTAAAAAAACTACTGAACCTATTTCGAAAATTGAGATATTTACTAGGAAGCTCACACAGGGACTAGCATAATACAATATTATGCATTACTAATAATATTACATAGATACGCAATTAATTGAAAACTTCCTTCTTTGAAGTCGATTAAAAATCAACTCAATATTGATTAAAAATCAACTCAATATTGATTTAAAAAAAACGTTTGAATGTTAATCTAGATTCAAAAACAATAGACATACACTACTTCCCTTTCCCGTTTTGTTGAAACGATGCAAATGTACACATTTTTTTAATGCTAAACAAATGAATTAAATGCATAAGTGCGAATTTTATCAACAAAAGTTATGAATGACTATAAAGGAAGGAAAACGTATCTTAGTCGATAAGAAATGTAACAAACGAGCTTCATTATTGCAGGTGTAATATTAATTTTTAGGTCATATTTTTCTACATAAGCACCTTATAATTATGTATACATAAGTATGTTTTTTAAATCCAAATGCGGATGTCTTAATGAGCATAAATTCATCATGGAATTTATCTCACCATAATGAATATTTAACGGTAGGAAACATCACACAGGAGAAAAATTCCCGTACACAAGAACGTACTGATTTTAGCAGTTTTGTGTACAATTTACACAATTCAACATTTCAGCAAATATTGAAAGATAGCTGGATTGTAGATACATGCCCGACAGATAAAAATTTTATTTGAAAGAACGCTTCTCTTTATTTAGTTTGTAGATCTGGAAATATGAAATCTGATGCATTGTAAATTATTCTTATAAATAAATCAACAAACATATGCATGCATGTTTAGGATAAAATGAACCATAGCTCATACGATTTTCTTTTCCTCATTAAAAAATATCTGTTTTATATTAACATGTTTGTTTTTTCGTTTAATCAATTGAATTTTATTATACCTAAACTTTTATGTTAAAAAAACTACAAAACATATTTCAAAAAAATTGTGACAAACGTAAATTTCTTGTATATTTCGAACATTTAAATATACAGAATGTTTCACTGGAGTGCAAAAGCAATTATATATACAAATAAAAGTAATTTATGGCAATTACTGCACGTTTTTGAGCATCAAAATCTCAGAATCAGTCACTAAATGTCAATTTGGTTTTTATATTTATGTATTGATGCGCATTATAATAATGATATTGCTAGTGAACCATTATAATAAATATAAAATAAAATAATTTAATTTCTCTTAATATATTTTAATAATGGCAACCACTGACTTCCAAAACTATTTGGCCAATAGAAATAACCCATAGTACTCGTAAGTAATAAACTAAATTTATTCGAACTATTATTTTTAGTATTTTCTTGTTAAAAATAAGATGTAGATTTTATTGAAGTATGTTTGTAATTATATGTAACTTTATTAATGTTTAGGCAACGAGCTTTTGAATTCTGAAATATCAAAATTGCATTATCCAACTTGTACGTTTTTGTAGCGCAAAAATTCTGCTCAGCTTGGGTGTGCATAAGCACAGTTGGGTATAATTTAAAATAAATAACACACAGGTACAGCACGAAATCAAGTTGAGTAGGTGTGTAATAATGGTCTATATTTAATACGGGCACCCTCGACCGGAAATATTATTATCGTTATAATAATTTACAGACATTATCAGTTTGTTAAAATTAAAAAAAAAACAACACTATCATTGTAACATGGCAACGTTAATATCAAAACGTTTTAATAAGTACTGAATTCATTTACATTCTTTCTACCTATATATTTACACGAAAATAAGTGTATTTTATTTATTTATTTCATTTTGGCTTGCGTTCGTAATTATGTTTTACGTAATTTAACGTTTCATTAAAAAATAAAGCTGGACGCTCAATCAACTCGGTTCAGCCAGAAACGGCACGGAAAAATCAGATTTTCAACCAAAAAAATAAAATGTTTTCTAAAAAAAAAATGCACGGAAACCAGTTTTTGGTCTGCCTGTGATTTGTATTGGTTGCTAGTAGAACAATAAATATGCTTTTTACATAAAAGATGTAAAAAAAATAAAAGACAAGTTACGAGTCACTAGGCGGGAAGTACAGGACTACGAACGAACTCTCCAGCCGAATTTTCTTTCCATGGGGGTGGAAGCAAATCCAGAGGTAAATGGAATGGTTGAGGCATCTAAGGACAAGCATGGGGTACCTATCTACATAGGGAATTAATATCCAAAAAACTTAGTGAAAAAAAAACATCTTTTTGCACCCTTTGAAACTTTCAGAAAAATTTTGGTTTCGAAATTATGAGCTACGAGGCATATAAGAATTTTGTTTTTCTAAAAGGGAAGATGGTCCAGAAAAGGTTGGGAAGTTTCTGGTCTAGATTGTTCAATAACAAAAAAAGTTTAGCAAAAGATAATTAAGTTTTATTCACATGTATTAAATGTATTAAAAATAAAATAATCTCACTGGCCAGCCACCAAATTCATGTACCTCCCAGAAACTGGCATTCAACACGCTGCATATCAGATAAATTAAAAATGGTACAGACAGACATATTTGTGGGTGGATAGATGTGCGACGATCGTGAATCATGGCAAAGATAAAACATAACTGTATCTTGCAACTAGGTAATGTAAAGTAGGAAATATATTCATGATATACAAGAACCATACACATGGCACGCATCCGTATTTTTCTAAATTATTGTATACTACCAAATTGAAATTGTTCGTAAAATCAACATATTTTTAATATAAAATTATATTTTAAATGCCTATTTTTTATGTTTTTTCTCTATTGAAATATTTCTACAACTAATAAAACTATACAGTCTAGTCTCGGTAACGTGAGCTAATTATTGCACGTGGTCTTCGCGTTTCCGCGGAGTTCATATAACTGAATAGACAGATAATAATAATAATTGATTTAGTTTTTATAAAATGTTCAGAGTTTAAAAACACCTTCAAAATACCTGAAACAAATTTTATTTTATAAAAATAAACAATAAAAAAATAAAAATTTCTTTACGTTCTAGAGAATGAAAAGATTTATCGTTCACATTTTTGGATGTTCATGTTTAGGACTGTTCACGTTACCGAGGCTCTACTGTACTAGTAATAAATTATGATAATAATCTGCGATTATTTAAATAACATAATATCTCATGCATTTCAATCATTGAAACAAAAAAAAAAACAAAAAATCTCAAGTCTTACCCCATTAACTACAGCAAAATAGATTGCAATTTTAAGAGTGACTCACCTGTAACAAAAAAAATACATATTATTTTTATATTAAACCTAAACATCTCAAAAATTACATATTTCGATTTAAACAGTTTAACACATTACAGCGTTAGTATGAACGCTCGCAAATATGAACTATTCAATAACATTCTATAACCTGATCACAACTTTGTTTTTTGATTTTAGTTTCTACATACGCTACGCTTAAGAATCAAATAAGTTTCGTTTAATTTTCAGTTTCATGCATCAGGCCTCGTCTTGATTAAAATGTCAGAATTGTTATTTATAACTGTATTTGATGAATAATAACATTGCAGTGCTTTTAGAATTGAAGCGATTTCGCAAAGATTCATAATATATAAATCCCTATTGGCTAAGTAGTTAAAGAAATCAAGCACGTGTCAAATGTCATGATTTGCATCGTTGGGAGTGCGGATGCAGATGTCAAAAATGATGCTAATACTCAGCGGTTAGGTATGTAAACGTCTCCAACATCCCTAGTATATCCGATATAACAATATAACTGCGTGCTCAGCATCTGATTGATCGCTTGAAACTCAGCACACCAGAACAACCAGTTACTTTGCGAATCGAAGCTAAGCTTCACGAAAGACAGCAGTTCAGTTCTCTAGATCAATGGTAGTGGCACATAGAAAGAGAAGAGCACTTACGTATATAATATTAGTGTAAATTGTGAAATGCATAGAGTGCAACTATAGATATAGCCAATGTTGCTTGTACCTACGTATGTACTATACATTATGTGTATTGCTCTGATAAAAAACTCGATAGTGGCCCATAAATTACTGGCCGATTATGATGCTACATGCCATATACAGGTACCTGTTGTAATATTAACCCATTTATGCCTAACGGGTCAAAAATGACCCACCGCCTTAAATATATGTAACAACTTATACACATATGTTTTTGATAAACTCTGTAGTACAATTTACCATTCAAGGTACATATCACACTGTGGTAAAATTAGAACTGTCATTAGAGACGCTATTCTTACTTATTCGTGTTAAATTTGTGAGGACAAATACTGTTGTATGACATGGAAAAGAAGTCTTATTGGTAAGTTGCTTATTTTTTGTCTATGACATATTTATTTAGGAAGACGTATTGCTCTAACCTTAAAGTTTGTGGTGATGTCATATTTGTGAGGTTAGGTTTATTTTGTTGCAATACAAACACACTCGAATTTGGTAGGGTCGTTAAAGACCCGTTGGGCATATACGTGACACATTTTTCTTTTATCTAGGACGAAGCCACTGACGACAGCAGAGTTGCTCGAAGAAATAGAGCAGCTTGACAAATATGATAAAATTCCAGATACTGTATATATAACTCCCCCAGATGATAATGGATTAGAAAGTGGGGAAGATTCTGGTGATGAAGACTGTAATGATCCCAATAGGCTAAATCCTAAGCAGCTTCAATCTCAAGCAGAAACCAACCGCAATGATGATAGCAGCGACAGTGAAAGCAGTCAAAACAAGAAAAGTTGTAAGAAACACGAAAAATAAAACCAATAAAGCCTGTGATCAATGTAATGTTGCTCTTCATGATAAGTGTTTTGTAAATTATCATAAAAAATAAATAGTGAAACAGAAACACCCTACTTTTATTTCCGCAAATTTATGCACAGGCTGAGTATGCTATTTTGTTTTCGTTATAGTGGTAAAATGTTTTATTCAACTTCTACATAAATATTTGAAATACCACACAAATGGTTTTTACTCTGATTTTATTTTATTTTAAAATTTGAACACAGATTTGCCCAACTGGGTCGAAAATTACCCACATAAAATTTCAAAAACGATTTTTTGATTTTTATTTTCTACACTTATTTTATCTTATTAATGGTATTTTAACCAATATATTTGAATGTCATAAGAATTTAACACAAAAGACAGTTCTGAGCATAAATGGGTTAAGATCCATTCACACTTCTGTGCAGAAAACATTTACAATGTACAATCTCAAGATGCCTTTACGCTGTTAGCATGTCTGGAAATTTTACCTGAAGTTTAATTTAAATTTCAATTTTTTATGCAATTTTTTTCGCTGTTTTTTAGTTAAAAAACATTTGAACCCCTAAATACAACCCTTAAAATGCCCCAATTGTCAAAAAAGTCATCACTTTGATCAATACGTCCCTACTAATAAAAGTGATGATATACGCGTCTTGTCAGTTTTCAGAGATATCAGCTAGATGGCATTTTACAGACTGAAATACGCCAGTCAATTCTGCGCACAACCTAAAACGTAAATTGCCATCCATTTGGGTATTCTACACATTAGTTATGCGTTTGTTTAAACAACAATTCTACAAACGAGATTTTATGTTTAAATTTACAAAAATACCCAAAAACCCTTTAAAATTTCGATACATCTTATATAACTAAAGCATGAACACCTGTGAAAGCTGCTTCACATTTATAGTTTCTACTTTGTGATACAGCCCATGTAGACGCATGGTAAACATTATGTATAGAATATAGATGTGATGTAATACCCAGTTCTCCATTACAATACAAAACTAATGCAATTTCAAGCCTGCCCATCTTTTAGTTCGATTACATGTGTTTATTCTGCAATATAAATATATATCCCATTCAGTGGCGTGCCCTAATTATTTAATACCAAATTAAAAATTACGTTAATTTTGCGATTGTATTATTTGCATATAAAATTATATTGTGGTTGATTCGTATCTAAAATGTTCAATTTGTGGAAAAGCCGAACAATAAAAAACAATTACAACAAATAAATTGATTCGCAAAGTTTCGTCGACTTTTTCAAGCTTCCAGTTGCAATGATATCAATTGTGTCTCAGGTATCAATTGATTACTAGATTTTATACATATTTTTTATAAATAAGTAAATGTAGAGGCCGGTAAATCATAGGTCTATATAAAAAAATATGTTTTAATATAATGTGATAAATGCGTCAATAAACTATATAATCTAATCAATAAGATATATATAATACATAATCTAATTATTTAATTTCAATAGTTCGGTACGCATCACGCAAGATGTTATTTTTTTTTTTTTTTTTTAATCGAATTAGGTATTCTGCAGAAGTTGGCTATAAATTATTTTATTACAACGAATTATACTGAAACCTCAACACAATATGTATTAAACCTAAATTGTGTTATAAAGAGAGTGACGAGATAGAGGGAGACTGTAGGTTGAGCGTCTATAATTTATCATCTCTCTCTCTCGCCACTCTCTTTATAAAACTATATTACTCTAATGCAATTGTAGGTACAAAGTAGATAAAATAGTACGCCACTGGTATAGAGAGGGCACCACCAACAATGCTATCTTGATCGTTATTATAAATATATAAAATAAAATTATGATGTGTAAATAAACATGGTTGGTATCACTGTGTACATTCTACTTATAAAAGTTTAGCCAATACCTATGTTATTTCTGGCAAATAATAATATAAATTATGAAATACAATCATACTCATACAGTACTTGAGACTTCTATTTACTATTAGGTACCTACCCGTCTCACGTGAAACAAAACAAAATCTATTAGAAAACATATTATTAAGTTTAGAAGGTTTGTTTTCTCTGCAAGCATTCAAATCTCTTATATATTACGACATGGAATAGCTCGTCTGTGGCGCGATTTGAAATATTATCAATAATAAATAATATTGACTCTACCAACAGTAATATACTATTAAATAAAACGAAACTACTTGCGCTTACTGTTCAAAATATTTTTTTATTTATAAAACGTTTCTACCAAATTCGCAACCGTAGCCAATGAGAACGCTTGCTGGAGTCACGTGACTAGCCAGCTGTTTTTGTTGACGTTTAACTACACATTAAACGTCAAATCATATTTCGAAATTGCGCATGCGCACCGAGAATAATCGTAGAACCGAATCGGGATAGTGTGAGCAACCTAGATTAATCGAAAACCGAACCGGACCGGTGAATCGTAACCGAGAACGGCTACTCTGAATTGGCTTTTAGATTATAATTCTTACGATTGCCGAACGCACAAGACGACGAAAACTTGGCTCATTTTCTCACATCTATGTTTTAGGTGGGATACAAATACAAAATACCTATAATATCTTTAATCAAAAATCAAATCTGTTGAGTGTTGAGTAAAAATAAAAGGCGTGTTGCATAGACACGGTGCCCATTGTATAGATCTGCAAACAGAACTGATTGTAACAACTCAGTTTAAAAAAAAACATACGTGGAGAGAATATTATGTGTGTCACGACCTTTCCGCGGAATAAAAAAGGTGAATCAATTTAATTTGAACAGGAGATACATAAGCACCAGTGTAAATGTAATGTAAATGATCAGATGGTCGCACAGTTCGGTCGGAGTTTGAGTCCGATGCCTCATAATGAATGATTTATCTGTTTTATTGCGAACCGCCCACATGAACAGATGTTATCGTTCAACTGTAAAATAAATAAAGTACAATCAAGCAATAAACAAGAAGATGAGTACCCTGCATGCTGTCTGTGCATTATGGTTTTACAGAATGTTTTATTATCGGGTAAATATATTCGCGTGTGCGCCAAAGATGCAAGGAACATGGAACGTTTCCTTCGTTGAGCGGAGCTACTTCCCGGAAACATGTCCATGGAAGCTTCGCTGGCATCTTTGCGTGGAAACAAAGAAAGAATCG
This sequence comes from Venustoraphidia nigricollis, assembly GCA_034508555.1. Classification (NCBI taxonomy): domain Eukaryota; kingdom Metazoa; phylum Arthropoda; class Insecta; order Raphidioptera; family Raphidiidae; genus Venustoraphidia; species Venustoraphidia nigricollis. Next base: position 8,968,881 of record JAVRKA010000006.1, read on the forward strand.
AAATCTTTCCTAATGTTCTTTAAACCTATTTCTAAATAGAGAATATTTCAACTCTTTTTTTCTTGGTCACCGTTTGGCGACAATTAGATCTCGTGATAAAATTGGAACTATAACTATGGACATGGGTTTTAGGGAAAGAAAGGAACCGGATCTTACAGAGAACTTAATTCCTGAAACAAAATAAGGTCGGAACTACCCAAGTCTACTCACGTACTTTAAGCAGAGTTCCTCAAATAAGATTTAGAACATCAAAAACGAAGAGTAATGAAGAGATGAATTACGTTAGTGTCGCGTTATTTTATTGTCGTAATCGTTAAAACATATTTTATACGTTTTATTTTGAATGAATCAATTACATTACTAAACGCACCGAAGGCTAATTTTTTAGTCGAAGTAAAACGTTGGTTTTTATGTCACCTGCGATCAAAATCAAACGTATAATATATATTATATAGTTTTAAGCGAGGATTGTAAGCTAAATGTAATTGCGTTGAAGTTGAGAAGTATTTTTTTCATTTATATTTTTTATACTGTTTTTGCAGAATTGTGTAGTGCGTTTTGAATTAAACAATATAATTTTCATAATTAAACGATCGTCAATTTTAACTGCTTTTAGATATAATTATAGCCCAAAATGCTTTGTACCATAAAGACGAATCTCTTTCTGACATACCAAATTTCTAAAATGCAAGCAATTCGAAACGCAGCGTATAAAGATTTCCAAGAGCAGTGCAAATAACAATATTTTAACATACGTTATTTTGAAATTAATATATATCTACATATCATTAATTATACTTGTTTTTATGCGTTCTGAATATAAAAAAAATACTGTATGTAAAAGAATTTTACGAATAAAAAACACAAATTTAGCAGTACAGGTAGGTACTTATGAAAAATGTTGGAACAAAAAAAAATATCGTTCAGTATTATTTTAGAAAGCAATGTAATATATAATATTATTATTACATTCCAATATGCTATAGAAATAATTTTGTAATGATTACAATGTCCATTTGTGTTGAACAATCGCGTGCAGCATCGACCAGAGCCCGAGTATGGTGATGTTGGTATGAGATCAGTGGTGCCAATTCACAACATTACACTACACTAGGCTCTACATCCGCCCACCAATCACGACTCACATTTCAACTCATTTAACACTCTTTGCCACCTTTTGACTGTGAAGTCGCTTTCACACAATACGCAATTTGGGAGTAACAACAATTATTATTCACAATGATGAATAGAAAAATGTTCTGACAATTATTATAAATATATAATATAAATATAATGTAAATTATCATTAGTAAAGCATTTGCAATTTCCGAAAAATAATGTGCATTTTATTTTATAGTTTAATAGAATAAACGTGTTTTAATCGATTGGAAACAAGCGATGGTATATTTTCGGTTTGATTAGAATTTGGTGACTGTCATACCGTTTTTCCGTTTTTCATTCACTGGCCATTGCAAAACCAAATGGGCTGCCCGGATTGTTGTCCTTATCATACAACTATGGGTTGTGGCCGTCTACATCTTATAAGAAATCTAAGATATTTTGGGTTTTTGAAACATATTTTTTAATTGTCTTGAAATTTTTATGCGATAATTACATATATGCGATTTATTTAACTTTTAAATGACACATCAAACATCGCCATATTTTTTTTATGGAGATTTTATCTATAACAGCATTGCGCAAGTCAGTCGAAATGACGCGTATACTCAAACAAAATCCAGCGCTTGGTCACCGATCCATCACTCTAAATAACAAAGTTGTCTTGTGATGCAGGCTTTACGATACTCAGACTACAGAGTTTGTGTTGGGAACTGCAGGAAAGATTGTAACGAAGTGATAGGTGTGGTGTTAACAACAATACTACCTATAAAAGAAATGTTCAATTTGATTTGAGAGAGATAACTCCCGATATGTTGGTATATTATGTGTACAGCAATACGCCATTCCAATGGTTAATAACTAAAATAAAATGCAAGTCGATATTATTAAATATCTATCACAAATCACAATGCATTAAACACTTCATATAACCATTACTGTACTATTGTATATTCTAATGTTCACAATATACGTGATTTTTTCCATCGAACTATAAAAATAAAAGATCACGTTTTTTTAATCAACAAATCGTGATTGCGAAACACTTTACTCTAGTTCTTTCATATTGTACATTTTATTTCTTTATTATAGTAAAATACAGTGCAAATAAAAAGTTTTGCATAAATTCGTTATATTTATGTTGACAATCCTCAGACAGGTCATTTTTATTTATTTTTTGTAAGTCGTTTTTATCGTCTATCAGCAGCGTTGAAAGTCCTGCACTGCGCGACACATGATGCCCTCGACTTCGCCTCGAGCATCATGTGGCGCAGTGCAGAAAATTCAGCCTTCGGCTATTGTGGTGCAATATACTATTTCTCGCGACTAATGTCAATGTCAGATACGTTTGGAGATTCGGCATGTTGACACAATGAATGGCCACACAAATTCGGCAAACGTCACATATCGCCAACGTATTTGCCATAGAATATCGAGCCAGTTTAAGCGATTATGTTGATTTAGCGTACTGTAAATAACGTTCGAATATAATATAACGATATCTTCTTGAGAACGATGCACGATTACTGATTACACAGCGATAACAATGAAACACAAACACGCACATTCCAGTATCTATCGCATTTACTAATGTATGCAATGTACAGAATGTTTCATTTAAAATTCAAACGCTGCTTTTTTTCAATTATCAGTTTCTGAAAAGAAATGTGAGCAAAACAAATCGGTCAAGTGGCTATACTTGCACAAGTGTTCCCCGGCACTTGTGTGTTCTATAGCCAAATTATGGTTCTGCTATATAGTTATAAAGAAATTCACAACTAGAGATGGTAAAAACGGGTCTTTTTAGTGATCTGCATCTTTGCATCTGGATCCCGTATGTGAGCCGGCTCACTAAACCGGTTCAAAAAGAGCTGAGTTCTGAATATGTTACTGCAGTCTGCTACTGAGTTACCTAGTTCAGTCAATCATATCACGACCTGAATCAAGGATGCATAGCCAAACATGTGATGCATGAGTCATTTGAGCTGACAGATGCATCAAAGCAACAACTGATACGTAAGTGTAAAATGTGCTTCTGTGTGTTAAGTGTTTCACTGAGTTATGCGGATCCGTTGATCCGTCGGCTCAAAAAAAAAGTGAGTCGGCTGTCACGGATCTTCTGTCGGAGTCGGCTCTTTGAACCGGTTCAGATCTGAGTTACCTAACTCTATCCACAACACTGCATTGAGTACACGATGTCTGGAAGACAATCAGAGACGGTAATATCCTACTCGATTGTGTGGAACTATCAACCCCGCTGGATCAGTACTATTTATTCTGATACGACTTGAAATACACACAGAACTTGATCCGAGCAAAGCCGGGTTTGCAGCTAGTACTATTATAATTATTCACTCGTCATATCCGTTAGTCTATGAGCTATGTTTCATTTTGTAGAAATTAAGCAATAAATTTCCATTTTAATCTAGTTTTAAATAAAGATAAGACGAAGTCGTCTTCATATAAATATCAACTGTTGATTTTTTCTGTTGATAAGGCGTGTCTTATCTGTAAAATGATGACTCTGCTATACAAGTACAGTACAAAATAAATCTAATGTAAATATAATGACCCTATACAATACCTCGCATATCCTTTTCTAAATCAATTGTACAATGTATTTCGATGTTTAAGCTATTAAGACGGGCCTATAGACGCTGTGTTGCCGAGCTTCTATAATCTCCAATAACTACTTTGTAGTCAAGTTTATAAAGATTCCTGTGAACCTGATTACATAAATAATATCTAGACTGAATTAGTTTCTTATATATTTGATTATACTTGGGTATATCAAATTTTTAAGTGATACACAGCGCATTCTCTGTACGTCTGATTGCGGCGAGAAATTTTACAACCCTCCTACATCGCGATTGCCATCATCCTAATTGTCGTCTTCTTTCTTTAGGTCTTGAAAATCAAACAATTTTCACCAAAATAATCAATGATACATTGCAGATTTTGTTACTCCTTACCCAATATACATATTTTTTTTGTTAATTTAGCTGAGCTGAGGCTATTTGCATGAAAATAATGTATGGATTTCTATCATGTTTGGCACACACAAAATGTTGATCCAGATATGGAGATAGTAAGATGGACAATTTCGATTGAAAACGTTTTCAGATAAAATTAATGTACATTTTTTGAAGTTTTCAATTTACATGTTACTTTTATGGAAAAATTTTCATCATTATAATTACTCTGTGAGAATTATTTTATTTAATAAATTTGTAAACCAAATTTCGATTTTACATACAATATTATAAAAGTATAAATACAAATACGTAGTATAATAATCATAGCCTTCGATTACTTAAACAAGCAGTGGGTATTATGTTTTATCCGTTTGCCTAAATATTATAGCAAATTGAGATTTCTTTGTGGCTTTTTCGGGTATCTTGTATCATGCAAGGAGAACGCAGTGTATTTGAAAAATATCTCCATTTGTTTTAAATGGGATATATATATATATATATATAGTAAGTGAAATTCTTAAAAATCGTGGCAATATTGTGTTTAACAGTATAAATAATATTATAGTAACAATTTATTTTTTCAATAGATATTTAACAATTTTAAAACTGTTATGATAATATAGATGGCCTTAACTGCTGTACATTGTTTAAAAAAAGTGCTTTTGGGTAGTTTTCAGAGCTGGCCTTCTATACTTTTTTGTACTTGAATTCAATGTAAATCAAAATGGAGAAGATGAACATGTAAAAGCAATATGGCGGTTGAATTCAAACGCGCATTGGATAAATATTATTTTTTAATTAAATGTTTTCCCAATATAAAAAAAACAAATTTTGCAATTTTGCAATTTTGTATTCAGATAAATTGAATTAGTCTAACATTGTTCCATGAATCTACTATAAAACAAAATCGGTCGTTTTCAGAGACATCTGTATGTTTTTCGAAAATATCGTTGTTTTAAAAATATTTGTTAATTAAAAATGAAACAGTTTTTCTCACACAGACTGTTAAAACAAAAACAGCAAACAAAATTTCCATTTATGAATTTATAAATTTATTAGAAATATAATTTAATTTGTTGTTTAAAATACATATAACTTATTATCAAAATTATAATTTTTAATTTTGGTTGTACCATCCATATTAATTATTTTATTCCTCATAAAATATAATTAGTTATCTACATATAAGCCACATAAAATTTAATCTGAACAAAAAAAAATTACTTAAAAAAATAGAGCTATACTTTCCTGAAGACTAAAATTAATTTATATTTTATAACTAACCATACACTCTTGACGTCGTTATTTGGGTTTTAGGTTATACAAAAAGTTTAAATTAGAAAAAAAAGGTTTAATCAGTAAACAAGAAAAAAATACCAATTAAATTCAAATAGAAGTGAATGCTTACCATTGTGGCAGGGTCAGGCTAAAGAATTTCAGATGGAATTTCGACAGTGACATGTATTATAAATAATCTATTTGCTTTTCCTTCCGGAGGTCTTTTCACACTACCCGGTGATCTAGATGATTTAAATTCGGTACGGAGTTTTCTGAGGACTCAGCTAAAATATTGGAAAAGAACCGAAATGTGTGGCGTTTATCTTGTGGATCAAAAAATCAATCCGATTGCACTAAATTTCCAATTGCGGTAATTTCGAACACTACGCTAAACACAACCCTGTTTCAATGTCGAAATTTCAGTCGGCTAGCCCGAAGTCAGTACCTGAATGGCAGCTAAAATTTAGAACATTACTGATTCAAGGAGAAGGCAGACAAAAAAGGTTCTGCCATTCGAATAACGAAGCTGTTTTATTATTTCACATGAGCATTTGCTCCCTGAACAATACAGGCTTAAAAACTAGTAGTCTCATAAGACATAAAGTCTTCGCTTACAGAGATTCATATATTTGAAATTCTAACATTCTAAAAATAAAAACACTTCACAAGCTCTCCGTTATTTTCATTTTGACACTTTCTTGAATGACGTAATATATCAAACTTGTTATTAGTATTTTTCCAAGAAATTAGAATAGGAAAGAAAAAAATCGACAACGCCATCTACTTCAAACATCTTTCGCTTTCGGCATTCAACATGTTGACATGCTACTTGTCCAGTTCATAATACAAATGAAAAACATAATAATTCGGACAAAAAATATGTTCTTAGGAATAAAACGTGAAATGTCTTTGAACACAGAGAGAACACGCGGGGTCGGTAAGTGAGTGAGTGAGTGAATCATGTGGCCGAAACACGTAAACAGATCGGTATCGCCGAATGTTTTACATATTATCATCAATATAATATGTAAGTATGTAGATGCCATGCCAACATGCATTATTCATTTTAAAATACTTTACGTAAATAATATATGTATATAAGAAGTATATAACGCTGCTTGTTTCATTAACATAAATCAATTATTTCATTATTCATTAGCAATAAAACACTTTGATAAAAATATTAGCGTATACCGAAATTATACATTAACCCTTTAAACGCCACAGTTATCAAATGCGTCAGCCTCAAAGAATTATTGTAGATGCAAGGTGACTAATATAGATAAATAAAAATTTGGTTATCATCAAAAATTTATGTTGCATTTATGAAAATATTGACGTTTTCTTAGTTGTTAATTTTTTATACTTACGAATAATTACGCATATCTTGAAGACGGGTGGAATATTTGATGTGAAGACACCAAAACACTAACAATTTGTATTTTCACATCAAAGATTCCACCCCTCTTTAAGAGGGACGTTTCGTTAACTATATTAGCATAATCATGAGATGACTAAAACTAATCCTCTCTTAAAGAACGTATAGCCATCCCCTGACGATGCTAACATATTTAGCAAAATGTGTGTTGTGGTTATTTTTTTAATAATCAGTGAAATATAATAGGTTGCTTTCCTTTCGCTCATCGAACTTTCCACAAAAATACATATATTTTTATCAATGCACTTTTTCAATAAAATAGTCTGAAAAGAATTATTTCAAAGTACGTCTAATATATGGACATAAATGAAAGAGAGAGAGGTTCTAGATTATAGACGCACGACAACTAAAGTTATTAACATCTAGAACGAGCATTGTACTGTAGAGTGTACACAATGCTTTTGTTTTTTGTTAAAAGCGTCCGATACAAATACTCACTCACTGTGCTCTTTTCCCCTTGCCTTAAAACGTTTACATCTCTTCCGACACTACTTTTAAAGCTAAAAGATTCGAATAAACACCAAATGATGGGCCAATAATGACACTACCAATATTACAGGCGAAAAATTGAAAAGAAAATCCTAGAAGAGCTTACATTTATACGTAGCCAAAACTTTTTTTCAAAAAATTCTGCTGTAGGATCTACAGAGTAATTCTTGGTCCGAACCTTTTAGCTTCAAAATTAGCGTCAGAAGAGATGAAAAGTGCAAGCGGTATTTGAAGATTGCATATACCAGCTATTAATTGTCAAGCAATTTGTCTAAATTGAGTAAACCTATAAAAAAATCAACGAAAGTTTTCATCGGCAAGATTGAAAACCGAACCTCCCAATTTCAAGTCTAGCATCTTACCACTACACCGTACACAGTCCTAGGTTCACGATATAGCCTACAAAAAGATTGAGAAACTCTGATTCAGAGTACAGAATGAGTGGTGCGTGTGTTGTGCAGTAAGTATTGTCACACCAGAAGGCAGAAAGATATAAACAATGTTACAAGTGACGTTTCATTAGCTAGCACTAATCGTCCACTTGTTTACTACCAACAAGAAGTCTGCAACTTCTTCCAATCTTCCACTGCACAAATTGAAAACCAGTATACAGGTGTTCCTGAAAGATTTCCGGTAAATAAAATTCCACAAAAATTACTAAAAATATTACATGAGATTTTAATGTACAAATGTCAAATAACACGAATAAAACAAATGGTTCGACGCAACTTGAACTAAGTACGCGACGAGTATATACAGTACGCATAGCGTCTATGTTACTGCTTCCCGATTCGCCTCTAGATAAGAGTCAAAACGCTTCTTTTTGTAGCACGATTTTGAAAACAAATCGCTTGAAGATCATCACATATGTAGCCAACGACGATCGCGCGATTGTACAATGCACTTTGAATGGTAAATAAACGCACCGATCGCCAGATCGAGCGCAGTTTTTTTGAAAACCGTGTGATAGAACCAAAAATGTCTAGTCACTAATTGTAAGTACACAAGTGATCATCAAATCCCGATGAACTATCGATGTAATTGCTAAATCACGCATTTTAGATACAATACATAAAATATTAGCATGTGCATATTGACATCTTAAGGGAGTATCTACTTGTACGTTTAAAATTTAACCAAAAACACACAACCGAAGTGAAACTTCTGGTGTATGGAAAATAATAAATATAAACTTAATTTATTTTATTTTTATTTTCAATTATACATGTCCATATTTAAAACTTATTTCTGACTGTAGGTAATAAAAGGTCGATATTTATATCGATTTTCTTTGGTTTCGTCGTCACCAATTCGTGTCACTTATTTGTATTAGTGTTTTATATATTCCCATCCCACGTCGAGGTGCTGCATAAGAAGTTTCACTAAAATGTTTTGTTCCGGTTTTTTAACTCGTTTATAAGGTTTTCTCACATATTTGAGCTACGACCTATTTTGAAATTTTGCCTCGAGATACAAAATTTGACCAACCGCAGACATAAATTTGAAAATATTCTTAGCGTGTCATGGTAGTAGGTGGACCCATTGATCATACAGATCACAGTTGATATGGAACGCATGTAAATGTTTTTTGAAATCATATAATTAACAAAAAAACAATGATAGCTACACTATTGACAGTGTGCGGCTTCAGGTGACAGAGTATTTCGGTCGGTTACAAACTGCGCAGAGAATTAATTTATAATGAATGCACGAAGATTGATTGATGGCGGACTGGAGTGTTTATGGTCCACCGTGCGACAACATTCAGGGATGGAAAAACAGTAGTACGATGATAAATAAAAAGAACGCTAATAACGAACGAATGAAGATTGATTGATGACAGCCAGAAATATTCATGATGCCATAACAATTAAGGATGAAATAATAACGATTCAATAATAACGATTATCACGATAAATTCAAATTAAATGCAACTCATATAACCGAAGATGAATTAGAATTTTTTATACAAAAACTACTAAAATATACTATGTGTTTTTCGTAGCTACTGAATCAATGTCAGAAAGGTTCACAAAAGTGTAAAATGTTACAAATGTTTCATATTTTTCACAATGTTGCAAATAAACGTTGAAGAAGATGAAGAATTATGGGGATTGGTAAACGAAACGATATATCAAATTGTTCGCGATGGGAAATGGCAACCCAGCCCTAATAGACACAACCGTCGATAGCGTCGACAGTCAATCAAAGTGCAAATAGACAATTTACATATCATTGACTACAAAAGTAACATAATTTAGCTGGTATTTAAATAATTGATAAAAACAATGGGAGAGTGTTCTAGTCTCGATAAGACAAGATCAGTGATGGCGCCGTTCATCGGAACTACAGACAATTTATAATTAACTGGAATGAATGAAAACAGAATTTGTAATAACATAAATATGAATGGTACCCGGATCTCAAACAAATTCATTTAATCCGCAATATGTACGTTTACGCGCATTTATTTATGTAAAGCGAAATTCACACTCATCTCACAGTCCTGTCAACTAATTTATTAAAAAAATAGGTAGTATTATACTCCCACAGTACTGCTGACATAATTATAACATTTTAACACCATGCGGCATACAGCCAGTTCGAGAAGCTTCAGAGCATCTTTAACTGTGTTTTTTAAATATTTCACCTCTAATATTTTTATTAAAAAAATACTGTTCATTATAAATTATATTATGCTTATGATTTGTGGATTTATTAAAAACAAAGTACTTTCGAAAGTCTATTTATTGTTTGGTTTACAACTCGACAAAATTGAAAAAAATTGGAAATGAAAGGACATAAACGAGTTACATCGTAACTCAAGAGGAACACATTAAAACCGCCATTTTTAATTTCTTAAAAAATCGAGTTTCATGTCTAGAAACATAAAAAACATTTTTTAAGTCTTTAGTCTGTAAGTATTATGAAAAAAATTCATCAAATCTTAACATAAATATTGAGCCAAAAAACCAAAAATTAAAACTGACAATCACGTTTTTTCCGATTAGTCCCAAATAAAAAATAGGTCCAGAGCTAAAATTTTCAGAATTTTTTTATAGTGAGGATAGATTAGGCCAAATGGCATTTAAAAACTCGTTGAGAGCAGTTTCAGCGTGTTTATTCGGCTATGCCCTTTGGCTTCTCCAATTTTTTTTATTTAATTTTTTTTGTACACTTTATGTAAGACTTCTAATCTTCTTGTTTTTAATCTGATTTTAAATTGTTTATTTAGAACTGTAAAAGCCTGGCAAGAAGTCATACGGGAAGAATGGTACTCATATATTTAGTTTATTTTGAAGCATTAAGGATGTCGGAACGCTCCGAATTTTGTTTGTGCTGAGACCTTGCGGTAAGGGGCGAGGTAGGCAAAATACATATTGTGGGTGTGGCCTTCTTTAGCTCTGTCTCGCTCAAATCATCCGCACGTTTCAATTTTTGGCTGGTGCCAACTACGAGGCTAAAAAATTTTATTGCAAGGGTGCCGCTGTCAACTGATTACTCTAATTTTTGGAAATATTTCGAAGATTTAAAAAACTTTTCCGAAAAAGGAAGAGTCACTTTAGGTTTGTGATGGAACAGTTTTGTGAAATAAGTACGAATAAGGTCATAGTGTGACATTGAAAACGTGTGTTTTTTTAGCACAATTAATGCCAAATTTTTTCTAGTAAATCGTACATAAATTACAAAAGTAGTCCATTAGAGACCTAGATTTGTCCTTTATCTTCCTTATAGAGAAAGAATTTTTGCAGAATGTTGACGAATAAGTCTACAATCAGTTGACAGCCGAAGCTCTATTTTTGGCTTAAATTCAAAGCGTTCCGACAGCCTTAATATCAAAGATTGAATAAGATTTTTCATAGGAATTAGAAATTCCGAACCGTGAGTTAAAGTGCATTTACATGCCCACACACACTCAATTATATAGATAAGAACTATACGGATGAAAAAGGGGGGCATTTAAGCACACAGTAAATTTAAACTCCAACACAGATCAAGTCTGTAGTGATTGGTAGAAGCTGCAGCATCCCTAACAGTGTCTTGTTCATCGAGCGCTGCAGTACACACAATCGACACCGATGGACGTGTAGACAGACTGACAGCACCGGTGTCCGGCGTACCTCGCCTCGCCAGTCGCTATAAGCTGCCTGCCCAGTGCCCACCGCGACCGTAGTGTCGGAGCACAGCATGCCGCGCGCCATGCTCTTTACAATCAACAACGCTCTACAGGTGAAAGAATTTATGTGTTAGATGCAGCGGAGATTAATTATTGTACATGACCGTGGATGCGTACTGTAAATTGTCCAACAAATTAAATACACATAACCACATTATATTGTACCCACAAATACATATCGAATACCAAACACGTCGTACAAAATCTGTGGACCTAAAACAAAACAGCCCATGCCTAGTTTATACGTTCGTAACCAGTCAAGTGCGAGTCAAACACGCGTAGAGAGGCTTTCGTACCATTCAGTTTTTCGTGAGAACTTTAAGACTTAGGATCTTCGTTTAGGTTTTCATTTAATGAGACCCTATGTCTTTCAAAATGTAGGCTCAGTAGTTTAGCAGAATAAGGGTTCTGTTTTTTTATCGGATGTACGAAACCCTAAAAAAAGAAACTCGTCTGTCATAATGGACAAACTGAAATTTGTGTGCTGTAAAGCTTACTAGTCCGCATATATTTCAATAGTCAACCTAAAAAATATTTTACCGTGAATTTGGGGAAGCCAAAGTCGGCAAACGCTATCTTTTGAAAAGGCCTTTCTTAAGGGTCTCAAAACTTCATTAAAGTTGTCGGGATTATTCTGAAAACATATCTCTAAAATAATTTCTAATATTTGAAACAACAATTTAATTTATACATTGGAACAGTATTATGATGTCTCCAACAGATATTTTCGAAATGATAAAGGTAAATAATATATGATTGATGGTACAGTATCCATGGCACGTGAGTCTAACTCACGTACTCGGTTTGTTTTTTAAATAAGAATATGTACAGAAGTTTCTACCAAAATGTCTCGACTTAATTCTCAAACATTCTGTATGTCATCAGATCATAAACTAATTCTACGAAATGTAAATTAGACGTTGCTATTCAAAATATGAAGCATAATAAACGAGGTTATTGGCTATACATTTACAATGTCATATCGACAGATCATTTTATTTACGATATTAAATAAAGAAAGAAAGCTAAACTGATTAAAAAATGATATAAATCAGTAGACCTGTCAGTTGAAGGTAAAAAATTGTCACCTGAAATCGCCGATGACAAATCTTGACAACATATTTGATATATCGGTTCAAATGTTTCATTAACTACTGCTATATCAAACATGAACAAAATCAGTCGGTTGCTAATCGACATATGTATTGACCACAAAATCACATTGTAATTTATCTAATTAAAATTAATTAATATTTAGACACATACATACGAGTATATACAGAAAAAATCTAATCATGTGTACTGATTCCGCCCACATGGAATTCTTTATTGTCAAATGGCGGGAAATTAACTGATTATAAAATATTCTTGTGCAGAAAAAAAACTGGTTGAATTTCTGTTCTTTTCAGATGAAATCTAAACCAATGGGAATGCATTTTATATAAACTTATAATGAAATCAATCTCAAAAAGCAACAATTTAATCAACTCACAATTTTTATACAGCAAAGTTTCTATTGTAACATAATCGGGATCGATAGGAGGTTGAATAAAATAAAATGGCAAATAATACAGAGACGAAAATGAAAAATCCTGTAAAGTTTGATTTTGAATGCACTCGAATTTTCTACAGCCTTTTTCACATCAAAATCATTTTTTTTTCATTTTAACTCTCGTTTCCATTTTAAAAAAATGAAAAATAAACCACGACCATGATTGGTAGGTGTAACACGAATATAGCGGATACTAAAGCAATCCAACAAACACTGTTGGGACGTATAATCGAGACTATACTAAAAAATAAATAAAATTGCAATTTTTTATAAACTTTTCATAAACTTTAAGCACGGATTATCCACATTAAGAGTAAAATTTTACTCACAAATAAAAAAGCACCTTGTAAGTGCATGTAATTAATTGTGTAGACTGTGGAAAGGTACCATTGATAACAATATAATTGATATATAACCATTAGAGTTATTGGTGATCAGATTTCGAATAAAAACATATTTTATTAATTTAAAGACAACTCGACAAAGATCAGAGCTAATATAATTTATCTGTATTCGTCAACAGTATAATTGAACTAGTTTTCAGGTCAATTACACAAGTATTAATTAATTAATTCATAAATTACATAATTAACGTAAGAAATGTGACTCTCCATTAGCTCCGTATACACTGTGTATTGGTATTGATTTCATTAGTGAAAAAATAAAAGCAAAAAAATAAGTTTCTAATATTACTGTTGAATGACGACTATATCCATCCATTAAATTACCAATAAAAGTAATTAAGTTCCAAAACTTGTTGCGAATAACTTTTATGCTACAAGGTGACAGATATTATACCAATAGTACCAGCATTGTCAAAAATTTTATACATGATTACGTATGTTTGTTTTCAAAACTATAACTTATAGATCAAAAACCTGGAACATTTTCGCTGGCAGCCCCGGACTGTTACCGAATGATTTTTTGTTGAGTAGAGTTAGTTTTTTTATAATTCGCTTAATGTGAATTAAATAGCGAACACATTAGATACATTCCTCTCGGACGAGAATGCGCATTGAACGAAAAAACGATCATAGTGCGTTCTGGCACAAATGAAAAGACCACAAACGAAATTTACAACGCGTTGTGGTAATGTAAAAAAAGCTATAAAGCAAAATTCGTGTTGTGGTTCCTTTGATAATGGACCAGAACGCGTTCTGGAAATGGAAAAGTGTCACAATGAATGCGCACTTATAATTATTATTTCCATTATTGAATGTCACTGGCACATCACAGCTCGTGTGACAACATAATTCCGTAAAAACCTTTAAAAATAATGTGTTTTACTTTACAGAGCGTAGATCAGAACTTATTCTGACGATTCTATGACAAGATAGCACGTTAATTGGTATTATGATAATTACATCGGCTAGATGCCAAAAGAGATAAAAATTTGTTTCAGTCATGTGGTAACACATTTCGTAAAGAACGTGAGTCTAAAGTCTATAAAAACAAAACTCGATATCAGATGCTGAACCATAATACGACATAAGTATTCCATTACAATATTATGTGTTGTGATGACTGACACGATACTACATATATGATCTACACATATTATGTGAATTTCAAATTTCGTCGAATTCCGAATAAATAGTGTCCCCATAGGAGTGATACAATTTACAAATGACGCAATTTTGTAAACTGTCAGTTTGCACGCGGATGGCTCTATGGCTCTGTCAGGGCGCGGCGCACTTTTAACTCAATCTCGACTTGGTAAATGAAATTGTAAAAATAGGAGACGAGACATACACGGGGCGGCTAATTCAAAATGGCGTGCAGGCGCAAAGCCGACCTGCGGTAGGCCTGATTCAAACTTTGAATGTAAACACCACATCGCTCAACAGCGCTTAGAAATCATTCCTTATTATCAAAATTTGCATTCAATTATTGCAATTCATCGCGTATAACGTGAAAAATGATAGCATACTTTCTGAAACTTAACGCACTGCGTATTATGAAGACTGAGCTGTGCTTTAATCTTTCCGATCTTAGGGAACAGAGATCACTCAGCGTAATAATGCTTCTGGAATGCAATTGTGAAATTTCGTACAGTATATAGACTATAGATAATTAATACCTATTAAACATTATTTAGAATGCGGGCTCAAAGCCAACCAAAATCACACGTGTATCCAATTTCAAATTGTATTTATGAACCCAGCGTTGACAGACATCCAGATTTTTAGTTACAATTGTATGTCTCCAGCGGGACAGCTAATTTCACGATGTTTAAAATAATTACAAGGATCGCATTTATTTTTTGAAGTTTTAAAATCTTCAACCAAGTACCTACATAACAATTAAATACTTATATGTGCTTGTTTTCACATGCTAGAATTCCCGATTTGGCATAACTATCTAGCAACGCTGATATAAATAAACGGTCGCTCCTAATTAAGCAATTTATGAATTACTCGCACACACCAAAATTTTTACTTTCTAATATATAGATATATAACAGCACAAACTCTAAGCATTTCGCAAAACAGCATCCTACTAAATAATGACATGAACTTATTCTAACAAACGATTTTCAATCATAGAGCAAAATTCCTAATGGAAGTTAAACAATAGCGTAAAACAATGTTCTAAAATTTAAAGGACAAGGCGTTTAGTATCTTTTGATGATATGAATCTATCTATTTTAGGACACCTCTTGTGACCATTGGTTAGATAAACAGATTATAGACTTCCGACAAGTGACAACATCTCATGATCCACGATCAAGCACTGAAAATGAATTCTGTCATCTTCTTATTATAAAACGATCACGCTAGTTTCTTTGTTAAGAGAATAATCCGCAACCTTCTAAAAAGAAAATCTATTGTTAGAGAGTTTCCAGCGACAGTGTCGGTGTGTAACATTTAGTCGGCGGTGTTGGTGGTGAACAGTGAACGCTCTCAGCTCAAGACTCAGAGCTGAGAGCAAAGTATAAGCAGACATATAGAGAGCGAATGTTTCTGTCTCGTATCTCTCTGGCGAGTTGGGCGTTATCAGCGACTTGTGGTTTTCAATCAAACGTCTGTTCGTTATTCGCATTCCGTCCTGTCGGCCTTTTACTCACTGAACTCTCACTAAGAACTACCCAAGCAATAGGATAAGTTGTCTTCTCTAGACTACCCTTATCTAAAGGCAACGCACCAATTTGTTATACTATGTGCATTCTCAAGCGCCTATAATCTACAATATCTATGTGAAAATTTGTGATAAGTTAATTTCGTTTAGTGTCTAACCGTAATTACATTGCATTGTTTGGAAATTTCTAGAAAATATTAAAAATCAGAGAAAACCATGGTAGATTTCACAAATTCAAATAGCCTAAAAAACAAATACATACTTAGCGTACATAAATAATGTAAAAAAAATGATATTAATTAAGATCAAAATTTATTTTTACAAAAAAAATTGTTTTATGGTCCCCGAATCCAAAAAAAATATGTTGTCTTGTTCATCTCTCTGTACAGCTCAAACGGCTGAGCAAATTGAAATCAAATTTTATTAAGATATTTTACATGTAAATACGAAGAGGCCCATTATTTTTGAGGAAAATCAGCGCATGCGCTGAAGAAATATGTGCTATAACGTTGTTGTTTCTGTCATAATGGTATACTTTTTATTTTTTCAAGAAAATTTTGTAAAAAAATTTAAGCTGGAAATATTTTGAAAATAAAAAAGCTCTTTTATTCCAAAGATCCTACAAAAAGAAATTAGGTAGCTGACAACTAACAAACTGCTTTGTTTAATTTTTACATGTGAAACCATATTACTTAGCCCTGCAAATGAATAGCAAATATCATACTATTTATCACTAGCCGTTACCCCCGTCATCGCAAGCGTTAACAGCAATTTTATTTAATTTATTTTAATATCAATACCTATACTCTTAAAATTGGAATGGTCATGTGGTTCAATTGGTTGGAATTTATTTCACTCTTTTAACTAGGGTTGCCATCTCTAAAATTTGGCAACCAGGACAAGACGCGTCAAAACCCCGGATTTTAGAGCCCAGAATCCGGACATGTCAACTGGTTTTTTTAAACATAGTCAGTATAATAAAAAACAGTTGAAAATGTCATAAATCACCTTTTTATTTATTTTCAGAACTTAAAATTAAATTTAGTCATCTTTTATCATCATTTTAAATGTACCTAACAAAACACAATCTTATTACAGTTTGTTACAAATTGTTTTAATAATCAGTTAGAATTTTTTTATTCTTAAATTTTTAAACCCGGACTACAAATGAAGCCCCGCCCGGACGCTCCCCGGACGCCCTCTAAACTAGGACAAATCCAGGGAAACCCGGACGGATGGCTACCCTATTTTAACTAGCTTCAAATTGATATAGCATCTTCGAATAGAGTTTGCTATATTAGAAATAATAGAGATCATTTGTGATCGAAGTTTACATACAGAGCAGAAGCGTAGCGTGCCTTGGCGGGGCCCCGTATAAAAATTTGTTTGAGGGCCCTTCCCCCGTTGAAGTAAATGACTTAAACGGGGAAATCCTGCAGCCCGCGATAACCGATGTAAGGTGTTGCCAACTTTTGAACGCACGCTTTACGTGGGAAAAAAAGAAATTGCTTTTTTTGACTTTTGTCATTTCTGAAATAAAAAAAAATTGGGAAGTTTTTATTAATTTTTGCTTACGCACTTTGGGGGCCTCCGTGGTCCGGGGGCCCCGTATAATTGATACGGCAGATACGGCGGTAGCTACGCCCCTGATACAGAGGCCGTTTTCACTACGTACTGGCTCACCCGTTTTGTCGAAAAAACCAAAAATACGTAAATTTCATCAGATGATCCATTCGAAAGACAGTTCAGTGCATTTCTGTTGTTATACAAGGAGTGTGGAGTATGGTGAAACCAGCGAGATACGCGGGACGGACGGGCGTGTTTGAAGAATGAGCGCATCTTATCTGGACAGTTCTCTTGCCTATATTTACGGTGCAGATCTCTTATCGCCACTTTCCTCTCTCTCCTCTTGTCGCACCCCGTCTCTGTCTCACTCACACTCCCTTAGTCAACGCACACAAAAACCAAACGAACCGTTTCGACGTACATTACATCTGTGACGAAAAATTACTACAAAAAGATATAAGATTTTATTTATTACAATGCAATGGTTGTGTTTTTACAGAATGGTTTTGTAAAACAACAGTAATAACAATCATTTTATATTCGTTCCCAACTTTTATTTTTGATTTTCCAATTTTCCAAGGTAAGTTTGGGATGCATTCAAGAACGGTAGTGAATAGTTGGTTATGTATCTAGTACGTGTGATCAGACCGCTCAAAGCAAAATTTAGTTCGTTTTATCCCAGCTACTTAGGTATAAATAAAATCAACTTATTATTGAAAGTCTCGTTTCGGGGTCTTTGATACGACAGAAGTTTCATTTAGAATAGCGAGATTTCCATCAATGGACAAAGTCGCAGGTTAACGCTTCACGACAGAGTTTCCCAAACCGGGATCCGCGAACTCCTAGCGATCTATAAATATATCCGAGAGGGTTTTCGGACTCATCTCTGTGTAAGTGAAAGCCATACAGTTCGGTCTCCGACGCCCGTGTTGTACAAACGCCGTCCGTCAAACAGTAATATTATGTAGTTTATACTACACACTACAGAAGTCAAACTTCCGCAAAATCAACATCTAAATGTTTTCAATTAAAATTTAAAAAAAGTTACTCTTGTTTTTTAATTAAATGTTACTCTACGGAATGGCTCCTAGTGTGGTTATTATTAATTGAATTTGATTTGAATAATAGTAGTTTATATTAAACATAAGATAAAAAAAAATCAAGTTGAATATACCGACCCTTAATTAGAATGTATTTTTATAACAAAAATAAAAATAAAACATACATTCCGTATCATGTTTACAGTTCAAGTAACCAGTGGACGATATTATACGTACGTCCAGTAATTTATTTTATTTATATGTATATGATTTTTAATCATGTTTGTATTATTTATATTTTATGAAAGATAATTATTATTAAAATGTATCTGAAACTCACAACATCACAGATTTCTTATCTCGCATCTTCCACAGGGTTCGCGGACTTTGCACCCGCCATTTGTCACTTTCACGTCTAGTGTTCGTGAACCGACATCCCACTATCAGATACACTCGAATGGAAAACAACCGATTAGCTAAATATAGGAAAAGTTATATGATCCCACAGGAAAATCTTATTTTATTTTCTTTAGATATAAATATACGAGACTTCTAAAAATTGTAAATCTTATCTACAAGCATTACGATTTATGGAGTATCTATATAGTAGCGTAAAGAGGACTAGTTATGACATAATGTTAAAACAAACACCAGTGAGTTTTAACAGTCACACGAGTCGTAATACCATTACTAAAAATTTTTGACAGTCCCCATTTGACTAAACATCACTTAGGTTATAAAAAAAAATACTGACAGGCGAACAAGTGATTTACTTTGAAAATTGGTATGACGTGACCAGTTTCGTTTTACATTACCGTATTTATTTATTTCCAAATCTCATCTTAATATCTACGCAAATTAAAAAAAAAGTATTTATTTTTTAATTTCCAGTGCTAATAGGAAATTCTACATAATGTGTATTTTAATATTTGTAATATAAGGAATACATGTATTTTTATTTATTTTATTGATTTACATAGACATAACAGATAAGAAGTAAGTGATACAGTCTGCTATTTCCAATAACATTTTTTGAGTTTCTTTTTTAACAAAATTTAACAAAATATTTATATTGTATATTTGTAATTCTTTCACGCTTATAAACGTCTGAACGGATTTCAATAAATTTTAAACAAATATCCGGCTTCGGCAAGGAGCAGTCGATTTCAATTTTAAAAACCGATATATTATTATTGTTGTTAGCACTTTATAAAAAAAAAACTGTACTTATATATTTATGGATACTATTCTATTTGCATCCGGGCGACGCCGGGCCGTACAGCCTTAACTACACAAGTGGATTTGACGATAACAGAGTGAATGCTGGCGACGGCCTATCGCTACGCATTCATAATCGTCGAAATAGCGATACTGTTAAAACGCTGTTTTTATTTTTTCGACGGCGGATAAGTGCGTTTATCCATTACTGATAAAAAATAAATTCTAAAGACTAGTTTTTCACTCACATATAATATATTCTTAATGAATTTTAAGTATGCACAATGTAAATACAGTTGCAGACAACTAAATAAAAACATCATATTCTTCTTTTATATTGTAATTTATCCACAATTGTACACTATAATATATATAGTATCATTTTTATGTCGTAATTTTGACGCCGGAGTATTCCAAAAAAATATTCAGTCAAAGCGTTAATCACCTACTATGTTTCATTTTGAGAGAAAGAAAACTCTTTTTAAGATATTAAAAACCAATTGCATTCTATAAAAAAATTACTGACTAAAAAGCAGAAAAAATTTAGTCAATGGCGTGCACTTTTTTGCCCAAAATGCGATTTCTTTCTTATATACTATATTCTTAGAGAATTCATGTTTTCTACATTTAATGAATATCTCTATAAAAATATTCTGTACTTTTAACCAGTTTACAACACGCCAACAAGCAAGAAACTAAAAAATATGCAACAATAATAGCTACCTAATTCCAATATTAAAATTCTTTCCTTGTTCTTTTGGCAATAAACCCTCCGATAAAATGTTTACTGATTTTCTTAACATTATTCCGCATTGATCCTAATAAAAATACATAAAATGGGGTGTTATGCGTTTGACGTGGTGTTTGTATGACTGTGTGTATTCTTTGATTTTGATGCGGTTTGTTTTGTTTGAAAGAGTATGATTGCACGATGGATCTTATATTATAGTTATAAAGTTTAGTTTAAAAAGAACAAAATAAATTAAATTAAAAAGTTTAAAAACCCTGATACAAAAACTACTACCTATTCAATAAAAATGATGAAATAACTTAATGTTTCTTTATTCCTCATAAAAAAGCTGATATTCACAAACGCGTTAGTGACATTTTTCAGCAACATGTTCATAAATATCAATTACTTTTATACAACATTAAATTATTTCATACTTTTTCTACGTTGGGTTTTTTTAAGGGGGTATTCTTATGTGACCACTTCGAAAAATCGACTTTATTTTTTTTTTCATATTTCAATAGTAAAACCTATCCAAAATATGCTGTGAAAAATAGAGACCGAAATTCCTAGTTTTAAATAAATTACAACTCATATAGTGGCCGACGCGCCGTAAGCGACTTGTTGGCTCTTGAAACTTTAAACGCATTTTTCTGGAAACATTATTTTCTAAAACTGTCATGGTCCTAAAAAAAAAGTATTCAACCGATTGCTTTGAAATTTATATATGTTTTTCTACTCATTAATGGTTATCGTCCGTACTAAAATTGCTTATTTTCGAAAATATTTTCTTATTTTTTTTTAACGATTTTTAACAAAAAAATTAACAAAAAACAAACTTTTTTTCTACAGTCCGCCATGACGATAGCGACATCCCTACTGAACAATGATCCATTCGATTTTTTATTTCAGACAACATGAACAGCCGCTATTACCATGACCAGTGACCTGCTTTTTTTTAGTGTCTAATTTAATTTAAAAAATATATATATAAAAAATGTAAAATAAGAGAAAAAAAATTTTTTTTATACAGTTTAAGATACAAAAAAAAAACATAAAAAAATTAAAATGATTGAATGTTATTGTCGTCTACAAAAAAATTCCCTAAAAAGAGGTAAAATTTATGCGTTCACATAAGAATACCCCCTTAACATGTTTAATTTAATTTATTGAAATGTGGAATATGCACCCTTTCCAGTTTTCCTTGGCCACGCCACTGGCTCAAAAACCTTTTGAAGTCTAAGCAGTTCTTCCTTCCACACAGTACCTACGCCCACAAAAAAACCCAATTGATTTTGAAAAAAAAATCATATTATATATAAGCATATGGGCAGGAGAAAAGATCTGTCGATAATTTTAATATGCACATACGTATAAGCTAAGAGAATGGCCGCGTTGTGTTGATATAACGCTGTACACTATGTGTACTAAACACAGCACAAACAACAAAGTAGGCGTGGGAAGCTTAAAGAGAGATTGTTTATCTTTTATTTTAAACCGTTCCTTTATTTATATAAAATAAAACAACGATCTGTTATCGCCTCAAGTTTCCTGGATGTCGTGAGCTGATTATGTTTCTCAACCCGCACCACAGCATTGGCCTCAGTTTCATAATCGTCGATCGTTTTGTAATTTCTACTGCATATTAGCTCGTTTAGTATTCTATATATAATACAATTAATAGAAGAAATTCTTCGTAGCATATTATCAAAATAAACAATACTGATTCTAGGCTATGAAGAATTTCTTCTCCTGTAATAGATAGGGGGATGTCGAAAAAATATCGATATATCGATATAAAATTCCGAGTATCGAAACCGATATTTTTTTCTAGTAACAACACGTCTTGTATGTACCACCGCGACTTAAATAAAAAAATAAATATTAGTTTGATTAAGTCTTAAGCAAACCAATCCGAGGAATGGAGAACCTTTCCACATCAACGTGCCAATTTTTTTTTGCAAAACATATTTAATATGAGCACGACGTGTCGACAAGTAGCCAAAGAAATGTAGTTGTCAAAAAAAATGAATCAAACATAAATGAAAAGAAAAATTTTGATAATACATCGAACGCCATGAAACTTTTTTGTATTTATTATTTGGTGCAACTCAAATTTTTTGTACAATATCTAGAATATTCTTAACTATTTCGATTTACACCTCAATTAATGTTGTACCAACAATTTTCTGTCGCATGTCACCTGTGAAACCGGAACGCATGCCACAGGTTCGTCTTCCCTGGCGTTATTATTGTTCCATTAATCTCTAAAATTATCTGCTTCTAAATCTTTTAGACGTTTGATAAATAAATTTTAAAAAAAATCTTATATCGTTGTTTTTGATTTCAGATTCCTTGATTTATTAGAAAAAATGTCCGTTAGTTGCTATTTGAGGTTATATTAAGGTAGGCAATATGTATACTAAATTTCTTCGAGTGCCAATGTCATGTTTCAAATTGTACCGGTATACCGATATTTTTTAAAAAATATATCGGCACCGATATCGATACTTGAAAAAAATATCGATACGACTTATATCGATACTTTTTGGCACTTCCGACATCCCTAGTAATAGATCCACTCAATGATCACACGTTTCTCACATCCAAAAACAAAAGAACTATATTTTTATGCAACTTAAAAAAGCTGTATACGAGCTACAACAGTAGGACAGACATACGTTCCGGTACACCGACACATGTCCCGGTTTAACGTTTCGAGTCCTGGCATCCCGATCTGCAAATTAGGTGTCCCGGTTTCCAAATCAATCATTTCTGATTATCAAAATAATTCCACTTTCGATATTAGGATTAAGTGTCCTATAGCTAATCAAAAAGATCATAATAGCAAGCTGTCAAGATTTAAGCTTAAAATATAGACTATAAGAAATATTAGATATGTTGAATGTCGCTTTTTTCAATGTTTAACATTATTGTTTTTTTTTACCGAAGTTTTGTGATTTTAGTAAATTATTATTAAAAACAAAAATATGCAGTTTTTCAAAAATATATGATCACTTATTATATTAGGTTCCTATTGATATATTGGTGGTGATTTCAATGCAAGCAACACAGGGCTACCTTCGGATTCTGACACGGAATATTTGTAGATTGATTTTCTAGAAATCTTAAAACTAAAACTGAAAATTTAAATACTATAATAAATAAATACAATATTTTAATTTGCCGAAAGTATAGATACGTGTTGCTTGCATTGAAATCACTTAACAGGTAGGTAGGTATTCTATATTTTCCTATGTATAATTTTATTTTAAAGTAAGGGTTTGGAATCCCAATCCATATGGAGACCGTTTATTTTACTTTTGGTCAGTGTAGCAAATTTCTTTGTTTCATTTATTAAGCATTTGGTACTTATTTTTAAAAAAAAATGGTCAGAAATGATTCTGTATACTAACATACATAATAATAATAAAAAGGAAAATTTGTGGATAATTCAATAAAGAAAAACATAAGCCGAGTAAGTAGAGTCGCTCGCAGATTGTCGGAAAAAAATTATCTGTGTTTTACGTACTTTTCCTACGCAGACGAAATTAAACTGAGATATGTATAATTAAATTCAGCTTTCATCCAAAATAAACAATTCTCTAAGTGCAAGCAGGTCCGTTAAAAATTATACATAATAGCTTAATTTTTTAATCAGTTTACATTAAGATCAGATAAAGTATTAATGTAAAACATAAATAAAACATTATAAAATAATTAGATAAGTAAGTCATAGTAATTTAAAACACATTAATACGAATATATAATATCAAATCGAAAAATCACAGAAATTGTACAGTTTGTTGATTTTATAGCTTTTTTTTAATGAAATCAAATAGCTTCACAATTGTGCAATATTTTACCCGTTGTCAAATATAAAATATAATTTCCGTGTTTGATCAAATTAGAATTAAAATAAACACTAATCAGCCCATTAACAAATCCCTACTTGAGATATATTTACATATTATTAGTATTACTGTTGTACATTTTGAATTAAATAAAACACATCTCAAATTTATTTACACTTAAGAATTTTATATCAATGGCCTCGTCAGATGCAGATCTTTAAAACTTAAGATCTTTGTTTGACGAAGCTATTATAAATTAAAGTTCTTGATTTTAAGGTTTTATACTTTTTTTATAACAAAATGAAGTTTCTTCACAGCTCGTAAAAACGCAACTACCAGGAAAAACAATGAGAAGCTAATGGTATTGAAAAATTAAGAGTGGCTGATTTTTGTCCGGTAAACATACATCGCACAAATATAAACGATTGGAATAAGCTAACGTTTTGATAAAAATTGTTTGCGACGGCTACTTCGGTTGATAATATTGAAGATATTTAAGCATTATTTCGAAAAAATATTCGTACGTTGATAATAATCGATTTCTTGTACTTTTTGATTACAATAGGATAAACCAATTTAGAATTAATTATAATAAGCAATAGTTAAAGTTTCTTTTTTGATACTTATACGATTATACATAATTCACACCGTATCATTAAACAAATATTTAACTTTTAAAATTAAAGATTTTCGATGGATATTACATTTAGAATTTTTGAATATTTTTGGAAATTATTTGTTTACATATTAACAAATGCTGTTTAACATTCCAAACGATTTGAAAACATGAGTGTAGAATAAAACCTAATGTGTCAAACGGCCACGTGAGAAATATAATCCCCCACTCTCACAAGTAAAATTTCTCATTTTTTTTAAACAGACGAATACTAGACAAGCGTAAAGTGATCACCCGTTGCGTGTGTATTTTTTATGAGTAAAATATCCAGATAATACTAAATAAGTATTATATAATTTACAAAGCTATTTAAAAAAAACATTTACATCTATATTTTAATATACCTATAGCAATAGAATAATAGTATATTATACTATATAAATAAAAGTACACCATTCGAAGTATATTTAGCATTTCAAATTTTGATATTTTAGTACACATTGCTATTGTTTCTTGAAGTTTGTTGATTTACTGATTTAGTCAAGTTTTCACGTGTAAAATAAGTGAAGTGACTTCCGAAAAAAATAATGCAAACTTACTTTTTAGTGGCTTTGGATTGCTCTGCTTCCGCCGTGACATTCTGCAACTGGAAATAGCTGATCGACCGCCTTTGGGAGTTCCTTCTTCAAGAAAATCAACCTTTCCAGCAAATAGATTTACGAGTTACAAAGTTTACACGTGGCTTACATAGTTAATTATGTATACACTTCGTCCATTCCAAAAACAGTTCTTAATTTAAACACCATTACTCAATGATTGTTTGTCAAAAGTAAATTGTTTAAACCAAAATACACGCTTCACAAACACAAAATTAATTATAAACAAAATATGAAAAAGAGCAGTTTCTGGCAAGCTTCCTCTGTTGTTTATTCATTTCACTAATTGATGATAAAAATCTAGTCGTTGTAACCGCAGGTAATATTTTTTCAATAGATAATAATCACGTATTTTATAATTAATACAATCTAAATGTCAAATACGAGCGACGTAACCTTCCCACTCTAACGTTTGTAAACAACTGTCAGCGCAACGTGTATAGAAAAAGACCGGGCTCTACTTGTACACAGTTCACGCCTGCGCGTAATCGTTGAACGAACAGACAGCAAAACTTTAAAACGAATTAATATTTAAAATGGGGATTGAAAAAACTAACTTTAGTTTTCATTATCAGTCATTTTAATAATATGTATATTATTTGTTGTTATTAATTTCTAGAAATTGATAAGCTTTGCTAATCATTAATTTTTATTATTGCACTATTAAATATGAGGCGTCTGATAGCGTATTATCGCTATGGCATTTAATCGTTAATTTATTAAAATTAACAAATAAAAATATATTTCAAAATATTATTATTGTAAACACTCTTCACTTGTAACGTGGAAGTTTAACGACTTTTTTCGACTTTTCTGAATTAATTTACATATCTAATTTTTTAACATTCACAATTTTACACTATCTGCCTTCTTACATAATAATTATACAATTTCGGTTTAGTTATAAAACGAATTGTATTTAAAAGATTATAGAAGTGTCCGAAAGGTTAAGATGAATTAATTTCTAATGACCTCAGTTTCAGTTTGTTTGAAATTCACCACATTTCACTAGCACCGGGCGCTGGCTCTTGGGGAGAAGGGACCAAAATCCAATCAAAATTTTGTTCGAATAGTGATAACGAACGGTGAGGGGTACCAAATTAATACTATGCCCTGAGCGCAATTTTCCCTTCGCATGACCCTAATGTGTGTATGCATCGCAGCCCGACAGTTAAACTATGTTAATTCAATGGCTAGCCTGTGGTTAAAAGCGGCATTCAGCTGTATGCTTAGTCAAATTGCTGAACGTAATGTTTAATACAAAGGCTGGACAGGGCTTAACCTTCTGGTTAAACTAAATTATTAGTTTTTGGAGGGTAAACATTGGGTTTAACCTTTTTGTCGAAGAATTATAAAATATCTCAAAGACAGCGCCGTTATAGTTTTTTCTGCTCTTGTTTATATTAATTTAAAACAGAGCAGAATCAAATTAAAACAAGGTGAAGGTGTTATAAATTGAAGAGGAAGCTAAGTTCTAATATTTAACAACAGTACAATTATTAAAATACTGCTTTTTGGTAGTACAAATTATGTGAACGTGTATAAAATAATGCGCTAAGGCGTCTCCACGTTCCAAAATCACCGTCGAAAGATACGCATCGAAGATTAAAATAGTACTACTGTTAATAATAATTTTTCAACAAGATTTTAAATGCAATTTTAACAAAAGACGACGCGACCAATGATAAATAAAGGTTACTTATTTAACTTGATTATTATATAATTAAGAAATGCAAAGTTGTATTCTTGAACTTACTATTAGTATTAATTCATAAATGTAATAATTCTTTTTGAAATACAAATCCCAAATTAAAAATCGTGACATACGCTAGTTATGTTACAGAACATATAATTAGTGTATTTGCCATAGGCAACATACACTATTGGCGTCGGTCGGATGGCGGGACCTAGGGGTCGGACCAAAATTTCTCGACGTTTCATAACCTCCTAAACACTTTGGCACCATTTTTAAAAATGTTTATATATATATATATATATATATATATATATATATATATATATATATAGGTATATATATATGTGTGCGGGCTATAACTTTCGAAGAAGTTAATTAATTTTGACGAAATTTGGCACACATGTTGGAATCCATTACCGCACGAAGCCTATTTAAAATGAGCCCAATCGGATCATTTTAAGGGTGAATTTTAGGGGTTGAAAAAAGTTTTTGGGCCCCAAAATACCGAAAAAAATCTCAGAATCGTTTTAAAATTGAAATTTAACCCTTTAATAGCAATTAAAAAGTGCCTCTAAAATTTTAGTAAAATCGGCCCAACAGGACCGGACTTACACATTTTTTGAAAACACTAATTTGCAGATAGTGACTTATTTATTGAAGGGTGTCTTTAATTCGGTGTAGACGTTAGATTGATAATAATATTACAATTAAGAAAAAAATGTTATCTTAAGGGGTGTATTAAGGGGTTAAATTTTTTATTTTGCCCAAAAACAAACTTAATTTCACATAATAAAAGAATAAAACCACACGGCCCTATACAAGCAAATACACTATATTGTCGGCAGGGTTTTGGCACTGCGACCCGGGTTTTTTTTGATAATTATGAGAGGGAGGTCTGTATCGGAACAAAGCAGTATGGACATAATAGAAAATATTTTTTTATACTTCCATATTTTGAATTGTAATATTATATTTTTTTAATCAAATTGACTGTATTTCGTTGAAGCTACTAGATTTAGATCTTTTTGCAGCATATTTACAATCATGATACAGTATAAAAACGTTTTATTTTTAACGAAAAAAACCTTAAACAAATGACTTTTAAATTACGTTGAAATGCGTTAAAATGAACAGTTTTCCGCTAGAAACACCATTTAGACAGGAAAAAAATTGTTTTGAAAAAAGAGGCATGTGTCGCGGCACACACGACCGAACTAAAACTTCTGTCGGTATAATAGATTATTATAAATGTGGAAATGGTTATCATTTTTTAAATTTGCAATACAATATTAATGACACATATTAACAAAGTTCTATAATCTATTAGTCGCAGGATAATTAAAAAAATCGGATTTTTGCGAAAATCCTAAGATGTTTGCAAAAAACCGGATTCCAGTTACCTACCCGTTTTTTTGCAATCTTCCTAATAGGATTTACGCGAAGATCCGATTTTTTTAATTATCCTGCGACATAACATATTATAAAATGAAGGGATTACAATGAATCATGACTATTAATAATTTATTGATTTATTTAGAGTTGTTATGGTAATTCTCGTCGCCAATTTTTCTTACTTAAAAACATTTTTAGGCGAAATTTGTTTTATCTAGCCAGCTCTATACCGAGTAGTTTACACTTCAAATCGTTGAGGTGGTGCTGCCGGAGAAGTTTACTTAAAAACAAGCTAAATTTGAACATCACGGCGGCTTTTGAAACGTTATAGTCATACGCGTCATGTAATTCAGCTAAAAGGCTGGGCATATAGTTGAATCGGTATATCTCTCTTAATACTGTATCAAAATTAATGTTTGATACGTCATTTTGGAGATTATTTTTCTCTCTAATGACAAAAACTAAGTTAATACTTACCTTAAAATTAATGTTCTTATTAAAAAAATTAGATTATAAATTTTTGACAATTTCATTACAGAAAATAACATTAAGAAAAAACAAATGTCGCCATCTGGTGGCAACATGTTTATTTTAACAGTCGTCGGTAATATAACGTGTAGTGGCGCTGAAGTCTGAATAGAATAGAATAAAATAAAACAAATGCCATCTGATGGCTATCCGTTTATTTTAACAGTTGTCGGTAATATTTATTAATATTTATTTATTTATTCCTTTTTTTAAGATAGATTATATTTCAATAAAATATATATTAAGAAAAGAAATAAATAAATATTAAGTGACGTAGTGGCGCTGAAGTCTCTGCACAGAATAGAATAAAATTTATTTCCACCCTATTATATTACCTAACTGACCACTAACGGTACGAAGTATTCGCACGGGTCTTCTAGTATATATAATTTGACTATTGGGCTTCGACATATATATTGTAGCATGGATTTTCAATTTTATTTTTTATAATCTTCAATATTACTTTCAAGATTAATTTGTGCAACACGAAACCCGATTTTTAATGCTAGAATCCATCACCATACGAAGCTTATTTAAAATGAGCCTAATCGGACCATTATAAGGAGTGTATTTAAAGATTGAAAATTTTTTTGGGACTCAAAAACACCAAAAAATTCTCAGAATGGTTTCAAATTTAAAATTTAACCATTTAGTAGCTATTAAAAAGTACCACTAATTTTTGAAAAAAAATCGGCTTAACAGGACCGGATATAGACATTTTATGAAAACACTAGTTTGTAGATAATGAGTTTTTACTGAAAAATGTATTTAATTTAGTGCAGATGTTCGATAGATAATAATAGTGTAATTAAGAAAAAAATGTTATTTTGAAGGGTGTATTAAGGGGAAAAAATTTTTATTTTGCCCAAAAGAAAACTTAACTTCACAACCGCACTGTCTATGTTAGCCAATGCACTATATTGTGGGCAGGGTTTGTCACTACGACCCGAGTTTTTTATTTGTTCGCAAATTTCTAACTTTTTAACGTTTTCTATGTTATATATATTTCGAATATCCGAACTAGTTCCAAAACTCCGAAATTGGTTATGGTATTCAGAATGTTCTTAAAGCACATCATGATATTTGTAAAATATCTGCACAAGCCTTTAGTCAACCCTATTGGCTATCAAAATAACCATCAAGAATACTTGACTCTGTATGAATTGCTTTACAATTCAGCATAATTAATATCTGCGAATTAAAAGTCAATTCTCACGTGGAAACGTTTTTAGAAAATATCTCAGAAGAATTTTTTTTTAATTTCCTTCCTGCTCTTCTAAGTGTACCTAGTTTACTGATGACCAAAAATAGTAAATTGCGTTATTCTGCAGGCCTGAATTTTTCGAAACAGATGAATCGAAACATAATGTACGGTTATTGATGACAAACTGATATTTGAAATATGATGAAACTCGTTTGAGTCATTTTCGAGAATATTGCAATTTTCAATTTTTATACCTTTATTTAGGAGAGTAGGGAGGAAATGAGAAACATCTCCTTGAGGATTCTCCTTAAAACCTTAAATTTAAAAACTGGTTTCGGTCCTTTTAACGGTGAAGCAACTTTTGAACTAAATCAAACTTTCATGTCTACCCCGTATACGAGAAGAGCTATAACAAAATTTTGTCACGAATAATTTTTCCGACATAATAATGATCAAAAGGTTTTTATGTTTTTTTTGTAACTACACTGTATAAAAAAAATGTTCTTCATACCATGTCGAAAGTACGTACTTTCGGCTTCAATTTTTAATGCTCTGCTGGAATTACTCGCATGCCGACTGTAATGGCGGACCGAAACAATTTTCTCGTATATACAAAGTACGTACTTTCGACCGGGTATAAAGAAAAATAGTATACACCATACGGCCAAAAAGTTGAAATTCCTGCACTGCTTCGCCTCGGACATCGTATGTCGAGCAGTGCAGGAATTTCAACTTTCTGGCCATGTGATGTAAACTATTTGAAATCGCGAACAGCAGTAAGTTGTCGATTGGCCTGACCGACAGCTGCTGTTCGCTATTTTCGTTTACAATTTTTGGAGTAATTATGAACTCGAATCAATCAAAAATGGTTCCACTTTATGGAACAACATTTTCTTTTTTCGAAAAGCTACAGTTTGATTCGATTTCGTGCGAAATTAACCTAGATATAATAAAGAGCAACGGTGGGTAACCCCCGGTCCGCGAAAAGTTTCTATCCGGCCTGTGAGATCTTTATAGAAAAAAATATAAATAAATATTTTTCGATGTAAAACGTCTAGTTTAAGTTTATTATTAAACACACACAGTAAGTAATGTTAAAACTACCATCTATTAAAGCATTTTTCACTTAAAATGTTCCCACTCGTAACAACGATATGCGAAATAAATGTAGTAATTAACTTCTTTTTTTATTTCTTTCATATTGTAAACTAAAAAATTACACGTCACAAGAAGTTGTCAATTATCTCTTCCGGCCCGCGGAAAAAACGTAAAATTTATTCGGGCTCATGTTATAAAAAAAACCCGGGTCGCAGTGCCAAAACCCTGCCGACAATATAGTGTATTTGCTTGTATAGGGCCGTGTGGTTTTATACTTTTATTATGTGAAATTAAGTTTGTTTTTGGGCAAAATAAAAAATTTAACCCCTTAATACACCCCTTAAAATAACATTTTTTTTTCTTAATTGTAATATTATTATCAATCTAACGTCTACACCGAATTAAATACACCCTTCAATAAATAAGTCACTATCTGCAAATTAGTGTTTTCAAAAAATTTGTAAGTCCGGTCCTGTTGAGCCGATTTTATTAAAATTTTAGGGGCACTTTTTAATTGCTACTGACAGGTTAAATATCAATTTTGAAACGATTCTGAGAATTTTTTCGGTATTTTGGGGCCCAAAAACATTTTTCAACCCCTAAAAACTACCCTTAAAATGGTCCGATTACGCCCATTTTAAATAGGCTTCTTGCGGTGATGGATTTCAACACGTGGTCCAAATTTCGTTAAAATCAATTAACTCTTTCGAAAGTTATTGCCCGTACACATATATATATATATAAATATATATATATATATATATATATATATATATATATATATATATATACATTTTTAAAAATGGTGCCAAAGTGTTTAGGAGGTTATGAAACGGCGAGAAATTTTGGTCCGACCCCTAGGTCCCGCCATCCGACCAACGCCAATAGTGTATGTTGCCATATGGCAAATACACTAAAAATGTTGCCCATCCTTGATATATAGAGCACACTACCGCTACTGGTGTGTATAATAATAATTTTTTGTGTCAAATAAAAGTATATAAAACGGTTGGCGTCGGGAGACGCCCGACAGAAGCGAAACATCTACGCGTTGAATCAGCGCACTAGCTAAGCAAGCGTGGATAGAACAAGGGCGCACGCGCATGTAACGGTAACGCATGACGTTTTTTGTCATTTTATACTCCAGTAGCCGAGCATGCAACCTTCGAAAAAAAGGTTCGACTCAAAAAAAAGATGTTTTATTATTAAATCTCGATGGCTTTGAATGGCCATCAGTTAAAGAGCGACGCGAAACACAATTTTGGAGCCACAGCCCCTGTCCTTCGATTCAATTCAATTGTTATCAATTGTCTCTGTTTTCCGAACCCCCCTAAATAATTAATATAAAATTAAAAGCAACTAGTTGTGAGCTCTTCAGCAAGAAATTGTAACTATTAGATTCGTACAGATTTGGTCACTGTACTATTATATTTTGGTAGCTTGCCAGCAGCGCGTCGCCGTGTAGCATCGAGTAGCAGAACTAACTACATATTCTATCCTTTGATTTTAATCCACATACTACCGAGGGCGCTATTTATTTTATAAATTATAATATGTATGTAACTAACAATAAAAAAATGATGAATAATTTTGAGTATGAAAAGCCTTTTCATTACAATGTAAATCAGATATATACTTTATTAAGTCAGTATTCCACACACATTTAAGCATTAAAGACTTGCTTTAAATTGTATTTAAAACTTAAGATCACCGTCCTCTCTTAGGCCCGAATCACTGACCCGTCTGGCTACCTCATTGTGGGGACCATGACAACAATAATTCCAATCATGATTAATGATAAGCCTGCTCTTTTTAGTGTTCTGTGCAAAAACAGAACATTTATGGAATAACTTCGATGAACGTCTGTTTCAGGCGATTTTCTCCAAAAAACTATGTAACGTAAAAAGTTGAAATTTGGCACAGAAATAGAGGTGGTTACCCAATTACAGATGTGGAGAAAAAAGTTGAATTTTGAGTCTGGGAGTTAATTTTTTTAAATAATAAAAAGTTTAGATATCTATCCAAAACAATCAACCTAACACTGATATTACTTTATATAAAACTGAATACAGGCAAACCAACTGTCAGAACTGTATTATTTTGCGTATACATTTACAAAGAATGATCAAGTCGGAAACCAAAAATTATATATTTGTTATCTTTTTAGTGTGTGAATTATTGGTAATGCCACTGCTTATTTTAATAATCACTTTATTGTGTTTCTTGGCGGCATAAACTTAACGGCGTACTGTTATTAAATAGGTAAACCCGCCACTGGTAAAAATGGGGGCAGATCTAAGGGCGCTGCATACAAGGCCATGCACAATTGACTTATTTTGATGTCTGACTGAGTAGTGTCTAAAGTATTTGACATTTGTTTTTACATTATGCATAAAAAATTGCCCCTCACCAATGTGCCCCCGTCTAAATAGGACATATTATATTTAGTCTCATAAGTTATAATACGAGACAAATATACGGCACTAAAGTAAAATTATAAGTCCAAAGATAAACACAAAAATAATTAAATGATCAGGCGTAATACAATTTTTTTGAAAATTCCATTTAATATTATCATAACTTTCATTTATCATATCATTTTCCTAAAATATCACGATATTGAACACTGAAAAACATTATGATGATTATCTAAACAACAAAATCTGAAATTTATGGGTACTTAGTACCTAAAAATATTTTAATTAATATATGTTTGATCAACGTCAGCAAAAAAATCTTGTTTAAATCGAATTTTATAGGAACGCGTATAAATAAAACTAAAAATTTTTTTTTTATCTTCATTACTATAAAGAAATTCAATATGAATTATGCTTGTACTACATTTATATTACTTTTTTTTATAAAATGCAATAATTACGTATAATTGTGCACAAAGTCATCTTTTCCACACAAAGAAGTAATGAGTTACAGTGAAGTCTTAAATTAGTTGTTACAATGTATAAATTTAGATTTTCTATGTAGAAAACTTGGGTCGCAGTGCCAAAACCTTGCCGTCAATATAGTGTATTTGCTAATACAGATTGACCCCTTAATACACCCCTAAAAATAATAATTTTCTACTTAGTTGAAATATTCTTATCCATCCAACATCTGCACCAAATTAAGTACACCCTTCAGTAAATAAATTCGTATACGCAAACTAGTGTTTTCATAAAATTTGTAAGTCCGGTTCTGTCGGGCCGATTTTATTAAAATTTTAGGGGCACTTTCTAATTGCTACTGAAGGGTTAAATTTCAATTTTGAAACGATTCCGGGTGACAACAGTAATGGAGCCTTGAACTCCACCGTATTATTCTTCCCTCGTGGGGCTGTGCCCCACGAGGTATCAACAACAGTAGTGGAGCCATCGGCTCCCTTGTACGTTAGATTACAACTTTTGCATAATAAATTCAATAGTGTCAGAGTTTAAACTAGAGTAGGATACCGAAATTATTTTTAAATAGGTGTGTATTGATAAGTAAATTGAGGTTTCGCTGTAACAAATAACAGGCAACACACTCCCATTTGTGAGCAAGCGTCAAGCCCATCTCGATTCTTGCAAACGGATCAATAAACAACAATGAATCCGTGTATAGCACGAAGACACACACACGTAAACCGGCTATACGCGCAGTTCTCACACACAGCGCGTTTTGAATGTGTGCGTGGAACACCGCGTCACCGGACTGCCAGGCAATATGACGTAGGTATCCACCACGCGGTCGTGACGTCATGATCACGGTCGCGGCCGCGGCAATCATCCCGTGTGCACGTGAACAGCACGCTAGTGATCACGCACTGTTCGCGTGGCTTGTCTTCGAGGATTGGCTGGAGCGGACGAGCCCCCGTTCGCTATTCGTCAACACGGCCGATCACGACTGAATGCGGCACACACACCCCAAAACATTCAAACCAGACAACAAACAACTAGAACGGGACGCACTCACACACACGCATACACAGTATGACACATACAGAAAACAACACGAGTTAAAGGAGTGTACAGCAGTTTGTGTGGAGTGAATATTCTGTGCGAACCTGAACATTGAACCATTCGTTGTTCAGCTAAGGGTGCATAACGACATAAATGTTAATACACCTGTGTGCATTTTTGAAATCATCATACTGACTACGTTTAATATTAATGAGTGATTTGAAATTTGTACGTTTACCGCGTAATATTCTAATAGCATTGTTTAAATTTAAAAAAGAAAACAGTTCGTTAAGTGTACAGTGTGTTTGAATTATTCTTGTGTTTTTTTTAATTTATTAGTTTACGGTCAAAATTTGATGAAAATGGAAATCGAACATCAGTTACTATCACCTCCATCGACGCCTCCCCTGAAAATTAATAATGTAAGTTCTTGTTTTGTGCGATATTTCACGACAAATTCATCTTCAATTCATTTTGAATTAATGCAAATGCGTATTGATTTCTTTTGTTACTGAATCAGTGTTTGATGTACAGAAATGTATTTTTGAAAATTTTTAATCAGTCTCAGGCTATATTACACCTGATAAATTATTTTTAGCGTATTATATTTCTAGTGAAATTGTTATGAATGATGTAAATAATACACGGTTATGTGGAGAGAGTCAGTATAGTTGTTATGCATACATTCACACATCATGCATCGAACACTCGCTGTTCACGTGATAGGCGTTCTGTACGGTTGCAGAGCTCAGCATGGCACAGCACTGGCAGCTATATTAAATTGTTTGTATCGTTACAGGTAAACAACAGCGTAGGTACATCTGAGGAGCGGGATCGAGGTCTGTCGCCGTTACATTTCAAGAAGCGCAAGCTGGAACCCTTCAGTTTGGGTGTGATCACACCGCAGCCGAGCGATTCGGAAAGTTGCGATGAATCGGATTTACCACTTAGGAAGCGCACATGCAGGCACGACTGTGAGTTGGCCAGGCTGTTGCTTGCCCGCACGCCACCCCCGGACAAGGTTGACCCGGTCCCGGCGGCGGCAACAGTAGCAGCTGTCGAGCCCTCGCGACACGTATCTGTTATAATGCGCGCGAACAAAGACGGCACTTGCAGTCCTGAACCTTTCGATAAGTTGCAAGAAATTCGTCCGTTATCTCCAGTCCAAATGTATCGCGGCGATAACGTTCTAAAAAGTCTCAAATTCAAAATGGGAAACCGGAAAGAAGTTAAATCGCTAAACACCTGCTACGTCAAACCCATCCCTCAAAAACTTGCTCCTGCTGCCGAAAATTTCACAGTTAAAGAAATCGTCAACCTACAACCGAAATCAGTTACAGTTTCCAAGCCAATTTCCACAATTTCCCCGCCTGTCAATACAAATACATCATCCACTGCGATAATTCCACAAAATTATGCGTCGTCCGTTCAGACTACAACGATTTTACCTCCACAAGGACATTTATCTACGAATCTCTCGCTACCAACACTAGCACCCAAGTTCAAAGGTATTACATCAACGACAACTCAAGCGTTATTCGTTACCACTTCGACAGGCGATGGTACGACGACCTTGATTCCGGCCCATATCGTCCTTTTACCGCAGCCGGCTCCGGAAGCTGCTATATCTGTAGCTTCCCCACCGGTCAGACGACGTGTCTACGAATGCAACTACGAAGGCTGTGGCAAAAACTATTTCAAGTCGTCCCATTTGAAAGCCCATACGCGGACACACACGGGCGAGCGCCCATTTGTCTGCCAGTGGGAACGCTGTGGCCGTAGATTTTCACGTTCCGACGAACTGTCTCGTCACAAGAGAACTCACACGGGCGAGAAGAGATTCGGCTGCACAGTTTGTTCTCGAAGATTCATGCGATCAGATCACTTAGCAAAACACGTCAAACGTCACGCCAAAGAGAAACCTCTGAACGCTACTGTCCCGTCGCCTTCAACGGCGCAAATTATCACCCCACAGAGAATCAATTTAGTACTTCCTGCTTTGAGACCGTTGGCAGCCACATTCTGAAGAAAACGAAAAGTTTTCGAAACAGATTGATGTTAAAATATTACCAAAGAACTTTAATTTAATAAAAATATATTGAATGAACTTTGCTATGTGATTTTGGTAACGACGCAAGGACAGATATTACAAAGTGCGGAAGAAATATTTTCTGTGAGACATTTTTTTTGTGATAAATGCAGTCAACAATAAATCAGTCTGTATTATAAGTAATGAGGT
Source organism: Venustoraphidia nigricollis (assembly GCA_034508555.1). NCBI lineage: Eukaryota > Metazoa > Arthropoda > Insecta > Raphidioptera > Raphidiidae > Venustoraphidia > Venustoraphidia nigricollis. The sequence continues at coordinate 9,006,759 of JAVRKA010000006.1, forward strand.
CAAAGTTTGACACCCACTACAATCATTGTAATTACTAATTAGCAATGTGATATTAAATTTCACTATCAAGTAAACAATGAAAACCTTTTTTAATATTTCATATTTAAGTTGCTCAATCATTATCATTTGTTTCTTTATCATTACTTTTTTTATAATGTATGTAAATAAGCATTCCTTCATTTTCGATTTTTTTGTGTATTTATTTTTTAAAAATTGCCATTTAGAAAAGTTGACGTGTTTCAACTCAAACATCTGTGATTTTTTTTGTATATATTATACTTATATAAATTATATATAGAATAGAATATTTTAATACCTGAAAAAGTATTTATTTTATTTTTCACTAATGTATTGTCACATTTGTATGAAAATTGTTTTAAATTATAAGAATGTTTATAAAAAAAATGATTCTTGCTGAAAATGATTAAAAAGTTATATAACATTTATTTTGAATTTTATTTATTTTCCTTTCATTTACAAAAAAGAATAAAAAAAAAAACAATTTGTACGAAGTCAAATAAAAACAGCAGTCATATAACAAACTATTTTCTCAATAATTTCATATCGTCGGTTAAAAGCGTCATTTTGGGATATTAATTCGTTTAAAATTAAGTTTTTTAAGTTATGTTGCTTTTTACTAGAGAATTCAGTACAATGGGAATTACGAACATTTATAAATAACAATAATTCTTTCCGATGGGAGCTATTTTTTGCACTCAATTTCTCAAGTATAGACTTAATTTTTTTTTTGCCACCCTTACCTCTACAATTGTCAGCTTCTACCACCTTATTTTTACAATCCACCAATTTGGTTGAAATTTCGCAAAAAAAGTTTTTGTATTTATTTTTGCGCTAATCAACGCTCAATCATGTACGACTAATAAGGCGGGGTAATGTATACTATTTACGCAATAATGTACATTCGGCAAACGTAATCTCAAAAATCCTTTTGATTTTTGTATGACATCTAAAAAAAATTTGCTGCCCTAGGCTCAAGCCTACTGATAAATCCACTACTGCTTTTACTAGAGAATTCAGTAAAATGAAAAGGACATTTATAAATAACAATAATTTCTTTCCGATGGGAACTATTTTTTTGCACTAAGTTTCTCAACCAGAAAATTTATTGGAAGATAAAGAAATGTTTGTTTTTAAATATCAATAAAGGGACCACTCCTGGATTCCAGTTATATTAACTGATGACTGATAAATTGATAAAACAGTAGGTAGATAATTGATAAATATAGTTGTACACTATCCAATATAAAGAACTTTCACCTAAAATATTTCGTTTTTTAGAACACACAAATATCTTTTGTCAACTGGTTAAGTTTTATGTAGGTATACATATAGGTACCTAATTATTTTCTTTTACTTTTATGCAGTAAAGTAAACAAAAAGAAGGAAACTGAAATATAATTTCATAATAATGCATATCAATTTTATTTTTTATTTTAATTTTAAGATTGAACAGGTGTTATATCTGGTCGATGGAAAGTTTTAGAAAAATGAACACAACCATAAGATAAAAATCCGCGTAAAAATAATGTTTGATTGTTATTTGTACGTATGAATTAGTGTAATTCGAAAAATGTTCGAAAAATAACTGGTTAGGTAAGTAGTGTTGCCCTATCACCCCATTACTTTTTCAATAACTGGACTGCAAAATTTACGCATTATAATTTCAATTACGTATTTATATAAAGGATAGTTTAAAATTAATAGAACATTACAGATAATTTCGATTAAATCAGTATTTTACTGAAAAAAAAACGTTTTGATATATGTACTGATGTGTAAAACTTTTATACAGCTAAAACAAAATGATTAAATTTTACAACAAAAAACCATAGTAGAGAAGAAAAATAAAACATAGCCTACATTTTAATTTAGTAACTGTACTATATCCATACAAATTTTAAGTAAATCCGTTCAGTAGTTAGGGAGTGGTTGAGCATCATACTTACACAATTTTCATTTTTATATAATACTAGCCGTTACCCGCGGCCCTGCACGCAATTGAGATGGATCACGGTAGTGACAACAGTAGTAGAGCGTTCGACTCCACAGTATTTAATGAGTTACAACAAAGTGGATAAAAATCTTATCCATGAAAAAATACATATACGATTATGGGCCAACTTTCATGGTGATCGGTCAAACGGTGTAGACGTCTATTAATCTCAAACAGACCAACATTCATTCAGAGACAAGGAATTGATGTTCGGATTTTAGTCTAGTACTATATATGTACATAATATGGATTATTGTGTGCATATATTGAAATCAACCTTTGTAATTTGATGCTAATAAAAATATTATTCAGTTGGAGTTTCTATGCTTGACCCTATGACATTGTTTACGTAAATATTGTGTTGATTGAGTGACAATGTTCAATGTCCATGGGGATTACAATACATAATAATAATGAACCCCGTTTCCTTTCTGTTTCTAATTTGTGATTATAATTATGCGCGTACAGTCAGCAACTGATTCTTTACACTTCTTTAAACAAAACAAGAATCTTATGGATTATTTAATTGACGTTGTCGTTGTTTGTTGGTTCTGATATAAGTCATCAGTTCCTCGGACATAATCTGAGAACTGACAAAAGTATCAATGGCATTTTTAATTTGTTATGTATTCAAAATAATAACAAATTGAAAATTTGAATTGGTGCTAGGCATTACTAACTCTGGCTGTTTATATGGCGTTTCCCAGTTTCCAGATTATAATCTGAGAACTGTTAAGCGTATCATTTACAATTAAAAATCTGGGCGGTTAACGACATCAAAACATATTTACAAAAAATATTTTTTTTTATTGAATCATCTTCTAAACAGAATGCTTAGAATGTCTTTAAAAAGAAAACCGATTTTTACCTTCGCTTCACAATAACCTTTCTTCCTCCATCAATTAGGAGTCGCCTTTAATTATTAGTATTGTACCTGGTGATTTATTTCGGCTGACTCTTACAACATAATGTAGGTAGGGAGGGTGAAGGTAAAACGAAGGAAATATATATTATCCTTTTTAGAGGCATTCAGAGTCTATTTCCTTTTTTGGCGTCAGTTCAAATTTTTTATAATTACTTTTTCATTTTTGTAAATATTTTTTAGTCATCAACTGATTGCAACATAGTTCGAGTGTGCATCTACATAAATAGATCCCACCGGTTTCTTTTGTCTTGTTGTTCCATATTTTTAAATAATATTTACCATATTTTGAATCGAAATTTCTCTAAATGACCTTTAATTTATATAAACGTTTGCTTTCCAAATAAATAAAAACGCAATATTAAGTCAAACTTCTTTCGACACCTCTTTCCATTTCGTTCTCGACGAATAGGTGAAAAATCAGTCTTTTAACCTTTGTTCCATGGTTTTACAAGCCTTACTCAGTAATCTGTCGTTGTAATACACCCAGAGTCGGACTGGGCCGGAAAGGCCCGGGTGGCTATCCACAACCCTGGGGCCCGAGACTGGATAATGGTAGCTGGGACCTAGCCTGCATGGGCCCCCTATCCTACCTATCGCCTGGCTTGTGGCAAACTCCACAAACCTATAACCGTTACAGCGTTTTCGGCACGGCTTAATTTTAATCATTCGAGCTGAAATTTTCAGAGAATCATTTTTTCAATGTAAAGAACAATTTTAAAAGTTAGCATGTGACAATTTCCAACTTGTCAAAATAAGGGCCAGTCTATTATTAGACTGGCCCTTATTTGTATAAGTCAATTTTTTTTTCAATTTTTTTGAGTTGCTACCCCCTGAAATGGTTCTATATATTGAAAAAATGATTAGCTTAAAATTTCAGCTCAATTTATACAGTTTAACCTGTGCCGAAAACGCAGAGAACTTTGAAAATACGTTACGTAGAAAGCAATTTCCGAAACTAGTTAACTTTGTGTGGGTATAAAAAATTAACTTTTCCAATGGATCTGGACAAATCAATTCGCCTCTTAAACACATCTTAGGACTTCTTTAAGATAGAAATTGGTTGGTGTTAAGTCATAGACAAAGTTCCGCACTCGCACTACGGAACGTAATGCTCCGTGTTGGGCCCGCGGAGGCTGGAGCCCGGCTGGCAATTGCCACCTTGATTGTATGGCCAGTCCGACGCTGAATATACCTACATTTGGGAACAGTCGAACGTGTCGAATGTATAGAGATGCTGTAGTTCCCAAGTTCTAAAACTAAACTAGTGGAAGTATCAACTGAATTTTCAGTTAAAGAAAGAACCTCAGCGTTTCTAGTCGTTGTAGGTAATAATAATAATAATAATAATAATAATAATAATAATTTTGGGTCGCTCCGTGTACTCCGTGCGCACGACCCAAACTCACTGTAATCGCCCATTTCATGGTTTGAGACGCGGTTACAGTTACAACTTGCTCCACAAGTATCCCTAGTATGACGGTGACGAACCTGAAGTTTGGGTGCTTGTGGATGCAAATTTTTTTTTAAGGAATATTTCCTTCTCAATAATAATAATAATAATAATAATAATAATAATAATAATACGTTTATTGCCAAAAGATCCACAGAGTGATGCTTGGTTTGTCAAATACTAGGTAGTCAATAAAAATTTAGAAATCAGTCACATATATACGATTTACATCTACACTCTTTCTAATTATAATGCATTGTTAACAGTGTAGTTAGGGTTCTTAGTAATTTGAACTAATTGAATAGAGACAAATACGTAATTGCGATTCAATTCATTGAAATGCTTTGCAATATTATATACCGTGTAATATAGTATACACAACGCAATAAAATATATAATTATTACTTATTACATTGTACATATTGTTATGTCTATAGAATCTGATTAATAATTCATTCGATACATTCGTTTATTATTACGGTAATTTGTATTGCATGACAAAAAAATCTGTGAACTTCTTCTACATATGCTCACGGAGGAAGTGAAACTTCTTTAGAGTTATGAATTCGTTTCGTTGATGCATTATCAAGGTTTCTCTTCATATTTCTCCGCCGTTGAATCATTTCCCCTTTAACAAATTTCAAACAGATACCCCGCTAAAGAAGTTTCACTTCAAAAAGTAACTCATTTCGATTAACAGAAAGAATAGAAAATCTATCAAGGGTCATATTATGTACAGGTACGAAATACATTTGTGAGTCGAGTCTTTTCATTGTCAGCTAAGGTTAGGTTAAATTCACAAAAAGTCTAATTAATGTTAAAAAGAAAAAAATATTTTTTTTTTATTATAAGCCATAAAAAATACATATTTTTGAAATCGTCGCCACATTTTTATTGTATCAAGACGAATCTAATAGTAATGATATTTCATTTGGTGAAATCGGTCCAGCCGTTTGAGCCCTAGTGTAAAACTAATGATCCATCCATGCAATTATACAAACGGCATTCAGGCACGCGAAAAACATTACTCTCCTGTTGGGCATTGACTTTACCGTTGAATGGTAAAAAATATTTAGGACGAAAACTTTTTCTCCATGAAACAAAATATTGACTCTTTAACAGGTGATAAACTTATGTATTTACATTTTCAAACTAGGTTTATTAATCTAATCTCAAGCACCTGTTGTATTGTTCATAGTGAATCATTATTTACGGTCTTATTTTGTATATTTCATATTTATAATATGTTTATGTTTTTAAGTGCTAATATAAACTTATGGGTTGAAAAATACAATGAAATAACTGTGCATAATTTTTTGTTTTATGAACTTTTTTATATTGAAACAGTTACCCACTGAAAAAGCTTTGATAATAATGTTGACAAACAGTATCCACAAGATAGGAACATTTTTATTTTAGTTAGATCTCTTTATCTCTTAATTTAATCGAATTTGGAAACTTTGTTTTGAAAAGTTGAGCCGTTTTTCAATCGACTGCATTTTTGACTAGCAACGGTTTACAAGATTATAGCCAGAAAATAGAAAATATTGTTAAATCATATGTGCAAATTGCATTTTTTCAAGGTCATAAAACAAAGTGGTATTTAAATTAAAATTGAAAAATTTCAACACCAGAGTGGTTACGGATTTGGTACCACATAATTCTTTTTATATAATATATAAAAACAAATTAATATGAGGTAACATAATATGTTATCTCATATTTCCAGCACTTGTGAACCGATTTTGACGATTATTTTGCTGCTTAATAGGACATACATTCAGGGTGGTCTCACATAAATGTTACTTAAATCAGTTCAGCAGTTTAGTAAGAAAATATTAAGGAAGAAGGCGGTTAATAATATGTAAAATACGAAAAGTCACTAAAAAGTCAAAAATAAAAACAAACTTTAAAAAATTGAACCAGCTACAAAAAATGTCACTAAAAAACTTTAAATCAAGTTTTGAGGTGGGCGACAATTTAATAGAAGTACCTACATACCAGAAGCGGGGCCCGTATAAAAATTAGTTTGGGGGCCCTTCCCCCGTTGAAGTAAATGACTTAAACGGGGAAATCCCGCAGCCCGCGATAACCGATGTAGGGTGTTGCCAACTTTTGAACGCACGCTTTACGCGGGAAAAAAAGAAATTGCTTTTGTTGACTTTTGTCATTTCTGAAATAAAAAAAAATTGGGAAATTTTTATTAATTTTTGCTTACGCACGTTGGGGGCCCCCGTGGCCCGGGGGTCCCGTATAATTGATACGGCAGATACGGCGGTAGCTACGCCCCTGCTACATACATAAAACGTGTTCCACTATTTAAATTGGTGTCGACCTCAAAACTTTGTTATATTATGTCTTTTAATGAACTTTTTTTAAGAGGTTATTTTTTTTTAAGTTTTTCCATTTAAATCCATTTTATAGCCCTTTTAGGTACAAAAACTATTTAGAAAATATAATGTTAGAATATGTATGCTGTACAGCTATAGAGTATAGAATATAGATTATAAATCAAAAACTTATAACATTCATCGTATCACTTATTTCATAGAAAAAATACATCTGTATATGTATTAATATTGGAAGAAGCTAGAATATAATCACATTTGCATAAATAAAATGAATGTTATGCAATTATATGGCTATTCACCAACGACCTTAATTGTGCTTGTCTCTGTCATTGATATTCTGCGTTTGAACAATCATCTGCAAATGATTTTACGCAATCAGTCGAAGCTATACTTATCAGTATCATCGCATAGTTTTTTTGTTCGTTCTGAGTATGAGGTAATCTCTTTGATTCATTTTAATAATGGTAATCAACAGTAGTATTATAATAAAGAATGCATTGAAGTAGTCAGTAGTCACTAAATATCGTAAAGTAAATATTAGTAATTCCAATTTTCAACAGTGATTTTTAGTCAATTATGCCCATTTTTATCCTACTTCGACAAAGCCAAGAACGGTACTGGTTTCCGCCTTAAAGTTTTTTTCCTTCTGTTTAAACTAAATGTTATAAATTTCCGTAAAAATGTTACCAAATTATCCTTAAAAACCCCTCGACCTTCGTTGAAGTAAGCATTGTACTTTGGAGGTGGGTTTTTGTCTTTTTTCAATAAAAGCTCTTTCTAAAGATTCTGTACTAAAATAAGTTTATATTATATTAACTATTATACTAGCTGCCAGAAATAGCAGAAATATGACTGTTCACGATTTCACTTATAACGCAAAATGGAGGTTTTGTGCAAAATTGAACCGCATTGTACATAATCATATATAGACAATGTTTATACGGACTTTAGTTGTTTAGCTACATTAATTACTGATAGTATGTCTCCTGACTCTTAGAAATTATATAATTATTTAAAACTTGATACGTCTTGGAATTTCTGACTACAAAAATAACTGTACTTTGTACTGTTGATGACTGTCCAAGATATAAACAACAGGCAAATAATATTATTTTTTGTCCCGAAAGATAAACATGTTTTATTTGTTGCTGCGAAACGGTATTTCATATAAGGGTAATCGTGATTGGTTGATGCAGGTTCAACAAAGTGAACTAAAATAAATTATCAGATAAATTATAGCTGAAATATCCATTTTTCGTACTATAGAAAGGGCTCCTCCTTTCAAAGTACATTTTTCCAATTGAAATTATCATATAGAATGCAGCTGAACCGCGACTATAGGTTGCAAGTTTTGTGAAAATCGACCTGGCCTTTTTTGTTGGTTCTCTAATCATAGATTCTGAATTTTATGAAGGTTAAAGAGATTTTTTAAAACGGAAGGAGATTTCCTCAAGGCTCGTTGCTAAAATACTGTGTTAAAATAACACATTGTAACGCTTTTATAAGTACATAGCTATTAATTTAAATATGAAGTCCAACACAGATGCACATGCATGTGTTACAAGTATGTCATACTAAATCTTGTTTTCACCAACGTAGTCGCAACAGGTCATTTCTAGTTCAAGAGTTTTTTTGGAAAAGTATAAGAAATACAAAAATACCTAGGTACTGCAGCTAAAATCAGATACACAAATTTTGTTAGGTAAAAATTATAATATTAAATTCTAAGGATGAGAAAAGTCGTTTTTTTCTCGAAAACTTAACTGCAATAATTAGTGATACTGAGTACAATCAATCTGCATTTTGCAATACGCGTAGTATTCGTATGTGTGATTGTTAACTGCGCGCGCGCGCGTTCTATCCACACTTGCTTAGCTAGTTCACTGTCTGGCGTACGCGCTTTATCAACGCTTACTTAGCTAGTGCGCTGATTTAAATAATTAAATGCGTGGACACTTCGCTTATGTCGGGTGTTTCCCGACGCCATCCGTTTTTTCCAATTTTAAAAATGGCTAGACGACATACCAAAGCTTAGTTTTTTTACGTTACACAAAATAACGTCTTCCGAATTGATATTAAGTGATAAAGTGGCAAGTGGCAAAATTTGTTTTACAAAACCTTCTTGCAATAATGGAAAAGTATACCATTATAATAGAAAAAACAACATCGTATCATATATCTCCTCTGCACATGCGCAACCGTTTGACTTGTATTGTGCTTAGACATTTTCCAAAAATATGTTTTTTGAACTCGGGGGATCTTAAAACGAAAAAATACTGTAAAATGGTGAAAAGTAAATCTTGACAATTAGTACCATTTCCCACTTGTTGAGTTGGAATTGTAATATACTAATAAATATAAATAAAAATATACATAAATAAATAATTCCAAGAATAAATGGACTTGTTCTCGAAACATTTCACTTGGTCAACATGATTACAGATTTTATGTAAACAGTCAATAAGAATAAAGACGTTGAATTTGCTTGACGAATTGTAATTTATTCGTAAATATTATAATTTATATTCAACTTCAGTGCAGGGTCATTAAAATTTTCGCAGTATATTTTACACTAACCATTACCCGCGGCTTTGTTCGCATTAATGTCGGTTTTGATATTATGTCTTTAAAAGTGAAAACGAGGCGTAAAATTACCCCTGATATCTGGCAGTCACTCATTGCTATACTATATTAAAGGCATATATAATACCTGATAAATTAATTAATTAATTAATATTTATCTTTACAATGTGCTTGCTTTGTAAATACTGATTTGTGGAGCAGTTACCTATAATAATGTATATTATCAATTTATTATCCGGGTATTATTATATTGTTATTATTCATATTACATTGCTTCAGTCAGGGGTACTATAAATTAAATTTTGATAGAAACCGTATCTTAATAAAAAGTAGTATATATATATATATACACTTACTTTAAGTTTGGATGCTATCACAATCAGTATAGCCATTTTCCCATTGAGGAGTCTTTTTTAGTACCCAAACACCTGCAAGAGAAAACGAAATTTTTAACCGAGGCTTTTAAATCACATATAAAGATATCGATTATTTGAATTTGGGTTATCCAACATTATTAGCAGTTTAAAACCTAGTTCAGAATGTGCATTCAACATTTTTTTTGAAATCAGTTCAGCCGTTTATTCGTGAAAGAAAGGCAAACAGAAAACGTTTCACTTCTAGGGACTAGAAGGGACATATCGGTTAGGCACCCCGCAGTTTTTCTTACCACTATTATGCTCCGTCCTTCAACTTCGACCACGAATTTTATCTGACACCTACATAGGTATATTATAAATAGTTCACCTGGTATTGATCCATTTTAATACGTACGTCAGAGGGATGTGGAATGGGCTTTGTAATACAGAATGTTTCAAAATTTTAATGCGAATCGTATTTCATGCAGTTTAGTTGCGGTGTACATTTCAAGTACCGATATAAAAACAGCTGCATAGTTTGACAAGTTTTTAATGCGTATAACATAACTGGAAACTTTTATATGTTTTTCTATTTATATTCTCAGTTTACATAAATACAGTGTGAACAAGTTCAGTAAATTCGTTCTAGATGCTTGCGGTGCTTGGTGTAGGATTTCCTATGCTCAGTGACAGTCTTATTACATATGGCGCCCCTAGGCATATTTAAAGTAAGCGCCCCTTTAAGAGCTGCGTTTTGATAACCCTTTAAAATAAAGTAATTTAAGATTCTTTACTTTAGCTACAATAAATTAACTTCATAGATATTTGGGATATGACCATATCACATATCTTGAGTTACAAAGTATTTGATATATTTTATCAAGTTTGTTAAAAAGTTATCAGTTTATTGCTTTTATCACTCGTAATTAATTTAAAAAAAAGTCCTCTAGCCACTGTAGCGTTCCTAAAAGCTGGCCTCCGTTGCAGTGCATAAGTTTGCCCCCATCCCTAAGGCCCGCACTGCCCATGCAGTTCTGTATCAGTGTCAGATTTGAAATTTTCCAACCTACACTGTCCCAGTCTCATACAACACAGAATACCATAGTGTCGGATTTAGGATTTCCCTATGCAACATTGATTCCCAGTGCTGAAATTAGGAAATGGAGACCCGTCTTCTAGAATGACGACAATACCATGGTGTTGTTACCATAGCTACTATTCATAAAACTATTGAAACAGTGACGGTACCATAGATTACAGATAGTTCTCAATATTGTTCACGTCCATTATAATTGAAGTAAATATATGTATTATTAGATATCTAAATTTTATTGTTATGTTTAACTAGTTAAAGGTATTATTTCAATTCTATTTAAAAACAAAAAATTATTTATTTCATTAACTAATATGTATTTTTAATCATTTCAGTTGTACCTGAAGAAGTTAAAAAGATTTAACGAAACGTCGCAATTTTTTAATTTAGTTTAACTATATTTGAATTGTCCAATTTCCCGTTAAAAAATACAGATTGTTTTGTCGTGAAAGTTAACAGTGGAAAAAAAGTTTTGACGAAAGGATAAACTATTCAAGTAAATAAAATATTTAAATAAAAGTAATATTTTTATTTAAAAACAAGTAAACAGTGAATCAACAGTTTCAAGGAAAAATAACAATTTTTGTTTTTATAAACACATTTTTACATTTCGTTCAAAAATATTTAAAATCGTTTTAGCTTTCAACCATTTATTCCGTACAAAAGAATTTTTAATCATTTAGAAAAAAAACACGTTTGATCGATACTTATTTTAATTAAAATAAAAGTTCTTGTGTACTAGAATAACATTTTTACTGGTAAACAACACAAACTTTGCCAATTCAGTGCAAAATGCAACTTTTCAACTCCACCCCTAACAAAAAAAAAAAAACAAACGCGTGGTAGGCACGCACATGATAGGATTTCGTAAGCAAAAACTATTTTTGCTACAGTCTACAACCTTAATTTTTTAATACAAAACTATAGGTTTATATTAAAATTAACCTAAATCGGTTGAGCAGTCTTCTGTATACTGTATATAGAAGATTTAAGTCAATTTTATTTGAGACCACTTTGAAAGTATTCTCTATTAAATAGAAAAAATAATAAATAATAATAACATATATAAAAAACATAATTTCTTTAAATCACTTTAAAACGACTGGATCGATTTAAAAAAAATATGGACTCAATCCGTAAACATTCTAAACAAAATAGTGCCGAAATTATTCAAATCGGTAAACCTATCGACAAGTTATACTTGAACAAATAAATTAAAAATATGTTACGAATGGATAATTTCTCTTTTTTTAAAGTCGGTTAACAGTAATAATAAAAAAACTCGCGTCGCAGTCCCAAACCCTGCCGACAATATAGTGCTTTTGCTAATACAGGCAGTGTAGTTTTACCAATAAATTTAAGTTTGTATTTTGCAAAATAAAAAATTTAACCGCTAAAATTTTAATTTAACCCCTAAAAATATTTTTTTTCTTAACTGCAATATTATTATCAATCGAACATTTACACTAAATTAAATACGCCATGCAGTAAATACTAAATAGCTATCTGCAAACTAGTGTTTTCATAAAATTTGTAAGTCTGGTTTTGTTAGGTCGATTTTATTAAAATTTTAGGGGCACTTCTTAATTGCTACTAAAGGGTTAAATTTCAATTTTGAGAATTTTTCGGTGTTTTTGGACCCAAAAATTTTTTTTAAATATATGGTCCGATTCGGCCCATTTTAGACATGTATACCAATTTTCGTTAAAAACATTTAACTCTTTCGAAAGTTTATCGTCTACATATATATTATATACATATAAACATTTCCAAAAATGGTGCCAAATTGTTCAGGAAGCTAAAAAACGTCAAGAAATTTTAGTCTGACCCCTAGGTCTCATTATCCGACCGACACTAATAGTGTATATGCCATATGGCAAATACACTAATAAATAATATATGTAAATATGTGTGTAATATTTGATATACTTTTTGTGTATGGTGATAATAGAATGACAGATGAGTTAGTGATAAACTCGAAACGATGCGAAATAACAACTACATGTGTGTGTGTGTCTGTTGATATTATGGTGACTGACTGTGTCGACCAGGAGCTGAGGGCACTGACGCATTTTGATAGCAAGATGGGCGTTGCACGGCATCACAGAATGCGCGAAGATGCACGCGGATGACGTCAAAGAATCACGCCCGCATAACGTGTGCGAGGTGACCACGCGACCAACGAATGACCGCACCTCTCTATCGCACCAATTACTAAAATATACAAGGTGTGAATAATGAACAGGCTAAACTGTTACTTTTATAAATTATACTATTTGTAAATATCTGTTAAAAATAACAGTATTACTGGCACAAATAAATAAGACAAAAAAGAACCATCACCAGGTATTAAGTAAGCGAGTAAACAATATTTTTTTTCGTGCAAAAAATATTCTTAAAATGGGCAAAAAAATATTTCATTGCAGTAATCTTCTCAAGACAAAAGTGTACACAAGAATTTCGGATTTCCGAATTTCGAAAAATCTACGTGATTCGATATAATAATTTTATGAATGGAACTATGGTAATAATACCGGAACCGTTGTCGCAAGTTACGTGTTCGTCGTTTCAAACGATGGCTATTATACTCTACTGCCAGGAGATGACGTCATCCGACGGACCTATCAATGATTTCGGTGCAACGGCTGCTGTTTATAAACTTTAATCGTTTTAAATTGTTAAGAACCCGTCAAAATAAAGAGGAACATTCACGGTTTTTGAATTTATCTAAAATAATATGTTATATAGATTAAAAAATAATTTTGGTACCTACTCGAATAATTTAGCAGAAGATAATTCCCGAAAACTAGAGAAGAATAGTTGTATTTTTTGTACGACGTTACGAGTACAGTTTTAAAAATCATTCCTAAAGATATTTCGTGTTGTCTAAAAATATCAAGTTCGTCTTCAGAATACAATAATTCCTTTTTGTCACTATTTGCATTTTATCTTTTTTTGCGTCCTTGCATAAAATCCGTGAGAAAAAAACAAAGATTATAGTGTTATATAAAAAATAATCTCAAAGTATTCGTTGAAACTCTGCAAACATCAACATTGCTAAATTTACATTGAATTTGAAATCAGTATAATCTCTTATCCTTTATAATTACACACACAAATTAAACTTATTAATAGTTGTTATCAGTTTTTTTTTTTGTTAATTTTAAAAAATTAAATACGTTAAATATTTATCTAATATTACAAACACAAAGGAAAATATGTACAATATTTATAATCTTAAATTATGCATTTAATGCAAGCTTGCAGTTTAATATATTAAAATGTATCAGCAGATTGTTTTTAGAGATATTATATTGGATTGTAAATTTTCTGGAACCATACAGATAACCGCAATAAATTTTGGATACACAACGCCTCGATGATTACGATAATTCAATATCACTATTTGTGATACTTTAAAGCTCTATCTATTAACTATAATATGTTTTTCTGCTGTGTTCATCTTTCTGTCTTACCACGCCATCCAAAAGTCCGCTGTTAATCTAGGAAGCTGAACCACAGCAACACTATTCAGATACTTTGTTCATCCTAGTCATATCTGTTGATGGAAACTATGTTATAGTATAAGGCACAGGACTAGGGGGGAGTCATACGGCCGGATTTTTCCGGACTTTTCTGGAATTTTAATACTTTGTCCAGAATGCGGACGAAAATTTAACATGTCCGTAATTTTCGTAGATATGATAAATAATAAAAATATTACTCGAGTCAAATCATTTCTTTCTCGCTACATTCGTATGCTTGCTAAACTGTCGCTGATCGCTAGTTAAAAGAGGGAAAGTCCGGAAACTTTCTGGACAATCAGAAGTGTTCTCTAGATATCACCTAAATCTGGTTGTGTCTCCTTATCGGTTCCCCAACACTCCAAAGTTTCCAATTTCTAATTTAAAAGGTAAAACAATGCTTGAAAACTCAAGCGTCATTTCTAGTTTGTAAGAAGTTTTGTATATTAAATGTATTTTAATTGCCATTTGAAAAATTAAAATGTTATGTCTAAACGTAAAACATGCCGTTCAGAGAAATAGTGAAGTATTTAAAAAGTTTTCGACATTGAAATTGCAACATTCTCAGTAATTAGCGCTATGTGATAAATATTTTGTTGTTTAATTTAAATCGAATCAGTGCTAATTATACTGAATTCATTTATAAAATTATAACAAATATAATTAATGTGAAAGACGTAAATTCGCATATTTTTATTTATAGAATTTTTCACGGTCAATTAATTTCTGCGAAATGTTATGATACAGATATTCAAAATCAATATAATAATCACGCGTTCTGGGAACAAAAACATAAATTATGCAATATTAAAAAATGGATATCATGTTTGAAGTTTAAACATTAAAGTCGTGAAATTATTGAAAAATTTACTCCTACTTGCGTAAACAAAATTAATACAAACAAAAATATTTTACGGTTATTTAACTTTTTTTTAACGATTTTAAAGAGACATTCCTTTCATAATATTTGAGCTAGTATCGATTTTACGATTTCGTCGCCTCTCAGTGGTTTGGGTTTTAGGCGCGACCACTGACAGACAATACATTTAAAAAAAAAAACTTTTTTTGGTTTTTAGAGAGCTTGAAAACGTAAATTCACCGAAACAAAATAAAAAAACTGATTTACAAGATCAATGTCCTCCCCTCCCTATGATATACTTTGTAGTATACGGAAAAAAAAAAAATGCTTTAATGTCTTATTTTATACGAAAGCATTGCATAGGAACTTAAAAATAATTGTTTTTTATAGCGGAGCCGCCTATAATCACCACAACAGCTGAATTATTTTTTGTACATGGAAAAGTAAAAAGGATTGATTATATAAGACATTATATACATAATTTTATACAAGGCTTCTCTTGTGTTTATTTCCGTTTAGTAACGAAATAATCAAATTTTCTCATGTATCGCGCTTTTTATGTATAGTTTAGGTAATGTACATTAGCTCAGAAATCAAGTGTTAGATCCCTGGACTTGTTTTACATTTTCGCTACCTGCTCATCTCTATTTTGACTTATCATAATAATATATAATGCGTATATATTAGTTGGGCATAAGCAGGCTTTTAAACAGTCAAAAAAAATTTCAAATCGATTTAATAGTTTTTGAGATAACTGCACCCTAACGAACATATTAAATACTACTTAGCTTTTTTTCCAATTATACCAGTTTTACTTCTGCAGTGTGTAGCATAAAAAATACAGTCTCTTTTTTCATAATTTTCATCATATTAGCACAGATAGTCAGCTGGTATAGGCAGGGCTCCCAGACGTCCGCTTTTTCTGTCCCGTGTCCGCTTGTCCGCTTTTTTCTCGATCAGACCGATACACAATAACTATAATAAATTTAATATAAAGCAAACCGATAATCCAGAATAAGAAGTGCGCAAAGGTTTTAAATTTAACACAAATAAATCAATTTACAAAAAAACAATCTGGGGAATGTGGTACTGGGACTACTGGGAGCAGAGCAAGCAGACTTTGTAAATAATCTCTCTCCCTTTCGATATATTCATGTATCACAGTATCTTATACCTATCGTTAATCGCTATCGACCCTGTTAGTAAGACAAATAAATAATTCTCTTCAGAAAATTTTTTTATTTAATTTTTTTTTTTTCGTTTTTGAAAATATTTCCTGATTTCCTTTTTCATGATTTTATTGGGGGAAGGGAGAGGGGGGGGGGGAGATTGTGGAATGTCCGCTTTTTTTACTCGGACTATCTGGTAACCCTAGGTATAGGTCAGTCTTAAATACAACCGAAATTGTATTTACATTTTACAAACTAAAATAGTTAACAGTCATAAAGCATGAGTACACTAAGTACGCAAGTACACAAATATCATTGTTGTTGGCTGTATATATCACACTGCATATGTGTGCAAATCGTTGTTTCACGTGAGGAGATCGTGATTTCGACATTAATTATAGAGTCCTCATATTATAATATTAAACACTAAGTGCACCATCAATAGTTACAAAGGTTAACATATACTTGTAGACTAGTTGTGTTATAAATAAAACTGATTTACTATTGTTACTTAATTATTGTTGTTGAACTTTCAATTTAATAACATAAATAAAATACAGCAGTCTCTCTTAAGGCAATGCTAGTTAAGTTAACGCTAATTCCAACCCTTAATTTTCTGCGCCTTACTGCCTTCAACCGTTGCGAATCTTATCCTACATGCCACAGGGGTGTCATCTTAAGTCAGAATCTGATCATTTTCAATAATTCTCATTAATTGACAAATGATATAATTTATTAAGAACTTTAAAACCTTTTAAACGCCATCGCTTATTCGGTGGATATTTGAAATATGTTTAACAGAGCGTTGGCATATAAGCATTATACCATTAAAAACATTGCCCACCTTGAATTTACAGTGACCAGGTAAAAAGAAAGGCCCAAAAAATCATATGAAAATGAAAAAGGTTGAAAAGAAAGTAACGATTTTTTCAGTTTTCCGTAATAATTAAGCTCAGTTTTTTCATAACGTCTGTAAAAAAGTTCCAGTGTCTTTCAAACAAGATTTAACCATTAGCACTATAGCCTAGAATTCTTTACTTTTCTTTAACAAAGGTTTGACTTTTTCCAAAAATTAATAAAAGTGTTCTATTATTATATTTTGCAAAAACATTTGTGTTTGTTTCTAGGTTGGAATAAATATGAAAAATTATGCAAAAATAAACTATAAATCATGTTTATTTATGTTCTTAAATGAGTATCAAAAATAAATATTTTACTCAAAAAGATAATGAACCGAGAAGATAATTACATCGCATCCCGCGGTGGTTTTTACACCAAAAAAAAAATAGAAATAGCAGTTAAATAGTTTTGTGTTGCCTGTTTTGTAACGTGATAGAAAAATATTACAATTTCGATTTTTTATTTACCTATATGAAATCTAAACATAATATTTACGTCATATCATTTATGCAAATAGTAACGATTTTTGCTTTTTGGTGAAAATAATTTGATATTATTATCATCATTGGTGAATCTGCACGATTAATCCTTTGCAAGATTTTTTTTATTGGGGCCATCAGCAATCAGGTTATCTGAGACAAGTGGCATTTTAAGATAAGCTTTGTTTGTCTTAACAGCAACCTTATAGAAGTACCCTGCACCCAAATTTTCCATGCTAAGTTTCCCTAATCATGTTAGATTTTGATTGCGTCTCCGTGAGAAAAACCGATCAATGATTAAAAGATTTGAAAGCAGTAGGTAGCTTTAGAATGGATAAAAAAGTGTAAAGTAATATTTGTTATTTTTATGAAGACACTTAACATACATGAAATTTACGCGGCATTTTTTGCATTAGAAACGAACAAAAATTATTTTTGCTTTGTACGTTCGCTCAGGATGCGACGCTTTAGGCGAAGTTTGGATGGACAGTTTGGGAGGCAATATTTATTTCATTAAGTTTGGGTACTGATAGTATACCAAGTTTCATTAAAATAAATTAAACCTTTCAGTCATACTGGTACAAATAGAGAGAAATTCTGAAAACGCTTAAGTACCAGTTGCATTTTTTTACCCTTACAAATATAATGAAAAATGTAAATATAATGTGTCGACAACGATTTGCAAATTTATCTGGCTATGTCTGCTCGCACACATTTTTGTTGCTTCGACTCAAAAACTAAAAATAACTTTATATTTACATATTTCATGCATAGTTGTTTTAAACTAGATAGGCCGATTACGATTTTTCAAATGTAATCTAATTATAGGTTTCCAAAACTATTGCTTTTTCTAAAATCCTATACCTACAAAAATGTTAATAGTACCAGTAAAATATTTTTTTCTTGGTATTATGCAAAACAATTTAAATTCTTTAATACATTTTTTTATATTTCGATCGCGAAAAATTTTAAACGAAACAAATTATCATTAAACCCAACGCTCATCAGGGACAATGTTGCTATTGTGAATTTTGGATTAAAAGTTTATCTTTTCTTAGAAAAATATTTGATAAAAGAAACCATTGAATGGAATTATTTTTGACAAAGTTCAACAATAGGCGTGATTAGAACCTACTTCTATTAATTGTATTTTGTATCTCTAAATTAATGTCTACAACAATATACCTGATACCTTTAAGAATAAACTATTTTTTTACCAAATAGTTAATATACACATTATAATTCGTTTGACATTCTCAAATTTGACTTTGCCCTTTCTACAGACAAGAGCTGGCTACGACCATAAAGTGCTCGTAGTAGAGGTGCAAATCGTGCGTGAAATTTCCCGTGACACTGAGTGTCACGACGTGACACGCCATGAGTGTGCCTGTTTCTAAAAAATCGTGAGTGAGTGTGATTCAATGAAAAGTAAATTTAAAACCAGATATTTGCCCTCTACTTTTACACTGTCCGGCGCGGCGTTGAGGTCCAAATGTCCGAGCAACCAATTTTTTGAATTGACAAGCTTAATTATTGTACAGTCCGCCTTGGTAATTGTTGAAAACTGTAACAGTTTTGAAGTTATTTGTATTTGTGCTCGATCTTATGTTGCCAGTCGACATATATTGATACATTCAGAAATCCTATAAGTGAGTTCACTTAAATTTTCCAAACAAATTATGTATGGTTAAGAAAAGTGTCGTGCACTGATTAGAATAATGTAATTTCTAGAATTATGAAAAGACAACATTGTAACCGAATTTTATCGTGTTTGACCTATAGAAACCATTGCGATGAGATATTTTCAAATAACAATTTTTATTAAAATATCTTTTAACGAAGGAAATAAAGCTCTGCCCTATATCCATGGGCGCCATGGCAACTAAAATAGCATGATAATAAGTTTTAAAATAAAATCTTCATAAAAAACAATGTATTTTTACATTGAATTTCCTCGACTATTATTCCAAGCTCGATTTCAGCGAAAGTTGACGCAATCTACCTTTCTGAGATTATGCTACAAATCACATGATCAGTAGCGTAGCTAGCGGAGGGAAAATTGGGGAGCTCTTGACCAACCCTGAAGTATTTTCCTTGAGAAATAATAGTTCAAACATATTGTTTGAAGGAACAAACAAGTATTTGCAAATTATTATGCTTATTGTTAATATTGTTTAGTGTTACCAGATTTAAAGGTTTCCCGTTTGGTATGTTGAGAGTTTTTCACGATTCTTGTTTATTTCGACAAAAATTTAGACATTTCTATAGATTAGTTTTTATATTTTGTTAAGGTAATATTGGTCAGAAAGAACAGTTGTTTGTTTTCGTAGGGGCTCTTGGCCCGTGCGCATGGTATAAACATGAGCAAACTTAATAAATAATTCATCTTTAAAGTTCAATTCCAGATATAGAAAACAGTATCACGGGTAATTGGAATAAAAATAAAGTCTTAATTCAATAAAAGACGAAATGTTGCAATCAATGAGTGTTTAAATTGATTTATTTTTATTCCAATTACCCGTGATACTGTTTTCTATTAATAAATAATAAATTAATTTGCTGCAATAAAAAAATGGGCGTAGTCACACGATATTGGGTAAGAGTTTTTCCATCCTTGGAAGTGAGGGCAGGGAGGTTTCTAACACGTGTTAAGCGTTTGATACACAAACATATTATATCGATGGACTTTGGCCAATTACTTCTAAAATTAGCACGGACCACGCTTGTTCTGGTATGTAAACACACTCATAAGGTGTGTACCTATCGGCTGTTTGTTATTAAAATACATAAAACAATATAATATATTCTAATAGAGTTGATTATACTTTATGCCTACATGTATTTTTACTTTGAGTACACTCAAACCGCACAATGGAGCATGTGAATACTTTGACAATAAAATCACAAAAATTAAAATAGCATCTAACAAACTTTAGTGAATTTTTTATCGAAAAACAAAATTTCGCTTAATTTTTAAGACACTATTTGAATTTGTTATTTTCATTTTTGTGATCTTTACTAAAGCAACTTTAATTATAAAAATTTACAAAAAAAACGAATATTTTATGTGGCATTAACAATTTGCTGATTATTGGAACGGCATTTGAGTACTGAAAATGAGAGTAGGTAAATCTTCCGAAACGTTTGCAATAAAAGTAATTTTATATTGTTTCTTTGAATCGAATAATAATATTAATTAGCATAATAACACATTTTAAAACTATATAGGCGTAGTAAGCTAACAGTGCCTCGTTAAAAACGTCTGCCGTTTCCTTCTTTATTTACTGTATTTCACACACACATAATTAACTAATAACTGGTACACATTCAACACACATAAAGTGTAATATTAGATGTTTTCTTGCATGGGGATTCTGGGGCCACGGAAATGTTTCGAGTACAAAGTCCAGTGCCAGGTTATTATCTACACAAATAGATTTTAGAATAATGTGGGGAATTTTCCACAGTTATAATATTTTCTTTCGCATTGTCTATTTTTTTTGTTTGTAGGCGAATCACAATTCTTTTGATTCTTTTTAACTAAAATTTTTTCAGCGACCATTGCTTGTACTTTAAACGAGTTTTTTTGGTTATTGTATATACTACCTAGGCCGAAGGCGCGTTTTTAGAAGGCGCGTTTTTAAAAGTTCTGTTGGTGTCCAAACGTAAAGTACAGGAAAATAATTTGTACTTTTTCTTATTTGTCTACAATACATGGTTAAACAGACTCTTTAAAACTTGTGGAAAATAAAAAAGTTTTATAGTCTGCTTAAGCAAGTATAACCAAACAAGAAAAAGTAACTGGTGGCCGAAATACAAGACTAATGTGCAAAAGAAGTCTCAAATTGGAGACAAAACGTTAGCAATAAAAATAAATGTATTGTAGGCTGAAGGGTCCATTTTTCCTGTTATTATATTATATTTAAATTATCGTGAAAGCTTCATTGTTAGACCTTTTTAGTCCAAAACTGTCATTCTTGTAATTTGTATTTTTTTTTTACCCTGGTTATGCAACTGCATTATATTATTGATGTCAACATTTCGTGAACATTTCAGAATTTATAATAAAAAAGTCATTCAACTTTCAAAAATCAGTACCTGTGAACCATGCGGTGGTATCGCACAGAATCGCAGTTTCGAGCGTGCAGCGACACCCCATAAATTGCAATTTTGTTGGACCATTACATAAATGTGTATGGCAGTAAAGTCACGTCCATAGCAATATTATCACGAGATGGTTTAGTGCTATATTATCACACCCTAAACTGATAAATCACATTATTATTGTCTCAAAACTATTTCAGTTAACAACCAACAACAAATGAACAGTTAAATACCTTTAAATTGTACACTGTGTTAAAGAAATTCTAATAATACATGCATGATCATACTTCCTTTTTAAATTTCAATTTCGTTTTTGTGAACATAAAATTTCACAGTTTCGCTACTCTTTATGTCGGTTTTGACGAGACGATGAACAAAGGTGGGTAAGAAAAAATTCGAGTATCAATTGATAGTGTACTAGGTATAATTCAAAATCAGTCCAGTTGTTACTAACAAACAAACTTTTAGAAATACGCTCTCCTGTCTAGATATACAAAATACCCGAAAAATTCGTAAGAAAACGAAATTACAGACAGACAACTCTTTATGTTTATTTTTTATTATTATTTAATTATACCCAAACTTTTAATATAAATTAATTCAAACAACCAACTCCTGTTGGTATACAAACATTTGAATCAGTATATTATATTAAATAATAGAAATTGCTTCAGTTTGAGAATTTTTGAAATTGTGTTATTTGTTCAGGTTTTTAGTAGTTTAAGTGTAAATAAATAAAAATGTCCTATCTTCAATAAAAAGAGATGAACATTGCGTGATTGCACAACACTGTCATGTTAAAAATTCCGTAAATTACCATAAATTGTCAGGCGATTAATGATTTCTAAATTACATATTTTGATAGTACGTTTGTACAAGGTTTGTAGGACAATAAACTATTCTAGAATTTTCGTTATTCAAAGATAAACATATATTTATCATCAAACATTCCCATACTATACGAGTATATTTACAAATTATTTCGAAACTCGTTTACCAGAAATATGATCATATGATCGTTTTTTTAGAAACTCTGTCTGTTTGTAAGATACCTATGTTATTTAATGGAGTATCGCACATTAAACCAGTAAAGTTTGTTGGTCGCCTGCAATTTCTATCTAGCTGTGCTGGACCGATCTACTGTGAAAGATACCAACGCCCTTGTAAGCTGTAACACTTCCTGTTTCAATTATATTCTTTTGAGTTGATTACAAACAGGAAGGTCCTCAATCAAACATTTTATTCCTCTGGAGAGATAGCATTCACAGTTAGAAAACTACGATTTTAACAACGATAATCAATTTGGTTGGTTGGGTAATCGCTCAACAAGCGTCATAGAAATCAGACGATAACTTTTTCCAATTTTTACAATTGTCGAATGGAAATGTACTCAACACAAGCAAAATGACATGTTCTTTGGGAAAATAAATTGACCATCACAAAATTATCGATCCATGTCAAATGGCCTTGCTATGTCATCATTTGCACATAGTCTTCACTTGTACGGTTGCACGTAGTTATAAATATATTTATAATGTGTTATCATTCACTACGATTAAAAATTATTAAGTATCGATGACCCTTCTATCCCTGTGCAGTCTGCTGTAACGCAATTTGAAAAGTCAAACGATGTCAACAAACTCTGATGAAAACAGATGTACAGCTAATGATCCACCCACAGTTTCTGTCATGCTACGTGATGAAATGATGGCATCTCTTCAAAAGTGTCACCAGTTTCGGATCACGGCCAAAATTATTATTATTATTATTATTCAAAACTGTCAATTTTTTGTTAGATACTGAGCAACATTTTATCAAAGTCACGTATTAAAAATATAATTAATTTTTTGTGCCTAGTAAAAAGGATATCGTCAATTTTACTAACGGATTTGATTCAGTATTGCTAACACAAATAAATTCTATTTCAATATGTTTCTGGTGCTGTTTGATGCATAAAGTATTAGAAAAAAAACGAGATAAGCTTTTATTGCAGTATACTAAAAATCTCCGTTAAATAACATGGCTTTCTTCACGAACAGGCTTTTATGCTCCATGCTATGCCGATCGTGCTGGCCCATGCTTGACAAGTGTGCGTGGTCTTTTAACCTATGTATTTCTCATAATGGAAGAAAAAGCATTTTGAGGCTTATGGATCCTAGTTAAGGGAGTTGTGAAAAAACGAGAATCCGCCATCTTGGAACGCCCGTCATTTTTTATTGAGAACGATATTAGATATACCGTTGCATTGACACGGAACACATACACGTGTGCAAAATTTCAAAGCTTTAGCTTAATTACTTAATTAGAACTAATCGAAATTTTGATTGCAAGATTAAACACAAACTGACTGACTGACAAACATGTGAAGTTAAATAAAAGTTTGTAAAAATGGTGGTACTTTGAAAATTCATCCCGTTCGATTTTCATATTTCAATAGTAGTAATAAACCATGAACTGACTTCTGAGCAATAATTTTTTAACAGTTCTGTTTGAGTCCTCTAGGATAAATAAATTTGGTGCAATAGAAAAAGTTTTATTTATTGCAAGATCTTCCGATTCACACGCATTTGGACCAAAATTAGACAATGCTTCTTTTCAATTTTGTGACAGCTACGAGTGATTTTTTAAGTGTAAGTTTTGCTCCCCAGTCGATTTTTTTGTGTAATAATTGGACACTGACGAAATGATAATTGTATAAAGAATATGATTTAACATAATAAAAAATATCAGTACTAATAAGCTTTCTTTAATGACTTAACAACTCGTTTTATACGTGACTTCCTTGACTATCAGTGATAAAAATAAATTTCGATACAAAGACAACAATTAATTAAATAAAAGTGGCACGATAGAAACGAACAAATATAATTAATTAAAGAGGGAAGTGATAACTGCTTATAACCAGACTGCAAATTAATACCTTCACAATCATATATTTGCTGTAGTTTGTATTATGTGTATAATATGGATGTTATATTGTGAACATTATTTATATAAGAAGTAACAAAAGCTGAAAGTATTCAGACTGACGCACGTATGCAAAATTCCTTAAACGGAACAAAGTTCAAAAAATATATAAATAGATACAAAATGACTCCACCTGATAAATTTAGAAAATAAAAGTTAGGACGTTGTTTTGCCTGCTCAAAAAAAAAATAACACAATTTTAAAAAAATGGTGCGTGTACTTATGTACGTGCGGCAGAAGTTATACTTCTTTGGCGTGATCGCGATAATTGATATTCACATTTTCGTTACATTGATAAAATAAAGGGAGATGATAAATATAGCTAAAAGTTAGCCTGTTCACTTAGAGTAGTACATAATAGGTGGACAACTCCATCAGCACATTGTAACAGAGAAATGAGACGTGTCATCTATGAATACAAAGTAATACTATGCTGCGACGAAGAGTCAGCTTTATCGACGATTTCAACCTTGCTGATACACGTAGTACATTTATATTAAATTAACAACTAGCTTCATGGTGTCTCATATTCGTTGCATGCTGCGTGCTCAACTTGCGTGACAGAAAATTTTACCCTCAGTGCGCCAAAATAAATATAACTTCAAAAGTTTTAAAAAAGTGACAACATTCTCTCCAGCTTAGTTTCTATCATCTCATGTTTAGGCTTTCTTAGAAACTATAGGAACGCTTATAGTCTTGATCTGTTCGTCCGGTTGTCTGTATGTCATAGCCTTTCTATTCTCGCATTTACCTATTAGATTAAATTTGGTATACAGACGTAAATTAATCACCCAAAAACATAAATGATGAAGTTTTTGGAAAAATAAATTATCGGAACCCCGTCCAATAGACTGAAACATGTATTCGTTTTTCGACTCCCAAAAGTGCAACGATAATTGTTATAGATCCTTGTGATTTTAGCCCTTCAGTTACGAGATATTTGCTTTTAAATCATTGTTATCGAACCATCAGTCGCCGTAATTTCGTATGCTATTTCTAATTTTTTTCTTCTAATAAATACATCGATATAGGTACGAAAAAAGAAATTAATTTAAAAAAAAAATAAAGCAGTCATATATATACTAAAAACAGAGTTCAGAATTCTTTGTTTATAAAATACAAAAATTCACGGTTATTTCATTTAGTTCTAAAATACTTTTTCAAACATCCTCGCTTTGTCGAATTTCAAGGGAGTCACTCTAATTCGTGATAATTCAAGATAACTTGCAATAATTCTGGAACATTCTATATTATGACAATACATAATGAATGTAGCAATAATATAATGTATTTTGCATTATCATCGCAACAGACGAACTACGATGATGGGTTCACGTCAACACCAGGTGATTTCCGTGCTGAGTTTTTCTAATTTATCTGATTGTCACTCTGTCAGGTCGTGATAGAAATGTACCTTTATAGTTTCAATTATTTAATTACTCATGTTCTTTTTTGCATAACGCGTTAAGTACGATGTCCATTCATTGAAATACTGTAATTATATTGTACAAAGTTTAACCTACTACTTTTTATATCAATTAAATAGAAAATAATTTATGAACTGTTTGTAGAAAAATACTTTAGAGTTAAAATTTGGAAACACACTGGAAAAAGTAAATTTGAAATATTATAATGTCCATAGATGTACTTCAAAGAAAATAACATAGATGTTTTAATGCTTCAAACATTATCATCATAATTATGGTAAACACTTGAAAATTTGACGAGAATATTTTCACCACCCCCTATAAAATAGTTGCTTTTCATGCCTGTACCAGCGACAGTAAAATGAATAACGACCCATAACGTAAGTATTCGAATTGTGCGGATGTTGTCGGTTCGAAATGAATATTTTTTATGCTTAATAATTTTTGATAGATTTCAACCACGTCCATCGTACCTCTCGACGAAATTATTATTTTTCAGATTTTATACAAACGGTTGTAAAGTTAGAGGAGGGGGGGGCAACTGTGTATGTTTATTACCAGGGCTTCTATCCTGACTCGATGATGTAAAGGAAGTTGCTTCAAAAAACGTTTCGTTACAATTTCTGGATACTTTTAGTATTGCGAATTCAACAAACATATCTCTATGGAATGTCATGAAAATCTAAATCGGTTGTAAATTTTAGGAGCAAACATGAAGAATTTATAAGGATTCCTAGTTGCTACTGAATCCTAAAAATACACATTATAAACAAATATTATCACATCCTCATCAACTAAATTATTTTTATCTTGAACTATCAACTTGCTGCGGTTACCGAATTATTATACCTACAAATCGTGTTACATTTAATAAGATCGTTGTAATAAACGTATCAAACATATTTGCAGGGCCGGATTTAGGCATGGACCACATGGACCCAGACCAACGGCGGTAAATTGTAGAGGACGGCAAAGTGAAAAAAAAAGTTCTAAAAAGTTGTTGGGTTTAGAAATCAATGTCAAAAAATTTTATTTGAAAATTATAGATGGTCATAGCACATATTTCTCCATAGGTAAAGGATTGTAGAATTTAAAGTTGACCCTACTCGAAAAATAATTGATCGATTTAAAGAATATTTTTTTAACTGTGTGCACATGTATTTAACATATTACTATTTTGTGAAATTTCCACTTCGAAACAACAGTTTTGTGCACATTTTGATTGAAATTTAGTTTGAAAAGCGATCTATTTTTATGTAGATTTATCATTTGTTTTTATGTAAGTACAATCTAATATTCCACGTCACAGATGCTGAGTTGCAGAAAGCATTGTCAGAAAATTTGATTTGACAATGACCTTAGATTGTAATCACATATATTTCTCAATAAGAAAAGCATTGTAGAATTTTAAATTGACCCTACTCGAAAAATAATTGGTCGATTGTAACGATATTTTCTTATACTGTGTGTACGTGTATTTAAACAACTTTTTTCTACGCATTTTGATCAAAATTTTGCTTGGAAAGTGTTCTTTTTCTATGTACTTAGATCAATTATTGTTCTGAAATTCCCTGTTTTGTAGAACGTTCCATTATACTTATAGAAAAACTAATAATAATTAGTTTTCGATGTGAGTACAATCGAACGCTCTACAAGACAGGGAATTTCAGGACATTAGACTGCTCCTGAATAAAAACTGTAAATATATAATCACATCCGAAGTTCATTATCAAGTCAAATTTTTTAACAATGGTTTCTGCAACTTAATGTAGTACTTTTTAGCATATTTTTACCAGTGACGAATTACGAAATAAATTAACTTTCAAAGTAAACTAGTTGTTGTTAGATCAGGGGCGTAGCTACCGCCGTATCTGCCGTATCAATTATACGAGGCCCCCAACGTGCGTAAGCAAAAATTAATAAAAATTTCCCAATTTTTTTTTTTATTTCAAAAATGACCAAAGTCAATTAAAGCAATTTCTTTTATTCCCGCGTAAAGCGTGCGTTCAAAAGTTGGCAACATCCTACATCGGTTATCGCGGGCTGCGGGATTTCCCCGTATAAGTCATTTACTTCAACGGGGGAAGGGCCCCCAAACAAATTTTTATACGGAGCCCCGCCAAGGCACGCTACGCTTCTGTGTTAGATCTATTTATTTTTATGAAGTTCACTTAGTGGATTGTGTTGAAGTTCGGAGGGAGACGTCGTGGAGCGCGACGAAGGTTGACCATGGGCGCAAAACATGCAAATCCTTCCCTGCATATCTGTATGCTAATTTTTTTGTTGTTGTGTTGTCTCTGATTCGGTAATGAATTCAAAGTAGGAAGATGTCAACACAAACATCTTGTATGATCATAAAACCAGACTCATGTTGGGACGACGACGGTTCACCTTCGGAACACGCGCGGGCATCCGTCAAGGTGTTTTCGTCGGATTGTTTACTAACAGTGGTCATATTATTATCAATGCTGTCCATTGTAGATTTTATGGAAAATGCCTTAAATATAATATACAAAACCGTTGATTCCCAATTTTCAACAGTTTTAAAGATAATAATATATTTATGGGTATCGGTAGGTATACGATTTCCACTGGAAGTTTATACAAAAAATAGTAGTTTTTGTATCAAGATTGTAATGCATTATTTTATGTACCAGTGTGACATTATGTTAAAACGAGCGATTAGCGAGTTTAACAATCACACGACTCATAAAAATCATTACAATTGAGATACATGCATTTTTTTCACGTACCTCCTATAAAATAGCTGATTTTCATTTCGATGGTCTTATTCCAAAAGTAGCTATCTACAAAAATGTGGCTATGTGATGTTAGACATTTATTGAATTAAAAACTGATTTTATTATGTAGATAGATACTTTTTGAATCTTTAATTGTGGCGCCATATGTCAAATAATGCTTAAAACTACATTTGGAACCAAAAGAAAACGATACTTTTAGTGACACTGCGTAGAAAGCTCAAAATTGAACATTTTGCTGATTTTGCTGTTAGCCACATTTGGAACCAAACCATCGATTTCATAATATAAGTATATGTTTATATATCTAGCTACGAAAACAAATTAGCTTATTTTGCTTCTCTATCGCTCATATAGATTTAAATGGCAACCGATAGTAATAGATTCGTAAACTAGCATTACTTTTGCTTTCCTTTACGCAATAGTGCGAAAAAGGATCATTTTACTAGGGTCGCTTTCGCATTACTTCAGACTGACAGGTCTCTCTTTTTATTCCCACTCATCTTCCGTTTGATGGTGGAACGAGAGCATTAGCGCTACTCCAAAGGCCATTATTTTATAGTTCTGACTCATGGATAAAAATTATTTTTATTTGAATTTGCAAAAAAAGAACATGCCATTTTGGATAACGCATTTTAAATTTTAATTTCGGATTTCTGCACTTTAGAATTTTTTAAAATGGAACATAAAGGTGTATGTTTCTACGTAATACAATTTTATTGCGTTTTATCGCAGTGAATTCGCAACAAACACAATTAATATAAGCATATTATGCTTCGATATAAGCTTATGCAATTTTATCAGACATTTCTCAGGTATCTACTAATAATTAATCACATTAATATTAGATCTATAAGGTGTGGATCAAGTTGACCCAGTACTGATAGAAAAGTACCAAAACAAGGACGCCACACCCTGAAATGCAGTATGTAATTTGCAATAATATTGCATCAGTTTATTAGGTAATCGGTCACTAAATAAGAAATAAAATTTCTCCCTAATTTTACGTTATAAATAGAATTTCATATACAATATTTTTAGCGAAGAAACATACCTACCAATGCAGTCAAAGGGATTTACGAGCTTTAAGTTTTCATTTTTTTGATAAACAACAATTACTGTTTTTTTTTTCATTTTTTCTCATTTTTTGGTTGTATGTACCTTATTTTTTGAGTTTAAAACAAACCTAATAGTTTCTTTTAGCTTTTTTCAGCCCTCTTTACGTCTAACTACAGAATTATTCAAAATAATAATGAGAACACTCCTGCTGCTTAATCAGATCTGGAATGCGTTGATACAATTATAACTTATAAGACGTAGTAATATTAGCATAAATGATGATCAATTAAAGTGCAAAATTTCATCATTTTGTATTTAGCTTTAAATTTTTTTATAAATTTAATTTAAAAAAAAAATACGAAACTACTTCCCTCACAGTATAAATTTTACAATAAATTAAATACTAGCCGACTTAATGAATCTAAAATTCTTAATCCTCAAGAAAAAATCCGATTTTTAATAAGGTAGAATAAGCACCGGCCCAGAGGGGGCACCACAAAAATAGATTACTTTTTGTTTTTCCTATAGTTATAGAATTATTTGGTTGATTAGACTTCTCATTAAAAATTATATGTTTGTAGAGGGCTTACAGCATTTATGATTATGGTTTCAACATTTTTTAATGACAAGAATTATAATAAAAACTTATTGCAATATATGCAAACCGAAGTGAAAACAATATTTTCTATTAATTGAGATATTATTAGCAATAATAATTATAAATAGTACATTATGTAAGCGTGAAATGTCTGCTCAAGTCCAAAGCAAAAGGAATAAATTTTCGTAGGCAGAGATGTTCTACATACTAGGACAGCGTTCTTATATAGGGTACCGTTCATTAAAAAACCTAGGGCACTAAATTTATTGTCGTTTGATCAGCTCACACTGCTTGGGTGCGCAACTGCAAAGATTATATAATTGAATTCAGGTTGTGTAGAAAGTCGCTTGTTGAGTGTACCATTGGTATATTGGTCCACGTGCGACTGTATAAAAAAAATTGGACATCCGTAAAAAAACACTGAAAAGGGGGAAATATAATAAAATTTAGAAGTCGGCGCCAATCATTATTACCCTTTTTATATAGATAGACCCGTTTATACTAAATTGGCGTCGATCTCAAAATGCAATTACATATTTATCTTTTTTTAAGGAGTTTTTTAAAGGAGGTTCAATTTTTTTTATGAACAATTTCCCTTTTGACATTTTAGTGGCTTTGTAATATACGTATAGTTTGCAACCTTGCATGTTATTAATCGATTTGTTTTTTGATTAGTAAACTTAAAAAAAATGAGCTGTATTAAGTAAAATTTATGTGAGATCACTCTGAAGATATGCCCTACTAAATAGGGAAAAGAATCATCAAAATCTACAGGAGAAAAAAATTATATCTCTTAATAATCGTTTTAAGTCCGTCGCACCATGAAGTTTGCGAAAACCTTATCGCCGCGCCCCCGCTGACAGTTAAGGGTTACCCGCTACTCCGGCTTTGTTGAATCCATTATTTTCGCAAAAATATTCCAATATTTAGCAGACGAGTGATTTAGCAGTAAAACATAAACTAAAAACTTCAACAACATTCCGTCTGATGTCGCCGACTGTAAATTAAATTGTTGGAATGGAAGTGCTAAGCGACATCACACGCAATCTTTTCAAATTTGTAAGAGGTTCACCGTTTTGTTCTCTTACAATTTTGTCAATATACTATAATACTAGCTATACCCGCGGCTTCGCTTATGTGCAATACGAAGTTCTGCGATGTCTGCTGAGTTATTTTTGACATATTAAATATGGAGAAGAACGTAAGAATTCTTGTTACTTTAATTGGTTTCCAATGATTTTATAACTAATTTCTTGAAAATAAGGTTTGATAAGACAAACTGCGACAGGCCATAAGTGGAAAAAAACTAGAAATAATTCGAAATAACAAAATAATCTTACCATGGTTTTGACGATGCACCTTCACGGCTCTGAAATCTGGTGGCAGTAGAACTCGATGTACAGGAATACAGAATTAACGATTTTTAAATAGTTTACACATCACTACAATGTTTGCAATTAGTTTCACCAAGTATACAATCGCTAATGACCTCGGTTGTCTAGCGTCTATTATTCACATGCTACAACAAGTACACAACAAAACAATATTCAGTTCTAAGATCCACATTATCGGAATAATTTAATAGTTTCGAAACTATTTATTGGTATGGTGAAAAAAATAAGAATGCACTCAATATGACTCAAAACTTCACACACAGTTCACAAAATTCAAATTTAAGAATAATGAATCTTAATTTTAAAATTACTTTCACAATGAAAAGCATTCACGTCTAGCATTCAACAGTTTTGTTAAAAACAGAATCCAACTAGATCAAAAATCTTGTCAAATCAGGCATTTATTATAAAAATTATTTCATACCTAGTATTACACAGAAAACAATTAGGGGCATTGTATAATAGTGCATTTGATGATACAATAATCATAAGCGGCTCGTGACAATACAGGTACTTCTATAACGATTTTCTGGTTGTCTCGAAGTAGTCAGTAAAGGTAATGTGTAACCAAAACAGAAATAACATTGATTTATTCTAATTACAGCTATTTTAATTAAAAACAGTGTTAAAAGAGGTAAAAATACAGAAAATATACCGTTGTATAAACATATAATAAAAAAAAATACAAAATTAGTTAAAGAATCGTTACTAATCATTTAAAATTTACCCGTACATTACTTGGAAACCTATTACATTTAATAATGACAAATTCATCTAAAAAAAATATATAATGAATAGTTCAAATTTATTAAGTAATACATATTAACTAGAATGGAATTCCTGGACATAGTATTTATTGTACTAAGACACCTGTTCCTGGTTGTAAATATAAATGTAGGTCATTAGGTGGCCTTGCTTTATGAATGAAATCTGGCTGTCAAACAATACGGGGTCGGCAAAGTTGATTCATAATTGCAACCTAAATGCCTTTTTAAAAGGAGTTTCACTTAATTTGGAATAAAGAAAACACAATTATAGTGCCACTTTTATAAATTTTACACGTTAAAATAGAATTATAATACAGATTTTACGATAATTAGAATTATATGCATGCAAATATTTCTTGGACGTCCCTGGATTTGTACAACGTTTAAATAGTTTTCGATTGGTCCGGACGGTAGCAGCCATCGTTGTTATATTATTGGCTAAATTTAAAAACCCGATCTTGGACAAGGAAAGCGATCCCCATGGACTCCAAATATGTCACCCAATTTATAAACTAAACAATTATAGTTGCATACAAAAATTGTTGCCAGTGCACACTTTTTTTAAATTGTACTGAGTAAATTTATGTATGAAATGCATTTATAGAAATTGCAAGTCAATTTTTAAGTACTGGGGTGTCTAAAAAGCAAAAACGCTTACTTGAAGCAAAATTGAAGCAAATTCAGCAGTATCATTACATCTTTTTTTGAAATGCCCTGATACCAGCAGATAACAATTATTTATCTGTTGGTTTAATCATAGAAAACAGTATTTACAAATAATTACATATATTGTACCCGTTTTTCAGTTTTTTCGCGCTTTTATTAATGCTTTTTTTAATTGATCGACTTCAATGTCGAGCGTCTGTAATATTCTACAGCTGCTTATTTGATATGAATAATGATATAAATTAAATGCTTAACAATATATTTTATTAACAAAATACACAGCAATGTAAAATAAATTACATAATGTAATATTTAAGTATAAATTCAGAGAATTCTGCATGAATAATAATCTTGAAGTAGCATAATTTATTATTATATCGCGATTATAAGTTAGTAGCCTTATAAAAAACAGCAATTAAAAATTGTTTAAGCAATTGGTAACACCAATTATGATCTTTTATTTCAAATATAACTTTCAATAAAATCGTCTTACAATTAGTATTTACTTAACTGGGCTGAACATACATAGAATGGGATTATATCGTTTTTTCTTGCTAATCTTGTCTCTTTTACAGTTTGGTTTTGCTAGGCTCGAAAGGTGTGAATAATTTTAAGGCTGGCTAAAAAATAAAACTCTCGTTCGTGTAACCGTTAACAGAGGCGCATTTATGTTCATATTCTTATTTTTGCCCAATTACAGCGAAGTCAATAGAGGATATGTTTTTCACATGTCTGTTTGTAGTGGTGTTCATTCGTTCCACTCTAGAGTTCAAAGAGCAGAACCGATTTCAACAAAAGAGACGTCATTAGATTAAAAAAAATTTCTCGTTTAATTCTATCAAGTAGGGTATTAAATGAAAGAAAATGTTGCGGCGATTCCAAAAAATATATACTTTTCATGGTTTATAATAAATAGAATTCATACAAAAGCCAAAAAGTCCGTGATAAAAATAAAAGTAAAAAAATTAAAACCCGACTACGTAAAAGAAAAAACGCTATTCAAAACGTGAGACAGT
The DNA here is from genome assembly GCA_034508555.1 of Venustoraphidia nigricollis. Classification (NCBI taxonomy): domain Eukaryota; kingdom Metazoa; phylum Arthropoda; class Insecta; order Raphidioptera; family Raphidiidae; genus Venustoraphidia; species Venustoraphidia nigricollis. The sequence continues at coordinate 9,041,219 of JAVRKA010000006.1, forward strand.
ATTTTTTATTTTATATCAGTAGTCGGGGACTCGAATACCGAAATTTTTTCTTCTGCTCCCGAACAGGTTCCTGACTATTTATATAAAATAAAAATACTATCTCTTGTTTTGATTTGCTTGTTCTCTTCTTTTACATAGTCGAGTTTTAGTTTTTTTAACTTTTATTTGAATAAATTTTGATTTTTTCTACTTTTTTCACACATTTCATCTCCGTGTTCCATTTTGATTATAGGGAATTATCATCAGCCTGAAACGCATGAGAATTTAAGAATTAGGGAATGCATCTATATAAAGAACGTATTTAGTTTTTAAATATTAAATAAAAGAGTATCACTCTTTAAAAAATCGCTGGTATAATAAAATAAATCTGAATAAATCGTAATATTTTGGTGATTTTTAAAAGTATTCGTTGATTAGAAATAACAAACAGATTAATGTATAATATTAATATTTACATTTCTAACTGTCAATAATAAGCCATTTTTCTGAAAGTTGTTCCACTTGCTTTGTCACCATTGGATTCCGCATTCTAATTCGTATTTCCAATTTACCGCCAATTGATTTTCTACCTTCCATCAACTGTAATAAGAATCAATGGCTCATTAGGCCACAAATCTAGTCAATAAGGGTCAGCATACATAAAGTTGAACGGTATATAATAATTAGTTACACTATTAAAAAACTTCTCATGGGTTAATGGTTTAAAAGTTTATAAATTCAGAAATTGAAGCGAATTAACCAGCATATAACAATTAGTATAGAAGTTTTATTTGAGTTTTGAGTCAACAAGTACAATAACCAGTTAACAAAAACATCAAAGAAAGCCTTCAATGTTAATTTGTGCAATATTGGAGCGAAGGAGGTAAGCCTCCTAAATCTCAATACATGAGCTAAAAAACACGTGAGGGCGAGGTCTAAAATACTAATGACATTATAAATAAAAGTTACTTACATCGAATGAGTCATGTAATTCACAGTGAGTTTCTAGTGGCTGCAGTTTGACGTTAACGGTGCCGATTAAAGAGTCGCTCCTGAATAGTCCGCTGCAACAACAATCCCACGTGCTAGCACACCACGCTGTCGCAGGGCAACTAGCACAACACACATACATCGAACTTATTGGCTAATGGTTAAAGCCTGTTAATTCATAATCATTGAAGACTATAGAATATGAAGAGATAAGATATAATAGCAGACGAATATAAGCAACAGTTTTTGTAATTTCAATTGACGCTAATGACCTCAGTTGTACAATATCTTTCTGAAATTTTTTCACACAGCTCTGTATTTTCGAATTTTAACCATCACCGGTTGTGTATGTGTGTTTTAAATACTATAATTTTATATTTATGTACAAGCAATTAGTTTAATTCTACCTCTAATCAACACAAAAATTCTAAATGAACAGTAGAAACAAACAAAACCGTACGGAATGATTACAGCTATAGAATTAATCAAGCTATTAATTTTGTAGAATACAATAAGTTCTGAGTGAAAATTCAATACACGCCTATTTTTTAAATTAGAATTTTTTTTGCACAAATAAATCAAGTTAAAATTCTAGCAACATAAATTTGCGTACCGTTAACGAATTTATAAATTAGTATAAATAAAATGTAGTCAAACTAGAAATTTTGCCATAAATTATAAAAAAATAGTGAGAAGTAAGATAAATATGATTTCTAACTAATATTTAAAGTTCTTGTTGCTACCTATCATTTCATATTTCAATATTTATTATTATTTTTAATTGAACCATTCAACTTATTATTGCCACATACTGAAAATATCAGTTATACTTTTTCTATCATTTAGATAAGAACTGGATGCGTGTATTTGACGAGCTAATAAAATGAGACATGCATATTAATACGTAAGTGTAAGATCTAGTTGTTATTTAATTATTTTTTCAATTAATTATTGTGTCAGACACATAAATTAGATCTAAACGAGCAACTCTACATAAATTATTATAAAAAACATGCTTCTACTAGAAGTAAAAAGAAATCTAAGAATTCAATAAATAACTCACCCTCTGGAATACACTTCAAATTTTATAGCATGCCTTTTAAAAACTCTTTGGCATGCTCTAGCATTACGCTGAATTGGAATAGTAAATGTAGCACCATATTCAGGATTGTTCGTATCTTTTACTAGTGATGTTCTATCTCTGTATGGTTCTTCCTGTATTAAAAATTACTGTATTATTTTAAAATTGCTTTTCTCTAAGATAATTATCAAATATTGTAGGCATGCTTACTATTTTTAATGTACATAGCCGACTATTCTATACCAGATTGGATACTATAGAAACTCAACAATTACATTTTAAAAAAACTGATGTGTCACTTACTTGTGGGTATGGAAATTCAAATTTAACATAAGTGTCAATATCTTTAGGATTACTGCACGCATAATTTATTCCCCTAACGATGGTTAGTTCCATATCATTATCTGCTAACTCAGTGAAACTTTTAACAATGGCAAAATTTTTAGTTTCGTAATGAAATTGTGGTGGTGTCGACACACCCGTACGTCTCGCAACTCGGATGATATCCAAATCGCGTGTTACAGATAATGCCAACTGTTCAAAACGATTAGTACCGGCTACATCTCCTAGTGCTTTATGATGATCACGAGTACTAAGACACATTTTCATTTGTTTTGTGAGTTGTTCTTCGAGACGAGCCATTACGTCCATTATGCCAGAATCATCTTCTTCGCATTCTTGACCCATAACCATTTCGTACCTGTAACACGTAAAACCCATTCAAAAATCTCTTAAAATAACTGACATTTACTACAGTACGAGTACACGATCAATAATCCGCTGTTCGTTAATCCAACACGTCCAGTAATCCGCTGTTTTTAAAGTATATAGAGGTCTAGAAAAATCGCTCTATAATCCGACACACGTGTTTACTTGACAAATATTTCTCTATACTCCGACGTTTCGTGGAGTCATTCGCTCTGTAGTCCGACAATAGACATTTGTTTGTGTTATAAAAGTTTGAAATTGTTTTATTGTTAAAATCTTCAAAAATGTATTATATATTATATAAAGTCGTTATTGACTTTAGAAACAAAAATAAAGTTAAAAGAACTCTTTTTTAATAGTTAAAGTTTTAGTCCGTGCTTACATCTGGTAATCCGACATTTCCACTAATCCGACATTTGCGAAAAAATCTGTTGTCGGATTAGTGAACGTGTACTGAAATACATATTAAATAAAGAAATTATTATCACACAATAAATATAACAGAACATGAATATGTACAAATACAAAATGTACGCGGATTTAAAAAATCAAGGAACGTACTCATCTTCGAGTTGTGATCTTGCTGCAGCTGTTATAGGAACAGTGTTCATATCAACTGGTAAACCACAATTGGCAGCTTCAATTAATGGATCAAATTGTTTTGCTGTACGCAAGAACTCTTTAGCTTGTTCTATTTCGCCTTTCTTTTTAGCGTTTAAGGCCGCTTCTTTAAATTCTTTTTGCCTAGTCAAAAGTATTGCCAACTGCCTATCATTAAGTGTTGTCGAAGCTTGATTTCCCATTTTTCGAAGCGACGGTTTTGGTTTCGATGGACTAACTGAGGGTTGATTTGCATCATCTCCCGAATTAATATCCGCAGGCACTTCTCTTTTAGGCTCTGGAGGAGGAGGAGCAGGCTTGACATCTTCAGTTTTTACAGGAATTGGTCCATATCCTGGAGGTGTTGGTAATTCATCTACTGCAATCGGTTTCCCGGCTTTGTGCAATTTAATAGCTTGTTCGTACTGTTTTACAATTCGGCCCAAACGGCGCGCTTTACTTCCGTTGCCTTCGTCTTTCGCAGCCTGCTCGGTACTTTTATATTTTTCCAATCGCTGCTCTAAAGCTTCTAGTACCGTGCTTGCAGTAATTAGGGTTTCGTCTGGTAATTCATCAATTTTTGAAAGATCAATAGGCTGTTCCACTTGTGCTGATGGACTTGGATCATTGCCAGATTTTTGAGTTTCACACTCCTGTTTTTCGGGATTTGATGGAGCTGTTGAAGCTTCGGCTTCGTCGCCGGGAGGTCCAGGCATTCGACTTAAATCAACAGGTTGTCCATTTTCAACAGCATTAATAACGGCATCAAACTGTTTTGCAATTTTTATGTATTTTACTGCTGTTACAGTATCACCCGATTTTTTTGCATTTAAGGCTGCAATTTTATATTGTGTTTTACGTTGGTTCAACAATTGTAATAATTTTATATTTTCTGGACTAAGGGATGGTTTTTCAGATGGCTCAGGTTCAGGTTCAGGTAAACTAGATGGTTCAGGTTGGATTTCAGGTGGCAACTGAGGTTCAGAACTAGTTTCTTCAGGTTGTGGCGGAGGAGGAGCAGGACGGACAGTAACGTTTGCACTGATAGCCGGAGGAATGTCATCTTCATTAATTGGTCTTCCTGTTTTGGCTTGTTTTAATAGATCTTTAAGTGTCTTAATTCCTCTTCCACATCTTCTGGCTTTAGTATTTTCCCCAGCCTTTTTGGCATTTTCTTCTGCTATTGTGTACATTTTAATTCTTTCTTCTAAAAGTCCAACTAAATCTCCAGCAGATTTCTGTGCGGGTTGTGGTGGAGGCGCTTCTACAACAGGCTCACTTTCCTCTTCTCCTACGATTTCACCCAGTTCATTTAAAAGTTCTGGATCATTTTCATCATCTGATAGATCTTCATCTGATGGAATATCACGCATACTCGCAGCAACCATTGCGTCTAAATTTACGTCGGGCTTAGGTTTTCTGACGGGTCTTTTTGGTTTGGCACCTGAACCCGACGTAATTGCCGCTAATTCTGCTTCCAGATCACTGTCGTTATCATTGTCATCATCGATACTTCCATTCATCGAATCAAAATCATTTGGAACATCAAAAAGCCCAAACTGAGAATAAAATACATATAAAGTTGACGTCATAAAACTCTAATAAAAGTTATTGTTAACAGAAAAAAAGATCAATTGCATACCTGTGATAAACTTCTTCCTTCTCTACTTTTTCGTGGCTTTTCAGCTTTTTTAAAACTGAACATTATTGAATACCCTTTAAAATCGCAAAATAGTAGTATAAAACAACGAATTCTTATTGTGAATGATTCAAAACAGCTGATCTTTCTTAACCTCAAAAGTTTTATTTCTGAAAAGTCATTTTGACAGTAGTTGCAAACTCTTGATTAAAGCCTGTTTTTTATAATAATATATAAATAACGGTCGTAGATTAACTTGAAATTTGGAAAATATTGTTTAAAACAATATTTTGAAATGAACGTAATACTATTTAATTTGTCAAGACAGATTCGTCAATTTCGTGCAAGACGTCATTTAGGTATTTACTTTAAACTAACCACAATCACATAATGCGTAATTAATTTGTACTACAAAGAAGTACCAGAAATATTTAATGTCGACTAAAATTTACAATAATTTTACTCCACTATCTAGAATTTATACTACCATACTCAACGAAAGAACAAAAAAATGTTAGTAAACGGATGGAAGAATTTCAAAAAAAGCTGAGAGAAAAAGCTCCTTTAGGCAAATTGGATGAAATAGAAGGAAAGCATCCATATCAAGAACAAGAACCATTACCTGAATGGCCCGATAATACAAATCCACATACCGGTGAAGTAGGTGGTCCTCGAGGACCAGAACCCACTCGGTACGGTGACTGGGAACGAAAAGGAAGAGTGTCTGACTTCTGATACAAATGAATTTTGAATTCTACATTTTGTTAAAAGCAAAATGAATTTGATCGAAAAAACTCTGGAACGTATTTCCAATATACAAATGTCTAGTTTTATCTAAATAATAAAGAATATTTATATAGTTAAAATCGTTCTGTTTATGATATTTTACTGTAGGTACTGTATCAACTGTATAATATAATAATATCTATATTTTATTTGCGAATGGAAATGTACATTTATTTCACATATCATGCATATATAACTTAGAGCTGCACGTTAATGCTGACCGATTTTTCAGTCAATTTCCATTTATTTACAGCGGAAACTGATTTTTTATGGTAAACACAATTTATAACAATGAGTGATCAGGAATTAGAATTACATAACCTTCAAAAAAACATTCATTTTTTTTTGAAGTTGTATGTAATGTAGGTAATATTTTTAAAATCAAATTCAGAATATCTTTCAACGAATAAATGACATAGGTATTCAGTCTATCTTTTAATAAAAACTAAGCCTGTGAACCGTTCTGTAACCCCTTTGAGAGCTTTCGCGCCTCTTTTTTTAAAGACATTCTACGTTTGCGTATCTCTGCTTTAGAAAATGGCTATAAGTGAATACAACGAACGCAAAATACCTTCACCTGTTTTCGGGCTATTTTTGAATAATTTTTCACTTTTTGAACTGAAACTTCTTTAGCGAGGAGGTATCTGAAATTTTGTGTTACGTTAAAGGGGAGATGATTCAACGGCGGGGAAATATAAAAGAAATCTTGGTAACGCAAAATATAAGCGAAACTTTGGTAACGCAAGGTTGATAACGCCTTAATGAAACGAGTCATAATTCCAAAGAAGTTTCACTTCTCCCGTGGGCTTACGTGGGTGAGGCTCACACGATTTTTCTTAATTCGGGCTGCTTTAAAAAATGTCTCCCACAGCACTAATTAATATAAAAAAATATGAAACGGTTTAAATTGCACTTATCTTTCCTTTTAAGTAATAAAAAAAAAACGATAACACGCGTAGGACAGAAGGAAATTCGATAAAAAAGTTATTAGTATAAAGTTTTTCTATTTAAGGTTTATCTGGACATAGAAGTAATTAAAATTTTCAGTTTATTATTATCGATTGAAAATTCAACCAATCAATTCGAAGTTCTCAGGGAACTGAGGCAGGGCTGTAGTAGCTAGAGTCAAATTCTAGGTAGTAGGACATCTGAAATTTGAAGTAGAACGCACATTTGCAAAGGAAGGATGCAGGTACCTACTATATATTGAGGTACTAGGAAATGACATTTTAAGAACAGGCACATATTCCCCTCTGATCCCTTAGCTACGGGGAATAACCGAGAGTTTGTAATAAATGAACCACGGAAATACCTTATAAACAATGGCATGGGCTATGATCTCGTTTAATCTAAAGACCTTTGATTTCATTTAAAACAGTAGTTTTATTATAATTTTTATTATTCATATTTTTAACACAGATCTGTTATAATAATATATTCTAACATAATAAAAATAATAATGATCATGTAAAAGCAAATAGATTTTTTATCAAAATTAAATATTCTATAGCTACCACCGTTAAATTAAATAAGGCGACGGGAGTCTCGCATACAGTTTACAATCAGTCTATCATAACGGACAAAACGTACCATTATTGCTGTCTATCAGTTAAAAAATTTGCTTCAGTGTCAATATTTGTGTGTCTACAAGCTTCTGCGGTTTTAGTGGATTATGTAATTCGGAAGAAATAAAGTAAAACTTATCTACTGTCTTACTATAAAAAAGAAGATCGGATTTTTGGACGTTTATTATTTTCAGTTTACTGTAGCGAGTTCTCCATATTTTAAGGCTTATTAGCGACCAAACTCACAGCTCGAATAATTAATCTGCAAGTTTTGTCGACAAAACGGGTCGCTCCGCTCCGGTGGTTTAACAAGTAGCTCTATTATTTTAAGCGTGAGAGCGGTGCGAATTGTGTCTGTGCGCGATGTTTATTGAGAAACCAAGACTTCGAAATCGGCTATGGCGACCTCTTCTCCGCCGTAAGGTATGTACAGCACGTTGTGGCTGCTTTGAACTTTACCAGTAGTTACAGTGCCATTGTGATCAGCGCGTCCGATGAACAATGGTTCGCCGTCTTCGGTTTGGCCGCCGGCAACGGCACCTGGTGGAATCTGGCCGCCGCTGGTTTGTACCCATCGATGTGGGCAATCGCACAAAACCTGCAAATAAGTTTCATAAAAAAGTTAATTCTAAAATCTTTATAGTTTAATAATCTTTATAGTTTAATATTATTTGTACCAATTGCTAAAACAAAATCTAAATGACAGATAGTCTGAACAAAAATAGATCGTAACATATACAGTAGAGTCTCGATTATCTCTGTTATAATTTGTGGTATACAAGCTATGATCGCGATTTTTAAAAAATGGTATAAAGAGCAAAAATATCTTTTCACAGTATTGAATAAAAACTCAAAGCGTTAAAAAGCATGACAAAGACGAGTCCATCCAAAGAGTACAAACTTACACTGCACTTTCATTCAACTGAAATCTCATCATTTTGTACAATCCGATATTTCTGTTTACCTCACCACTTGTCGGATCCGTTTATGGCGGATATTCGTACACTGCACTAATTTACGATTGTTAAAGAACGTACCTCATATTCTTCCTTTCCGTGTTCGGCGCCGCCCCAGGGAACGTAGCAAACACCGTGACTCGGTACTAGTTTGCCGGGCAAAAGAGCACCCTCATGTGAAGCTCTAGCTACGTAGACAGGTTCTCCATTGTCACTGCCTCCGACCACACCATTTGGTGGAGCTTCGCCACCGCGTGCCGGGCACCAGCATACTGCACCAGGAATACCAGGAGTCCACCCAGCAGACGGAGGTGCAGATGGTGAAGCTGTAGTAAGATTTTTATGTATTATATGATCATGAAGATGAAAGACTACTTATCATGTGTCGGAATTATTGATGTGGATAAGTACGGATAATGCAATAAAGTATTGCATGAGCGAATTTTCGAAAATATTAATCACTATAATAATCATACCCAAATTGTTGAAATAAGTGTATTTTTAAACGAAGATATAATAAATAGGTTTGCTTAGTTCAAGAAGAAAAAGTCTAATTTATTAGTATCTTAGTTAACTTATATTTAAAAAGAAGTGGAAGATTTAGAATGTATCTACAATTAGTGATCGTGTACAGTTTATCAATAAAATTGTGTGGAAAATTAAAAGTGAATAAACGATAAAAATAATCCAACATGGAAATTTAAAAATGTCTAGCATAGAGTTGTATTAAAATTAGAAGAAGTCAGGGCGTGGTTTCAACTTCAACAGAACAGAGAATGAGTACCTGCATACTTGAGGTTGGTAACCTCACTCGTCGAGAATTAATAACGCCGATATTTTCTAATTTTAATATTACTCTAATGGTTTTTAATACGTTGTTCAATACAAAAATCTCTATTTTCTGTTTCGAAATATTATTCAAGTGCACTTATTGCATTTTTTCTAAGAGTGCCCATAAAAAGCAAATGTTTGTGCATTTGTGAAGTAGGTACTTTTTATATACATAATTATTTGAAATTTAAGTTGTCCCAATTTCAAAATATAAGCGATTATAAAACCTGTCAAAGCGACTAAAGCAGTGATTTTTATGACCAAAAATTAGTACTTACTCCGTAAATTTCGATTTGTACATACAATCCTACAAAGGGCAGATGGTATATTATTAATTAAAATTAATAAAAATATGCGTTGGGAAGTCAGTCAATAAAAAAATGAGTTCACTAATTTCTAAAAAGCTGATAAAGTATCAGAAAAAATATCCGACCAATTATAAAGTGTTGCTATATTTTTCTTTTCTTTTTTTAATGCAGCATGCTGTTTAATTCCTATTTAACTTTACTTTTTTCCTTTCCACCGAAAAGCGTGCTTATTAACCGTTTTCGCAAAAAAGACAGCACCCCCCACTTAGTAATAGTTCCTTTTTTAAGCTAAAATATAAATATCCAGCTCTGTTGGTTTTTGTCCGTTGAAATCAACATTTTTGAAATAGGATCGCCGAAAATAACTGTTAGAAAGTATTCCTACATTTGTACCATACCAACGTTTCGATAAATTGTTATTACCTTCTGGATCAAACGCCATCACAATGAAATGCGTTTTAAAATGAAGAAATAAAAATATTTTCATACCTATTAAAATTTAAAATGATATTTCAATAGAAATAAAAATTATAATATATGCGTCTATTGAAACGGGCAGCAGTCATTGAGCTGTATTTTTAATTAATTGAAAGCTATTACTAAAATCTGATTACAGCTGTTGAAATTCGAGCTACAGGCAAGCAATAGCATTTCAAAGAACTTGGGAAATAAACTCTTTTATCTATGACTGAAGTGACCAGCTATCAGCTAACCTGTCCCAGTGCGTTGGTCATATGGCCTGACACGCCATTTGCCAGTAGAACCCCACGCGGTCCGGACTCCGAAATGTGAAATTCCAAACAAAGGTCCATCATCTTGCCACTCGAGTAAAGCAGGTCCGGACCGGGAGTTGGCCCGCACGCTGATTCGACCCTTGTGCCATTCGATGTAAAAACGGCGAATATCGCCTGCGTTCAGTAGATTTGGAGTGTTTACGTGAACCTTTAAAATCCAATCAATTGGTACTCATTCGTAATTTTTTATTTTTGGTTAAATTCTTTTGGATTGTTCCCCATATTTCCCAATGTATAGTTTATTTATTCGAAAAAATAAAAATTTTAACCAACAATCATGAAACAATGAAACAGTTACAATTTTCAATAAGCAGTCGACTCTCTCTAAGAATGACGATGTGAGACCGAATCATTCTTTCCTAGCGCGGAATGTCTTCCAGACGGCGCTTCACTTATCCACAAATAAATATTCAGCACAGACACATGTGTCCAAATAAAAGAAAAAATGAAAAGCGTAATGTCAATATTCCCTATCATGGCTGATTTTAAGGGTTTCCGACTCCCAGAGCGATAAAGAATTCTTGATTTTGCACTATTTGTTGCGAACATAGGCAAAAGTATTCATATGCGATTAAAATTAAGTTTAGTTTGATTATGGCCAACTAAAACTCAGATCAAGTTCTTCATATTATAAATTCAGATGCAAGCGTAAACTTCGAGATCGAATAAGTTTTTATTGAGTTTCAAGACCGGTAATTTTGAAGATTTTATGGAAGTTGTGGAAGAGAGGGAGAGAAAATTAATGGAAACGAGCGTGTTCTTAGAGAGAAAACCGACTATACAGTCTGAGTACATTTTACAACACATAAATATGTATAAAAGTACCTTGTCCGGTTTAGTTTTGCTATAGCGAATAACAGAGGCAGTATTATCCCAGCCGCCCAGTATGATTTCATACATAGGGTCGGTTTCTGTGGGTCCTGATACCAGCGCCAAATGCCCGTTGTGTGGGGCTCTGATGTCCACTTCGAGAGCGCCAGCCATGATTGGCCTGTATCCGTATTCCAGAGAATCGGGAGTTGACACCTCAGCATGACCTACAGAGATAATATGAACAAGCACGGTAATCAGCCATTTTGACGGCTGGGTTGACCGGAGACGCTTTGACAGGTTTCATTATCGATTTATGACCGATATTGCATGACCAACCACTGATTACTGCTGGTTTAAATTCTAATGCATTGGTTCTGTATTGGGCTCTCAAAAATCTTTTTAACAACTCTGACAAACAGACTTGATTCATTTTATTTGTAATCTAGTTTAGTTATAAAAGTTAAAAAATTTGGAGTTGGAAGTAATTCAAGAATTGGCAATTTTATGTTGGGTAACAATGAAATTTTATCGGGTCTTTGGTTCACTGTTTTTAATAGACTTGAAAAAAAATGATATACAATTCGACGGGTTTTTATGTATGTTTAGCGATATCTCAATCAGTTGTGAACCGATTTTAATGATTATTGACCATACCTTCAGTTTGATCCCACATAAATACTTAACACGATTTAGTAGTATATGTCTATAAGACTCTAGTTTTAAGTTTAGTAATTAATCATAAAAAACAAATCGGTTAATCTACATATATAATTTCCAATTGTGTGTCCGGATGTCCGTCTGTCTTTCCAGACCCTCCAGAAGGCCCCAGCAGACTCAGGTAGTTGAAATTTGACACACTTATAGTACGAAACACGGGACAGATCCTTACGTAGCCGGATTTTTGATTTTCTCCCCGGGGGTCAAAATAGAGGGTTTTTTAGAAAAAAACTTCATAGAACACAATAGGCCATGGATGGATATTTGGTTGCCTTGGTTACCAATAACAAACTCAGAAACATTCCGATATCAAATGTCAAATAAGTTTGCAAATAATTACAAATTTTTTAATTAAGCTAATAATACATTGAAAAAAGTGTAGAATAATTGTGTGCGCAATGAGTTATTAGTTTACAGATTATTTTTCGTCTTATAGTAGTAAAAAATGTGAATTAAAGGAAACATTGAAAATGTGAATATTACAATTTAGTGCAAGCGTCATACTTTAACTGAAATATTTTAACGGTATTTTTTCATTGTTTAAAAATTTTTATTTGTTGATACTTTGTTACCAATTTTTTCAATTGTTATTTTAAATGAGAAAAAAATTATTTAAAAAATGTATAGATTTTTGTATACTATTTTAAAAATCACAGCAAATTAATACCATGTTTATTGAACTCTCCGAGCAAAGCTCGGTCTCCCAGGTACTAATTAATTAATTCATGTAAGTTTTTTTGACATGTAAGTATAGATAATTATTAAACCATTAAAAAAATAATTTTTCGCCCAGCGTGGGACTTCAACTCAGGACGCTGCAGATTTGAATTTGACTCATACATTTAGACTTCCTAGGTCAACGGGACATAACACTTAAGGGGATCTTCTAAAATATATGTAAAAGAAAAATGCCATTTTGAATATTTGAAATTCAATTGCGCCTGACGGAGACAGGCTTAACCCACTAGTATTTAATAACAAGCAAATTACGCATTTTCAATCCACTAAAAAGTAAAAAATGAGGAGGTAAATAATTAAATTTTTAGGTCGGCCCCAATTTAGAGAAATTAGATATGTAAAAAGTTTTAGTAATTTAATCGGCGCCGACCTCAAAATCATATTATAGTAAATTAATTAGCGCGCGCTTATTGTCTCCCATTCGTCAAATTCTTCCGTATGATACTCGTATCAAGAGGGTTGCGAAGAAAAAGGTAATTCGCCATCTTGGGGCGTCCGCAGGATAGATTCACAGACAAAGCGAATGTATATAGGCACTTTAGATTACGCTGTTCGCGCCTCAAAAAGTGTTAAAATATGGCAAATTCCGGCAATAACGCGTAATATTTTTGGATCTATTTCTTACATGATTGCATGTGCTTTTGTAGACATTGATTAGTAGAAGATAAATGGATGCTACGTATAAGTTGGATAATTTTTAACGTCTAAATAACGGAAAATTAATATCTTTCAGCCTATGGTAAATGGTTAAATATATGTCTTGTTTCAATGAGCTACCGAGATACGAAATTTTTCAGATTGCCAATAAGTATTTGAATATTGTCGCGAATCGCAATAGCGTCGAAGTCATTTTTATTCGTGGGGAGGGGGGATAAGTAATTTTAAATTTGCTTTCGTTGTTTTTTCTTTAAATCGTATTTCACTAATAAATGATGTGATGAGTAATATACTTAGAAAATTTTAAACTGAATTATTAAGACAGACATGCTACTAAAGTATGGTTCGCTTATTCTATAGTCTGTGACCAAAGTTCAACAAGTTACTCATCGTTACAGTTCGGTTCGCTTAATGGAGTGGTAAAACAATGAAACAATGTAACGTATACCCGACCATATATAAAATCTATGCCGCTTATATTACATTCTGAATATAAGTGTATAACTATAGCTTCTTAGTTTTTTATGTGCATTTAATACGTCACAATATAAGTGGCACAGTTTTTATGCGTGGGACGCGTATGTTTTAAATTGTTTCATTAGGCGAACCGTACAAAATGATGGATCACTCTCTACTATTTCAGAACCCTTTATACGCACATAACATTCACCTCTCTTCAAAATAATTTTATATAGAGATTTCCCGGCTAAAATGATTAAAAGTAGGTTTGACAAACTAAAAAATAAACTTTTTTCTATAATTATGAAATATTTTCTAGTAGAAAACTACTGCAGGGAAAAAGGAAGAAAAAAATGCATTTTAACTGAGAAAACCGATAAAGCATCGTCAGTCCGACATTTCAGTGTGCTTATTCTAAAATAGTGTATTTACAAAGAGGTCAGTTGGTGTGAATATAATACATAAATGATAATATGTACAAATTAACGAGTAGATGAGAACTGATTTATTCGTGTTGTAAGCAAAATTAGAACAAAAGCTAGTTAGTGGCGGAATGAAAAAAGTTCTCATCTTCAAATGTGGCATTTTATTCTATATTTTTAAAAATAATTTCGAGAGAACATCAGATCAGGTACTGTTTTCTTTGCAAATAGTGGATAAACGGTGTATCGGAAATTTATACTGTGTATAAATGAAAACATTTGGAATAAAATTTAAAACACGAACGTCTGTTCACATTTTTTCTTGGTTACCTGAAACTATGTTGAGTGATTTAATAGTCTTCAAAAGATGCAACATTTTCTAACAACTGATATTAATAAAAATCGTGTTATCATATTTGCTTACTACGAGCGAAGCTGTACTGTGACCGGAATCAGAAACAATGCATAAATCGCTTCGCTGATTGTTGCTGGCTTCACGCGCTAAAACAGCATTATTATAGGTTCGCTCCTATTGAAAAACACTGATCATTCAGAGTAATATAAAGTTTTCCGAAAATGTTGAGTTATCATTTCTCTCGAAAATATAGATAATCACTACTGCACTTGTTGAGCAAATCAAGCGCGCAAGTAAAGAGCATGCATATGCACATACCTTCAATCTTCCAGGTACCCGATGCACCCCATCCAGTGCAAATGCCATAGTAACCAATTCCAAACGGTTGAGGATCGACCCAGTCGAGGAATGGTGACGTGTCACCGTCATGACCGACAGTCACATGACCACCAGCCCAACGGATCCAGAAACCTCGAAATTCGTCCCCATTAAGGATATCCGGTGTGTTCGCTTCAACGACGTCGGGTTTCGTTCTGTTGCGTCTGATCACAGATTTGGTATTACCCCAGCCACCGATGAATACCTGATAGCGTACAACGTATATTTTTAATGGGATAGCTTTGCATAATTAATTTGAAAATTTATACAATGCTTAATAGCCATTTTGCAACGTAATTCATTTTAATACATTTTGAAATACTACTGTATAACTTCTTTAGCTACTTTCTGCGACCATTACTAATTTTCATAATCAAGATTATGAACTGCTAACGGGTATTTTATTTATTATAATTTTTAAATTTTAAATTTGGTTTCAAATCGTTGAATGGTGAGTTAGCTAGTCTCCTTTACCTTTGAAGTAAATCAAACTTTCATATTCCTCCTGTATACAAGGAGAGTTATATCGATTTCAATTATGATTATCTCCTTTCAGGTTTTTATCAAGAATACTTTTTCTAACAAATAATTTTTATTTACATTTTTGTTCTAAGAAAATCAGGATAGTAGGAAATTGCATATTTATATAATTTTATACATGTCAAATCCTTTTTTACACATGAGTTGTTCAGCACCCTGTATAGATGTTTATAAAATCACTTGAATTAAAATCACATATCTACTGTGCCATCAAAATAACGATTTCTTGACAGAAATGACTGATTTCATTTTCAATTTGTAAATCTATTAAATCAACAGAATAACTTACCTCATACATCGGATCACTTTCGGCTGGTCCGGATGTGAGAGCGATGTGAGCGTCATTAGATGCTCTAACTCGGAAATTTAGCGAGCCTGCTGTTACTGGAAAGAAGTTGTACTCCAGTTTATCTTCCGTGGATAATTCTGTTAACAGAAATAATATTTTTTAGTTTACTTATAAAACACTCAATTTGACGCCTTTTTAAATTGTCCTTTCATTTATCTTAAAAAATAAGTATAGCAGTTAGGAAGTTCTTTTAATCGTATCAGGTTTTGCGAAGGCAGGTTGGATCGTGGTGTGCAGAACTGGGGACTTGTTACAGTTAAAATCAGTAAATGCAGAAAAAGAATTGCTGATTTATCGATTATCAACTTTAAGAACGAATATTATACGTACGCTCTGACAAGGAGAGTGGTTGTAGATTATACACGCACGACAACTTAGGTCAGTGGCAAAGCTCTATTATCACCCCTAATATACCCAACTAGATAGTGTTGTCAAAAGTCATAACTATACAATTAAATTATTGAAAAACGAACTCACAATGCAGTAAAAATAAATGTTAGAAAAACTAAAAGCTTACTACGTAAAAGAAGAAAACAAACCAATCAATCGTGAGATCCCCAAATAATTGTAATTTTTATATCATTCGAGAAAATATGTCGGGTAATGAGCACCGGGTTAGATTTTTTTATAGTCAATGACACTCTTGACAATGAGATGAATCTAACGACATCATTTATCAAAATCGGTAAAATTATAATCTATATAGTTATACTCGCCCACATACACCCAGCTGCTAAAACCATAACCCATCCTTTTGGCTTTGCCATAGTCAGGTAAAAAGTACATTCCCGACTCATTGTGATGTTATTTGTCACAAATAACTGGCACAGGACCTATGCTAAAAGCTTCTAGAATCGAAGCGATATTGTTCAATTTACAGCCAAAATCTCCTTTTTTATGAAATGTGGGTGTTGAACAATTTATTCCTATACAAAAAACTATTTGTATATGCATAATATTTCTACGCCATGTATAATTACAAAAATGCGGTAAGCTATGACTGCTGTGAGATTAGATCATAAGCGGGTATCGAACCAGCGTCACTAAAGGTCTTTGATCGAAATTGACCCCGATGACGATGCACTGGAATGCGCAAACGGCATACCTCGACGGGCGTGTTAACCGATGCTTACTTGAAGATATGCAAGGTAAGGTTCACTTGCACTGTGTAACCGGACGGAAACACGACGTTACGGACACGCTGAAATAAACCGGATATTGTCTTCGGGGATGTACCGCATACCTACACGTCTAAGGCTTCCATATAGCGGAATTCCGAAATTTCGCATTTTCAGACAACATTTTTAAACATGTCAATTCTGGTACTAAAGAAAATAATGTCGAAATTGCGGAATTAATTAAACGATTCAAAATGAACACATTTTTGCTTAATTTACGACCATAAAGTTGGCCTTATTGGTTTTTTGACTTCTTATTGACGAGTTCTTAGACTTGTACAAAATATGAGTTTTTTAAGTTTAATATTCGAAGTGTCCCTTAGTCGAAAATCTTGATTTTTTTGTTTGTTTGCAAATTTCTAATTCAAAGTTTCATTCATCGATTTCAATATCAATATGTAAACATATTTCAATTAAAGACTTAGTGCTCTACATGATTAGTTTTTTTCTTGATTTTGGAACTAGTTTCTGAATTCTGGAACTGAGAAATAAATATCGAATTATTTGCTTCTTGTTTGAATGAAACTTCGTGCAAAACGATAATAGACCATACTACCGCTACCGGTGTGTGCAATACAGAATACAAATACCTAGTATTGCACAGTAGTATTTATTTAAATAATAAATACGCTCCACAAAATAATGGACAATAATACTGATAATATTAGTGTTTAACATTTTTAACGTTTTGGCGACCGTTTTAAATATGTTATACTAGCTAAAGTATGAAGCTATTGTAAAACTAGTCGATTTAACAAACCCTAAAAGCGTAACAACAGTGTCATCATTTAGTTCATTAATGTACGTATGTATATTAACTTCATGGTGTCATTTTGCATAGGTACGAAATAATCAGAGCATAGCGCGTTCGTGAATTTGCTCAACGTTCGGTAATGCTATCACGGATCTTGTGTTTCTATTTGTCTATACAAAATGAATTTTTGTACTTTAAATATTATGCCTCAGCCACACACTCGACGAGTGGCATGGGAAGTAGCGAGGAAAGGAGGCAGAGACGTTGTGTGGTCGCGTTACTCGTCATGCCGCACGTCATGCCCAGTGCTTCCTCGAGTCAAAGGACCGGCAATAAGAGCACGAGTAAGCCGGCCACATACTCCCGCGCCACTCAGTACGCATCAAGCAGTATCGACCTCCATTGCCGAAAGGCGAAAGCCGAGTGCGGAGCGTCGCGAGTACAGCAGTGTCTGGCCGCTTAGGGCAACATCGCGATGAGCAGAGCGAGGAGCATAGTCTGGCAGTAGGGTTTGATTCAATCGTTACCTAAGTCTTTTTTAATATTTTTTTGTTAGCATATTCTTCATTTTAGAAAAATCTGTCATAACCATTTTGAAGACGCTCTTTTTGGTTTGAGAACGGACAAGTTTGCAGGGGTGCCATTGTTTATAATAATGATGACAGTCCCACGGCTTGTCTATATTTACAAACCTCTATTTTCCCGGTTCTAATCTGAAAGCATCCTACCAAACTCTACGCCTACTACTAGTACTGTAATAGATTCAGATAATCATGGAAGTGAAGATATTTATATTAGTGAATCGACTCTAAGCAAGAAAAATCTAAATTATAGACTTTTCTTGGCAAACGCCATGTTATAAGAAAACTGCTTTTTGTTATTCTGAGAAATTACTAAATAGTGCAAATATGGATGTTTGGAATAGAATCTGGTTTTAGCCTCCAGTTGCGTGATATTATATAAAGGACTGTGGGTCGATTCAAGATTCTAAAAAAGTCATCGATCTGGTTTTAGAAATCTAAACGAATACACAAATCCTTACTCTCATTTTGCTATAGCGCGGTTTATAATTTTATATCTAATTATTGCTGTAGCGTCGTTAAAACCTGGCATACTACTTTGGGAATTTATTATATTTCCAGCCTTTTATTTTTTACTCACATAGCTCGTAGTTCCATTTAGAACATATTTTTTATGGAAATAAATAGCATTCGTTTTATTGCATTTTGAACATAAGGCTGCTTTTACGAACAATACCGAAGAAGTAGCAGTAAACATGTATGTATATATCCAAATTAAGTACTAATTACTAATGCTGCTTCACTGTAAAAAAACAATACACGAAAAAATCTAGTGACTCTCGACTCCAGTCTAAAACAATTGAAAGAAACAAAGATGCATTATAATAGTTTTGTTTCTTTTTCTCCGTATAGTTCATTAAATAATTATGTCCTATTGTTTAGACAATAAACGATTTTTCTAAAATGCATTATTTCACTAATATTAATTGTAATTACTTCAGACTAAAAAACACTACGATTTCCTGTGAAAATAATGACCTTGATGTTTGTCGTAAAATAGTCGAAAGATTTTGTGCAATTTATTAGTATTTGTTATGCAAACGTCTATACGAGTAAAGCAAGATCAGTTTACTTAAATTCTTAGCGCCAGCATAATAATGATATTCATGAGTCGCGGCGTTTATGTGACATCCGCATTGACATTTTATTCTGAAATATAGCTTTTGTTCGCGGTTTCGCTGGCTTTAATGGCGGGAAAAAGTATTCTAAGTTTAGATATCAAGTTTTCGAGTTATGTCAATTGACGGGACAAACAGGAAAACATAAATTCTGGAAACATATTCTTACGTTTAGGTATTTAATGAAAATACAAAAAAAAATTCCAGTGAATTGGATCCTACCAAAATTTGATCTGCTCAGTCGTTTAAACTGTTATCGTGCTCACAAACTTTTTCCAAAAATATGTATTTTGAACCCGGGGGTCCTCAAAACAAAACAAAAAAAATATTGCAAAAGTTCGAAAAGTAAATTTTGATCGAAATGAGCACCAGTTCCGAGTTGTGAAGGCGGAATGATAAAACCCCCAGAAAACGAAATTACAAAAGTCCCGGTACTATTTTTATATACACCATGTTCCCGCGAAAACTTTCCATGTATTTCACTGTTTGTCTGGCGTTAAAAACTGGAAACTTAGGGGGGTCGGGTGTGTTAAATCGTTGCGACATCCCTCCTCTCTTCCTTGGCAGACACAAACTTTGTTACATACTTTTTTCGGCGTATCTGATGGACTAATACAACAATAATAATTACTATTTTGTCGTCAATTTTCTAAAATTTAATACTGTTTAGTGTTTTAAATCATCCGTTATTATCAATTCTATAACTTATCAGCATACCTATAGGTACTATCATAGTACTATAAAAGTAGTATGAGATCATTGTGGTTAGTAGTTAGCTATTGAACCTTCTTCTAAAAAATTACATATTATAGAATGAGAGAATCTATTTATTTAAATATATTTAATCACTGTGGTAAAACGTCATATTATATATTTTATGAATACACAGCAACTTACATGACTATGAATAATACACAAAGACGGTAACACCTACAGGTTTATTTGAATCATTATAATATTATGACGGAAGAGATTAGTCCACGACCTCGTGGCCAAAATTTGCAAGATTTTTGTAAATAAATATGCCAGTCAGCAGGTCAGCGATTGGGAGCTCTAGCGTCAGGGCACTTTGAAAGATGTAAAATAAAAACTAGTGCTTTGTAAAAGCTGAAATTTGGTAGTTTCTTTAGTGAACATATCTATGAAAAAAAATCTCATTTTGATAAAACCGACTGTTAACATTTTATTTAGAAACTATAAGTTAGTTCGGTTAACTGAGTAGGCTTCAAACGTATGTTTCATTTTAACATAAATATTTTTAAACTGTCCAATTCTTTTCTATTGAAAATATTGAATTAACTTGAAATCGCAGCTTCTAAATTAAGATTTTGAATAATTTAATGATAGTAATATTTTAATTATAATCCAAAACAACTATGATTGTATGAGTAATTCATTAAGAATGCGTTACAAACACAATATTTATGTATAAATGCAATGATCATAGCGCATCACATGACAGTTAGTGTCCGAAGGTCGTTTTATGTAAATAACAATAATAAAAATGGCCAGTGCAGTGGGACACATAACAAATAGAAACTAACTAGGGTAAAGCCGAGTCTTAACATTTTCTTCCACTTGCACCGACATTGATGTAATAATAACAAAATATTAACGTCACATTAGTGATGATGTCAACTTATTATGATGTGTTTTTCGCGTAATAATTACTATAGCGGGAGAAAGAAATTTCAAACATTATTTGGTTGTAATTTTTCTTGTCTGAACATATTTTCTCTTCCCTTCTTTTCGCCGCCTTGCGAACGAAATAATAGTAGTTTATCTAGATTGTAATGCATTATTTAATTTACGAGTAGTGACGATATGTGAAAACGACCAAGTTTTAACAGTTACACGCATCATAAAAGCATTACAATCGAGCTACATATTATATTACGTACCTATTACAAAATAGCTGATTTTCACTTCAGGTTCCACCAAATGAAATTAGCTCGTAAGCTAATGACATTTTTTCCAAAAGAAATGAAAAACAATTAAAGTTAATCTAAAAGTTTCTCTTAGGATGTGGTCATTTCTGGAATTTTATTATTTTGTCAAATTATTGATAATTATTCCGGGAAAAATATCTTAAACCGCAATAAAAAATGTTCATTTCTTCGTTAAAAATATACACTACAGAATATAAATCCCACAGATTGCACAATATGATTTCTGTAAAAAATATTTGCAAAAAAAATGACATTTCCTTTGGAGTTCATGTATTATGCGACAAATAAATGAATCACCGCTGTTATTTATTACGTGATCCGTTATTATTATTGTGACGTAAAGAGAGCACGATAGAATTTTTGTTGCGATTTTTATAAGTTACTGGCAACGACTAAAAACACAATAAATCTACGTATAACGATTAAATCTAAGGCCTATTTACTTTTCTCTACTTTTACCCGTAACATGTACCAAAACCCATAATAAATACACGAAAATCATTTTAAAAGACGAATAGAACATGGAAATTGTTCGTATTCATTGTCGTGACCGAAATTATTTTAGTTATTCTGCGCTAATGACCTACGCAGCTGTAAAATCTATCATCTGACTGTCAACACGCAACTTTCAATTCTAAATTATTAAAAACCCGGGTCGCAGTGCCAAAACCCTGCCGACAATATAGTGTATTTGCTTGTGTAGGGCCGTGTGGTTTTATACTTTTATTATGTGAAATTAAGTTTGTTTTTGGGCAAAATAAAAAATTTAACCCCTTAATACACCCCCTAAAATAACATTTTTTTCTTAATTGTAATATTATTATCAATCTAACGTCTACACCGAATTAAATACACCCTTCAATAAATAAGTCACTATCTGCAAACTAGTGTTTTCATAAAATTTGTAAATCCGGTCCTGTCGGGCCGATTTTATTAAAATTGTGGGGACACTTTTTAATCACTACCAGAGGGTTAAATTTCAATTTTGAAACGATTCGGAGAATTTTTTCGGTATTTTGGGGCCCAAAAACAGTTTTCAACCCCTAAAAACTACCCTTAAAATAGCCCGATTAGGCCCATTTTAAATAGGCTTCTTGCGGTGATGGGTTTCAACACGTGGCCCAAATTTCGTTGAAATCAATTAACTCTTTCGAAAGTTATTGCCCGCACACATATATATATACGTATATATATACGTATATATATATATATAAATATATATATACATATATATATAAACATTTTTAAAAATGGTGCCAAAGTGTTTAGGAGGTTATGAAACGTCGAGAAATTTTGGTCCGACCCCTAGGTCCCGCCATCCGACCGACGCCAATAGTGTATGTTGCCATATGGCAAATATACTAATTATTAACAAGCATGAAAACTTATTACAGTATAAACGAGCGACTGCATTCCTTGATCAAAATTTGATAAAATATTCTTACATATATTATGTAATTTACTTTTATGTCATCCATAAACTACATTTCTGGGAATAACAATCAGATTTATATTATCGATATAAATAATTAGCATCGTAACTTTCTCTGCAATTTTCATGGTTGGGTTAATAATTCAACATTTTATTAACACTAAAAAATCTTCTAATTCCCTGATGACGCGAAAAATTCGATTTTAGTTTATTCACAATTGCCCAGTACATACCTACATACATTGCACGCAGTATCGTAAATTCTATTTTTAAATTTTTCGAAAAAGTTTTGGTTCAGAATCAATCACTGTCTATAAGCATTTATTTTCTTTTCTTTTCAACTAATTCTTCCGATAAAGTTTTGGCTTGATGCCGGTTTGTTATGTAGATGTCGCGTAACATAAAAAATGCTGTTATGTACGACTAGTTTTTTCCCACAATGTCAATCGTGTGGATAAGTTTTTTCTTCCATAAGGAACTGGTTGGAATTTGCGAGTAATGAAGTAAATTCATGTTATAAATTATATCTGCATACAAAATTTCATTTATAATCGTTGTACTGTTTCTGAGATTATCCGGACAAACAGACAGACATTATAAAAATAGTTGTCTGTGCTTAATTATTATGTAAATAGCCAAATTAACTTAAATATATGTATTTATTTTGAAATCACAGACACTCCAATTTTATTTATACTGATTATCATGTAAATAAGCAAATTAACTTAAATACTTAAATTCTATTTATTTAGTAATGTGTTATTTTGTTTCCAATAATTGTTTGAAGCAAAACCCGAAATCGTAGACATCTAAAAAGTGTTCATTGGTATATCGCGGTGAAAGGGTGGCAGTCGCGTGTTATTAGCGGGATTTCTAAAGCTGGCATCGTTCTTGTTCCGTTTTCTTGAATGGCTATGAATTATGATGGATGCCTACACGTTTTTCATTTCATGTATAATTATGTAGGAGCATAAGATTAAGGTCATTATGAATTGTGATTCATGAAGCATTTATTTAGATCATTAATGTTTCGAAGTTATAAGGTCAAAGTACGACTGAACGGGTCTGAGACAATATTGGCGTCGTTATTGCAATTGAAAATAATCAGTTATATACGACCAAGTAATCAAAAACATGAAGATTTATTTCTTGGTACACGATATGCACAATTTATTTGCTTTATGAATATATTCCTGAATTATTTATAAATCGGATCCAGAAGTTTGTAGTCCAAAATCTTTACTGGAAAATTTGGAGTCGTGGCATATTGTGTTGAGTTACTGTAAAATTGTTACCCGAATGCTAACCCTTAAAGTTCAATCACCGCACACCCCAAAAATAATTAGACCCCTGTATTTATTAGTTTAACCTACATTTAAAATTTATACAGTAACTCACTGTTAGGTAATAATTATGTTATTGTGCGATGCAAGGCTATCAAATTGAACGGAAGCTAATTTAATTAAATAAGTCGGTTCCAGATTCAAAGTAATGTGGGAGACAGAATAATTCGCGATGCATATGTGACCGGTAAGATCGCGGAAGGGGTTAATAATTTTCTGGCGCCACTTATGTCTCCAGCGAGGCGGGTTACGAAATAGCGAAACTAACGTATCTGGAGGCACGGTGCAGGGCAACTGTGTCTGCGGGTTTGTCTGACTTCATCAACTATAAATAGATATTGATTTCAACGATGCGGGAGAACGGACGGTTGAGACAGCCTTGGGCCACTGACAACAAACCGGCTCCCACTAACATAGTTAACTACTACTCTGATGTGTCATTTTTGATTACTTAATACAAGAAACTTCTCAAAATGACAAAATAGTTTCAGTATGATTATCACTTATGTACAATCTATCAAAAACTGTAGGTTATGGAGACGTTAAGTTCAGTAAAAAAGCACATAGGTATGTTGTATTAACATTAGAAAGATAAACGGATTGAAATTAAGAATCCCGGATCGTTTACATAATTACCTTCGTTACTGTTAATGGATGCAATTTTGACGGTAGTAAAAGAAAACGCCATAGACTTTACGTTTTACGTTTTAAATCGTATTCAAACAAATAAAGACCCAAAAATAATAAATCATTCTTGCAATAACATTTTCGTGTCTAGTACGGACTACGGTAAAATTCGATTTAGTTCCGAATATAAAATTAATCGATTATGATTATCGATTCCTATTATGAGCTTTTGTATTGGCGACAGGACTGTATCAACAAAATTGTCAATATAAACTAAAAATTAAGTCCTCAGACCTCATGAGAAATAATTTCTCATGAAGTCTGAGAACTTAAATTTTTGTCAACAATAATTATTATTGTTGACAGTTACGCCTGTTTATGAAATGACATTGATAAAATAATAACCTTTTTGCTGCTCGCAGTTGGGTAAAAATAGAACCTGTACATTTCAATAAATAATCTATTGAAGTGTAAACGCTCTACTGCAATAGTGTACAGATTAAAGACTACATAATATAATGCAAAGAGCTCATTCCGTTGTCATCAATTTAAAAATACTTCTCATTTGTACGTGATTTTTATGTATAATTTTGTTTTATAAATAAATCTTGTATCATAATCATTACACGAAGACAACAAAATAAAAAACTTGTCTCAAATAATGAAATAAAAATACGTTTAAATATTCAAAATTTACAGTGAAAATGTTAATTAAGTGTTGTAATTAACATACAACTACTATAATTATTATGTATGTACAGGTGTACAATATCATCTAGGGGACTAAAGCGGTGATGCATAAACTTTTTTTGTCTGCAAACTCTATATGAGAAAAAACATTTTAATGTTTGGTACCATAAAAAAATGATAATTTTAAAATGGAAAATATTTAATCCAACTCGAAATATAATCTTAAGGGGGCTCTTATTTCTTTATCATCTATTTAGTAGGTACAATTTAGATTACACCGTTACGATATAGTAAGTTGCTCTCGTTTTTTTCATTTGAAAAAAAGTGTTTAGTTTGACCTACAGTTTTGAACGAATATAAAGAGCACTAACCCAATCAAGGAGAACGAAAAAAAATTGATTAAAAAATAATAATAAAAAGTAGAAAACAAAGCGAAAGAACAAACATTTTATCATCAAGTCTATTCGCGTGGAGCGTTGTGGCCGAAATACTAAATAAACTTTAAAATGTTTTTTTGCCGTCTCTGAAAAAATGTACTTGGGGCCCGATGCCCCTCCCTGGCGCTACTCAATAAACCTCATGAATTTGAATATGTAGAATACGGGTCTACAGTTTTGCATATTACAGTGCCCACTGCACGACTCAACACGAACACATTTGGAGGCGGTACAAGAAAAAATCCATTGTTATTTATTCAAGGTGAAGCCGGTAAATAACACCTGTGTCCGGCTAGTTTCGAATTTAAAACGATATTGTAAAATCAAAACAAGTACAGCCTTTAGCAAACTTACATTGTTGCAATAACAAACAAAAAATTGATTATCCCAAAAAATAAGAGTATTTTTAAGACGAAACACTCGCCGGTCTAGAATTTTTTTTCTGAACAATTAAAAAAAAATGGTGTACGTCTAGTCGTTTTCAAGTTTATTAAAAATTACAATGAATGCTTACCAATTGGAGCAGCCATTTCGGTAAAATATCACAAATATGTTATAATCTCAAAACGGAAACAGATTTTGTAACACCAAACTCAACACTGAAGAATGTCGTTACGAACTAAACGTTAAAATGGGATGGGTTACTTATTTATAGTGTTCTGAGCGCGCATGCTTCGAGAATTCATTACAGAACCGCACTTGCATGACAAATACATGAAATTACGTTTACTTACGTTTCATCAATGTGAACGTCATAATTAAATTATTAGATTCATTACAAACAAAACAATATTTAATTTATGTCTAGTGAGTAACAATCCCTAATTAGAAATGTACACATACGATTGGCCGAAGACGTATTTACGGTCCTGTTCTATTAGAACTCGAGAACTATTGCATCAGTTTCGATAAACTAACTGTTAATCGTTAATTTCAGTTAACAATATAAGTCCTCAAAAAGCAGCAGAGAATTCAATTATGTGTAATTCGAGAGCGAGAGAAACCGCGGATACTGCTAGTTTTATATAAATCTGATTATCGATAGTCCGCATTATTTGGCTTCATAATTTATAAGATTCGGTTACATAGGGTCTTAAAATATGGGTTGCGACCTTTTTGAGGGTCATGGAAAAGATTCTGGGGATCGCAATAAACAATGAAAAACCCGGGTCGCAGTGCCAAAACCCTGCCGACAATATAGTGTATTTGCTTATACAGGCAGTGTGGCTTTATTTTGCGAGCTTAAGTTGGTTCTTGGGCAAAATAAAAAATTTTACTCCTTAATACACCCCTTAAAATAACATTTTTTTTCTTAATTGCAATATTATTATAAATCGAACCTCTATACCAAATTATATACAACTTTCAGTAAATAATTCACTATTTGTAAACTAGTGTTTTCATAAAATTTATAAGTCCGGTCCTGTCGGGCCGATTTTATTTAAATTTTAGGAACACCTTTTAATTACTACTAAAGGGTTAAATGTCAATTTTGAAACGATTCTGAGAATTTTTTCGGTATTTTGGGGCCCAAAAACATTTTTCAACCCCTAAAAACTACCCTTAAAATGCCCCGATTACGCCCATTTTAAATAGGCTTCTTGCGGTGATGGATTTCAACACGTGGACCAAATTTCGTTAAAATCATTTAACTCTTTCGAAAGTTATTGCCCGCACACATATATATATATATATATATATACGTATATAAATATATATATATATATATACATATATATATAAACATTTTCAAAAATGGTGCCAAAGTGTTTAGGAGGTTATGAAACGTCGAGAAATTTTGGTCCGACCCCTAAGTCCCGCCATCCGACCAACGCCAATAGTGTATGTTGCCATATGGCAAATACACTAATAAACATGTGTAAACATAGCTATATTAATAAAATAATTAAAGTGCATGTGATTTAGAATAATTTTAATCGACGTTGACAACAATAACGTGGAGAAGAGCTAGTTTTTGTAAAATTCTTATAGTCGCAAATAAAAAAAAACTATTTTTAAATTAATTCTATCATTTTTGAGGAATTTGCTCAGAAAGAAAAACTAGATTTTTTGAAAAGAATTCCTGCAATTAATTTTGAAAATATGAAGTGTTAATGTACTACTCAAGGGCGTCGCCAAGGGGGGGGGCAGGTAGGGGCAGCTGCCCCTCCCTAGAAGCCGGGTTTTTTTTAAATAATAACTTTTCCTGCCTGATGTCATAGAATAATTGTAAAAATTGTAGCGTTCAGTAGAATCACCTCACATTGAAATCAAAAAGAATAAAAATGAGCCTCATGTACACGTGTTACCTGATTACCGACATTTTACTGAATTTATTTCAGTTGGACTTAATTGCCTCTTCCGCATCTGTAACAAAATGACCTTTTACGGCTAAGATTGCCTAACCATTTTTTATGTGATTCATTTTTTAATGTGTGTGCAATAAAGAGTTCAATAAATATGTTAATATATATTAAACCTCACAAATCTGAAAAATTTGTTTTTTCTCTTCCTTTTGCCCCCCTCTGGCTCAAAGGCTGGCGACGCCCTTGGTACTACTGCACATTCAAACTAACTTGAAAAAGAAGGCCATAAACATGGTATGTGTATGTCTTAGCTACCGCAATTATCGTTTTCTCTGTCTGTCATTTTGCTCGCGCAACTCAGACTAGCATTCCATACCTACACCTCACTGGAAAAAACTAATAAGCTGTATGAATGTGTGATAAACGTCTGATTAATATTGAAAAATCAAAAGTATTGGCTATCCCAGTTTATGGAATGAGAATCTTGCTGTTTGAATATTTAAATCTAGCGACAGACGGACCTGATAATAAACAACTAACAAGTAGTAATAATAACTGCAGTGGGCAGCTACAAATATCCGTTTATTTTCTATAAACTATGATCTCAGATTGTATAATTTTCAAATATTTTGATAAGAGTATAGAAATGATAATAATAAACTAGCATTCAAAAATATTTTTAATTTTTATTAGCTAATTTTGTAAGTTTTTGAAATTTAAATACAGCACAAAAGATGAGAAATAATATCACACATGGGTCCTAGGACTCCTAGGCAGCGCCGGATTAGCATATTTCATAAGTAAAGGCTGCTGATTTTCCGATGTCCACGCCTTTAAAAAGTTATCGTATAAATAGGGCTATTTGCTTTGTTCCATGAATTAAATAAGCCTTTAGATACGGCGACATACGGTAAAAAGATAGAAAAATAACATAACTGTGAGGCTATTGGCAAATCATTTTAGATTTTTCAAATTTTGTTGTGTAGTCCCCCAAATCTGCCACCCTATGTCACTGGCTCCACGATCACATTAAACAACACACAACAAATACCTAGCGATGTTTTCAACGTCTGAGGAAAATGTAGATCTTTTTCAAATTCAGTTTGCGTACAGAAAACGAAACGCTGAATTAAATTCTCTACGTCAGGGCACAAACATTCTGTGAATTGGCGACGGGAAGATTTTTTTGACCTGATCACTTATTAAAACTTACCTAGTAGAGAATATTAAATTACTCTCATACAGAGGTACCTAGGTGGCCAAAGGTCTCAGGTAAAAAAATAAACTAGACCCCCTAACCAATATTATCTTCATCAAAACATGTGCGGCATTTTTTCCAAAAAAATTACCTGTATTATTAGTTCTCAATGAAGCGGTTTTAGGATTAACTAAGGCCCTCCTGATAATTGGGACCGTACGGCAATGCGCCACTGTACCAACGCCGCTGCTCTCACATCTTGAAATCGAGCTACACAACCAGAGTTCAGACTCGCTGATGTTCACCTTTCTGACTGTGTAAGGATGACCTTGACAAACTATCAGATCGTAAAATACTTGCTGAAGAGATGCAGTCAACCATCTCATTCAATCTGTGTTAACAGTTTAAAGATTTAATATTAGGATGAGTTTCAGCAACACTGAACGCCAATTCTTTGTGATGACGCAACGCGACAGTTTTATATACTGGATTTTTACATTGCGACGTGGCAATGCTCTCCGAAGTCGCTTACATTATAATTATCGCGTCGCATCGCCTTTGGTCTTTAACTAGCCAATCTTTAGTAAAGTTTTTTTCACAGAATGTCTTTTAATCTGACAAGTAATTAGCCAGGGTTAGTTTTTAAATTAGACTGAATTTGAAGTGAAATTTGATTGATCTTGGTCATAAGCGACGTAATAGTATGAAACAAAATAATATATAACAGGGACACAAAGGGGATAGAATAAATGGATGCTCGATAGTGGACATGGATTTCAGGAAAGTTACATTGCGTTAAAGTGATTTCAAGCATTAAAAGGCTGCGGACCTCTGATCTATGGGATCGGTTGGGGATACACACCTAATATATTTAAGACAAAAATAACATTTTTGAGCAATCTATTGTTTTTGTAAAACTGAACATACAAAATATTATATTACATAAATAAAAATTTTAATAATGACTCTATTTATACAAAACAGTAAAAAAAACTCATAAAAAATTATCTATCTATAATATTAGATAAAAATTACATTCTGTGCTGAAGCATACTAAGCTTTTGTTAACTTTTGTCATCCCTTGACTGAATTTGTATAATATTTTCCATTTTAATGTTAGTGAATATACGCAAAAGCCTTGAATACGAAACAAACGATTTGCGATAGAAATTTTTTTTCTACAATTTTAAATAGGAAATTGAAATACCTATCTTTAAATAACCATTGTGAATATGTAATCAATTCACTTACATTTATTTCCGTTGCATGAATTATTTTTTGACATAAATGGAATTTCTACCAAAACTATTTTTATTAAAAAATAACTTTAAACTACGTTCCACTGACGCGCCGAAGGAACCCAAATGCGAATTATGTATTATTCTAATAACTAATGTGAGAAACCAGACCGGGTAGCTTTAATTACTGTTGTGTTGTACCTACTGAGGACTAATTGCATATCAAAATAATAGAAGAATTTTTCGGTTAAAAAGTTAGACATAATTTCTTTACAAATTAATGATAAATAACAGTTCTGAAGACTTCTTGCAGACAATGTAACTAAATATATTAGACATTGTGACGTCACGAACATTTCTCGTACGTTTTGTCACGTGACATTTTTTTTAAATTTTTTGTAACTTAAAAAAAATTGTTATTAATCGTCTATCGCTTAAAAAGCGTCTTTTCATATTATTTATGATAAATTATTGTTAAAAAAATTAAAATTCAATGTTTTTTTTTTCAAATAAAATAGGGTACCCAATTGTATGAATTCACCATTCAACTCCAGGAATGTTTAAAAGTATTTCTAACTACAGTACAAACATTTTTGTGCTTAACTTTTAAATTAACTCACATAACAAGCTATATATTCTCCCTTAATTAGTAGGGGATTAAGCATTTGGATGTCTCCAAACGCAACCTCATTTTGGGGTCACTTTCTCCGTTTTTTTCCTTCATTTTAATAAAATGTTGATAAAAAAAATCCTTTTGGTTTTAAGGCTCAAACTTTTTCAATCTCATGCACGAATGAAAAAAATAATGTTCAGTTAAAAACACCTTTGTTTTTTCAAAAAATTACACTAATCATAATATTATTAAATATTATAGAGGCATATACTTCCGCAATAATAATAAGTTAAATAATTTTGTGATGTATTTTTGTAGTGCATAAGGCATAAACGCATCTTTACAGAAAAAAATATTAAATACTCTTTCCAATTATAATTATTTGTTTATATCAATTCGGGTTTTCTGATACTGTTTGAATGCTTAACAATAAAAACCCGGGTCGCAGTGCCAAAACCCTGCCGACAATATAGTGTATTTGCTTGTATAGGGCCGTGTGGTTTTATACTTTTATTATGTGAAATAAAGTTTGTTTTTGGGTAAAATAAAAAATTTAACCCCTTAATACACCCCTTAAAATAACATTTTTTTTCTTAATTGTAATATTATTATCAATCTAACGTCTACACCGAATTAAATAGACCCTTCAATAAATAAGTCACTATCTGCAAACTAGTGTTTTCATAAAATTTGTAAATCCGGTCCTGTCGGGCCGATTTTATTAAAATTTTGGGGACACTTTTTAATTACTACCAGATGGTTAAATTTCAATTTTGAAACGATTCGGAGAATTTTTTCGGTATTTTGGGGCCCCAAAACATTTTGCAACCCCTAAAAACTACCCTTAAAATAGTCAGATTGGGCCTATTTTAAATAGGCTTCTTGCGGTGATGGATTTCAACACGTGGTCCAAATTTAGTTGAAATCAATTAACTCCTTCGAAAGTTATAGCCCGCACACATATATATATATATATATATATACGTATATATATATATATATATATATATATATAAATATATATATATATATACATATATATATAAACATTTTTAAAAATGGTGGCAAAGTGTTTAGGAGGTTATGAAACGTCGAGAAATTTTGGTCCGACACCTAGGTCCCGCCATCCGACCGACGCCAATAGTGTATGTTGCCATATGGCAAATACACTAAAAAACATCAGATACGTGACACATCACAAATGTTTTAAAAACACTTACTTTTACAGTATCATTGTCGCAAACAATCTCTTAACTGAGATTGCCACCTTTCTTCATGTCATGGAGCGTAGCCACAGTATATGTTTGCATTAGAAATTATTAGTCATATTTTATTGTTTTCCCCTGATCATAATTCCTATTATCTTGTCTTTCCATTACTTTTTCAAGTTTATGGCTACTCTGATTAAACTATAAAATCGTTCTGCGTTTCTCAAGTTGTTTTTGCTCTGTAAACTCGGTCGATCGCAATTATTTTTTTAGGTCATCAATTTTCAAGGTAATATGGGCCTAGGATCGATTCATATTTTTAATGATCAACTGAAAATTCAATTCATCCAGACCTTCATAATTTCAAATGTTACTGAGTGTCAGACCAATAATTTTAAATACAGAAATGTAAAGAATTGATAATTGATGATTTAAGACACGTTTGTTTATAAATGGATCGATATTTTGACTATGAAGAAATGCGTTTAGCTTTCAAAGAGTACAAGGTTATCCCTTACGAATGTACACAATTAAAAGATTAAGTTTCTTTTTTTGTAAAATTGCATACTAATTCCCTATAATTAAAAAAAATTAGTTGTTATACAGAATACAATGTAATACCCCTTTTCTATAGAATATATTAATTGCCATCTGAACTAAGCATTACTTGAATATTTAACAATTATGAACCAAACTGTTCAGTGTCGGGTTCAATTGCTTGAAATTTGTAGCCACCATGTCCATCAAACTGTAAGAAATGATCATGGTGCCTCCATAGCGAACGACGATGGGATACAGTGAAAAGCGTAATGCCAACCTAAAAATAAATTAATACCCTTATTTTCTCTACTTAACTATGATATAATTTTATAATACGGTAGACTCTCTTCATAATTTCCTTTTTGATTACTTTAAAATTGTGTTTCTGTAAAAAATATCCTTCTGGGAACTCCAAAATTTTTGCAGTGTTGCCATTCAATAGTTTATTTCTTGAAAGAGGTTTAGGTCTAAAATAACTGTCCAGCCCGGCTATATTCCGGTGGAAATCGGATTGAATTTGCTACACAGAACAGTTCTGATTGCAGTTTTTACTATTCTTATTTCATGAGGAACGTTTAGGTCTATAGTAACTGTCTGGCCGCACATCAAATTGATTCCGAATGGGATTGAAACCGAGTATATATCAAAAGCGGGATGGAATATAATATTAAATTCAAACGAGCGAATGGGTACTATATTATTTGCTTATAAATTCGAGCTAAAGAATGAACCGCGTGTGTAATTTATTGTTTATAAATTTGAGCCAACAAGAAAAGCGAAGCCATCTGGGCAAAGCCGAACAGGGCATCTAGTAATAATAATGTCTTTATTAATATGCAACAAACAAACAGGCAAGCGTAACATAGAAGTCGCTTGCGGATTGAATCTGTCGCCAGGGCTGAGTATGGCGTGTTCCACATATATTAAATTTGTCTATAATTTATTATACATAAAAACTTACCTCACGGCAGTACTGGTACATGCTGCCTTCAATATCAACTGATACAGCACTCGTACATTCATCTAGGATAGCAAACTGTGGTGCATGATAAAATAATCTTGCCATCTGTAAAAAAAGCGATAATATTTTTTAAAAAAACCCGGGTCGCAGTGCCAAAACCCTGCCGACAATATAGTGTATTTGCTTATACAGGCAGTGTGGCTTTATTTCGCGAACTTAAGTTGGTTTTTGGGCAAAATAAAAAATTTCACTCCTTAATACACCTCTTAAAATAACATTTTTTTTCTTAATTGCAATATTATTATCAATCGAACCTCTATACCAAATTATATACAACTTTCAGTAAATAATTCACTATCTGCAAACCAGTGTTTTCATAAAATTTGTAAGTCCGGTCCTGTCGGGCCGATTTTATTAAAATTTTAGGGACACTTTTTAATTACTAATAAAGGGTTAAATGTCAATTTTGAAACGATTCTGAGAATTTTTTCGGTATTTTGGGGCCCAAAAACATTTTTCAACCCCTAAAAACTACCCTTAAAATGCCCCTATTACGCCCATTTTAAATAGGTTTCTTGCGGTGATAGATTTCAAATCGTGGGCCAAATTTCGTTAAAATCAATTAACTCTTTCGAAAGTTATTGCCCGCACACATATATATATATATACGTATATATATATACGTATATATATATAAATATATATATATATATATATATATATATATATATATATATACATATATATATAAACATTTTTAAAAATGGTGCCAAAGTGTTTAGGAGGTTATGAAACGTCGAGAAATTTTGGTCCGACCCCTAGGTCCCGCCATCCGACCAACGCCAATAGTGTATGTTGCCATATGGCAAATACACTAAAAAACAGGTCAAGTGCGAATCGAACTCGCGAGAAGAGGGTTCCGTACTATTCCGTTTTCCGTGAGTACTTTAAGACTTTCGTTTAGATTTTCCTGTAAGCTATGGGTGAGACCCGACATTCCCTATTTTTTTTCAAAATTTTAGACTCAGAAGTTTCGAAAATAAGGACGGAAATGGTCAGTTTTCATCTATGTTCTTAGATAACTTTAAAACTATTTATTTTAAAATTACAAAAAAAATATTTGAGACCTTTACTACAAGCCTTTTCATTTGATATGTCACACGGTACAGTTTGCAAAACTTTTTTTTTAATTTCCTAATTTGCCCCCCAAAAATGACCCCCATGTTCAAAATTCACTTATTTACGTTATGGGTCCGTGTTTGGGTTACAGAAATGCATATGTCGACCAAATTTTAACTCAATCGGTCCAGTAGTTTCGGAGCAAATTGGCTGTGACAGATAGACAGACATACAGACACGCGACTGATTCTATAAGGGTTCCGTTTTTTTCATTTGAGGTACGGAAGCCTAAAAAACTATAAGAGATTCATTGTACAATTACAAGAAGATAAATATATTCATGAAATGCCAAAAAATGGCGTAGAATAAAAGGGACAACATAACTTAAAAACTTTTAAAAAATCGAACTAACATCACACAATTAGTGCGATATACGTTTTAGCCAGATTCAGATACTATGAACAAAAACAATAAGCCTTTTTTTGCATTAATCATTATTTTATCAGAAGTACTTTTTCGATGTTTTTACGTACCGCAATTCGCTGTTTTTCTCCACCTGAAAGGACATCTAACCAGTCAGCAACCGCATCAAGTCCTCCTTCTCTATCTACAAGATAAGTTAGCTGAACTCTCTTTAAATGTTCAAGTAACTGATCGTCTGTTGTTCCTCTGCGTTTCATTTCACCGTGAGTATGTGGATAAGTAAGCTGGTCTCTCAGAGTTCCCAAGGTCATATACGGACGTTGCGGAATATAGAACAGCTTACCGCGAGGTGGTTTAGTCAAAGTACCTCCAAATAATGGCCAAAGTTCGCCCAATATTCGGAATAAACTAGACTTTCCACAACCGTTTGGTCCACATACTAATACGTTTGTGCCTGATAGTACCTAAAATCATCGATTAAATTTAAATTTTTTTTAGTTTTAAGAAACTTTAATTTTCGGTTTATTGTTCATTAAATTGGCAGAGGGTGTTGATTGTTTACAAACTCCAAAAAATTTGAACGCTAATTATATACAACAGAAGAACAATCCATTTTGCCAAACTGTGGATTTGCATAAAAATCACAAAAAGCAACATCGACTAACGACTTTCTATTATTTTTTTAATATCACTCTTAAAATCACTCTTAGATGAGTTCATATGAAGTACCGAAATAGTAGGAGTGAGTCATTATACTACGGCTTGCATAATGAAGCGGCAAAGCAATGAAACAAAGCAACACATTGTTTCATTGCTCAATAAACGTGGCATACCCGTCCCATGCATAAAAACTATGCGACTTATATTACACTGTGAAGCATAAGTTAAATTTTGAATTTATAGTATAGTTTGAGCTAATGTTAAACAATCTAAAATTGCCAATAATTAATAAAGAGTTGAATTAAACCCAGGCTATTAAATGAATATTTTCTTACCTCGAAAGTTAACTCTTTAACAAGTACATCTCCATTGGGAGTAACTAATGGAACGTTGTCAAATCGTATAATATTGTCTTTAAATACAAGACGTCCAGCGCCTGGTTTCAAATCTGCTGCAGTTGTCACCATAGTGCGTTCATATTTACCCTGATTTAAATCAGCTAACACTTGACGTAGCTGCGTTACTCTTGCTGTAAAACCGGCTAACCGAGTTAATTCACGGCCAGCTAATACAAGCCTTCCAATTGCTTCTGCTAATTTTACTAACATTCGTCCATAAGTATAATATAACCTAAATCGTTCATTATGACCGCTATTGGCAATTGCATGATCTTTTGATAAAAATGGCATTGAAACGGCATAAAACCCAACTACAGTTGCAATGTCTGAAAACAAATAATTCAGTACGAGTTAATTTTATTACTTTACGATTGTGGAATTCTCAAAAATAAATTCTACATTTTAACCTAGAACATTCGCCGGGGTAAAAAATGATTTACTTAGGTAACATTCAAGTGTATTTGCTTTTAGGCTTTTACATGGCTTTTTTATTTCAGTGAATTTTTAAATATGCAAAAATAAAATTTTGTAAATACCGAAATGATTCATATTCATGAGAATTTTGAATAATTATCATTATTATTGAAGTTAACACGGTTTATGATAAAAATGATTTCATAAATAGGTTGCTATTTCCGTTTCAAAAAATTTGAATTTCTAATTAGCTGCTTTCTATCCATTTTACTTAGCTTCCAAAAGTTTCAACGGGTATTTCTAGTGCACGTAACGTTTCTAAAATTAGCACGTTTCCCCATTTACATCAAGCTAAATTGTTTTTATTAAGCTAAATGTTTAAAAGAGATTCCTGATCACCCCCCATCCGTATCTACGTCAATGATAAAAACCATGAGCAATGTACAACTATTGATTCGTTTTCATTTTTGTTTTCACTTGAAATTTCCCGTGACTAAAAGCTTGTAGTCCTAGACTAGTCAACCCAATCCATTTACAAATTCGCCCTTAAATCAGTCAATAAACCACATGTTCGATGTATACTTACATTTTGCAACAATGTTATCAATAATACCCATCATAACTTTGAATTCCAAAAAGTTCCTTAAATGCGTTACAAGTTTGTTGAAACTTGCCATTAAAGTGAGCTTTTCTCTTCCATTTCCCTGATAAAAAGCGACTTCTTCTGAATGTGTTATTAATCTAGAATTAATATGTCTAAATTGCCCTTCTAGTTTTTGTTCCTGTACAGTCATCCGGCCAGTCGGTCTTCTAAGATGTGTCAAAATAACACCAGACACAAACAAATATCCTAGCATAAGCGCTGGTGTTTGACCACCCAACGAAACGGTTAACCTATAAACGTATATAGATATATCCAATATAGGTTTGGCAATGTTGGAATATAAGTCGGCAACCGTTTCACAGAATTTGTCCACATCAGTCGTAAGCAGCTGATCAACATTTGCAATTCGGTTATCCAAATTCGACATTCGATAATAAGTAAATGAACTTAAATACTCATCATATAAATGTTTGGTTATATTACATCGAAGCCTCAACTTCAATTCACCAATGGACCATTTCATTACATTGTTTACAACGGATATCAGTGGCATTGCGGCAAAGAATTTCATTAATCGTTTTAAAAATAGTTCTCTGTTCATGTCTACAATGGCACTGAAACAAAATTAATTAATAGGTTATAATATGCCTTATATTTTTCTTGGGCATTAGCCTTTTGCCTAAAACATTTTTACATGCTCCCGAGCGTATTTTAGATCCAAGAGTACATTTTTTTAAGTAAATTTAAGTTAATTATTATTACACAACGTGCTTCTGAATATTAGATGGTTTTATTTTAGCTCTACTGAAAAACACTTTCAGTATTTTTAAGAAGTGCGCTGTAGCGCGGCTCGTCGCCTCATTTTAATTTGAGTCCAAAACGGACCCTGAGGGTTAAAAAATCAGATCGGGCGAATGTTTTTTTTCACTTGTTTTACGTTACAAACCAAGGTTAGTAGAGCAAAGGATGCCTCGTTCCATTGGATGGTAATGGGGGGCTGACGTCATCCGGCAGACTTGCCAAATGACTTCAAGGCAACGCTGTTGTTTATACATTTAATGGCAGTATCAATGTTCTGTTTCTTGATTTCTTTAACATTTGTTAAACATCGCTATTAAAGTGTACGAATAATAGCTGTTACATCGCAATCATTTGACAAGTATGTCGCATGATGTTATCCCACCCACTACTATCCAATAGAACGAAGCAGCTTCTGCTCTACTAGCACAAGTATCTAGAACAATTTTATTCTCCATATTTTGTGCCTAGTGTCAAAAGGGCGTATTTGGTAATGCCTTAAGATAAAATACTTAACGAGAAGCTACTGTATTCGGATCCAAAATCCCCGGTTTCCAGCAGGTTTTAGAAATGTGTAATCTCAAGATCATTTTAGTCGTAACAAATAGAAACTCCTCACTGACTATTTAACAACAATCAATTAATTTCCCTCGACACAGAGCTCGCTCTAGTGAGGGGAAGTATCCTTTATACAGATTTTTTGTTTTTTTTTTATATGTATGTGTAATAATAAAAAGGAAATTTAGTAAATAAATTAATAAATAAATTAAATAAGTACTAACAATACCAGTCGATGTTATCCGCAGTTTCACTCGCGTTAATTTCTGTTTGGACTAAAACTTTGTAAAAAAAAAATATACCCAGCGCGTTAAGTTTGGATACCGATTGATGATGTAACAATTTTCCTTAAAATCAGTCCAGCAGTCGTGATGTCGGTACAAACATATCTTCGCGTATCAATAGTCGAAAACTCACGAAAAAACAAATTTAAAAATAGACCTTCTGCTAAAGTTATTATAAAAAGAATATTTCAATACCTATATATACATTTTTTAGTTTTTTTGTTTAAATTGTATACTAAACCAACGTACGCATATTAAAAATTTTAAATGTCCTATTTTTTTAATCTACAGTAGGTAGATAGATTATATTTTATTTTATTTTTTTTGAGAATTTTTCTGTAATAACATTTTTCCCATATATATTTTCAATGGGATTTAGATTAGGCTGTGATTGGCTGACAGATCTATTGTGCCACGCCCACTAATCTGTCAAATCTAACGCGAACCACAATACAGACAATTTTATATACATCTCTTTCTACACAAAGATGTGTGATTCTTTTCTGCGTCATCATATTATGCCGGTTTATGCTCTATGTTTAACATATACCTATATGTCGTAGGATAATTAAAAAGGATCGGATTTTCGCGAAAATCCTGAAGATTGCAAAAAACCGGGTAATTGGAATCCGGTTTCTTGCAAACGTCCTTGGATTTTCGCGAAAATCCATTTTTTTTTAATTATCCTACGACATATATATTTCTTTAATTCTTGTTTGCAAATTGCAATTAAGGGAATGGCTAGAAGAATGAAAAAGTTTTATATTATCTGTTTATGTATGAGGAATACTATTATGTATTATTCAAAATTATTACATTTTGATACGTGGGATTTCTTTGGCTCCTTAACATCGTTATATCTTTATTTTATACATCGTCTGTTTAATAAAAAGCGGTGCACGAGTAAGTCGTAGTAATTACAGTGTACGCGCAAACAAAAACATAGTCTTACGTCAAAACAACCTTTTGACACTAGACATAATAATATAATATAGATTCTAAGGAAATTAATGTAAAATTATGCGTGAAGGCAATTTTATTATCCATAGTAAATACTTAGATCTGTAATTATAAAATGCGCCTGTTAGAAGTTTGTGTGCACTATTTGCATTTCAGAAAGTTGGTCAAGTAGGGAAAGTAAAAGCAAAATTAAAGAAAAGATATTGACGAATTTTGTTTTTTATATTCTTCATATATAAAAAAATACCAACATGGCGACAACACTCTAAATTTTACTTTTTTAAGTACTTTATTAGAGAAACAGAAAGTAGTAGGTACTTACTGTTATCTTTTGCCATTCTATAGACTCTACACTAGGGTGCGAGTACAAAAATATTACTGAAATGATTTGAAATCTCAAACAAATAAAATAAACAGTGGATTATGAATAATTATTCATGAGATGAATGAGCTTGAAACCGAAAAAATAGTGAAACTGGGTGAAATCTAAAATTTAATTCTTCAGTAAAGATTAAAAAAAAAATTGGACAGATTAGTTTTCGATGTTTGGTGTATATATTAGACTGATAAAATGCTTACCGAATATTGAAACTAAAAAAAAAACATTAATTTTAAGTCTTAAGGGATGTATTAAAGGGGCCAAATTTTAATTGTGTCAAAAAACAAATTTGAATATACACATGTTTAACCCTTTTGCCGGTTAGTGGTCACGAGAAAGCATGGAGGTAGACGAACCATTTGAATTGTGTTTTATTCAAGTATGCGTGAGAATTGAGAGTAGTAGTGACTACTCCCTCCCTGATTTCACTTTACGCAATGGCGTGCCATGAATAAACTAACTCCCTAGCTACGATAATACACTAACTTGTTAATAATGTAGTTTATTCAAATAATTCATCGATTCATTCAAAATTGTAATTTGTAATAACTTATTTAAAAAATGTTTTTGAGTAATAAAAATGATTAAAGTACAATTCTTTCAATGATATACTTTATTCTGTTATATTTGCAGATGTCACTGGCCGCACACGCTTACCACTCACTCTCGTCTCGTAATGCTCCACCTAACTCCAGAGTAGAGATCAAAGTTAGTCGGGAAAGTGTTAAAGGTCATAATGCAATAGCAAATATAAATAGCAAGGTTCTGCACTGCAATCCGAGTTTTTAAATATTACTAAAAATAAATTCTGTTAGGTGGAAAAATTAGGCGGCTCTTCCATTAAATTATGACGACACTGCGACGCAGCTCTTGCAAGGTCTCAACATACATAGTGTTTCAAACAGAATATCCCCCACCAGAGATATTGAAACTAGCAGTCATCTGATTTCTTTAAAATACAAAATATTAATTTTTTTAGCTATTTTTAAGTATCCATCCAACTAGTATAAACATATTATCGGTAATCATGACAATTAATTTTGATAATTAAAATATATAATACGCTTATCAAATTACTGTTATAATCGGATTAAATAATCAAGATAAGCTGGCACGTATCTAACGGTTAATAACAGAAACACTGGGTGATCTCCTGATAACTCCTTATTGACGAAAACCAA
Source organism: Venustoraphidia nigricollis (assembly GCA_034508555.1). Lineage (NCBI taxonomy): Eukaryota > Metazoa > Arthropoda > Insecta > Raphidioptera > Raphidiidae > Venustoraphidia > Venustoraphidia nigricollis. The sequence goes on from JAVRKA010000006.1 coordinate 9,082,835, forward strand.
TTAATCAGTTTCATATGAAAAAAATCATTTTTATGTAATTTTTTCAGATTCTTCTTCTTTCAAGTTTTTTTTTTTATTGGGCGCTCCCACCCAGTGAGTTTAAGAGCCGATCTAACTTTGGTATGTCTTAAATATTAAACAAAACTTTTTCAAAGAATACACTTTAAACTCATTGATTTGCTTTAACTTACTATCGTTATTGGAAGTAATATGGAAATAGACTGGCTTGTTGGATCACCAGATCTGAGCCCTTTATATGTTTTTCTTTGGGACGTTATTTTAAAAATGAAGTGTACGTAAAGAAATCTATAAGACTTAGAAGCCCGAATTCAAGATACAATTAGGGAAATTGATAAGTCCATAATAAGCAGTGTTGCGGAATGCTAGAAAACGTTATTATTTCAACAAGGTGGAGGACAATTTTGTTTGTATTTTTTTACGTCTATATGTAATGATATTTTTTTTTCGAAAAAACTGTTTCTCTAAGAAACTTTTATGCATTATCATTTACAAATTCATAATTTATAATTAAAAAAAATGGACGGAAACAAATTTCGAAAGTGCTTAGCTTTTATAAGTGCACTAAAATGTAGTAAATGACGAAGAAATGTAATTTTCAGGTAAAGTTGCATGCAAGTTAAGGTCATGGTGTAAGTGGAATGTGCTAAGTAATATTACTTTTAAATATTAATTATCCTACTTAGTAGATTAGGTATCTACGAGTATGTGTCTTCATTTATAAAATGTTATTTATTACATTTTAACGTAGGTACGTACTTGGAAAATTTAATTCATTCCTTTTAGTCGTATGAAAAACCGAATCAATAGTTACAAAGATTTTCCAAAATATTACTCCTCCATTTTTAATTTCAAATCTGAACTCAGCGATCCAAAAACCCTTAAAACCTCTATTACAGTGTCAATTTACATATGAAAAAATCAAAAACTTGTGTATTGCAGAAAAATCAGGCTTGCATTTACTATTTACATTAGAACTCGAGATATCGATGAACAAAAAGGCAAGTAATGAACATAAATTAGTTACATGGCACAAAAAATGGAAATTATAAAAAAAACACATCGAAAAAATATTATAATCACATCAAATTAAATGAGACGGATGTTGAGCAAAAAAATTTAATGGTACACATAATCATGTTTTCTTTCATTTTTTCGGACTTTACACTATTGTAAAAAAACTATATTAATAATTGAGTGTAATTTAAAAGTTTCTATTTTATGTTAAACTAAGGATGCGAGTTTTGTATTGCAATTTTAATTGAAATTAATATACAAGTATTATTAAGCTTGAGCTACTTTTCGCTTTTCTTTAAACCTGTCTGTGACTGAAACCTGAGTCCTACAGCAAATAAATGTCAAAATCAACGAATACAGGAAAATAATTGCCACTTAGTATTTTCGCCTAATTTACCAATCTTAAGGTATTAACTATGTTACGCGCTAATGATCTAAGCTGTTGAACGTTTGTAGTTTACGACTATGTTAAAGTACTATAGGCCATTTTCAATGTTTGAATATAATAACAGTATGTACATATAATAACAGCATACATCAAAAGGAAAATAGTCTGCAACCCATCACAACTAAGATATGTGAGAGCAACAACAGCATTTTTTAATACTCTTGACAATGTAAATTTTCATTCGCAAAAAAAAAATTCACCGCCAATGTGTACAACTGAACCGTCGTAATCAAAACCGACTGCCTATTATGAAAGAATCGTTGAGTAACTAGTAAGATTCTATAAGTAAATGTAAAGATTAAAATATCAGAGCAATAATTACTATGTAAATATAAAATCAAGGTCGATCCAGTGCTTGGACAAATTACTTTTTAATTGTAGTGTATTTCAACTTTAGATATAGACATAGGCAGTTAGACACCCATATTACACACGATTTTAAATATTATATTATAATAAAAATTCCAGAAAATCCCCTAAACTCCGTAAATGCATATTCAACGCTTTGAAAATTTCGAAACTTTATTAACATTAATAATAATTTATAAAAAAATGTAACGGGGCATTCCGGTTATTTTTAAATTGTCTTCATAGAAACTGCATATAACGACTCGATTTATGTATATAATAGTCCGAGAGCCAGTGAATTTATTTTATAGAATGGTATTTCTACTTCCCTAATGAATGTATCGAAGATCTGGCAGGGCGCCTGTGGTTAATTTAGCAGCAAAGGGTTTTCAGTTTTGAAAACTTTCAACTTTCACTGACCATCGTAAAATACGAATATTTTGAAAAATAGTTTATTCATTAGCTTCTGGGTTTTTATCTATAGGTAACACCCGGTTCTAATACGTTAATCAATTATGCCCAAGAAAAATATAAATTTATTGGAGTCTCGTTGATAATATTAATCAATAATATTTAGTCATAGAAAATATGCACCTGTACACATATTATAATAAAACTGTAAAGGAAAAATTTGTCTGAAATTCCTTTGGGTGTACTAGTCTTTATAATTATTGAGGTCAAGTAGAAATATCGAATTTTCGAGCAGACTTGTTTGCCTGGTTGCAATCGAGGGCGAGCGAAACCGCGGGTACAGTTAGTTCTCAATAAGTGGTTACATATTTCGTGATTATTATTAAAATAAACGATTTTTAATGTTTACCTTTCCACCATAGTACCATTTTGAATCATCCAAATATCGCATAGTGATCTTGCAATCAAACTTACAGCTACCATAAACAGCAAACCGGATTCTACACTCAGCCATCCCGGAATACCTATTTTCAATAACTGTCTCAGTTGTCTAACAAACTGTCTGTCGACATGAGCTTTCACTTTGGTTTTGTCATTTTTCTCTGATATCATGTATTGTATTTCATCTTCTGGTAGCTTTTTTCGTCTACAAAAATATTAAGAAGACTAGGTTAGTATTGAGCTGTCATCTAGAATCTCATTTCATTTTTTATTCATTACAACACAAAACGTATATTTGGCCACAAAACTTGTTAAAATAACACATGACACGTTAAATTATTTAAATATTTTGCAACATAAAATTTTATGTACTAATTTTTTTATTGTAACCTCACATTTACCTTGCTTTACGTGCATTTCGTCTGTTCGCAAATATCCATAATGCTGCTGAAATTCCAACGGCACCACTTATTAAACTATTACGAGTTGCAAATTTACTTAAATTCGGTGCCATTTTTTAATTATTTACAAATTTACATTAAACACTATTCGTCTTCACCATATTTGTGACATTACAATGACATCAATGACACAGCGATAGTTAATCGTATACTGTAGTACCAATGCGGTAGTACATAGTCCCTGACAGTAATATTCCACGAATCCCCACTACATATGCACTACGCCACTACACTGTAATATACCTGTATCCGTCAAGTGACCAGTTTTTAATTTTATTTAAAAAAAAAAACTAGTTTTCTACGCATCAAATTACTTGTTTAATTAACTTCTAGTTCTATTTTATTTAAAACAATTAAATCATCTAAGATTTCTATTCCAAAAATATAATTACTTGCCAATATTTATTGTCAAAAGTGCGTATAGTGACCATTGTTACTTTATTTTTTGTAAGGATTGTTATTATGAATTCACAAATATTTTAAACAAGACGTAACTACAAATATCGGTACCTATAGCCACCTAAACAAAATATTAACTTAATACCAGTTATTTTAGAATGGGTTTCTTTCATTTCTATACTTATAAAAATATAATATAAGTATTTAACTGAACTTTTTAATTAGTTGCAAGGTAATTGTAGTTTATTCATTCACTTTAATTTTGTCATTATGTCATTGGAACAAAACAGTTTTAAAAATTAAAATAAAAAAAATACATTTTGAAAAATGTATAATCAGATCCTTTTGATGTTAATAAATTATAAATATTTTAGAGGAATTAGGATCAAAGAAATAAAAGACAAATTATTATTTCACAACGTTTCGTATTAAATTAATACTTCATCAGGTGATCTAAAATAAAATAACAAGACAATTTAACAATCAATAATAAAACAAATAAATAAATATTAAACATACCTTAATTAATTGTCTCAATAACTAAATTTAATTCAATTATCTTGTTATATTATTTTAAATTATCATAACAAATCAAAATTTAAGATATTACAATTCATACAGAGTGACAATTTGTTTTATAATAAATAAACAAATAAAAATGGTTAAAAAATAGATTATATCAACATCAAATAGATTGCAAAAACGTAAACATGTTGAAAATGGAACATACTGCCTTGGCAAAACATCATTTTAGTACAGGACATACTTTTAAATTTGATAAAGTTAAAATATTAGATATAGAGTCTAATCAATTCAAAAGGAACATAAGTGAAATGATCTGGATTTATCTGAACGATTCAATAAATTTAAAAACTGACACTAATAACTTAAGTTGTTTATATAATGGTATTTTGGATAAATATAAAAAGTTGATAAAGACAACTTAAGTTATTATTTATGTTATTAATAATGAAATTAAATTGATATTTGAAAATATAAAGTTTAATATAATGATTGAGATTGACGCATATATAAAATTATAGTAATGAAATTTTGTATAGATACAAATTAGTTACTACGTAACTATTGTGATTAATATAAACTGTTTATTTGTTTATTTATTATAAAACAAATTGTCACTCTGTATGAATTGTAATATCTTAAATTTTGATTTGTTATGACAATTTAAAATAATATAACAAGATAATTGAATTAAATTTAGTTATTGAGACAATTAATTAAGGTATGTTTAATATTTATTTATTTGTTTTATTATTGATTGTTAAATTGTCTTGTTATTTTATTTTAGATCACCTGATGAAGTATTAATTTAATACGAAACGTTGTGAAATAATAATTTGTCTTTTATTTCTTTGATCCTAATTCCTCTAAAATATTTATAATTTAAAAAAAATACATATTAAAAACGAGTATAGAATAGTTTAGTTTTGCTTTAGTTGTTAAGAAACACATTGTTGCAATGCTATATTAGAAAAAACCCGGGTCGCAGTGCCAAAACCCTGCCGACAATATAGTGTATTTGCTTGTGTAGGGCCGTGTGGTTTTATACTTTTATTATGTGAAATTAAGTTTGTTTTTGGACAAAATAAAAAATTTAACCCCTTAATACACCCCCTAAAATAACATTTTTTTCTTAATTGTAATATTATTATCAATCTAACGTCTACACCGAATTAAATACACCCTTCAATAAATTATCTGCAAACTAGTGTTTTCATAAAATTTGTAAATCCGGTCCTGTCGGGCCGATTTTATTAAAATTGTGGGGACACTTTTTAATCACTACCAAAGGGTTAAATTTCAATTTTGAAACGATTCGGAGAATTTTTTCGGTATTTTGGGGCCCAAAAACAGTTTTCAACCCCTAAAAACTACCCTTAAAATAGCCCGATTAGGCCCATTTTAAATAGGCTTCTTGCGGTGATGGATTTCAACACGTGGCCCAAATTTCGTTGAAATCAATTAACTCTTTCGAAAGTTATCGCGCGTACACATATATATATATATATACGTATATAAATATATATATATATATATATATATATATATATATATATATATATATATAAACATTTTTTAAAATGGTGCCAAAGTGTTTAGGAGGTTATGAAACGTCGAGAAATTATAAAAAAATATATATATTTGTATCTCTCATAACGAGCCCGTTCATTTGATACGTCACATGATGCACTTGAAAAATATATTTTTTTAATTTTCTAAATTGGCACCCATAATTAACCCCCAAATATATATAATATAATATATTCTCATTGTAAGTACCTGTATATATTACATCATGTAGCATATTATACATGCTTTGAATATAGTAAGTATATAATAATTTAAGCTAATCAATAAATGTATAATTATCTAATCATGGAACGTTTTAAGAGTTTTACAGAAGTTTGATATTTGATACCTACTATAATAATTTAGTGTATTGTTGCGAATTACGTTGCTTTGAAAATATGCTCACCGGCTTACTACTTAACTGAAGAGTAAGTCAAGAATCAGATTTCACGAAACATTATAAAAGACCGCGCACACTTATCCACCACGACAGTACAGGACGAACCTGCAAACAGCACGATTTCGCACACTAGACCAACACAAACCAGCGCGGACCAACATTTTTTAGTGAAGACTCTCTGTGCGGCAGACATTTTGCAGTTTTCAAGTATGAGTATTTTTCAGTCACAAAATGAAAAAAAAACCGGCCAAGTGCGAGTCGGACTCGCGCACGAAGGATTCCGTATTATCTATAAAAACGGCAAAAAAATCATGTATGGGAGCCACACTTAAATATTAATTTTATTCTGTTTTAGTATTTGTTGTTATAGCGGCAACAGAAATACATCATGTGTGAAAATTTCAACTGTCTAACTATCACGGTTCATGAGATACAGCCTGATGACAGACGGACGGACAGCGGAGTCTTAGTAATAGGGTCCCGTTTTACTCTTTGGGTACGGAACCAGGGGCGTAGCTACCGCCGTATATGCCGTATCAATTATACGGGCCCCCAACATGCTTAAGCAAAAATTAATAAAAACTTCCCATTTTTTTTTATTTCAGAAATGGCAAAAGTCAAAAAAAGCAATTTCTTTTTTTCCCGCGTAAGTTGGCAACACCCTACATCGGTGATCGCGGGCTGCGGGATTTCCCCATTTAAATCATTTACTTCAACGGGGGAAGGGCCCCCAAACTAATTTTTATACGGGGCCCCGCCAAGGCACGCTACGCTTCTGTACGGAACCCTAAAAATCACAAACACTATTTTATACTCTGGTGGCTCTGTGAAAGGTTTTTTAAACTACGTAAGACAGGACTTGCAAATATGACGAAATATTAAATTTAAAACGAAACATTTAAAAAATGATAATTATTACTCCGACCTTTAATCTTTGGAATGTTTTTATAATTTAAATTAAGCAAAGTGTTTTAAAGAACAATGCTAATAATATATTAACCATTCAGTTGACACGTGGATCTTCCACTATCTACATAAACAATGAATAGTTCAGTTGTTTGATATAGGTACATTACTATAAAGTTAAAATCATTTTCTACAAAATTTTATGGTTGATTTGTATTATCAGGCCACAACCTGAATATATAAGTGCAATGTTGAGCTCGGTTATAATTTGATTAATTCGTACCCAGCTAACTCTCAGTATTTTTTTTCGAAAGACTAACCCGAACCAATAATTATTTTGTAACACCCCATAAGCCGCTTAGCACTCACTGAATGTTTGATCTGCAGTTCAAACAGCAAGTCTTCTGGAAAACAAAATTGTATTAGGTCAGGCTACTCTGCACTAAAATTTCTGAAAATTATTGCGGCGGAACCTCCTCAAATAAGTGAAAAAAATCGTTAACAATGTGTTCATCCAGTTCTCACTGAAGAGACCCATACTAGGTAAGACAAAATTGCATACCTGCAATTTTGCAGAGTATAAAATATCTTGTAAAAAATCCCCGACGCCATATGTTTAAAACCATTAGTTTAGAAATGCGAGGCGCTGCCCTTGATAAATAGATATAAAAATCATCTGTCTAGTGGTTCGCTTTCAATTTGACAGATTAGTAGTCAGCCAATCACAGTCTGGCTGAACGTTACGTCATTTTTGTACTGAGATATTTCTGTGTTTAAAATTGGTTATATTGAGAAATACACTACACTTATGGGAATGTTTTTATTGTAGAAAATTTGTGGGAAAAATCTCAAAAACAATGTAATATTTTATTTATAATGTAGATTCCAACACTAAAAAAAAAGAAATAGCATGGGACGACCCCATTCAAACTAAACTTTCATAAGCACATCGATATTGGCAATGTCACGATCGTAAATATAAAATTATAATATTTGCTTATTTATTGTATTCTTAATTAATGATCAATAACATCATTAGGTATACGATGCTATATGAATATTAAATTTCCGGATAGATATTTTTAAGTGATGCTAAGTCGAGCATCTATAATTTACGTATCTATTAATAATAATAACCCAAACTTACTGTAATTGCTTTTTTGTTTTGTTTTGATACGCGATTACAGGTTTAACTTGCGTTGCAAGATTTAAATCAGGGCAAAACAAATAACCAAAATTAAAATATCATTTGAAGGGGCATCATTAGATTGAAAAATTACATTGCAATTTTTATATTCATATATCCTTATACTTTGTACAATTACGCCAACAGATTTTGAATTACTTCAATAATGATTATGCATATTTTTGACAAAATATGTCAATATTTCATAATTAATAATATTGACTCTACCAATGTTTAATGTCAATATTTCATTGTTTACAAAAATTAAAAAAATAGTTATTAATATGTGACGGAAAACAGTATGATACGGAAACGTCTCCTCGCGAGTTCTACTTGCACTTGACCGTTTTTAGGGTTCCGTATGTCTGGAAAAAAAACGAAACCCTTATATAATCACTCGTGTGTCTGTCATAGTCAATTTGCTCCAAATCTACTTGACCAATTAAGTTGAAATTTGGTACACATATGAATTTCCGTGACCCAAACACGGACGCATAACGTAAATAAATGAATTTTTAATACGGGGGTCATTTTAGGGGGGGGGGGCCTAAAATGACCCCCATATTCAAAATTCATTAATTTCATTTATTTATTATAATAACTAAATTTTGAATATGGGGGTCATTTTAGGCCCCCCCCCCCTAAAATGACCCCCATATTCAAAATTCATTTATTTACGTTAGGAAATTAAAAAAAAAGTTTCAGTTATTTAAGAAAATAGATGAAAATTGACAATGGCGAATTCATGGAGTAGTCTCCTTTCTCTCTATTTTCCTTGATTTTGACACTCGATTTATTTTTAGGCAATTCGATGCAATTTTTATAAATCAATCTCCTAAATCAAAAAATATTTTTATTCAATATCAAACATTATAACTAGGTATTATAATAATACCGACATTTTTTACAAAACCGTGAAATAACAAATATGAAATATGATTATAAAATAAAATTAATTAATTCTTTCTTCTCTTTTTTGTTGATTTATTTGGAATCTGAGGTACTTTAAATAAAGTCTTCTTGGTTTTCGATCCACCTGAATTGCCGTCTAAAACAAAAAATGGAAATTAATACAGATGAAGAAGTTTTCCTTTCAAAAAGTCGAACATAAATTATGAGCTGGACACTGGATTATGATACGTTAAAATGGCTGGTTAAGCCAGATGCTGGATCTGGTAGCATTATTATTAGAAATTTATATTTACCTCCATCGTCACTTGAATCTGAATCACCCGATATGATTTTTTTGCGTGACGATCTTGGAGTTTTACTGCTAGATGGTTCACCTGAAAATTACAAGAGTTCTCCATTAATAAAATAGAGATTACTGGCAAAGACACACCACGTTAACTCGTATTTATAACAATAAAACTAGTGAACTCGTTTCAATGAATTTCAGTATGGTTCTATTCTGATAGTAAACAAAGCGAACAAAAAATAATCCAAGTCAATTCGTCAAAAATTGCGGTCTGTAGAGCTTGGACGTACGTGCAGACCAACTGACAACTGCTGTTCGCGACTTTCATTTACAATTTTGGTACAGTAATACACCGACTTACGCGGATTTAGAGTTACGCGATTTTTGAAGATACTGAAGAACCTGATTCTTTAGACCCAATTCAATTAGAAGATCGAAATTTGACAGAAAGTCTTAGTTCAATTGAAAAAGGGTTACAAATTTTGGAAAACACACTTCAACGAAAATATATTAGTGTGCTATGAAGAAACTTTTGATTTAAGTAATGGAGGTTTTATGCTTTCAGGGGAAGGGAATTAAAAATTTTTATAACTTACAGAGGTTTTTAACTTATCGAGGTTTTACTGTAATATAATTTATTATATTAGCTAAGATTTGATTACACATTTTTCTTCTAAATTACTGTTTTTTTTAGTCCCCAATTCCAATTAAACATAATTTGCACATATTTGTATGCAAAATTGTACCTCGACTTACGCGAATTCGACTTATAATACTCGCCACGGTTCTAGATGCAAATGGAGGCTTGCGCAGATACAGTCGGTTGAAAAACTACAAACTCGCGCTATATTATTATTTTTAATTATTTATTTTTTCTTTAATCTAAAGGTCTAATTTCATGCATCAAGTCATCATGAAAATTATTTTTCGTTCTTGTCTATGCAAAACTGTATTAGACATCTTGACCAATTAACAATCAAAGAAACAACTTAACAATAGCGTACTGGACTGTACTTTATAGCAGGAAAGAAACAAGTGACACGACAACCAGCGATAACCAATCACCAACGAGCGCACGTTCTGTGCCGGTAACTGGAGGTGGTGGGAGTCTTCCTTTCCCACAAAACAACCAGGACGGCTCTATAATATTCATTTGCGAGGCTGTTTGTGACTAACTTCAGAACCTTTTAGAACCGTGGCGAGTATTATACACGGTTATCGCTTGGTCCCACTTTACGCGTACGTAAGGAATATTACGGTACTTATTATAAACTCAAATGAATCAACAGTCTCATTTTATAGAACAGAATCTCTCCTTTTCAAAAAGCTACTATTTGAATAGATTTCGTGCGAAATTAACCCAGATATAACTTCTTGGATGAGCGAAACTCAGTTCTGGCTTGCAAAGCGATAACAGAACACACTCCCGCTAGCAGGCTGTGTAACTAATATATCAGAGGGGCTGGATATGTTGCCCCGTGATGTATTATAAGTAAAATAGAGACCAGTCGCGTCGTGGTCTGATGAATTATTGCGTCATGCACGTAATTAATCAGGTACCTTATTTTTTCCCCCATAAGCCTTGCTACTTTCAAATTTCTAAAAAACGGGAATTCTAAGAGTATTGAATTTTCTTTCTAAAAATATCAGCAATAAAACAAACTAACCTTCACTTTCGGCATCACTAGAACTGGAATCTTTAGTATTTCTCGATGACCGACTAGTTCTGAGCAGTCTGGTTTGTTTCGGTGTCTGTGCTCTGACATCATCTGTTAAACAAAAAAATACAATACCAAATAACGTTTCCTTAATTCTTTACTAATAAATTCTGCCATTTACATTTGGATAGGCCCATGAATCAAAATTTGATAATTTTGAAATCTATAATAGACCTACTATGACGTCACTCTTGCAGTATAAAAACTAGTGCAAATCAGATTGTAGGACGCCGCCATTCTTAAATGTTATAACATTATACACCTTCAGTTTAAGGCGCTCCCAAAAGTCATTTACACTAGAATCTAGATTATTTTAAGTGTTGTGTCGTTATAAAATCTTTTACCATCTGAATTGTCTGAGTCACTCGAAGAATTTCTTCTTCTTGAATTTCTACTGCTCTTCCTTGCCGACTGAACACTATTTCTGCCATTTGTTTTCTTCTTAGCAGAAGCCGGCACACCTTTCTCAGTTTCAGCTTCTCTGTCGTATATTTCAAAACATTCTTGTATCTTCTCGCTTAGTTCAGTTACCAATGCCTGTAATCAGTTTTACATAATTACAGTAGAACTTATGTATTTTCAACCTGTTGAAACTAATCAACTTATATATTTTCAACTTCTCCTTCATCACCATTTCGTGGTAGTCACAGACCAATCAGAAATTTTTTTTAATTAATTTGAGGTTTAACGTATATTTCCATTGACTGAACAACGTAGCAGAAGATAAAAAACTTGTAAATACATAAGTAAAATTAATTGAAAGTATTTTGTGTTGAAAATACATGATATTTAGAGAGCATTCAAGTAATACGTAACGCTATTTTTTATGTACCTTCATTTCAGGTTTCGCCAGTTTATTACTTTGAGCAATGATATGTTTAAATGCATCGTCAACTTTTGGGTTCTGCAGCATGTCTTTAAAGCTTGGAACAAACTCAATTAGTCGGCGCATGCCCCGGTCATTGTATTTAACGAGACTTAAACAAAATGCTAAGTCGTTCCATTGTCTTTCAATGGTCGATATACGCAATCTTGTACATAACTTTTCTATTAAAGCTTCCATTTGTTTATCTTTCTGAATAAGACTCATCAAGTAACTGAAAATAGAATAATAAACTAATAGAATAATAAACTAATAAAATATTAACAAAAAATCAAAATCTAGTACAGTAATATCCTGAACTTACGCGATATGTGGGACTGAGTCGGGATACAATTTTGCATATAAATACTTACAAATTATGTTTAATTGGGATCAAAGATTAATGAAAACAATAATTTAGAAGAAAATGTCTATTAAAATTTTAGCTAATAAAACAAATTATATTATTGAGTTTCAACACCATAAACCCAAGTTGTTGATGTAGAAGACTTCATAAAATCTAACAAAGTCAATTTTTTTTCTCGCGTTAATAATTTTTCATTGCAGTTTTTCAAAAATTGTAGCTCTTTTTCAATTGAACCAAGGCTTTCTGGCAAGTTTCCAACCGTCATTTCATCTTTTAATTAAACTCTAAATCACGTTCTTCAATGTCTTCAAAAATCGCGTAACTCAGGATCCACGTAAGGTAGGGTAGCGTTTTTGAGGTTTTACTGTATATGGTTAAGATTACACGGTCGATCAAAAAATTGAGTAATTGATAAAAATCATTTACCGAAGGATAATTTTGAAATCGTCTTCATCGAGATTTAGATCCGGATCACTCAGTCTGCTGATAATATCGGGCATGACGTTGTACAGAGAATTTCCCTTCAGCGACAATTGCCTGAAGAAATTCTTTGTGAGTTCGGCTATCTCTACGTTTGGATCGATGATGCACAGCGCCATATCTGAAATCTGTGCTTTCACTCGTGTTAGCTCATGCAGTAATAAATGTGATAAGATCATTACTGTTTTGTGACGAACCACACTGGACTCATCGCGTAACCTGCAAAAAGATTTATTTTAAACGTTTTTTATGTCGCCGCTAGCTGCCCCGGTACAAATTGGATTGTCGTATTCATAAAAAACGCAGTATAAAAATATGTAACATTATAATATCAAATGTTCGGCTTTTTAAGTAAATGTAGATTATTATGTAAATGAACTAGCAGCCCGGCTCAGCTTTGCTCCAAATTTGTAGATTGCCAATTAAAGATACACAAATTACGCTGTCATGACTTTTTTTATTGAATATAGCCGTCTTTACTCGCCATTGCCTGGGAATAATGGTATCCCTGTTACGATAGCATCATGAGACTATTTAAAATATTTTATCTTGGTATTCGTGTCAAAACAAGTCTCCAGCTAGGAATACTTGTATACTGCACGTTATGTAAAGTCAGAAGTCAAATGACGTCCCACTGACTGTATAGCACCTGTAAGATATTTCAAAGTCGCGGGAGAAGACGGAATATCTGTCTTCATTGACGACACGTTACGATTTTAAACAGATATTTGTATAGGAGTATATGCCAAAAAATTAATTTAATTAATGAATTTTGCGACAAAATAGTGAAATAAATGCATAGCCAATAGCATTTCTGGGAACATAAGAAACATTTCAAAAAAAGTTTTAACAAAATTCGTCAAACAGTTTTTACGTTAAATCTGTTCAAACATACATACATCATTACACACACTAAGAATTTTATACAAAGTATAGATAATGTTAACAGTTTCAAAATCGACACAAATTCGATTTCAATTCAACTTCAACCGGATTTGTAGAAAGCCAAGCCGGTCAGTTGGAGTAAAATCTAACCATAAAACTATTTTAACGAGATTTTACCTTTGATACATATACGGTGTCCACGGAGCAATCTTATTAGGAAATCGTTTCGCCAAGTCAGCAAGAACAATAATTATATTCCCTCGAATTTTTGGCGACTTACTCTTTTCCAGAATCGTGAACAACAATTGCAGGTGCTGTTCGGCTTTGGTAGACGATATCGATATCAAATTTCCAAGAACTAAAGTGCATGCAGTTTGCACATCGATATCGTCGTACTTGTCCGGCCTCTCACAGACCTCAATGATCATGTTCAAGAGTGAGCCGAGAACCGAATTATCGGATAACAGTTCATTTTCACACACGTCGGTTATGTACTCTGCGTCGGCGTCTTCTGCAACAGCACCTTCCACAGCTTGTTGTTCTTCGTCCAACGCTGACATCTGGTTAAAAGCGTATTGTAATCAATGTTTTCTATACAACAGTACAGCTTCACAAATCCGGACACACATGGGACCACGTAACGCCCGAGTTTGAGGGTTGTCAGGGCCGTTTTTAACCTATTGGAGGCCCTGGGCACTTTAGGATAATGGGCCTCCTATGACTATTACAGAGGACTATTTTATTAAAACAGGCAAAAGGAATATATAAACAAAATTTGTCAACAACCTTGAATATTATTACTTAAAAAAAGAGCATAATTACTAAGCAAATCAATAATTAACAAATATATTATTAAAAAATATATCGATATATTTGTCTGGCAGGAAATAGGGGGCCACATCGATCGCGGCGCCCTTGCCCAGAAAGTTCAGTGGAAAAGAAGGGCCTGAGAGTTGTCTCTTTATGAATAAATGTGTTTTAAACATTTGTTTTGTTCTTTTTTTCATCGGTTTTTTATTTTAATAATAATAATTATTTTAGTAATTAACCGAAATAAATCAGCCGACGACACTCTCTTCTGTAGCGCGCTCCTGATTCGTCACTTTCATTAATTAATTACTAATAAACTACGTTATCAAAAAATTCCGAACATGGATTTTTGTGCTCAGAATATTTTTCTCTTTCGATCCCAACAATTGGGTGCGCGATTTCTGAGACACCCGGTGTAATTAAAAAAACAGTCTTACATTTTTATTTTTTTTCTGCTGAACAAGACTCGCACTGCTGCTGTTAGATGCGATGCTCTCGTTAAGCGCCGGTTTTCGTTTTTTCATCTTTTTGTTCTTCATCTTAGATAGCAATTCGGCTTGACATAGGTGACGACGCTTTAGTTCTTTGTACACCGTTTCGTCGAGATATATCAACTGTCTGACGCCAACTTGTCCAACGACCATAACGAACCGTATTAATGTCTGCGTCGGAATCATTTTGTTAACGGCCTGTTCTTCCATTTGACTCTGAAGATCCGAAATTAATTCCGAACAGATTTTGTCCGGTTTATCGCATGCCTGCAAATAATGTACGCGAAAATAACAGGCTGTAACTATGCAAAATTTCAATTCTCTAACTCATAACGTTTAGTTCCGGGCAGTAGTAACAGACAGACGGACAGACGCTGGAGCGAGACTATATTGGTACGGAACATTAAAAACATCAGGTGCGTCGCGACCACATTCGATAGAAGTGAAACTTCTTATTTGATACGAAATGCTACGCGGCCACATCCTTAAAATTTCGGTTATTATTTGGTTGTCATTATTAAATCTAATGCCATTTTATTTTTTTGTATCCTATAAATATATCAAATATCGATTATATCTACGGTCGTAATGAGGTACCTATATTACGACGAACCCTGATATTATGTTTAAAACGAGATCTAACGAGTTTTAACAGTCACACGAGTCATATCATTACGCATGAGATATATATGATACCTATTTCTTGTAAGTACCTCCTACATAACAGTTGGTTTTCATTTCTTTCAAAATTTTTGACAGTCTTCAGGCTTTATAAAGACGAAAAAACTTACTGAATATATAAATTCGATAGCCTTTTTAGCCATTGAAATGTACTCTGGCCGTTTAGACTTAAATTTATCTTTGAGTATGGCCAACGTTCGAGTCACAATACTATAGTTGGATTTAAGTCTGAACGGCGGTTTATTCGAATCGATTCGGACCTTCGTATCTAGGTTTATCAGCATGTCTAAAGTATCTTCCACTAAACACAAATCGTCCGCCACGTTTTCCCCAAGGCCATACCTCTCAAGGATGTTCAAATTTGACTTCACTATTTCTGGTTTTGTGCTAAAACAAAAAGATTAGAAAACATTTTAATTGTTTCACGGTTTGACGCGGCTTACTTCTTTCCGCGTAACACAGACTTATTGGCAGTTGCAGAAAATGTTGTCAAAATATCTGATTTGACAATGACATTAAATAGTTTACATATTTCTCCACATGAAAAGCATTGTAGAATTTGAAAAATAATTGTTCGATTGAAACAGTGTTCTTCTTAAACTGTGTGTATATGTTCAAAAAAAAGTTTTTTGATTTATTTTTAACCTATTTTTATATAACGGACTTTCGGCTTTAACGGAGACTCCCTCCCCCCAATTAGTCCATTATATCGAGGTTTTACTGTACATTCCAATATTTCCCCCAAGGGGAGTAATGCTTCGAGATTTGCTTACTTCGCTATCATGCTAAGCAGTTTCAAAGCGGCACGGCTCTCAGTTTTCGTCGTACCCGGAAGCTTGAATGTAAATCGTTCCCACAGAACCTGCAATATATCGTTGTTTATGTCGCCTTTGTTCACCCAGTTCTTAATCAAGACGAGAAGTGCAAAGTAATGGCCGACTTGAATGACTTGGACGAGTTTCAACAAATTCTTGACAACCTCGATCGCATGACCTCTGCAATATAAAAATGTAATCAAATAAATATGAAAAGTAGCCAGATAAAAGTGAACTATATACCATGAATTTATTTTAAGGTGAAAAATACAAATTTCTGTTTACATGGTTACACATTTCTGATAGCAATGTAATTACGCATTTATTTTAAAATAGAACAAAACGTCTATTCAGAAGAATAACGACCATCGAAAAGCTTCAATTGTTAATACATTTTAAGAGTATTATTGGAATATTACTTTAAAATGTATTCCACTGACGAGAAAATCAAATTAATTCATTGGCGTAATCAAAATTTTAGTTTAAGGCAAGTGTCCGATTTATTTCGAATTTCATTTCAGTTTTATCTGCTCACCTTTCTGATTTTGTTTCTGTCGTCAAAAACATTACTTTGAATGCATTTGCAACAGCTTCCTTTCGATCTTGTTCGGTAGACCACACTAAACATAATATTTCTGAAATAAAATAAATAAATAAATAAAAACTTTCAAGTCAATCCACGTTTGAAGGCTTTCACGGCCTGCGTTGTTCTTGGATTCCTGACTTGTAGTGCATGGTCGGCATTTTCCTCGTGAATATTTGTGTAATGCCTCATAACTGCCAGGCATCCCTGACGACTGACATTTTTTTTATGCAGAAGACTCAAAAAAAAAACTTTTTTAAAAAAAATATTAGCCTCCTTCAAAAAAATCACTAAAAAGATGAAAATAATGAAATTTTGAGGTCGGAGCTAATTTCATTACAAAAACTTTTAATTACATATCTACTTTTATTAAATAGGCGCCGACCTCAAAATTTCATTATTTTCATCTTTTTAGTGATTTTTTTTGTAATGAAATTAGCTCCGACCTCAATCATTATTTTCATCTTTTTAGTAATTTTTTTGTAATGAAATTAGTTCCGACCTCAAAATTTCATTATTTTCATCTTTTTAGTGATTTTTTTGAAGGAGGTTAATATTTTTTTTTTTAAGTTTTTTTATTTTTTACTTTTTAGTGGTGGATTTGATTTCGCACATTTTTGAAAATTTCCCTCAATTTCTCCAGGGTTCCATCATCAGATCCTAACCTGATGACCATGGTACCACCTGGGATGTATACCCTTTCAAACAAAAAAAGAATTTTCCAAATCGGTTCAGGCGTCTTCGAATAATCGGGGAACATACATAAAAAATAAAAAAAAAAAAAAAGATTCCGACGAATTGAGAACCTCCTCCTTTTTTTTGAAGTCGGTTAAAAAACGTAAATTCATCAATCACAATACTTCCCCTGTATACTAAACATATGAAAAAGTAAAAACATAAAAACTTAAGTACCGAGCGCTCCTTCTAAAGCGAATTCCATTCCAAATTTAAATGACGTAGTGAAAAACTCGATGGCTTCATTACATTCTCCGACGGTTTTTGATCGGAGCAAGTTTTCCATGATGGGTACTGCACTGTCTATCTTCTTTACGAAAGTGATCTGTTCATTGAGAAATTTCACTATCCGATTCTGTACCATAAAATCTTGACTGAGTTCATCCAACGTGCGTTTTTCTTCATTGGCTGCTTCTGTAACTGTCGACGGTTTGCTAACATCCGTTATGGTTGGCAAATCGGCGTTTGGATCCATAAATATGTTATGGAGAAGCGTCAAATAGTAA
This sequence comes from Venustoraphidia nigricollis, assembly GCA_034508555.1. Taxonomy (NCBI): domain Eukaryota; kingdom Metazoa; phylum Arthropoda; class Insecta; order Raphidioptera; family Raphidiidae; genus Venustoraphidia; species Venustoraphidia nigricollis. The sequence goes on from JAVRKA010000006.1 coordinate 9,101,092, forward strand.
TTAACTTTTGAATCGTAATCCATTTCAGACCTAAAAAAAACAGAAAATTGCTAAGCGTTCAGGGTTAGTAGAATTCTATAGGTTGGGCGTTAACATTGTTGAAAGTGTGACTAAGCGATACGGGAGAGAGGGCAACTGTCAAACGTTCATTAAGGTGATATCAGACGGTTCACTCGGATGAATGTTCATTTTTGTTTCATTCTGTGTTCACACGGCACAGACAGAATAACATAGAAAAGAACTCATATTAGGAAAAATCAGGTCTTGAAATTAATCAGGTAAAAAGAATACCTGAGAAACGTACAGATTGGTCTTTTCACCTGATAGAAAAGAACATTCATCCAGTCTTTTCCTTGACGATGTCGTCGAATGAAGTTGTGCGCCTTGGAATCCGTTTGATTTGTGATCATTTGATCGAAGAATTGACAAAAATCTTCCAGCTGACGTCATTCATGAACGAAGTCACCTCTGTGACTAATAACCTTGTAGTACTGTATAATATTTTACTTACACATCGCGTTCACTTTTGTAGTTTTTATGTGCCACTCTAACAAGGAGGAAGGCATCTTCAAATTTCTTTTCGAGTAAATTATTTTTAATTTCGTTCAGGATATTTCCTTTCTGATTTATATCCTTAGGCAATTTATCTTGCGTCGCTGAAAAATCAAAGTTCACTTTTATTTGTCAAGCCATCTTGTACAAAATTTCAGAAAAAAATAAAAAGAGACAATTCTATTCGCTATGACCACGGAGACTGTATAAAGGAGCAATAACTCATTTGGGAGAAATCGGCAGAATTTATCTAATGAAACGTAAATATTTGTGTTTTGTTTTTTTACCGCTAGCGTCGCTAACTTTCCTACTGTATTGAAGTGTATTTAGGTATCATAAACACATGTGAAGTAAGCAAGCATTAGATAAGTAAGCTGTCAAAATATTCATTGGATTATAATAAGTAATTGACTACAATTTAACAATTAATTTTACAATGTGAATTGAAGTTTGACTCAATAAATCGATACAATTAATAATTTTGTGTGAAAATTGTACTGTTCCATTAATTGGTATCTCATTTGGCTCATGTGAAGCACATGACCGCCTCCACCGTTTCGATCCATCTATGGTTTTGAGAAATACAGAACACTACTGACCTCTTATTTTAGGAAGCTTTTTATATACATGGAGCTTGTAGTCTTTATATAGTGCCCATGTGCATGGCCTTGAGTAGTTACAGAATAGGACCTGCAGCGCCTATGGTGGTGAAAAACACACCATTTTGAAATTCGTCTTCTAATATAAGGCCATCAAAAATTGCAAATAATGTAACAATACCAGGCTTTGTGCTCACAGCGAATAAAGATTTTAAAACTGTTATAAACGCTTGACAACTGAGATTATTTACGTCCTTGCTATATGCATTTACCTTGTAATAACTTTGCTTCAATAACTGCTTTAACATCATGATGTATTTGCAACCATAACATTCGATTGTTCAAATCGCTATGTCGGCTCAATTTTTCATTAATTTTATTTAATTTTTCTTCTTCTATTTGTAGTTTTATTTCAATTTCCTTTTTGTTAAACTAAGAACAAAAAAAATGTATACTAATATTTACTCTATAGTCGGGCAACTCTGATTATTGGACACCAGCATGCAAAACAAATGCGCGGAAATCACGACCCCACCGTAATGGAAAAAAACAAACTTACCTTGCCAGCATATGGATTGTATTCGATCATTGTTTTTACGAATGTTATCGCGTTCTTTCTTACAATCGATGATTTGTCTTTTAATCGTTCAATTGCTTTCTGCAAAACATTATTTTGACGCGCCAAAGGTATGGCTTCCTCTTTGTGAAGATTGTTCCACAAATGCAAGACCTCATTACGAAAAAAAAAATTTATAGACTTTCCTTATACATTAATCGATTAATAATATATGCGCTAACATTTAAAGGTTGTGTTCAGAAAAAATTTAATAGCACGCAGGGGCGGGGCTTAAGTCCTGGGTCCCCAAGTGTCAAAATCCCATAAAAATTGAATTATAAATTTTTAATACTTTTTCGTTAACAAAGATCAGTTAATTTATAGCAATAAATAGTTAATATTAATAACTGTAATTATCATGGGCGAATTTTAAGTTTTTTAAGCGCATTTTGACAGTTTTCTGGGTGAATTTAGACAAATTTTTAGGTGAATTTTGACCATTTTTTTGGGTGAATTCTGGCAATCTTTTTGGGTGAATTTTAATCTTTTTTTTTGCTGAATTTATAGTATTTGTTTAGTCAGGTCACTTCATAAAAATAAATTTTAAACTCAAATTTTACTGCTGTTTAAATGAAACTTAAAATAATTATTTGAAAAAAAGGAGAAAAAAATTATTATAGGTAAGCAATTTTAACAAATGAAAATTGGTCACAGAACACCAGCTTTTTAATTAACTTTTCCGAGGACAGCTTGATTATCCTGATATTATAATTTTAAACGCTGAGCATGTGAAGATGTAGAAGACAGTCATAATTATTTATCTATAGAAAGAGATGTACATAAAATATTTTCCAACAAAAAAATAAAAATGGGTCTCCTCTCCATTATTTGTGAATCATGACACTAAAAATAACAGCTTACAATCACTCGGAATTTCACTTGCGTTGCACATTTTTGGGTAAAAATGTCGTAAAAATAATTAATCAATAAAAAATACAACTGTCATAATACCTACCTTTGCACGAACTATAGCTGAGGTATCGTAAAAATGATCATCAAGACGATCCAATAAGTTGTCTCTCAATTCTTTTTTACTGTCCGATAAGTTTTCAGATTTGAGACCGCACAGTACTTCGGCCATTATTTGAAGTACTGCACTTCGTAATGAATGGTTCTGTTTAAATACAAAATTATCGAGTGAATATACGGCGTCCTTATTATGGTCATTATTTTTACTATGAATAGTATCAAGAAATCTAGAAATTATAAGGAGGCCGAAGTCGTGCAATGTACCACTGCGCCGAGAATGTTTGTGTAAGTGGGAATCTGTGCAGAAAGACCATAGCCTCACTTCTTTGTCAAAGTGCCTTGGCCACTTCAAAGTGAGGTTACAGTCGTTTTACATAGATTCTCACTAACACAAACATCACTTGCGCAGTAGTGCATTGGACTGTTTACGTATGGACTCGGAGAATCACGACCAGCGGCCAGAATTCGCCCCAACGCGCTCCCTATACAAAAGTAATGCAGTTCGGTCTCCTTATTTCTAGTCTTCTTGAGTATTATCTTTATTATTCTATAGTTAAACTTTACTTTCGGTGTTCTGTAAGGAAATGGAACTTACTTCGTTTTGCAATTGATCTTCAAGATATTCCAATTCCGGTATCATTAGTTCGCCAAGCTTCATCGCTAATTCCACCAAAAATAGACTGCACTGTCTAGTTTCGGCAGCATTTTGAGTCTGTTCGGTCGTCTGCCAGTCGATTATTTCTTTGACGACTTGCGAAATCAGACTCTTGCAGTTGTACTCTTTTACGAGTTGCTCAATGCCTTGACTCAACACCAGATTTGTGTGTTCGAATATTTTCAAAAGCTGTACGATTTTAATGGAGCACGAGAAACCATGATTATAGCTTTTAATCAGGGTTCCCAAAATTTGAAATATAGTTTCGCGAAGCGTTTTGAGATTCTTTATTCCAGGATCTTCTATAGTTTTGTAGCAAGCATTTGCAATTAAACTAAACGGAAGAAAAATGTAAACATAAAAACTATGTAATAGCAATTCTTTTCATGTCTGCATGCGTTTTGCAAATCTGCGACATTTTTTGACACTAAGCGCTTTCTGGTCAGTTTGATATTAGTTGAACTTATAGAAAAAAATCAATTCCAACCACTGGCACCTCTGTATTTCTTTTAATGTAAATTGTTCGGAAAGTTCTTAATTTCCTTTCAAATGGCTAAGTTGAAGTTTAAAATTTTTAAAATAATGAGAAAATGGAAAAAAGTAATTATGCAAGTGCTGTAAAACAATGTCGAGAATCGAACATTAAACGGCATTATTATAAATATTTTCATCAATTGAATTTATGAAAAAGCTTACTTAGTAAAATTTTCTTTAACAATTGGTGGATCCCAAAGTTTCTTCAAAGGTAACCGAAGCAGGTTATACAATTGCACAAACGCATTATGTCGTAAGTCGTTCCAAGATGCATCTTCTTCGGACTCTTTCTTACGACCTCCACGTTTCTATTTTAGAAAATTTCAAGACTCTTTTAACATTAGAATAATGAATTATTTAATTACGATCGCTGTTTAAAAAAATCTATTGCGATAAACACTGACGAGTCGCCAGGTAGCTGATTTCAACCAAATTTTTCTACTAGTCGACAATAACAATATAATATGTTGGATCATTCGATGTACTGGGTTATTAAGAAATTCAAGGAATATTTATTACTTGTAGTTGAGAATTTTTGTCTGGTTTTCGACAATTCTTTTTTTAAATTGTTTTTTCATTATGAGTACCTATTAATTTTCATTTATTATTAATGAAAAATATTTTCTATCAGTAAAGTGTGTTTTTCAAATATTATACCACTACCTATTTTTTAAAAACGTTTTACTGGAACAACCAAATGACGCTTATGCAGAAATAAATCATATTCAAATAAATTAAACTCCGTGAAAGAACTGTCACGATAATTATGATTCATTGAGAACTTTCTCATAAGACTATTAATTACATTCAAATCATCTTGGTTTCCGAGCTTGTAGACTGTGGTCCAGTGGTATTTCTACCTGACGTTTCGACTAAAACTTAGGTAGGCATTATCAAAGATGATGTGGCAGCGGGCAAAATGTTCTTCTAGGCGGCTTACAGGTAAGTGATAATTTCTACCACTGTCAGGTAGAAGTATCACTGGACCACAGCCTATAATCCCGTAAACCAAAAAAATTTGGACCAACGCCGGTCGTGAAAGCCTACACACTTGAATATTTACATCATTTTGTCAATAAACTTGAAAGAAGTTAATTTTCTCATAGTATGTACATAGCTTACCTTCAAAAGTAACTGGTTTTTTGTTTTGCTAATTTGTTTCGTTTCATATACACTTAAAAGTTCGGTATACAAGTAAATAATCATTTGTATTAGATTCAAAAATTTAACACGCATTTCGGTATCCAATTCATTACTGTCATCAAGTAACACTTGAAAGTTTCTTACTAGCTGAGTGAATGCTGAAAATTTCATTTTTGTTTAATATTTATGTTACTTTAAATATAATATACTAACGGGAAAATGAAACATTTAACTCGTACAATTTATTAGTGTATTTGCCATATGGCAACATACACTATTGGCGTCGGTCGGATGGCGGGACCTAGGGGTCGGACCAAAATTTCTCGACGTTTCATAACCTCCTAAACACTTTGGCACCATTTTTAAAAATGTTTATATATATATGTATATATATATATATATATTTATATACGTATATATATATATATATATATATATATATATATATATGTGTGCGGGCAATAACTTTCGAAAGAGTTAATTGATTTCAACGAAATTTGGCCCACGTGTTGAAATCCATCACCGCAAGAAGCCTATTTAAAATGGGCCTAATCGGGCTATTTTAAGGGTAGTTTTTAGGGGTTGAAAAATGTTTTTGGGCCCCAAAATACTGAAAAAATTATCCGAATCGTTTCAAAATTGAAATTTAACCCTCTGGTAGTAATTAAAAAGTGTCCCCAAAATTTTAATAAAATCGGCCCGACAGGACCGGACTTACAATTTTTTTGAAAACACCAATTTGCAGATAGTGACTTATTTATTGAAGGGTGTATTTAATTCGGTGTAGACGTTAGATTGATAATAATATTACAATTATGAAAAAAAATGTTATTTTAAGGGGTGTATTAAGGGGTTAAATTTTTTATTTTGCCCAAAAACAAACTTAATTTCACATAATAAAAGTATAAAACCACACGACCCTATACAAGCAAATACACTATATTGTCGGCAGGGTTTTGGCACTGCGATCCGGGTTTTTTTTATTTATTTTAAGTTGAATGTTTGCCAGTCATACTTCTCTAACTCGTAATTGTCCACAAGTAAAACCCTCAATTTTTTTAGCGTTTCCCTTAGAGTTTGATTAATCTGGGTTGTACTATATAAATAATCTTTCGTTTGATTAACTACGATAAACTAATGGCTTCGATTATTTGAAAAATATCTCACCTTTTGATATATGCGTCCATGCTCTATCAACTAAATAAAGATCGACATGATGTCCATGATAAATTATGGAAAAGTACGTATCGAAAGTTTCTAGTATATAATCTGGACCATCGGAGTCGTAACATATTTTTGCATCTGAAAAATAAGCGGTTTTTTCTTTAAAATTTAAACAAGAATTCAATAACTCAAAATAATTAATGTTCGTGACTAATTTCCACGGCAAAATTTCTTTAATGCTGGTACAGTGAAATCAAAATCTTAAATTAAAATCTATCTTAGTGGTATGAACGTTCAACGCTTTGTGGACATAACTTTAAATTCGTTAGAAAGGATATTTTTATGAAAATTGCAGAAAAACGAAAGTTTTTTTCAAAAGAGAAAAGGGAAATGTTTTAAGCTGCTAAGCGTTATTCTTTTGTCTCTGTATCCTTACGACAATGTACAAACTAGTACAAACTAAGCTTGCACAAATTCATAGGTTATGATTTTTTTTATGATTTCAAAATATGAGATGACACAAACCTTGTAATTTATTGAGCAACGATTTAACAGAAAACACTTCTTTAACGCTGTAGATTCCAGTATGATTTTCAAGTAAATCATCTCTTTGAATTGGTATTATAAACTCAAAATGAGACATTGCGGAACTTGGTTAACGTATCACTTCTCGAACACTTAATTAAGGTATATATATATAATATAATGATAAAAGTAAAAAAACAGTGTTAAAAACGGTCTTAACTCTAATAAAACAAAGATCCAAATAAAAAAGCTTACAAAAGTTTTTAGTGGAATATTGACAGCTAACTGCTTCACAAGTGTTTTGTAAACTGCTTCACAGAACTACTTTGTGAACTGCTTTTAAATAAAGACGCCTATCTGGTTACATATTTAAAATTTCAATGCAGCCAACTTATGTCTTTATGAACTAAAAAATAAAGCTGCACTAACATCTTAATCTTAATCAACGCTTTTTGAAGCCGATAATTTATGGAGATTGTTATGTTTTTTTTACAATAAATATATAAATAATCCGTGTACGTATTGTGAAGACTATTCTTTTAACCAGTCACAGCAAAATTTCAAACTGTATAGTGAAAACTAAATCTACTAAATATTTTGTTGTAATGCAAACTTTCACGTTTATCTTATATAAATTATATTTGTATTACATAAACGTAAAAGTCTGTAATAGTTACTAGTAAGTTATTTAGTGTGCACGTAGATTTGTTTTTTTTCCTTAATTTATTTAGTGTCATGCAAGCTTTATAAATGACATTTGAACGTTGTGACATGCGCGCTAAAACGAATTAGCTTCTGATATTAATCGTTCCGAGGCCCTGCTTGCACAAGTTTTGACAGTTTTGCAGAAGCCTAGTCTGTTCTCTGGGCACTATAAAGCTCTAACTGAACATACAGCTGCCGCCTAGGGGGTAACAATTTTCTGTGACAGCACGTATCAGTCAGATTTTGAGGTTATGTTTTTAAATTTGCACAAGAAAAATTGTAATATTTTGAAACTAGCATTTTCTTAAAGTAGTGTACAAAGAATAGTAGTATACACTACAAGATCTTGTAAGGTATTTATTTAAAAATAACTAAATATTTATTTTGGGAAGCTCATGAATTGATTCTGATCGCTTTTTTATTTTTAGAATAAAAAGCATAAATCAGTAGTTACAATGGGAAAACGTAAAAAACAATTAAAATTAGAAAAATCGAAAGTTAAGCTTAAAGCTAAGAAACTCACAAAAGGTGCAAATATTACTGATACGAATTTTAAAGTGAAAAAAATAATAATCAAAGAGCAACATTCGACTACATCAGAATCTATTGCAAACAAAGGCAATTTAAAGGTATCAAATAAGTCTTCGATAGGCCCAACATAGAGTTTTACTCTAAATATTTGTTATTTGTTTTTTAGGAGTATTTAACACAGCTACAACATCATAATGTGAACAGGCGAATGAACGCCTTAAATAATATAAGAGACCTTATTTTGCAACAGGAAAATGAAACGTTAGGTTTTCATTTATCTAAATTGATTGATGCAATCGCTCGTTTAATATTAGATAGTGAAAAGTCTGTTAGAAGAGAGTCGTTCAGAGTTATGGAGGTTATTTTAAAACGGGTAATTTTTTTTATAACTGCTTATTTGTACTTACGTTAATTTCTCTGTACATTGTTTCTTTTTCCTTTCAGGCTTCTGGAATAGACCCGTTCTTTTATTTGTTAACGTGCTTTTTACAATGCGCGATCACTAATATTAATAGCGGTATCCGAGAAGATTCGTTACTGTTTTTAGATAAACTCTTAAATTGTGTGCCGTTAGTAGCTGCAAAAAATACCAACAGAATGTTTGTAATATTTCTTGATATTATGAAATATAGACTCCGTTCAAAAACGGAAGGTATGCTAAATTTAGATAGCAATGTGACGACGTTGAAATGGAAACTTCAGTTTTTTTCTCATTTAAATAATTTACTGCGAATTATAATTAACGAAGAGAAAAGAAAAAAGTAAATTATTTACAACAGCTATATATTTTTGAAATCAAATTGCAACCGTTCTGATTTTTTTGTTTTAATTTAAGTATTAATACGGTGAAAGATGAAAAATTCGAATTTAACCGATGCTATCCTATTTACAATAGAAGATTATTGGAGACACCTAAATTAAAATTTTTTCGTGACCATGACGATACCGGAATAATTGAAAGTGAAGTTCTTCACGAATTTGTTGAAGTACTTCTGCCTCTACTATTTGAAACATGGAGAGAAGCTACTCCAACAAATAAGATACATAAAAGTCAATCCAAAGGTATTTATGTTTTGTAGATAGAGAGCGTCCATAAGCCACATAGCTCGATCAAGAGGGAGAGGGAAAGGGGGAGTTGGAATCAAGCTTCGCAATTTTTTTCATGTATTTTATTTGGCACAATGAAAATAATTTGCAGAATAAGTTGAATATTTATTTTCAAGCATTGGCCAGAATTGACTTTTGTCTTTTTTGTCCTTGGTAATTAATATAAAATTTATTTGTTGGGAAAAAAAGACACTTTAAGTTAACACTTATCTGTTAATTTGCGACGTTTCGTCCCTTTATTGGAACTTTTTCAAGCTTATAACTGGAATTTAAATATAAAATACAATTTTTAAAATTTACAATTGAAATATAAAATATCAGATATTAATTATACACACCATTAAATGTTCTGTTTAAGTAGATATAAAAGTTGTTATATCTACATGTTAACTTTTATATCTACTTAAACAGAACATTTAACGGTGTGTACAATTAATATGTGATATTTTATATTTCAATTGTAAATTTTAAAAATTGTATTTTATATTTAAATTCCAGTTATAAGCTTGTAAAATTTCCAATAAAGGGACGAAACGTCGCAAATTAACAAATAAGTGTTTACTTAAAGTGTCCTTTTTTTCCAACAAATAAATTTTATTGGTCAGAATGTTTATAAATTATAACTAAGTATAACAAATATCAGTCTTGTCCATTTTAAACCAAATTTTTCAATAGTTTGTTAACAGGGAACACAAAATATCTTCAGGCTTGACAATAAAAAACTATGTTACATCCGGGAGGGGAGGGGGGGTCATAGCTGGTCATAGAAAACGCCAAGGCTACATGAGGGGAGGGAGGGGTTTCACGTAGTTTATGGACGTTCCCATAACATAAATATATCATGGATTACCATTTAATTTCTGTTTATATGATTTTAATACATATATAATTCCGAATTACAGAATAGACTATTATCACAACTGAAGCAGCAGATTGCCTTAAAACGATTTTAGAAATTATGAAGTTAGTTTGGGAACTTACCGATATTTTTGGAAAATATTCTTCAAAAATCACTAAAGTAAATTACTAATTTGTTCTTAAGGGGGGAAATCACAGTAGCACACAAAAAAGTAGGCATATTTTCGGGAATTAATTTTGGCTGAATAAAAGTATCAATCGAAAATCTGTAAAATAGGTTTTATAGCAATACTAAAAAAGTACAAAATGTAATTTTTTCAATAAAAAATATTTAAAAATGGCGGCTGCGCAGCATATACCCCAAGGCGCCTATTTTTGAAAGCGTGTCGATGGCCGAAGACGTAGACTTCTTAATTTTTGACCTGGAAGAAAAAACCAAAATTTTTTAGTTTTCATATAACAACAGCTAGCGAGCTACGTAGGATTTTTTCGATATATTGATTTTTCACAAAATGGTGCATGTTTGAAAATAAAGTTAAATTTTTAACAAAAAAAAACGCCATCAAATCTTCGATAAAAAAAACTAAGCTATATAAAATAAAAAAATCCTACGCAGCTCCGTGGGGAAAGATATTTCGAAGCTACTGTCAAAATTTCAAGTCGATCGGTAAAGATTTGCTCGAGTTATGTCTTCGGCGAGCTCAAAAAAAGTGGTTTCGAGAAAAACGCGTTTAAAGAAACCATATGAAAATTTCATATACCTCTAATCTGCAATGCCTGCACCGTACAGTTGACCTTCTAAATCTACCTCCAACTCTTCTTTTTCTTTCCGCATACTTTTCAAGTCGGGTCGGGCCTGTTTTGCGCCATCACTAATAGATTTTTCCGCCTTCTTGATACGCTTTTCGTCGACCTCCACGCCGGGATCACAAAAGGCGCTCGGAGCATACCTGAGTGGCGTTACCGCAGAATGAAAAATTTGGGCACTCGGACACTTTTGCCATGTTCCATCATTTGGTATATTATTTTTAAGACCCTAAAGCACCTTTTAGGCGAAAAAATTTTTTTTCGAAAAATTGAAAATTTTACTGTGATTTACCCCCTTAATGAAATATTTCCAAGCTACCAGTACTTAGATTTGATTCTTTTTTCAGGCTGAAATATTTTTTATGAAGCATGATAAAGCGTTTTCGGAATATATCATTAAACATTTCCCATATTTTTTCGACGGTAGAAAATCGGAAAGCAATACTTTAGGGAAAACAGACGGAAATTGTGTTCATCAGAATTTGTTAATTGCTTATTTGTTTTGCAACTTACATAAAACAATTAATTCAAAAGATCAACAACAGGCTGCTGATTCCGTTTTAAATTATATAAAAGCTATAAAAAATGTTTGGATTGAAAATGAAATCACTTCAAAAATACTTTTTCTACTCCTAAAGAAACTGTTCTCAGAATTGTACAAAACTTGGAAATCCAAAAAAAAAGATATAATATTTATTTTACATGAAATAATTGCTGTTTAAAAAAGCAATTTTCACAAGATCTAACACTTAATATAACTGAATTATTTGTTGAAGAACAATATAATGATGTTATGAAAAAGTAAGTAAAAAAAGAGAACATATAGATAAATCGACTGAGACTATTTTGACTTTAAAACTTCTTTTAGTGATGAAAAAGTGGCGCTTTTTTTGTCAACAATTCCGAATCGTCTTATCAACGAAGAAATAAATAGCAAAGCAGTCACAATTTTAGTAGATATATGTCGGAGAAATAGTGAAGTTTTCATGAAAAATTTAAAAGCTAACTACATGTTATTGTTTGGTAAGTTTTGTTTTGTAAACTGAATCATGTTAACTGCTCCTTAGAACTCTGTAACTAAGAACGACGGTCGGCCTTCCCGCATTTCTTCTAAGGACAACAAATAGGGGAAGTACTATAACCCTCTCTTCAATTAATCCTTTCATTCCCTTGCAAAAAAACCCAAAGTAATATTAGCGCTATGTTATTTATTGCGTATGTTGAATGCAAAGTTCCACTTCATTTACAAATAAGTGAGGTGTTTAAAATCGCTTCAAGAGAATTGATTCAGTCCCAAATCGTCGTTCTTAAAAACAGTTGAATATTTTAAAATAATAAGTAACCATGTTTTTGATCAACTTACAGAGCAAGTTATGAAAACTAATAATACTGACAGCGAACAACACAAAGCAAATTTCAGAATATTTACAAGCTTATTACATTGGATTAAGGACGGGAATTATCTAATCAAGACTATTGTATAGTTCAGGGATGGCGAACCAATGGCATGCATGCCACAAGTGGCACGTTTGAAAATTTTGATGGCACGCACAAAAACAAAATTATTTTTTTTATAAGTTATCTTTTTCGATAGAAATGGATTAAAAATTATTAATCTACACTTAATTTATAATTTATGATATAAATTTGTAGTACTGAATACCTATCGTAGTATGTTAACTAGAACCGTCAAATTATACATTTTATTATTAAAATATCGCATGAATTCTCTCGAAGTACCTATATAAAGATGCGTATTAGATAAAAGTTTTTGCGTATCCAGTTTCGCCTTATAATGTTATTGCATGTTGTTGCCGTCGCAGCGCTCGAATCAGACGACAGATTGCATTAGTCATATAGCGGTCACGGGCGCGCGAATATACCATCGTCTTTGAAACTTCAGTGACTTGTTAAAAAATATAACCGTTTAATGTAAATAAATATAGTGTTATTTTTAGGTAAATATTTTTACATATTATTTCATATTTTATATTCTGGATTCGTTTGCAAGAACATATTGCGTCACGACTGAAGTTTTAACTTGTAACTACCTTAAGGTATTAAAAGTTACGAAACTTATAATTTATAAGTTTTTTATTTAATCACGGGAAATTGGACAATTGAATTTTAATATAGATAAACTAAATTAAAAAATTTTGCGACGTTTCGTTAATTTCTTTTAACTTCTTCGGGCAAGTTAAAAGAAATTAACGAAACGTCGCAAAATTTTTTAATTTAGTTTATCTATATTAAAATTCAATTGTCCAATTTCCCGTGATTAAATAAAAAACTTATTAATTATAATGGACGTTAACAATATTGAGACTTATAATTTATTTTACTTATTTTTGAACAATAAAATATTTTAATATTATGAGAAATTGTTTTATCATTAAATCAGTGTAAAATATACAAATAATTATTAAAATTATCTTGAATTAATATATTATTTATTATTTTCTTGTGTTGGTAATATTTTTAGTACTTTAATATGTCAAATTAGCAGATATTTTTCATACGCTTATAGCTACGTACCTGCTGAATTAATTGAGAATAATAGCTTTTGTCTGCTATAATTGTTAAGAAACACTCATTGTTGTAGCACTATATAATAGAAAAATTTATTATTCCAACACGTCACCGTCGGGATTTAAACTCGAATCTTTCCACTTTCGCGGCGGAATGAGTTAATCAATTACTCTACGGTGCACACAATTCAATTTTTAATCCTTCATAATATAGCGATTTACAACACTCAAATTCACTACATGCGAAAGCCAATTATTTTTTAGCAATAGCTAAACATTAACTCTCACAGTAGTGAGGGCTCTTGAATGAATCAAAGATGAACTTTCCATTATTAATACGGTCCTAAGTCACAGAACTTTTCTGTATCGTTTTAGGACTGTTTTAATGCGGAAAACGACAATTTAATATTGGTAAATTGTCAACACCAAAATTGAATTTTGTGCACCGTAGAGTAATTGATTAACTCATTCCGCCGCGAAACTGGAAAGATTTGGGTTTAAATCCCGACGGTGACGTGTTGGAATAATAAATTTTTCTAATATAGTGCTACAACAATGAATGTTTCTTAACAATTATAGCAGACAAAAGCTATTATTCTCAACTTTAATATGTGACGAAATATGTTCTTGCAAACGAATGCAGAATAAATTATTTATTTTATAACAATATTATTAAAATATATATTTTTTAGAATTTCTTATTATGGCTAGTTCAATGAAAAAATCGAAATTATCCGAAACATGTAGTAGCAGAGAATTTCAAGCTTGGTGGACCGATAAATACGGTATGATTGAAAAGGATCATAAAGCAATTTGTATTTTATGTTCTAAAGCTGTAGTCTGTAGAACATCTTCAGTAAAGCGGCATTATGAAACCAACCATATATTTCTTCTCGATCGAAGTGTAGAAGAGCAAAAGGAGTATATATCACGTGCCTTAAAAAATAAAAATGCTCAAACTACTTCTTTAATGAAATATATTGGAACTCAATCAAACACCACTGCTGCTAGTTATCAAGTTTCAAAAAATATCGCTCAATATGCGAAACCTTTTAATGAAGGCGAATTTTTAAAGGATGCTTGGCTGCAATGTGCACCATACTTATTCGATGATTTCGAAAACAAAGAAAAAATTATCCAAAGAATTAAAGACATGCCGATAGCTAGGAATACAGTGAAAGAGAGAATTTTGGGTATGGCGGAAAATGTAAATTTTCAGCAAAAAATTCATATAAAGTCTTGCGATTTTATATCCATTTGCCTTGACGAGTCTACCGACGTAACAGGCTCTGCTCGCTTAGCAATTTTTGTACGTTATTTTGTTCAAAACAATATTAAAGAAGAGTTAATAAGTTTATCAACATTAACAACAACAACAAAAGGATTACACATTTGTAATGCATTTATAGATGCATTGGAAAAAAGAGAAATATGTCCTTCTAAAATTGTGTCAGTTACAACTGACGGTGCCCGCAGCTTAACTGGACGGGAAAATGGATTTATAAATTTATTTACAAAACGTATTGGACACACAATTCTTGATTTTCATTGCATTATTCACCAACAAGCGTTATGTGCCAAAACAGGTTTAAAAATGTTTGATGATATTTTGAGCTTTGTAACAAAATTAGTCAATTTTATATCAGCACGAGCACTAAACAAAAGAAAATTTCAAGAATTGTTAAACGAAGTAAACTCGTCGTACAATAGCTTACTTTTATACAATAATGTACGCTGGTTAAGCCGCGGAAATGTTTTGAAAAGATTTGTAGATTGTTTGGAGGAAATAAGATTATTTCTACAGTACTTTGCATCCATGGGCGCATCACTTAAGGGGGTATAATGCAACATATACAAATACAGTAAGGCCTCGTTTAACGCTGTTTTAATATTACGCGATTTCTTAAAAAGAAGTTTAGCTACTACAACGTAAATTATGGATCAGTTTATACAAAATGATTCAAATGTTGATGGAAGTTCAAAGACAAGACGAAGTGTCGTTGATGCAATATCTTGCTGAACGAAACAGAAAAAGACAAACAATATTAAAAGACTTCTTAACAAAAAACAAAATACGTCGAATGAGGAACCTTCCTCATCACAAACATAACTTCTCACTTGAGCTTTTATTTGATTTTCATAAATATTTTTTTGGACAAAAAATTTGACTCCTTAATACACCCCTTAAAATAACATTTTTTTTCTTAATTATATATATATACGCATATATATACATATATATATATATATATATATATATATAAATATATATGTATATACATATATATATAAACATTTTTAAAAATGGTGCCAAAGTGTTTAGGAGGTTATGAAACGTCGAGAAATTTTGATCCGACCCCTAAGTCCCGCCATCCGACCGACGCCAATAGTGTATGTTGCCATATGGCAAATACACTAAAAATGGTTTAACGTTACACTCTAATGCTGGGTTTCTAATAACCAACTGTCGAGATTATTTCAATTATCCTACGATATACACCCCTGAATCAATTTTCATCTGTATGAAAGATATGAGATAAATTTACCAAAGCTCAGCCTATATTTTATTTATTAAATTCAATAGTTTTACCCATATTTTATCACTGAAACCATGACTCGTTTACACAACGAAAGCCAATTCTGAAACGCGTTTTCGAGAGTGAATGACGATAAAGTAAGTATTGAGTAAAAATATAACTAAATATTTTTTGTCTGTGTTTAGCTTGAAAATTCATTTGATAAGAAACATTGCGAAATGTAATCATATGAAATTTTTTTAATGCATATAAAAGCTTTACAAATACACTGGATAAAAATTAAAGCAAAACCAATAATAATTTGTTGTCGACTGAAAAAATCTGACGTAACATCGGAATTATTTGAAATATTTATAGAAAGCCTTATTTATATCGGCATAACAATAAATTCTTAATTAACTATTTTTTTTTTTGTTTATTAAATACAGTAATACAAATTAAAAAAACACTATGCATTATATAAAAAAATGATGTTTGAAAATACAATATATCGAAGTAATATAAAATTATAGCAATGCAAATGCCAGTACAATGTTTAGTAAATAAAAAATACGATTATATTATTAAAATTAGCGATTACAAAAATCACAAGTCATGCTAATAAAGAAAATACAGATAGACAGCCTTTATCTATTACGCTAAAGTTGACTAGCTATACAAAACATTTGAATGACCAGCCATTCATATTATTAAAAAAAATTAAAGGCTGTCTTATGACTTTTTAAAAGACAAAATCATGACCACAACATGTCCGCTGCAATATACACTCATTCATACACATCGTGAAAAAAACATTCCTTCAATAAAATTAATTGATGAAATACTTAAACGTTTATCAGTGGAGTTTTCGCGACTTCAAAACATATTTTGCGCGAATATTTGTTTCTTACAGTATTTAACATCTCGTTTGGTGTTCGGTGAAGAATGTCGTTAAGAATTCTTACTTCACACATAATTTCCTCCAGAGTGTAACCTACAACAAAATAATACTCTCAACATTTTTTATTTACGTTTTTGGGTCAAGGATTTACATATTATGTGTGAATTTCATGTCGATTTATCATTTCGTTAAGACATCAAAAGTCGCTGACAGACGGGCTCCATTTAGACGTTTGGGCATGAAACCCTACAAACTAATAATTTGGTAAAGTAAAAATCAGGGCTGGACATGCAATTTCAGGGTTTTGAATGAAGCATACAATATAGTTTAATGAACCGAGAAATGGCAATGATTGTACCGGTATCACGTTGAAGTTTTCCTTCAATTAATTCCAGATAAATATCGAGATGGTTCCTTATTCTAGGCCATGGCCGATTATCTATCAAACTCCTAGCTCGAAATTGCCTATCTTATCCTAATTTCCTATAATTCCTTCATTTGGCCATTTGTTGAAGTTTTAAAAACGTACAAAATAGCGGGAATTGGTAGATGAAAATATAGTAATGGTGCGAATGGCGTCTATTATTATATAAATATTAAGAGCACTGCGATTGGAACAATAAAAATAAAAGAATAGTTCTTACCACAACAGATTTATTCACTGGATGTACATTTCGAGTGCTTAGTGTTTAGCTAAAGATGAGAGCTTAGCTCTCGAAATGTATATCCACTGAATAAATCTGTTGTGGTAAGAAGTAGGTAACTATTCTTTTATTTCTATTATTATACTTTAAAGAGACACTCACCTGAATAATATTCCAAAGTTTTTGACCATCCTCCAATATCCTTCATGCGTAGAGCTAAATAGAGTGAAGCTGAAGCTAATTTCGAATCAGATCTGGTGATCGTTGAGTAATACATTAACGAGTATTCGAGAATGAAGCGAGCCAAAGTTAAAATTTGTATCGTTACTTTTGCACACTGAAAACAAATTTAAACATAAAGAAATAACTCAAGTTTGTTACATTTAGTAGTTGATGTAGGTATACTTATTATTTTTATAGAAATGTTTTTTTTTCTCTTTATTCAATTATTCAGTGGTAGGTACTTTATAAAATCTAGACTTACTCTGGCGTAACGTCTCAAAAATCCGTAAGAAAGTGGTATTCCCAGTTGAAAATCAGCTGCCTTAAACAATTCAAATTCCATACGGAGAAATTCGTTTTCTTTGTATTGCCCATCGCAGACTTTTAAGAAAACATTGAGCGGAGGGCGTGTCTCTTCATCGTATTTACAGGCAAGGAATAAGCTTGCGGCGCCTACTAACAGCAGCACTTCGTCCGAGATTACTACTTTACTTAGATATATGTCGACCAGTTTTACCGCCAAGTAAAGAGTTTCATTATTCAATAGAAAATCTTCTGAAACTCTTACCATCCTATCAACGAGTAACGCTCGTTTCCACACAATTAAAGCTGTTTGACTACCTATATAATCCTTGATTTGGAAGTCGGCCTGAAACGAAAGAAATCTTAAAATATTTCAAATTATTATTAAAAAAAAAGTCAATTTAAGACCAAGAACATGGCGCAGTCGAATTAAAATAGAAAAATTAAAGTGTTGAAAAAAAAAAAATGCCTGATCAAGCACAGGTGCAACCGAATCCAGTACCAGTGGTACACAATTCTACGCAAAATATAAAAACTCCAGCAGAATTGTCATGGATCGGTAACATGGCAGACAATTGGAAATTTTTCATACAAAAATTTAAAATTTATTTAAGAGCCAGCAAAAGCGATAAATAACCTACAGAGTACCAAACAGCCCTACTCTTAAACATGATTGGGGATAGAGCGTTAAAAATTTATAACAATTTTTGTTTTGAAAATGAAGAAAGCAAAGAAAATATTCAACTAGTAACGAAGAAGTTTGAAGATTATTTCATGCCAGAGCTTAACGTCACATATGAACGACACAACTTTTTCTTACGTGATCAACGTGATGGAGAAACAATTGACAACTATGTCACGGATTTAAGAGATCTGAGCTCAACTTGTGAATTTGGTGAACTGACTGATGGACTCATAAAAGACAGGATCGTTCTAGGAATAACGGATCGAGCCATCAAGGATCGTCTTCTAAGGACCAAGGAGCTAACACTACAAAAAGCAGTAGAAGTTTGTCGAGCTGCAGAGCGTGCCAAGGTACAGTTAGAACATATTTGTTCCCCATCGACCAGTAATGATGCAGAATCGATCTATCGAGTATACCAAAACAAGCCCAAGAAAGATGCTGAAAAAGAAGAGGAAGCAGACATGTAGTAAGTGTGGGTATTCACATGCTAAAAACAAATGTCCAGCATACAAGAAAATGTGTATGAAATGTAAAAAGTATAATCATTTCGCTAGTCAGTGTAGATCAAAAAATATAAATACAATTGATGAAGATGACGAAACTGAATTTAAATTGTTAGGTGCTATAAATTCGAACAGTACGAACAATGATTGGTCAGTAAATTTAAAATTTGAAAATAATATAATTAAATTTAAGATAGACACCGGGGCTCAAGCTAATGTTTTACCCATTGATGTTTTCCAAAAATTGAAATTGAATATAGCTGATTTAGTAGAAACAAACATAAAATTATCGTCTTATGCAGGTCAAAATTTATTTGTAATTGGGAAATGTTCACTAAATGTAGAATACAAAGAAGTTTTTTACAATGTTGAATTTTTCATAATAAATACAATTGGTCCATGCATTTTAGGTTTGCAGTCTAGTATTGATTTAAATCTTATAAAACGAATTGATAATTTTGACCTTGATAATTCAATATTAAATAATTATAATGAGTTATTTAACGGATTAGGTTGTATTGAAGGAGAACACGAAATAAAATTAAAAGATAATTCTGAACCCGTAATTCATGCTTCTAGAAAAATTCCTTTAGCTTTGAAACCGATATTAAAAGAAAAACTAGATTTGTTAGAAACAACGGAAGTGGTTAAAAAAGTAGATTATCCGACGGTTTGGGTAAACTCTCTCGTTATTGTTCATAAACCTAATAAGGACATAAGGCTGTGCATAGATCCGAAAGATCTGAACAAATTTATTTTGAGGCAGCATTTTCAACTACCGACTTTTGATGAAATTGCAGCTAAATTGCACGGTGTAATTATTTTCAGTACTCTTGATACAAAAAATGGATTTTGGCACATCAAATTAACGAAACAAAGTTCAGATCTATGCACATTCAACACGCCTTTTGGCAGATATAAATTTTTAAGACTACCGTATGGTCTAAGTTCAGCTTCAGAAATATTTCAACAAAAAATAAAACAAATTTTAGAACACATAGAAGGTGTTGAAGTATATATAGATGATGTTATTATTTGGGGTAACAGTAGAGAACAACATGATCAAAGATTAAAATTAGTTTTAAATCGTTTAAAGCAGAAAAATATAAAATTAAATAAATAAAAATGTAAAATTGGTATAAAAGAATTAAGTTATTTAGGGCATAAAATCACTGATCAAGGAATCACAATTGATGAAGCGAAAATTAAAGCAATAAATGATATAGAAAAACCTGCAGATAGAAAAGCACTAGAAAGATTTTTAGGATTAATCACTTATGTTAGCAAATTTATTCCGAATGTGTGAACTATCACAGCACCACTACGCTCGTTATTAAAGAAAGATGTAGAATGGATTTGGTCAAACGAGCACGACAGTGCATTTGAAAATTTAAAGCAAATTTTAAAAAATAAACCAGTATTGCAATTTTTTAGCGAAACTGAACCAATAATAATTACAGTTGATGCCTCACGTGATGGTGTAGCAGCCGCACTTCTTCAAAAAAAACCTTCCTGTGGCTTACGCGTCTAAAGCTCTCACCACCACTCAGCAAGGCTATGCCCAAATCGAAAAAGAAATGTTAGCAATACTATTTGGATGCGAAAGGTTTCACCAATATGTATATGGTAAAAGTTTTGTGGTGGAAACCGATCACATGCCTTTAGTTTCTATTGTTAAAAAACCGCTAAATGTTTGTCCCGCGCGTTTACAACGTATGCTGATAAAAATGCAACAGTATGATTATAAATTGATTTACAAACGTGGTAGTGAACTGTATATAGCTGACACACTCTCTAGATCTTTTGATAAACATTCAAATAATGATCACGAATTAGATTCATTTACAAATGAAATTGACGCACAACTATGTGCTATAGTTAAATATTTAGATGTAAGCGATAAGCAATTTATAAAATTACAGAACTTCACAAAATCTGATAGTGAATTATCTTTATTACAAGAATATATAAAACAAGGTTGGCCGACAAATAAAAATAAAATTCCAGACTTAATAAGGCCATATTGGAAAATCAGAGATGAGTTAAATTGTGGTGAAAATTTAATTTTTAAAGGTACATCTATTATAATACCAAAAATTATGAGACAAGAAATACTGAAACGTCTCCATTTTACTCATTGTGGTCGTACTAAAACTCAATTGAGAGCTAAAAATACAGTTTATTGGCCTAATTTAACTCATCAAATTAATCAAATGATTTCAAATTGTGAACCTTGTCTGATAAATGGTAAAAATAACCAAAAAGAAACATTAATTCCTCATAGTATTCCTGAATTGCCATGGGAAAAAGTTGGTGTTGATCTATTTCATTACAAAAATCATAACTATTTAATTGCAATAGATTACTATTCAAAATACATCGAAGTTAAAATGTTAGATAATACAGTTTCGGATTACGTAATTACTAATTTAAAAAGAATTTTTAGTCAACATCGCATTCCAAAAATACTAATTTCAGACAATGGTCCACAGTTTTCATGTGAACAATTTAAAAATTTTGCAAGATTGTGGGAATTTAATCATATAACTTCAAGCCTTCATTTTCCACAATCAAATGGGATGGTAGAACGTGGAGTACAAATAATAAAAAATTTATTTAAAAAATCAGAAATTGATAAAACTGATCCGTATTTATGTCTCTTAGAGTTAAGGAACACTCCAATTTCGGAATATCTACCGTCGCCTGCTGAACTACTTTTCAGTAGAAAACTGAGAGGTATAATACCTTCTGCCAAAAATAGCTTAAAACCAAAAATTAACAAAAAAGTTCGACTTGAACTAGAACGACGGCAAATAAAACAAAAATATTATTTTGATAAAAATGCTAAAAATTTGAAAGACCTTAAAATAAATGATGACGTTTTAATGAAACATCACAATAAATGGCTTCCGGCAAAAGTTATCAAAATAAATGCAAACCCTCGTTCTTATAAAGTAAAATTAAATATTTCAAATCAAATATTTGATAGAAACAGAATTTACTTAAAACCTTTTGTCACAAATAACAAAGATGATATTTATTATAATGAAAGTGAGGATGAAACTGAAACTAATATTAATTCTAATACAGGTGAAGAAAATTCTGATTCTAATAACTCCCCCACTTATAAAATCAAATATGGCAGACGTATTATTCCTCCCCAAAAATTAATGGTACAACCATTTAATAAAAATTATTATTAGTTTGATTTTGTATTTTTAGTAGAAAAAGAATTTATTTTTGTTAAAGAAAGGAGATGTAATGATTTGTTATATAAGAAAAGTTATAAATGATTGAACTGATTATGTACATTGCTCAATAAACGTTTAGACACTAAAGAGAACAGACCATAATTTACACCAACCTCTCGCGCCTTCAAATATTCAAAAATAACAATCGCATATTCAGGATCTTGGTATATGTCATTCCAGTTTTCTTTATCAAAATCGTCTACACCTTCCGGGACTTTACGTTCGTCACTTTTCTTCGACACGTCGATTTTAGGTTCAGCTTTTTTCAGCTCGATTTGCTTAGCAGAATCTCCTCTAAACACAAAAAATAATTGGTTAATCAACTGTATAAATATATAGTAAAAGCTAACTAACATATCTTCGATAGCAGAAACGTACAATGAGTCTTCACTTTTCCGTCTCGGTTTTGTTTCTGATGGAACAACTTGAGCCTGCTCCGTTTGTTTGATTGGCGGCCTGGGTTGTATTGCACCTCTGGTCAGTATTTTTGCATTTGCATCAACACGCTCTTTGTTTTTGATAATCGCTGGCTTAACGTTACATGCAGAAGTTGTAGATGTGACTTTTTTAGTTGGAATAGCATTTTTCTTTTCCAGAGTTTGTTTTAAATTATCAGTATTTTTCTTACTGTTTTGAAGACCCGTGTTCACTTCCCTATTAGTAACATCGCCCAAAATAGGTCGTTTTGTTGTTTTTGTAGTGATTTCTTTTGGTGGCGAACAATCTGCTTTTCGTTTCAAACGACTGTCTTTCAATATATTTGACGCCGATTTTGGCAAAGGATTTACTTGTTTATTTCGTGTGTTGATATCAGCTGCAGTACCAAGATACTTTGAAGGCGATGCCATTTTTGTTTGTAAAATCTAGACAAAAATATATTAACAAACTTTAATACGAAAAACGAAGTTATACGAATAGACACGTGTCCAAGAGATTATTAAGAGAAAATGTTTCACCAGTTTCAGAAAACGCTTCGATAATATAATAAAAAATAATTTTTAACCAATAAGTACACAAATTTATTCAAATAATTTCTGTAATTAAATCATGATTATTAGCAGACTGAAAATATGCTTCGATAAGTTATAAAAATGTTTGGAGGAAACAGGAATTATGTAAATGGCCGTTACAAAAGAAAAAAACTTATTACATAAAGTTGACTTACAAAATCGATGATACAATAATTATGTGTACCTTTTAGTCAAAGTTTTCAGACTCTTTTGGCGTTAAAGACAAAAATAAGTATGATACTCGAAACACGGAGATTACTGTTAAAGACAAAACAGCGTTTTTTGAGAAATCTGTATATTATAGAGGGATAAAAATGTTTAACGCGTTACCTCAAGAAATTAAATGTTATAAAGACATTCAGTTTAAAAAAAAGTTAAAAGCTTACCTTGCAGAAAACTGTGCCTTATCGAATTTCAGATATATTTTGATTTTTTTTAAATTGTATTTTGATATTCTCTTAATTGTAATTTTGACGACTGTATCCATACTTGGCTCTACAAATAAAAACTATTCTATTCTATGTGCACAATTTGAGCTCAATCATTTAACGACTGCAGGGTTAAAATTAAAAAGTGCTATTTGCATCCGGGCGAAACCGGGTCGGTCAGCTAGTTATCATGATATTGTGTTATCATCAGAACTGCCCATGTGTGCAAAATTTCAACTCAATCGGTTCTTATTTCCTGTTTTTGATGGAAAGTTAAAAGTTAAATAATGATGATGACTTGATTTTTTCATAATGTTGAAACCATAAATATTTTCCATGCTTATCGAATATGTAATGCTAGCTGTGTTACCCCCGTCCCCACAGAAATCTTATTTTATTTATATGTCAAATATCAATATTTTTAAAGTCGCCCAATTGGGAAATTTTGTTTACAGACCGACCTGAATTAAAAAGTGAGGTTATGCAGACAGGAATTTTTGTATAAATTATAAGCGCAATGTTTTTAACATTAGTCGATTTATTTTATATATAAAATGTCTAAAATCGTTTTGACAACAGAAATCAAACACTATTTTCCTGTAAAAAAGCAATTTTCTTAGCAATATTTAAATTTCGCGCGCAGTGAAATATAATACCTGTGCTTATTTTAAAGTAATTAAACAACGACATACAAAATTCACCATGACACTTTAAAACTACAAATTACTATATAAATTGATGAGCAATATGAAAAATTAACAAAAGTTGACAGTTCGCCACTATTTTAAGTGAAATAGTCTACATAGATCAAATAATTACATACTCAATGTAGTCTAATCCATCACCAATTACGAAGTCTCTGACGGCGCTTGCTGTTGTTGACTAGTTGCAACAGAGATAACCCCTTTGAGATGGATAAGTGAATAGCAAAATCAGTTCGCTTTCTTGCACATAATGTGTTCCTTGTCGTATATACAGAAATTAAATGTAGCTATCCTTAATGCCTGCTCTATAGGTGGCACCAGTGTCTCTGCATTTCTATTGGTCACTTTAGATTGTTTACATGTCCATGGTCAACGAAACACAGAGAAAGATTCGATTTATAGAGTGTTTTGTGTTTCGGCGGAAGAGGCAACGGCCAATTTCTACAGCTTAACGAGAATTTCGGCTCGACAAGATTCTACTGCCATAACTGGAACAATTAGTGATGTTACATAACCGGTTAGCCTCGGCTATTTAAAATAAATCAGCGCGCTCGATCGACCGGCTATTCACATTATAATTCTCACCTGAAAACGTTCCTCGGACATTTGTCTCCCCCCTCCGTGCGCTTGCGCGGCGCTGCACTGCGCAGCCACTTGATCTAACCTCAAAAGCAGTCCGGCCAACGCGACGTCGCTCTTGGCGAGCAGCGTTTCCCTGAACCTGGCGCCGTCCTTGTTTCTCGCGAGGACGGCGCCGCCGGAGGACCGCTGCTGTTCTATGGCGCTGCAGGACAGCGTTCTCGAGTGGTGTTCTCCGCCGCCGCCCCCTCTTCCGTATTTATTGTACTCGGCGTCCAGCGACAGAGGACCGCCGCCGTTCTTCTTCCGTTCGTCGGCCGTTCTTCTCCCGTCCGCGCCGTTGTCGATCAGACTCTCGTCGTTTATGGGAACGGCGGTCAAGCGCGCGTTGCGTCCCAAATGAGGAGACGTCGGAGTGCTCACGGCGCGCTTTATTTCGTTCGCCGAAGCATTGCGATCCGCCGCGACGACCGAAAACAAGTCGGCGCTTTCGGGAGAAAGCGAACCGTTCTCCAAATCCCTGTACTCGTTCCTGTTTCTCTGCAAGTGCGGACTGCCTATGCAGGCCGTTCGATTTTTCAGAACGGGCGCCGGACTCTTGTTGCGATTTCTCAGCTCTATAGACGGGACCGGCGGCAATGGCGGTTTTTTCGGAGGCAGAAATATGTGCGCGGGGGCGACGTGCGAACAGTCGCGCGGCGGCAACGACGGAGCCGATCGATCGCATGACACCGAATTGGAACGCGGTCTTTCCCCGTTCGAGTCGACGCTTTTCGGAGGTCTGTCGGGCGGTTTCAAGTCGACGCGGTTTCGCGGAGGCGGCCTGATTCGATCGTCGTTCGCCTCGATTGTGTTCGAGTTACGGTCTTGTCTTTCGGATTTTCCCTTTCCGCAACATGAGAACGCGCCCTTTCGATCGACCGTCGCGTATTCGATGACCCGACCGACGCCCGTAAAGGTCGACAGATTCGTGTCGACGCTGCCGCTGCTGTTCCGCCTTCTCGGTTCGCCGTCGACCGGAAACTCGACCGCTTTCGATTTCGGCACGCTCGTCGAAGGCGGCGAATCATTTTTGTCGTCGGTCCGATCGCCGGGCGGCGGGGGAATAATGTAGGACATGATTTCTTCGGGAGTCAGTTCGACTGCCGGAGTCACCTGCTGGGTTGGCGGCAGAACGGTCACGCTCGCCAGAAAGTCGTCGATGTTCATTTCGCTAATTCTTCTCGCGTTCTCGTCGTCGATGCAATTCAGCTTGCGATTCTGCGCCGACACACGGTCGTCGGCGTGCGTCTTTTCGCTCTCGACGATCGGACAGTCGGCGAACGAGATCGGCGGAACGCTCAACGCCGCCGGCAAGTTGCACAGGCCGTCCAATTCGTCGGGCGTCTGAGGAGGCGGCAGCAACGTCAGATCTATGATGTCCGGATCCAAGTCGTACAAATCTATGTTCGCTTCCAAGTTGCTCAGATCGCTGTCGAAAGCCGTGTCGTTCATGCGAGCGTGCTCCCTGAGCCGTTTTAAATACTGCCTCAGGTCCTCTTCGTTCTTGCAGCCGTTGTCGGGACTGTGCAGACCGAAACTCGTTCGAATCGCCCCGTTTTCGCGCGCGGAATTGCGGATCGGCGAGTTCGTCGGCGTCAGCGAGTCCGTGTCGCTTTCGGACTGCGCGACGTCCGACCGCAACGCGTCGAGAGCGCCGAAAGCGAGACGGCCGTTCGTCGCTTCGATTTTCTGATTCTGCGTCAACAGCAGAAGCGAATCGCTGTGCTTCAGAGGGCTGCATTTCCCGAACTCGTCGGATCACCTCTTCGTTGCGCGCTTCCACGACGCCGCACTCGAGAATTTCCATCGAAACGACGCTCTGCAAATCGTAGCCGAGCGATTTTATAGGATCATTCGACTCGTATTTTTGACCGTTGAGGATTTGCGTCTGATTTTTGTTCGACATCTGACTGTTCATGTTGTTGTCGACGCCCGGCGGTTTTACGTGATCGATGCCCGCGTTACTTCTTTTCGCGGCGTCGGTCCGACACAATCCGTTCGCCCGGATTCGACTCGGACTCGCGTAACGGGGCGGCGTCATGAAGGCCGCTCTCTGCAAAGGGAGGCCGTCGTGATCGACGTAGCTCCATTTCGCCGGAACGACGTTGTGCTGGCCCAAGAACGGCGGCGCCAGATCTTCCGGCGGAGGTTCGCGCTCCCTGTCCACCGGCAGGTTTTTGTCGGTCAGCACGCGATGGTAGCCTTGGAGAACGAGCGCCAATTCGCACGCGTCCCGTTCTTCTAGAGACAAGTTCAATAGTCGGTCCGTCGTCAGCGCTATCGAAACCGAACAGTTCAACTCGTCTTCCCGCCTGACGATGATTTCACACATGTCTTCGAGTCGCGCAATCGGCACCGGCTGCAAAATCGAAACGGATTATCAATGTCTTTATCGAATAAAAATTAGAATTTGATCGTTGCGCAACATCCATAACAGAGGACATTTTACCGTCGGTGCGCCAAAACAAGCACAACTTCGACAAACAATGCGGAATTTTTCCTCTGTTCGAGTCATAAAACGATTTGTGAGAAGCAACACGTTCTTTTCCATTCGCGACATCGGTCTACAAATTAATATTTCTTATATTATGGCATTGCTTAATTTTTAGTCGATAGACACTTCGGTCAATGAGAGAGGAAAGATTTAGTCGGCAATTGAAAAATTAAAAACGGGGACAATAACTTTTACTGATCGATCGATTAATTATCTAAAACAATTATGAACTCGCAATCGGTTTTCACTTACAACTGAACTGTGACCGGCCGATATTTGACTGAGGCCGAAACGCGGACTGACGAGCAGCACTGTTTCGAGGTAATCCGTCGGCGTCGCGATTCGCGGCGGCCCCGCCGAAAAACACTTGGCTCCGTAGCTCGGCAGTTGCGCCACAAGATCCAAATAGTGCAATTTCGCTTGCAGAGGCGTTAAAGCTTTGCCGCCGTTCCCCGTGGGGCCGCTCGTGTTGCCGCCGCTGTAGCCTCTCAGAAAATGACCGACGAGACGACGCACTTCCTTGCGCTTGATGTTCTCGAGCAGAGATGCCGGCAGGAATCGCTCCAAGCCGAATTCGCGTCTGCAAAGAGAATATGGCGGCGTTGATTCATTTTTTTTTAACGACATAACAAACCGATCTAACTAATAAGCAGAAAAGATATTTATATTAAAGTCGGTTCTGATTGTGAACCGAGAATTGCCTCTTCGCGAAATTCGGTAAAATCAATTGTTTAAGCTCCGGTCTAAAAACTCGAACCCGATAATTAATTATCATTGTCAAAAGATGCTCACTCAATTGTTTTGACGGTAAGTTTCGTCGTGGACATGTTGTTGGCCAGGGCGTGTTGATGCATGTGCAGGGCCGCCAGTCTGAGAGCCGTGTCGGGCTGCAGTTCGGGCGCGAACCTCTCCTGAGCCACGTCGTTGCAGCACTGCGTGTACAGATAGTCCAAGGCGTTCGGGTCCCGTTGCGCCAAAACAGTCGCTGAGACGGGAACGAACGCCACGCGGAACAAACATCGCAGTTTGTGAGCGCCCGGCCTAGAAGCTATCTGAAATTTCAAAAAAGTCACTACACAAATAAAATGAACTGTAGTCAAAAGTTAATAAAAAACGGAAGCTCTATGTCATATTAATTTTACTATTAAGAATAAAAAAAAACTCTGCACAATCTGTTGCTGTATTATATTCAAAGAATTTCGTTTAGCTGTTATAATATGATAATGTACATTATTATTATTATTATTATAGCGCATAAGCGGACTTAAGAGACCGCGCAAAAGCGTCACAAGCTTTTCGTAACGCCAAATCACCGAGTGACTCCTTCGCGAAATTTACAAAGGAAGTTTTTCTTCGAAATACAATATTTCGTGAACGATTCTCTCTAGATAGCGGCTCGATCGGACAGCGCATCAAATTTCCCCATTTGATATACATGGGGCGGTGCGGGGTTGAGAGCGCTTGGCGGTCTCCGAGTGGCGGAACTCGAAAATCGCCGGCGCACAACAATATCGTCTTACCCTTGCGAGAGTGTCTTGCGGGTCGAGCAGTGTCAATTTATTTCTTCGAAGCGACTTGATGTGTTCCACAACTAGACTGAAGTGTTCGGTCGCCGTCAGGCACAGTTTCGATTGCAGCGACGTGACGACGTCCTGCACGCTCGTGTTGGCGTCATACTTGAACGACTTGGTCTGTCCGTTTTCAAGAAACACTTTCAGGACATTGGCCATCGGCGGCGCACACATTTCCCCCAATGAAAACGCCGAAGGCTGTCAAAGAAATCAGTTTATTTGTTTAATTAATTTTGATCTGATGCTCGATTATAACAGCACGTGACTTACAATTTATGCTAAATTTTAACCGATTAACAAACTAACTTTTCTTTTTATTGCTTAAGATTGCAAAGAAACAGAATTGTTTCTAAGCCAAATTGAATCTTTTATTCTTTCCTTGTGAAATATCGGAATAATTAACCGCGATATCCCGAGAAAACAAAGAACATTCGAGATGGCGTTCGAGCCTAGCAACCGGAGCCTCACCACATATACCCGTACTCCCACCATATTTTTAAATATAGGCGTTGGAAAAATTCCTAATAAGGTGATTTTATTTAATAAAAAAAATAATTACATTGTTTTATCGTTGATTCATAAAGAAAAGCAACTGATTTTAAAATGAAAGTATGTTAAAATAGGAATTATTTCTCTGCTAAAATGAAAGATATAGCAACAAGAAAAAATAGACTGCTACCAAAGCGTCCCAAAACGAAATATCGAACAACATTCACTCATCAATGTACATTTTTTTTATCCAAAAAACACGTAAAAATGCCCCCTCTCCATAAATTTGGTTCTCGACACTGATGCGATAGCTAGAGGAGCGTCTGCTGCAGTGTTGTTGTTTCATTACAGTGAAAAATGGAAAAGCCAATTTATCTTTTAAATTGCAATAAGTGTGTTGTAGGTACTTACAGGAAATAGCGGAGCGCCGTTGACGTAAACGCTCTCAGCAAATCTGACTCTGGGCGGCTTGGCTCGCAGCCGGGCCCGTTTGCCGGCGCTGAGAAGCGTGCTCTTGCGACCGGCCGCGGTGACGCCGCCGCGCGAGCCGTACACAGGCTGACAGACGGTCAGTCTGACGGTTCGCTCGCTCGCTCGAACCATCGAGATCACTCGCTCCCGCGGAGCTGAACGCACGTCCTCGCCATTCACGCTGAGGATCTCGTCGCCGGGCAACAGCTGTGCGTTCGACACAAATCGTAATTATTACTATTAATTATTATTATTATTATTATTGACGTGAACACCTCTACACACTATGGTCAAAATATTCACTATGATTAGCATTATCGACGAAGTGAATACGCCTGCTGTGTGAATCGCACACAAGGCAGGTATTTTATGGACTACCAAGAATGGATCCAGAAAACTGTCCAACATCGATGCAAGCTTGCTTGGGAGCTAGCACAATAAGCCCTAGAGACTGCAGTGCTCTCAAAGTAAAAAAAAGTAACATGTCTCACGCATTTATTTTTTGTTTTTTTTTTTTTTTTTTGGAGCAATAAAAAATCTGAATAATTATTGCTAAAGTGTTCTACAAGAATAATTAAACATAATGGTAGATAAATAGATACTATAGTTAATTACAATGTTGTACGTAGATACTTATTATACGAGTAAGACTTACTTTCGCTACACTGGGTCCATTTTCGGTGACAAATCTGACGATGACAGGTCTCTCCGAACCAGCGACAAAGCCAAAGCCGAGCGATGAGTGATAATAAAAAAACTTGTTTTACTATGGTACTAGTGCAGTGGCGGATTTACCAGCAGGCTGAGTAGGCTGAAGCCTAGGGCGGCAGATTTTAGGGGGCGGCAAATGTGACCCAAAAATGTTCGTCTTTTTTTTATTAATCATTATTCATTACTATAATTTTTTCTCCATGTAGGGTAAACAACTAGTCATTGGACATTACTAGTCATTGGACAGAACACATTTTCATTAGCTATAATGAGAATAAGAATGATACTAAAGCAGATTTGATTGACTTATAAAATGAGTCATTCAAATCTGTTTTAGTATCGTTCTTATTCTTATTATAGCTAATGAAAATGTGCTCTATCCAATGGCTAGTAATGTCCAATGACTAGTCATTTACCCTACCTAAATGTTACTAGGTCCACTCATACAACTGAATCAACGTGTAATATGTTTCAACATTTAAATTTTTTTTTGTATAATGTCGATTTTGTAATTAATATGATTGCGAACTAGGGTATCGAATTTCAGAGGTCAGTAGGGGCGGCAAAAATTTAATAGCCTACTGGCGGCAAATGTGTAAATCCGCCACTGTACTAGTGATGTTAAATTATCGGTTATTTTTATATTGTAACCATTTTATCAGGATAATTACACGGTTTATTAACCGGCTATCTATAAAAAACTATGGCGGTTTCTGGTTTCTATTTCTCAGAACAAAAAACAAAACAATACAGCAGTAACAATGGAATCGAAAGAATTTATTAAATAATGTATTTATATTTATGTAGAATTTGGTTATAAAATTAAAAATAAAATTTTGAACGGAATTTACGCACACGCGCAAACGTTTCTGCACAGTCTTGTATTATAATAGTAAATGCCCGCGACTATTTAAAATTAATAGCTGCGGATATTTATCGGGTTAATATCTTAATTAGCCGATTAAAAAAAATTGAATTTTTCAACTTTGAATTCACCCTTTTACATCGCTACTATGTACATTGTTCAT
Source organism: Venustoraphidia nigricollis (assembly GCA_034508555.1). Taxonomy (NCBI): domain Eukaryota; kingdom Metazoa; phylum Arthropoda; class Insecta; order Raphidioptera; family Raphidiidae; genus Venustoraphidia; species Venustoraphidia nigricollis. Next base: position 9,132,937 of record JAVRKA010000006.1, read on the forward strand.
ATAATAAACATTTTTTATTTTAAAAGGTTATGAATACTGAACGTTTTTTTTAATAAAATACCTGATGAGTCTTCTTCAAGCGGCCGCTTAGCTTGTTTTCCATTTTCTTGGCTGAGCTAAAATAAAATAAAAAAATATTTACAATGCTATATTTCATGTGGTACTCAAGAAATTTCAATGTCCTCAGTTTCAAAGGATATTTGGCTTCGAATTTTGTTTTTTATTTCATTTGTTATATTTATAATATTAGTTCAGGCACAGTATATGCGTACCTCTCGATTTCCCCATTTAAATAAATTTATTTTTTAGAAACTACTAAGTATAAACAAATTTCATAGTAAAATATTACGCAAATTTGCTACATAATAAAAAAATTACATTTCCTGCTATTTTACCTTGAAAATCAACGCCGCACGTTCTGCGAGTTTAATAATTATTAAGTTTATTTCTCCTAAAAATTGATTTTTAACAGCGAACCAACCACCGTCCATAAACGCCATTTTTTCGAACTCTTTGAAGCGCGAAACAGTCAGCGGTTAAGCAAGATTTCTTCTTTTTTTAATTCTTATGCATTTATTTATTTAAAATTATTACTTTTTGAAAACGTAAGCATAATTTTATAAAAACAATAACATTTGATAAATGAAATCAACCAATAGAAAACTAATGATAAAAAACAACGTTTGTCGGAACTAAGATCTTACAGAGATAACCCCTTTGAGATGGATAAGTGAATAGCAAAATCAGTTCGCTTTCTTGCACATAATGTGTTCCTTGTCGTATATACAGAAATTAAATGTAGCTATCCTTAATGCCTGCTCTATAGGTGGCACCAGTGTCTCTGCATTTCTATTGGTCACTTTAGATTGTTTACATGTCCATGGTCAACGAAACACAGAGAAAGATGAATATAAAAATGGAGGAATTTGACATTTGTGTTATTCTTTGGTTAGTGGTTTGTAATAGACACATTTCTCTACAATATTACCTTTGTGCAGTGTTTCGTGCGTATATCCAGAAACAAGTTTGTGTGTGTTGTGAATTAGTGATTTTTGACTTTGTACTTATTTTTGTTAACATTAATATGCCACAATCGAAGTGCCTAATTTGCGGTTATAGTGTATATGAAGTGGAAAAAATGCATTATTTTCCAAGAAATGATCAAAAGTAAGTATTTTTAACTATCAATAGACATTCCAAGGCTGAAATAGGCCCCATGGTTTTGAAAATAAGTGACAATGTTTTTATTTTGTGTAAGTTTTGATTAGACTAGATACCGCCATGCAGCTACACGTGTTTTTAGTTTTTGAGATTTTCATAGAAAGCATTTAATGTATCGAAATGAAGAATAGAGTAGGCATAAATTATTATGAAAATTAAAGATTATTAAACTCTAACAAAATGTTATATGCGTTTTTTTTAATGCAGTGGTTTCACAAAAATTGTGCCCACGTTTTGTAAAGATGTTTATATAAAGATTTCCACAAATTATTATACCCTAAATAAAAGTGTACAAAATGAAATTATTGTTTTCAGATCCAAAATATGGCAAGAAGCGATGGGACTGAAATATATGCCTGGTGTATCACTTCGTAATTATTTGATTTGTAATCGACATTTTACGGCAGATAGTTACTTGGAACATAACACATGGAAGCTTCGTGCTGATGCTGTGCCCTCATTATTCTCATGTCGAGTACAACGGGATACACCGGAGGAAACGGTAATTGAAAAAAATGTAGAGCTTACGAATGTTGAAGAACGCTTACAAAGTACTCGTATGGCTACTGACTAATTTCATTTTTTATAGTTAACTTTGTCAAAATTATTTCTATTTAGAAAATTATTCTACTGTACGTATTTTACAAATTTCGTAAGGTTTTTGTGTGTAAAGAAGTCTGGTTTTCTGTTAAGCATTTTTTCTTAGCCAGTGATCGTGCCCAGTGAATCTGACTTAGGGGTATACAACAAACAAGTCTAGCTGATGCACAAGATAAAGAAATTACTGGTAATACAAAAAGCAAGAAAATCGTTAATGCTGTACACTGATTATGTATATAAAATTGAGCCCTGTATACAAAATAATTAACGGTGACTTAACTTGACCCTGGAGATATGATTTCAGAGATAATAATGTTTTTGAAAAATAGCTCCTGTGGGTAACGTGTTAAAACATCAATGCTGTCATATTGAAAAATCATTGATGTTTTTCCCGATACATCGAAAACTCAACATTAAAGTTTTTTGTACATCCTTAAGTCAGATAACATGTTTTTTACCTCAATTTCAACACTACAACATAGATATTGTATTATAGGTGAATCTGTAATTGGCGACCCAATTCCCAGTACTTCTGGCGTTCAAAAGAGTTCTGTGTTCCGAGGTATTCGTGTGGATGCTACACCTAGAAAACGGCATTTAATACGAATGGTGAAAAACAAAGAAGCTCATATCAGGAAATTGAAAAAAATTTGCAAGCGGAAGGCTAGTGACATAAAAGCAATAACAGACTTGGAAGACTCGACAGTGGTGAGAAATTTATTCGGTGGCATGTCGAATACGACTATTAATTTTCTCATCGCACAGTTACGGTGTGCCAAACGGAGACCACGTGGCAGAAGATGGACCACCCAAGAAAAAGTAATGTCTCTAGCCCTACTAAAAAAAAGCCCGAGGTGTTATAATTTGTTAAGGAAAATATTAATAATTTTTGTATTTAAAAATGTAGTTTTCGAGAAAAAAACTATTTTCCAAAAAAATTGCACGAAAATATTTTTTATTTACAAAATGTCTACAGTTTTAGTTGGCCTCAAGTAGAAGTAGATAAAAAAATAAGATGACTATGCTTTTTATATTAAAAATATGAAAAAATTGGAACAATTTTCAGTTACGAGCAATTGTTTACTAGGTGGGAAGTATAGGAGTGGCTATTCAGTCCAATTTTTCTCTTTTTTGGTATCCGGTTCATAATGACGGATGTATGTATTCTATTAGCTGTAAATAAGCGAGTTAAATCTTTTGTTTGACATCTTTTTTGTACATAATTGTCATCAGCTTATTATATTATGTTGCCCGTTTGTACAGCTCGATTGCCATTTCTGCACTTTTGTTTTGTAATATTAATAATTTTGTGCAATGCATGTAATATGAATGAAGGAATGAACTTAGTGCACAAAAACATTTCGATTCATAATTCGTAGTATGAATATTTTAAGTTTCATGTGTCATTGATCTTCATTATGTATTTGATACTTTTCAGCCTTTTATGTAATTGTTATATTTTTAAATGTTGTATTTGTATTAACAGCTGTGCAGGACTGCTATAATTTGTTTTTTTTTTTGTTTGTATTTTATCAATAAACTAGTATCAGTAAAAGTTTACTTTCTTTCTTTTAATTTTTCATCTAAAATCTTAAATAAAATACTAAAAGCTAAATAAAACACGTCCCGCGGATTTTTGAATCGCCTAAGCGATACGCGTGTCATCTACAATGTCTTCCAATCCAGTGGACCAGTTGCGAACCAAATATGTTAACGAAGTTGCCTATCTCAAAAGGGGTTATCTCTGGATCTTATCGTTTATATTCAGCCAATTGAGTTACGATTTCTGGGATATGAGGGACTGTCCCGTTCCACGTCACTCTACAAGATAAAGCCACTGAACTGTAATAATTAATAAAACTAAAATCCGATTTACATGGACGTAAAATTTGATTTAAACTAGTATTAGTTATTTTTTGGTATCCGCAGGGGCTCGTTTGGCTTAAAATCTGTTGATTTGAAATAAGTTAACATTATCTGATCATTGAGCAATGTGTTTGGTGTCTCTTCATTTCAATTAAAAATCAGTCATAACTAATTACACCTAGTATTTATAAAAATATAAATGCCAAGTCTGCATATTTATTTTAAAAAAATTGCATATACTTATTTCAATATGTAAAACTAAACAATTACTACAATTGTTAAGCATTTTAATTGATAAATAACCTAAGTATTTAGTCATACTAGACTAGAGTCGCCAGGTGACCCGAATGTATACATGTCCGCGAAAAAAATATTCAACTCAACGGTTCACCGAAACTCATATCATTTATATCACCAATTTCTGTAAGTTGCTCATTGAGCGATTATTATAAGTTTGTTCTTACAATCACGGATATGCTCATTATAAAATTCATTTTTTCATTGCGCAGTAAAACAGCTGGTACTCAGCAACCTTAATACTATTTTTTTAAGCAACCTACCGAAGATGATGTCGCAAGCAAAAATGTACAATGCAGTATTATTAAGCATGATTTTTGTAACACTACAATCAGAAACAATAATATGTCAATCTAGGACCCAATAAGATGAGTTCGATTGATATGAAACATTTTAGCTACTATCGAGCGTGCGGTACATTTTATAAATAAAATTGATACAACATTTCTTCATTACTTAACAGTGTTAATTTTATATTACGCAGAATTTTTATTGTTACGAAGTAAAGAAAAGTCCTGCCCTAGTGAGTAGCTCACTTCAACCCTTTCTCGGCTGATCTGAAACCTTACTCTGAAGTAAGGCTGCGGTTACAGTATAAGCTATGGCGCGAAGTGTAATTTGCGCGCATACGCCAGTATTTGGGCGACTGAGTCAACGTGTAAATTAAAATTTGAGTGGTTACAGTTAGAATTGGGAATAATAGATAATTTTAATAATCGAAAGGCTGCTATTCAAATGATTTTGTGTTGAGGATTTATGGACCTTTGAATGGTTGACTGACGTATATCACTGTATTTTACAATTTAATTCATACTGACTTATTTATTTTTCCTGATTAGTCAAAATCTGTTATAACGACATCGAAGGGTCTACTCATATTTGGTCGTAAAAACCGATTTTCGTAACAACTAGAGATATTTTCGAGGTACAAAGTAATTTTTTATTAAGTATGTAGTATTATTGAATGTGTAGGTACATATAAATCTATAAATAATAATGGGAATAATATTCACATTATCATTACCATTTTTCTGTATTCATAAAATCTGTAATTTTAGTCTGTTTGGAATACTTCTGTGCGTACGAATTTTGTTAACAATACAGCTGGTCGTTCTAACAGATATAATTCTCCGAAGATATGAAGATATTACATTAAATGTAGTCGCTTAATGCGGTATGTCGTAAAAAGCAGTGTTTTTTATAAGGCAGTCATATAGCATTCAGTCAGGACCTATGATTTTGGTCAATATAACCCGGTATGTTGTTCTAAGCGATGTCGTCGTAAACGGTTTTGACTATATTTTTCAGTACAACTTTTAATCAAATATGATATCCAAGGTGACAAAATTAATACTTTTTAAATTACAGGCAATACTGCACTGGAATGCACTGATATAAAATACAAAATAATTTAAACTCAACATTTTGTTCACCAATTGATTTATTTGAAATAATTCCGTCACATGTATGACAATAATTAATAAGTGTGAATGAATGAATGTATATTTCAACTCTCGAACGAATTTACTTTTGATTTCGATTATCGATCTTGAGAGAATCGCCTATTCGATATATTTATTATTAATGAATGTATTTTACTCTCTGCCTCGATTATGAGATTTAAGAAAGTCACCTGCATGCCGTGCTTCATACGAAACGAAAGTGAGTAGTAAGCATGTGTGGCATATGGCATATATTAAAAGTAACAGATAATTTTCAAACAAACCAATTAACTATTTGAATAAACTACCTTATTAAAGAGTTACAATACTACCGTAGTTAGGGAGTTCGTTTATTCAGGGTACGGCACTGTGTAAAGTGAAAGGCAGTAGCTGAAGTGGAAATCTCGCGTGCACACTACTACTCTCTAATCTCACACTCGCTTTAATAATTACTGCATATCTGCTCTGAGAACCAATGAGTCCGACTTCCGGTTTATCAGTCATTGGTAGCACATGTGTGATCCTTTGTCCTATTAATAAATCCGAAAAATCCTATCATAATTAACATTTTGTGGTGTCTAAACATTGTTTGTGACGTCCTGAGTTAAAGGTAAAAACATTTATTTTTGAATTTTCTATAATTTTAGTATAATTAGAAAAGAAGATAAATAATATAGGTTAAGTAACAATATCATTAGGCAGGCCACGCAGGCCATAATTTATTATGGCTAGCGGGCCTCAACCCGAACCCCCCGATCCCGGTGGGTATGAAGAGGTTATTACTACAGAGACAGTAATGGACACAGAAATAATAAACACGTCAAACACTAATAACAAAACTTATACTGAGATAAATACACAAAGTAATAGCATAACAGTGAAAGATCTTAAAAAATACAATTATGCAGCAGACGATTTAGGACCATTTACAGTTCACATTGAATCGATAGCCGCAGATAAAGACAAAGTAGGTCTCCACCCTATAAAGGTAGGACAATTACTAGTTACGAAAAATATACAAAACATAAAAGAAATCAAAAAAGCAGGTAGAAATAGAGTTACTGTCCAATTCAATACAGCCAAATCTGCCAATGAGTTTGTCAACGCTGAAACACTAAAACCATATTACATGAACGCGTTTATCCCGACTTTTAGGGTTGTAAGAACAGGGGTAATAAGAGGAATAGATCTTTCGGTTTCCATGGAAACTTTAACAGATAATGTCGAAAGCACAAAAAAAGTAATTAATGCGAGAAGATTAAACAGAAGGAGAATAAACGAAAAAGGAGAATCAGAATTTGTGCCAACACAGACAATCTCGATAACCTTCCAAGGTCAAATCCTACCTACATCAATAAAACTGTTCTATATTAGATACCCTGTAGAATGTCATATTTATCCAATACGCCAATGTTTCAATTGCTATAGATATGGTCATAATTTTTCTAATTGCAAAGGCAAAAAAAGATGTGCTAGGTGCACACTAGAACATGATTCTAATACCTGCACATCCATAGATATTACATGTGCAGTATGTAAGGGACCACACCTTGCTACACACATCTCATGTCCCGAAAGATCAAGACAAACTCGCATTAAACAACTAATGGCAATCAATAACCTAACATATTTTGAAGCAGCAGAACAGACCCCGATAGAATATAGTACGAATAGAAGCACATACCCAGGAGCGATAAATTTAAGATCATTTCCCACACTAAACACAACAAATAACAATAGCAACTTACAACCCACACATAATACAACACAATACTTAACACAACAAAACACATCAAGCCACACATACGCACAAACACTAACAGCCTCCCCAAGAAAAAGACGATTAAATAACCTACAGACAGAAAGACAGACGGAAAGACAACGAACAGAAAGACAGACTGAAAGACAACGAATAGAAAGAGAAAATTACAACGATATAATCAGCAGACCAAATATCAAATCTGGACCCGTTTACAATCACCACAGCAGAAATACAACAAATCCGAATAGTATAGATATTAATGAAATAAAAGAAATAGTGGAGGAATACACAAATTCGACTCCAGAACAACAAACAGAAATTTTGACCCAGCTAATAAATTTATTCAAATTAAAGTACAATAACCCGCAATGTCAAACAAACTCAAAATGATAATTTTGCATTGGAACATTAGAGGTTTATACATAAACAGACATGACTTATACTCTCTCATAGACGAATACAATCCGGATATGATTTTACTTTCAGAGACACATCTTAAATATACACAAACTATAAACATTAACAATTATAAAATTATAAGATCCGATAGGAACGATGGCTGGGGAGGTAGTGCCATATTAATAAAGAAAAATATAATATTTCAAAATATAGATTTATTAGATATCATACCAACTGGGGTTAATATATGCGCCATCAGCGTAAATGGAACGACTGTAGCTTCAATTTATAATCCACCTCATATCACGTATAATAAGGATTTAATAAATAATATATGTAAAATAAATAAAAACAGTCTTATAATCTGCGGGGATTTTAATGCACATCATACAGCTTGGGGATGCGGTAGTATAAACACTTCAGGAAAGATTTTAAAAGAATCCATAGACAACAATAGTCTAGTAATTAATAATGACATAACACTAACTACTAGAATAAGACCCCTTCAGAATAAAAACAGCATCATTGATCTTGCTATTTCTACTGGGGATATATCGATTAAAACCAGTTGGGGAAGACATGACGACCCAATGGGCAGCGATCACTATCCGGGGATTTTAACTATTGATAGAAATATAACACAATTAGACAGGACGAACATAATGAGATATAACACTAAAAGAGCGGACTGGGAACATTATAATCTAGAGATAAACAAATACACCAACACAAACGAAACTAACACCTACGAACAAATCACAAGATGCATAGCACAGGCAAGGGAAATCACCATTCCCAAAACAAACCCACACAATAATAATGTAAGAAGCAATAAACCTCCTTGGTGGGATAAAGATTGTACAAAACTTGTACACGAAAGGAAAGAAGCTTTGAAAGAATTTTATAAAAATTGCAATCTAATCAATTTTAACAATTACAGTAATTTACAGGCGAAAATAAAAATCACATTCAGAAAGAAAAAGAAGGAGGCTTGGGAAAAATATTGTGGAAAACTGACAAACAACACACCCTCGACATCGATCTGGAGAACAATCAGAAAATTCAAAAACAATAGCATAGAAACCCCACATTACAATACTAATCCAAACATTTGGCAGGATAAATTCACCTTTAAATTAACCCCGGATTATGTACCCGAACAAAAGGAAATCGAATTTATAACACCAATCATAGAAACAGAACATATTCTAACACAACCATTTACACTAGAGGAATTCAATATAGCCCTAAATAGCAAAAAAGAAAAAACCCCAGGTAAGGATGAAATAACGTACAATATGATCAAATACCTTCCGGAAAAAATGCATAAAAAATTTCTACATTGTTTCAACCAAATATTTACAGAAGCACGGGTACCAGATTCATGGAAGGAACAGATTATAATACCGATACTTAAATCAGGTAAAAACCCCAACGAATTCACCTCATACAGACCAATAGCATTGGCTTCATGTGTAAGCAAGGTGTTTGAATCTTTAATAAAAAACAGATTAGAACACTGGCTAGAAACTGAAAATATAACCTCCGATCAACAATATGGCTTTAGAAAGGGGAGAAGTACAACAGACAACATTACCACCTTAGTAACAGATGTACTTTTGTCTTTCTCGAGAAAAGAATCATTGATAGCCACTTTCCTAGATATTAATTCAGCCTACGACAACGTTCATATCCCCACACTAACTGATATTATGTACAGGGTGAACCTCCCCCCAAAATTAATCAAAATTATACATAATATAATTACATGCCGAAGTATTACGGTTAGATTTATAAACAGATTAACAGGACCCAGAATAGCTTACAAGGGACTACCGCAAGGAGGAGTCTTAAGCCCGATTCTATTTAATATATATACTATATTTTTAGGTATGACCATAAACACATTTTGCAGGCATCTACAATATGCAGATGATATAGTTATTTATAGTCAACATCAGGATATTCTGACCGGTGTGAAACAGTTAAAGAAAGGAATAGACCTGACAAATGAACATCTTAAAACACAAAACCTTTCAATTTCACAAGATAAGAGTGCTATAGTACTATTCACGAATAAAAGAAAAATACCCACCTTTCAAATTAAATTAGCAGGTAAAAACATACCTATCAAATCCTATCACAAATTTTTAGGAATGTTTCTAGATACCAAATTAAACTGGCAAAAACATATAGAGCATTTAAAAAATAGTACATTCCAGTACTTAAACATTATGAGGGCGATATCTAGAACATGGTGGGGGGCACAACCATCCGTCATGATAAACATGTATAAAGCTACCATTAGGTCCAAATTAGATTATGGATGTTTCTTATATGCCAACTCTAGTATAACTAACTTAAAGAAATTAGACACAATACAAAACCAGGCATTACGCATCGCGATGGGATACATGCGATCTTCTCCCATATGTGCTATGGAGGTAGAAGCATGTGTACCCCCCTTAAGTATAAGACGCATTTTCATCTCAGACAGATATATAATAAAAGCCCTATCTATAGCTAATAACAAAATCCCGACTAAACTAACACTCTTACGGACTTATTTTAGGAGGAAACCGTACTGGAAAAATAAACAGACGCCAGCAATAGCAAAAAGCCTAGAGAGATATCAGTACTTACGGGATGAAGGAATTATAAATGTAGCCAATAAACTACCTTATTACAAAATAGAATATGGGGCCATAATACTGCAACCAAACGTGATAAAAGTAGAATACGTGGATAAACGAATACCCACATCCTCTATAGTAAATCCTAAAATTCTGGCATCAATTATTAACGAAAGTTTTAAAGACTTCACAATATTTTATACAGATGGGTCTAAGAATAAAGAAGCGGAAACAGTAGGTTTCGCATGGTACTCACCTACACTCAAAACACATCGGACATACGGGTTATACAAATGCTCATCTATATACACTGCTGAAGCGTATGCCATTTATGATACTCTTAAATATATACGTGACTTTAACCTCAACAGTTCTTTAATCCTAACAGATTCACAAAGCACAATACTGGCCATAAGCTCACACAATTATAACAGTAAACTATCGTATATAATATACCATATTAAACAAGTAATTTATGATATACAGAGATTAGGTAACACAGTTTGGTTTGGAAGGATACCCGCTCACAATTCTATTCAAGGTAATGAACTGGTAGATAACTTGGCAAAAAATGCAACAAAAATACCACCTAACAAAATTTTCCGCATACCCTACACAGACATTTACTCAGACGCTAAACATTATACATTACAGATCTGGCAGAATCACTGGAATCAACAATCTCAACATACAGGTAAACAACTACACAAAATAAAACCAGTAATTAAAACAATACCCTGGTTCAAAGAAATAGAAGAAAATAGGGGATTTGTAACAACATTTAACAGAATACGCATGGGGCATTGCAGTAGTCCCAGACATCTATATAGGATAAATGTTATTACCAGCTCATTATGTGCATGCGAAACAGGTGAAGGGAATATTTATCATATCTTATTCCAGTGTCCTCTGTACATACACTTAAGATACATATTAACCAATAACAAAAATATTAGGTCCTGTACTAACTGGGAAGATGTAACCTTATTACTATCCAAACAAAGAATTGAAGATTACAAAGCTATCTATACATACCTCAAAATGTGCAGCATAAATTTATGAAGAAACAATAAACGCAAAAAGTATAAGGATAGAAGATCGGCTACTGGTCAAAGACAAGAGTCAGGCCAAAAAACAATAATAAAAAAAAAAAAAAAAAAAAAAAAAAAAAAAAAAAAAAAAAAAAAACCAATGAGTCCAGGTTGAACATCTTTTTTGACTCATCTGAATGACTGTATAATACATATACATATTCTATAAATAGACATTTCCAAAAACATCAAGTTCTTCACAATGATGTGAAATGTAGACATTTTAGGAAATGATCGCTCGGCCAGCCATTTGGCCAGCGCCAATATATTATAGTAGATAAATACATAATAAATAGGCAATTACCTCCATACTACTGGATAATGTTGTTGAACTGTTTTGACTGTTCATATCAATACCGCTGTCTTGAGCTATAAGTGAATAGTAAAACAGTAATAATTAATTCCGTATAACCTATTTTACATTACATTTTTGACACACTTGATACTTACAAATTACAATTCATTTTAAGTTTTTGGTTTTGAGGATAAGAATTAAAAATATCTAACATAAGACTTGTGGCAAATACTTGAAATTAATCACTTTAACACTGTAGCAAATCAGTTTTTACTCTTTTTTTTTTTTTTTTTTTTTTTTTTTTTATTATTGTTTTTTGGCCTGACTCTTGTCTTTGACCAGTAGCCGATCTTCTATCCTTATATTTTTACTCTTTAATTAATCACTGGATTTTTTCGTTTATAGTGATGTTTGTCACAATTTATTTTATTTATTTTGTGGTGCAACCTGAATACAACAAAACAACATAAATAAAACACCATCAGGAGGATAGTAAACAGTACATCTGCTGGTCACGTTCAAAAACTAAAAAACTCGGGTCGGAGTGAACTTAAGCTTCAAAATAAAAAAGTTGATCTCTTAATAATACGTAATAAACATTTTTTTCTTTTCCTTGAAACGCGACTCGTCTAGAAGTGCAACTTGTAGGTACAATGAAATGTAGCTAGAAAAGGGGTTCACACACACTGAAAGTTTATTTTTCGATTTTTTAGTCAATTGATGCTTACGAGAGTCGTGGCTATGATTTTAAGTCCTCCAGACCTCGCTTTTACGACACCGGATATTCGGCGGGCTGCAAGGCCAGACAGCCCAATGTCCGGCTCATTGTCGTTGCTGTGATCAGTTTAGTGTAGAGTTGTGTAGTTCGCAAACGAACATTTCAAAAGAGCGTTCTTATGACTGAGCTAGTTCGCAGCCAATCAAGAAATCAATTCATTAGTTCAGTTATCATTATCACACAATTATTGAATTATTAAAAAAATCTGTGCGATAATTTTTTTTATTAATCACCCTTCCAAAAATAAACTAAGAAATGTTCTTGTTTTTGAATTGATATTTTTGTCCGCTTATAAGTTTCACTATTCTATTCTTCTCTTTCGCTTCTTTCTTCGAACCTGAACCGCTTTAACAGCGAAATTAGTTCGCCGGAAATAGCTAAAATAAATTGAGCGCTTTTTTAGTGTACTAAAATGCCCCCAAGTCTAGTGTCGCACAGGTGCAGCGAGCGCGATCAGATTAATTCGGGCGATTTCGGAACTTTCGGGTGTCTCATGAGTGAACGTGCATGGCGGATTACCTTCTCTTTACAACCCCCTCGACATGGGTATTAAATGAAAGGGTATGACAAGTAGAATACAATGTGCAATGTGACTTCATCCCAAATTCAAATGACGACCGACACAACTGAATTGACTTAAAAAAGAAAAAATAGTTTCTAATAATTTACTCTCTAATTATAAAAGCGTGGGTTGTAAGCTCAATGATAGTCACGGTCCACGCTTTTATAATTATGAACTTAAATTATTATTACTATTTTATTTAGTTCGCTATTAGTATGATTAGTTATTAATTTCACTAATTAAAGTCATTGAGTATCCGCGAGGTTTTTTTAAGTTTTTCGTTTTAAAACTTATCATTAAAGTGAATATCTCGGAAGGTAAATTTAAGTTTTTGGAAGGTACTTTGTAAATTTTTGTACCTTTTTCACCTTTAAACAAAAACAGTCATAATTACAAACCACTTTATTAGTGTTTATATCACAAGGATTCATCTACTAAAGTCTAAAATTAATTTTAAGAAATGATCATAGTTTTTGATTATCCTGTACCCGGCCGAATATCGAATTACTATCCGGTATCCGGCCAAATAGCAAATTTAGACCGGATAGTTACCGGATATATACTTACATCCTCTTTAACAAGACATTCTTTGAAACTGTAAAAACATAGGTAAGTCTGTTAATTCACGCTTTAATTTCAATTATATTTACATAACAAAAAATAAACATCACAATTCTAGTGTATAAATAAAAAAACTCGGGTCGGAGTGCTAAAATTCTGCCGACAATATAGTGTATTTGCTAACACGGGCAGTGTGGCTTTATTATGTAACCCCTTAATACACCCCCTAAAATAGTATGTTTTTTTTTAATTGCAATATTTATATCAATCGAGCATTTACTCTAAATTAAATACACCCTTCTGTAAATCACTCACTATCTGCGAACTAGTGTTTTCATACAATTTGCAAGTCCGGCCCTGTAGAGCCGATTTTATTAAAATTTTAGGGGCACTTTTTAATTGCTACTAAAGGGCTACATTTAAATTTTTGAACGATTCGGAGATTTTTTTCGGTATTTTCAGGCCCAAAAACTTTTTCCAACCCCAAAAAAGTACTCTTAAAATGGCCCGATTAAAGCCCATTTTAAATAAGCTTCATGCGGTGATGGATTCCAATATGTAGGCCAAATTTAGTTAAAATCAATTAACTCCTTCAAAAGTTATTGCCCACACACACACACAGAAAGAGAGAGAGAGAGAGAGACATATATCTATACTATATTATAAAGAGAAAAGATTTGATTGTTTATTTGTTTCAAATAAACCCAAAAACTACTGAATTGATTTTAAAAATTCTTTCACCAATCAGCGAATAACATGGGCTATATTTATATCTTATTTTTCAAGCTAAATGATCAATATGAGTAGAAAAATAGTGTTTTGAAGTGGAAATCTTACAAAAAAAAACAATATAAAATTCATGTTAGGCCGGTGGTAGGAGTGTAAAAGTAAGCCTTATTCGGAATTAATTAGGAGAACGCGAGACATGATTTTAATCCCTTCAGTTTTGGTCTAAAATGCATACTAAATTTCCCCCCCCCCCCAACCCTTTGTGTACAGATTTATATTTAGAAAACAACCAACGCTATCAGAAAATTTTCTATACAAATGTAGTAGATATTGAAATTCTGAGTAAAATTAGTACCAACACTGTATATTTTTATTTAACATTAGGTCTTCAACTCTATTTCAAAATTTGTCTTAATCGTAAATCAAGCGCATTGGTTCCAAATTATTATTATAAATGTCGTTTTTCTCAGTTTTCCCTAAATACATATCTCAAAAGTACATAAAATTTCTTACAAAAAAAATCAAATTCAATGCGGCTACTCTACGGACGAAAATTTATCAAAAAAGTACCTCTTGATTAAAAATGGAAACGCTTGACGCGAAACACTCTAGCTAGTACAAGAAGTATTCAATAAATAGTGAATTCCCGTCTAGGGATAATAGACCAATACGTGGGCTAACCAACAATGTCGAGAATTGGTTCACGACCACCCTTCAGAGGTAATTTTGTCAAGGTAATACTTTTCAGCTAAAAACATTTAACGTGGAGAGCTCTAATAATAAAGGTGTTCATTAAATATTCAATTCTTATACAGATAGGAAAATTTGTGAGCTATCAAACTGTATCGATAAATTTGAACAATCAGAAATTTTAAATTGACGGTTTTTATTTTTATGTGTCTTCCTGATTTGTACATTCTTTGGCATTTCTTCATCATCTGTTTCAGAGACGGTACTGTTTGTTTCATCCATATCTGTTGGTGGTGTTTCATCTGAACTTTTAAAATTTAATTTATTTTCCACTTCTTTTGGATCTAGTTTGTTTTTCACGCCGCTTATTTTTGTCAATGTCGGACATTCTTCCCTTGTTTTTACTCCGGAATCTAATGCTAGCATTATCTGTGGTACTTTGCGAAGACGAGTTATAGGTATCACTGTTGCATTTTGTAATTCTTTTGGTATTTCATTTGGATTACTTATTATATAACACGCACTGTTATCGGCAAACTGATCAATCTTTCTTAAATCTGGACAATATAACAGTCCTTTCTCTTTAATGTCTTTTAATTTAAAACATTTCAAATTATGCTTTGTGTTGAAGGAAGGTTGCAGCTGACATTTAGCTGTTTTAATGCCTTTGTTACTCTTTGGAGAATCCAAAATCGTTTCATTTTCTGTACCGTGGGTCTTTGTTGTTGTTAAGCTGGCGTTCTTATTTTTCAATTGGAGTGTTTTAACACTTGCGTTCAATAAGGCTTCAGTAATATCATCACATTTATCTTTGCTGTTTTTTGATAAATTACACAACTTACCCTTAACAGTTAAATGATTGTTTTTTTTAGTTTCGTTATTTTCTACATTATCTGTATTATTATTTTTTGACATTTCAATATTTTCCGCACTGTCACAAGAAGTAATTTCATATGGAATTTTGTTAAGATTAGAATTATCGATTTCATTCACACTGTAAGAATCATTTATGTCCACATTTAAAATGTTTTTTGCTTCTGGCGAATCTTCAAAAATTATTGGAATATTAACAATATCCAAAATCTGAATATCACTATTTATTTTAACTTCTTGGGTAATTTTTGATCTACTATTGATTTTATATGGAGGCAACACAGGAATCGTACTTTTAATGGTATCGGTACTTTCAATGACTGTTCCGTTTGTACAAATTGTGTCGCAGCTGGTTTCAATTAACTCCATTTCTTCAACATTATAATAATTATCCTTTTCTATTAAACAGCTATTCGCTGTTTCGTCTAGTTTGTTTTCAACTTTCTTTTCTGTACAAATTAACTGTTCATCGGTTTCATCACTTACTTTATTGCTTAAATTATTTTCCACATATACATTTTTACCATTAATTTTTTTTGTCAGACTCGATTCTTCACTATTTTGTTGATTAATATTTTCATTTGATACTATTATGGCGTCCTCTGTTTTATTTTTGATAGAATCATTTATATCAAACATATCAAAATCCATAGACGAAACATTCAGTGGATCATTTTCATTGCAATTATTTTCCGTATGACCAATTAACGAATTTAAAAATTCAGTAGAAAATTCATCACTGATATCTGTATCTGTGCGATGATCTTCGGTAAAACTACCAAATGTTTTGTTTTCTTGAATTTCAAAATTAGTTTTATGATTATTTTGTTCGATAGGTTTAATATTTTCTTCGGAAAAATTTATATCTTCCAAAAAATCAAATGCAGAATCCAATTTATCATTAGATATAGTTTTTACATTAACTAATTTCTTCTCTTCAATTTTTTTATTTTGTTTTTTTATTTTTATGAATCCATTATCGCTTTTTTCAAATAATTCTATGCTATACTCTAAATCATGATCCAATATATTAATAGTTGAAAATACCGGTCTTATGATTTCTTCATCCGAACTTAAATCTTCCGACTCTTCACTTTCTGGTTGAGAATCCGCCAATTCTTCACAAGGACGATTCACAAATGTCCAACCATATCCCACAGGATACACGCATCCAAATTTCTGGCAAAAATACGTCGCTTTTGTACAACTAATTTGATAAAGTCTCAATTCGGTAATTTCATTATTTTGTTGACAAACTGGACAATATTTGATATTCTAGAATAAAATTTAAACAATTTAGTTAAGAAATATGATCTATATTTCAAAAATATAAGCAAAAACTTTTCAAATAAATTATAAACTTACTGCATTTTCCATTTTTTAGCAACTTGTAATCGCAAATATATATTTTCATAACCTTAAATTGCATATTACAAGCAAACCATAAACAATACGCAAATCCTGCTATAAACATATTTTAAACGCAACATCTTTTATGTCTTAAAACACACACTAAATTACGTTTAAAGTCTTTCATAAACGCTTATATTTTATTTTAATCTACCCATACAAAACTTCAATTTCACACATGCCGCTTCTATATCTAAAAGTCAACAAACGCATAACAAACTATAGACATAAACCGAATGTCAAAAACCACGTAAATGACGTTTGCCAAGTTGCAATATGACATTTCTTAATTCTGGCAGTTAAAAAAAATTATCAAAAGTTAAAAGAGCACGTATAGTGTCTGTCGCCTTAATAATAATAATCAGCTAATGTTTACGTAAGTGCTAGTATATTTATAATTTTTAATATTCGACTTATTTTTGAAAAAATGGCACAGACTCCGAGCTCTCTAAATACTTCGTCAAACAAGTTTTATTCAGAAGAAGATAATTTACATACATTTGTAAAACAAATGTTGCAAACACGCTTATTTTTGGGCCATTTTCAAGAAAGACGATATGTTGACCCTCTTCGAGCATATCGTGATCTTATTTTAGTAGCACCATCCGAGATAGATCTAAAACAATCTTTAGAAATTGTTAAAAAAAGAAACTTGAAAGTTTTTATGGCAACGACACATGGATTGGTATAACATGCCCGTTCGATATTGGGACACCAGCCGGATACTGTTTATGGGTAGAATTGCCAAATCAGATGTTTGGACACTATTGGTTTCTTATCAAATCGGTGAAGTTTCGAAGTAATGAAATATTACTACGGTTGAAATGCGTTAGACCGCTAACATCCGACGATGAAAAAGTTTCCTGTAAAGAAAAGGTAATTTGAAATTACAAAGGATTCTGTCTCATTTATAGAGTTCTGAGCAAGACAGAAAAAATCACATTATTTTAGTTATTCAATTAAAATTTACTTAAGGAAAAAATTCAAATCAATTTGCCACGTCAAGACAACACTTGAGAAGTTTTACCGAGCTGGGTAGAGTAGTGGTGACAACACTAGACTCGCATTCGGGAGGTACGGGTTCGAATCCCGGCGGGAGTAGATGTGGCTGGGAACCTTTTCTACTGCCTCTTGCCGAGAAACGGTAATTCCTGTACCGGCCATCGTGATTGATGTTTTCCATGATTTCCCTCAATTAATTTCAGATAAATATCGATATGGTTCCTTATTTGACGCCATGGCCAATTACCTATCAAACTCCTAGTCCAAAAATTACCTACCTTATCCTAATTTCGTATAATTCCTTCATTCCCCTATTGCTATTACATAAGCTGTAGTTAAAAAAAAATGTAGAAAATAACGGGAAGTGGTAAATGGAAAATAGTAATGGTGCGAATGGAGTCTGTTATGACTTAAAGTCGAGAAACGGACGTTAAACGCATTATTATTATCATTTATTAAAATTTACTTAAAGAAAAAATTCAAATCTATTTGCCACGTCAAGACAACACTTGAGAAGTTTTATTTTTTTTTCTTTTCAGAATACAACCTCTCAAAACGTCAGCACAGATTCCAATGACAACAGTTCCTTGGAAAATTGGAATAATTATTTCACCGAATTCAAAAGAACCACTAGTGATAACGTTTTATGGTTTTTAACTACCATAATAACTATTCACAACATCAAAGAAACTATTAAATTTCTATCGGTACTAATTGCTGTTATCGTGACGGGAACTTTTAATTCACTTAAATATGTCGGCGATTATTCTCTTAGATTTATGCATGAAATCTCCATTTTAGTGCATGCGCTAACCCCATTCGCGTTAGGATGTCTAGATATGATAAATAAAATATTTGGGGGATTTTATATTTTGTTAGCAATGCTGTGGAGAGACTATAAAACTCCTCGCAATGCATATAATCCAAATAATCCACGAATAATGCCCAACAGACAAATGCCAATGTTAAATCAAGGTTATAATCGCGGCAGTTACAGAAGATAAAATAGGCATCTTGAGTCAATTTTTTCTGTGTAAAAAATGCGATTATTTTTGTACATTAATACGGTGCAGAGATTTTAATCTAGTTTGAGGAATATGGGACTCCATAGATGAACTAAGAACAAACTAAAGAACCGATTTAGTAGCAAGCTAGGACTACGCCAAATTAGTGTAATTTTGTAAGCTGCACCGTGCACTACTGTCATATTTTCGTAAGGTCATGTGATTTTAGTATAAAAATCGGTCAGGTATAAAGAACTTATGTCAAAAGTTCTTAAGGTAGTACCCTCGTCACACCCGTTTTCTTAGGATTTGTTTGAAATTTGGCCAGAATAATGTTTATGTAATTCTGCATCGATTGGCGCAGAATGAAATGTTTAAACAACACAGTTTCAGAGATATTAAATTCCAAAGTTCGATTTTTTGAGGGTCTTATACATTACGGTATGCGGGGTATCGAAAAATTTACCGACAAATATTTTTGTATCTCAGAAACTTTTCTTAGGATCTTTTTAAAAAACTAAAGTAATGTTAACTAATAACTAAACAATTTTTTAAAAATAGTCTCTAACAGTTACAACACAGTTTCAGAGATATTTAATAAATAATAATGGAAAATTTACCAGATTTCAGCAGAGAAAAGCTATACGATAAACGATCTAGCAACAACGCATACTTAACTAACCCGTCAACAACTATGAGGTGCGCATGCATACATACACTGTAAAAAATGGGTGTAAAATTACATTGAAAGTTAAAGTGAAATTCCCTCAATTTTCTAGGTAATTATTCATTATTATTTATTTTTACAAGAACTGTATAAAAACTTGGTCTTTCGCTGTGAAATTAAACAAATTTGGTGTTTATACATAAAGTAAAATTACATACACTTACGTACTTTTAATGTATTTTCTGCGATTTTCCATTAAATTAGTATAAATTAAATATGTAATATTGTGCAATATTCTAGTTTTGTACAATTACGTGATTGTGTGTGAATTTAGGATTCTGTCGCGAGGGTACTACCTTAATTTAATTATTTACTGGATTTAAACCAGAAACAATTAGAATACCTTCGATAAACTAGGCGCATGGTACGCATGTATTTTAATTCTTCTACTTTAACTAATATAATAATTAGTTTATACTGCTTGTAAATACCCATAGAAAATCAAAATTACGGTATGTTTGCAGAACTTTTGTGTTATATATTCCATTATAAAATTACTGACAGAGAAATACGAAGTATCAATAAATGGTCATTTTGGATTATCAAATATTGATTTTAAAATGCAGGAGTAAAATTGTGGACTTATGGATTATATTGGTTCATATAGCAGATAAAGATAAATTATTGAGTAAAAATTTTGCTGTTTTTTTATATATTTATAATCTTTTACACTTCCTAATTACAGCCAAAGCTTTAATTTATAAAATATAACTGAGATCCAGCCGTTATAGGGTTTTCAGATTTGTAGAATTTACGTAATTGTTTATCCAGTGTTTAATGTAAATGAACCAAATTATTATTTCAAAAAAAAAATAATTTTTGTGTATATGTATCACCTACTATTAAATATATAAATTTATGTAAATTTGGTTTTTATCAATATTGCTAAATACCTTTTATTCAACTCAAAATTCGCGACGCTCGTGTAGGCTCTAAGTTCTGTAAGTTATCCAGTGCTGGTCTACGCATTGGGCACATAAAATGCCTAGGAGCGCCGAAGGCGACCCTGAAGGTAAGTGAAATAAAACCTCTGTAAGATCTGATATAAATCTCTCTGGATTAGGCGATTCCGTCATAACACGTAATTCTGGCTCAGACTCTGATGACAAGTCATCGTCTAGCTTGTTAAAAAATTCTTCATTTTCAGATTCCGGTGGCATTGGCATTGTTGAAAATATCGTTCGCGTAGGTAACAGAAGTTCTTGTAATCTGACAAAGAATTAAGTAAAACAGAAATTAAAAGACTTGACAATATACTATAGTAAACAAAATGAAATTACTTGCAATTACTGTTCAAATGATTTTTTTATTTATAAGACGTTTCGACCAACCATTTTGGTCCTTTTCAATTTTTTAAATTTTTAAATTTTAAATTGAAAAGGACCAAAATGGTTGGTCGAAACGTCTTATAAATAAAAAATTCATTTGAACAGTAATTGCAAATAATTTCATTTTGTTTAATATTCTATTACTGTTGGTAGAGTCAATATTATTAATATATTATAGTGTTGACTATGTTTGGAAGTATGTATCCTAGCAACCGTTTTATTTAAAAAATATTCAATTTCTCATTGTTTCATAGAAAAGTTTTGGATTTGCTGGAAACCAATTCGTTATGAAATTACAGTTCTATTACACATGTAACCTTGAGCTTTATTGTATGTAGTAACTTTATTATGTATGCTTTGGTATTCGCTTGAGCGCATAACTTCGTTGCAATATTTGAAAATTATTACAAGTGAAATTATTTTTAAAATGTCATTTGTATTTGATACTTTGTTTCATAGTTTTTAAGACATTTTAAAAACCGTGTGTGTAGCTTTTTCGATCATTTTAAAAACCCTTCGTTTAGATACAAAATGTTTTAAAGCACATGGGATGTATATTTCAAGTTGTGCCTTAAAGTTAAATACATGAATTAACCTGTACATTATTCGAACTGCAAATAGAACGAGTTAATGCAAGCTTTTACTTTTAATTTAATTTTAATCGTGACAAGTTTATCATAAAATCAATTTAATTTTAATAATTGACGAATTTTAAAAGTATTTAAAATTTCAATAAAACGGTAAGTAGTCGAGTTTGCAAATTCAACATTTTTTTCATGAAATTCCGGCATGATAAAATTTCACCTATAAAGATGTTATACAAATATGGCAGCGTGTATGAAAATCCTTAATACGGAGTATTCACTGAGTTTAAATAAAATCGGTCAATTTAAGCCGAAAAATCGATTTTCGAAAAGTGCAGCACAGCATTTTTTAACATTCAACAGTGCCTAAAGACCTTAAACATAGATCAATATTTCTCTTACTGTATATTACATACTCAATGCCATAAAAACATATTTAATTCTCTGAAAATCTAATAAATTCATTCAATATTTACAGGATAGTTACCATGGATCAATTGACAATATACTTTATTATCCCTTGTGGATTATCAAAAGAAGATGCCGATCTATCTATGCATACTGCATTCGAAGTGAGTATCGCGACGATTTAATCGATCTGTATTTGCCTAATGTGTCTTGTATCGGATTTGATAAACTAAAACTGGATAGCATAAAACATTACCGGCCCACCTACGATGATGCAAAACTGTCACATTTGCACACAAAGCCAATGGACTCGCGCAAATGTGACCGTTTGTGGTACAAAATCAATGGCTCTATGAACCGGTGAACAATTAAATTGGCGGGCATGCATCGACTCCAGTGCAAATGTGACGGTTTTGCATCACCGTGTGTGGATCTGTATTAAGGCTGGGCACGAAAACCGGTTAACCGGTCGATCGGTTAAAATTTGATTCGAAAACCGCGGTTATGAATATGTAAAAACCGGTCAATCGATTAAAAACCGGTTAACCGATCGATCGTATAAAAATCGGTTAACCGGTAGATCGGTTAAAAACCGATTAACCGATCAATCGGTTAAAAACCGGTTAACCGATCGACCGGTTAAAATTAGATGTGAAAACCGATCAATCGGTCAAAAACCGGTTAACCGGTAGATCGGTTAATCGGTTTTTAACCGATCTACCGGTTAACCGATTAACCGGTAGATCACTTAAAAACCGGTTAAACGACAATCCGGTTAAAAATTGACGTGTTATAAATACGCGAAAATCGATTGATTAGTTGTTGAATAGACTACTAAATAGTAAATACCAAATACTCCAAAATCAATTTGCAAAATTCTTGCGCGTCTAAAGTCTATCTAAAGTCTAAACTGTCTTCCCACTCTTAACTTATGAACGAAATTGAGTTAAAGAGTTCGGATAAAATCAAAGTCAAATCTTATCACATAAAATAGCTTTTCAAGATAAATTTGTGCCAGGGGCACTGTCAACTCAAAATTTTATATAGCACGGGAGGTCATGTTGCACCTCGTTTGAAAAGTAATTAAATTCTCTCTAGTTCTACAGTCTACACACTCATTATACAGGTGTTTCTTAAGTATGGTCCGAAAATCCAGGGTCTGATTGGCTGATGTGATAAATGACTGTCCTGAGACCCCAGGTTTATATAACAAAAAATCCTTATTTTTGGTCATAAAATATGACCCTGGATATTCGGACCATACTTAAGACATCAGCCTGTATAAACAAATTGAAAATACAACTGTTTTTTCCTTAATTATAAATTTATTTTATAATTTCGCAATTACATAGGTAAGGTTATTTTATTTTTCATTTTAATGCCATAAAAAAATGCTTTTTATAAATTTTTATTTTGGTGCAAAAACACCAAAATATCGACATTTTCAGGCTTGAGACAATTTCTTTTGGCTGACACAATGTTACCAGCTGTTGAGAATACTCTTTCCGATGGAGTGGATGTAACGGGTATACATAAATATTTATTTGCAATTTTTGATAGTTTTGGATACCGAATCCTATTTAAATTCCACCACTGTAATAAATTAGCCTGTTTTTTAATTTGAATTTCCCTACTGTAATTTTCAACCTCGCTTATAGTATTGGGAAATTCCTCAGGAAAAAGAAAATCTGTGGCAGAACTTTTCACATTTTCAGTTTCTCCAGAAGGTTCCCCCACTTCCAATTCCGATAGTTCTTGTTCGATAGCTATTTTTATATCTCTAAGGATACCTATTCGTCGTTCGAAGTTTTTGTATCTCGGATCAAGAAAAGTCGCGATGTCAAAAATGCTAACTTTGTCATAACGAAAGCCGATACTATGTTCATTTTCGTTATTACCAAACCTAGTTTTTAGATCACTTTCAATTAAACGTTTAAAAGATGCTATCGCTGGCAAGTCATTATTTGATATTTTTAAGAAATTTTTTAGAAGTGAGTGTAACAATGGTTGAGCTATAGATAGCGATGGTTAATTTTCTGTTGAGATTAATTTAGTCGACATTTCAAAGGGTTTAAGAACGTCGATTATGCCTTCAA
The DNA here is from genome assembly GCA_034508555.1 of Venustoraphidia nigricollis. Classification (NCBI taxonomy): domain Eukaryota; kingdom Metazoa; phylum Arthropoda; class Insecta; order Raphidioptera; family Raphidiidae; genus Venustoraphidia; species Venustoraphidia nigricollis. Next base: position 9,157,295 of record JAVRKA010000006.1, read on the forward strand.
TTAATGTCCACTCTTCTTCAGATATTTCTAAATCTTGACTAATTTGTTTGGATGTAATATTTCGATCAATCAAAACACCTTGTACAGCTAATCTTTGTTCAAGTAACCTCTCCACCATATAATAAACTGAATTCCAGCGTGTTTTCACACTTTGTATTAGCTTATGTTCAACTATGCCCATTTTCTTTTGTAAGTCATTTAAAGCGTTGCTCGCTAAATTTGAGTGCTTAAAATGCCCCACTATTTTGCTGCACTTTACTATAAGACTTTGAACATTTTCTTGAGCCAACCCTTTATTCACACTCAGTTGTAGAGTGTGAGCTAAGCAATTTATGGACATACCTAATGCTTTGCAGTCCCTTACAGCATTTGTAATGTTTGCGGCGTTGTCATGTACAGTTCCAACAATTTTGTGTTGAATATTCCAGTCCGCAGCTATTTCACATACAGCGTCTTTTAAATTGACTGCTGTATGTCGATTAGTCATTAATTTGGTGGCTAAAGTAAAGCATTGCATTTCAAAACTGTCATTAATCCCGTGAGCCGTAACAGTGATGTATGATTCCGTTGTACGCGACTTCAGCAGTCTGTTGTAATTGCCACATAATCTAAATTATTAAAAATCCCCTTAATTTTGCTTTTATTTTCTTCATATGTTAACATCATTCTTGAGGAAATAGTTTTCCGAGAAGGAATAGTGTAATTAGGATTAAGTGCCTTTACAAATTTTTTAAATCCGGTTCCCTCAACTATAGACAGAGGCAGCAAATCTTCGGATATCATCAATGTAAGAATTCGGGTAATTCTTTCATTAAATGATTTTGTTTGAGAGACTGTGTGAAAAACGTCATTAATTTTTATTTGTTTTATCGGAGTGGAAATTGGAGTATTGCACATTTCTGAAGCTCCCGATAACGTTTCAACACTTTCAACTTCCATAGAGCTTAAAGTGTCATCACTGTCATAGTCACAATCAGTTGTCCTTAAAGATTTTCTGCATTTTTTTTTAATTTTAGTATGTGTAGATACATTGGAAGGACCTGCGTCAGAATCAAATTCTTGCCTACAAAAAATTGTCTATGATTGGAAATTGATAATACACTACTGGGCAAAAAAACGGACAATAAAAATATTACTTAGATAGTAGATACTAGATACAGTCAATTTTCAATGACTTTTAAAGTTTCGCATTGATCTTTTTTAACTTCTAGGCGCTTTTATCTTGATCGTTATCTGACATCAAATTTACAAAAAAATTTAATGGATTTGGTATCATACAGTGTAGAACCAAAAGTTGCATTTTGCCCTACATTTCTGAACACTCCGTGGAAAAATTTAACGACACAATGATGTGTCTTTGTATGAGATTTTTAAGCTCATCATTTCTTCACATTTCTTTTTTTGATTCACATCAATATCTTCATTCTACAAGTATACACACGTTTTTAAAGGAAGCTATGCAACACTCTATGATACCAAATCTATTAAAATTTTTTGTAAATTTGATGTCAGATAACGATCCTACAAGTAAAAAAAATTATCAAGATCAATGCGAAACTTTAAAAGTTTTTTAAGATTGACTGTAAACAATATTTTTTGTCCAGTTTTTTTTGTCCAGGAGTGTATTTGAAAATAATATTAATAACAGCATGGTTGTTTCATTGTTGGGGATTTTAGTGTTAAACAAAATTAATTTTTCATGCTTTATAACGACAGAAATTAAGAATTAAAATGTCGAAAATTACCTCAGAAATAGATTGCCAAAGCCATGGAACCGACGAAAGATTAAAATTAATAATTACTTTTCAGAGAATATAAGGATATGAGATTAAAATTAATAATTATTAATTATTCAAACAGCTAAAACGTCATCATTTTATTTAAGTTCGGCTATCGCTATCTGTTTTTTTGAGTTAATTTCGACATTTTCATATCAAATTTCTGCCGTTACAAAGAACGAAACATTTGTAAGAATATTTTGTCCTTTGATTATTTTTGAAAAGCCGCTTTGTTTCGAAGATACAGGGCGAGAAAAATTACTAAGAACGGCTGTACTTTATCCACTAACAGCAGGCAAACAAATAAAAAAAAAAAACAAAGCGACTTTTCAAAAATCATCAAAGAACAAAATGAAAATATTCAACTTGGTAAGTGATCTCATTGTCGTAGATTATGTTTATATAAAATATAAGAACTAATTGAATATTTCTGTTAATAAAAAATTATTACCTGGTCTTTTGGTCAGACTCAGAACAATTCAAATATTCTTCAATTTTGTTTTTCTGTTTAGCGTTTTCTAACTAATGTACTGATCGAATATGGTGCCACAGTGAACTTGTACTGCCTGAATATTTAAGCAGTTTGTCACAAATTTTACAAATCACTTCGTTTTTCGTTAATTCTTTCTTTTGAAAATACTTCCACACTTCCGACATTTTTAATTCCCGTCAACGCGTAAGACAACACTAGGAACAGTAGGAACTAGGAACTAAATAAAAACAATTTATAAGCGTGTATTCATTGGGATACAAGACGGTGCCGGTGTTGTGAAACAAATCAATAACAATCGCGCGGCCGTACAGCTGTAAGCAGTTTAAAATTTAAATCAAACTTCAAAATTAAAAATTCCGAGGAGATCAGCGGTTTTATTAACAACATTAAATATGCTACTTGTCTAGTCATCAAATTTTAGGTACCTAGATAGATATGTTATCACAATTTGCAACAACAAAATATACCTAACAAATAACATCAACGGTCGATCTGTCGAACGGTTATATAGTTTAAACTTTAAAGTTTAAACTTTAATGGTCATATAAGTTTATAACTGACTGAACGATCGGTCAGTCGATCGGTTTTCGGTCATATAACCGACTGAACGACCGGTTAATCGATCGGTTTTCGGTCATATAACCGACTGAACGACCGGTTAATTGACCGGTTTTCGGTCATATAACCGACTGAACGATCGGTTAATCGACCGGTTTTCAGTCATTTAACCGACTGAACGACCGGTTAATTGACCGGTTTTCGGTTTTCTGTCATCATTTTGATTGAATGCCGGTTTTTTCGAAACCGGTTATTATTTTTGATAACCGATAACCGACCAAAAAATCAAAAAGTCCCAGCACTAATCTGTATTGATCTGCCAAAATTTTTTGAAAACTTTTTTGATGGTTATGGGATTTAGAAAACAATCAGAGATTGTGTTGTCTCACTTTTTATTATGCAGAATATTGTTCTTACAAAAAACAAAAACAAATGACGGATCATACTTTTTATTGCGCAAAACAATAGACTGTTCACTCTGAAAAACAACTGCTCTATATGAAAAATAGTGATGTAATGAAGTATATTACTTACGAATATGTGACACTATGTTAAAACGAGCCTAGCGAGTATTAACAGTTATTGAAATATATATTGTGGTAGTTTTTGTCTAGCTGGTTTTCACTTCATTTTCAGTATTTTCAAAAGAGTTAATTTCATTTGTGTAACAAACTTCACTTCTAATAGCTGGTAGACTGAGTAGAAATGGTACGCACATTAGTAATAAATTATTATTGAAGTGGTTAAGCCGTTTGCTTTAGTTTTTTTATTACAGTACTAGTGTGTAATAGGCGACTTTGCATACGTGCATGTATAGCAGCTATTTTATAGGGGATTAGTACAAAAAAAATAGTTTTTTCAATGTTGGCAAAAATTGCTCAGAAAAAAAACATTCATACACAGTTTGGGAGAAAAACCTGTTGATAGAGAAAGGTTGCCGTGAACCAAGATTTTGTCTTCATTTCTCACAATAATACATTTAAAACCGTCATTTTGAAATTAACAGAAATATGATTTATTGATTGCAGTGCTGTCTGCAGTTGGGTTTGCAAGCTTTATGGGGAACCGAATCTGACTATGATGATAAGGTTTGGACCAAACAAGATGTAGTCGTCTTTGAAAAGTTTGAAGGAGATTTGTTTTCGAAACTGCGTAACCAAAAATGCGTGTAAGTAAGAATATAACATATCATACTAATTTGTTATTATAAAGAATATTATACTGGGTATGGTGGTCACAGACTTGGAAAAATGCATAAGTTTGCTTATGTGTACCTCAAATGAATCTCATACTGAACTATAATTAATTATTAACATCCAATAATAAGTAATAAAGCTTAAACAACCGATTCTTGGTCAAAGACATGAAGGCCAAGAAAAGGTTATAAAGTTTCGAATAAACTGATGAAGAAGTTTCCTTTATTTTTTTATTACTGAAATTAAAAATGAAAGCGAAATCAATGGCAAAACGATGTAAAACTGTGAAAGGATTACAACACCATCTTTTCAACTGATTTTAGTCGCGTATTTTTAAATTTTTAATCCATACTTCTCACGCAAAGTGTCTCCTCCTACACTGTTCAGCCAATTGAAAAATGCGTTTGAGACAACCTAAATGAATGAAGGTTTTTTCTGATTGACTGCTACCGAATGAGGATGAAGCAGGAGTTGGAAATACATGAGTCGATAGTTCTGACAGATGAAAAATACATAAGTTCTGTTGTATTAAGACAACTTTAAAAAAATGACAAAGTTCGCTTCAAAAATGTGCTTTGTGCCATGCTTTCAGTGATGTGATATCATTTGTCATTTGCTTGGGCGCGCGTAACGTGCTAAGAATATTGTTAAACTGAAATAATGCGTTTGGGCATGTGAAGAGATGATATCACAGTAGTATTATTTTTTTGTTATTTATCAGCGAATTAAAAAAAATCACGAGTAGTTTTGTCTTGACCTATAGTTGACTATGACTGAAGATATAGAATATTGAAAAAAGGTTCGAGGAAAACAGTGTTTTAGATACTGAAAAAAATCACACTTTTTTCTAGATACTTGCGGGTAGTTAAATCGATTTTGTCAGACTACGAGATCTATAAGCGCGGCATATGAAAGTTTTTTTAAGAAAACGTTATAAACAATAATTGTGTAATTCTTTTTTGAATAGTATTATTATTATTGTATTTTAAAGTTAACTTTTTTTTACAATACTAGTTATCTATTGACAAATCTAATTTTTTCAACAGAATACTGGGACCTCGCTGTTTAAACGTCTGCTTGATTGAAGGAAAACCCATTCCAAACAGCAGTAGTCCCATTTTTACAGACGCTATGAACACATTAGTCATATGTTGCTCGGGCTTGACCCTGAGTAAAAAGGTAACCGTAATTGGAGATTGTATTTCCAGGGCGTAATTGATAATTATTGCGCCCTAGATATATATTTTATTTTTTGTCTCGCACCCTATAAAATAGTGGCTTTTAGTTTTGTCTTCGTTTTCAGTATTTTTTTTTTATCATTTTACTTGTGTAGCAAAATTGACTTCTTATGTAGTAGTCAATAGGTCCTGTATGGTATACATAGAATATGTAAGTAACGTGCTAAGCAGTGACGTATATCAACTGATGGTAGCCGCGCGGGTAAAGTCAGCAGTTTAGCATCTGTAGTGTGTACATGATCTCAGATTCGCGACCAACTTGGAACAATGTGAAATATTAACATTGTTGAATTTTACTTTAGCACTCGACGGGCGGTGAAGTTACTTTACTGGCCACATGTAATCAGTAGCGTGTATTGGGTAACTTTATGACCGGTATACATGGATGAAAAACATATATTTTATAGAGGGTAGGACAAAAAATATTTTTTTTCTTGTCAGGAAATTTCCGAATTTTTTTCTGACACATCTATCAAATAGCTGAAGGAGAATTTATAATAAGTGCATGTTGCTACTTTTCAGAATGAAATCAAAGAAAAAGTTAGTCTAATGGGAGGCTTTTACACATCTGATTTAACTGCGGCGACCACTCATCTTATTACAAATTGCGTTCGAACTGATAAATATATAGTAAGTAATTTAATTTTTGATGTGTACACATCCGTCCTCCGAATAATATATCTCAGGTTGCAGTGAATTCGTAAGATCTTACAAACAGTGAGATGCTACCCAGACGTGTTGCCGAGAAATTTTCCAGGCGATAGCAAAAAAAATTATAATGAGCTTCACCCTCATAAGTTCACATATGAAGTTTAGCTTCTTTAGTTTTTAATATTATTCCCAAGTTTAATTTTTTTTATGTGAAATTTCTAATTAATAATATTTACACATACTTAACAAATTCTATTTATTTTCTGTAGGGTATGTAAATCCCTAAAAATTTCGAACTGAGCAACTGTGATACCTCATTATTGTAATAAGAGATAGTAAATATAATTGCTTTTACTTAGATTGACGATCATAATTACTGAGAAATTACACATTTTAGGAGAGCACTTTGATGTTTATGTCATGTGAAAATTCTCACATGGACAGATCGTCACATTCATACCATAGTTTTATTTACATATTATTATCTACCGAAAAACATTTTTAATATGAATTGTCTGTAGTATGTCAATATCATAACCTAACATTATGTCCGAAAATCGTTCTGATGTCTGAAAATAGAGAATTTAATATTTTCGTTTCTGATTTTACATGAAATATATATTTTGAGTTCCTACCATGTGTATATAAACCCATGGTATGTGTCAAGTTTGTACGTCAAATTACAGAAATTGTTTTGTACGTCAATTGTTCATAAGTTTAAACTTTATATCTTTATCCTTGTCTTATTATTTTGCGAATCAAAATGCAACACACTATAAACATCTATCCTTGTCAGTTTCATGTAATTTAGGAGACAAACTAACTTCGACTTTAGGGGTCGATTCTATTTCCCTTCGATTTTTTACTTTTTTCAAACAGATACGTCGCTAAAGAAATTAAACTTCAAAAATCCGAAATTAATTAATTTCTAATTCTGTGTGGAATTATCATCTAACAAACTTAATTTTTAGGGTTCTGTCAAGACCCTTTTTCTCAGAAATGGATATCGATACAAGTTTAATATCAAATACTAAGATCTATAACCCCGTAGTCCTGTTAAAAAATTAAACTTCCAACTCAATGCAGTAAAAAGATACGACCTTTAACTACTTAATTCGTTTTGTAATGCATGCGTCATTGAAAGTGTCAAATGTAAGCTAAAGTGGCGGCTAGGGGTTGCAATCCAGCGGCATTTTCAATCCAGCTGAATTTATGCAAATCCAGCTGGATTTCAAATAAATGTAACAATTTTTAAACTTTAGAAACTTTAATAGTTGTTTTTCTACATTTACATCAAATACTCGTTTTTTTTGGCGTTAGTAAAGTACCCTTATAGTAAGTAATAGTTACGAGTATCCGAAGTATAATTATTAATTATCACAATACAGTTTTAAATCACCTAAATTAATATTCTAGATATCTGAAATAGTTATTCGTTTACCTATTTAATAAACTATGTAGTCTCAGTTTCTCAGTCTCAATAATTTTAGAAATAAAATTGCGTTTCCTGCTTATAAAATGTTTAGTTAACTCTTATTAGAAACAAAAGTATAATATAAATTAGGTATATTATATGATTTTAAGACTTGACTTATCTTTTAAAGAATAAAGCCAATCAATTATGTAATAGTTTTTTTTTTAACTTTTTTTAAAGTAAGATCTCAAAAAAGAAATGTTATTGATGGTGTTATCTCCCAGCCTACTTCTTAAAGAACTGTAAATATACCCGCCTGCGGAAAGGGCTCTCTCTACCTCTATGGTTGGTTTGAGAGTCATCAAATAATCATAGATTAAAGTTAAGTTTTCACCTTTTACTCCCTCACTTTCATAAAGTGCCATTTCTTTCTTAAATATCTTGTCATAAACCTTCTCAGACCCAGTTAATTACTTGTTTTTAGCTAATTGCGGATCCGCACCGCTGGATCCAGCGCCAGATGCTAGATCCAGCAAGGCCAGAAATGTGCTGGATCCAGCATTGCAATCCCCCTAGTGGCGCCATTCTATGAGATGGTTGTAAACTATGTTAAAATACTATAATGGTACAGAGCCCAAAAAAAGTGAGTGGTACACGCATTTGAGCGCTTTATTTTAATTTAGATATTATTGTTTGTTCATCTTAGAAAGCGTGTGAACATAAAATACCAGTAATGCGCATTGAATGGGTGGACGCAGTCTGGGAGGCTAGCCTCTTGTCGAACATCAAAGGAGATTCTGCTCTATTCTGGGAGTATCAATGTCCCATATTTTATAATTTAAACATAACAACCAGCGGACTTCGTCACAAAGAAAGGAAACGGATTATAGACATTATAAATTCGAATGGGGGCACATACAGCGGACAGTTAAAATTTGAATTCACTTCTCTCGTTATTTGTAAATTGTAAGTATTGAATCGTAAACCCCACATTAGCGATGAGTATTTTTTGTACGTTTTAAACTGTTACAAAGTTAAAGCTAAATTTGACTTCGTTTTTTTGTTGTTATGCTGTCAAACCCTCAGTAATATGTATTAGCGTCGAGTTTAAAAAATAAAGTTTAACTACAATCATTTAATTAATTACAACTGCAATGATATACAGGACACGTCCAGTAATCCGCTGTTTTTAAGTATGTAGAGATCTAGAAAAATCGCTCTATAATCCGACATTTTTACGATATTGCGCTCTGTAATCCGACACACGTGTTTACTTGACAAATATTTCTCTATGCTCCAACGTTTCGTGGAGTCGTTCGCTCTGTAGTCTGACAATAGACATTGGACGTCACGTTGTTTGTGTTATAAAAGTTCGAAATTAAAAACTGTTCTATTGTTAAAACCTTCAATAATGCATTATGTATTATAAATATGTATTACATAAAGTCGTTATTGACTTTAGGAACAAAAAAAAAGTTAAAAGAAGTCTTTTTTAATAATTAAAGTTTTAGTCCGTGCTTACATCCTGCAATCCGACATTTCCACTTATCCGGCATTTCCACTAATCCGACATACGCGAAGATTTCTGTTGTCAGATTAGTGAACGTGTCCTGTATTGTTAAAATGTTATATTATTTTACAACTATTCAAGTTCATTTTTAGTGTATTTGATATATATGGCACATACACTATTGACGACTATTGTTTGGTACTGTGACTCGAGTTTTTATTCTTTAAAATTGAAAGGTTATATAAAAAATAAAAGACGTGAGTGAAGCTTGTCAGCCATAAGAGTCTGTGTATAACAACTTTAAAGAGGTCATTTTTAAAACTATTTTTCCAGGAAACTAAACGGTGGATCGTTTTCAAATTTTAAGAATACCTCACTGTATTCATTTACAGTAGAACCTCGATAAATTAAAATCAAGAGAAACGTTAAAAAATTTAAGTAATCGAGTTTTTTTACTTATCGAGAGTTGAAGTTAGAGAGATTGTCAGAGTAAAATTTTTAACTTACCGAGGTTTGTGAATTTTATAGAGGATGTATTTAGTTCAATAGAGGTGACATAAATGTTTTATCTATTCATTTATTTATTTAGAATGAATTATTTATTTATTTAAACAAAGAAATCAGTAATTTTTTTTTGTTTCATGCAATTTTGATTTTCTACATCAATTATGTTTTCTATATTATGTAAAGAAGAAAAAATTTCGAGGGTGTTGTTCGGAATATTTGTTTTGTTACCGAGGTTTTGTGATTTAAGTAACGGAGGTTTTATGCTTTCAAGGGGAGGGAATTCAAAAAAATTTTAACTTACAGAGGTTCTTAATTTATCAAGATTCTACTGTATATGTATACTAAGTTTCAAACCTTACACTTGAAAAATCGTTTAATGGTAGATTTACTCAAACCTTCTTAAACGAAAGAGGAGAATTTTCGCATAATAGAATGTGCTCAAACTATTTTTTTATACTGATAAAAATCATAAAACCTGGATAAACTTGATTTTACCTAATAAATCGCACACTTGTTGCCTATATAATTTCTGTTTAAATTGAACAAAACCAGTCAATGTTCAAGTTCAAATTGAACAATTTACGACTGACTTTCTTTCATCTTTCAGTGGCCATACGAGTGATAAAATAACAGCCGCTCATGATAATAGAATCAGTTGTTGTACTATCGAATGGTTGGACGAAAGTATAAGAAAAGGATATGCATTACCGATTGACCAATTCAAAGTATCCAAACCAGATTTCTCGTCTTCGACACATAATGAAGAACTATCCAAAGGTTGGTGTAATAATCATTTTATTATGCTATGTCCAATGTTTTTTTTTTTTTTTTTGTTTTCGAAAAAAATTAATGATCGAACTCCAAACTTGAAATTGATAGAGAGAGATGTTTTGTAGATTATGGACGCTTAACATTTGAGGTCATCAGCGTCTTTTCTAAACTGAAAAAATACGGTGGTATACTAGGCGGCACTTCAGGTGTATCAATTCGACGTGCTTGCATATATTATGTATGTGCGCGATTTTCTCAATAATTGCCAAGCCAATTTGAAAATTTCTTTCACAGTATAAATTGATTACTCTGGGTCATCTTTAGAAAATAGACATATGCTATGGCGGACTATTCTATAGGTCTTTTTAAAATCTACAATTCTGTGATACATTCGTTTGATGTATCTTTTATGGTTTAGTCAGCGTAAGCCATGTAAGCGGGATCAGATTTACCCTAAGTGCCGCCCTGGGGTATCGTGAAAAATGCCGCCCCATTACCTAAAGCGGATGCAATTTTCAAATAAATAAAATGACTAATTTATAGTGAACAATCTTTTTATTATAAACGGAATAATTACACAAAAAACATTCTTTTTCGTATTAAAAATCATAAATTGGCATACAAACCGATTGCTCATAAGTAGCGACATATACATCTTTTAGAGGCAAACAACTTTTTGATTTGAAAACTGGACAATTTGTGCATATTGCAGCGCGCAATTTAAACTAAAATAATGATCATATCAAACAAATTGTGATCGAGCCAAAAACATTCAAAAATTGTGAATAACAAGATACTTATTCTCTACTAAAAATGTATGTAAAATTCCAGACACTGAAATTTTGTAAATAAGACTGCAGTGTTAATAATTTTACACACATTCTTAATAAAGAGAAAAAGTATTTTATTTATGAATGTTTTCAATATGATCACATTTTTCGAAAAAGTTTCTATAACGTGAAATATTTTTTTTCGTGGTCCAAATTTCGCTGCCCTGCACACTAACCGCTAGTGTAAATCCAGCGCTGCATGTAAGCAGGGAAAAGCGTCTTTTTACGGCCTGATTACAAAACACCGAGATTCCTTTATTATCTTTATATTTATTGTGCATGTATTATACACATAAACCTCCCGAAAGAAATTCTCTAATTGATGGCGAAAACAGAACCAAAATCCATTGAGTAGTTTAGAAGAATTAAGCGAACAAATAGACAGGCGCCGATAGTGACTTTGTTTTATACTATTTAGAGAAAACGATCTTATTCTATGTAGAACATGGATCTATCGTGTTTTTTTGTTTTTTGATTAACAGACAAAAACAAAGAAGTTATCAGTTCGACATACATTTGTTTCAATGTATGTTTAGCCTTAACCAATTTAAAAAATTTCGACACCGTTTTATTCGGAATGTTTACGGATTGGTCATATTTTTTTTTAAATCGGTCCAGTCGTTTTTAACTGACTTCAAAAAAGAAGACACACACACATTCTCAAAATGCTTGTATTATTTTGTTTTTCAGAAAACGAAGATACTTTATTGAATTACCTTGATAAAAAAGATTTTAGCTCTAAAGATTTCTTTACCGGCAAAGAGGGAACTATAGCTCCTCCAACATCGAATGTAACATCAAATAAAACTAGTACTACGCTGACCACACTGGCCGAGGGTTCAATTCCTTTAAGTAACGGAACTTGTATCGAAAAATTACTATTCAAGGGTTAGTACCATTTTTAGGCATCATTGTGTAGACTGTAGCGACCAAAAATACATAAGTAAAAAAATCGGCACTACTCAAGTTTCTCTAGGACAGCTAATATTCAGCTAAACCAAAAAAATGCAAGAAATTTTTGCATTTGACATTTTCAAAAATAAAAAAATACTGAAAATTAATCCAAACATTGTCCATGCACGCGACTTAAAAGCATTAGCAGCTTCTTCAATTTTTTTTTTTTTTTTTGGAGCCCATATTGTTGTTAATAACACGAAAAACAATTGTTTTACGCTTGCGCGCGGACGCCTGCAGCTCGTACTCGTTGCGTTACTGAAGCTAAAAATTAGCTTTCGTATGATGTGAATTTACTATTGCATTAATTGGCGCACTATGGTTACGTTCTTTCTATCGTAGTTAAAAATTTTTTTATCTAATGTGAGTAATAAGTTTTTAAAAAAATCAACAAATCTGATCGAGATTATCCAGAGATCCGGATAAACGAGGTTTTACTGTAATTATAAGTACTATTCTCGTAGCGCTAAATCGATAAATTGTAATTAATAAAGCAAATTTTCAGATCTGACGTTTATTCTAATTGGATTGGACGATGACGCTAAGGATCAGTTTACAGACATCATAACGAGTGGTAGTGGTAAAGTGGTGTCCAGATTCTACAAGGGTACTGTAAATTATGCGGTTGTACCTCGAGAGGGTGCTACTGTTAAACGAAACGTTGAAGAAATTGTTACTCACGTGTGGATCGTAAGGAAACGTATTTTTTTAAATCATATATCAATAATAATTAATAATACCTTATTGGTTTTCAACTGACTTAAAAAAAAAGTTATCAATTTGATGTATATTTTAGAGCGTGTCCCATTTTAAAAGAACGCTTTGAATATCTTGAATAATTCATCTTCAAAGTTTAATTCCAGATATATGTTATAATAGAAAACAAGATCACGGGTAATTGGAATAATGAAAATAAATCAATTTAAACACTCATTGATTGCAACGTTTCGTCTTTTTTTTATTAAGACTTTTTCAATTTTACAATAATTAACATTCATATAATAAAAATATTAAACAGTATGGATTAAATAATTTACTAAAAAGAAACAATAGTGTGACTAACCTCAATATGCTTAAACAATAATTTTTATTATATGAATGTTAATTATTGTTGTTAAGAGGTCTAGATCGTTTATTACAAAAGTAATATACACTTAGAGAACAAAATATATTTATTTAATAATAATAGAACAAAAATTACTTTCAAACATAATAACACAAAAGCATATTCACATTTCACATCTTACTTAGGCAACGGCCATACATACACTGCTTACTCTGATACACTCTTTGTGACTCAGCCACTGTCTACTGCATCACCCTTTCTTACCTCCATTCAATACCATACCAACTTAATACAAATTTACTACCAACTTGACACGCCTCCTTAAATTTGTGTTCTTAATCAAACATAAATAATAACATTTTTAAACAATACCCAGTTCTTTTCTAAATTTTTCAAGTTTAACAACACTCAAAGATTTTGTTAGAATATCCGCCACATTCTCTTCAGTATTTATTTTAACAACATCAATTATTTTGTTGATATAGTTCTCATTGACAAAATGATAATGTGTTTCTATATATTTTGAGTTTTTCGTAAAATTTCCATGTTTAGCAATGCTAATTGCCCCTGAGTTGTCTTCATAAATCTTTATTGGTAATGGAACTTTAATATTCAGGTCTGACAATATGTCTTTTACTATTTTTACTTCGCTTACGCATTCAGACAATGCTACGTACTCAGCTGACGTTGAAGATTTTGTCACGCTTTTCTGTTTTCTTGATTTCCAAAATATTGCGTTTTCGTACATTTTGATTACAAATCCTGTTGTGGATTTTCTGTCTGTTACGTCTCCTGCCCAATCGGCATCTACATAGCAATTTAAAATATCTACATTGACTCTTTTACTATATGTTAATTTTAAATCCTTGGTTAATATTAAATATTTGAGTACCCTTAGGGCATATTTGTAATGTGTACCATCATAGCAATTTTGAAAACGACTAAGATAGTTTACAGCAAAACTTATATCAGGCCTTGTACCCGAACTAACATAAAGTAATGCACCCATTAAATTTCTATACTTGATTTCATCTTTTGCTTCATTTGCTGGTAATAACTTTAAATTTTGCTCCATCGGAGTCGCAAACAATTTACAATTTTCAATATTGTACCTTTTTTCTAGTGATTCAATGTACTCAAAGAGAGTACATTGAATCACTAGAAAAAAGGTACAATATTGAAAATTGTAAATTGTTTGCGACTCCGATGGAGCAAAATTTAAAGTTATTACCAGCAAATGAAGCAAAAGATGAAATCAAGTATAGAAATTTCTAGAGTCATTTTTCCATTTATTGAGTCATAATCTATATTTATTCCTAGATACTTCTTAATATAGCCTAAATCTTTCATTTCAAATTTTTTTAACAATAAATTTTTAACATTATTTAACTTTTCCATATCATTTCCACAAATCAGCAAATCATCAACAAATAAAATTAAATAGATATTGTGGTTGTTTTCATTTAATACATATAAGCAATTATCATTTTCACTTCTCATAAAATTTAAATATTTCAAATAATTATCAAAACATTCGTACCAGGCTCTGGGACTTTCCCTCAGGCCGTACAACGCCTTATTTAATTTTAATATTCTGTCAGTGTTATCTTCAAAACCTTGAGGTTGTTTTACATATACTTCAGATTTTACTTTGCCATTTAAAAAAGCTGTTTCAACATCCATTTGCATTATTATTAAATTATTATTACAACAGTATGACAAAAGAATTTTTAACGTTTGCATTCTCGCAACAGGTGAATAAATATCATCAATTAATTCATTTTGTTGATAACCCCTAACAACTAATCGTGCTTTATAAACATCATTATTCTTTATAGTATACACCCATTTTAGGTCTAAGATTTTTTTATTAATTGGTCTTTCAACAGGTGCCCATGTTTCATTTTTCATTAAACAATTTATCTCTTTATCCATAGCTTCTTTCCATTTATCAGAATGTCCGCTATTTATCGCATCTGTATAAGAAATAGGAATATTTGCATTTACATAATTAACATAAACAATATTGTTATAAACAAAGTTTTCATCATTTAACCTAGCAGGTTTTGTTATTTTTCTGGATGATCGTCTTGGTTCATTATTTTGATTATCATTGTTGTCATTATCATTATCACTTAGATTTGCATTATCATTTAAACTAATTTTGACAGAATTTTGCGAATTATTCTCAGAATCAATACCAATACAAGATGTACCTTCTTCAACAATGTCAACATGTCTAGCCACAACTATTTTATTATTTATTAAAACCCTATAACCTACATTTTCATAACCTACTAAAATACCTAATACTGCTTTTTTATCCCATTTGGATTGTCTATTTTGTTCAGGTATTCTTACGAAAACCCTACTTCCATACAACTTTAAATGTTCTATATTGGGCCTTTCACCAAACATTATCTCATAAGGAGTTTTATTTTTTATGATTGTGTTTGTTAAAATTCTATTTTTCAAATAAGAAGCTGTTTTAACAATTTAAGGCCAAAAACGCTTATGTATATTTGCTTCAGCTAACAAACATCTCGCCATATCCATTACATCTCTGTTGTATTTTTCAGCTGTCCCATTTAACTCATAAACATATGGTGGACAAGGTTCAATATAAATTCCCTTTTCTCTTGCAAACTTATACATTTCATTATTTAAATATTCTTTACCATTATCGCATCGTAATTTCTTAATTTTCTTCCCAGTCTTATTCTCAATTAAATTTACATATTTTACAAAACAATTATAGACTTCACTTTTTGATTTTATGACGTGAACTTGTGCTACTTTACTAAAATCATCAATAAAAGTTAAAAAATAACGTTCCCCATCTAATCCAGAAGTATTATGAGGACCATTTAAATCCGTGTGGACAATTTCTAAGATATCATTCGCTCTAGTTCTTGAATGTTTGAAAGGTAAATTGTGCATCTTATTTTCTAAACATATGCCACACTTAAAATAATCTGTTTCTAATTGTTTAGGAAGACCTTTTAAAACTTGGTTATCACACATAGTTTTTAAGTATTTAAAATTTACATGACCTAATGTTCTATGAAATTTTTCTTTGTTCGTCATATCACTTTTTTCTGTTGTGTTAACTTCGGGTTTTATAATTTGACTGGTCATACGGAATACATTATTTTCTTTGACTGCTATTGCGATTATATTGCCTACCGTATTATAAATTTTTGAAGTATTTCCCATTGAAACTATTTTATTTTTACTACTGACTTTACCAAAACTAATTAAATTTTTGTCCATTTCTTTCACGAAAAATACATTTGTCATTTTATTTTTTATCATTTGACCATAAACATTGAACTCGTGTAATATGTTACCTATTTTTGTTGCTTTTAGTATTCGACCATCAGCAATTTTAACGTTTACAGGCGTTTCAAGAACTATGGATTCGTAAAAATAATCATCTCTGTTAACAATATGATCGGAACATCCACTATCTAATAACCATTCTACTTTACCGATGCAACTGTTCACTGTTGGTTCATGTGGTTCGTTCTTGTCCTCGATTTCCGTACAGAAACTACTTGTGCCGCCATCTCTTGTGTTGCCATCTCTTGTGCCGCCATCTTCATTGCTCTGATAATAGCTTTGTTGCCAACCGCCACCTCGACGATGTTGAAAGCCTCGACTTCTTCGGCTGCCATTGTTCCCTCGATGATTCCAGTTTTGTTGACGCCCGCCTCCTTGCTGTTGTGCGCCGCCTCTGGATCTCCATGAATTTCCACCGTGCCTCGTACTCGTACACTGAGCTTTGAAATGTCCATATTGGCCGCATTTAAAACATGTTTGATCTTGTTGCCGTCGTTCAGTCTTAAAAACACTTGCATTGTTTTTTCCATTGTTCTCTTTTTCTTTCACTTCAACCATTTTAATCTTGCTTTTCACATATTCAACTGTTTGATCACTTTCCTTTAACACATCCACTAGATCTCCGACATAACTTAGTGAACTAGGAAGCATTTTTATCATGTAGCTTAATTTTTCCTTTTCTGGTACATTTGCTCCAGCACTCTTTAATTCATTTATCAATTTCTCAAATTCGTTGAAAAATGTCGCTGTGTCTTCAAAGTCTTTTAATTTTAATCTTTCTAGTTTATTTCTTAAGCATATTTGAAGTGCTGTCGATTTTTTCAAATACATCTCATCAAATTTTTTCATTATTTCATATGCCGTTTCTTTGTCCTTTACAAACTCTAACTGGTTGTTTGAAATCCCACTGTATATAATATTTATTGCTTTCAAATCTAAATCATTCCATTCTTCTGATTTATCTGACGTTAATTGTCTTCTATTTACAACGTCTACACATTTCTTCATTTTCAAAATCATTACTATTCTTCTTTTCCAACACTCATAATCTTTTCCATCAAACAAAGGAATTTTTATTTCGTCCGCCATTTTTTCTTTGTCTTTTCTTTGTTAATTCTTTTCTTTATCAAACTACCAATCTGCTACCATGTTAAGAGGTCTAGATCGTTTATTACAAAAGTAATATACACTTAGAGAACAAAATATATTTATTTAATAATAATAGAACAAAAATTACTTTCAAACATAATAACACAAAAGCATATTCACATTTCACATCTTACTTAGGCAACGGCCATTGATACACTCTTTGTGACTCAGCCACTGTCTACTGCATCACCCTTTCTTACCTCCATTCAATACCATACCAACTTAATACAAATTTACTACCAACTTGACAATTGTAAAATTTTTAGAGCTTGAAAAAGTCTTAATAAAAAAAAGAATGTTTTTTAAATGATCCATGATGATATCTTTTAGTGTAATTATTTTATAGGAAGATTGCAACGCACACAATGTATTGGTGCCGATCGAGTACTTCCACAAGCCTGTAACTCTTCCAAAGGATGTTCAGCCGCTAGAAGGATGTGTTATTTGTGTCAGTACGTATGCAGACTTCGAGCGTTCGCATTTGAATTGGCTGGCTGCACATCTCGGAGCTATGTATGTAGCTATTTTTTTCTTGTTGTAAATTTCGGCAACCTTGTATTCGTTTATAAAATTTCAAAATATTGAATAAAAAAGAGGGGATGACCACGTAATTTCTCATTAAATGATGATATGATTACCCGATTGAAATTAAAGGGATCTAATCTCTATAACGAAAAACTCGGAAGTAGCTATTAGTCTAACCTGGTTGGTTATTCGTAAGAACCGATACTCTGTAACGAAAAAAATCGCTCAGTCCGTTGACCTTCGCTTAAAGCAATGATTCCCAATCGGTGGTCCGCGCACCACAGATGGTTCATGAGAGCCTCGAAAGTGATCTGCAGAAGGGCCTGGCATCACATAAAGAAGTTGTCGTTAAATGGGAATTTTAAAAGCATAATACATTAAACAAGATGGGGTGAATATATTCGTGCTGATGACTATCATAATAAAAAATGTGTTTTTTAGAACTGTTTTACTACTTAAACACCTTTGAATTTGGTTACAACTGGTAAAGGACGTACTGTGATAGGTCCGTACCGACTTAATTTCAGGCTGAGTGGTCCGCAAACTTCTACAGATTGGGAACCACTGCTTTAGAAAGCTTGGACTAGTTTGAGATATTTACATTTTTTTGAACTTTGTATGATTTTTTTAGAACGCAAGATGTTTTTGTACGCAAACAGACCAAAAAAGATTCGAGCGTATATTATCCTTCCACTCATTTGATCTGTTCAACTGCAGCCGGCGATAAATACACGGCTGCAAAAAAATGGAACATACCCGTTGTAACTCATGAGTGGCTTGTAGATTGTGAAGTTCACGGTAATAAACTCCCCTCGGATATATATTCTGTTGACAGGAACAGTAAGTATTAGAGACGGAATACTTCAAGTGAAAATTGTCAAACTGTTGGATTATTGAAATATCTCGAAATGTCTAGAGAGGTTATTCAAAATCATTCAAATGATTTTTATACATACGGGTTACGACTTACAGTACAATCTTCAGTAATAAATTACTATATTACGCTCTTTCTTTAATCTTTGATTGGTTATTTAACCTTTTACATCACTAAATCTGATTGGTCATACATCTCTTAAGAGCACCAGGAACTGATTGATTATTCTTTTTTAGATGACGTTTCTTCAGAAACATCAACAGAGCAAACAACAATAACAAATCAAACTTGTCAAGGTATGCATATATTATGATATCTGTTAACGAAAGATCGATACCGGAATTGTAACGGTTAAAACCCATTCCATTTTAATAACACAAATGAAATAAATTGTGGGAACCGTTTAAAAATTGTTTTCATGAGAATTTTCATTTTTTTTGGTAGAGTAGTCCCAATTTCTAAAACTTGTCTAATTTTAAAGTAAAAGGGGATAGGCGTTTTTACTTTTGAGAATTATTTATTTATTATTTCTTTTTATTTCTTAAAAATAATTTTTATTCCTCAGTTTTATTTTTTTGTTATACATTAAAAACAAGATAAACATAAAATTATTAGAGTTTTTGACACATCATTAATATAAAAATTTATATCGTTAAAAACGAGAATGAAATCGAAACCAGGTTAGATTTTACAAACTGTAACCGATATACTCTACAAAACTGAAACCCAAATGTTATTTTGATTCAGTTTTAATCTATACTATTGACGATAAAACTTTATCACTAAAAAAAAATAAATCATAATGATAAAAATATATCTTTGTGTGAAATTGCAAAATAATAGATTTATTTTCCAAACAAAGGGCAAGAATCTAATGCTGCTGAGGACGAGAATGCATCCATTAGAAAGGTTCAGTATCCTAGTAAAACCTTATTAGAACCATTGTCAAAAGCCAATTTTATCGAAGAAAGTGCAAGGAATGAGAACACTTCTGTATCAAGTAAGTGCCTTTTAAGTTGAGCTTGTTAAATTACATGTTGATCGCAGACAGGTATGCATTCTGAGAGTTTTCTGAGCGGCAGTTATAGTCCAGCAGCCACCGCCTGTTTTTTTAAGTGATTAATAACAGGCTGAATCTTCGTGAGTTCGTTCGGTTCGACGAGACGCCCAAGTTTTTCCTCTGTCCAAATTCTCAAAGAGGTGTGTAATGAACTCCGCAGATGTAAAACATGTCGATTTGGTAGGGTGTCGAAATTGTCTGACTAACAGTAAATTTTTCATTGAAATTTTAAGATAATATGATAATAAACTCGGAAAAACAATTGTCCTACAAAATCGATGGTTTGAGTTGGAGCGTCCTCCACGCTGAATATGTCGAAATAACGAGATCATAAAAATTATTAATAACCAGCTGATTTTTTGTATGCAGCTTACTAAATATTAGTATAATTGAATGGCCACAAAATCCTACAAATGTAGTGGTAGGTTTTCCTAGTCCTACGCTTGGTAAAATTGTGTTCTACACTTTATTCCCGATAGGACAAAATCAAACCTAGGTTGTTATTAATGAAAAAAAAAGTGTTACCGTGGAATCGACAACTTCCATGCGTAGGACTAGGAACTTGGGCGTCTCGTCGAACCGAACGAACTCACGAAGATTCAGCCTGTTATTAATCACT
This sequence comes from Venustoraphidia nigricollis, assembly GCA_034508555.1. Lineage (NCBI taxonomy): Eukaryota > Metazoa > Arthropoda > Insecta > Raphidioptera > Raphidiidae > Venustoraphidia > Venustoraphidia nigricollis. The sequence goes on from JAVRKA010000006.1 coordinate 9,177,830, forward strand.
TAAAAAAACAAGCGGTGGCTGCTGGACTATTATACAAGTAATGGCAGTAGCTTCCAACATTTGAGCTAAAAAAAATTGCTTAATTTTTTAATTTATAATTTATTATAATTAATTACATAATATCACATGACTACAAAAACATACCAAGAACATTTGTGAAGTTAAAATGTTTGAATAAGCTTTTCATAGTAAAATTTTTTTGTGCGAATGCCTCAACTTTCGCCATATTTTTCGGGCACTTTTCATTTTAACAGGTGAAAAGTGATTGATTTTGAAAAAAGCAAATAGTAGGTAATTAATTAAATAAGAAATATTATTTTAAGGATACAACACCGTAGAAAAATATTTCACTACTTTTGAAGATAAATTGTTTGACAATCAACGATTTACGACAGGTAGGACTGTAACCGTTGAACCAGTTTAAGTTTACTTCCGTCAGTTTCCCGTTTGTGGCACTACAATCACCGTCTCAGTTGAACGCATATGTGTTCTACTGTTTCGTGTTCAAATTCAACTTGGACAATAATATTTTCTTCTGAATTAATATTGAAAAACGTTACTGGATCAGCCATTGCGTCAAAAAGTGCCAGAAACATTTGAATAGCGTGAAAACATATTTGTGTATATAACCATGGATACAAAGAAAATCCACAATGCGTGGCGTTCGGATCATAGTGGAAATATTTCCGCTATGGTTCAAATTCTTTTGGCGCGTCATTAGCTTATAACTTTTTTTAATTGATATTTTAATTATTAAGTAAAAACTAAAATAAAAATAGTTTGGCCATAAAACTTGTCTGCGATCTTTCCATCACTTGTATGTAATCTGACAGTGCAAATTCATAACTTTGGCTACGCTGTTATTTTGAAAATTATCTTGCTTTCAGAAAGTGAAAAACTATCATACTTTGACGGATTATATTTTGTTTTAGACGTAACACGCAATAATTCCGAGATAGAAATTGAAAATATTGGGCCAATTAACAAATCGAGAATAGAAGTTGAAAATATTGAACCGGTGAACATTTCTAGAGTAGAGGTTGAAAATATTGAACCGGTGAACATTATTAGTGTAGAAGTTGAAAATATCGAGCCGATGAAGAGTTCAAGAGCAGACATTGAAAATGATAAGATAATGAGTACTCCAATAAATAAAAAAAAGAGAATGTCGAGTATGGGTAGCCAGATGACACCGGTCGATAAATTTCTGGAAAATTTGCATATACCGGCCAGAAGTGAGACACCGGATCAGTCCCCCTTGCTCCATACTCCGACTCATGTAGACACTCCGGAATTGCCATTGGGTCGGGTTTTTGGAAATCCAAATCCATCGCCTAATACGCGGAAGAATTGGGCCAAAGAAATCAACAAGCTTCCTCATTACAGACAACCCAGTCCGCCGAGAAGAAACCGTTTACCAAGTACGGTAAGCGAATTTTGTTTTATATTTTTGAAGTTAAACTTCTTTATGCACGGTAGAATGAATTGGATTCATGTTGCTAAACGTGTAATTTTGACCAAAATGCGTAGAAAAGTGCTGTTTCTCAAAAAAATATTTTTTATTGCTCATGCAGAAAAATAGTAACTTTGCAACCTAAGTTACGGTTGAAAAGTAACTGTTCACCTATATCTTTACTTTGCGTACTGAAATTCAGATAAAAAAAGTAACGTTGGAAACGCAATTGAAATATTAACTGAATTGAAGCTGACGTGACAGATAGTTTAATTTATAAAACAAGGTTAAAATATACTGATAATAAAAATTTACAAAAATTTTAAAATCAATTCACAATAAAAAAAATAGTATTTGCAGTTAGTGCGGCATTGTTCATTGGCCCCTCAAGCTTTCGTGGGCAATGGACAACTTCCCGCACTAGTTGCACAATATACTAGTTTCAATCAAATAATAATTTTTTGAGTAGAATCGATTTGACATTCTACAATGTTTTTCTTATAGACCTGTGGTCACAATCTAAGACCATTGTCAATTCAAATTTTTTGACAATGCTTTCTGCAACTCAACGTAGAAGTTTAACTTGTAATGCAAAATAAACAATCTCCTTTTTTAGCCACTATCGGAATTAAAAGAACGTATTTGGAGAAAATTTATGCCACCAGACTATGATTTTTCTAAGGAAAAAGGTGAACCGTCCACTGAAAAAGGACTCTCTGATGATACGAGTATTGAGTTAGATGTAAGTACTATATTAACTATCTAAATACTCGTTTTTCCAACCTTGAGATATGCTGCAGGCAAGGCCGAACCAATCAGAAATAGCACCTAGGGCGAACATCGTAGTTGCGCCCCTTCGTAAATAAAGGGATAAAAAAAAATTCCTAAATTTTTTAGTGATTAGGCTGTATGCCAGTTAAAAAATAAAAAAAAACTACTATGGATATTTGTGTATGTTTTATTATACATACTATCAACGTAGCCATGGTAACCAGGACCTTAAAAACATTAGGACGTCACACAGGTTTTTGGCGCGTTATCGGATCTTAGCTTAAACATTATTTTTAAATTAAGGTGGTTGTCGTGGTACAATATTGTCAAAAAGTTATAGATTATACGCGCCACAAAAGTATACTAGCATGTAGCTAAGTGATCCATAATTTGTACGCAAGACTGTACCAGTGGAAACGTCACCCATACAATATTCATATGCATGTATACTTTTCTATAAATTGTTGAACTTTAAACCGTTATTTATAGATAATTGGACGGTCAAAAATGTTTTCTTATTTTTTTAAACTCGTAATAAATGCATTGAAAGACTGTCAGTTTTTGGAAAGTTTCTGATAGTTAGTTCTTTTTTATAAATAAGAAACTGATTTAGAACTACAGAGATCGTATACAATCAATGTTAATTATCCAATTTTTAATTGAATTTATCTCGGATTATATACGGTCGATCTACTTCAAAATTTTCAGGGTAATTGTACTGTCATGTCCTTAATAAGTATACAAAAATTAAGAATTTTCTGACGGTGTGCCTTAACCACGACAACTACCTTAAATATAACTGTTATAAAATTAAAAAAATAATAAAAGTAGTTTTGCTATAAAAGTTGTATGTGATTTTTCCATTTATGTAAAAAAATAATTATTCAAAACTCCAGTTAGCAGTTCACAGATGTGTACGACGCACCTTTAAAGTTTTTTGAAAATACTGAGAACTCACTGTTTTTTTTTTGTTTGTTTTAGGAAGCTGAAAAAAGAAACGAATCAAGCAAGAAGACGTACAGATTCATTATTTCAGAGACTGATCTAACGGTATGTAAACAGATTTATTGTGATGAGAAATTATCAAAGTGCAAAAAAAAATTACTCACATAGATATGTGACCAAAGGCAAACTGTGCCAAATTTAGTGTGAAATAAGACTAACGAAGATTGAATGATTTCAGTTCATTAAAATCCGTTTTTGTCAACTTCCTTCAGTAAAATTGTCACTGCTAATTCCCTATGTTAACTAGCATAAGAAAATAGAGACCAAAACCTGACCAGGCTATCCATTTTAATTACGAAAAACTTTATTTTTAGAGTTTTCCATTTTAACCACACATATATAATAATATGTTTTCACTTGCTATTTTTCCAGGTACGTTTCAATTACGAAAAAATTATAATAGAGTTGGGTGGCGAGGTATCCGACATGATCTATTTCGATTCAACCGCGACGCATTTAATTTGTGCAGACGCGACCAAAAGAACCGAGGAATTACAGGACAGTATAGCGGCTGGCTTGTGGGTGCTTCACGTCTCGTACCTTGATGAGTGTTTAAAGCTGGGTTATTTCGATGATGTAAGTATTTGTATTTCAGTCATTTTGTGATGTCCGTTTATTTGTGCATTCATGATTAAAATAATAGTTTTCAAAAGACACAGATGATTTACATGAAATCTGCTTCATGAGCCGGGCTCTGTCACTGTACTAAGTCTGTTGAAAACTAGCGTGATGGGAACAACATAAGAACCATATTTGTTTTTCACCAAAATACTGAGAAAATTAACGAAATAGTTTCAGAATAAAAAATTAGCTCATCCCTTTACACCCGAGAGAAAAGTGTGGTTACGTGGTTTTCTTAGTGTTCAAAACATTGTTTTGGACACTTGTTTCTATGTTAATAAAGTATATTTTGGCGCACTCTCAAACAGTTGGTTGCGTTCACAAAAATGGTTTCAGGTACGATGTAGAATTTTTCAAAGTCAAAACTCACGATTGCATAATCTCGGGTGTAAAGGGTTCTATACAAATTAAGGAGCTCGATTATTTTACGTTCGTAAATAAGGTTTCGAAATTCAAAGGTAAATTATATGGCCGATGGTATGGAACCCTGCGCGCGAGTCTAACTTAAACTTGTTCGGTGTTTTTTATTTTGAAAATTTATATAGTACTAGCCGCTACCCGCGATTCCGCACGCGATTGAGATAAAACACAGCAACGACGGCAGTGGTGGAGCCTTTAGCTCTACCGCATTGCAGTGTTGCCTCGGGAGATATGCTCCGCTTGTCAGTTACAACAGTAGTGGAGCCTTCAGTTCTACTGCGACCCCCTTGGCAGAATCTAAAAAGCGTAAAAAATATATAGGAACTGTAGTTTAAAAATTAGAATGTGTTAATTATTGACACCCCTGTATCTCTCCCCTTTCCACCCCTTAGAAGACGAGTTTAGAAAAACCCATTTTTAGTGGATGTCTACATAACATAAGACCAAATTTCAGGTCTGTAGAAGTTATAGTTCAAAAACGGGAATTTTATATCTATAACGTCCCCGCAACACCCTGATCTTAGCGGATCTCTTCTCAACAAATAAAAAATATACCTGCTAAATTTCAAGTCCGTAAGTCTCATAGTTTCGAAGATATCGTGGTACTTTCATCCCTTTTTTGCCCCCTCCTCGTTTTTTTTTTTTTTTTTGGACAAAAGGTAGCCTATGTACTTCCTCAGGATGCAATCTATCTTCTTGTCAAATTTTATCGAAATCTGTTATAGCGGTTTAGGCGTGAAAAGGTACCAGACAGATTCACACGTGATGCGTGCATGAAGAAACAAATAGACAGATAATAAACAGGCAACTGAAAAATCGCTCTAGGAATCTTTAAAACTATACAATTACAAACAATTTCATCTTATATATTAAAATGCAAAAATTTAGAGGCAAAAAGTTTCATGTTTATACAAATTTACATTTTTGGACGAAAAAATTCAGGAAAATTACCGGTTGTAGAGCTCGCGACGCTCTATTGTATAGGGGGGTGGGCTTTTTTTGCATTTTAGGGGCGCGGTCGGGGCGATTTTTCAAACAGGGCCTCGGCCCCATTTGAAACGCATTGGGCCGATTTGAAATCGACGGCTAAAATAGTAAAAAAAATCGCACGAGGATGCGCTTTTGGGACGATTTTCGCTCATTTTTCTATTTTTACGAGACGCTTCGAACGCGAAATTCGAGCGTGCGGTTCGGCCGCCAAAGCCAAAAGTTCGGACCCGCGCAGAGTCACCATAGGACGTTTAACATGGGGAAATTTTAATTGCTCATATCTCGGCCATTTTTGGTCGTACGACGTCGGGGCGCGTTTTAAACGATTCAGTAGCAAAAAGACTAACTGAAAAGTGCAAAAGATGCGTTCGAAGCGACTTTTTTCAAGTATTTAATTCGCCGATAAAAGTATTCGTTTCTCTTTTTTTTCTCTGTCGTTTAGACTGTGAAACAGTCGTTTTGCTAGGGCAATAGCAAAAAAAAATAAAAGTCACAGTCTAACTTAAGTGGAAAATTAACACGCGACAAATCGATCAAATTTTTTTAAAAACATACGTCGCTAAATTACACGAAAGTGACGGGGACAGAAGTTTATTTTTTGTTGCATTTTGATTCGTGAAACAAGTCAATTCTATTTTGAAATGTAAAATTTAAAACAAATGATTGATAAAATTTGAATTTTTTCTAGCTGTCAGTTGAATTGGTTTTTAACATTATTTAGCGAAATTATGGCCATCGGACGTAAACTTTTTGCCAAAATCGTGCAAATTGATAATTATAGAACCTTTTGACAGACGCTCGAAACAAATCCGGTAATTTTTGCGAAGATATTTCGAAAAATAATTCCGCCAAGAGGTCGCCATATATGCAATTGGTTAGAAAGAGACGACGTATAAAATCGAGTCGCGTAATGTCGATTACGACGTATGTCTATGAGCAGTTCAGATAAAATTAAAAATGGCGTGAGATTATTTTGACAGATCTATGAAAATAAATACATATCTTACTATGGAAATTGATGTAGTTTGGGATATTTTCAATTATAAAACGGTTTGTTTATACGTTATTTTATATATTATTAACTTTTTATGTAACGATTAAGAAAAAAAAAAACATTTTTAACCTTGAAAATTATTTGGTTATAATATGAAAAATAATAATTTGTTTCCTAAAATATAGAAATTAGTCATATATGAATTTATTTACAGATCTATTGAAACAGATTACAAATTGATTTCCTGTATCTTCTACCTATTATACTTAGAATTTTGAATATTTTACCTACAGTGAATTCGAATGTGTGAAATTGATGGAATGACAAGATTGGAATTTTAAACGAGAAGACTACATTGGTCAATCGGATTTGTTTCAAAATATAATCATATTTATTAACGATATTATCATATATATAATATTATTTCTCATGAATTATGTTTTTAAAAATGTGAGGTTATGTAAATATTTCTTTTTGTTATGATTTGACAATTGTTAATAAAATTATTTTTATTGATAATATTTAAAGTAATTACGCATTTTTTTAAATATGTTTTTCCTTTGAAATAATGAAAATAGTTCGCTCTCAATACCGAAACAGATATAACTGCGTTCGAAATTGCTTTAATTCAGCGAGTTCTGTGGTACAAAATTAGTCAGCCATGTATAAGCTAGACGCTAATGGGACGCCCGTGGAATGTTAAGAGACGGTAGTGCATAATAATAATAATATTTATTCAACAAAGGCAAAGCCATTGATTCGATGAAGTTAGTATTCGGTACACAGGCTTAAAAAAGTTAACAAGTGTAGAAATACATAAAATCTGACGAAAAATACCCGATTTCTTTAAAATTTGAATATTAATGCGAGGAGTCAAATTCACTTTATTTACACATAATATATACAGGGTGTTTCAACCGACGTGGGCTAACACGGGTAACTTTGTTGTTAGTGGAGATAGAAAGTCGGTTAAAGAGGCAAAGTAGTGCAGAAAAATTAATTTATTCAGAAAATAGTGAAAATTTCCATTTAGAAAAACTTATTTTCATTTTGGGCCTAATGACGAGGTCGTAAGACCGAGTAGATATTGAGTTGCAGACCAATTTATTGCGGGCCGAAGGCCCGCCGCGCCTTAATTTCTTTTTGGGCCTAATGGCGAGGTCGTAAGACCGAGTAGATATTGAGCCGTAGACCAATTTATTGCGGGCCGAAGGCCCGCCGCGCCGTAATTTCTTTTTGGGCCTAATGGCGAGGTCGTAAGACCGAGTAGATATTGAGCCGCAGACCAATTTATTGCGGGCCGAAGGCCCGCCGTGTCTTATTTTCTTTTAGGGCCTAATGCCGAGGTCGTAAGACCGAGTAGATATTGAGTTGCAGACCAATTTATTGCGGGCCGAAGGCCCGCTGTGCCCTAATTTATTTTTGGGCCTAACGGCGAGGTCGTAAGACCGAGTAATCGCAGACGAATTTTTTTGGGACCATATGGCGAGGCCGTTAGGCCGAGTAATTATTGGGTCCCAGACAAATTTTATAACACTTTGATATTGGAGAACTATTCTAAAGACACATTCAAAAAAGTTTTGTGTATGCCAGCAATGGTAATTGGCGCCGCAGGCGTGATTCTAAACACATCGATATTGGAAAACTATTGTAGAAACACATTTAAAAAAGTTTTGCGTACCCCGTTAAAGATAATTGGCGCCGCAGGTGTGATTCAAATCACAGTGATCTTTACAAACCATGGCAAAAACGGATGCAAAAAAAAAAAATTTTGTAAAAAAAAAAATTTTCCGCAGACCCATACCAAAAACATTGATCTTTGAAATCGGTGTTAAGTTGCCTGCAAAAAGGTTTTGCACAGGTCAACTAGTTTAGTTATATTAATTGAACTAACTTGTGTATAATTCATTAAAAAAACAACAGTAGCCATACCCCTATATATATTTCGTTGGATAATTAAAAAAATCGGATTTTCCTAGGATGTTTGCAAAAAACCTGATTCCGGTTACCCGGTTTTTTGCAACCATCCTAGGATTTTCGCGAAATTTCTATTATTTCAATTATCATACGACATATACAAATCGTCGATCATTACTTGTGACAAGAGCGCTCTAATGTACATAGTTTGGGAATGTCAAATTTATAATATTAGTATGAGTATTTTGGAAATTTTGTAGGAAGAAAAATACGAATTCGGCAATCCCAATGCAAATCCTGATATAAAGAAAATTGAACCAGAACATAATTGTGATCCAATATATCAATGGCGGTTGAAAATAAATCAGAGTGGACAAAAAGCGTATCACGGTATGAAAGCGTTGCTCTTGGTGGTCAATGCATCTGAACGCGGCGAGGCTGTCAGGCTGATAGAGGCAGGTGACGGAACTGTCCTGAAGTCAGGGTAAGTAGTTTTATTATGACCGTAGTTGCTTCTTCTTCAACTCGTTTACTATCGTTTGTCACACATAATATGTGGCTCATCTATTTTCTTCATACTATGCCGAAAGTGCGTACTTTCGGCATGGTATGAAGAAAAACAGTATACACCACACGAGCAGAAAGCTGAAAGTTCTGCGCTGCGCGACATATGATGCCCTCGAATTCGGCTCTTGTGGTGTGACATACTATTTCATCAGAGACTATAACTCATAGATTAGCTCACTATAGTCTATATCATAGATTACAGATAGTTTTATAGATAGACCAATAGACTTTCAAGGTCGAATTTTAGATTTTAGTTCTTCCTTAGGTCACTGATGCTTATGGTGATGCTGGTGCTATTACCAATGACTGGCATTACCATGGTTCCCCTATTCCCAGGTGCTAATCTGAGAATTGGAAAAAGTATCGATTAGATTTTCAATTCATTATTAAAACAATTTTCAACATGGCTAATTACACTAATAGGTGTAGAAGCCAACAATCCTTATATTAAAAAAAAAAAAAAACAATTTTTATTTATTGACGGTGAACCCAAGTAACCTTAACTCTTGACCTTAAAAATAAATAAATAATTAAATAACTACTAGTATTGTAAATTTCAAATTAGATTATAGACACCGGAAAGGATAATATTTGTAGGTTTAGAATTATTTAAATTTCTTTTCAAAGTTATGATTTATTTAGATTAATTTCTTATTTATATTTAGTTTCATTTTTAAATGAATATTTTGTTTAATTTTTAACTTTATCTGTGGGAATCTAATACTTTTAAAATATTAGTTACGAAAGTCTATTTATAAAAACAGAAATATATGATCTCAAATACAGGAAAAAAAATTATCCGACCGCAAAAAAACAGCCGCCAGTTTGACAGCCCGGGTGCAGAAGACGTTATATTATTTATTTTTATTATTTTTTTCAGACCACCGTATGACTCAGTCGAACATCTCAATCCAACGCATTGTTTTGTTGACACAAAACAACCAAATTTTATCGAGCACTGCAAGAGACTTCCAGCCTTGGGAGTGATATGCTTGCCATTTGTGTATTTAGCCGACATGTTGTTTAAAGACTCTCTTCCGCCTCCACGTGATTGCATAATACCGTCATTAAAACATTTATATAATAAAATGGATTCTTAATCTCCGTAAATATTTTATTTGTGTTGTTTATTTTTTATGAGAAATTGAGTTTTGAGTGTCTCATTTTCGCTCTTTTAGCAGGTAACTATGATAGAATAGAAATATAATAATATTAAATAATAAAAGGACTTATTTCGAAATAAATTTACAATTTTGTGCATATAAAATTTGTTGTCTATTATTTGCCAGCTGCTTATAAAAGAATTTAAATATAAAAATTGACAAAAACCCAAACAATAGAAATATAATTTATCGTTTCGCCTAGTTAGGATACAACAGGTGTAGTATTTATCGGATATATTTTTAAATTTATCGAATAATCATTCATTTTAACTCAATAGTTTTATTCGATTGTCAGTTTACTACTGCTTATAATAATTTTAATGTAGTCTCAATTTGATATAATTACCTAATCTTGAACACTTAAATAATAAACTTATTACTAAAGGACAATCTATTACAACAGGTCAGTTACAAAAATAAAACACATACGTCTGTAAGCCACTTTTTTAAGCTAGTTTTGAATTTCTTTTCATTTTTAAAATTTGTATGTCGTTTGACAGTTTATAGTGCATTTTAAAACCGTTTTATATAAGACACTTCATAAGAAGTTTCATGTAAGTTACAATTTCATAAGCTGTGATGAGATGCAGCTACCGAGGCGGAAAAACAGGTGTAAAAAATATATACAGTGTAAACTCTATATAGCGACGCTGAAAGGTGTGCGCATTTTCTGACGTTATAGAGAGTTGTCATTATATGGAGAGAAAGAAAAATCAATATTGTTTTACTATTATAGTATTATTTAATGATAACGCTAAAAATTTACAAACAGACATTACAATTAACACAAATAACAACGCTTATTGGGTAAAATCTGTTATCTTCGTCGTTTTTTGCTATCCAGTATTTTGGCAACGTAGAAAGTACAGTGGAATCCGTTTATAATGACATCGAAGGGAATTGACAAACACGTCATACTAAGCGGACGTCATACAAAGCATTTTTGTGAAAAAAAAACCTTTTTTTAGGTAGCATAGGGCTGACGGGTATTCCTTTGTTTCTCGTGATTTTAAATCACTGAATTAACGCTTTATCAACATTTTCTTGCGCGATTTTCGAAGCCTCTTCGGTTTCAAAACATTTGAATTGAACGATCACTTAATCCGGTTCTTGTTTTTGAAAATCATTGAGATTGTCGAATAACCCACGCCCAATTCCTTTACGAGAGATGAATTTGATTCTCCATTTTCTAATCTGCATATTATTCACCTTTCTCCTTAATCGTAAATGCTTTACGACGTTGAGATGACATTTTTTTACATAGGATATCACTAAAAACAATGCGTGACGTTCAACTATCAATTACTCACTGAGATTCAAAACAAAAACAAGCCACGTGCCGAACGTCGTCGGGAATCAACGAACATTGCCGGAGGTGTAAAGAATCATGTCGGTCACTATAAACGGACAAAATTTATTAAAAATGGGTCATAATGAGCGACATGTCACTGTAAGCGAAGTCATTATATCCGACTTTGTTACAAAGAATTTTATATGAAAACCAAACCTCGTTGTGTAATTACGTCATAATAGGCGGTTGGTCAATATAGGCGGAGTCATAATAAACGGATTCTACTGTACCTACAAACAGTAGGTGTGCTTTATAAGTTGCCGAAATGATTGCTTTATAAGGACATAATAATATGGTCGTTATTTAGAGTGGGTGTGATGCTACATAGAGTGTATCGTTGTATGGACAACAAGGCAAACCAACCAAAGTCGAGTAATTTCGGCGTTTTAGGGAGTTTGACGTTAAATCGAGTGACGTTACATGGAGTTTACACATATATACGGATATATGTGATTTGCGGATACCGGTGTAAGATTTAGGAAGCGTTTCTCAGAAGATGGGCCTAGTAAAGGAATGTTGGTCTACACATTGGGCACATAAAATGATGGGGAATCCCTACGAATTTCCAAATCGGCTCACCTTTAAAAACAGCGCCCTCTCTTCTTCGGTAAAATCTCTATCGAGAATATCCCAAAGCCAGCCGACGACTCGATGAGAATCGTGAAAGCCGCCGTAGTACTGCGTGTGTTTACGTAAATCTTTCAAGTCCAGCGGCACATTGTCTCCGGAAATCAGTCTTTGCAACTGTAATATTACGTTGCGGTTAGACAAAAAACAGCGGCCAGACGCCGGACAAATAAAACTCTAAGTTCTTACTTCGGGCGTCGAAAACAAAGACAGCCATTCCGGATTTATGATCGATCGAAAGCCGCGAATGAACGCCGTCGTTTGATCTTTGATTTGCGTGTGTATTCGAAAATGTGCCATCAAATGTATGTAATTTATTCTAAAAAAATCGAAATAATCACATCAACGACATAAAAAAGAAAAAACACCACAAATAGATTTACTTTCGACGCGAAAACAGGTGCCCGACCCTTGTCTTTCGCCGCCGCTACGCAATCGCCAATTCTCGTCCCCGGAAACAAACGACGGGTTAATCGAAACGCGACTCACTTGTTTTCGTTCGTGACCGGAACCGCTTTCCCTCTCGGTATGAGCTCGTGGGTGACGATTTTCCCCATGCAATCGTCGTCGACGCCGAACATCAAATCCAAATCGGCGACGTCTCCTCGGTGGTGTTTGATGAACGTCATGCTGCGGTACAAATCTTTATCCAGAGACGGCAGTTCGTCCATCGCACCAGTGGCGGATTTACCAGCAGGCTGAGTAGGCTGAAGCCTAGGGCGGCAGATTTAAGGGGGCGGCCCAAAAATTTTTGTCTTACAGAAATAAAAAAAAAAAACATATACATAGAGAAAACGAGTTTCAAAAATTTAACAAATATTTCAATAGGTATTTTAGAAAAAAATAGGCTTTCCGAAAATATGTATGTTAAGTCATGTCTTGTCATTCTTGCTGTCAATATAACACATTTTTCTTTAAAAATGGCATTTTGGTAACATTTTAACACAGTCGGCAAAGCAACTTGATATTATATCAAAAGCATTTAATGACATAAGAAGTTCGTTTTTATAATTTCTTAAAAGTCGATTCAGATCAGTTTGGCTTGGAATATTGGGTCAAACGATTACATGGACATAGGCTGTTCTCTGCTAGTCACATAGCTTTTACCAGCGGCTCCGCACGTGTAGACGGCGTAGGCGGTAGGATGATAGGAGCGCCTTAAAAATAGCTATTTAGGCGGATAACGCAAGGCATGATGGAATGGAGGAAGAACTGGCTGTTTTGCGATTCTTCATTCATTGTGCCAAAGTTAAACATGGATGGAAAGATCACGAAATAAGTATTTCCATAGGAACCACTGTAAATCCGGATCATAAAAGACACTGATGGGCGATGGCCTCACTTGTTTAGCGTCTATAAGTAATCTATAATCTCTCTTTCCGGGTCATAAATTGTCTTTATGTAAAGTTTATTATTTGCTTATCAAATAAAAAAAATTGGTTAATCCTTAATTTGAAACATTCACTTGTATCCTGGAAACATCCGATCTGTATTTTTCATCACATTTTTCTGCGGCTTTATCAGAATGGGTGTATTCACTTTTTTACTAGAAGTTTTTTTTAGGTTTTTTTGACCAATAAATTATGAAACTTTAACTTCCTTAAATGAATAACAAACTTGCCGTGAAAATTGTGAGTAAGTACACAACACTAACAACCGGTCTTACAGATCTTGTATCGTATTACACATTGAATCTAAGGGCATTGAGTATGTAATACATAATGTACGGTCTGTGAAATCAACACTTTTACAAAAATCGATGGATAGTTCGTTGAGTAGTAATAATAGTAAGGCATGCCATATTATGCAGGTCATAATAAATAGGAAGGTACTATGAAGGGGGCAGGCGTATCTTGAACAGTGACTGCAGGTGCATCGTAATATAAACTATAAAGTAACACTAACGGTCTCACAGACCAATGTCTCAAACTACTAGTTAAAAACATGTAAATAGATAGTAATAAATTATTATCTCTTTTATGAATAACGCAAATTATGTTTATAATCATAATGACCTCATTGAGCACGTTGCGTCTGAAAGTCTGGCACAATGTTTTTTATAATAAAAATGGATTATCTACTTATTACAAAGATAATGAAAATCTGTAATCTATTCAAAGATGATATCAATACATAAATGTTCAAGAATTATAAGGCGCGACAGTTCATTCGTATTCAATATAGAAATTACAACAACGTATGGTCCGAAAGTTTTGGGAAAAAATTAACTTGGATTTATTGAGAGACAAAATGCATTTAATGAAGATAGGTCATGGAAATCAAATGTCACCAGTCATGTCATTTAAATACACGAAGGAAAAGATTTTGGTTTCTGCTTCGCAAAATGTCTTATAAAATTGATATTCGTCGAGGTGTTTATAATCTGGTTGGGCGAATGTCAGATTTATAATGATGGAGTGTGGGACATGGTATTTTCAAGTGATATAGTACGGATCGATATTACTTAAAACACTTTCAACTTTAAATCGCTTTAATCATTTTTTGCCAGTTATTAAAGTATAGGTGAGTGCTATAAAGCCAAAAGTTTAAATAAGATTCTGATTTCAATGACGATTTAAAGCACCGTCGCGGTCGTCACTCGTCGGTGGACAAATTCACACCGAAATCACGAACTTCGCCTGTTTTTGGAAACGAGTCGTCAAATGAGTACCTACAAGTTCTGCTTAAACTCGACGTCCCTGTTCGACCCTCAACTATTAATTTCGAGGAAATTTTAATTTCATATTTATTAAATTTTTTTTTCGCTATTATTAATTATGTATTCCTTTAGCGTACCTACTTATTTGTATTTATCATTTTATTTGTATTCTGATGTTTTGACGAATCCACTTGTAAAGTATTATGGATTTTATAAATTCTATTCTAGTCTATTAATAAATATGATATAATTTAAAGCATAAAAAGTAAAAAACAAAAATTTGAGAAATAAAAATAAAGAACAAGCGTTGCAAGCTATATTACGCATTATTTTCCCATGACTTAATGAGACAATAATAAATATTAAGTTATCGTAATATTATTGTCTAATCGCAAAATAATGGTAACTATTGTATTCTTGTCTAGCGTAGTATGATTAGCGAAAAAAGTGCGTTAACATTGTTTGATTACATTTTCTAAAGCCAGTGTGATAAGCTTCTGAAAATACGGAAATTAGGGGTGCGAAAAAACATTTTTTTTAAATGCTAATTAAAATACATTGTTGACTGTCTCTACAGTCTAGCATACGCTCGATTTTGGATCGATCATAGATAATGAAGAAAAAGAAGTCTAATGCTCAAGCATTCGTCGTTGTCAAAAAAATGAAAGAAGAAGGGTTACTGTTCCGGCGGTAGAGGCCTTGAAGCTACACGAAACCAAGTAGATTAACACCACGTAATGGCTGTGGATTCGTTCAGAGGGTGCAACAATGACGAGACTTGAGTTCTTATAGTTATAGCGCCGCGCATAAATTTTTATGAACGCTTACCGTCATTAAACAATTGCGGCCTGCTAAGATCAGTCTCCTTTCTCTCTACAGTTCATGGAAAAAAATACTCTTTCTGTGCTTCCCCCACTGCACGTCGTCAAATAATTAGGTGAGTGTAAGGACCTTCATATTTGCCGGCGATATTAGTAACATGTCGCTCAGATCGCATTTCCTTGCAGATCGCCAGGATAGCTCAGATCACGCAAGTTGAGTATATCGCTGGCAGATTGATTTCATATTGCTCCGTCGGTGAGTCCCCGCTCCCTTAAAACTATGGCAAATTGCAGCAAATGGATATTGCATTAGTCGTTGAATTCACAGATCTTGGTGTTTTGTGGTTGAATTGCTTTCGTGGTGCGTTGTGTGCGGACGGCCTTAAATTATCTAGAAACAATAGCACAGACCACACAGATCAAGGCATACACGAGAGCTAGTACTTTTTTGTTCCATAGAATTAGCCATTTTTCATTTATTAATTGCAATTTGCAATGAGGATTTAATACTCCATTTCATCGTTTTGTTGTGCATACAACACAACGAGTAGACTCGTAGAGCATTATTATTTCGTGACCCGCTGCAGTGAGCACGACTCAGCGACGTTTACGCTCACAAAACCGAGCCAGACCTTGCGCCCATATGTTTTCATCTCGTAATTGAGCAAAGCGCGTGAATCGATCGTCGCGCAAATTTGCTCAAATGATTGTGATCTTACGACCAACGGGGAACACAGTAACAAACAAGATTAAGAGTTAGTGCTTGTAATCGTGGCGTTCTAAAAAAAATATATATTTCTAAATTATTGCCACTCAAATAGGTACAGTACTTTTACACAAAAAAGTTTCCACCCTTTGTGAGGTAATGCAGAAGAATAAAAAAAATTTAAACGACATTTCACTGCCTG
Organism: Venustoraphidia nigricollis; assembly: GCA_034508555.1. Lineage (NCBI taxonomy): Eukaryota > Metazoa > Arthropoda > Insecta > Raphidioptera > Raphidiidae > Venustoraphidia > Venustoraphidia nigricollis. Next base: position 9,194,097 of record JAVRKA010000006.1, read on the forward strand.
TCGATGATAGTATTAGTTGCGAAAAAATCCACTTATCTTTTTCTACTGAACCAGATATAATCGTTTTCTATATGTATACTTGACTTTTGATTAAAAAAAGGAAAGTTTTTCAATTTAATATAAATACAATAGGTATATAAGAACTACAAACGGATGTAAAATAGAATAAGCCTAGTTTTCAAAATGAATGGACGAGTTTTCTTAATAGTGCTCAGCACTGTTTTCTGTATTAATTGTGTTTTATGTTACGATTATTCATTTAATGTTATTAATAAAAAAATCATAGATATTTATACTTTGAGGTCAGCAAACATATCGAATGAACTGTGCAAAAGCCAAAGTGAAGTAGTTTTTCAAGAATTTTTTAATAAAGCTCAATGGGCTATACAAAGTAAGTCGAATTCGTATGATTTTTGAATTCAAATTGTTCAATTAATAATGAAAATGTTGCAGTGGTGGATGCGTCATCTAAGATACCATACGGATTAACGAGCGGAAATCTAGTTGATCTAGGAATGTTTGATCAGTGTTTATCCGTCAAAAAAGTTACCGGAAATTTGGGAACAATACGTGGTCAGCATTGTTTAGTACAAATGAAGATTCCGTTTATTACTTCATTGTTTAATTCAGAAGAACGGCTATCACTCAATGAAAAACTTATGTTTCTCAGAACGGTAATATTTTCATTTGTTAACAAAAGACAATATATTTATCTCATATATCTATAAAGTTCTATAATAATATGGCACTTTATGTTTCGAGAAGTACAACCAACACTGAGGCGGGCGTACATCCAGTACTCAAATTTGGGGAAGTTGTTCAGAGACTGCATTGCGATGCGACGTATTTTTTTACGTACGAAACACTTTTTATGAAATTTGAATGCAAACATTTAATTGCGATTTGTGGCCTACATTCAATATACAAACAAAAAATAAAATACGAGCAATTTTGTATAACGGGCCATTTCTTGGGGACAACGGTACAATGGCTTAAAAACGATTCTGTCCCGTTGCAAACGAGATTTATGGTCACTTTAAGAATGAGTCTTATAAGCTTTGTAGATATACCGTTTATATTATTTATTTATCATTGAAATCACAGAACACACCGGTGTTTTGTGGACTATTTTGATCAACAAGTTCAGTGCAGAAAGAGACAATTTTCCTGAAATACAGATTTATTAGTGTATTTGCCATAAGGCAACATACACTATTGGCGTTGGTCGGATGGCGGGACCTAGGGGTCGGACTAAAATTTCTCGACGTTTCATAACCTCCTAAACACTTTGGCACCATTTTTGAAAATGTTTATATATATATGTATATATATATATATATACGTATATATATATATATATATTTATATACGTATATATATATATATATATATATATATATATATATATATATATATATATATGTGCGGGCAATAACTTTCGAAAGAGTTAATTGATTTTAATGAAATTTGGTCCACGTGTTGAAATCCATCACCGCAAGAAGCCTATTTAAAATGGGCGTAATCGGGGCATTTTAAGGGTAGTTTTTAGGGGTTGAAAAATGTTTTTGGGCCCCAAAATACCGAAATAATTCTCAGAATCGTTTCAAAATTGACATTTAACCCTTTAGTAGTAATTAAAAGGTGTCCCTAAAATTTAAATAAAATCGACCCAACAGGACCGGACTTATAAATTTTATGAAAACACTAGTTTACAAATAGTGAATTATTTACTGAAAGTTGTATATAATTTGGTATAGAGGTTCGATTTATAATAATATTGCAATTAAGAAAAATAATGTTATTTTAAGGGGTGTATTAAGGAGTAAAATTTTTTATTTTGCCCAAAAACCAACTTAAGCTCGCAAAATAAAGCCACACTGCCTGTATAAGCAAATACACTATATTGTCGGCAGGGTTTTGGCACTGCGACCCGGGTTTTTTTAGTGATTTACACTCAGTGACATGTTGTTATATTTGAGGAGGGGGAGGCTATAGCCCCATGATCAGTTATAAAAGGTTACATTTATAAATTGATACAATTTTGGAGCAACTGAACGCTACTTTGAGGATGTTCCACCCTCCAGATCTCCTCCTTCCGCCGTCAATGAGTGTTGTACACTTCTATTTTTATTTGCAGCACTTGTCGGTTGATTTTGATGATAGTAATAATCCCGAAGCTAAGGCTCTACCTTATATGCCTTCCTTCAAATGGTCTATTTGTACACCTGCGTCGTGTTCACCGGAAGACGTAAAGACTCACTTGGAAAAGAGTTTTAGATTTTTGTTTAACGAGAATGTAACAATTACCGTTCGAGACAATGCTTGCCAATCTGAAGAAAGCAAACCGACTTTTCAAACAATAGATTGGATTGTCATGTAAGTTTGTTCTAATTATATTGTAAATGGTCAAAAATTGCAAGATTTTTGTTAACGCTTTTATTTTGAAATTAACTAGTATTTTGGGTATAAATAAATCTACTAGTCAGCAAGTAAGCGATTGGAATCTCTGGTGTCAGCGCGCTTTAATAGGTGAAAAAGTCACTCAATAAAGAAATTCAGTTTTTTGAATGTGTTTTTTATAATTTTGAACAGTATTGTACAAACACTTAATTGCAACCGCTTCAGCTGATGAAAACAATCGAATTATTCTGAGCTTACTCGAGGAACAAGGCGGGTTTTCTCGGATACTATAACTTTTAGTTCACAGATTTCAGTAAAAAATTTTATTTTACAGAGGTTTTTTGATTCTGTTGGCATGTCTAATGCTAATGAGTACAATCTACGATGTTTATCTTCATTATAGTAAAAAAGGTAACTATACTGTGCTTATAGAATTTAATAAGACATACATTTTTATTCGCGCTCTTGTAAATAACTTCAAACAGTGATCAAATGTTCTGAAAAATCTAATTCCAAACGGTTAAATAGTTAAACGTCCCGATTCACGATTGATATAATATCGGTTTTCAGCATTTCATTGGACACGTGATCTATTTTTCATTTATTATCCCTAGTTTTCGGCCTTCATTTTTCTTAAAATAATTATCACCAAAAAAGTCTTGTGTATACGTCTTAGTTACTAATATTTCTTTTCTTAAGCAGAACTGTTTCATCCGCTTTGCACTGCATTTTCTGTATTTACCAACGCCCGCAATTTGACCAAAATTAGCCGTAGGAAAGATCAATTCCACTGTCTTAATGGAATACGGTGGTTCAGTATGATGTGGGTCATTTCAGGTCATCAATTTATGTTTAGCGCAATTTACCCCAATGTTAATGGAAACGTTTTGAATTCCGTAAGTTTTATTCGTAAAAGTAGACTATATCGTTTCGCAGCAATAAATAACAGTTTTCTGGGAAAACATTAAATTTATTAAAATTCTCCGATAGGACCATTGGCGCATAAGTCTAAATATACGAATCCTCTGAAATTGCACATTCACTGCGAAACGATAGTCGACTGTACTATTTTCAGGAAGTACATCGCTCTTCCTGAAAAAGATCTTGGCCCTCTCTGGTGAATTTTCAAACTTTTCTTCTATTTATATCGTAAAAAAATAAAAAAAAGAAAAGTAATAATAATAAATATTTTGTCTTTTCAAATTTTTATTCTAAAACAAACCCAAGATGTTATAAATTTATTTTGATAAAGTTATACTGCAGGCGCGGCAGGAAGCTGCAGTTTTATTGAATTGTTGAATTTCTATTTGTATTTTTTATTGATAATTATTTTCTGATTACCTACAATATACCTGTTACCTTTAAGGCTGTCGGAACGCTCTGAATTTAAGCCAAAAATAGAGCTTCGGCTGTCAACTGATTGTAGACTTATTCGTCAACATTCTGCAAAAATTCTTTCTCTATAAGGAAGATAAAGGACAAATCTAGGTCTCTAATGGACTACTTTTGTAATTTTTGTACGATTTACTAGAAAAAATTTGGCATTAATTGTGCTAAAAAAACACACGTTTTCAATGTCACACTATGACCTTATTCGTACTTATTTCACAAGACTGTTCCATCATAAACCTAAAGTGACTCTTCCTTTTTCGGAAAAGTTTTTTAAATCTTCAAAATATTTCCAAAAATTAGAGTAATCAGTTGACAGCGGCACCCTTACAAAAAAAATTTTTAGCCTCGTAGTTGGCACTAGCCAAAAATTGAAACGTGCGGATGATTTGAGCGAGACAGAGCTAAAGAAGGACACACCCACAATATGTCTTTTGCCTACCTCGCCCCTTACCGCTGGGTCTCAGCACAAACAAAATTCAGAGCGTTCCGACAGCCTTAAGAATAAGAACATTCGTTTGAGCGTCTCAGTGTTGAATTGGCCCTTTCTACAGGCAAGAGCTGATTACGGCCCTGACTTTACAACTTCCATTTCTCACTTCTCAAGTTCTAATCCAAAAACAGATGGAAGTATCAACTGAATTTTGATTAATATTAGAAATAACAAAATATGGATTAATATTAAATACTGATAATCCTGGCAGTTGCCGACTTAAAAAAACAAAAACTCGTTATTTTTAGTGGATAACCAAACTAAGCAGCCAGTTCACACTCGGCAGTACCGTATCAGTTGACAGCTTTTTTTTAATGAGTGGACTTCTACTTATGCATAGTTACATGAAACACGTAACTAAAAAAGGAAGTTTCAATATACCGATGTTTTATTTACATAGATATCTCAGGTAAAAAAACAGACTTAATCTACATCAAAATTAAGGAAAGTGCATCATTTTTACTTGCGCTATATTACAGAGTAGACCTGGGTAGTATCCGAATACTTAGAATTTCAGTTGCAGTGTGCGAATACTGTAGATGCACTGTCGCTAGTTTTGTTTCAGTTGCCTTTCGCAACTCAAAAGTTGCCAATATAAATGTGGAAACCCTTTTTGAACGCGCCTGTATTTTATTTATTTAGACTGACTCCAGCTCTAGTAGCCGCAATGGTGTTCCATATGACCCTAAATCGTTATATAGGATCAGGACCACTATGGCCAGATGCAGAAAACAGTCTATCGGAGAACTGTTACAAATACTGGTGGTCTACGCTATTATACGTTCAAAACTATGTCAACCCTTTAGAGACGGTAAATTATTATAAAAAAAAATGAGTTTTTAATAACAGAACTACTTATAACAGAGGTAAAGGAGTTTTGTTTTAAAAAAATATGAACATTTTCTAGTGTATCGGTCAAACTTGGTATTTATCGGTGGATATGCAACTGTTTTTGTTGGCGCCTATTGTACTGTATCCAATATGGCGATGGCCTTTTAAAGGACTTATTTTTCTGGGATTGTTGATAGCAACGTGCATTGCTATACCGTTCGGAATTTCGTGGTCTTATGATTTGACTCTTAAAGGATTTGACGCGTAAGTGTTTTAAAAAAAGTAGGCTTGAGGCAACTCGATATTGTAGAGCTGTTGCTATTTATATGGTGTTTCGAAGTTCTAATTGAGATTTGGTGAAAGTATCAGTGGAATTTTCAATACAATATATTTGAAAGAAACGATAATTTGAAAATACGAATTGGTACTGGTTAGCTCTAGCTCTAGTCGGAATAAAAAAATGGTGGTAATAAATTGCACAGTATAATTTATTGCTTTCCAAAGTTAAACATTTTATTTGTAATCGACTTAAAAAAAAGGAGTAGAGGTTCCCAATTCGGTTGTATTTTTTATGTTTGTTCACCGATATTTTCGTCAATTGTAAATCGATTGGAATAAAATGCAATATTTATTTTTTAGGGAATATTTCAAAAATTACTATTTTACAACACACGGGAGGGCTGCAACTTTTCTGCTTGGGATTGGTTTGGGTTATTTGCTGTATAAAATGCAAAATCAGAAAGTAAAGTTCAGCAAGGTAATTCAAATTCTGTTTAGTGTTCCGTGTAAAACTTATTTTAATATTTAAAAGATCGCTTATCATCAAACCAACAAGGAAACAATAAAATAAACAAATAAATTTAAAGCTCACACATAAGACGAATAACGTATGCTTTAAAATTCGCTTAGAGTTTGGTCGCTTTGGCGTGGATTGCTAGTGCTGCTGTGATGCTAGCAGTTGTTCTTGGACCGTATTCAACGTATCAACCGGGATATGTTTACAACAAATTTGAAAATGTATTTTATATCGCATTCGCACGCTTTGCCTGGTGCGTAGGACTTTCTTGGATTATATTCGCATGCGTTCATGGATATGGAGGTCAGTAAATAATGCTAGACGCACTTATATCATATTCCATTTTTTATTTCAATAAGAAATTAACTCTTTTTTTCAAAAGACCCACCGATTCCACTTGTTTTCATATAAAAACCAAAACACTTTATAGGACTCACGCACGAGAAACTGCGTTTCAATCACAGCACTCCGCGACTGCACTCAATATGCAAACTGCGCTGCGTTGCGTCTTGTACAAAGCGCTGTTCCACCCATTTTCACTTGCTATAAAATAGCGTGTTGTGCTGTGATGCTTCACACGCGTCTCAATATGCGCCTTGCCTTGTAGCTGGGCCAGTCAGTCATTTTTAAATAACAAGGTGGAAGAAATGTCCATTTTCTAAATTTTATCAGAACGTCATCTCCTGACTTTAGTTTTTTTCATCATCCCATCTCTTTGGGATTAATTTATTTTTGTACAACGACTTGACTGAACAGGCGAAAGGCAAGGCGATTGGAACGCAAAAATAACGTCCTCATCATCAAATTTTTCTTTGGAGTACGATAGCAGCCGAATTGCCTCAGAGTTCCGATGGTCGAGCCATGCGTCGCATAATTAAACCGAAAAATAATGCATTTTACCGAATGCCGCGGATTACTTCATTCCCGTTCGTGCTCAGATGATTTAAAATACGCGCGGGCGGGGTCTTATGATGTTAGAGGTGTTCGATTTTTTTCTACAGAACTGCTGAATTGAAATGCATTTAGATTTAAAATATATGCTCTTGTAATTCGCAGTGGAGAGGTTCAAGCTACCCAAACACAAGTGATACACAACATCAATAAATTTAGTCAGTGAAATAGTGTGAATTTACTTTTATTCTGATAATAATTAATCGTTGGTTCAGGTCCGGTGAATTGGTTGTTATCAGCGCCCGTATTTCAAGTGCTTGGTCGACTGACATACAGCATGTACCTGTTGCATCAATCAATGATAAATTATCGAGCCGGTACAATGCGAGCTGTACCGCATTTTACTGATCTGAACACAGTAAGTATTTCAATATTGAATTCGACTAATAACCAAATAAATCAACATTTTTGTTACTTGAAATGTAATAAGATTTTCTTAATGTTTCATGTTGAAAATATAACATTTCTTTATTTTTTAATTTTAACCTATCTAGAATCTGGATCCTCTATAATGTGTCTCTTCAAAAAGCGTGCAAATTCTTTATTATTCCATCGGGACGATCGTGTATGAATTTTAATTTAAACTGATTTTTAGATGTTTGTCTTTGGAGGCGATGTTCTGTTTACATCTCTATTGGCAATTGTTTGGGTACTAACATTTGAAATGCCTATGACGACCATAGATAGTCTTCTGATACGAAAAGGTAATGGCAATAAAATAGAATGATTTTGTTTAGAATATGAATATGATTTTGACTGTAGAAACAATTTCAAACGGCCAGACTGGAATAAGAAGATAAATATAATGTATAAAAATATTTGCAGAATCATCACCAGCAAAACGACAAGTTCATGAACCAACTAAAATGGAGCTAGAAGTGATAAATCGTCCATTGCCATTGTAACATAAAAGTATTCTTAGGCTAAAATTCTCATATTAAAGTTTAATCATAATGTAACTGTATCAACTAATATGTTTTTATTCATTAGTGTATCTTTCTTTGTTATTTTTGTATCAATGTTAGGAAAATTGTATTTGTTAATTTGTCTCATTGTTATTATTATTTATTTAATTTTACAAATTTAATATATTAATTTATCTTTTATATACATATACCTGTGTTTATTTATTATCTGTCTTAAAACGAAAGGGTCAAGGACGTATGCAGAATTTTATCAGGGGTACGGTGGCAAGAGTTATGATTTCGATTTTCATACTGCAATTAGGTCATAAACAATAGTCTAAACGTTAAGTGCAATTCACTAATTCAGGAAATTTTCAGGCAATAGTGTTCAATAGCTGACAGACGCTTTACAGAAAATTGTCTCTGACAGAAAATCTCCCAACTCAAGATTAGTCTTGACATCTCAAAATTCCATCTCCATGGAGATAAAAGGGGACAGGGGTTAATGTGTTTTTACGGACTTATCTATGACTTAGGATAGAGTATCAAATATGAATAAATGGTGTAATCAAAATGGCCTGGTATTCAGTGTCGATAAAACTGTCCTTTTAAATTTTCACACGAAACATAAACAACCTAATTCATCACTATACGTACCGTTAAACAGTAAATCGATACAAACTGTTAAGAATACCAAATTTCTAGGTTTATATATTATATCTGATAATCTAACTTGGGTTTGTCATGTTAACGATACTGTAACGAAATTAAATAAGATCTGCTACGTGTTTCTCAAATGTAGAGAACTTGTCAGCTTAACCGTCCTTAAGACAATTTATTATGGATATTTTCAATCTAATGTCTCATATAGGATCATATTTTGGGGTGGAACATCTTTTATGCAAAAAATGTTTATAATGCAGAAAAGAGTGTTGAGAATTATGACTCGTTCTAGCTCAACTACATCTTGTAAGCCCTTTTTTAAGGAACTAAAAATATTAACATTGCCATCATTGTATATCAACCACCGCAACTTAAAATCTTAAAACAGTTTATTAAAAAAAATCAAATCATTACAGTACATTACAATTTATGTCTATAGAGGAAATATAGGCACCATAAAATAGTTTACTTAATTATCTTTATACAATAAGTAGAAAAAAACTAAAAAATGTTTAAAATTACAGCCGAGACGATACTTAGATCTTATTAATGCTGAATTAATTGTATAAAATACCTACTAAACAATAAAAATTCATCAAACCATTTTCTATTATTCATGTGTTGGCGCCATTTGTGTTCAGACATTGGTTCACAGATGACACCAAATAGTTTTTTTGTTTTTAAATAATTACAAGTGGCAGCAAGTGGTAACGTTTTGTTTAGTTATATTTTTGCTTTTGAATCGAGTGCATACATTTTATTTTATCGTTCGTAAAAATATTACTCATATTAAAAAAGCCACACAGTTTACTGATATTAGAAAAATCGCGTAGTTTAGCAACTTTAAAAATAGTTACAACCGCATAATTATTTATTCATGAGAATCAAACGACTGATCGAACAGTTAAAAATTAAATTATTAGGTGAAACAGTGTTATTTGTAATTTCCTTTGATCCAATCCAAAACTCAAAAAATGTAAGTGTTTTCAACATAATCAACCAGTGTGTACAAAAATGGTAAGTCGTTTGACATATTCATTACATTAAAATATAAAAATACAGTTCGCTTAAAACAAATCGAAGCAAAATGGACGGTTCTAAATACAAACTGAAAATTTGACACGATAATAGTTTTTATTTATATTTGTGGATAATGTATTTATAACATAAAATAAAATAGCAAACAAAAAGGAGAGGTCGCATATCCAATAAATGCAAAAAAAACATGAAATTAGTGTGACGTAATTTATGAATAGCTCCTAATGAAATTCAAAAATCTGGTACACAATTTTCACAGCCTCTAGTGACGGTGTGCATGATGCCCGGGTATAGACAGTATAACGTGGGTTCACAAAAAAAAATTTTTTTTTGAAAATGTAAAAGGCACTGAAAACCTTTTGTCACGTAAAGGTTTGACATGTCCCATTAGGAGTATGCTGTTTTTAAAATAAAATAAAATTCGAGTATTATTCACAAAATCTTTCACAATATGTGGTGTGTTCTTATTCATTTTTCTAAAAATATTATAGGTTAAGGCACTTGGTTTGATTATATTGCTTTTTCAGTTAATAAGTTGTCTAGTTTTGTTGTTTGGCTTTATAAGTGATGTTATAGAACTATGTTTTTTCAAAAAACTACAGATAATCAGATGCTTTTGTCATTTATTTTTCATTAATATTTCAAAAATCTCAAATGATATACCTAACTTTGAAAATGCAATTAATTACCTACAAATTACTTCATATTGATATTATAATTGACATAAAAAGTTATTTGATTAGTACATAATTTAATTACTCATTGGAAAAGTAATTGAATTACTGATTCTCGATAAGTGCACTTAAAACAAATAATTATGTACTATATACATAATTACTTTGCTATATTAAAAGTAATCAAATTTCTACAAGAGCAATTTAAATATCCAAGTAATTTATATTGGAAATTAATTACTATAAAACGGTATTTCTGAGCACATGAGGAATTAATAATTTTCGATTACAATTACTGATTTGAAAATAGTAATTAAATTACTGTTACTACAGAAGTATTTAAATGAGTGATTTAATTCTTAGGTAATTAATTACTGTTAAGCTCTATTTAAATTATTTTATTACCAATTTACAATTGATATTTTTTACATTCGACTAATTTGGTAAATACACCATTTCGCGAAACCATAATACATTACGTGAAAGCATGTGCTTTCATACTACTGCAATTATTAGAGTAGTTATATAAACCACATAACCATAGGATTATCGTATCCATTTCCATTTTGCGTTTAGAAAAACGCTTTAGGAATACATAAAAATATATGACTTTAAATAAAATACATTTATTAAAAAAAAAAATAAAAAACAAATTAATATATACAATTACTATTTACATACCTAGTCAAGGATACTTGTGGACTTTTTTTCTAAACACGCTAATCTAGTATTGACAAACATTTCAGAAAAACAATAAAAGTATCCTCGTCTAAAATATTGATTTCATATTAGCGAAAATCAATAATTTATTTCTACACATAATGTTGTAGAAATCAGTCTTAATTAATAGGAAAAAATAATTTAAAAAATACTTATAACGCAATTTTTAACACTGGATTATGCAAATTAAAGCACAACAAATTATCGGAATTTTAATTTCAATAAAAAACACTATTTTTCAAATTGCATTTTCTTAAAAGGCCTTGTTTGAAAATTCAATTGAGAATTTTTAATTTTTAAAAACAGCAATGTTGCCTTTATACAAGAATAATAATGTATATCATACTTGAAACAGATCTATTAACTGATGTTAGTTTTCAAAAGTTTCAGTCTTTTAGTTCCCCCAAGAGATCACAGTCGAAAATTTTCTGCCCTTGTAATACAATGTACTATTAGCAAATTGAACATACTGCTATATCTTGAGAGAACTTATCCTTGAAATAACATCTCAATACAAATAAAATTATTTAAATAGTTAATTCTATCAGATTAGTGGGTCTATTTTCATTAGACACCATAAAATGACAAATAGAAATAATAATAATAAATACATAACTATCACTACAAAGTTTTGTAAAATACAAATATTGTAATGATTCGAAAAACCAAGATGTCTATAATGAAAGTTTAAAAATTATTACGTAGTTAGTCTTTGAGGAAATGGCGACAAAGACGACCGCCTGATATTTTATACGTTTGGCACAAATGAAATTTTTTATTAATTTTTTTTCACTATCATATTTAATTAAAAGATGCTTTTGAAAATGTTATAAAATTTAAAACAAAAAAAATTCTTTAAAAGTTGTCGTCATTTACTCAATATGAAATAAAATTTGCTGTATACAAATATTTTTATAAACATCTGGTACAAATTCTCACTAATTAGTCTCAAGAGAGCATATTGAAATAAATAAATGTGGGCTTTTCCATTGAATTATAAACAATACACCGATATTTTAAAAATAGCCAAAAATTAATAGGTAACGAAAACAAATGCAATAGGGTCGTGCTAAAGCTATAAAAAATCAGATCTGCGAATTTTCGGATTGCACAGACGACTTAAGATAACTAATGGAGAGGAACTATTTTGTTTAATAGTTATCTCGTAATATTCAAAGATTTCAAAGATAAAGCAGGACATAGACTTTTTGATTGCGTGTCCGGCCAAAATTAAATGGTGTCCGGCTTTTTCTAGAATTTAATTTTGACTGATGGCTTTATTTGACTGATAGAAAATAAATTATTTGGACTAATTTGGCGTTTTATTTATTTTTCATTAGAATTTAACAACATTTATGGTAATAATCAAAAAAGCTTGATTGTACATAATTTTTTTTGTCGTACCTATTAATACTGAGAAAAAAATCCTCAATAATGTAGGGTGTCCGGCTTTTTTACCCAAATGTCCGGCCAAACTGGCTGGTCTGTTCGGCTTTTAGGTTTGGCGTCCTGGCAACCCTACCCGCGGATATCTATATTATGAACAGTTGAATGTTTGTGTGCACAGTGGTAGATGAATATTGATGAACGATCGTATCATTTACTTGACTGGTGGATTTTTAATTTTATTTAATGAATAAGCTCACATTAAAACAAGATCATCTCTATAAAATATTACACAGGCGTTATTTTATTTCGCACTCCTATTTTTATCGATTTTATTTGCGTTAGCGAAGTAAATTTAAACTATAAAATGTGTTCTATGTATATACAAGTCTACATTTTTTATATTTTATAATATTTTGACTTTTCATAAACTATATAAATATTAGAAAATAGTAAAAAGAAAAACAATTTAATTTTACAAATAGTAATTTTAAAATATTTAAAAGGGTAACAATTACTGCGTTCTATACGTATCTTGAGCGATTACCTGTACGTTTAAGTTAACCATAAGCCTAGTATTACGCTCAGTCCCTTGATTTTGATTGTCTGATTCACTACTACTATTGTTTTCTACACCGGGATTATTATTATTATTAACGGAGTTATTATTTGATATGAACGTATTCGCATTGCTTTGTAAAATATTTTCAAATGATGTGGGGCCTACCACAGCCCCATTTTCCACATTCCTAAAAGATAAAAATATAGAATTATTTTTTTCCCTCGAGAAACTTTTTGTTTTTATTAGTTTAATTCTAATGTTATATAAATGACAGTTACAACTCAAGTTTCGGCTGATATACGCTGTGTTTAAAATCATCAAAGGACAATAATTTAGGGAAATACCCCTTTGAATGTTTGCCGTATGGTTAGTAAACATTCTGTATATAACGGTATACAGTTGAAATGCTTGATTTGACGTTACTTGCGAGCTGCGATAAACTCGTCAAAATAGCTATGAGATTGTGAACTATTAATTATTTTTTTGTTGCTTACCCTGGCTCCCAGGTACTCAGTTCAGTACTATCGTCACTAATATCTAGAGTATTCAGTCCTGTAGGTTGAGCATTAGCATTGTCACCAGCAATGTCTGGCTGATCGACATTTGCTTCATCCTGATTTACTTCATATCTAAAAAATTGTAATTTATTATAATCATGCACAAAGAAGAGTTGAAAATTCTCTTTTCATACTGAGCAGTTCAATTCGGACCACCATCAGTGAGCAACTATGGGTTTGTAGGGAAAGTAAACTGTGATTTCTGATTTATGGCGGGTGTCCTGTTTAGGCTCTATTTTATTTCTATGTCTATGATACTGGTCGTGGTATTTACAAGTAGTGACTTGTGAGAGCCGAAAGCAGCAAGTCTAAGAGGGGAAACTCTGAATTATCACATCTCAACTTATTAGTGTATTTGCCATATGGCAACATACACTATTGGCATCGGTCGGATGGCGGGACCTAGGGGTCGGACCAAAATTTCTCGACGTTTCAGAACCTCCTAAACACTTTGGCACCATTTTAAAAAATGTTTATATATATATATATATATATATATATATATGTGTACGGGCAATAACTTTCGAAAGAGTTAATTGATTTTAACGAAATTTGGTCCACGTATTGAAATCTATCACCGCCAGAAGCCTATTTAAAATGGGCGTAATCGGGCCATTTTAAGTGTAGTTTTTAGGGGTTGAAAAATGTTTTTGGGCCCCAAAATATCGAAAAAATTCTCAGAATCGTTTCAAAATTGACATTTAACTCTTTAGTAGCAATTAAAAAGTGTCCCTAAAATTTTAATAAAATCGGTCCAAAAGGACCGGACCTACAAATTTTTTGAAAATACTATAATTTGTAGATAGTGACTTATTTATTGAAGGGTGTATTGAATTCAGTGTAGACGTTAGATTGACAATAATATTGCAGTGAAGAAAAGAAATGTTATTTTAAGGGATGTATTAAGGAGTCAAATTTTTAATTTTGTCCAAAAACCAACTTAAGTTCGCGTAATACAGCCACACTGCCTGTATAAGCAAATACACTATATTGTCGGCAGGGTTTTGGCACTGCGACCCGGGTTTTTATTTCTTTGGTCAGGTAATAGAAAATGTCTTAACATTTCTAAAAACATTTCTTTTCCCAATACCTGCTTTTGCTTAAATTTCAGATTTGCAAAAAATATATGTTTTCATGCTTTCCTAATTGAATTATGAATGTGTATAATTTAATTAACTGTACTCACGGAGATCTTCGAATGTAACAAGGATATCGGCATACTCCAGCTTTAATATGTTCATCTGAAATGGAACATAATTTTTGAATTTTGTAAGAATCATCAGTAATGGATCAGTTAGATGAGGAAAGATTCTCGCTCGTTTGGGACGAGAAATCGTAGGTGATAAGTGATCACAAATCGCATTGTGCAATTAATATACAAGATTATCTAAGAATCACCCATTGACGCAAATTACTTGTCAACAACACGCTTAAACTCTCGTTTGTAGATTATCGAATATCGTCCCAAAACTCTCTCCTTCTCCACGGGCCGTTAGTCTTGTCGTTCGATATATGTGATATTATCTTAAATGAAAAAGACAATAACTTACCGTCAATCCTTTTCGGTGGCCTATACATTTGAGGAGTTGGTTCATCCAACGCACTCTCTGATTCTACTGGAGCAGAGGGAATGATTGGAAGTAAATTTTTTCTTTCTGCGGGTGCTATTGTACTATATGCCGGGGGCGCTCGATTAGCTTCGATATCTAGTCCATTTTGAGTTCGATATCGACATTTAGGTATAACTTTGGCAATATCTGCAAACACATTTTTCCAATTACTTATCTACATACTTTTTAAGACAAGCCATCTTATTTTTTTGGCTGGGTTCAGGTAAATATATTATTAATTCTCCGTTAAAAATTACCAAAAAACTTACCAGTAATTTTTCTTCGAAACATAAAACAGAACAGTACTGTTACCATTGTCAATACAATTGTAACAGCTACAATGACCCACATGGCATATCCGGCATTTTTAATATCTGGAATAATTTTAAAAAAATAATAACTTACTGCATACGTAATACAAAAATTTTAGAAGTTATCACAACTTGCAACAATATTCTATTAAGACGAACAGTTTCATAAAAAAAATACCTGGGGCTGATGTCGATGGTTCTGCAAACGAATTCTCTGAAACCACAACTGGAGGATTGATTTTAATATAGTCACAGTATTTATTACGGCTACCGTCAGTGTGGATATCTCTTTCCATGGTCCTGAAATAAAAATAAGAAATATAAAATGTGCTTTCAGAATTTTCTATTAACACTTATAAAATTAATCTAGTGACAGCTAACACATGTGTGCTGATTATTAAAAAGTATGGAGTTAAAGAGGATAAAAAATAGTTTGTTTCGTTTCTCTATGAATTTCCACTAGTTAGTAGTTTCTCCATTGTTATTATATAATACAATCGCGAATTGGGTTTATTCGAATTATATATTTTTATCAAACCATTTTAGTCGAATGATAGAGTTTTTGAATTATTATTATTGTTAATTGTTTTTTATAAAAAAAAAAAAACATAAATGGAACAAAAACATTATCTAAATACGTCATATTGTATCACGAAGTCATCTTGATAAATAAAATACATTTTTCAAATTTTATTTCTTTTTTGAAAATCCTTTTCTTGAAGATGAATTTAAATTCTTCATGTAAGGATACGTTAGATGAACGAAAAATTTGATAGCTTATATTTTTTTCATTAAATTTAAGTTTTTTCTTGGAATAAAAAATGGGTTTGAAAATTCATTTCCTTCTGAATTAAAATTTAGAAATGGGGCTTCGAGGTGCACACATACATTTAGAAAGGAAAGAGAAAATTTTATCCGAACAGGTCTAGGCGTTTGGACTACACGCGTGAGACAGATATAGACGCTAGTCACACCATACGATTTTATACCAAAAATCAGCGTGCATACTGCAAAATAAATTTTAACAAAACGTAAATTCACATAACTTGTTCACGGATCACGATCAAAGTTTCGCGGCGCATTTTCCGGGATCTCTGGTGGGAGAGATTTTATTTAAAACAATGTGTTCGAAAAGCCATAGCGTCGCGGTGGAGTTGTAGTTCATACCATGACAGTAATTATTATCAACATTTTTCTGCATTTACGGGTGCTAAAGATTACGTATTTCAGGTATATAATATCTATGTTTTTCAAAGTTGACCCGGATTATTAAATACTGTACAGAACGTTGAAGACTATTGCAGAAGGCATTGCAAAAAAATGATTTGACAGGGACCTTAGTGATCATATGATTCAGGAGCAGTCTAATGTCGTTGTGAAATGTCCTGTCATGTAGATTCTGGAGCATCAGCTTGCACTCACACAAAAACAAATGATTAATCTACATAGAAAAAGGCCACTTATGAAACTAAACGTAGAAAAAAGTTGGTTCGACGTGAAAACTTTATAAAAAACGATGTTATATATACAAATATGCACAGTTTAAAAAAATCGTTTCAATTGATCAATTATTTTTCGAACAGGACCGATTTAAAATTCTACAGTGTTTTTCTTATGAATAAATATGTATGGTCATTATCTAAGGTCACTGACAAATCGTATTTTTTGACAATGCTTTCTGCAACCGAGCATAACTGGGAAAAATTAAAATCCTGGCTTTAATTATTACTGTTAGAGTGTTCACAAAGCGTTGGCAAATATCTGAATTGACAGCGAGAGCTCAGTAATTTTTATCGTACCTATGAACGTAAATTATACCCATAGAAAAACATAAAATTTTGTGAAATTTTTTTATTTTCTGGCTAAATATTTTTGCTTCAGACTGCACAAACAATATTAAATTAAATGTCTATATATGACCATGAAAAAAAAAATTCAATCCGCCAGGTTTATTTTTGAGCAAAGTACATTTTTTATGTGATATTAATTTATTATTGTACTACTACGTTGGGTTTTCTACTGTAAATTTCAATATAATTTTTGGTACACTTTTTATTCACACAATTTACTAATTGAAAGAAATTTTAATTCACCTTCTGAGCTCACTTAATTTTTTTTTTTTTGACAATGCTTTGAGAAATTCAATATTCACAAAATGAACTACTACAGAAATAGTACCAGCCACAACCTTTCAAAAAAGCAACAGAGATTTAGATTTTTTCGTGTAAACTAAAGCTCTAAAATAATATGTATGTACAGATATTTTTGTGATGCATGCAAGTATAAAATTATTAACCTACATTTCCACCTCGTCATCGGAAACTCAAATTTCCGCCGTTAGTATCGCTGCAATCATGTTGCATCAGAATACCGCCTTCCTTAATAACTTTAGAATTCAAAAAGCTGTAATGCTGAAATTTTTCGTAGTCATTTTTCAAAAGTAAAAAACCATTTATTTTGTCGACCCGTACCGTTTTAACTCTTTAAATTGACAAAAAATAAATTTTAGTTTTTATCCCGGCCGAACTGTAAAATTTTGGCCACTTACAAACTGAGGTCTAATTACTATTTGTCGGACGTATATAGATTTTGCGTAAGTTTCACTTCTATAGTGTGACTTACACAGTCTTATACCTAAGTAAATTAAATACGATGTAACATTTGTATATTAAGACTTCTTTCGAGTGTCACGACATTTTTTTTCGTAGAATTTTTGGATACAAAAATAAATACAATTTCAAGATTCATTTTCAGATTTTTGTAATATTGCTATTATTTCTGTCAATTTTTAAGAGTTACAACAATCAGAACTGATCACAGCTTAATGAATACAACAAATAATTGAAAAAAGCAATTTTGTTTTTCGTTTTTACAGCCTTTATCACTTATATGAGAATATTCTATTTTTCAAATTAAAATTCTACGACCCTCTAAGTTAAAGTCCGAATTTGTAACGAAACTATAATATTGATATCTCAATTAAATTAATTCGAAATTGTCCCATCATTTACAGAATTTATGTATGCCTTCTCCCCACCACGATAAAAGCAACTTGAATTTGTTTACATATTTTAGTTTTAAAATTTTACTAGGGGGGAGGGGGTAGCTTCCCCTCATGTTAAAAGAAAATGTTTATTTTAGTTTTATTAGCATTTTAAAACAAACCGATAGAAAATTGCGATTTATTAACAATATTTTAAAATAGTACTAAAATTAAAAAAAAATGTTAGAAGCTTCGGTGCCTAATGCCCCTCTGTAAATACTAACATCCCGTCAGTAGTGAAAAGTGAATACTTAAGTACTTAATGCATATTAGGCAAAGACAAAAAAAAATGGTTTGTAACATACCTAATAATTGTGTATTTGTTTGACAAAGATATTTGGAGCGTCGTTTGCTAAAATGATACTATTAAAAAAAAACATAAAAAAAACAATAACGCCTTCAATTTAATGAAAAGACAAAAATCGTATACTTACCCAAGGATACAATCTCCACATTCTTCGGGCCGTTTCGCACAACCATGTGGAGCCACTTTTCGATTATACCGTGTGCAGTCGACACACTCCGTGCAATTAAGCTCCTCGTAACAGAAACTATTTTCAGGACATTCCGTGTCATACGTGCATGATGCTTGGATGCACGCAATCAATGTCGATAAAATAATTAAAATATGCATTTTCTGTAAAAAGTGAGTCTTATTAAAATTTGACAACTGACTACTTTTACTATTATAAAATAGCTGCTTTTCGCACTTGTGTGTAATGTAAAACGAAAAATATGCGATTTTACCAATCCAATAATATCTCTGGGTTGCCATTTAAATCTATATGAACAACAGAAACAGGCATTGTAGGCGTTGCTTTCATAAACAGTGCACATGATACTAATATGGCCGAATGTGAACTGTTAAAGATATTTCAAATATACTTATTATAATGTGAAAACCAGCTATTTTATAGGAGTTGCCAACGTGCAAAAAACTTAGTATGTATCTTGTTCGTAATAATGTTAATAATATATCTAATCCGGGTGACTGTTAAAAGTCGCTAGTCGCTTGTTTTTTCGTCTCACTTTCTCATTTAATATCCTCATTTAGGAACGAGATAGATAAGCTACTATTTTAACAATTTTACAGTAGTCTCCTTACTCCAGCCAGGTCTCCGGAATGAAAAAAACATGTTTTAGGAATAAGTCTGTTCGTCTGTTTGTGGTTAGTACGCTATCGGGCCGACAAGTAAATAGAAAAACTTAAGGCTGTCGGAACGCTTTGAATTTAAGCCAAAAATAGAGCTTCGGCTGTCAACTTACTGATTGTAGACTTATGCGTCAACATTCTGCAAAAATTCTTTCTCTATAAGGAAGATAAAGGACAAATCTAGGTTTCTAATGGGCTACTTTTGTAATTTATGTACGATTTACTAGAAAAAATATGGCATTAATTGTGCCCAAAAAACACACGTTTTAAATGTCACACTACGACCTTATTCGTACTTATTTCACAAAACTGTTCCATCGCAAACCCAAAGTGACTCTTCATTTTTCGGAAAAGTTTTTTAAATCTTCAAAATATTTCCAAAAATTAGAGTAATCCGTTGACAGCGGCACCCTTGCAATAAAATTTTTTAGCCTCGTAATTGGCACCAGCCAAAAATTGAAACGTGCGGATGATTTGAGCGAGACAGAGCTAAAGAAGGCCACACCCACAATATGTCTTTTGCCTACCTCGCCCCTTACCGCTGGGTCTTAGCACAAACAAAATTCGGAGCGTTCCGACAGCCTTAAGGGAACCTTATATGTACATAATGAAGCTGAAACAAAAGTGCATCACAGTGTACAAATATTCTATTAACTGTACATGCGTAAGTCAAGTGTTGAATACACTTATAGCTAAGAATAAAGCAACTGACAAAACGTATTTCCCCATTACGGAACGCTCTGTTTGCAAATGTTGCACGCCTATCTATTCTGCAGAGTGATTATACTTAAAAACACAATAAGTTAATTATTTTTTGTATAGTACTACAAAATATCTATTGCTTCCTGCAAAATCAACTTATCTTTATCATTAAATTATATCAATCGTATTTTTTGATGATAAGTATTTATAGAATAAGACAACCTATAGAGTTCATTGTGTGCGTAACATTTAATTATTTAAAGGGTACAAAAGTTCAAATATAAAAATGCTTTAGATACTGGACATAATATGGTAGTTCTACCTATACCCATTGTATAAAATAACAAAATAATATTATGTAAACGGTATATTATATTTTTTTTATCTCTGATCCTATTCGTGAACTTCTAATAGTGTCGACGCGAAAATTTTCGTCGTATTTTATTGTCTTTTGAGGTAACTTTGGGGAGTTGGAAAATCGATAGGACCCACGACTTGACATATAGTGTTGAATTATTGCGTCGCCCCCGGTACACGCGACTTTATAATTTTAACAAATTCAGTAGGAAGACCTCATTTTGAGGTCATTCATCAACTGTACCTAACTAATTGTGAATAATTTCTGAAATAGCTGAGATGAAGTTGGAGAAATACAGAAGCTTAAAAAAAATGGACTGATGCGATTTTACAAAATTCTTCAATTACTTATCGGTAAATCTTTCGAATAAAAGACCGTGCACATCCATCAAGCACAGCCAGCACAGCACGGTTCGTGAAGGTATCCATGTTATTTAACGGAATAATGCACATTAAACCAGCACCTGGAATCAGCAGCCAGCAACGACCGTCAGTCGGTCGCCAGCAATTTCTGTTTAGTCGTGCTGGACCTATCTAATCTACTAGTGATGTATCGTTTTCTTTAAATAATTTGCATTGATAAAACTACTTAAAAACTAAAATGTCTACCGTCTGTGGATTTACGTCGTGCAGGTTTAAGCTTGACAAGTGTGCGCGGTTCTTAAGGCTGGAATTTTTTTCCAAAATTGCTAAATTCACATCAGTTTTAGTCTTTTAGTAGCAAAAACACAAAAACAGCTTCAGGATCATATCATATCATAACACGTTATGAAAATTAAAATTATTAATTGTGTGGTTATTTCTCCAAGTCTGACTTGAAACATTTCAGAAACCATTCACTTTAAGAATTTAGTCTTTATTAAACGAAAAATGCTCAAAACGACTCCTTTTTTTTAATCCGCTTCCAAAAAAGTACGATACTACTCAGTGGCGGATTTACAAATTTGCTGCCGGTAGGCTATTAAATTTTTGCCGCCCCTACTGACCTCTGAAATTCGATATTCTAGTTTTCAATCATATTAATTACACTTATTCTGTTAATGAAATTGCAACTTTATGATTTGTGCTCTATCGTCTTTATGATTGTGAACTAGGAGATCGTTGTATTAGTTTCTAGATTAATTTTACAACTTACGATTTAGTGAAGATAACACGAGAAATAGTTTTTGGGTATACTTCCGAGCTAAAACAAGCTCAATTATGTACTAATTAAAAGTCGGGGTAAGGTATGCCAGGGACCCAAAAACGACTACGCAAATACGTTGTACAAAAAAAATATTTAAGTGTTGAAACATATTACGCGTCGAATGAACCTAACATTTAGGTACATGGAAAAAAATTATAGTGATTAATAAAAAAAATGAGTAAAAATTACAAAATTTAAATTGTAATATTGAAACGCTATTGGAATATTTTAAAAATTCATGATCACAAAAGTATATTTTACAGAGCGTTTAGTAATTTTTCATATAGACGTTAGAGTATTCAGTACAGTACTAAAATATTGAAATTTTTGTTAAATTCTCGAAACTCGTTTCCTCTAGGTATATAATAGTGTTTTTTTTTGGGGGGTCAAATTTGCCGCCCCTAAAATTTGCCGCCCTAGGCTTCAGCCTACTCAGCCTGCTGGTAAATCCGCCACTGATACTACTTAAGAAACAATAAAGTTGTATGTGTTGGGACCCGAAGGCGAAGAAACGATTCAACTCGTATAATAATATTAGATTGTACTCTCCCACTTTACTGATTGTTCTGCCCTCCAAAATTTCCAATTTTAACTCAAAAGACAAGGCGATAAAATACATGGAAAAAATATAATTCAATGACTCAGCAATATTCAGTTAGCTTAATATGTGCTCCAAATCGGCGGCCATTTTGGTTAGGTACCTACATTTCGTTAATCATAAATTTATTAACTAACGAGTTCATTTGCAAGTTCCTTATGTAAGTATTTAAATTAGAGTACTTCATCAATCACAATTTTTAATGTTTGAATTTAAAGGCAAAAGAAATATTTAAATTTTGCTATGGATAGGTATAAACATTATAGTAGTCAATCTATAATTTTATTTATAGTACATATCCGTGCTTCAGAAAAATTTACAATTTATTAAATCACTATGTTTATAGATTAATTATATATTTTCTCATATTTTGAAATGAAAACCAAATCTTCTACAAGGTACCTAAGAATATTATTTTATTTTATGTATCATTTTACACAAAGGATAACAATAATCGTACCACTCACTCGAGCCATCAACGAATGAGTCAAAGATAGATTACCTGCGTAATGCGTTGTATTATGTAAAAACAAAATTATAACCATTACCGAAATAAAATCCCGTAATTTAAAAAATGCACGTTACGTACTTATAAATTGTTTTGAAAATGTAGTTTAACAGTTTAAAAAAAATCATTTCTTTTCAAAACTGTTGCGTACTGCGCATGCTCTTCAAAGACAATACCAACAACCTTTCTTCAGATTCGTTGCGCAATATTTAATTCTGATTACATAGTTGCTTTTAATTAGTGAATTTAATTTCACAAAATAGATAGCAGACAAGTGTAAATTAACCATTTTTTTAATAATACCTAATATGACGGAGAAATGTCTAATAAAATGTTGTATACTGTGTAGTATAAATATAAATTTTTGCGGTTTTTGTAATTGCTTATTTATATTTTTATTGTCGTAGGATTTCGTTCAAACAATTCAGAGGCACAGATCATTATTTATTATTTAAAAAAAACTCGACACAATGTTGACAAACGGACGTTAAATGCAACATTATTTAAAAAAGCTAAGAATACAATAGATAAAATAATCATTTAAAAAAACTGGATCAATTGCAATTTATTGTACTTATATGTTTCTGTTTTTATCATTTGTTTACAAAAACAACCTTGAATTATTACAATGCAATCAGCTGATAACTTACCGTTTTCTAATTTCTTAATACTTAATTTGAGCAAATATTTAATACTTGACAGTATCGTTATCACAAGAGAAGTCTCAAACGCGCCCTTTTCAAACAAGCCCTTAACCCACTGATAATACCACCCCGAACACCTGTTGACACTCGACAAACGTCACTCAAAAATCACGCCGACTAACCGATCTTTCTACAACCAGCATCAAAGAACACACAAAACCAACTGCGCTGTTTTCCTCAGCCGAGCGATAGATCTATGCATGATTCATCGTGTCGCTGTACAAGTTTCAACTTGTTCGTACAGCGGCGGCTGTTTGGAGGAGTCACACACACACTTGTTTCACATATTAATATCTACGACACAAATGCAAGACGCAACGACTACTTCTACACAATAATTATACAGTATTGTTATTTAGGGGTATTACACACGTTCTGTTTTAATTGACAATTGCGTTCATTTGAATTAGTAAGCGGCACGGTCCACCGATCCGTGTCTTGATATTTTGTGGAACAATAAATTCTAATTCTAATAGAACTGCCACTTTTGCAAGACTAAACTCAAAAATCAAGAAAAAACGCAGATAAGTCGGGACCCTAACACTTTAAAATAAACTCGGCATTTTTACTATATTTCTTTATTAAAGATTTGCCTGAGAATAATCAAATTAGTTCACTATAATATAATATACTCTCAGCTTCTTTGATATCATTTGGCACGAATTACAATTAATACTATGAATCCTTCTGAAATCAGTTTGATATTAAATTAAAATCTTATATTTATCATGTTAAGCAGGCATTTGTGCACGCTTCGACTGGAACTCAAATAATTGCGACGAAGTGGCAGCATTACTGGTGAATGGTTTTGCCAAGTTGTCCGCATTTTCTGGAACTTTTTACGATCGTCCTACCAAAAGTTCTAACGGGACACCATATTTCTCGGAAATTAAATTTGGATCTGGCTGCTTATTTTTATAATAAAATACCCCCCGAATATAAGACTCTTAAAAATAATCCATTCAGGAAGAAAATGGAGGAGTGGGTTGTCTCCAATATAATTTAACATCTTAAAATCGCTTTAACACAACAATAATTTTGCCAATTTCACCAATATAATAGAATTGTTTTATGTTTATTGTATATGTAATAGTTATGCTCTTTTTAATATTGTATTTTATTCTAGTATATTTTTTCGTGGCAACTATGCTACTTTTTTTATGTAATTTTATTTTTGTAGGTCAAGTTGTAAAACAGCTTATAGCTGAACTTAGGCCTTTTGATTCTTAATCAATAAATTATTATTATTATTATTATTATTATGTTTATTGTATATTTCAAAAAATTCAATCCGATTCACGTGTCGTATAATTATTCAAATAATTATTCAAAATCGCGTTTGCTTTAATTTTTCTTCGTATTTTTTTTTTTAATTTCACATCATTTTTGTACTTGAATATTTTGGAAAGTATTGAGAATTTATCGAGATATGTTGTGAAGAAATTGTCCCGCCACATATATTTGTAATCGTGTCCTAGAATTTTATCTCACAAAACCCGGAATGACAGACAGACAAATTTTTGTATTTCATCGAAAATATTACAGGAATGATTTTTTGAAGTTGACAAATCTATTTGTAAACGACAAAACTGACCGGTGGTCATTTTCTGTGAGGACAATTATACTAACGCTGTAGCGTCTGCTGATGGCAGTTACATGCGTCTGGACGCGCCTATGTCAAAGGATGCAGCGAAAACAGCAGTCTGACTCTACGTGCGACGTGAATACGTTGCTGCTTGACGCAGCAGACATTCTAGTGTGCCAGAAAAAAATGAATGTTTGGACGGTGCTTTAGAGACTCGATTCTCTATACCTGTACATCACAGGTGTGAGCTGTAACTTGGGGGTGATGCACAATTCCAGTGCAATTGCTAAATACAACAATAAACCAATTTTCATGCCTAAAGTGCATACGAAATTTTCGATTAGGAATATATTTTTAATACCAGTTGTTTTATAAATATTCGGGATACCTCCGATAAAAAAACTAGAAAATCGCAAGTGTATCGTTGAAAAATATCAAAAATCAGCAAGTCACGTCACAAATACATGAATTTAATTTTAGAATTTTTTAAAATTTGAAATTAATATTAGCGCCGTGCATCTCTTTCTGGAAGTGAAAATTTTTGAGTGCGTATAACGGTTTTGAAATGCACGATTTATAAGATCAAAAAGTACTTTTGTTAGATTTTAATATAATAATTAAATGTGTCATTTTTTAAACATTATAAACTGAATGAATTTTATTTGTAATTTTTCATGTATTCTCTTCGATTATTTTAATACTAATGCAAAAAAAAAACAAACTGATAAAATGGCTTGTAGGATTGTTAATATTTTATATTTTTTTTTTACATAAAAATGTGGACCATTAAAATATTTGGTAGCATTTGGTACATTTGTTAATTCGTGTTTTTTTACCAAATATTTATAAATATGCGTATTTCGCACCAAAATGACTAATTAAGGGATGGCCTTATGTAAGCCTACCTGGATTTCTTTAATAATATTGTTAAAAAAAACTTATTGCTCAAAATAATATTAATAAAAAAATATATTATATATGTGTCGATTTGTATAACGCCTTTTTTGAAGTCGGTCAAAAAAACGTTCCTTTTTTTCCGATAAAATTTAGTTTTCTTGTACGATGTAATGGGAAAACAGCAGATGGCTGTACTCTTATCGGGCGTTAAAGTCTCGTTGCTTGTCATAAGTAGTCAACTGAAGCATTTATTATTTTTGGTACCATAGGCAATATAAAAATGTACAAATGTGTTTACCTTTTTACCAAAAATCGGCACTAATTAAATTCTTACTTATAATATATATTGACGTAAGTAGTATCTCAATAACTCAAGTAGCGCCAAGCCTCCCCCTCCCCCAATAGCAAACTAGCATATTTAAAAATTAAAAATCTTTACAATATACTCAAGTTATCATGGGTTAATGTCAAAGTTCTCAACGACATTGACATTTTTTTATGGAGAAAGTAAAATTTTGTACATCCGGCTCTTCTATAGCAAAGAATAAAATACAGTTTATTTAAGGACGCCACTGGTCAAGGTTACAAATACTACGACCTGGGTGCTCCCCTTCTCTGAATTGTTTTTGTTTTCAATTTTGATATGAATGGAAACACCGACGCGGTGATCGGTGTTATTCGGGTCCGATGCGGAATTCCGATGTGACTGCGGCGGCCCGCGGCCGCGCTATACCCGTCGTTTTCTTTGGATGGCGTGAGAACCACGTGGTACCATCCAACAGCCTAGCACCGGGATGATGGCCAATAGGTAATGTATTCGTGGTTCAATACCATATAAGGTGAATTCAGCAAGAAATATTTTATCTCTTTCTAATGTCCAGTTAAGTTTATTGTTACTAAAGTCACATTAGGGTGAATTTATCTTTATGATCTACTTAGATATAAGAATAGTAATTATCGACAATTTTCAAGGCCAATCTAACGGAGAAAAGTCGGTTGAACAGAAAGATTCTTGATTGGTAATGTACAAAATTAAAAATGGGAAATGATAATTTTCATCAATAATTAAGTGACAAAGAACAAGTTTTCATTTGGAGTCCTGTAAAATTAGATCACACAAGCAGATAATTATGGAAAAAAATAATCAGCTGGATTTTTGCGAGGATGGTTATTTTTATGAACCGAGGTAAAATTCAGTTTTTGCAAACTTAAAATTATCATTTTTTTTAGCAAAAAAAAATAATGTATAGTTTAGATTTTCCGGTTATCTGATGTTACTAAAACAAATTTCTTGATCAGTTGGAGTTCTTACAATTTTAATAATAATAAATAATAACAATTAGCCGTGCTCCAATGCGGTTTTTATGATAAGAACAGCAGCGTTATCTTAGAAAAAAAGCCAGAGAGCGTTTTTGTGTATCAAATTTTACGAGCTATTTATTTTTAAAACTTTTTTCAAAAAATTGAGTATCTGCAAAAAATTGGTTTTTACCCCCATTCACATCCTATAAAAATTTTTTCGACGGCGGTGTACAAGGTCATTTTTTGAGGTTTACTTTAAAACAAAAATAAAGTTCCACAAAAAAGTCCAGCTTGTTGTTACAATATTTTTATAGGCAAAATGTTATTTCACTGGATTAATAACTTGCTATTTTTGCTTTCGGACGAGCATGGAAGGCGAATTTGAAATTTCGACGGAGTCATTCGTTTCATGGGGCTTACATATCAAAAGTTTTAAATGTTCAGGGCCTGGCCATTACTGGCTGACACAGTCACACAGGGCTACCTGCAGTTTTCACCCGGAAAGTGAAAAATGAAAAGAAATAGTAATAAATTAATAGAAGATTTTAATTTGTTCTATTTTCAAAGAGAGTGCCTTTGTTACTCTGTTGATTATTTTAAAATAGAAAATTGGTAAAATTAAATTGTTTTTTGCAGCCACTGACGTATTCCGTTCCTTCCGGCACGGTATCGATTTTTTTCCTCACAACCCTTCTGGGATGTTTCCTTTTTTTATTTTCCTAGTTCCCCGAACTCCCACGTAATAATGGGTAGTTTACTAATGATTTTGTTCATATTTCATAAATTGACGCCCATAATGTCTCGATAAATTTAGAAAGTGTTGATTACTGAGCGAAAATCGTAGCCAGTTACCATAAAAATACGAAAGTAAAGAAAAAAACTTGCATGAAACTTTTTTATTTTACTGTCGAATGTTAGTCAAGTTTTACTGGACTAGAATGTAAAAAATGACCTTGAAACAGTTATTTTGCCCGACAGTTAGCCTCGTTTCAAGGCCAACATATAATTTTATTGGTGTCGGCCATTTTGTAATTTTCAACAAAAATAGGAACAAAATATACCTAGTTTTTTGGCTTGCTTTTGACAATTATTGTATTATTAAATTATATCTAATTAAACTTTTCTTTTATAATGGGAGATAAAAAATATTGAGGTGACATAAAATCTACTTCGCGAAGTGAATACTGAATTGTTTGGTTTTTCTTTGTTTTATTTAACGGAGACAAAACTATTTATCATTTCTATACTAACCTTAGGAATTAATTGTAAATTATCAAAATTGAAATTAGATATAACTTAAAATTACATTATTTATGTTTATGAAAAATTTCAAAATATTGGCGCAACAATCAACAATCCTAAGGAAACTTACAAATCTTTATTTAAAAGTGATTTTAAGTACCTACTATATGTTTTATAAAAACCTGACTAAATCAATTTTTCATATACTGTTTCATAATGATTAGCAACTATGTAATTTTCACTTTTATTTTGGAATATCGATGTAAGATAAATTTTCACGTTTTTAGAATTGCAGTGATTATTTGTAGTTTTTCTTAGGTTAACAGTTAAAATATTTCCATATTTGTTAAATAGGTATTTTTTTAAAACAAATAAGATTTATAATTGTTGCACAATAGAAATATGGCGCCGGTTCATTTCTTTTAAAAATATATTTATAGGCATCATCAACGCAAAAGTGGAAATATTGTAAAAAGTACAATATTTCTTTAATCTGTTGCAAGGAATGTGCAGTTGATTTGAACTGATTGTTTATAAGTTATTATTGTTATTAAGATGATGTATTTTATTTGACGTCATTTGACATTGTACGCTTGTATCGGCAACAGGTGTCAATAGTCGCAAATCTGCATCAACGCAATCATCGCTGTATATTTTAAATAGCTTTTTTTTTCATTTTTTATAAATGACACACGGTGTGTATGAAACATTTGGGAAAACTGAAAGATTTCATTTACATATTTGTAGCATGTTCATTTACTTTAAGCATTATACTTAATAAACAAATGTCACTTGACACACTTACCACTTTAACAGCGACCGGCGTTAATAGTCAGCGGTCTATGGCACGGAAACGACTGATACGCGAACGCGAATCTATTAGTCCGACATGAAAAGATCGCGAATGGGGAAAATTATTACATCAGCTTAATTAATATTGCGCAAGCGCGACCAACAAACTGAGTTCAGCGATTTGCATGTGTGTTTGTTGGGTGTGCGAATTGATACTTATATGCATGTATGTGTTTCTCGAAGATTCGATGGATCCTACGATCCTATCAGCTTTCTAGAATATTCTCCGCGAACTTACTATGAACTTACTGACAAGAAGTTTAGAGTGGAGGAGACCGTACTCCAAGCTCTAAGTTGAGAGAAAATACGTCGGCGCTGCGAGTATACTCGAAAGTACGTGGAAGACATTCGAGGCATCTGCGAATGATGCGAACGTACTTTGCAGCGCAGAGTACCACCTTTCATACTGTGCGCAGATTCGAGGACGCTCGCAGAGTCGCCTGGTATACCTCCATATTTTAGCTCAGCCGAGCCGACCAATGTTAAAAGCATGGCCGTTCGTTCTCCTCCTCTCTAATCTTCTTACTTACGGAGTTTTTAGTCATTGACGGGCGAGTCCATTATAATACTATAAAGGGATATGTCGACCATTGTCCAGAGTTGATTCTATTTTTTTGGGAGAGTAAGTTCATAAGTCAGTCAGCTCTATTGTCCTGCTATATTGTTCTATTGTCCTGCTTTATGGACGACCTCTAATTACCAATGTTAAAGTTTTATATTCATGTAAAAGAGCCAGCCTGTGTAATAATAGTTTTACATGTCTACAATATTTCGCAAAAATGTAGTTTTTATGCGGCAATTTTTCATAATCTAAGAAAATAGATGTTCGCCCCGTTCTGCTATAAAACGTATTATTATATAACACATTGTTGGAACCGACGCGACGGGGGCGTTGATTTACTCCATATGCTGAAAACATTTTATATGCTCACGCAATGTTTGCACGCTCTTTTCTCACCAGAATGTCCTTTGTTTTATCTGTAGTTAACGCGTGATGCGATGGTCTACCTTTCATAATACCGTAAGTTTTGTATAAAAAAAACTTTTTAATGAAATGTACGTAAGTAGGTATACGATGCAATAAGTAGCACCTACAGTCGAGTGTCGACTATCGTTTAGCGCCGAATGTGTAATTTTGGTCCATATATATACAGAGAGTGTTTCATTTTTCGTGAACTTATTTTTATTTTAACTATTTTTCAACAAATCAATTTAAATGTTTTGAGCACTTATTGTTAGACCAGCCTACTATGTTCACAGTTTTGGAACTTTCATTTTTGTCGTAGCTCGACCCACCTCAGAGTATCGTTTAACCGACCCTAGAAATGAGGATTAATAAAATACGGTTTTTCAATATATTCTCAACAAGAACCAGTAGCGGTTTTAGGTGCGGCAAACCTGGGCGACCGCCCAGGGTCTCGCGTTAAAATAGGCTCGCGCAGCCTCCCGCCTGTACATGTACCTACATGTATTTAATCAATAAAACAATTTCGATCGTCCACAGTAATCAGTATATTATTCTGCAAATAATATTAAGACCCTTTAAAAGAAATATTGATTGGAAAATACTATGGCAATACCATTAAATTATGATTATTCAAGAAATCTGCAGTATCAGTACGAATTTCCTTCCCAAATAATACCTTAAGGTAAAATCACAGAACACGGGTAAAATTTAATCTAAGCCGCGAAAGCCTCGTAAAAAGTGCACGGTCCAGGGCCTCGCGTTGGCTAATGCCGGCATTGACAAGAACTAACCAGACAAATAGATAGACTGAGAGCCTGCCCATCCCAGCTTCAAGTCCTAGTGACATGAATCTTGTTAGATTTAGATATTTATATACTCAGGATTCTGTGGCATCGTGGGCCAAAAACATCAAGATGCAAAAAATTTGTGTTTATGTTTAATAAGAGTCATACATATAAGTATGACTTTGAAAACGAACCTATTTTATTATTTACTTAATATTTTGTTTAGGTAAGCTACACGTGTAAATGATGTTATTATATGAGCAAGTGACAATATGTTATTAACGTGGTAAGCGAGTTTTGTCAGTCACGCGTGTCATAATATCATTACGTTCGAGAAACGTATTACATTTTTTTGCACGTACCCGCTCTGGTTTTCACATAAGAATGATTCAGTTTACAATATTTTTGCCAGTTGCAACTTCAACTTATATTTGGTTGTTTATGAAAATTACGTCTGTTAGGGATCATGATATAAATAGAGACAGGTCATTTATGGAAATTAGTGCTAAATTGGTTAGATCGAATTTTTTTAGTACTAACGTTAAATGACAGATTTTCCGACCGCTATACGTACATGAAAAGCAGTTGTGTTATTTTATAAATTCAGAAGCTGGAAATTTATATGCGAATAACTAACTGCAGATCGCCAGTTTTTCCGTGTACAGTAAATAATATTTTCAGCAAGTACGCAAAATATGATACAGACTACAGAGTTCTATTAGCGTCCTTATGTTTAAAGGAAGTGATCTCTCTATAAACATATATAGGTAAAAATATTATATACAGTCAAAGCCCTCTAAGTGCACGCTCTCTAAATGCACACGCTCTCTACTGCACACGAACTCGCCCTCTAAAAGCCAATTCAGACTAGCCGTTCTCGGTTACGATTCACCGGTTCGGTTCGGTTTTCGATTAATCTAGGCTGCTCACACTATCCCGATTCGGTTCTACGTTTATTCTCGGTGCGCATGCGCAATTTCGAAATATGATTTGACGTTTGATGTGTAGTTAAACGTCAACAAACACAGCTGGCTAGTCACGTGACTCCAGCAAGCGTTCTCATTGGCTACGGTTGCGAACGGTCCGGTTGAAATTAGAGCTGAACCTAAACGCTCGAACCGAACCGCAATCGGGAACGACTACGCCCTGATTGGTCGAGCTCCTAACCGGACCGGTGAATCGTAACCGAGAACGGCTAGTCTGAATTGGCTTTAAGTGCACGTTCCCCAGCCCCCACTTCGAATAATCTGCGACCAATCACGTGCGACCGTAAGCGCGCTATTTTCAAACTTTCCATTTCCATCATATTCATAGAGCTTTAGAGATATTGTTTATAGCATCTGATTGAATAAAGATAGCTATAGGAGTTAGAAGAGTGGGGATGAAAAAGATCGTAGGGGAAGTGTGCACTTAAAGGATGGGCCTCGGTTCCGAGCTGTGCACTTAGAGGGCTTTGACTGTACGTATATACCAATCAGGTAGTAGGTACTGCAGAAGTAAGGGAGTCGTGAACACAAACGACGTTCAGGAAACACTAGTCAGCAGGAATCTGAAAAATACAACGCAATAAAATCTTTTAGCATAGCAAGCACTATCCTGTTCTTTTTTACCTGAATGGGTGAACTCGTCTGCCAGGATTTTCAGAAATTCTAAAACTTAAAATTAATAAAATAGATGCCTTTGTCTTCCAATGTATTTTGGACCCCAGTCCTCCTCGGGGGTGCCCCCGCGGAGGACTGGGGTCAACTATAAAATTTCAATTGGCAAACCCTATTTTTCTTTATTGGATCGTATTTTCCAGACAAAAATAAACACCTTTTGTTCGAGAATTTTTTTTTTCGAACTAAAAAATTTCCAAATTACCTCCAAACACCTACTTAGAAATTCTGTATTGTTTTTATTATAGATTTTATTGGCCTTTGTTGTTAAACCAGCCACGACAAAATTTTAAAAATGTTATATTGGAAACGCTCTCCTGTTCACCTATTCAGCAGGAGGTTGGAGGTAATTTGGAAATTTTTTTAAGCCCTATTCGTGATTGGTAGCGTGAAAAAAAATTCTCGGACAAAAGATGTTTATTTTTGTCTGGAAAATACGATCTAATAGAGAAAAATAGAGTTTACCATTTGAAATTTTAGACTTGATCCCAGCTCCCCGCGGGGACACCCTCAAGAGATGAAATTTTTGTTACCAAAATAAGCGTTCCTTGCAGTTGAGAAATTTTTATTCGAAACATTTTCCATGAACACACCATCCCTTTGAGATATTTCAATGTTTCCGGGCTTTATAAACATTCTATATGTGTCAACTTTCTTGGTGATCGGTCAAATAGTGTCGAAGTCTATTAATCTCAAACATACCAGCAATCATTTTTTTTTCTATGTCTCATACCTCAGTATTCTTTTTCATTTCATGCCTCACATTATATTCATCACGGACATGCCCGACCTGATCCTTATTATGTTCAGGCACATTTTTCTAGTTACGATTTGTATTTGCAATGTGCCGAAAGCCAAACAAAGTGTCGTGGTGATTTACAGGGCCCTAGCTTGGGGGCCTAGTATTAGGAAGGATTTGCCGTGGCGGGTCGGTCAGCTGAGAGATGAACAGAAAACAAAAATCGAAGCGGTAGAGGGCCCCGCCACAGAGATTCGAAAACGGCTCTGGTTTTGGTACTCATTCTTTATCTAACTTGTATAGTGCTATACACTTTCGATAAAAACAGGGCGAAGTAATAAACTAACTTCCCCCTTCCGTTGTACTGTACGGAAATGTGCGGCATCACAGCACACTATGGTCTATGATTAACGATTGTTTTTTCCTTAATAAAGACCGTTCGATTGAATGTATATATAACAACTTACAATAGTGCGCAAGATCCCGACTTAGAGCGACCTTTCCTCATCCTTTTTCCAAAAAGACATATTTTATACAATATAATGTATAAATAAACATAACGTGATGGAGTTGCCGCCCCATATCTGTTTTTATTAATTAAATTATTTTCGATAGCTATGGTCATTCTTCTTCTTGAAAAATTTAGTATCAATTTACTGCTAACGCGGGGTGCGTAGGATTGCATTTGCAAAAGTTCGCAAATCTTAGGGTTATCGCGATTTTATGTCTAAATAGTTGAGTATGAGAGTGAACGCGATAGAGATCACTGCACGTACGTATTTATTGGATGCAATTTGTATAAAATTTAATAGCATTGTTTTTTCTATTTTTTCAACTGTTGAGTTAATTCTGTAATGTTCTGTTTCTAGCTTGAAGATCTTGGGTGAAAGTTAATAGTCAGTTATTCACCGTCTAATCGTCAGCGACCGCTAGATTTTGATTGTGTATTTCTGTATAAAACTATTTTTTTAGATGGAGAACCTCTCTAAATAAAAAAATCGCTAAAATGTTTTTTCAGCACCTACCCAAAGTGTTAATCACGCTCGATAAGACAGAATTGAATATCATTTTTTGTTTTCACCTCGAGGACGCCATTTGAAAATTTAAAAAGAGCATAATAGTTATCTTCAGAATAATATAATTTATCGATTAGAATCAAAATCAGTCTGTCGCTAACGATTAGTCACTTATTCGTTTTCTAGGCATCTCAGATATATCACAAAATATACAGTACTTTCATACTATAGACACATTTAGGGTATCCGTATGGAAGTTATACAATAACAATCAATTGAATTCAAGTGAACAGCACACAGCAACCCCCATCTCATTTCAACTTCCCCAATTTGACACGTAATTTTCAAGTGTAGGGATTTTATTTGTTTCTCTGCTCAACAATACAATGCATTTTAGTGCTTTGCTAAAAGCGCTTGTGTGTATCAACTTCTAACATACGAATTTTATATTATAGGTATAGGGGTGAAACAATTTCGCTTCGTTTCTTACGCCAGGGTACGTTCCAGAAATTATGGCATGAAACGGAACGTAAAACGAGCGACATTTTTTTTTTTGTATATATAAAACCATTTAGTTAGGTTCTTTGATACATGAATAAAACAACCTTTATCAAAAGAAGTAATTCTTTTATTAATAAAAATTACAAAATCGCATCTTTCATTTTATTTTTATGTATTTCTCTAAAACATGTTTTATAGGTCAGAATAATGCTTTGTTGACCTCGAAACTTCGTTCAAAGTTACGACCATTTTTCGGCTTCCGTACCTCAAAAGGAATAACCGGAACTCTTACAGTTACTCATGAGTCCGTTTGTCACAGCCGATTTTCCCAGAAATCATGCGACGTATTGAAATTTGGCTTAGTAATAAATTTTTAATGACCCACGAATTTTGCACTGTAGTCTGTGCCAAAATTCAATAAGTGACTCATCATTAGTAAGGTTCGCTTGATGAAGCGGCAAATCAATGAAACCATGTAACGCATTCTGGTTCCATGTATAAATTCTATGTCGCTTATATTTTTGAAATTTTTAACATGCAGTACAGTTAACAATTTAAAATATTTATACAGGGCGCAAATTAATAAAGTATATGATTTGTTCAAATTTTATATATCATGTGGGAGGGAGGTATCATTTAAAAGGGGTTGTTATGAGACACACAAAAATATTTTTTTCATAATTTTAAATAGCATATTTAAAAATATAATCTGAAAAATATACGAAAGTAGAGCATCCCCCCCTATCTCGGCAACTACTGCAGTTTAAATTAAAAAAATCAGGGAATAAATAAATAAATAACATTACTTAAAGTTTATAGGAAAATAATAACGAAAATTCTAGATAATGCGGAAAAAATTATATCGAATTATTATTAATTACAGACATTTACAAATTCAAAATTATGCGGGTTTGCTCTAGAATGCGTAAGTTTGTGTTTCTTTAAATGGCTTGATATTGCGAAACTCTTATCACAAACATCACACGGATGCGGTTTCCCACCTGTATGTACAAATTTGTGCGATTTTAAATTACCCATGTGCGTAAAAGTCTTGTTACACACGTCACATCGATATGGTTTCTCACCAGTATGTATACGTTTATGACCATTTAAATGACATAAATGACTGAAAGCCTTATCACAAACATCACATCCATAAGGTTTTAAACTAGTATGCGTAAGTTTGTGATTCTCTAAATCGTTAGACCGCGCGAAGTTCTTATTACAAATGTCACATTGATACGGTTTGTCATCCGAATGTACGACTGATTTGTGGGCTTTTAAGCTACCTGATTGAGTGAAAGTCTTATTACATATATCACATTGATACGGTTTCACACCAGTATGCACCCGTTTGTGAGAATTCAAATTACCAGAAAACGTGAAAGTTTTAGAACAAAACTCACACGGATAGGGTTTTATGCCAGAATGTGTACGTCTGTGCTTCTTCAACTGACTTGGCATTCTGAATTGTTTATTACAAACGTCACACTCATGTCGCTTCTCATCAGTATGTATAAGTTTGTGATTATTTAAATTTTTTTTTCGATTGAAACTTTTAGTACAAATATCACATTGAAATTTTTCTTCACCGGTATGTGAAAGTTTGTGAGAAAGTAAGTCAGTAAATGACGTATTACATATATCACACAGTTGCGTTCCTGTGTCATGGCATACTTCATATTCCTGTTTTATGTAGATCTCATTCACACAAAAATCATTCTTTGCATCCATGTCTGAGCTTGAAACATCTGACTTGCAGTATTTGTCACGTAAAACTTCAGACTTAAGCTTGGTTATGTCTAATTTGGTGTCTTCAAGATCTATTTTTGTTTCCTCACAAATAGTGGTATTGTCTGAATAAATCATTTCTGATTGCTCGTATTTAATATCGACATTTATCGAACTCATTTCTGTTTCTTGAGAATCTTGACAATGATTACTTTTAATCGGTGGCATATTTACTCCATTCATCAATGTTTAAATAAATTTACTTTAGTTAATAATTTACTTGAATCTACAAACGTATTAACAATTTCATAGAATGGAAATAAATAATAAAAAAAATTGAAAAATACATCCATGTCGAAAGTAAAATCAGAAACGACGTACGTTAACATCTTACAAAGAAATGAAAATTCAAGCCCAAAAAATATTCCTAAACAAATGCTGATGGTAACCCTATTAAGTTAAAGCTTTTGCCTTTCCAAAACGCGGTACCTATATTTAGTCAATCCTGATAATTGTAATTAGTAACCATTTTTGTATGTTTTAGCATACCAATTAATCCACAAGCGCTATTCGTATCTAATAAATAAACATTAAGAGGGCTGTGGTTGGAACAATAAAATAAAAGAATAGTAACTTCTTACCACAAGAGATTTATTCTATTATTATTTTAGTTTAGTGTTTTGCTGAAGTGGGAGCTTAGCTCTCGAAATATACATCTACTGAATAAATCTGATGTGGTAAGAAGTTACTATTCTTTTATTTTACAATATTATTAATTTTTTGGTTTATGAAAAACGAAAAACGTTTTTACCTGAACAAAAGCACATTCCATGACTTAACGATTTGTTCGCTCATTATGTTTGAAAATAAGATTATATCTCCGAATAACACATTGCTTCTTAAACATCATGTATACGTAATTTTATTTGATTAAAAGCATGCTACTACTGTTTATTTCGTGCTGTTCGGCTTCTGGCAAAGCATAATATAATTATTATCTGAACATTAGTTTTTTGGTACTGCATTTTTACAGGATATGATATTTGTGTACATTTTCATTTCGCGGGACTTTTCCATAGAACTACTGAAACTTACCCGTTGTTGAGAGCAAAATATTCAAACAGACACTTTTCATCTCAGTTGTCGAGCGTTTATAATCCAGAATATTTTGTGGATACACGCATCTATACTTTTTTATCTTCTCTTTTCTAGAAGTTTTGACAGTAATGATCACGAGCTAATGCATTAAATTCTTAAAATTAAAATGCGCATATCAAAACGATTTGGATTATTTTGTATAAAAATAAATATATTCTAAATATGGCGACGTGACACCACAGATTAATAATAATAATAATTGGTTTATTTGTATACAAGTACATAGTTACAAAAATAGTCAAAATACATAAAATTAACAAGAAATCTACAAAGTTGTACATATCATTTAGCATTTTTTTCGTTTGATTAATGAATTGATATGGCTGTGGGTAGCTTGAATATTATTACAAACGTAGCACGGCTATGATTTCTCACCAGTATGTATACGTTTGTGAGATTTTAAATTACCTGACTGAGCGAAAGCTTTATCACAAATATCACACGCATATGGCTTCTCACCAGTATGAGTACGTTTGTGACAATTTAATTGACCGGAGTGAGTGAAAGTCTTACTACAAATATCACATTGATATGGTTTTTCTCCGGTGTGTAGAAGCTTATGTTTATTCAAACTACAAATTCGAGGAAAAGTTTTATTACAAACGTCACACTGTTTCCGATTTTCATCCGTATGGATACGTTTGTGATGCTTTAAATTACACAACTGAGAAAAAGTTTTACTACAGACGTGACACTGATACGGTTTTTCACCCGTGTGTGTACGTTTATGACAATTTAAATGGCCGGAATGGGTGAAAGTCTTACTACAAATATCACATTGGTATGGTTTTTCTCTAGTATGTATAATTTTGTGAGTATTTAAATTATTTAACCGTATGAAAGTCTTATTACAAACGTCACATTCAAACGGTTTCTCACCACTGTGTGTAAGTTTGTGAGTATTTAAACTGTCTGACCGTATGAAAGTTTTATTACAAACGTTACATACGAACGGTTTCACACCACTGTGTGTAAGTTTGTGACAACTGAAATTAAATGCACGGGTGAAAGCCTTATGACAAATATCACACTTATATGGTTTTGTGCCAGAATGAGTACGTTTATGACTGTTCAAATGACTTGATTGGGTGTAAGTATTTTTACGAATGTTACACTGAAGTTGATTCTCACTCGTATGAACACATTTGCGAGACTTTAAATTACTTAGCTGAGTAAAATTCTCACCATACGGTTTCTCATCAGTACATACACATTTATGGGAATTCAAATGACTTGCTTGGGTGAAAGTTATATAGCATACGTTGCACTGATGAGAGTTTTTGTTATTGATTTTATATTCTGGTTTTTTTCTGTCACTACGCGTGGAAACAAATGCTGTATTACATATTTCTTGTTTTATACAGATCTCATTTACACAAGTATCACCTATTATATTAACTTTTTCGTCTGAAGTATTTAAATTGGAGTGTTCGTCCCAATTAATTTCAGATTTATAGTCTGATACATTTATTTCAGAGTCTGCAAAACCTTTTTCAGTTACTTCCCAGCCAGTCAAAGGATCTGTAAGAACGTTCTCTGTTTTTATACAAGTAATTATAGTGTCTGAAGGACTTATTTCCGTTTCCTCATATTTCATTGTGATATTTTCTGTTTGATTTGAATTGTTCTGAATCTTTGGAATGTTATCATCAATCTTTGAAATCAAAGTAAAACAGTTTTCATCACTATTAGAATAATTAAAACACACTTCGTCGCATTGAATCGAGTTTTGATCATCAGAGTTTTCATAAAATTGTGAACTGGTAAATTCAGCTTTCCTGTCAACAGAATTTAGCTGCTGATAATTGCAGCGTAGTATTCTGTCGGACTTTATAACTTGCGCCTGAAACTGCTGTGTTTTTACCAACTGAATGTAACAAGGACTACAGATGTGATTTGGCAGTTCGTCATTTTTATTTAACTGTAAAAAACGCACAAAATTACTAAACAAAATTCGTATTTAATTTACATTAATCTATAAAATTTGCATAAATAACAAAAACAAATTTATAAATTGAAAAAAACATATCAAACTGGGCAGCTATCAGTTGTCAAAAAACGAATGGAAATTTTTCTAAATTAATGCTGATGAGCTATTAACATCGTATGGCTCAATTTTATTTAGTCACATTTTATAACAAATGACTATAATTTGCGCTTCTATCAATAAATTGTTATGACAAAAACGAAAATCTGTTTTTACCTGAACAGGAGCACATTTCATTATTACATCAGCTATTACTTCGCCCAGGTTGGAGGAAAATGAGAAAATGTCCCTCAACTGCACTTCACTTTTTAAACATAATCTACACATTTTACGTAAATTATCACGCACAGTTTCTACTTGTGTCATTACGTTTAATTTATTTATATAACGTCTTTTATCGTTACATTTCATGCAAGTGCTTCCTGAATGCCTATTGTGATTTGTGACAGTTTTAAGTCCCGCGCGTCTAAAGTCACACAGGGCCGTTCAAGAGTGAAATAGAGGCTCTTAAAATATCAATGTTTTTCAAAAAAAAATTATTCTAGTTTTCGTGACCAAGAGCACTACTTTTACAAGATTTTTTTTAAATAAATGATTTGTACAAGGGCACGCGAAGTCCTTTTAATTATAATCAAAAGTATATGTATTTCTCTTTGTCTTCTAATATAACGAATACTAGAAATTCAAGTAGCGTAACGCATAAACCTTAATTTATTAGACTTAGGTACAACGTTTTCTCCAAAAATTATCATGATTTGGACGGGAATCTGACCTACTGAAAATATTCATAAATGTATGCAATCACGCTTACAGAACTGCTCGTGGGGTATCTATCCTTGTGATCTTTAAACAAATTTTATTGTAAATTTACATATTTATTAATAATTAATGTCTCCAAACTGATTTTTTTTATATTTCTAATACTTCATGTAACTGTTTCAAATTGCAATAATATGAAAAGGTAAATGGTAGCTGCTCCGAGAATCTGAAAAATAGAAACTAATAATAATTACTGTTTCTACTGATATGTTTTTTAAAATTATGATAATTAATGCGATAGTCCAAATTTTTGTGTTAAAAAAAAGTTTTTTAGACAGTATGATACGTAAATTTAATTACTTGAATAGTTTCTGTAATATTTGTATTCAACTTTGCAACCATTCACTTCAGGTCAGTGCAGTAGCACTTTGTTATACGAAACATGAATAAAATGAAGTTCTTCTAAATTCGTCATAAAAACATACAGGCGGGGGAGACGTTGCGGGGTTTTGATGCCTATATCAAGTAGCACCCCCCCCCCCCATTGATTAATAACCCTCCACCAAGATTTTAGTAACTTACTCTAAAGGCAAAACAATGAAATACATATATTATAGGACACATTGTCCAAAAAATTACACCCGCTTTACTGAAATATAAGTTTTGTTTTAGATCAAACTTTGAGTTCTAGTTAAGGTTTAATTGAAACCTTAACTAGAACTTAAAATTTAACTGAAAGCGATGCAAGTAAGCATTTAACTTTAATATTGTAACTTTCAGATACGTAATTAATTTTGAAATAGCAGACGTGTTAAATCTTGTTAATATAATTTTTGACGTTTTAGTTTAAATTTTTTAAATGCGTCGCGTTTTAAGAGCGTATCTTCGACACAAAGTGGAGTTCAGGTAATTATTATTTTCATGTATAAGAACTTGAGATGATAGAAAACAAAAAAGCTTATAGAATGTAAAAATTGACAAAATAAGTAAATATTTCGAATGTGGAACTTGGAAAACGAATAGATTAAATATAAGGTATATTACCGATTTAATTAAGGTGTAATCAAACGTAAACCATCCGTTTGCTGTAAATTTGATTGTATATTGGTACATTTGTAAAGAAATATGAGACACCGTTTCTTCGATGTCAACATTTCTGTATTCTTTCCATAATCTGCCCATTATTTTTGGAGTCCTCTTTGCCTGAAAAGAAAAAAATCAAATAAATGCATAAGAAGGGATATCCAAATTAATATTTTTAAATTATATTTAACGCACACATATTGAAAAGATTTTAAATGTGTCAGGGACAAATCCAGTTCAAACAAGAAGGAAAATATATCTGCAATTTGAAAATTTCACAGCATGTTTTACGAATAGTTTTTATAATAAATTCATTTCAAGCAGATATAAATAAAAAATTTTACTTTTTCGACACACCTGATCTTTTTTGGATTATTTCGAAAACAACCGCATCGATTAAAATAAAAATTATTATTATTTAAAGGTACAAATTCAATACTAATAATTAATATTAGGTCATCATGAAGTAGCAGAATTCCGTTACGTACGAATTGAGAGCAGGTGCATATATATAATGTGGAGCCCCTATATATGGTTTACTGCAGTTTTGCGATAAAATAATTTCCACAAATAAATCAAAACTTACCTCAAAAGATATGTTTTCACACAAATATATTTTTACATATAAAGATCCAAGTGATAAAAAACTCCATAGAACTTGCCATCCCACGAGGTATGCTGTTTTCGAAAACTTGGTCGCTGTTTTAAAATTTTTGATAGCAAAATACCAAAAACAAGTACAGTGTATAAATGTAGTTAGTGACGCGAGTAATAAATACAGAGAAAATACAGAATTTATATCTCTTGCCAGTGTACACAATTCAAAGTGACGTT
The DNA here is from genome assembly GCA_034508555.1 of Venustoraphidia nigricollis. Lineage (NCBI taxonomy): Eukaryota > Metazoa > Arthropoda > Insecta > Raphidioptera > Raphidiidae > Venustoraphidia > Venustoraphidia nigricollis. Next base: position 9,236,730 of record JAVRKA010000006.1, read on the forward strand.
TCGAAAACAGATTTATTCTTTTCTTAATGCCATTAACTTGAAAGTCATCTTGATTTGTGAAATAAATTGTATTAATTTCAGTGGAACGTATTTTTTTGTTAAAAAAGTCATCAATGTAATTAATTATGATGACATTTAAACTCTCTAAACAAAATTTTATTATTATTGAAATGCAATCAAAGGTAATGCCAATTATCAAACTGTTGTAATACGGTAGATCGTATGCAAAGTGATAAGTATAACCGGGACCCATGTCAGTTGAAAATTCCAATTCGATCATTTTTTGATCTATAATAATAAGTATAAATAACACAATAATATTTATGTACTGATATAGTCTAATCGATATTTCAAATTTTCTCGGATTGTTATATTTTGTTAAAACAGCTAGTGCATTATTTACGCGTTTGTAAATTGAGTTTATTTTGAATCGTAATTTAAAAAGAACAATAAAAATTAATAGCGAGTTTTGAAATAAACTATAAGCAAGTAGTACTATGCGAGCTTTAAGCAATAATGAGCTATTTTTTTCGTTATATAAATATTTGTAGCCATGCAAAACACAATAACAATATAGTGAGTACAATAAGCAGGTGTAAAGTATACTTAAAATGTCTACATATTTTTTATTTATATTTAGTTTCAAAATTTGAAATGGACATAAGCCAAACACTTTCCCAACTATATTAATCGGTCTTAATATTACATAAGCACTCATTTTTTGTATTAAAATAAGTATAGGTTGTATTATTGTTTTCAAAAAAATATTTATTGAATGTTTGCTACAAGCGTTCAACCAGTAAAGCTGACTGAAGTATTTGTTTTTTTAAATATAAATGTATAGAAGTAAAAGCATATTTATGATTGATGAGCGATATGGAATAATTAATTGATTAATATTTAAGTGACATTCTCACATAGATATCATTCTATGTACTTGCAATAATTGATGTCCGTTAGTTTTTTAAGGCCATCAGGAGCTTATGTTATTTGTAAAATTGTACCAACACCAATTAATATTTTCAATTTATTATTTTTTTAAATAAATTTAAAATTTAGTTAATACTTACCAGTCCTCAGATTAGAACCTGGAAAGTTGGGCACTAGGGGATTATAATAAACAAGCTGTGTAAATGACATATAAAACCATTTTCCAGTCCTACTTTGGGTTCAAATAGATCGACAATCCGTCGAGTAACTAAAAATTATTATCTCCTTATAAAATAACTGCTTTATATCTTTACATGCATGTGTATAGGCATGTAAAGTGACCTAAAAATAAATAAATGCTATTGATACCAATTCAAAAAACAAGTTATTTGGTTCACTGCTCGTTCTTTTTTTGTCATTATGGAATATAGAGTAATAATATTATTTTTTTCAACTAGGTTCAAGGTTCTGGATTTTAGAAATAATATAGACGCAAACGTGTTCTTTTATATAGTATATAAGACTGCGCACACTTTTCCAGGACGTGCTGGTTTAGAGTGCGAAATCATACAGGCTGCGTAGATTTGTGCTGTGCCGATCGTGCTGGTCCGTGTTGGATACATGTGCGTGGTCTTTTATTAGTATCAGTAGGTGTATCTGGTCGGGCTGCATCTGGCAGAGCTACATCGGGAATGGGACAATGCAGTGAGCTGAAAATAATCACATTTATTCGGATTTGCTTAGCACAATAAACTGTGTAAATTTCATGACGCTGTTTTTGTTTTTAAAAATAGATTACAATGGGATTTTAGGATTTCTAGGAAAAGATTTATCGGATCTATTTTTTTTTGTGGCAAATGATATATTAATATACGAGATATTTTTTAGTTGATGTCAACAATAACAATAATATGTAATTTAATCCAGGATAAAAGGCTTATTAAAAACAATTTGTTCTTATTAGATTTTTATTAATGGTGTCAGAAAAAATAACAATAATATCAATTTCTCTATACCCGGTCGAAAGTACGTCCTTTCCACTTCTATTTTAAGGCAGAAAACCAAAAGTTTATGCTCTGCTGGAATTACTCGTACGCCATCTATAACAGCGGGCCGATAGAAAGTAACAGCGGGATTAAAGAGTTTTCCGGTGCACACTGATACGTGAGACTGCCGCCAGCCAGTAGTAGATAACAGCTGTTATTGCATATAACCTCAAAATTGCTCGGCATCGTGTCGCGCAGTGCAAGAATTTCAACTTTCTGCCCTGGTGATTAATAGATACTATTTACCATTTAAGACCGTTTATATAAATTAAACGTATTAATCAAATTCACATTTATTAACTTCCCACTACTCTGGGAAGTTATTGTAATGGAGTGAAAATTAATATCGAAATTATCATTATATTATAATATGTATTGACAGAAATAAATGAATATTCTGTAATATACTGGGCAGCAGGTCATGTGGATCTGAAGAATCGCACTTGTAGAGTCCTAATACGTGACTGACCCCACGCCACGGTTGGCTTATTTGAATTTGTGACAATTTTAATATTAAACCGGGTTTCTTTTTTCTTTTTTTTTTACAGTAGATCATCTAGAACGCTCCTTTTATTTTTTCTATTAATATATTAAAAAAATATACACAGTATTTTATTAAGTGTCTTTGTAGGAAACCACGCTACAACATAATTAATGGTGTCTTTCATACTGTCTTTAATTATATGTAGATACCTACAGTTTTCAAACATATTAATCAAAAAAACCATATAGTTTTCCACTAATTTAACTGTGTAATTTAGTCTTCCAATAATTTCCATTGTACAAAATGTCAAGTCTTTTAACCGATTGATAACAAATGGTGCTATTTTGTTGGATAACGTTAGAATTTACAACGCTGTTGAATTTTTGTCTCGCTTTAACTTTTGTTATAAAGTGACAAAAATGAACAGCATTTTTAATGTCTAGATACAGAATAGAATACAAAATTATGTCTGTTTTAGAGTGTATGGAAAACACTACAATTTCTTTTTTTGTATCTTTGCAGAGTTTTGCAGAGCAGACTATTTTCACATAAACGGAAATATATCACAATATGAGTATATGACACTAATACGTCATAATTCTGAGTTAAAAATAAATATTCAATGTTCAGAATATTACATATTCTACTACTTTATTCATATTTGCGTGACATTTTTGAACAGATTTGTTCAAATGTTATTGTTTCTACAGAGAAAAACCAATTCCACCTTTCAAAACTGTTTTAATAAGTTTTTTTCTTATGGAAATCTAAATGAATTTTAATTTCGTCGTGTATTTTATTAAGTATTTTATAAGAATAAGAAATCAAGTATAAACAAAATATTAAATTAAGTTTGATGTTTCATTATAAGTACATACCTAATACTAAAAGTTATAGGGTGACAAACTTTGTAACAGAAGAATAGCAACTTTTAAATGGTTGAATGAATAATAAAAAGGGGTTGTAAATTATCAATTATTCAACTTGGTAACAACTTTTACCAACAAAAGAGAGAGACCTATATTCAGAAATAAGGACAAGTAATATTAAGCTGTTTCAACATGGAATTAATAAATTATTTAATCAATTTGAACGTGTGTAGAGTTTCGCATTATTTTTTATTCTGAAAATAATTCTTGTCTTGTTCGTGTCTTTGGGTTTAATGGTACTGGATTTGTATATTGCTTAAAGAAAATTTTACACATGCAACTTTTTCCTGCGGTCACTCATTGATATACGTAAATTTTTATACCAATCATTTTTAACCACATTAAAAAAGATGATATAATTTAATTCATTTTTAATTTAATTTTACAGTGTATCGGAAGACATTTTTGTATATTTATCCCAAGGGGTTAAAACAATTCGTTGTAACACTGACTTTAATATAACAGTTTAAATATCATCTTTTGTGAAAGTTTCAATTTGTAGAAACTTTTGCTTGAATATAGGCTTTGCTTCACGTTCCACATTCAACCAGGGAGAGTTCTATACATTTATGTAAGATGTTTAATGGTACAAATTAGTTTAAATGAATATTTCAAATCGTAATTATATATAAATTTTCAAGCTGTAGAAAACTAATTTGTTTTCAATGGAAGTGTCTACGTCAGTTGACAATTAATTTACATTATTTCGTCATTTTATCAAACTATTTCGTGTAACATAAGTATACTACGGGCATTATATATTCGTATTACATAAGTGTGGTATGCAAAGTACTTTAAAGTTATGAAACTAATATTGTGTACTTAGTAATAATTTAGTAAATGACAGTATTAGAAATGAAATAATGGTATAGCTGGAACAGGTAAATTTATAACATAGTTCACAAGTTAGCAACAAATAGTTACAAACAGCTTGTAACAGAGAATAGATGCTTTTAGACTCAATACTAATAATAATAAAATCATTTCTAGAACATCTGATAATTTGAATAATGTACAGGAGATTATGAAAGGCAATTTAAAGCAACAATAGTAAAACTTTTACGAATGACAACGTTGTTTATTGAGTTTATAATTAATTATATATTAATTAAATGGAATGGAAGTTGCGAATAATATGTAGGCTCGGGGCTACAAAATTGAATGAAAGCAATACCAACGTTTCGACATACATGAAGTCGTCTTTAGAGTTTCAATATAAGTAAGATAATACATAAGAAACGTATTTTTTTATAATTACGTTTTTTGTATGTAAATATTGCGAGTAGGTCAAATAATTGTGAATTGGGTGACAGAAGCAAAATTTTGACAAACCTAACTTAGACAACTCCAATATGTATTTCTGTATATGAGGCAATTTCAGATTTTTCCTGAAGAAGCCTCCAAAGCGTTTTTAATACGAAAGTATTCAATTTTTGAGGATAAAAAATGAAACTGTCAATCTGAAAGCAGATAAGATTTTGAACAAAACTATGTTTTAAAATATATATCATTACCTGATAGCCCTGACAAAATAGGTACCTATCTATCACAAAATAAATAGAGATATATCGTTTTTGTTTCGGCACAAATGTGCCTACGTTGGTATTCTAGGAGCTACTTCTTAAAAGTTCCAGACTCAGGGATGTCGGCATAATATTGACGCCTGTTTGTCGGTCTGTCTGTTATTTATGATTTTTTTTTTGGAGAATTGAAATGTTATCACAAAATGTTTCGGTGTTTTTTGAAACATACTTTACAAGTAACCTACTTCTACTAGCGCCATCTTTCCTTGCTCGTTGCCGCGAAGTACATAGTACTACAAGTATTAAGTATGATTTATGGCAACTCATTGAAAGTTCGCGTGCACGATGCAATATTTCGTTTATTATTTTTTGTGTAGTAAATACAGCTTTCTAAGCTTAGACCACGAAACTACTTATGTTTAGATGAACAGTATTAAAAATTCATTAGCTGGTTTCACTTAACTCTTTGTTTAATTACAGTTTGAAGATAAAATATAAATTTATAAATAATAATACACCAGCTTTTACCAGCGACTTTGTTTGCGTTAATTTCGGTTTTCACGCGAATCTTAATTCTAACGTATCCGTCAAAAAATATATCCCATAAGCAGAATTGAGTTTGGGTGCTTACTGATAGCATAAGTTCCATTAAAAGCGCTCCAGTCCATACCACCTTGAGTGATGCCGATACAAACAAATAGTTATTCTGTACACGTCATAGGTATCAGATAAAATACCCGAAAACTTGGAAAAACCATAATATAACTGTAAAATAATGGGGTCGTCCCATTTTTTGCTTTGTTGGAATCTACATTACAATTAATAAAATATGAAATATTTTTTCGAGAAATTTTCGGACGCTTTCTCTATAAAAAAAAAATAGTTCCAAGTGTCTATTTTCAATGGAATTTAAATAGAATTGTGCCACTACCGAAAAGACGTAGTCAATTATCAGCTTGTGATTGGCAGAGAGATGTACTATGTCACGTCTACTGATCTCTCAACGCGAACACGATTCAGATAATGTATATAGACAAAGATGCCTGACTCTCTTCTACGACGGTTAAAAAAAGAAAAAACAAAATTCGTTCGTAATTTAAAATCATTCATAAGAATCCAAAACAACAACATATTTTGTTTTTAACGTAAAAGAATATACGGCAAAAAAGATCTCTACTTCATTGTTCATTGTGATATGCGCCATTAATATAACCCAAAACGCCTGTATGCAGACAACCAGAATAACCTGTACCTTAGGCATTTATTGTTACAAATTATTTTTTAAGGTTCAAACATGCTTAGTGATTTAGGACACTTTTTCAGGATAGTATAAATACATTCAGGGAGGTTCGTTTACTAATTAGGACGACCGGATGATCTGATTTCACTGTTTCGTTTAGTTACTTAATGAGGAAAGGCTTAAGGAGGGTGTAAATGTATTGAGGAGGCGTTTTTGGAGTGAACGGAGTTATTTCAATGAAATACAGTCAAGTTGATTGAAAAAAAAATTACTTTTACAATTCAAAATTTTGAAGGATTCCTTAAATCGTGTAGTGTAATAAGCTTTTTAGTAATTAATGACGAATCGTCAATCACAAATACATCCATTACAGTAATAGACTACATTAATTATATTTAGTATCTAATAACTTATTAGTAAGTAAAAGTCGTAGACATTTATTTAAAAAAATACAATAATTATGTGTTTTATAAACGACCCCTTCTAAGTTTTTCTGAAGTTTTTAATATCAAGAGGTAAATTCGTTTTTTTTTCTATTAATAACTGCGCTAATTTTTAATCGATATTTTGACATTACCCCCTGTGAAATAAGCATGTGTACCAGCGTTGCCAGACGTCCCGATTTTGGCGGTACGTCCCGATTTTTAAATCAAAATTAAATGTCCCGCGCGGGACAGGCTCAGTCCCGCTTTTCGGGGATAACTCAACCGTGCGTAAATAATTATTCTCTTATTGTAAGTTGGAATTTGTAACACTCACTCCTCAGACTATTGTTTGAAACGCCATATTTTTCTAATGAATAAAACTTTTTTGATTTTGATTTCTGTTTTTTTTTATTTTTTTTTATTCAGAAGACGAATAAGACTCAACTATTTAACGATAGGGTAAATCTGATTTAAAATATCATATTTTTATTAAAATACATTTTCTATGGCTATTTTTGCTATCTATTGTCACGTAAACGTAATTTGAACTCAAATAAAAAGATAAATATTTAAAAACTTCTGATTATATACGTTTTTTTACTATGTCAAGCTTTCGACGACAGAATCCCGCTTTTTTCACTCAAAAAAAAATCTGGCAACGCTGAATTGTGTACATACATATAAAGTGACCCATTCCGCAATAGTGCTGTAATGAAAAACAAAAGAACGCGATTTAATCAATTGAACCGTTTTCAGCTACCATTAGAAATATATGTAAAACAATTGGGGGCGCGAACAGTCATTTTCATAAACAGCGTAATAGAAATTATGTCTGTTTCACAATCGAATTATCAAAAATGCTAAAAACATACTGAATATGGAGTGAAAATTGATTATTTTATAGGAGGTGCCTGCAAAAAATATATATCTCCGTGCGTACTGGTATTACGAGCTACGATCTTGTGACTCGCTGGCCTGCGTTTTTAAAATAATGTCACGCTTTGTCGTAATATATAGCATCACGCAACTAAATTTACAATCTACAATTATTTTGCTTTCTGTTTTTCCAAAAATATATCAAAATACTGAAAATCTCTTTTAATATATATGGTATACATATTTGATATAAATGTTTATAGTGCGTAAAATCAGTGCCAACACTTTTTACAATGTTTATTTGTAATATACTAATCCTCCATACGTATTCAAAAAAATAAAAAATCCGGGTCGCAGTGCCAAAACTCTGCCGACAATATAGTGTATTTGCTTGTATAGGGCCGTGTGGTTTTATACTTTTATTATGTGAAATTAAGTTTGTTTTTGGGCAAAATAAAAAATTTAACCCCTTAATACACCCCTTAAAATAACATTTTTTTCTTAATTGTAATATTATTATCAATCTAACGTCTACACCAACTTAAATACACCCTTCAATAAATAAGTCACTATCTGCAAACTAGTGTTTTCATAAAATTTTTAAATCCGGTCCTGTCGGGCCGATTTTATTAAAATTGTGGGGAAACTTTTTAATCACTACCAAAGGGTTAAATTTCAATTTTGAAACGATTCGGAGAATTTTTTCGGTATTTTGGGGCCCAAAAACAGTTTTCAACCCCTAAAAACTACCCTTAAAATAGCCCGATTAGGCCCATTTTAAATAGGCTTCTTGCGGTGATGGATTTCAACATGTGGCCCAAATTTCGTTGAAATCAATTAACTCTTTCAAAAGTTATCGCGCGTACACATATATATATATATATATATATATATATATTGTGACATTATGCCCATATGTCACAAGAATATATAGTATAACCTTAATATAGTATAACCTTAATTAAATAAATAGTTAATAATTTAATTATATCTGAACAGTTATAGGCAGCTGTGATTCGGTATTGCATTTTCTGATATCCGTGGCTACTACGATATCATGCCTCACTTAGCAACGAACAATAAAGCCTGACATTGTTGTGTAATGAATATGTTTGCTAGGTGACGGTTTCGTGAAAATAAACAATATTAAAAATAACAACGCTCTCTGTTCCGGTATCTGGGAAGTATAGACGTATCCGTTTCTGTTCTGTAGTTTTAAGTCGGTATTTTGCGAATTGTGTTCTGTTCTGTTCTGTAGTTTTAAGTCGGTATTTTGCGAATTGTGTTCTGTCCTGTTCCGTAGTTTTTTAAGTCGGTATTTTGCGAATGGTGTTCCGTTCGGTCTGTAGAATTTAAGTATCCGTTTCTGTTCTGTAGTTTTAAGTCGGTATTTTGCGAATTGTGTTCTGTCCTGTTCCGTAGTTTTTAAGTCGGTATTTTGCGAATCGGGTTTCGTTCTGTCTGTAGTTTTAAGCATCGGCTCCGTTAGTTATTATTAAGTCTGTATTATGTTATTTATTTGTCCTGTTGTCTGTCTGTAATATCTAAGTTTCTGTAACTAATGAGTAAAATAGTACTATAGCTCACCTTATTATAATTTTAGTTATTTAAGCGATTTTATTTAAATCAGTACCTTGAGATCAATTTACTTCTTCGTAAAAGTATTATTGATACGGAACAATCGCTACTGGATTTTGTACCTCGCTGCACGTCTAATAAAACTGTTAATTATAATTTCGGAATAAACACTGTATTGTTTTCTTTCTTGCTTTCCTCAGGGTCTGTGTTGATCGGACGCCCATAGGCGGATATCAAATTTCTATCAAAGAAACTAAACGGGCCCAGCAAATTAAGACCTGATATCCTCCTGCGACGCCGAGAACACAGATTCAATTGTTGTCTTTCTTTCTTTTCTCTTTTTTTAAGACAGTGTTGCAACAAGTGGGAGTCCGTCTACGCAAGAGAACATCAAATTGGTAGCAGAGCGTAGTTTGGAAAGCCTGAGCCTTGTTCCAACCTGTCCGGTACCTGCCCGCCGTCTTGAAGCCGAAATCCCGAACCGTCCCGTCCGCTCCGCAGTCAACGGATATTCCTACCGTCGTCTGGGAGCCGCCGCCTCCCAGCGTTCCAGTGCCCGGTGTTTCTGGTGAGTCTCGGGTATCACCGGAAAATGCAATGCCGTAGTTAGTGCCTATAACGAACCCCAAAATTTTTTGTAGTAATTGTTCAACTGATAGTGATAGTTCGACAATTTCCCCCGTTTCGGCCCCGTCTCCAAAATTATTCAATAAAATTCCGATTGCAGCTATTTCGAACTATTTCGCTGCAACCGCCGGTTCAAAGAATTTAGTCGATAAGTCTATCCCTATAATTAGTATTAGTTTAGGTAACGTTAAGGCTTCTGCTCTATTGGACACGGGTTCCACGCTAAATTACATTAGCGCTAACCTGGCCAATTATTTAGTTTCTCTTAGGTTAGGTAATTATAAGAAATGCGAACAATATGCTCGCGTAGCTAATGGTCAAACGACCCGTTCTGAAAACTCGGCGACATTAGTTGTAAAGATTAAGAATAAAACTTGGAAACTTATCTTTTTTGTGTTGCCAAATATTTCATACTCAGTAATTATTGGTAGTAAGTCCTTGAAAAATATGAGGGCAATATTAAACTGTGCCGAAAATTCAGTATCGTTTGAATTTGACCGGGATTCGTCGATTCCGTATATTTCCTTGCCTGCGTCCGTCTCAGTCGAATTATTGGTTCCGATTATGGCCGTGGACTCCGCAACTGAAAAATTTGATAGATTGTGTTCAGAATTTCCGGAGGCTTTGACGGAAAACAGGATAAATCAAAGGGTCCATATGGACGCGTTTCCAACTCTGGCGATTAAGCACGTCTTTCTACGTTTGAAAAGGGCTAAAGTATTCACAACTCTGGATCTGAATAGTGCGTTTTATCAGATTGAACTGTCCGAATCGTCCAGTGCTCTGAATCGACTAAAGAGTGAACTATTTTATGATATAAAAATGTAATTGTGTTTTTCGATGACTTGCTCATCTACAGTGACAATTTGGACTCTCATATGAGCCACATGCGTGAGGTGTTGCAGCGTCTTCGAGACGCAAATCTGACTGTCAACCCGAGTAAGGTGAAGTTCGCGAAATCCGAACTGAAGTTTCTGGGTCACAGCATTTCGTCGTCTGGTCTCGCTGTGGATAGTGAAAAGGTCCAAGCCATCACCGATTACCTGTGCCCAAGAATCTAAAACAAATGGACGGATCTTATGTGTTCAATTGTTGACGTCAGTACTGAGTTCAGTGAACTCAGAGACATGCAAAATAAAAATGTTGAATTAAATTCAATAAAAAGACAAATTTTACAAGGTGTGAACGTAAGACATTTTGCCGTTCGAGACAATTTTCTAGTGCGTCTAGTGGGGCGCCATAATAAAGCCCGTATTGTTGTACCTAGTGCAGCCAAGCCAAGCATCCTCGAGCAGTTTCATAACTCTGAAATGGGTGCTCATCCCGGAATTAACAAGACATATCGCTCTATTGCCAGGCGATTTTGGTGGCCAAAGATGTTTATAGAAGTCCGACAACACATTAAGGCCTGCCAGTTATGTTTGCGTCATAAAAGTGACCAAAACCCCGACAAAGTAATTATGTCGTCTAGTCCTCCTACGGCGGTTTGGAACCGCTTATACATTGATTTAATGGGACCGCTTGTAACAAGCAGCGCCGGCAACAAGTATGTGTTACTGATATTAGATGGTTTTAGCAAATGGCTAATTACATACGCTATTCCGGATTCCAGTTCTGCATCGACCGTCAAATGTTTACATCAAGTTTTTACAATGGACGGTCCTCCTGATTCTATTGTATGGAATAATGCAACGTACCATACAAGTATTAATGATTTACCTTGTCGAGTCTTTCTCGGTCTAGAAATAAAATTCCCGCTGGATCTCAAGTGGAATTTACCTGCAGTGTGGAAAAAACGAGATTCGTTAACTCCAGATGTTGTCCGTGACATGTTGAAGCAATCGCATGATCGTCAAGCGAGTTATTATAATGTCAATCGTACTCCTGAATCAAAGTTTCAAGTTGGTGATTCCGTTGTTCAAAGATTGCATTACCAAAAGATGAGGTCAAACTTTCATTTAAAATTCCTCCCGAGGTATAGCGAACCCCGTACTATCGTTCGATTTTTGTCTCCAGTTAGTGTAGAATTAAATGACCCTGTCACTGATAGATTGTTCCGAGCTCACGTGGAGCACTTAAAGAAAGTTTAAAACTTATTCCAACTCCGTAATTTTAAGCTAGTTATTTAGATTTAACCTTGTTTCATCTGCACCGTGAAAATTTTGTTTGTTGATCAGAGGTTAATTGTTGTCACTTTTGACAGTTCAGTGTTGCCATCTTGAGCAGTATGTTTGCGAACTTTCCCCGCCGTCCCCCTGTTGGTGGGAAATTGTGACATTATGCCCATATGTCACAAGAATATATAGTATAACCTTAATATAGTATAACCTTAATTAAATAAATAGTTAATAATTTAATTATATCTGAACAGTTATAGGCAGCTGTGATTCGGTATTGCATTTTCTGATATCCGTGGCTACTACGATATCATGCCTCACTTAGCAACGAACAATAAAGCCTGACATTGTTGTGTAATGAATATGTTTGCTAGGTGACGGTTTCGTGAAAATAAACAATATTAAAAATAACAACGCTCTCTGTTCCGGTATCTGGGAAGTATAGACGTATCCGTTTCTGTTCTGTAGTTTTAAGTCGGTATTTTGCGAATTGTGTTCTGTTCTGTTCTGTAGTTTTAAGTCGGTATTTTGCGAATTGTGTTCTGTCCTGTTCCGTAGTTTTTTAAGTCGGTATTTTGCGAATGGTGTTCCGTTCGGTCTGTAGAATTTAAGTATCCGTTTCTGTTCTGTAGTTTTAAGTCGGTATTTTGCGAATTGTGTTCTGTCCTGTTCCGTAGTTTTTAAGTCGGTATTTTGCGAATCGGGTTTCGTTCTGTCTGTAGTTTTAAGCATCGGCTCCGTTAGTTATTATTAAGTCTGTATTATGTTATTTATTTGTCCTGTTGTCTGTCTGTAATATCTAAGTTTCTGTAACTAATGAGTAAAATAGTACTATAGCTCACCTTATTATAATTTTAGTTATTTAAGCGATTTTATTTAAATCAGTACCTTGAGATCAATTTACTTCTTCGTAAAAGTATTATTGATACGGAACAATCGCTACTGGATTTTGTACCTCGCTGCACGTCTAATAAAACTGTTAATTATAATTTCGGAATAAACACTGTATTGTTTTCTTTCTTGCTTTCCTCAGGGTCTGTGTTGATCGGACGCCCATAGGCGGATATCAAATTTCTATCAAAGAAACTAAACGGGCCCAGCAAATTAAGACCTGATATCCTCCTGCGACGCCGAGAACACAGATTCAATTGTTGTCTTTCTTTCTTTTCTCTTTTTTTAAGACAGTGTTGCAACAAGTGGGAGTCCGTCTACGCAAGAGAACATCAAAATATATATATAAATATATATATATATATATATATATATATATATATATATATATATATATATATATACATATATATATAAACATTTTTAAAAATGGTGCCAAAGTGTTTAGGAGGTTATGAAACGTCGAGAAATTTTGGTCCGACCCCTAGGTCCCGTCATCCGACCGACGCCAATAGTGTATGTTGCCATATGGCAAATACACTAATAATCACATGCTTGGATAAGTTATGATACTTTATGGTTGACAAATTTAATAGATCCCAACAGTCAAGCTGTCCTCAAATGACTCAGAGGGATTACACATTTTTCGTATTCGTTCACGAATGAATCGTCCAGTACATTTATGAAATGATTCGTTGACGAAAAATATTAATATCAGTTTAAGACCATTTTTGAGTTTGAGAATAGCCGAGTGCGTAGAGTTGCCATTGTTTATATGGCTGCTCTGTTATTAAAACAATGCACAAGTAATAATACATATTTTTGAGAATAGGCTTTTACCTGAATCAGGCGTTAATAGGTAATAAGTTACACAACTTACACCTACACAATAAACGTTGATACTATGCCAATAGTGTCCAAGAGCTCGCGACTAAAGATTATAGAATTTTCATAACGGTTAATATTTTGGTATTAGCTTATACTTAGGGTATAAATAATTAATATACTGCAGTCAGCAAGCCAGCGGTCCGGATACCTGGCGTTGGGGAGCTTTAAAAGATGAAAAAACTAGTTTCTTTGTAAAAAGATAGAACTGACTTAATCAACAGTCGGTAAAAGCTGAAACTTCTATCAACTTTGCTCGGGTTAAGTTCTGTGCGGGTACAATCTTGAAGTATGAAAATAGGTATTGGCTTGTTTAAAAAAAAACAAGAAAGAAAGCTTCTATGTAGTAATTTGTGATAGATTTTAAACAAGTCTACCGTACCGGAGCGTCATCTATGAATCATTTTATCGACGACTTAAGCGGATAAAACAGCATTCGACAGGAAACTGTTATACTGACGACAGAGACGAATAAACTGTCAGAGCATGCGTATATGAAATAATTGTAATTCGTTGTAATTATTATTATTATAATAACGCGAGTATTCGAATTTTGCAGATATATAGGTAATATTATGTTGTCGATTTGAAATTAATATTCTTTATGCTTAATTAACAATTTTTGGTAAATTTCAATCAAGTCTATCGCACCCTTCCACGAAACTACTTTATAGATACTTGGCTTCGGCCTGTACAACACGTTACCCAAGCTAAATAATTATACTACTATACTACTTTAATTACTGTTATTTTCAATATTTTTAAAGTTCAATTTAGTTCGAATATTATTACTGTCTTATTGAAATGCTTTTCAGTTAGAGAAACTATACTTTTCAGGTATAAATTGTTTTTTGTCTGTCCTTCACCATAGTAATAATAAAGAACATAATGTACTGCACGCATTAAAAAACAACGTGTGTGACCAGTAATCAATAATCTTGAGGCATGGAACGTAATTCCTGTCGCTCGGACATTAGTTATTTTATTATAAATGTGATGGAATTTTAATATAAAAATACGGAAGATTCGAATCATCAAGGGAATCGTATTGTATGATCCGTTGTATACATGCATGTAGTGTTTGGATTAACATTTGAAAAGGCGACCCCTATAATACCCCAACAGTGTGTGTGTCCGTTTGTCTGTCTGTATTTCTGTCTCTCTGACTGTGTCCTTTTGTAATGCACAATGTGAGTCTGCAGACATTTATTTATTCAACAATAAATTTTCAATTTTATACATATTATCTTTCTTTTTTATATAATATGTCTTGTATTTCTGTGTGGGTTGAATCTTTGTGAATGTTGAGCTTATATATTAAGTCAGTGACGGCACACACAGGTTCTTCTAGACCGCCCCCGAACAGCAGTAATCGAAAGGATTGTTCTATACATGACATTAGTTTCGTTAAAATAGGGGAAGGTACTCTAAAATGGGATACTTAAGGTATTGCAAGTTCTGAAAAAAAAATTACAGACAGTTAATTATTGCAAATTTAATACGTGACAGTTTTGACATAACTTTATTTAAAAAAAATACAAAAATGATATAAAGACTACAAATTAAAAAAAAAATGTTTTTCTTTGTCACATGGGTATTTCCCATTTTAGCAACACAGTGTGTTTAAAACGGGATTCATTATGTCGCTAAAATGGGATTGCGTTTAGTGTACGTAATTATAAACAAAGATCACAGTCGAAGTGTTCATCATCACTGTTTGCTCCACTACATGCTTCATGGACCCATTGTTGGCAAGAAAATTAAATTTGACAAAATTAAATTTGATATTTCTAAAATGGGATAAGTACATCCCGTTTTAGCAATATACTCCATATCCCATTTTATCAACGTATCTACACTATGTCAAAAACAGGATGCACTATTATAACCTACAAAATTGGCGCGGAAATTTTATATACAAAGCGACACATTTTGACACTAAAACTGGTAAAAATATCGCCGTCATAATCTCATTACTCAATTAGGCAAAATGCTTACCTTATCATACCAGTATTCTTATAACAAAACTGTTGAAAACTTAAAAACTTGCTTAAATTTGACACTTGTAACACTATCGTACTGAAAGTACCACAGATGAATGCTTATCAAGTGAGGTGTATTTCGTGAATTTTACAAAAAATGGCATTGGGTATATTTAAAAATAATTAGGGTATCCCATTTTACCTGAGTATCCCATTTTAAAGTACCTTCCCCTACTTACAGTGTGTTAATTAATAATTCTATCTATTATCCACGGCCGCAAAGTGCAGCCACTAGTTAGGGCTCGGACGGGACAGGAGTATCTTTCTACTACCTTTAAATTATTCTCTAATATTTGAATTTTATTATTCACTGAAGTGACTTCAAACTAGTAACCGGTGACTAACCAGCGATTACAACGGAAAAATAATAGTCACTTAAGAATTAATAATTCTAGCGAAAAAAATAATTAAATAACAAACGATAAAAAAATAACTGTTGAAAAGGACTGAGTTTTTTTTTTTATTCATTATAAAAAGATTTTTTAATTATTTCATTGCTTGAATCAAAACGACACTGTAAGAACTGTTCTACGCACTTACTTGAAAAAAACCAAAACTTAAAAATTGAATTATAAATTATTCGTAATTAAATGTTTTCTCAATCTAATGGTTAGATTATTTTTTTTAGAATGTTATTAATAACGACTTTTAATTTTCCTACGTAGCTACCGAAAAATAATTTAGACAATATTGTATCAGAGAGAGAGAGAGAGTGACAATACTTGTTGCTGCAACACTAATTTTAATCTGAATTAATAAAATAAAATAAAGATATTAACTATGTTTAATGTTTAAGTCGAATATAGTTATTTCGGATGCGCCACTGTGAATTGCTCTGCATTATTTATCTTTTTGAATACAAAACATTTTCAGTGATTGCAAGATAAGAATATCTGTGTGGCGACTTTTATTATTTAAATTGTGTTTCTGTTTTGTAACTCTTTCAGTATCATGTCAATCGTGTAATTATTGAATATGTTTACTTTTAAAAAACAACATATTAACAATATGCAAAAGAAATATTAATGATAAGTTACTGGATGAGATTTAATAGTTTAAATTTTGTAATTGACTTATATTACTTGAGATCTCAGAAGGTCTGGTTTTTGACTATTAAGGTTTAAAAGAATGACATGATTAACTAGGTATGGGGAAAAATATGATTTAGTTATTGAATGCATAATTTGTTTTTAAAGTTCCTTTTTTTAAGAAGATAGTTACAAATTATATGGCTTTAGGTGGTGTAAAGACGTATTTTTCTCGTATGACTCTTAACAGCGCGTTGTTCAGGGTACTTTGTGTGCACTGAATTATTAAAAATGTAAATTATTATATAATTTATAAGATGTTATTTATTTCAATTTCATGGTTTCAGTAGAAATACTGGTAATACGTTCCATAATGCCTCAATGTCTATGAATCGTTCAGAACGACTCATACAATAAAAGTTCAGATATGAGTTCATGGATGGCAGCACGTGTATCAGGTAATACATGGATGCCGATCTATTCTAAAAGCAATGAGTAAAAACTAAAAATTAATATTATTTTATAAAAAATAGTATAATTTTTCTTATTAACAAAAACGGACAATAAAATTTTAATTTATTATAAAAATGATTTTTCGGGAAAAAGGACTTTATTTATACGTAAAACACTTAATATTTTATTTTCAGCGACGTTTCGTTCCTTGTTTGGAACTTTATCAAGCTTTAATAACTATTAAATGTTATGATTAAATAGATATAAAAGATAATATATATATGTGAATATAAATTTGAGTTTAACAATATTAATACAAAGTTATAATAATTTCGTTTTTTTGAAAAATGTTTTTTCAGTAGATGTTCAAATTAATATTAATTACCAAGGACAAAAAAGAAATAAAGTCAATTTAATTTATTATATTTTACAAAAAAAAAAAAAAAACAGAAAACGCACTTTTAAAAAAGTCATTGGCATACGAATACAGTAATACCTTGACTTACGCTACACTGTCCTAGGCGAATCCATAGCTATGCAATTTTTGAAGACATTGAAAAACCTGATTCTTTAAACCCGGCCTTAAACGGATACAATTTCTGGAAACACTTTTACCCGTCTAGGTGTTATATAAAATGAAAATATCCAAAAATACCGAAAATCCATAAGAAAACGAAATTATAGGCATACTATGTCATATATTTATATTCATGACATATTTTTCATAGGTAGATTACTCATTTCAAATATTTGAAGAACTGGAATAAATGTAATTCTTGACATTTATAAATTATTAGGTATAGATATATAGATTGTAGATTACAGAATCTTGACATCAGAGATCTTAGAAATTATAGAAGGCAAAAAGGTCGGTTCCGTTGACGTATAAAAACTGAAAATCTAAAGTCATACAAAGGAGTCCGCTGAAATTACAAATTTTCTTTTGATATCAAATAATTCAAAACATCTAATAATAAAAACTATTCTCTATCGTGAATGGACAGTCTGAATAGATACATTACATATTATTGTAGCAATGAAAGAAAGGAAGTAAGATAAAAGAACATTCAGATCGGAAACGAGTCCTTAGAGTAGTAAATGCAACATTCAGTTTACAGAATCGGCTTCTCCATTTTATTTATTTCGAGGCGTATCATATTAAAATACACAATCTGTAAACTGTAAAAAGCGTAGTTTTTATAAAATAGTTTACAATTTAACATTTGGCAGTCTTACCAAATCGTATTAATCGGTGCAATTGTGCGGAAATTATTGTGAATGTAGGAATTCTACAGACAGGAGAGCCGCACGCACTGCCCATGAGGAAATTCACATTACACGATAGCTGATTGCGACGACGTATCTACAAAAGTATACTTGAATCTTTTATCGTAATTAACAATCTTTAACTGAATTTTAGCTGAATATTATATATTTAAAAATTTCAATAATTGTTATGGTTATTGACTTCTCAACTTGTAATTATTAAACATATGTTTACTATTTCCTATAACTGAAAGAAACATAAAATATTCTTTTAAAAAAATGTGATAATGTAGTTATTCTGTACTTGTTTTGGTGGCTTGAACCGCCCCTGAAGCAATATGTATTGTTATATTACAAAATAAAGCCCGCCTGACTACGGTGGGCTCTGACAACAATCTAGTAGGCCAATGTGTGCGACCTACCGAGCTACCAACTTTATAATACATGTCACTAACAATGATACTGGCTACCGAATAGTCAGTAGGCCAATTTTCATCTAATAATTGTCCGCTATCTATAAATTTCAAGTTCTATTCATACGCGTTCACCTTTTTGATTTCTTCTGAAATTGGATTTCATAAATTCTAGAGAAATCAATTCTACATAGGGGCTTCACGGATGTGTTAATTTTGTTTTAAGTATTCAGACTGATGATTAAAATATTGTTTTGTTTATATGTGGAAATTGGGTATAGATATAATCAGTCTCTAAAAAATGTTTCTTCTAGGCAACTAAGCTTGATCCAACGCAGCTTTATCACATTTGGAGAATTTTTTTTTTATTAAATTCATTAAAAAATAATTGCTTTGCTTACAGTCTTTGTATGTGTTTAAAATTCAAAATTTATTTTAGTTTCAGACATAATTTGACGTAACGAAAATTTTTATCATGAATGCAATGAAAGAGAGAAAAAATATTACATAATTTGCTATAGGTTACATAGGTGTTAATTTAAAATTTAAACTCACTTTTATCCGTAGATTCGCTTACGCTGTCAGTTTTGACCGAAACCGTATCTTATTGCATCTAACGCGAAAACATTTTTGTAACTAGTTTTTTAACGTCGTAATTTAAAATAAGACGTTACCTAATTACAAATACAAAATAAAATGCAGTATTAAATTGTGTTAACACAAAGAATTCGAGAAATTAACTATATTTTTTATACTATCCTCTATAAAATAGCTACTTTAATGCGTGCTTACAGGCATGTAAAGTGACCCATTACGCAGGTCAGGCTATACCAATTCCATAGTAAAAATATTCGTTTTAGTGAATTGAAATATTCAAAAATAGTAGCTTTCAGCATCGTTCTGTATACACTTTAAATTAGGAAATTATGAAAAAATCAATTTTAATGTCATTAGAGCTTGTAATTAGTTTTGTTTTTATGATTCCAGACTAATACTTCCCATGTGGATATACAGTTCAAGTGAAAATTACTTTTGAATATGTTCACTATATATTTTTAAACGATTTTCTAAAAGCAAAAAAAAAATAATTTCAAAGTCAGTAGCATTCATTTTTATGGCAAGGAAACTTAACACTGAAAATTTTTGATATTGTGTTGTGATATTGATAAAATACACCAATTTTTTTATTAAGATAATATATCTTGGAACTATCCTGTTATTTTCAATATTAAAGGCAGACAATTATTGTTGTCCGTATTTAGTTTTGTTCCAATTATAGAATATTAATCGTTGATGAAAAGTTTAGTTCAGGAACTATTTAAAAAAGAAGCTTTACCGATGTTTCGCTTGCGACCAATGTTTCGAAAAAATGTCTTTCCATCATCAAGGCCTACGAAGATGCATACAATTAGAATAACAATTAATTTATACTAATTTTTAAGTTTCATATTTTATCAACATCTCGAGTCATAAAGAACCATCTTCAGGATCTATATTATTTTATGAATCACAATAAAGAAAATTATAATCCCAAATTGTTTTAAACAGCCGAGGAACTCGTAACCTTTTTCAAAATACATATGTTATAAAAATTAGGCGAGATTTTTGTGACGATAAAAACATACCCTATATAAATACTTTTGAATTGCTGTCGATGACACCAGCCTATTATAATAATTTTTTTTAAATGTCCGAATATTTCATCGGCGATAATTAGATCTATTTAAATAATGAAGCGTTGCGGAACAATTATTATAATAAAACTATAGTTTCTCTTCAAGTCAATCAATTTGACAGAATGATTATTTGATGTATATTATAATTGTTTGTTATATTCAGGGTCGTCGACACGAGGGTTTCATCGTAAAATATGGTATTTGTCATTTTTTTTGAAATATTTATTTAACGTATCAATTTTTCAAAAAATGTTCAAAATTTACAAGCATTTTTACGTTCATACAAATCTAGATCGCAAACCTAATTAATATAGTACTTACAAAGAAACAATATTTTGTTATTTTTATACAGCTCTGGGGTGGACCTCCAAAACCATCAATGTGTCGGATCTCAAGTAGCTAGCTCGTTACTGATATTATTTTTCCATATATGGCTCCTCTATATTAGAAGCTGGGGGCTTTATTTATTATTGAAAAATAGTTATTTTTAAATATGAATGGGCGATAGGCCCAAAAATAGCTCTTGGTGACTTAAAAAAAATACAGTTGACATAACTATTTGCATTAACAATTTTAAGCTGACAATCAGAACTTTGAGTACGTAATCACAGTGGCGGGTGCACGGTGCCACGCCATGTTTCTGTACAATATAATATACGCTCAAATTCACCCTTTATGCTATAGAACGCAAAACTAACCTCTTTTTCTCTGACTGCTATTGAGAAAATGATACACACATACATGAGAGTACAACACATTGTTAAAACCTTACCCCCTGTATAATGTGTACACCTATTGTCACAGTTCTCCTATTCTCTATTATGAAGCCGTCAAAACTACTATTTCTTATTTCAAAATAAGTTTCTCGTTGGTTAACTAGTTAAATGGAATGTTACCTACATTAGAGATATTGTTTTTTTTTTCTTTCATTCTTTCTTCCGACTAGAAATATAAAAATAGAAATTTTCTACATGAACAACTAATAGGATAAACTATATAGTTTTTTCTACTTCTTTAAAGACATTTTCTTTTCATTTTACTGAACCGTAAAATACAATCTAGTAAAAAATCAAACGAGATTTGAAACCAAAAAAAGACCATGTCGGCATATATTGACAATATAATGCAGTACAACATGCCTATAATCCAATAAATTAAAAAAAAAAAACATTCGTTTTAATTCAGTTCCATTTTTGTCAATTCTTTATTATATATTTCAATTGTAGATTAATATCTAATTAGATTTTTTGAAATAGGAAAGCTCACGCTTAAATTGTGCATTTCATTGTATTTTTTCTAGGATTTTGAGTAAAAAATATTTATTGTTCGTCATTAGACTTTTAATTGTAAATTTCCCACATAATTTTTACACATAATGTTGTAAAAAAAAAATAAAATTTTAGATTTTTTTAATTAATAATAAAATAATTAACACCGCTATTAGTTTGTAGTTTTGTACATTTTGGTATGAATTACAATTTTAGATATAAAATACATATTAAACACATATAAAATACTAGCGGCCCGGTTCGGTTAAGACGTGTTATGCTGCAGTGGTCTTTCTCACAGAAACAATTTTCCCGTTTTTTCAACATTTTTCATTGATGCTCCGCTCCTATTGGTCGTAACGTGATATTATATAGCCTATAGCCTTCCTCGATAAATGGACTATCCAACACAAAAATAATTTTTCAATTGGAACCAGTAGTTCCTGAGATTAGCGCGTTCAATAATTAAAAATCGGCGCTCGTATGTAGTGAATTTAATGTTACAATTGCTTTATTATCATGAATTAACTGATATCGCACCGTAGAGTAATTGATAACTCATTCCGCCGCGAAAGTGGAAAGATTCGGGTTTGAGTCCCGACGGTGACAGTGGATAAAAAATAAATTTTTCTAATTTAGCATTCAATGGATGCTTATAACAAAAAATATAATAGTAGCGTGCCATAAGGCGAAGATCAGCTGATTTACCTACTGCCGTCGGCGTCATATGATATTCATAATTTTTTTAAAGTTTGTTTAAATAATTAGTAATAATTAATTAAATACGCACATGGACTTTTGTAATTCTATTTATATTTTATTTGTATTATTTCCTGATTTTAAAATTGAATTTTATTTTTATTTTCTGAAGGCGTATATTAAGAGAAAAAATAGCAATTTAATTGCTACAAAATATTAATTCATAAAGAATTTTGATTTGATAAATTTTGTTTATTAATTGGTTAATAGATCAACAACAAATATTTTTCAAAATAAAATTTGCATTATATAAAAATTAAAAGATGTGTTTTAAAATATTGAAGAAGCAAAACAAATGAAAAAATAAATATATATAATTAGTGAAATATGAATTTTGCTGAATTATTATAATAAACATGAATTGTTTTTTAATTGTTTGACAATTATGAACGAAAAATAAACGTCTGATTAAAAAATTATTATAAAACTTTTATCATACATTTTAAAACTTCGAATTTTGCAGTGAAGAACTAAATGGTTTAGCTTGTAAAATTATTGTTTTTAGTATTTTTATAATATGTATTTTTAATGAAATATGCATTACATTTTTAATTCATCGATCATCACAATGAATTATTTTTATATTAGTAATGCCGTGAGCGTAGGTTATGCAACTGACTTGAGTGTTTTCTTCATACATCAACGCTTATCGAACAAATGAATATGCGACGTCTATACCAATTTCCTTTTTCAATGTGCAGATTTTTCAATACAAAATACGTTCACCGGTTTGAATATAATCTTCGGAAAAGCACTTCAGTTTTGCATTCGATTTATTTCTCACCCCTAAAATCAATTTTGGCACTGGAATGCCACAGTCTTTTGTTTGGTCCGTATAGGGGGTGTTTTATGTAAGTGTAACAGAGACAAATAGATTTTAGTAAAAAAGAGACAAGAATAACTACCCTTAGAACAGAGCAAGAGATCCGTAGATAGAGTTCTCGATGTGTGCGATGTGTGTGTGTGGCGCTTTGTGTGTGTGTGTGTGTGTATGTGAGAGTTGGAAAACATGGTGGGAGAAGTGAGTGTGCATGCCTAGCTCGAGTACGAATGTTTTGTATTCAGTTTACAAGAGGTCGCTGTCGTTGCAGCATCGGTTGTTCTTTCGTTTAACGGCAGCTTAAGATCGTTTACGCGTAATTCGGAAGTTCTTATACTACCAAACTCAATCAAGCTACCGGTTTTTAATATAACTAAATTTGAGACTTGAATCGAACTAAGTTTTCATCTCAGTTTTGTTAACTAAATAAACGTTTTTCGTATTTGTATAAAATATTGTGGCATTATTTTTTTATGTAGAGAGCGGAATTTGTGTTTTTTTTGTGTGATGGTTTTTTGTGTTTTATGATGAGCTTTTTGTGATTTATTACGTACATTGTACACGTACGCATATAAATTTCAGTGTGTATGAAACTTAAAAGCTACGAAAGCTTTTTTCTGTGTGTAAACATAATAATAGTGAACAGTATTATAAAGCTGACTAAGGAAATAAAAAAGTCGTCTGTTTTGAAAAGATCAGCGGAGCTATTGGGAACATTGTTCTTTGTTCTTTCTTCTGTATCCGAGACTGCTGAATTAAAATCGTTGTTCCAGAAGGAATAAAGGGATTTCGGCGTTCGGTCTTCTCTGCGAGCTTTTATCTCTGGTGAGTGACATTGGCTGTATCAACTTCACTAAACCACTTTACGTTATGCACAGTTTTACTATTAATATGCTGAATAGGGACTTTCATTTTTACCTAAAAGCCCGTAAATAAATTCAATTTCTCAACTCAGAAAAATGCAATTCCGTATAATTATTATAACAATAAGGATTTCTTGGGAAACCAGTGCCTAGGCAAGTTGATCCAAAAAATTGGAAAAATTTAATGTGTCAGTCTTGTAGATAAGAAGTTATGTTGAGCAAAATAAACCACCGTTTTTTACAGTAAAATGAATATTTGAAAAACATATTATGTATAATTGTTTAAATAGTCAAATGAAAATCCCAAAGACCACCGATAGTTCTTTTTCGTTTCACTTCTGTTTTTTTTTTTATAGCTAGAATTTAATTCTGGTTTATATACTTTGTACAAGATTTATTTTTAATTTACAATTGTGTCTTCTCTTTACCAGATATACATATCTAGGTATTTTATTTTTTAGTTAATGAACGTCAAAAACGAATTGATTTGTTTTCTCATTTTTTGAAAGCAGTCATCTAGTAAAGTTTTTCTTCACCAATAACTTATTTTTGCCATACGAACCGGCATCAGTACAACAGAAAATTCGTAAAATAGAATACCTCCTACTACGTCCTGTTTTCCACTCGTCATTTTTTTTTCAAAATTTGTCAACCGATTATAGGTTGTACAAAAAATGAGTGGCATAAAATGTATAGTTTCGTAAAAATTTTAGTTTTTAAAAATGTCAATCTGAAGTTTAATTTTAGTCTTCTGAAACAAGTTTGAAAAAAATGAGGTAAATATTTGGAATTTTAAATGTTGTATTCATAAAAATTACTGGGCCAGTATAAAAATGGTATGGTTGATTTTGGCCATTTGACCAAAACATGATTCTTTTCGACACAAAAAAATGCCGCTGTATGATACTTCCACGTTAATGAAAATGTTAGGATACAAAAAATTTTGGGTTCAAATTCCAATTAGTTTATATTTGATGTTTCTTGTAACCGTGTGCTTGTATTTTTACTTGTCTTTACAAATTAGGTAAATGTTTGCGAACATGCCATATAACTTACAAGTACCTATCGATATTTTTTTTTTCAACCGCGGATTACGTAGTGTTGACTCCGTTGAGTATTTTCTTTCAGTGACATATTTGCATAAAATCGATTTTAAAATATTGTATTTGAACAAAAAAAAAAAAAAATACTACGGTCAAATTTAACATGTCAAGTTTTATTAGTGACAAAGTTATTATAGGCCCAAAAAAAGTAAAAATTAAATAATTTTCAGTTGATGTTAAAAAATATTGTGTGCAAGTCTGGCGACATAGACTACCTCAGAGTATAATAATCTTGGAAATAATGAAAAAAAAACTGTATTTTAGTTTATGCAGCACATACAATTTCTTTATCTATTTTTTAACATCTTATTTTTTAAAGATTTAAATCGCGATTGGTAAAAGTGTGTTTCAATGTTTTTTTACGTAAATAATTACTTTTATATGTGAACCTATATGTTGGCTTAACTGTCATACTATAAGTATTTTTGTATTGATTGTCATTTTTCCCATATCTTGACCGATCTCTAAGCACATTTGAAAATTTGAAACATTAGTATAGATACGTATATTGTATTTTTCTTGTGATATAACAACTAATTTAACTACTAAATGGCAAAAAAGCCACGTGCTGAGATAGATACGAAATATCATTTATGTATTCACGGTGATATTTAGCTAAAGTCTGTTAGAAAAAAAATCGGAAGATTTCCTTATTTAGTTAAAATATAATTTGATTTTTCGAGTTATATTTTCTTTTAAATATAAGCTCCGATTGTATAGGATTCGGAATAGACTGTTGTGAAGAAAAGCTGGTTTGAATTTCCCAGTTCACGTATTAATCTCTTCTGTTGACGGAAAAAAGAAGATAATCGATTCCTTTGGCTCACACTCGTGTCTCTACAGGGCTTTTTATTGTACGAAAAATTTACTCTATATTTTTGTATCCGAACTAGTTCTGGAATTTCAAAATTGAGAAGCAAATGTATCAGATTGAGGATGGTTTAATATTAGTGGCTTATGCTATACTTCGATCGACCACTTGATTCATTCATGCGCGCTTGGCCTAACTGAGCAATAATTTTAAGTTATATTATTTGGCAAAAATCTATCACAACTAAATCAGATGGTTTTTGTTGACTGTAGATTTTTACCTGATACGTATAGTTCTAGTGTTTTTTTTTTCGCTACATCGCGGCGGAAGTTTTAGGACACCTTTTGTTTATCTATAACGTCTGTTTATTCGAAATCTTTTGTCGACACGCGACGGTCTCTAGTGACTCGAAAAGCTTTTATTTCGCGTGTTTATATCTCGTGGGTCGCATAAAGTAGATTGTTTTTGGTTCTCATTGTATGTGTATGTCATGTCACTAGTGAATTAGTGTCGTTTCTGTTTGATTCAATCAAACTCGCATCCATAATATATAGAATAAATTTATCTTTGTCAAACTCCGCCTATTTAGGCAGGTGAAATATTTATTTTGGAAAAGTATGAAAGTAAAACGAAAATAAAAATAAATGACAATATAAACTTTTGTTTACAAACAGTATTCTCCTACATGAAAGAACGTAAATGAAATGAATGGCTTTATTGAGTTCTAACCGGCTGCTAATAGATAGCACCACCAGTCTTATTTTGTTCCTCGTATGTAACTTTTTGTACAATGCACATGCAATGCTCTGGGAGCCAGGGTGCGTCTGCATTTTACACCGACCTATATTTCGATAAACTTTAACATGTTTAAAATGATGTATCTAAAATAACGCGATGGAAATGAGAAGTGTGAATGTCTATATATATTTTTGCTTGTATAATAAAATCACGAAGCTACCCGCGTTTTTGTAACAGATTAATTATTTGCTAAATCTAAACCATCATCTGGCATTTTGATTTACTTTGCCGATTAGTTAGCAATGAAAATGCTATATTGTCGCTCAACATGACGCGACGTGGTTCGAAATTATCACGGCAGTATTTCTAACATATTAAGTTTACGTTGCTGTGTCGGCTGATAGCGCTCCGTCGGTGCTTACTTCTTACACATAGAATATATACTATAAGGACTAGACACAACATAGGATTAATTCAACACATATAGAAGAGCGGATGCAAATCTGAGAGCGTCCTTTTTTCGTTGTTTTCTAAAAGTCCGGCTGTTCCGTCGCCTTCCGGACTAAATTGAGTGCTGCATTAGGTACTATCTACTGATATAAAATTATTTAATACTTTTTTATTTGCGATTCTAAAGACACATTAACTAAGGAGCATTTAAAAATATGCAATGAATGCGAAAGTATAGTAAGTACTAATATACCTAATTACCTTAATTATTAAAGATATATAACTAATGCAGTAATACTAGCGTCAGCTCATTTTGAATTATATTGACATTAGTATGTACTTAGATAAGGTTTTTAAATTTATATTTTATGAAGTTTACACTAATTAACGCAACTTTATGGCAGGATCGTGTTACCAGTCGCCTTTTTTATTAGCATTTTACTGCAACAAATCAAGTTACATCGAGGACTAATTACCTATGTTCTATATTTTTAGAGTTAATATTATCTTTCGTTCTCAATTTACACGACATAGTTTTTTTCGCTATTAACAAACAATTTTGAAACGGCTTAAAGTCGTATGAACTTAAATATAGTAGACCCGTGTTTGTATGAACGCTTGCAATAATTATGAACTACCAGCGACCCGGATTTGTAGTAATAGGATAAGTATTAATATACTATGTTGATCACAATAGCTTCGCAAATATTTCATTATTTTTGATGAAATTTTTGACAGATGAAACTGGTTACTGTAGGTCATCCTTAGAAGATAGACATATATGCTATAGGGGACTTTTCTGTAGACCTTTTTAAGACCTACAATTCTGTAGTACATTAATTTGATCTATCACTTATGGTTTAGTCAGCGTAAGTCATGTAAATAAAATCAAAGATTAGAGAGATGGCATTAAAATTTTATGTTTTTGTACTTACCGACTATAATTACATATATTAAATCTTTTAATAGTTGAGGTCCCAGGACACGCTCGTAGTGCAGGAAACATTTGTTTATGATTATTAATATCTGTGTATTTTCGATTTTGTTCATATTTGATAGCGGGAACTGCGTATATATACTGTTGTAAATTATTTAATTCATATTAGAGGCCTTTGGTAGCATTTTTAAATTAAATTTTCAAAAAATCGAAACAACTACGTATTTTTTATATACAGAATGCATAGGTATACTGAGAACATGTGTTCTTTCTTTTGGGTTCTAAGTTTAATATTCGAAATACAGATGTGTAAAGTAGAATTCAATTGTTATTAGCAGCACAATATTGTTATTTCACCATCGTCACGTCTTTAAATTTAACGCCGTATAAAAGAAACAATGCAGTTTCCTAAAAATCATTACACAAAACACGTGTATCGAAATTTGAAAAATAAAATCTTGAAACGTGTGACCAATTAGTTTCAGGTGAAAGAATAAAGCGCATATATGAGATCGTGGATCAACGTCCGTGCTGCTACTGTAATACGCCCCTACCCACACTGTACTTTCGTGCAAGAGAGAATCTCTCTACAATATAATAGCTGTACTCTGTCCATTCTTACCTGTGCTTGTATTCAAGCTGCACTATGCCACGAATGTGTTAGTTGTGTGTGATGGAAGGAGGCTGGGCGCACACGTCATATGTAGTCAGTCTGGTTTAGAACTATGCGACTCTTCACGTTCGCGTTGAAAACATCAAAATCTAAGCAACCATGGATGGAACACACTTTTGTTCAGGAAACCTAATACCATTGGATAGGCAATAAAATTATCTTTTATTTAAAAAAAATCATTAAATAACAGATGGGAGTATGTATTTCTAGTGCCGGATCTTAGACTATTTGCGTTGAGCAGAGATTTTATATTGATCGAAGATTTCAGGAATAAAGAATGCAATTTTCTCCACGTTATGACTGCATCATCATTGGACTATTTAACACCATGATCTAAGAATATATACATATTCTCTTTTGAGTGGTAGTACCGTTGTCGTAAGAAATGGTCAATAGTAAAAATATAACGAACAAAATGCAAATTCGTTTTTTTATACATACAATTTTGATGTGAAACATCTAATGGTGCGTTGGGTTGGGAGTGAAAACGTTTAGATTGCACGTTGCGATGTCCCATTCGACCAGCCTCGCGTCTCGTCGGCATTTTCCGACATGACGCTCCCCTCTCAATATCTGTATTATGCGCTTCCCTCTCTACTACATTACGCACCCGCTTCTTTACGTATGTGATAGTGCAGTGGCGGCAATATCTGTGTAATGTTTCACATCTGCCAGGCGTTCCACGATGACTCACATTTTTTTCCTTCCGGATTTCCTGCTTCACATAAACAATAATGACTCAAAAGACTTTTCTAACTTTGAAAAAGAGAATGATATTGTTTCTTTTTTCTAGGCTACACTAAATAGAGTAGAATTACCGATTTTTTTATCGTTACGTTTTTAAAGCGATCATCTTCGCTCATTACGAGTAGTTGAGAATCGAAACTTGTGTTCAACACAAATAATTAATCCACACATCGCTAGATGACAGAAGTCAAGTTCTTCGATTACGGTGACGTCGTTTAACTGAACTTAAAAACTCAATTCGACCCAACAGAAAATTATGAAAGCTGCTTATGGGTTACTTAGAGTTGGTCTCGAGGTAGTTGCCATAACAACTGACCATTCAATATATCGTATCTATGTATGTATGGAGACGTTGATGACGGTCAGTGACCGCACGACCTAGCGAGAACAACACACCATCTCGGAGTATAACACATCGATATTGGTAATACCTCTCCGTTTATAATCATCAGGGAAGAAATCGTCGGAACACTAGCTACACTTCGAACCCAATTACTCATACCTTGGAAATTATTGTTATTTATTTATTTTAAAATCCTACCATTGCGGTTATTTATTTCTGATTTTAATCCATGTTATGCTTAGTATTTTAATTTTGCTATAGTTATTATTTTTAAATTATATTGCACGAAATACAACCAGCAAATATGGCTGTCGGAACGCTCTGAATTTAAGCCAAAAATAGGACTTCGGCTGATAGCTGATTTTAGGCTTATTTGTCAACATTTTGCAAAAATTCTTTCTCTATAAGGAAGGTAAAGGACAAATCTAGGTCTCTAATGGACTACTTTTGTAATTTATGTACGACTTACTAGAAAAAAGTTGGCAAAAAACTCACATTTTCAATGTCACACTACCTTCGTGTTCGTACTTATTTCACAAAATTGTTCCATCACAAACCTAAAGTGACTTTCTTTTTAAATTTTTTTAAATTTTCAAAATATTTCCAAAAATTAGAGTAATCAATTGACAGCGGCACTCTTGCAACAACATTTTTTAGCCCCTTACCGCTGTGCCTCAGCACAAACTGTGTGAAAGCGATCCAACACTGTTAAAGACTGTATTGTTTTGCTGAACTGAAACTTCTATAGTAAGGGTAAGTTCGTGAGACGATGAAACGAAAAAGCGACATAATACAGATAAATTCAAAAAGAAAGAGACAGGACATAATCAACAACTGATGCACTATTTATGAACTAAACAGAGCGTTTGATTGACACTGCCATCTGTGGTTGGGTAAGGAAAGTAGCCAATAAGTGCTTTTGACGCACTGAACATTATTTATTTACAAGTATTTTTTAACGATATCTCTTATCCATGTTTGTATCGTATAAGAGATCAATGAAGAATCAAAATCAGTGAACTTGAAAACATCGAAGTGGTGATTGTAGTAGATACGCACTTATAGTTTACCTTATACCTGCCCAATGTCCATCGGTGTATTCGATGGCCCACCGCTGCCCACTCGATCCATACAATTGTTATAGATATTGCAGACATTTTTACAATAAATATAGCTCTGTAGTGATATTTTACAATTCAATGGTGGTATCTTTCAATGCAGTGGATATACATTCAGCTGCTAGTTGATTTATTGACATGTTTTGTGGAATTATAAATATATTTATTTCGTATAATATTATAGGTACTTCAAAATGAAATGTGTGTTGTGACAAGTAAGGTAGGGTCGTTCGGGTTCAAATTCCGAATACACACAAAAGTTGTCTAGTTTCCTTAGAAATTCTTAAAGCAACTGTAATGTTGCTTTTGTGTTTGCAATAATAGATAAGTTCCGTATTATTTTGGCAGGGAACTACAATTTAATACTTACTACTTCCTTGTGGTAATGGTTTCCAGATTTGAAAAAAATACACTTTTATTGCACTCATATTATCATAATCGGTTGCTAGTTCGCCCTATAATTTGGAAATTCTTAAAAAAAAAATCAACAAAAACAGTTTTTTAAATGTTAACACCTGGAAATAATTTTTGTTTCCAAACGCATCGTTTAAAAAATATTATCTCTGTCGAATTTCCCACATGATATTTCTATGATTTCAGATGTCAGTAAGTTGAAAAATTAAAAACTTTTTGGGAAACAATGATATGCAATCACATACTATGTTTATGTGCTATTTATCTGTTTAAAAATAATAATTACATATTACGATTTATGTAAATTATGTGTCTACAAATCATACAATAAAACTGAATTGCATAATACCATATATTACAATTAAAATTTTATAGACGTGTATACATAAATTAAAATTGTGCTATACGCTATAGGCGAAAAGGGAGGTTGGTCAGTACAATATTAATAGTTACATTTCACTGATTATTCAATACTAGATACCTATGACAATGGACAGTATGCTGGCTTTGAAACAAACCATATATGGGAGGTATGTCATTTTATTTGAACAGAGATAAGATGCAGGGACATGACAACTTGCGTCATTTGTTACAGAAAAAAGTTACGAACATTACGCCACTCATGCAATGAATCATTGAAAACTATTTAACAGTGGACACTGGACACATGACAATTACAGTAGAACTCATGTATTTTCAACCCGTCGGAACTTATCGAGTCATGTATTTTCAACTTCTCCTTCATATTCACTTCGTGTAGGTCATGAAGCAATCAGAAAAAAAACCTTTATTAATTTGACGCTAAACGTTGTCAAACCTATTTTTTCATTGGCTAAGAAGAGACATTTTGCGTGAGAAGTAGGGACTAAAACGTGAGTAAAACTAGTTGAAAATAGATGATGCTGAAAATATAAATAATTTTGAAAAAAAAAATTACACAAAGTGTTAGAAATCTGTTTGAAGATTTTTTAATTCAATCCATTAACGAATTTCGGATGCATTCTGTAATGTAGATTGCAGAGTAAAAACTGATATGCTATTATATAGGTACAGATGTTAATGATAATGAATGGTATAGATACAATTAAAAGTGCTTTGTAATCAGCATGATTATATTGTAACATTTAAAATGAAATCGAAGATTGAGATTACAAAAAAGGAAAGTTCTTTTGTATTTGTAACGAGTAGGAGTATTGCATAATTTATGAATTAAACTTTGTATTTTATAATTCATAATTTTTATTATATAGCTGTTGGCATTTTTTTTCATTTGGTTTAATAAATACGCTGACATTCTGAAAACGATGAAAAGAACAAACGAAAAAAGTGGGTAAGAAACGGTTTTATTGTACAATCGATGAGGTACTAAAAGCTAGAAATTAATTATGAGACACTAATCTGGGGCTTGGATCAGACTAAAATAAAATCTTGGGACGCACTTAGTAATATTAAGGTCAAAGAAGACAGTCGAAACCAGGAATTATTTCCAAGCTCCAACAAAAGAAAACTTTCTACTAAATGACTTCCATGATTTTATTTTATACTGACCAAAGCCCCAGACTGGTGAGCTAATATTATTTTCTAGATTTTAGTATATCATCGATTGTTATACGGTTCAACGTTTGTTAGGTACAAAAAAAAAAATATTTGTTTGATGATGAATAGTTTAAACAGATGTTAATTTAATTTTTCACAATCTGTTAATATTCATATTTGAAGTCACCATTTTACATTGTTGTATAATTGCTATTGTTAAAAATATTGCTTTTCTACATGTTTCAGATTCTAAATTTTTTATTAAGAAAATGTTCGATGTATCGACTAAAATTTTTTTTGACAAAATGTAGGTATGGCACGAGTACCCATTATGACTACAATAGTAATGTGCGTTTATATTGTAGTTACATTGTTTCTGTTTGATATAATATGCCGTTTGTTACATTTTAATGAATTACAAAATATTCACTTTGATGTTTTAAAGCAAAATTCGTATAAATTTTGCAAACACACAGGAATAAAAAACGATAGTGCAATATGTTTTCTGTCGATTAACGCTTTAGAGTGTTGCAGTAACGTGGTCGTGGCACTATCCTATCTCGGTGCAATAAATATATGGATTTTATATAATATAGAAGTGCATTCAGTGGTTACACTGGCATTTCCAGTGCAGTTATAGGTAAACCAAGATAAAAGCTTTTTTGGTGTCCTGTCGAGTGCATTTTTCTGATAAAAGAGCCGCCCTGTGTGATGTGTCAATACCGGATGTCGCGAGAAACTGTCCCAGTTTGATGTTGTACCTACATTCACCGTTACCAGCACTGCTAGAATTCTAGAAACACAAAGTATTGACTATCGATGTTGTAAATTTAATAGCTGATCATATTTGTAAAAAACAAATGCTTTCGCATATGAGCCGACAATTATTGGCACCAATAATATTAATTAAGTAGCCGAGATTTATTAATGGTTGATTATGTAGTAACCGCGCAAAGAAAAGACTCGAGACGATATGGATAAACGGCATTTTTTGAATAAGTGAAAATAAACTAAGAGTCGCAATCTACATCTAAAAGGCTGTGCCGACTTTCGTTTATTCTTTTATCGATAGTTATGTCGAATCTTATTATGCACATGGTCGATATCTGGTAGGACTTTGAACGCTAAGACTACTTCCAAAGTAGATTTAGCATAGCAGAAAACGAGCAATGACTTATTTATTACTCTGTAAATGCAGTGATAAGCCTCATTGTACTATTTTTTAATCAAAAATGAGGAATGTTGATAACAAAGTAGTGAAGTAATTTATTCTAGAGATGTTCCAGACCTCTGCGTATACATCCTTAATTGTGGAGTATTCGCATCATTTTTGACATCCGCATCAGTTGTTGCGGAGCTTTAGCGGATACAGTGTAAAGTCATGACAAGGTTATCGGAAGGCGGGCAAGACTCTTGACGCGTGCTCAAGTTCTTTGAGTACTTGGCCTGTGAGAATTAATATATTATGAGACTTGCGAAATCGCCTTTACCCTAAAAATGCTGCAATGTTATTTTTCATCAAATATAATTTACCAGTACTGAAATTGAATAAGTAATAAGTAATCAAAATAATGACTTCCTAAATAAAAATTATAATCTCTTTTGCTTAGTATCGCGAAATATTTACTATTCAGAACTCATATTTATTGTTAAAAATATTATTTTAATTGTTATTTTCACATCTGCATCTGCAAATATGAACATAAAAGTGCATCCCATATCTATTTAATGTCCCTGATTTTTCTGTTCAATAAAATTAAAAGCTAATGTGTTTACAATAAATATTGATAGTACTTTCTAAGATTAATCATTACGAAAAAATGTTTTGTATATTTAAAAGTAATATATTTGATGGCTATTTAAGCATAAAAAGTACAAAAAATAATTTAAAAGAGCGAGTGTCTGTTTTATGTATAAAAGGGTACTGTTCGAATCAGTTCATGGACTAGAAACCATTAAAAACACATTGCCTAGATAAACCATTGAAATCTGCTGTATCTTTGAAAACATAATATATGCAGCTCACTTTGTACTCGAACTTAAAAGCCGAATGCTATAATATGTGGTATGTTGCAGGAATATAGCTGCATCCTTATATATTAGAACTGAAAATAAAACTTTATTAAATAACTGATTATAAGTTTCGAGAGTGTAGTAAGAATAAAATTTATGAAACGAATTGATTGGCAACTAAAAATAAAATCAAAAGGACCAAAAATGTTGGTTGAAACGTCTTTTATATAAATAAAAACCAATTGAACAGTATTGCAAGTAATATATCTATTACTGTTGGTAGAGTCAATATTATTAAAAATAAAATCATAAAGCAATGATTTTATTTTCAAGTTTACATTGTAAATGTTTTTTTTGAGGTTATCGCTCATTTTTGCTTTATATATATAATATTCACATATATTTTTTGAATAATTTTTCTAAAATATTAAAAATATTCGTTTATTTAATATTTTGATGATAAAAAATGAGCACTGTGGTGCCATCTCTGAGTGTAAAAATGAAAAGCCAAAATGTAGGTATATTCGTGTAAATAACGCGTTTCAGTAGATTGCCAGTCACACGAACTCGGCGATCTCTACCGATCGCGTCAATATATTTTTAATGTTTTAATACTGTCTAGCAGTATTTATACAAAGGTAAAGTTTGTTTATGATCTCAGAAACTGTTGAACTGATTTGAAAAACTCTTTTATTGTTTAAGCTTTTTAGTGACTAAAAGGGGATGATATCCACTTCTGTCATCTCATAAAAGTCACATCCATTTGCATATTTTTTTATTTAAAACAGTTTGTAAACGGATATTGTTCTAAAAATCGCACTTAATTACCGTTTTATATTACTTTCCCGACATGTTTAAAACATTAAAAAGCAAACTGTGAAATGCTTAATAAATATTCAAAGCCTGTTAATTTCATTACAAAATGGAGTTTTTTTAAAGGGAAATATTGTCTGCAAATGCAAGTAAAAATTATTTTAAAATGTATACATGTATAATGTAGCGACATATAATATGCTTTATTTACTGGAAAGTGTGGCATTCTCATGATAAAAACAACCGTCCTGCGCCCGTGGCACTTTGATGTTTTTTTACAAAGATTAGACGCTTAGCATAAAGCCAGTGATTCCTAATCTGTCTGATACAGGTATTCTTCTCACTTTCGTCTCCGATCAGACTATTTTAAAAGACATAACGTTTTTATCTGTACGAAATGTACAATCGACCTTTGTTACATTTCCAATAACAATAAATTGTAACGTCTTGGGTGGGTGCGATATATTGTAACAGTTTATGTGTCTGGCTGAACTGCATTTTTACACTTTTAACAATAATTTACAAACCACTCGAATAAATGGTATCTGCATTTTTGATCTCATAAATTCATTTACGGTAGTTAAATTGTTTTAGTTTTGTTTCTTCAATCGTAAATGATATATAAATGTGAAAATATGTTTGTATTTGGTTATTCAATCACGCTGTAACGTTAAAACGGATCTGATTGAAATTTTGCACGCACCCGGATTAAGTTATAGGCTACTTTTATCTCGGTCGATTCATTAGTTCCTAGGGGATCCATCTGTTTTGTGGTTTTGACTTTAAGGCTGTCGGAACGCTCTGAATTTTGTTTGTTTTGAGACTCAGCGGTAAGGGGCGAGGTAGGCAAGAGACATATTGTGGGTGTGACCTTCTTTAGCTCTGTTTCGCTCAAATCATCCGCCCGTTTCAATTTTTGGCTGGTGTCAACTACAAGGCTAAAACATGTTGTTGCAAGGGTGCCGCTGTCAATTGACTACTCTAAGTTTGGGAAATATTTTGAAGATTTAAAAAACTTTTCCGAAAAAGGAAGTGTCACTTTAGGTTTGTGATGAAACAGTTTTGTGAAATAAGTACGAATAAGGTCGTAGTATGGCATTGAAAACGTGTATTTTTTTGGCACAATTAATGCCAACTTTTTTCTAGTAAATCGTACATAAATTACAAAAGTAGTCCATTAGAGACCTAGATTTGTCCATTATCTTCCTTATAGAGAAAGAATTTTTGCAGAATGTTGACGAATAAGTCTACAATCAGTTATAAGCCGAAGCTCTATTTTTGGCTTAAATTCAGAGCGTTCCGACAGCCTTAACACAAAACTTAGAAATCGTAATCGCTCATTTGAAAAGTCGCTTCTTCTTATATGTACCACGTCATGTGGTCACTGACTATAATGCCAATATTTAAAATTCGTATGAAGATGAAAATGTACATTTTGAACATTTACTGATATTTTACCAAAGCATTTTTAAAATAAAAGGTAATGGTTTGAATGGAATGGTATGGACGTGGTTTATGAGGATGATAGTATACCATAATACATTTTTACTTACGTGTTAAATGATACAAATGTAGATTTCTGTTTTTCAAGTATAGTAAATTGTTTAAATTAGTGTAATAACGATTGTTTTTTATGTTTCATACATTTTTTTTATTTACTAACTTTTCTGTTATATTCATAGTTTCTATGTTATTAGTTTCTTTTTTTGATTACAATCTTTAATTGGGCTGCCCTTGTTAGTTATGGTCAAATCTTGCATTCCAATTTTGACCTATTTTCACACAGGCACGTACTTCCAACTTCCGACCTGAGGTCAGGATACGGGATGCTCAATGTAACATATCGATGGTGAACAGTGGATCTGCCGTTATTATGTTCATTTTGCTTAGCTTGGTGAAGAGTTTCCTGTTTAGTACATTTTAATAAAAGCTTGTTAACATTTTTGGTACAAGCATTTATTTTAGAGATTAACTTTTTTTCTGCAGCACCCGAGTAAAGGTAATTCTCGTCAAAACTCGAACAGATCTGCAGGTAAAATCGACGTTAATGCTAGAGATGGACTTTAGTCTTTGCCGCTCCCTTTTATGCACAGCAAAATATATAGTATCTTTCAGAAAAAATAATAATTTGAAGATAACTCGAGTTAAATATATTGCCGCCCCTTTCGAAACTTGCCGCCATGGCCTTATTAGTGTGAACTATAGTTCGGCTCTGGTTAATACGAAGAAAGTGCTGGCTAAAGCCACTTAAATAATAACAGTCAATCTTAATGTGTATTTGATTTTAGATTCTCTCATCTGTATAGCTCTTAAGTTACGCTTATGAAACTATAAATGTGTCAGTACATGTAGGCATATTATGTTTATAATTAGAAATTTTGACAGGTATCTCTATAATTGTTTGAAAAGCACTGTACAATAGATTATAATGTAGTTGAAGTACGTTCTTCATGGCGCGAGCTCTTGATAGATTATTATAGGTACGCTGGGAGATTCAATAACTCCGTCCACGCATAGTAGATTATACAGAGCGTCCCAGAAGTAACGCTGAGACGGTATATTCCTTTATGAAATGTCGAATTGAAAATCTCTTTTCAATTTTAAACTATTAAATTTTGAAAACTTACATCACAATAATTTACATTCGTTCAATTTTTAAAAAAGATATGAGCTATGGATTTAGGGGGCGTCCATTAATTAGGTGAGGCATTTTTTTGGATTTTTTGACCCCCCCGCCCCCTTTGGTGAGATTTCGCAAGATTTTCCTCAACTCCCTCCCCCCACCCCAAATCTCACGTGAGATTTTTTAAAATTTGTGTTCTGGCTGTAATTGCGTTGGATTATAAACTTTAACTTTACTTTCACGCAATTTTACACCGTTTTCTACTAGAAAAAAAATTACGTGATATTTGCTAAAACCCCCCTCTTCCTTAAGTGAGATTTAGAAAGATTAAGCTTGACCCCCTCCCCCCCTTGAACACCTCACGTAATTAATGGACGCCCCCTTATGTAAAATACAATAAATAATTGCATAATTTCATTTTCTTCCAAATTTATACTGGGTTGAGAAATAATCTTGTTTGAGCAAAATTATAGGCAAAGGATTCTCTCTACACGTCTTGCTGAAACGGGAAAATTGCGCCCGACGAGATAACCACAAGTGAGGCCGTACTTGTTTAAAGTATATTAATTTACAATAAATGCACAAAAACTGAACTACATATGTAATATTTACACAGGTTTTTTTTAAAATTTATTAATTAACAACTTTGCGACAGTTTGAAGGTAAGAGCTTTTCAATTCGATTATTAATAAAAACTATGCCCTTACAATTTTCGGCATGATTCTGGAACAGCCTGTATAGATACTTGGGTATCGTCGTTACACCATGGCGTGGGAATACAATGGTTGGCAGGTCTTAGTACTGGTACCGAACGTCTAGCGATGTGGCGTTATGTAGGCTAAAGTTGGGCCTATATAGGTACCACAGGTAGGTAATTGGAGCCCTGCGTTAGCGTGTTGCCAC
This sequence comes from Venustoraphidia nigricollis, assembly GCA_034508555.1. Lineage (NCBI taxonomy): Eukaryota > Metazoa > Arthropoda > Insecta > Raphidioptera > Raphidiidae > Venustoraphidia > Venustoraphidia nigricollis. The sequence continues at coordinate 9,276,091 of JAVRKA010000006.1, forward strand.
GAACAACGTGCTGGACCTCGCTTAAATTATCTACGGACAGGTATTATAGTTGGCCGTGATCATCGTCATCATTTTTACCTTTTTTATCGATTTACTATGCTTGTGTAACTGTAACTACGTACTGGTGCGTCCTTAAGGGTGTTTTTAACAAAAGCAGTCTGCAAAAATCGCAGTAGCAATTTAAGATTGCATGCTAAACGCAATGCAGTTTGCGAATGATTTTTGTATTTCTTATGCAAATGTATGTTTATTTGAACAAAGTAAATTCTCACGTTGTCGTAAATATTTTAACTGATTTTGTCGTTGATGTACTACTTATGTAATTGGTAAAATTTGCATGTCGTATTATCTTTTTATAAGACTAAAAAATCCCTTATACTCGAAATAAAAAGGGTAGAGATGCAGTAGACGATTGAAGTTATGGGGTCCACTGGACCCCAAAATTAAATTGAGGTTAATTTTTGAAGTGTGATAATGGAGATTGAAAAAAATTACTATAACTACTATAATTTATAATGGTAAATACCTACTAAGTGTCTGGATTTTTTGTATTTATAAAAGCAAATTTTGTGTTGTTTAAAAACTTATTTTTACGATGAGCGAAAATCTGATAACGAAAAAATTAAGAACTTTTTTATTACAATAACAATATAATATTTTTATTGAATCATACTATACAGTATACAGCTTAAATCAATTGAATACGTATAATTTTGACTGCGCTCGTTTGCAGTCGGTATTAAAACCTTTTTTTTTTGGCTAGCTGTTCGTCACTAAAATCGTTTGTTAAAAACATTCCCGGCTAAAATTATAATATCGTCCATATGAGGCATGCAGGACACATCTCGGGTGTTTGTGTGTCGACGTATACCTATGTACCCATTGAACAGGTAAAATGGGACTCCATAGGACATAAAAAAGCTAATTTCCTGCTTGTCAGTTCCAATACCTGTAGGGCTTTGCAGCTCCGATCGTTGTTGAATTTTACAACACAATCATGCATTCATCAGAGAGCTACACGAGACTAAAACTTCTGATATTGAAAAGGGTAGTTTGCTTCCAGTGACGTACAACTAGAATATTGTCAATTTGTTAATCGAAAAAATAGCTACATTTTTGAAACGATGCTCTTTAACGGTGGCTGTGAATGTAAACGGAAAATTCTAGCTGGGCAGTGAACTGAAAAAAAGAAGCGAAAATCGAAATCGTCATGGAGAAGCGGTGCCATTCAGAAATGAGAAATCATTGTCAAAAGATTAACTAATATTCGAACCATCGTAAATTGGTTAACTTTAAAAAAAGAGTATTTAACTAAAGTATGTTAAATTGGACGACGTTTCATTACTTATATTTGTTTCATTCAGCGAATTTATTGATTTGCTTCTTTTTCCTCAAGAATATATAAAATTAATCTTGTATTGTTTTATTATTTACTAAACAGTTTGTGTAATAACAGGAAGTTAAGTTCTAAATATCACAGGACATACTTAAATCTTAATCTTCTTGTTAATATATTTGGTTGTAATGAATTTATAAAAAATGAAAATGTTTGTGTTTTCCTGGTAATAATTAAATATTGTGATATTGTAAATTGGGTAATTGTTCTTTAACGACAAAAAATGCTATTAGGACAATAGTAGATATGGCCAATGATTATTAAAACCAATAATAATTGGACCAAAACCGGTATTTCAACTAAAATAGATCTGCTGTCGACTATACAGGAAATTGTTAAAAGAATGTTTCAGAATGATGCTTAACTTATTAGTTACTAATGTTATACATCTCATAAAGACAGTATATTTTAAATTGATGTCAAAAATTAATTACAGTCATTAACGTGTCGGATTTAAACAAAGATGGAGGTTGTACGAAATTTTTAACTTTATTTCTGTTAAAGTAATTCGACGAAAATTCAGTATTTCCAGTTAAAGTTTTAATTTTAATCAACGATGACTGATTTTGAATGCGAGAAAAAGTGAATAATTAACAAAGCCATTTGTTTCTCAAAATACAGTGAGTTTTATATTTAGCGAACCAATGAGGAGGCTAGCAAATTAACACAAGTCTTTCGCTTTAAGATATAAATCAATTTACAACTCAATAGAAAAAAAAAGACTTTCATTATTTTATATGTTTTTACACCTACGTTTAAAAATGCTTTACAAAATCTTTGTCCAAGTCATATCAAATGCGTCCCAGTCCAACCTAAATCAACTCTTCTGTAACTTGCTAGAGCACCAGACGACTTAGTCCGTCTCTGGCTGTGCCATTTCGGTACGTCATTGTAGGGGTGACAGCGCCATCCTACCTAAATAGACATCCCAGCGCGCGAACGCTGGGACGAAGTTGGCGGAAACGTTTAATTATCAGGCGATTGTATCCACGTAACGGGGCTGATGACGCAGCATCGCAGTCCCAGCCACCTTTGATGGGATTAGAGTTCATTATAGTTCCTTGTAACCTGTATGCAGTCATACATAGATATGTGAATTTACCGTCTCTATAGGTATATTACCCTACATACATTATATACATTTGTATTGTATAGGAATTCTTCGAAAAGTTCTCTAGAATTTTAAAACTTTTGCTTCTTTTAATGGTTCTACCTTAAATGATGCATAAGTACGTGATCTTTAAATGAGATTTTCTAAGGGAAACTACTACAGTAAAATCTCTTATCCACTATTGCATGGAAATATGTTTAACTTCATAAGTCACTCGTTGTATTAACTAGGTTAGGCTCGGTTTCACTGTATTTAGCTGATATGGAATTGCATATTTCCAAACACTTCAGCTATTAATAATAATCGCAGGTGTATAAGTAGATGATTAATTTCCAGGGTAGATGAAATGTCAAAAGTCAATTGTGATTAAATATCTGTATTTTATTATAGAATTTTCAGTATAGTGTTGGCGGAAATGATGATTGCGGATAGAAAAAGAGAGCTAGAGTTTTGTAACATTTATAGAGACGCAGTACGGAAACAGCTTGTATCAAACATATACACATAGTCAGTCGGCAGTCAGAGGGGATATAAAGAATAAATCGTGTCGGTGCGGCATGGAAGAGTCGACAAATGACCGGAGCGACGTGCCCAGAGTTAGTGCTGACCTAATTACTATCTTCACCGCTTTTCCACTATATCTGCTACTGAATTCATCACCAACTCTAACTTGTCTATCTATATATCCAGTGGTACGGTCCTATAGAGTTTTTAGTATTGTGAATTTTCTTTTTGCACGGTTCGAACTTACACAACAATACGAATTTACCTTTGTTTATACAAGATGACGCGCGGAAAACTTGCAAAATTGTCACAAAACATGTAGCTTTTTTGTACTATACATAGCTTTGTTTTTGGGTACTAATTACATTCAAAAGAAGTAAGAAGTTTTTCATTTTTCAAATTCTGTTGTGAATGGACGTACTGTAGTTTTAATTAAATCAAACTATTGATTTTTTTTTATTTGTTAAGATAAGTTGTAATATTTATGAGCTAATTTTATAATTTGTCTGCTTTGCAATTGCCCAGCCGTTTTAAACGATTACAATCCTTCGAAATCAAAAGTGGTAAATGTACACAGTGTCAACTGTAAGAAGTTGTAGGAAGTTACTATAGAGAAGCCATTATTTTATTTATCGATAATTAAGCAATATGCATTTTTATAAATTTCAATACAACAGACGTGTGAATTTCTGAAAATTATGTCAACCATATCCTTTTTCGTTCTAAAAAAGAAGATTTAATGCAAAATTGACTCTTACATATTAGTCCAAAGACAAGTTTACCCAAAAGAATCATTATTGAACTTTGTCGTGTGGTTTTTATAGAACGTAATAACGGTTCGGTGTAGAACAATTTTAACGTCATCATAAATAGAAAATGAAAATTTGGGAAGAAAATTAACACAGCGTTAATTGTTAGTTAGTTAGTGCGTATAACTATTTATAAAATGAAATTTATCATACAACCAACTGAAAGATGTAATATATATTTTAAATGTTATATTTTTGTTCCACCTTGTGTATTTAAAGTACACTGTGGCTGAAAAGTTTGTATAATTGCAAAAACTTGTCCGTTTGTAACGACCGCCAGTCCACTGATTAGTCGGTTTTCGGTACTGATTGTAAATTTCCTTATCTCTTCTCTAAGAAAATAGTTACTGTATTTTGTATTTTATTTTATAGAAAACCTATAAGTACAAAACAGTTTCTCCTTTCTGTTAATTATAAGTTTTGTGATTTAAGTATTAAACATTTGCAATCTGATTATGTCAGTTGCCAAATTAAAAATTGCACAATTTAGTACGGTAGTAGGTACAAACATACAAATTTTTACTTTAATTAAAAATATGAATGAAATATATTGGAGCTCTCAAAATTTTATCTCTACTGTTGTGTGACATTTAATTACTTAATGATTTAATTAAATACTTGCAAGGTTCAGTAATAATTTAATTTAAATTCTGGGTAGAAGCAAGTTAAATTGTAGTCGATGTTGACTGTTTTCATTGGTTTAAGATTTTACTCTGAGTCACGTACAGTCTCTAGTTTTTCATTAGTTTAGGTACCTACATCGTTGCACTTAATTCCAGATAATAAAACGTGCACCGAGAAAGTGGCGAAACTATCGATTCAATACAAATGATTCGTTCTGAAAATATTTACACTCATGATTCATTTTAAATAGATCAACAACTAAGATTCTAAAATTCAGATATAAGTTAAGTACTTTTTTTGACCTTTGATCTATATATAAAAATGTAGGTGTCGTAAATTATAGACGCTCTACAACATAGATATAAGCGTCTTACTGGGCATTTTACAGTTTAGGTTTATACTAACTACCCGATTCGTTTCGTCCGGATGCAAATTGGATGGAAGTCAAGTTTATATTGAAATCGTTGTGAAATATGCATATAAGTTGGTCGGATTTTGTTTGATACCTGAACATGAATTGTTTATTTCACTATATTTGTTCGCTACGAAAAGTTAGGGAAAAAACTAAAAAATCATTTCGAAAACCGGGAAGAACTAGAGAAGTTTGTTCTGGGGAAAAAGTGGTCATCCTGAGTCATCTCAAAAGAATGACGCTATTCTGTCTGATCAATGTTAACAGAGCTGGTTAAATTTTTGTCTCAGTTTAACTTACGTACTGTTGACTTTGTTAGAAAGTGACACAAAAATTGACAGCATTGTAAATTCTTACATGGACCATACAGAATAGCACCGAAGATGCACTATGCACAATGCATGCCTTATGCATATATCGGGTGTTTTTTTTAGAGTGATAGAACTTTAAATTGAAATAAAACACATTTAAATTAAGATTGAAGCCAATTTTTTTTATTTCAAAGATAATTTTATGACATTTAAGTTTTAAAAATAATTTCCGGCGTATGTCCACCACGACTAGCTGTGAGAGACCGCATTCGATCAGACCAATTTTGGACCACTTTTTCAAGTAATTCAAGCCTTATTTCATCAATAACACGAGTTATGTTGGCTTCCAAAGCATTTGTTGTTTCTGGCTTATCAGCATAAACCAATGATTTCACGTAACTTCAAAGAAAATAATCCAGTGGCGTTATGTCGCATGATCTTGGAGGCCAATTAATTGGACCATTTCTCGAAATAATGTTATCTCACCAAATCTTTCTTTCAATAAATCAATTGTTACGTTAGCAGTATGAGGTGGAGCACCATCTTGTTTGAACCAAAACACTTCCGGGTCGATAGCATTCAAATTTTGAAAGAAAAAATCATTGATCATCGATCTGCAACGAACACCATTCACTGTAACATTAGCTCCAGCATCGTTTTTAAAGAAATATGGACGATGATGCCTCCATCGTGTAAAACACATAGGGAGCATTTTTCAGGAAGCAATGGAACCTGCAGAACTTCTTGAAGGTTGTTTTCGCTCCATATACGGCAATTTTGCTTGTTTACGTAGCCATTCAACCAGAAATGAGCTTCACTAAACACAATTTTTCGAGAAAAACTTTGGTGAATAGAACCCTGTATTGAAAATAAATTTCAAAAATTTCTAAGCGTTCTTGCGGCGTGAGTCTCCATGATAATTTGTCAATGCTTACTGAACAGAAATGTCAAAACAAATGACTTCTACCTTTTGTCAAAGCACAGGTATCCCTATCGAAAGTTCTATCACCCTAAAAAAAACACCTTATATGTATAGCTCCAGGAAGCTCCGTAGAGACACAACGTAGGTAAGCGAAGTAAATGCAAGAGCTACCTTCGCGTTCATTGTTCAGATGGCCGCAATCACAGATTATACGCTGTTGTATAATGCATATAGAATCATAACTTATGTATGTATGGCCTCTGTATATGGAACAAATGCAATATAGATACTGATGCGGCAGTGCAGTGTATGATGTAGTTTACCTACATTGTTAAAATGCCCAGAAGCACAGATTATACTTCACCGTACATAATTCATATGTCCCAGTGCTTCTGGAACTTTTTGAAGTTATACTTCTTTTGGCGCGTTCAGAAAAGTAAAATTTTAGCAGGCAACTGAAGTTTAGCGCGCACAGCTAACGAAAATTCGACAGTATGAAGTTGGTCATAAGAGGCTCAGACTGAAATGACAAATTAAAAAAAATCACAATAACGACTTCTGATTGTGATTAATTGCTGTATAATTGCTATTTTTGTTAGACAAGACACCAAAGAAATACTCCTTTTCTATCAGCTGTTATACTTGAATTTTACATACATTAAACAGAAACGTCTTTTCATTCATTTTTCCTGTCGTGACTGTTAGCGTATCTAATTCCTCTATACTAGACCGCGGTTGTGATCCTTACACTCAAAAGGAAACATATTGCATTTATTTTTTCTGACATCTAGGTTATCGAGTTACCTAATTTGACTGTACTAGTAGCCCAGTTGTATTCCTTTCTCCCCCTTACCCTCCCGTTGCATATTCGATCGGAATTACTTCTCCCTACGCGCAGAGCCGTCTTCAACCTATTGGAGGCCCTGGGCACTTTAGGATAATGGGACCCCTACGTATAATAATATACTTTATTCATTTGAGAGACCATATCTGATATAAAATCGTCATTACGGAAGATTATTCTTTAAAAAAAGATTAATTACTAAGCAAATCAATAATTAACAAATACATTATTAAAAAATATATCGATATATGATATTTGTCGGCAGTATCGGTTATCGAATACTAACCTGGCAAGAACTAGGGGGCCCCATCTATCGCGGGGCCCTGAGCACTTGCCCAGAGTGACCAGTGGAAAAGAGGGCCCTGCCTACGCGTCTATAAAGAAGTTGCACTTCAGAATTTTGAACGGGCTCGGAAACAAGAATGTTGACCACTTTATGTTTGGCTGGAGGATAACAAAAAACCGTCTATATCCAGCACTTCATAATCTGTTGCAGTGCTTTCTTTCAATTACAGCCCTCCGGGGAAAACAGAACACCAGTCTAGTACTATGTATGGATGTATGTATGTATGTAGTGTACAGTTTGTACGCCGTACCCTCCGGAGGTGTACACTCACTCACACTTCCAGCTCAAACATACACCCACGCCGCTTATTTAGGTATATGTGTGTACGTGCACCGCGCCCTCATTAAGAAATCTAATAAAAAATAACGTCCGACGCTTATTCACTAAGCGCTCCAGAGATATAAATAAAAACGGGATTGCCTTAGGTGCAGGCTGAAATATTATATAGTCTGTTTTATTTAATGATGGCATGTATAATTATTGAAGTCTTGGTTCAAAAAGTAGATCGAAAATTAGCCGAAAAGATAAATTGGTTTGCGAGTAAAATACATTTCTAACCACTTTTGTATTTTGTATAATTAAAACAGTACAGTGAAGTTCCGTTTATCCGAACGTTCGCTTGATCCGACACGTTTTGGTTGGCGTAGAGGATTTTTTTTAGTTCGCAAAATACTTATAGTAGTTTTTTTTGTATTTTCCAGTTAAATTTAAATGGTATTAATAGCACAAAAACATTTAGAATTTCACACAAAATATGTTTTTTTGTAATACTGTACTACAAAACAAAATTAATATATATTTGTTTGACACGATCTACTAAAATTACAATTATTCAGCTAATTCGAAAATTTACTAATCCGACAGGGCTCTGTTCCAGTTAGTTCGGACTAGCGGGACTCCACTGTATCATCAAAAAATATTTTTGCACAAACCCGTATAAAATAGCTGTTTTTCATGCCTGTATAGCGATAGTAAAGAAATCCATTTCGCGCTAGTGCGTAAAGTTAAACAAAAGTAATGAGTTTTTACCAATTCCATAGTTGCCATTTAAATCCATATCCACACTGCGTCTAAAAATAATAATTCACACACTTGATATAACTATAACCTATTATTAAATACGCTCATTGTTTTATTATTTAAAAATGTTGTTTTACATGAGTTTTTGATTTTAATAGTTATTTGTGAAGTGTAATTTATTTTTTTTAAACAACCAGTATTTTAAATTGAGTTTTTTAACAAAGCATGTTGTAGTCGTAGGTAATGTAGCTTTAACAGGGAACAGCTTTAAAGCTCTGGCTTATTTAGGAATCACATAAAACTTGTACTGTGTGAAATATGTATCTTAACAACAGCATAAGGTAAATTAAAACGTTTCATGGGATATATCCACCTTCTTATATGTTTTAGCGACGATATCAAATACCAACGTCTACCTTTCTTATATACATAATATGTATTATGTGATACAAGTAATTAAAATTTCGTTTCCTTATCCGAATTTAAAATTAAACAGGCCGCTAAAAGGTTCTGACAAAGTTTATTGTTTATAGGTACTGAAGAGTTTTATGTAAGAATGTGTTCACAACTTGAGGTTTAAATTTTTCGAGTTTTCTAAATAAAATATAACTGTTCATAATATTTAAAGCTTAAATCTTAGTTGGACGTTTGCGACCTTTTTCTAAATGTGACTCGTAAATTTAAATCCACATTTTTCAAGGAAAAAATAAAAAAAAACACCAGGTAATTTTTGGAGTTAAGTTTGATTTTTTACAATATATATACAATAAATTTATTAATTATAGGTATACGGATTACAATATATTAATATCTTTAAGATGGTATATTTTTATGTTCGCTTTTCTTTTAATGTCGTAACTTCCAAAAGGCACATATCTGCCGCATATAGGCTTTAACTTGTTGTTCAATTTCTTTAACATTATTGTGTTTTTTTATAAAATTTAAAATTTAGGTTTTGGTTGTAACTTTCGTATCAAGTAATAATTTCTAGTGGAATTGTACACATACTTAAAAACTTGTGAGTGTAGGTTCCTATAATTTTTGCTAAAGTATTTTTCTTTGCGTTTTTATGTAAATAAGGGTTACATTTCGTTTTAATTACCGTAATATTTTACAGATTAGAACACACACCGTGATATTTATTAATCTATCTAGAATAACTTTTTTTCTTGGCTTAAATAGCAGAAAATCGTTATGTTTCCGTCTTATTTTCGGAGTGCGTGTACTCATTCCATATCTCACCAAACTTCTGTATATCTATATAGGTATAAGACGATATCAGATACCAAAGCACTAAAAGCTTATTCCAATCAAGGAAGCTTACGTGAATGAATACACGTACATAAATGTACGTAAGTAATATAGGTAATATCTAACGTCAGTTAAATAGAGTATGTTGTTGAATTGGCGTTATTATCAATTCTGCCGATATAAAGCTACCGATAATCTTTACCAACAATCCTTTCATTAGCACGCGCGTTGTTATTTCGTTAAGATGACATGACCTCCTTTTGATGTTATGCGTGTATTATGGTTCTTGTCTACGCGAGAAATTCTAAGAGTAAAATGTGGTATAGATAATAATGCCAACAGAAGAGATAATTACCAAGATATTGGCCAAGAAAAAAAAAAGAAAATGGAAATGGCTGGACTAATGTTAACCAAAACTATTGAAGAAATAGTAAATCAGAATTATCAAATTAGATTTGAAGGTACACCGAAATTGTCGTAGAGATATTCAAAGAAGCAATTAAAAAATAAAGGGTAGGTGCAGAGAAAATTCAGAGGAAGTTTGTGAGTGAGACTAGGAAGCCAGTTGAAATTGTGAAGTTCAATTTAGGTTGAATTAAAAAAACGAAAGATACAAGAAGGGAGTTTGTGCAAAATCTGTGCTATACAAGATAAATTAATAAAAACATGGTGATGTCTGAAAATGTAAGCAATGAAATCCACAGTACTAATAAGACATTAAGTTATCTTCAATAACATTTATTCGTTATGATTCAAGTGTGTACATTTATCAGTTCTAAATAGATCAGAATAGTATAATTCATTTGTGAAATTTCGATTCTTTTAGGAAAATTCTCAAATAACTTATTCCATAGAAGGTTGAAATATTTTTCGCATAGGTAGTATTTGATTTACGAATTAAAATTACCTACAATTTGTTAAGAATTAAAATTGGTCGGCATATAAATAAAAATTGATATATAAAATGCCGCTTTCTTAGATTTTCTGTGTTTCTTTTATAAATACTAGATAGTATTGTTTTTGTTTTTTTTCAGTTTAAAAATATTTGTGACTAAATTCATCAACTGGTTTTGAATATATTATTATAAAGTATAATAGGATGGATATTTTAATAACAGAAATCAATAAATTTGAATTTGTTATTAATAAAAATTACCATCGAATTATAATTTATTTTAATATAAATCAGTTAAATTATTTTCAGCGAGTTATTTTATTTTATAGTAAAATGAAATTAAAATTTATCATACATATAAATACGAAGTGTTGTGTCTATATTCATGTGAATGTAGCTCAGCGGGGAATCACATTAGAATTATTCAAAACATGATTCTGCCGGGACCACATACAGATTCTGACATTTTAACTCGTCCCGACCGCTCCATGACACATACCGGCGCAACTTACCTGACTTATTCCCGTCCAGGTGAGCATCTGGTAGAACATCGAATCATCATCAGCATAATATATCCTAATATGCATAAAATTATCGTTAACGATAACATTAATTTGTTTGCCCTTAAATATTATAATTATTTTATTGGGATTTTATTCTTAACTATAGCGGTCCTGTCGGGCTTCGTCCGGGTTTGTATTTGAAAGTAGTAGTGCATACGTGCAATCTTCACTCCGCCCACTGCCATGTACTTTACGCAGTGCCGTGCCATGAATAAACGAACTCCTTTATTACGATTGTGGACTCAGATCGGTCACAATTCATATAAAAATTCTCTGTTATTTACAATGACTTTATTTTGGGAAATACTTTATTCTGATTATTATATTTGTATATACCACTGTACAATCTCACTCTTGGGCCGTAATGCTTCTTCTAAAGTCCTCGAGGGATCTACATCTCCCCATAATTTTAGGGAAAGTACTTTGGATCAGTTTATGAGAAATAATATTGTTGAAAAACAAAGGCTTATGAAGTAGCAAAAATAATAAAATAACTCTTAGCTTTTATATTAAAAATTCATTAATATTTTTTATTATATTCCATTTTTCATTTATAGTAATTATGACTTTCGTTTTAGTATTCAGCTTTAGCTTATTATTTATTATATGGCGTGGCTTGTAAAAACACTAGATAAAACCGACTGGAAGTTAATCTGTTTGTCTAAATTTAAATTCCTGAAAGTATTAATGTTTTTAGCTTTTCAGTAAACACAACTACCTACGTTTAAAAAGATATCAATTAAAAAATTTGTTTGATGATGTGTAAAATATATTATATTAGTCAATTAATTTAGTAAATATTTATTTAAAAACAAATTAGCCTTTGTGGGAATAGTATAGTACAATTAAAAATATTTAATCTAAGTACATACATTTGTATTCTATATGTTAATTCGAAAAAAGTTGTGGCGATGTAAAAATACCACCGCCCAACAATAAAATGATATTTGTAGCAGTTCAAGAAAATATACAAAATAAAAAGAGATTAAAAAAGTACTTTTCTGTTTTTGATTATGTATATATTTTGTGCTCATCATAAATAACAAAAACAAAGTTACATTTAGACCCTGTGCGTTCACTCAAAGAGTCATTAGTCTACCACTTATTTCAGTTGAAAAGTTTTCCAATCTCATACCAGGAAAAAATTCACAAGTTTTCTTTCCAAAAGAAATATAAAAGAAAAGCAACCTTTATTGGTTATGTTTCGTTTATTTCTATAAATATTAACAAGATTTGCTATGTGGTAGAAATAATATCGGAGAAAAAAATTCGCTGTACGTATTTTTCTCAAAAACCTTTGTGCATTTTTTCGGACATTGTAATTAGTAGTAACTAAAATAATATGATTTTACCTAAACACGCTTACCTGAACATGTTATTTTCATCTTAATTGGAAATCTCTACTGTGCAGAGTATACGACTATAATTAATTATATTGTTACATTTCCAAGTATTGCATTATTTAAGTAGTCTTATAATTGGCACAACGCATGATATGAATGATAGATGTCACGAAAGGTTGTGCTCACAGCTTCAAGAAAACTTCTAAGGCTATGTGTCTAGTAGGAATAGTCGTTACCTTTTTGTCTGTGTGCACATTCATAATAATTTTAAGTACTACAGTGCAATGAACGCATCGCGTCAGTGCTTCTCGAACTTTTTACACATCGGTTCTTTGTTCTCAATAATAGAATTTTAAAACCTCTTGCGGCAGTTTAAATGTACGTTCGTATAATAACCTAAAGTTTTGTTTTGTGTAATGAATAGACGCATGAAACAGTTGCAATTTATATTAGTAAACTAACCATGGAAACGAAAAAATGCCGCACATTATCTGTGATTAGTAGCCCTCGCGCTATCCATGCTTTCAAGTTAAGGAATGTTAACTCCGAGTCTCGTGTTGGAGTTTTTGTCAATTGTTTAGTTCATTTGTTGATTTCAGATTGAAATAACACAATTTTTCTCATATTTATGAACAGTGGTATCCCCAAATTTACCCCACGGAGAGTATTTTGAATGCAGAGTCATTTCGGGTCTATAGATTTGAAGAATGTGGATGCTTGCCGAATTTTCTCAAAATTGCTCCACGCATTTGGCATAATCACGGAACAAATGTAATCAACATAACTAAATTTTATATTCGATCGGTCAGTTATAGCGTATTGACGTTATTATTTTTATGTATTTCAATATAAAATTCAGTATACATATAATTTATCACTTAACAGAAACACTGTTGCAAAATAAGATCATTAATTATTTTATATTGAATCATTAATATTTCTTGTTTAAAGATAGGGAAAAAATCGTAAATAGCTAACAATAGAAGAACCGATCACAAAAAAATATTTAAGGTGAAGTTTTTAAATATTGTTTTGGTGGGTTGCCTTTTGACCTCGCTCTGTGATGATATTACCTAACTTTCTAATGTATTTCTGGCTGCCTATACATGTATAGCCAAACTTTGACCGCGACGATATTGGCTCGTTGAGTAGGGATTGATGTATGTATCGACTACACCTAACTTTGTTTAGGTATCAATCATCAAAAGTAACAATTTGCCCACATATCAATCAATTATACCAGCCTCTTCCTCTAATTTTTCAAACGAAAGTTATACTTTTCCTACCAGTCACGAAGTTAACCGGGAAAAATTGTTTTGCAAGAAGTATCCAATTATTTATATAATAATTAATTATGCATTAAAAAGACAAACAATATTTTATAGTAATTAAACAAAATGAAATTACTTGCAATTACTGTTCAAATTAATTTTTTATTTATAAGACGTTTCGACCAACCATTTTGAAAAGGACCAAAATGGTTGGTCGAAACGTCTTATAAATAAAAAATTAATTTGAACAGTAATTGCAAGTAATTTCATTTTGTTTAATATTCTATTACTGTTGGTAGAGTCAATATTATTAATATTTTATAGTATTACCTTTTGATGAGATTTGGGTTATTACTTAATTACTTAATACAATTTAGGACAAATTGTCATAAACGATAACTATAATACTTAATATTACTATATTCTCAGTTTTGTATTAAAAGTTGTAAATTATACTTGCTTTGATGACTCAGCTTTAGAAATATTATAAAATTGTGATATAATAGTCATGATTACGGATTGCGGTTGTAAACATCAATGCGCGCTGTTCAAAATCACTTTTAGCGAACTTATTTTGAGTCGGAAATTTGAGCTGATAGACGACGTTCCGATGTGTAGTTAGAACTGTCTGTATTTAATCAATAACTCATTTTGAAGTGTCCGTAGAATTGTGTCCAAACATTAGTGATTATGTGACAAAGAAAATGAGTGAGTGGTGTAACAGTTTGTCCCATCCTTGTGATGTGGCTCGTGATCTCACTTCTCTCAGCTGGTATTGCACACATATCATCAATCATTTTCGATAGAGAAATTGAAATGGAATATATGAGGCCTCCGCAACAGGCTCACAACACTGTCTTGTAACCATGGGTATCTGTTGCTATCCTCAACACATACAAAGCATATTGCTGGCTCTGACTGACGTACTGATACCATACACATATTCCAACGCTGTTGACTGATTCATCAATAACCCTTGGGTATTTCCAAATCATCTAGATTCTAGGGATTTCGAATTTTGCGCACAATTAGATTTTGTGAATATAATGCCAAATAAAATATAACCTATCAAAATTTTTATATATAATCGATGTCCACTATATGTATATTATACAGTAGACTCTTACAAACTGTGCCACTTCGAGACTAGGCCGAGTCATTGTAAATCAAAATCCCAATTACGTATAGAATAGAATTTATTGAAATGCCGCAAATGCGGATACAAACGTCAAATACAACATAATTTAAAAAAGGTCCTTCAAATCTTAAGGCACGGTGTTACAAAAATATATGTTACATAATATATTCGGAATTATATTATTCTACCACGTTACCACGCTAGTCAATTAAACAGATTGTTCGTAGTGCGCGTGCATTGTAGGAGATACATTAAGCGCTGACTTTACGAGCAACGACTTAAGGGAGAAAGCATGTATTTCAGATCGGGAACATTTTTAGAATCGTATCATATAAATCAATAATATAAACCGATATAATATGGTGTTCTTTTTGTCAGTGATGTGGGGCGGTAAAGTACAGATGTTGGATTTATTGTATTTATTGAATTTGTCATTTTTACGCATAATTTACATACGGTCCGTACTACGACCTACAATTTTATATATTATTCTATTATTGCTTGTAAACTTCAAGTAAAAACTATACATACAGATAGATAATCCATACATAATGGTCGAGAAACTATATCGTGCTGTGATCTTAAAGTATAAACCAGTTGTTTAGAATTTAGTCGGAAAAAATCCTTCCGATGTAATGGCTCTCACGAAATTTTGAAATATATCTCTGCTTAACCTTTTGTTATATTCAAACAGCATGATGTCCAACTCATTCAATGTAGGTATATTTTATATGCTTTTTAATTTTCATTTTTACAATCGTTTTTAATGCTTTTCATAATTGTGTTGATCTGCCGGTCTATTTGTCAGGTATTAACGATTAAGCAGTAAATTTAACAGCAAAATGTTTTGTTATAATAAAAGTGTTCAAAACTAGATCGTTTTATATCCAAATGAATTAAATGTACGGTCGTAATCAACTTGTTCGTAAAAACTGTAAAAATAATTTATGTATGTGGATTAAACAGTTAAAGACAAAACACTTCTTTGAATTTGTGTTCTGAAATTTATTTTTTTGGGTTAAGCGTTTGTCAAGTAAGAATTATTCAATGTTTAGACCGATTTTTACTTTTATGTGTTTTAAATTGAATATAAATAGATGCTTAAATAGATTTACTGTCCAAAAAAATGCAAAATTTATGTAGGTATGCGAAATTAAAGCAAAAAAAACGAAAACAAGAAGAAAAACATACTCATAAACGAATAATTTTTGGATGTAGAAAAACAGTGTGTTAAAAGTATAAAAAATTTCTTAATAGTTTACAATTAGTTTATGTGACACAGTTTATTAAAAACGTTTTTTCCTCGATTGTACCGTAAAAATAATAAATAAACCTTAGAAAATAAAAAAAAATACATATTTATAAGCTGTTTTTAATACTACCAAGCAAATAATTCACGAAAAGCACAGAAAATTTGTCCAGAAGCAGTTTTACATAAATTACAGGTTTCAAAGATTACATCTTGTTCAAATACCTTGAAAACATTTTATACATGCGAATGAAAGCTGTACGTATGGTATATTTGTTATTAAAATTGGCATAAAAATGGATTGTTTTACGCAAAATAACTATCGATTGAAACGATATAGTATTATAATGTTTGTTTTAGTTTGGTGTTATCTTTTACTTATCTATGAAGTGCCATTATCCGTGTTATGCATTGAGGTGCCTTGAAAAATTCATTCTGCAAATTATAGATTATCACAAAAAGTGCTGTTAAACCACTCCCATTAGTATAATATGCCACATTACCGCTAGTTGCTACGACGACGATAATCAAATTGAACAAAAAGTTACCGACTTTTTATTTGTTTTAAATTCAAATACCTGAGTAATAAATAATAATAATTGTGATAATAGATTCTGAAAATATTTACTGATGAGACAAGCGTTGGTGAAAGGTAAATGCTTTTGGATACATTATTTAGATACAAATATATAGTTTATGGATTTTCATTTGAACTTTCTGCCTCTTTTTTATTGCCTACTATTATTTACCTTGCGTGTCAAATAGAAATTGTATCTCAACTAATAAATAAAATCACAAATGTGATCAATGAATTTTTTTTTAAACCGTTTAGATATTACTGATTTTAAACTTACGAAAATATTTCGATTTTTTTTGCATTTTGTGAAAGTAATGCTTGTCATTTGTAGTTCCCTAATCACTTTTATGTGTTCCTTTTTCCGCACGCCGTTAGTGTTAACATCTGTGAACGCTTATAATAATAATAAAACTACCTAGTTTCAAATTTCTGTTGGAAAAAAACTAACCCTCTTTTGACGAATATTGAAACATTTTGTATAAATGTGTTTATGTATATACTTGAGGAATGAAGTAACAGATTAAAGCGAAACTTTTTTTGTCAACGTTTATTTTTTTAGTTCGCGATACACTTTTTTCTATTAAAGATTTAAATTCCCTCGATACGGTATTAAGTTTTAAGAAGTAATTGACCCCTGGAGTACAAACCCTATGTACACACGACAATACCCTTCGGTACGTTTTTCTTTTAAATGAAAATTCACCCCCTTTGTGTATACATTGTTTTATATAAAACGCTAAGAGCTTTTCCAGTTTAATTTTATAGTTTACTATTATTGAATTTGTGTCAAAGAAAACAGAGAGGAGAATTAATATTGAAGTATTCGTATTTACGAACTTAGCATAATGAAGGGTGTTTTCAAAGAAAAAAATATGCACAAAATACATTTGAAAAGTTTAATTAAATTTGATTATATATTAAGCTTTATAAAAAATTGCTTAAAGGAACTTGAAAGAATATTAAATTTGAGTACAGTATTACGTTTCTTTGTTATTTCCGGTATTAATTGAAGTTTAAATAAAATATTTTCATTTTTTTAATGTATCTTTCTGAAGAAAAAAAGTAAGAATTGAATGGAAATCTAGCAACTGAAGGATAATTAACTATCGTTTGAATATTTGAGTAGTAGCTCGTATAGATGAATTCTTTTATATAATTTTTATTTCAAAAATCGCTTCATTTATATGATCTAGGTATCTATAAGTTTGAGATTTAAAATACATCCTAGAAAGGATATCTGATGTAGAAAATGCTAAAATATAATATAAAAAGTCAGACTAGAAAATGTTATAGGTATTTTAATTTAATAAAACTTGAAAGAAAATAAATATTTGGGTACTTATCCTGCTGAAAACTAACGCAATGAATATATTATTTAATTCAAGGATTCAAGTAAGATATATAAGTACCGACAAATTAAATAAAATTTCGGTATGTTTATTTTTCTACGTCACTCTATATATAAAGCATATATCGATATAATATAAAATTCTCAAAATAATATTTATTTTAGATGTATAACATAGATTAGTAAGGAGTATAATATTGACACTGACATGGGTCTATTTAATATATTTTTTTACTTATGCATGTGTTATAGAATAATAAATATGAGAAGGCTGGCGTGAAAA
Source organism: Venustoraphidia nigricollis (assembly GCA_034508555.1). Lineage (NCBI taxonomy): Eukaryota > Metazoa > Arthropoda > Insecta > Raphidioptera > Raphidiidae > Venustoraphidia > Venustoraphidia nigricollis. The sequence continues at coordinate 9,294,308 of JAVRKA010000006.1, forward strand.
TAAATCGACAAAAATATGGACCGTAGATTATTCACCGTTTTTTATATACGATCAGTATAAAAGACGTTAATGACTGTGTTATTGAGTGTCTATAATTGAGAATATCTATCTATTTACGTTCAGTAAAAAATATTACTTTTGGTACGGTAGGGTAAAATCGATTTATGAGATTGAAAATGTAACGAAACGTTGCAATGCACTTATACCGTAGCTGAGAGGTATAGTGCGACTAAATATATTTTTTAGCTTTGTTTACAGTTATACCAGTTTTATTTCTGTAGTGTGTAGTGTAAATGCAGTCTCCTTTATGTAAAATGAAAATCTCTTTTCATAACACAAGTAAGTTTTTTTAAACAATCATGTTAATTTAATTAGAGCTGTTGCCTAATAGAAACGTCTTCAACAAACGCTAGGAAATTAGTTTGTTACAATTCTTAATTTGACTCAAACATACATAGTCTCTTAAATGTGGTCGTGCTTTGATCTCATCGATCTATTATTCTAGTGTTGCGAGCTCATTTTCTAACTTTATACGTAATAAAAATACATAGTACAATACAAAAGTGTATAATGTAACTTTCCAATAATCCGACGGTAACGGTAATCCGACCCACATTTGGACTGATATACGCGTGCCGAATTAATGCGAATCTTCTAGATTCAGCTTAAAAGTGGTCATCTTTACGCATTCTTTTTCTATGACTTAAGTGTGCTTCCGCTTACAGTTTAGTCGTAGACGTTCAGACATCTTCGATCTGTAAACATGAAAAATACATAGAAACCGTCGGATATGTTAGTAAGTATTATGTGTGTACACTACGAAGTAAGAACGATCCATTAAGATAAATAACTACCTTGTAATTACCTAACTAGAGTTTATTTTTCACTGCTCTATATAATACACACTAAGCGTACACAAAGATCCCACTAGCGTTGCCATCAACAGTTAGGTATCTAACAATTGTATAACTCATTATCGGTAGCACGTGAAAATTTAAAAAAAAAACTTAAATAAATGACAAATACATCCAAATTGTGCATGAAGTTTTATTCAATTTTCTACGATCAGTAAAATAATTGAAATTGGTTGGGAATAGTTGTCTATATGGCGTTGATTACTGTTGTTTGTTTGTTACAAAACCAAATCCCAGGGCGCGTATTTCCGTAAGCGTATTAAGTAGGAGGCACCATTTCCTTCAAACAAACATGGGTTTGCAATACAATATTAACTTACAAGAGCGTATTCAATACGAGGTACTTAGATTGCATTGTAACTTTACGTTAAACAATGATTGTTTCCTAACAGTAATAGCAAACTAAAGCTATCTATTTGTGATAATAGTTTGGTTTTACGAACGATACAGCAATAAACATTTGATATTAAATTGTAAAAATATATGCGGGGCAATTCCGCGCGCGATTCTAGAACGATTGACAATCTGACATTAATGCAACGCTCTTTTGTAAGTTATTGTTGCATTACAAAACCGTGCTTGTTTGGAGGCAATAGTGCCTCCTACTGAATACGCAAACGGAAATACGCTCCCAGGGCTCAACTTGTGAGACGAACACATACGACTTTTTTATTTTGTAGAGATACAAAAATTAAATATTCAAAACAGTTTTACATAAAAATAGTTTGGAAAAAGCAACTATCATTAGCATTCAATTTTAGGATAACAAAATCGTGTTTAGATGTAAAATCGAGAATGACATAAAGATAAAACACGATATTAAAATACCAGAGCCTTGTCTTATATATAAAGAAAAATACGATTTAAATTCAACAGAAAAATGTTACACCAAACTACACACATCGATTCGTAGACATTGAAAAAAATGCAATTAATATTTTTTGTGAATAAAAACGGTGACCTGGTTTTGGTTATTTAAAGTGTTTGTTGTTTTGGTTAACTGAAATAATTGCTGTACTTCTAATTCCAATTCTCAGAGTGGTTAAAAATGCACTTACAAAACGATTAAGTATCACTTATGCACTTAACTAAGTACTTAGATGTTTTAAATAAATCGTGTACTTCGCATAAAAGGCTAATATTAATTTTTATGTATAATAGGGTAACAGAAACGGTTTCTTAGCACTCATTTGCGGTCGACATTTTTATATTATTATATAAGTTATTACTTAACCTACAATAGATGATGATCTCAGTTTACGAGCGCCAATTATTAATAAGAACCCAATACATATATATTCACACTCTAATTTCTGTTTAAAGATTATATCCGCACAGAATTTGACCCGAGTGCAAAATACAAAACTTGAAACAGCAACATAATAATTTTCTTTATTGTTTGTGTTGTGCAATAATTTATGCTGAGTTTCTGGTACGAAAACAAATCTAAGTTTAAAGTTGAATTGGTACCTTTACCCTATATACTGAACATTAGTATAAAACATATGCTGTAAGTCGCAAGTCAATCGTGTTTTTCGTGAGAGACTTTAGGGTTTTTTGTATCGAATGAGAGCAAACACAAAAAAAACAGTCGTGTCGTGAAACGCGATATGTATAGAAGTGTGGTCGTTTGTCGACGATCGGTGGAAAGAGGTTGTTTCTTTGAGATAGAAACTGTTCCTAAAACACTTAAATGTGTTTTTGTAACAGTTCTACACATGTGGTGAGTCTATTACCAATGTGTCGCGCTTCAAGGCAAATATTTAGCTAGGTAATTAACATAATGTTATATGTACATATGTAGTATGTGAGCCAACGTATCTCTACTATTGCTCAAAAATATTCGAACACGAATTTTTATATATTATACCATTACGGAAAAGATATCGTATTTTTAGCTGCTTTTCATTTCATTTTCAAAATTTTAGACAACTGAATTTTGAGCAAAGCTCAATTCTATTAGTAGGTTATAAAAATGACGGACAGACAGCTAGGAAATTGGCATAGTTTTACTTTACAGCACTACTAATGGTGTAATGGGCCACTTTACATGCCTGAATAGGTGCATGTGAAACTGTTATTTTATAGGGTGGTTTTAAAAAAGTAAATTCCCTTTGATAAAAAAGTAATCTATTTATTCTGTGAAAAAAAAGTAGGTAACGTTTTTAAAATGTAATTTCATTGATGCAGATTAGATATGTCCACTTGAAGTATCATTTTGGGTTTCTTTACTTCAGTCATGTCCCTAGTGTACTATAATAACTTAATTTTCAAGCTATTGTGTTTATTATATTTATTTATTTAATTATTTCACTCTGTGTACATCGGAAATGCTAAATTTAATTTTATGCAAAAACTGTAATTCTTTGACCCCATCCAAAATGACTAACTTAATCGAAGCAAGAAATTGCGATTTGTTAAAAATGTAACATACATTCGAGAAGATAATTGAAACGTTAAGTTAAAATTATGTGAACACTTCGAAAACTTTCTATCGGTAGTGTACAGATATGTGTGCCCTGTGTTTTAATTTTTGTGTGTCCATAATGATTGGGACTTGTATAATAAAACGACGGAAGATTGTTAATTTCACCTGACAAATTTTTAAGTGCTTTTTTAACCTTCTGATGATTATTATAGATTTGGACAGTGTTGCGTGCTTAGTAAAAATCGATACACATAATTAATCCTAGTTTAAATTTATTTTGATTGATGTTTATTATAAGAATTAGTATTCGGTTTCAAGAAAATAACGTTGGACTAAAAAGTCTATGATAATTATTTGTTTTCAAGTTTCAAGAATATTATTATGTAGGTGAATGAATGCGTTAATGATTTGAGATATCTTTGCGTAGGATGATCAGTGATTAGTGATCGATTATTTAGTGATTTGATTGATGACGATTAAATAATAATCGTACGATTTTTTAACTTTATAAATATCGAGTTGTATCATATTGCGAAAAATTATAGTTGGTTGATCTTTTAATTCTTATTAAAATAATTCCGTAAGTCGGGCGGCTAAATCATAATCATAAAAAGGTATCTTCTTTAAAATAATCTTGACAAAGTTAAGATGAAAAATTGCTCTTTCAAGGCGGTGTTTTATATTAGATGTCGCTATTTTCGGTCGCTGCTAATAATTGTAGCATAATAAAATATCGCCTCTAAACAGTAAAATATTGTTTTTAAATCGGGTCAGTAGTTTTTTTTTTGTTATAGGAGCTCAAGAATATACCAAGTTTTACCTTTTATAATATGAGTAAGTTGCAAGACGATCGTGCGTGCTACATTATAAAGTATTAAGTATAAAAGGCAAGTTTTGAAATGTCAAATATGTGGTACGGCGACATCTATACAGCACAATACGACACGATACGACAAATATACACGAAGAGCCGATCCATTAACCAAAAGCACTTAGCGTGTATCATGTGTATGTTATCTCTCTCAAATATGTATGTGTGTGTGTATCTTGTCTATACGGTCTATAACTCTTCCATGCTATTATTATGTACATCCATGCATAACATACCACACATACATATATATGTGGCAGAGATGGTTTAATATGCCCAAACCAAACTAGTGGCCACTTTTGTCTCCCTATATTACAACGTCGTCTGTCTCCAGCTTAGTGGTAAAACCACTACAACTTTAAAGTCAGATTCACGGTGAAAATCTGATTTCATCTGTAAACTGCTATTAAATTTATTGTTAAGTGTTCTTAATATAGCAATTATACTATAATAATAATAATGAAACCCATGTCTAGTTTCCTTTTTTAACGTGCTAATGTGTGTATGAATATAAAAAAAAAACTGCAACTCGATTTTCATCAGCTTCCAAATGTTCAGTTGACAATATTCTGATATTTTGGCTGTAAATAATAAAAACATGGTGGAAGTGACGGTGTTGATGTTAAAGAGTAGACATTTGGCGCCTCTAAACTAACTAGTCTAATCCATAGGATGGGAAGTAGGAGTTGAAAGAACTGATGTTTTGTTAGAATTGAATCGAGACAACTCAAATCTACGTCATTTTAAAGATTTAGCGTCGCATATCATGAACATTTTTTCAGATGTGTGTAACTGACTTTAGTGGAATACCAGAACCCCGCTGTACATATGAAACATTTTAAATCTAGCATGTAATACAGAATATTAACATGATAACAAGAACGTAAAAACAGTGGCTCTTATAATAGATATATGTGTATATATATAATTGTAATTATTCCACTTATCTAATACTGTGATGTATTTACATTAGCTAAGCGTTCGTTATTCACTACTAAAACAGCTTCTAAAATGTTTTGATACGTCCTGTAAAATCTTTTTTGATGCACATAATGTTATTAGTGTGTTATCGTGTCGCTAAAACTCTTAATTCACTATTAATTCACTCATTTATCCATTGATAACGTGTCATCATTCATTAGTTATTAGTTCATTATGAAATATCACGGAAAAATGCGATGCAGTGAACATGATATTTGTTTTAAATGAAGAATTGGGGAACATAATAGCCATTTTGGCATTGGTGTGCCTTAAATGAAGATTAGCTAAATGTAATGCGTGAATGTGGGGCTTGTAAATAAACTAACGCTGATTTTTCGTGAATGTTGTCGCTTTTGACGGGAACTCTATATTAATTAACCCGTGCATAATCAGTACGCTAGATAATTTAAGTTTAGGTAGCCATTGGTAGTGATTATATAAATTTTTACAACACTCGACGAAGTGATATCAGTACAAATGAACAGACAACCCGGATATTATAAATTCTGGAAACGGTTTCCACTAAGAATTAAAATACAAATAGTATGACTCGCAACTCTAAAACTATTTATTGTTCAGAATTTCAAAGAAGTTTTCTACATATTTTGTGAATTATATTATGTGCTCATTTGTTTTAAATAAACAAACAATTGAGGTAGTATTTCCAAGGCTTTACAATCAACCCTTATTTATGTTATTTCGTAAATCACTAAAAGAAAATGTTTTTAAATGCTATAAACTTTTGTTTTTATGTTATGTTGACCGCTGTGATTATAATGGGTTTCTTCAAAATGCTATTTTTGATGTTAAAATTCAGAAACTGACTAACCATGCAAGAATGTGTCAGTTTTCACAGTGCTAATGCTCCCGATTAGATATACCATGATATATTTCAACACAAAAAAATCTTTTGTTTTTGTTTATATTTTTGTGTTCAAACTTGAGATTTTTAAAAAATGTTTATGACTGGCTTTGTATCTAACATTAGTTAATGATAGTGTTAATGTGAGAAAAAATTCCGTATTTTAATTGCTACCTTTGTTGTAATCTGTCTGTTCAGACCCCACAGCTTTTAAGCTGATGCTACTGAAGGAGTCTATTGTGAGAGACATCTACATACTGGTTTTTTAATCTACACGCCTTCTCTGTGTTGTACAGTACAATTTCTATTTATTGAACTGCCATCACATTACATAAATAACGTGTTTGCATAGACGAAAGTTGATTTGTGTCAGTAATTTTGTGCCGAATAACGCATAAGAAAATATATATAAATTATATTTTAAACATAGTTTTTTCGAATTTTGAAAAAAAGAGGTACTTCGGTTCGTGGATACACGACGGAAGCTATGTCGTCTGAATGCATTGAGTATGTAATATCAACGATGTACTATGTAAATGGTATTTTCCTTGTCTAAACTATGATCTGAATACAAGGAAGCTACAAAAATTGTGCATAACATTTCTTAAGCCAAACCATAAAAATATGTTTATTGATTTAATAGCCCATATAATGAAAACAAAAAATGTTTAAACAATTCCTTGAAATATAAAACAAATATTTGTCTATAAAAATACGTTTGTTTTTGATCATTTTTCTCTATTAATAATTATCTGATAAAAAATATCAAGTAGCTGTTGTGTATATCCGTGGAAGACATTTCTCTATTTTGTCTTCGGTTGTATAAACTAATAATGTAGACAATCAATAACAATGTCAGTTCGTTTTATTTCTCAACATTATAGTATAGTTTTGATTTCATCTTGTACGGTAGAATGTATATTATTTAACCGCAAGTAGACCACAGAAATAAATTGAAAATCATTCTTCTTATACATAGCACAGATCAGAAGATGCACGATATTATTGAAATATATAAAAATAAAATTAAAAAAAAAACCTTTCTTCCACAGCAAGTGTCAGTGGCCTGAACTAGCTCCGTTCTATCTTATAGGGTGTCGTAACTACTTAAACGTTATTAAAATATTATCTTTCTGTTTACTTTGTAGATAATATATAATATCGGAAATTATTGAATCATGATCCAAGAATGCACTTTAATATATATAGCTGTTTTATTGCATTTTATAATTTACTTTTATTACACAAAAATCAAAGGAAACTAAAAGGTTGAGAAATATTTGACTCAAATGCATTTCTGTTCAGTTGCAATCGCTGATGTGTGAACTTCTGATATTAAACCGAATATATTAATATTTGCATCTTGCAGCTAGAAAATTCAATATTGAAAATTGGACATAATATTAAAACTGAGCAAGAAAACAATAAGCGATTTTTAAAGAATGTGTGTCGAGTATTCAGATTGGCTAAGCTTTTAAGATTCAGTAATTCAAATTAATTTATAGCAGTTTTTCTCAATAAAGCTTATTAACCGTATTGGTATAGGGACTTTTTTTAGTGTATTTGCCATAGGCAACATACACTATTGGCGTTGGTCGGATGGCGGGACCTAGGGGTCGGACCAAAATTTCTCGACGTTTCATAACCTTCTAAACACTTTGGCACCATTTTTAAAAATGTTTATATATATATATATATATATATGTGTGCGCGCTATAACTTTCGAAAGAGTTAATTGATTTTTACGAAATTTTGCCCACATGTTGGAATCCACTACCGCAAGAACCCTATTTAAAATGGGCCCAATCGGGCCATTTTAAGGGTAGTTTTTTGGGCCCAAAAATACCTAAAAAATTCTCAGAATCGTTTCAAAATTGAAATTTAACCCTTTAATAGCAATTAAAAAGTGCTCCTAAAATTTTAATAAAATCGGCCCGACAGGACAGGCTTTACAAATTTTATGAAAACACTAGTTTGCAGATAGTGAATTATTTGCTGAAAGGTGTATATAATTTAGTTTAGAGGTTCGATTGATAATAATTGCAGCTAAGAAAAAAATGTTCTTTTAAGGGGTGGATTAAGGAGTCAAATTTTTTATTTTGCCCAAAAAACCAACTTAAGTTCGCATAATAAAGCCACACTGCCTATATTAGCAAATACACTATATTGTCGGCAGGGTTTTGGCACTGCGACCCGGGTTTTTATTCAATAAATATGATAAATGTTAAAATTTTTTTTGGCAAATAATTCGTCTCAACTGCATAATATAATACATATTTATGAAGTAATATGGATTCAAAAACAGCTGAAATCGTTGAGAATTTTTGTTTTCATGCCGTTGAATGACAACTGCTGAAATTGAATTTTTAGATTATTATTAAAATAATATTAAATTGATACGATTTTGACTTAGACTCAGATTAGTCATAGCGCTTGAGAATTATCGACTTTGTAGCGAGCCCCCAGTTCCTAGGTTCTAATTTAATAACAGGTAGTAATGTCAACGCGTTTTTTCAATTTATTATGAATAAATAATTAATCATTCGAAAATATGAGTTGAGTGCTAGATCCAAACAACCCTATAGCTGTTGGTGGCGGTAAACAATGGAAACAAACATTCTTTCATTGCATAATGTATTCAGTCGATAAATGACAATATCTGATTTTGACCCAAATGTTGCCCAAAGTAGTAAACACGAGTTGGAATCGAAGGATTTCATAAATAACAACTTATTCTATTGCATCAAAACTATTTATCCCAGAGGAACAGAAACATGGCTTTATCAATAGTGTAAGGAAAACTATCAAATTAATTAGAGCTCAGCTTATGGTTTGTTACTACTGATAAAATATGAAAATTAAATGGACGGGTTTTTAAGGTCCCATCGTTTTTATGCCTTGGACAACACTAGAAACACATTGAAATAGATATTATAGTTTCCTTTGAACACGCAATTACATTAAAATTAAGTGTATATGTATTTTATAATATGTTACGTCTAATTCACACGTACTCGGTACTGGCTTCCATTAAAATAATTTAACATTCAAAGAGTATTGATTTGTCGGCACCATTAAACCCCTAGTAAAATGGTCTGTGGCGTTTACATGATTTTTTTAATCAAACATTGTCACAAATTTCTGGAAACATTCGGTATAGTGTATATTATGCATCTACATACAAGCGGCTTTATTGTCAAAGGATTTGAACGTGTTTGCTTCGACAGCATGTCAGGGATCAGAGCTGAGAGGGTGGCGATGCTTGCCGTTGCATACGGAATATTATGCACTATGTTATAGCCTAGGTACTCGTGCCTAAGGTAATAATAGGTACCATCTCTAATGTACACTTACCACCTATATGGAAAAACGATGTATTGGGTGCAACTTTTCAACATAGAATATTATGTGTGCTGGCGTCTTTTGGACGTCCTGGCCCGACGATGCGCTCTAAAGTTACAGAGCATCTTAAACTGAATCTTTTACACCGCTGTTGCCAAATTCATCTGTCAGACTTGAAGGGTAGTTTTTTTAGAACTTCGGATTTTTTCGCACCTTCGACCAAAATTGATGCATCAAAAAGCAAGGAAAAATACTTATTATTGTAAGCTGAATCCAATGGCAATGGAGTTAAGAATTATTGTTTCAATTATTGTATTTATGATTTTAATATTCTTTTGCTGTGTGGTGTTTTAAACTATATCCTTCATTAACGAAAAAATCCAACCTGATTTTGGCCGATGCCGATTGTTCCGCCGAATAATTAATTTTTGGCCGCATGTTGCTCAAGGCAAAATTCGATCGGACTCAATATGTACCTATATAGGTTTTTGCCAAGAACCAATAGTTTTTTGGAATTGGTTGAAGTGTGTTTTATCCAAATTAAAAACATGAATGTAAAGTACATAAGCTGTTATTTTTTGTAATAGGCTATTTGACTCTTAGTTTTGAATTGTCTTAAAATATTCGATAAATTATCATTTTTTATAGTGTATAATATCATATATTCCTGCTTTTTGCTTTTGGCAACACCGTTTGTGATGTTGGCAGACTGATAGTGTGCTGTGAGGGATATCCATATGCCACTCGCCTTGGATAATCTGAAGCTTTATTTTCACGAGATCACGTCATCTATGCAAAGATTACTATAGACAATATAAAAGTCACCACGTACTCACTCATCCATTAACACATTCATAAAAATATAATATACCTGCGCCTCAAGATACCATGTCTCGGGCGTGAAAAAATAGGACAAAAAACTTTTTCGGAACTTTCAAGCAAATTTTTTTATCAAACGTGTTTCTTACAGTCCTGTTGAGATTTTCGAAACAAAATCATGATTACAATAGTTATTTATTTAGTCTAATGCTTGGTTTCTGATACGACTTTCAGCTTTAAATCTAGATTTAAAAATGTTATTTTATAAACGAAAATCTTTGTTAAGGTGAAAACAAATGACATTCTTATACATTTAAAAGCTGAAAGTTGTATCAGAAACCCAGCATACGAAACAGTAATCGTAGGCAAAGCAAGAAAGAACAAAAATAATCTGATTCCGCATTGCTCTGTACATAATAATTACGTCCCTGAAATCTGGAATAATGGAATAAATTGTGAAAATTCATGAGCTTACTTCGTACATTTATTTCTTATTTATGAATTTTGACACACGAAAATGTCATGAGTCATAAACTCTTTCTGGCGCAGAACCAAATTCTGTGTACGCCTTTGGGTAGTTATATACGAGTAGTACTATTGATAGGAGAGATTGATATTAAAAATGTAATTTTCGAAATAATTTTATTTTGGTTTGCAACGCGAAAGCACAAATAAGCTGTCTGTCTGCATGCATATAATGCATGCAAGTATTTCCTCTATATGTATAGTATCTTGTGTGCACTTACTCCGTCTATGATGCACACTTCTTTTTATTGTGTATGCAAATCTACCATCGAAAATCAAGAAGACAACTTGATTCTTTGGGATTTAAATAGAAATATGAATTCTTCATTTGGTTTGTTATATATTTATTACTAGTATCTTGACTACAAATTATTACAAGTAACATACCGACTTCGTGATGTCCACATTTAGTCCAGTTAGTCGTAAAGTACAAATGATGTAGTAAAAATGCTTCGATTAGTTTCAAAGTAAGGGTCCCTGGACTTCTTCGACCTATGTAAAAATACGAGACGTAAAAATACAACTGAACGCGAAGTATTTTCATGCGATGTTGCTAAAATATACCATATTGAATATTTCATTTTGTAATATTCTTACACTGTTGAAAATATGCATTTTCGTTTTTATTGCTTTGGGATAATCTTTAAAACCTATATACATCGGTTATTTCAAAGTATTTATCATTTTTTTTTTATAAATGTGATTAATTAAAATTTGTGTAGATTTATTAAAATTGCCATAGTCACTGGATGCATCGGATTAGTCAATATGTCACTTTGAAAGGTTTTATCCATTTTTTTGTGGAAAAAAGTCGCATCGTCAACGCAACTTACCGAACAATGTTTGCTTTTTTCAGCTCAGCCATTGTGTTGAAAACTATACAAAATTATACAGGGTGAAACTATTTCATTTTATCGCTATTAGGATCTCAGAAACAGAAATGTTACTTTTCATATTCAAAAGTCAAAAATGTGTAGTATACACATTTTTGACTTTTTCGATTTGTATCTAGTAAGTTATAGTACTTGTTTTTAAGAAAGTGGTGTAACCAAATAAATAGTATAAAATTTAGACATCGTTGGTAAACCACCTCGTTAATACTTCTACTTTTCTGTTTATAAAATACATGTAGACGTAGGAGAATATTTTGAAATCTGAAATATTTGAACGTATCGTAGAAATAAAATCGAATTTCCGAAGTCAGGCCTTATAGTCGAGCACGTAGGGATAACGTTATCTAGTTTTAAATCTAAGAACTGGTGAAAGCATCAATTACGTACAACTTTATTGTAAGTAGCCTAAAAAATAAAAGTCCGAGATCCCATTGGCAATGAAATACAAATACTTCTGTATACGTGCTTATAGGTTACCCAGGCAAAAATAGTGGCTTGAAATAGCTGTTGCATATAGAAACGGTTTTGTATATGCCGATGCTCTTTTTATGCAGAATATATAGTTTGAAGATAATCCGGGGTTTCAATTTCCCATAATATGATATGTATGTATATTGAAAGCATTGTTGTTCAAACTGCCGCGCTGTGTTTGTTCAGTGCACAACAAACAGCGGAGTTTTATCCGACCTCATGCTGCATACCGATCGACCGAGATTCATATTATTATATCAACCTATTTCTGTTGTAATAAAATGCACACACCACCTGCATTGGATTAGGTTTAGCAATTTCTTACGCTTTTGCAAAGATCGTACAACCGCTTATTATGATTTCAAAATATGCTGTTACATTTACCTGAAGAGGAGACTTACCTTAAATAGCAATTCAGTCACGCAGTTTCCAAAATAATTTTGTAAACACACTTTCCTAAATATTCCGAAGATTACCAAAAAGATTGTTGCAATTAATGCAATATTAACAATCAGTTATACTTTATTTTGATCCTGTGCTTCGAATGATTTCTTCTGCTAATTGCAATATGATGTACTTAAATAATTATCTAGATTTTTTTATACATTTGTTGCGAACATTTGTCGTTCCTTGAAGAGTTGAATCTTTAGTGTGTTAAGACACCGAATATGAATTTTGGTGCACGTTGAGCCAATCGGGCTACCATTATCAGGAGATGATTAAAACTCAAAGTTAATCCACCAATAATCACACTAACGCAGTTAGCGAAATGTCTGTTGTTTGTTTTGTGGTATTTTTTTAATATCCAAATTCGTGCAAAATAAATGTTCTGAAATATAAATCTAATTTCGATATTTTTAATTGCTTAAATATTTTGTCGCTACTGAATGTACTAAATATCCCTCAGAGTGAGAAATTCTTTATAAGGACCAGTTAATTATTTTCAAGATAATCTGCAAGAGTTGGATCTTGTTCTGAAAAATGGAGTTCGTGATGATTTTTTTTGTAATCATAAATATTAACTTCTCATATTTTCTGATATAACAAATTTATAATTGAATTAACGTGAGGTATTTAAAAATTATAATCTTTTGTGTAATTCAAACTGACTATTACATTGTATAGTGCGAGACTACATTGTCTATGAAAGATAATAAAAAAACTTGTAAAGAAGTTTCAATCCATATACAAATATAAATTATGAAAATGAGACATGTTTTACGGACGATAAAGAACAAAAAATCGCATAAGCGTTCCAATTAAGAGTGGAAGAGATCTTGTTTTAATGCTATATTAGTATGCTAAGTGCAAATGTAGTTAAAATTAGGTTAGAATACTGTATAATGCTCGACAAAGGAGTTGTATATGGAATACCCATGCGACTGACTTTATGTGACCTGTTTTAGAATTAGTGGTGGGTGTTGATTCAACGAATAATCGTTCGTCGACGAATCAACTTGATTTGTTTTTAGAATTAACTAGTTGACGATTCAGCTACTTTTTCTATGATCATTAACAAAACGCAAAGATCAATGAACCAATGAATCTATTCTCCGTGCCTTCAAGGAAAGAGACCACAGCAATAGTTGTTAATTCAATTTTATTTTGTTCAATCCGGAGAGGTGTCGAATACATGAATGAAAAATATTTATTCAAACAAACAAACGAACGAAATACCAACAGCTTTTCATAATGGGTTCGCCTAGAGTTCTTTATAGTTAATGTCAGCTACTTAACGAAATTAAGTGATTGTGCAATTAGTTGACGTGACACAGTTTTTCGCAACGGTCCTGTCTGTAGCGTTCTTTATAGTTAATTGTAAACTAGTTAATGAAATAAACTGATTTTTAGGGTTTCGTACCCAAAGGTTAAAACGGGACCCTCTGTCCGTCTGTCACTAGGCTGTATCTCATGAACCGTGATAGACAGTTGAAATGAACGGGACTCTGTTAACAATTTCGTTGCCTTGACGCAAAAATCTTCAACGACCCACCACTAAGTTACAATAATATGACCGGGATACACTATCACCTATGTATTTTCTGCTGTAACTATAACAATGGCGCAACCGATTAACTCCCCAGCGAATCTGTGTAATTTCTTCACAGCTAAAGAATATAGCTTCATCTGTAAAGAATCTGGCGCCTTTCAATTCTCTCTTTTACAGCTATTTCATTCAATTCAATGTCGTTTTTATTTGAACTGTTTTAGTTTTCTATATAGAGCGCAGCATACACTTTTTCTAAGTTTTTCTTTTCGCGCATTAGGTATGTGACGGTCTTAAAATGTTTTGGATTATCAGCACATTTTATTGAATCGAGCACGTATTTTTATATACAATTTAGCCAATTTTATTAACGGCTGTCGTTTGCCTTAAAAGTTTTAGCGAATCATTTAAAAAGTTTCTATAAAAATTATTGACAACAAGCGAAGTTCATTTTCGTTGATTTGTTCGAATTTCTACTTTTCCTATAGTTAAGGACATCTGTCACTGAACACAACTTGTCTTCGCATGGAAAAGTTTTAACACTATTTTAAATCTTTCTGTTAGCAGTAAAGTTACAAAGACTGGACCTTTCGTAAGAGTTAAATAGTAACAATTGAGATCCGGGCGACATTTCGATACAAGTAGATGTATAAACAGTATTAGCCAAATTGTATTGTTTTTTATAAAACATTTTTTATCAATACTTATAGTATCATTGACAGTTCAGTTCGCAAATTCTAGACAGTTATAGATACTTATAATTCATAATATAAGTGGCACAGTTTTTGTGCGTTGGAAGGATATGCTTTACATTGTCTCATTGTATCGCCGCTTCATTAAACGAACCGAAATAATATAATGTTGACTCATTATCTACTATTTTAGAATCTTAGTATAATATATAAAGATTCTAAAATACTAAGTTCGTTAGTTTGAAAAAAATGATTTGATATATATATATTATACACAATATATATCATCATTTGAAAACAAACTAATGAACTCAGTGTCTTCAAACAGTATTACAATTTACAAATTACAATATATTAATGCGAAGTACTTAAACTTTTTTCAATCGTATTATTGCGCGGCACAAAGTACTGCTAAACAACTAATTTATTTTAAAAAAATATCTGAAAAGTGCCAACTGCCAAGATAGATCCTTTATTCTCTGAACCGAGTTGAAAGAAAAGAAACTCCATAACAGTTGCTCGTTACGGAAACGGTAACGCATCTTCACATCCCTCTCATTCTTTTGTTATGGAACAATGATTTCACTAATACGTATAAATAATACGGTAAATGACTTTGGTGTCCTCCTTCGTTATTCCACTGCACACTACACATATAATAAATACAGACATAGAAGGTACACACACAGATCTGCATTGCGTCCGCTGCTCCGCCTTCTTTTCACGGCCCACCTCTCACACATCCTTCAACTATATTATAAAACTCATTTATTTAGTCATTTCCCCTCGTGTATTTAAAAGAGCCGACCAAACAGTTGCCTCCTCATTACGTTTACACACACAAACATACTTATACGGACATAGCTAACTACTTAATACCTTACTCAACGGGGAGAGGAAAAGGTGCTTACTTAACAACATTTCTTGTATTGTTACTGGTTCTGCTTACCGAACCGTATCGCTTTTGTTAACAATTATCACCATTTTTAGTATTTAATTACACCGTATTAATAATTTATGAGAAAGAAAACGTATAAATGTGAACAAGAAGCGTTACAGCATTTACAACGAACATTTTGTGCTTTCGTCTTAATTAATAATTACATTAATTATTATTATTATAGGAATGAAATCGTGCATAGTTTGGGGTTGTTGTCCGATCTTTGAAAGTTATAATTTAAACAATGTTATTTGCTATATAAGACAGCTATAAACAATCCGCAGGCAAACAGCAGTCCTGGTGCTATTTTTTATACATAAAAAATTCCATTGAATCAGTGCTACAGGCATTTATGTGTCTAGAAAATACGAACTTTGTAATTATATTATTACAGTGAAAATATTTACATATAAAAATATGTATGCAAAATACCCAAAAAACTTTTTTTTGTATGGTTAATGATTTCTGATGATAAATTAAGGGTTAAAATTATGTAACTTCGTTTTGGATTATGAAGAAAATATGAAAAATTGCTGTGAGAATATCGCATGTAAGATGTAATAACATCTGCTGTTTTTTAGTACCTATTTGTTTTTTTTTCTAAGTATCAATAAAACGAAAAATTGTAACGTTACTTACTTAAACGATTATACTTAGAAAGAACATTTTATTTTGAAACTCGGTGGTTAAGAGAGGTTATTAAAATAGTTAACGAGCAGGTGCTGTGATAATTTGTTTATTAATTGTGTTTAATACTTTAAAATATCAATAAAAGTTGTATTTATATAAATAAACATTTTTTTCTATCCTAGTTAATTTGGTTCATTATGATTTGGAAAAGCGATGAAATTTATGTCTTGTTTTATTTAATGAGATATTTTAAACTGACATTTTGTGTTTCTTTTACTGGAATATTTTGTTTTTATTACATATTTTTAAATTTGAGAATTCTTGCGAATATTTTAGTTTTAAACCAGATTAAAGAAGCGTTATTTTTATTTAAGTATTTCATTTCTGCATATCTAATCATATTCGTGTTTTTTTATAATTTATAATTATAGCCATTTGGTAATGGCAATTAATATGATTATTTTCTTCATAGCGTAAATCTTTTTTTGTAATGTGTGCGTTTAGTGATTGCTTTTTAGAAAAGTTTACATATAACGAAAATATTAAAAAAAAAAATAACATTAGCGACTAGTAATTTTTCAAACTTTTTATTGAAATTATTATGACTAGTTGTTACTTTTAGTTCATTATAAAGTATAAACCAAATCAGACTTTAATATAATATTAGAAAATAATATTAATTATCAGAATAGCGAATTTGAAACCATTTAAGAATTATATTTTGTATAATCCGTATGTCATGCTAATGTGAAAATAATTTTCACTCAATCCGTCTCTGCTGCAAACAATATCAGTGTCTATAATATAAGTTAGACCACAATAATTATCACTCATTTAATAACTATAATTTGTTGGCATTTGACAGGAAATGCGACACTCGCTGTACACATGTTCCGTAGGTCGGTCCGGTCCCCCATATGAAAGGATCAAACCGAAATTACATGTAGTACATACTATATTTTTTAATTAAGGTACAACCAAAAACATGCAAAATATGTTTATTATACTTTATGTGCACTAATAGCACGCTACCTAAAAGGGACTTTCAAAAAATTGTACCGTCGGTAATACTGTGAAATCTCCTGAACGTCACTCGGCACTACCGCGTTACTTTATGTCGCAACACAGCATCGGAAATAAATTTTTACTCAGCGCAACCTCTATTGAGTAAACTCCGTGCGCGGTATAACAATATCGTATCATGCGTATATGTGCATACCGATGAGGTCGCAGATCACATCTAAGCTCAATTTTGGTAATTCAGTTCAAACTGTTCTTGCGCAGAATTGCAAAATTTCGTTACGCGGAACTTCGGAACTGCATGAGCGGTTTTACAGTATATTACCGACGTGTTTATATGGTGGAAAGGAGTTTTTAGTTTTGTAAATTTCGACTTGATGGTTTATACATAACTTCTGAAAACAAGTATATAAGATATATTTGGTTTTTGAAATACTCTCGTATACAGTATTTCTTGTCATGTCCGTCTGTGTCCCTTTAATTCTATTACGTACAGTTTATTCTATTTTCTGTTATTAAATATACATAATATTACAATAAGAAAAATTATAGCTGGCGGCCACATCGACACATGTGAAGCAGTCACAGTAAATATTGTTTTCTTTTTCGTTTTTAATTTGCGTCACGCACATGCTTTAAGCCAGAGTCTGTGACGACCAGTGATTTTGTATATGTGTACAAATTTATTTAATTATACAGTGTATACTTATTATCATCTGAGGTGCTATTATGTATTCCGACTCATTGATTCACGAACTGTTTCACTAGAAGCAAACTCATTCCAGCACTTAATTGTAGATTGTATATACTCTAGTGGCTTAATGCAGTATTACTGACGAATAGTGACAAAACGAGAGCTAGCGAGTTTTACCAGTTACACGAGTGATAATAGCGTTGAACCCGAGATATGTATGTATAAAAAAAGAAAAAATCCGACAATCATTAATTTCTAATTCTAAGTGGAATTATTATGTGACAAACTTAACTTTTAACTCAGGGTGCGAGTTCTATTCGTACTTGTCTACATTTTTTTTTTTAATTACAAGTAGTTTGTCTTGCGTTTTGCTCAAAATTGATATGTTATTATAGTTTCCGAAGCGTATATTTATTTCTCATGTTATTCATATTTTAATACGTGTGTTATTTGTGACAACATGTAAATTGTTCAACTTTGGTAAAACTTACATTTTTTGTTATTAAAATCGTACTTTTGGCACACTATTGAAAACAATGTTTTACGAATATTTTTACATGATTGATTGTAGCGTGAATGAAGCAAACTGAAGTGAGGCGTTGATAATATGGATGGTTGGATTTTATGTTAATTACAATCGTTAATATGTCTGCTCATTTGAAATATAATACGGTGCGTGTTTAAAGAAGACTTGGTTGTATTCGGCGATGTTAACTTCCCATAAATCGTGTGTACGTTAGGTGCTTAATATAATTCAATAATGATTTTGGTGTATATTTATATTAATTATGTTTTTCTTTTTTCAGGTGAGTACTACCTTCTAGTGCATTTAATGTTCAGTTCGTTAACGGGCAAGTATATTTAAATATTATATTTTTTGTTTGTTAGAATTTGAATTACATTTGTGTTCAAAAGATTACACAAACTTGTAAAATCATAATACACAAAATACAAAAAAAAGTAGTTAATTGATTAAAACTTTAAGGCTAGACTTTGAAGGCTTTTATCCATAAGTTTTCTTAAGGATGACGAAGCTTCCTATGAAATTACATCAAAATTGAAAAAAAAAACTATTCAAAAGAATATTACATGCACAAACATATTTTTAAAATTAGATGCAATATTTTTGAGAAGCTTGGACAGATATTTTCATCTCTTGAATCACATAGATTAATTTCACAGACCTACAATAAAATATTTCAACAAAAAATGATAAATTTATTCTTCTTAATTTTGGCTTTATAACATTTGTGGTAGGATGAGAATTAGGAACGTAATATCCTTACATTTTTTTGAAAATTTTATATCTCGAGACAACGCACAATGTACAAATTGAAAGAAGAAATTACATTGACATAATGCATACGTACTACTGTAGCATTCTCCCTCTGTGAGATTACAGAACATCGTACATGTATAAAGTTTTGTAAATCCTTACGCAGCGCCGTTTTCCGAATCCAATTTCAACAAATTAGAAATTGCTTTATACCAATAGCGAGTAAATAATCGGTACATAGGTTGTAAAAAAGTATTGTTTTGGGGCGACGTACGTAGATAAAATAAACTTCTCCCTTCGACGTAGCGTTGTATTGTGATATCTGTGTGAAGTTTCATTTCCAAAGCTTTGTTTATAAAGAAAACACAAGGAAAACCGAGAGAGGAAAACAGATAAGACGATTAGAGAGCGCGGTTCAAGCAGCTTGCCTGGGCCTGCCAGGCATTTGTGTTGTGTTTCTGCATTAATAGGTATTACTGCATTTTCCCGTATAACATGCTGGAAGAACCACATAGTGCGTAATCCTATGTTATGTGTATACCTATACAAGTTACATAGATATACCGCCGAACCGAACATTTCGCGGTTATCATTGTATAAGATGTTGCTAAAACCACTTACTAAAACAGTAATCATAGCTTTTGGAGAAGAAAATTTTTATAGCATAGAATGCTAGAATTTCGTTATGCGTTTGATAAAGCATTATTGCCAAATAATTGTGAAATAGGAATGTTACAGACGTCAATATCCGCAATCGCGGAGCATTCGCGCATCGTTTTTGACATCCGCATCCGCAACTGTCGTTGCAAGTCATGACAAGATTAAGTACTACGGGTGGACCCGGCACGTGACGCGTACTAGAGTTCTTTGACTGCTTAACCAATAGGAATTAATTTATTATGAACTTTTACAAAATCTGCAATTTATCAATTCTAGATTTGATTATTAACAAATGAAAATAATGACTTTATAAATAATTTGTTTCTCAATAACTTTGTATTTTGAGTCACTGTAGTATACTTTGGGGACCATATTATATATTCTTTTTATGTTTTTTTACGTGTTGAATATTTTTGAGTGTTTTTGAAAACATGAACTTAGTTACCTACATTGCATCATCTCTCAAGGTTGATCATGATAATCTCTTTATGCTAACACTGTTATCGAAACGCGTCTCGGGTTTAACTTCAATGTGCTGGGTGTTTGAGCTCAATTTGCGGATCATCATCGAATTCAAAATTATTTTTAAAGTGAAAGTTCTTATGCGCACTGCGTAAGAAGTTTCATTTTCAAAATGTATTTGCATGTACGATTTGAAATTAGATTTGGCGATTGATGGCTTTGTTATATTGTTGGTATGTTTTTTAGGAAAAATATATTTTTTTTCTTTACAATTTTTATTAAAAAGTTCCTTGGTAGGTATTTGTATAATAAATTAGGATATGGAATAATTATTTTCACTAAACGTGTGGTTTATATTTTCATATTATAGATTCCGTCAATTTGTTTCTACAACTATTAATTGTAGATGTCTGCATATATTATGGAAACTTCGTCAATTTGTTTAGTAGAGCTATATGCTACATGCTACAGTATATTATTATTTATTATATACAGCCTCTTAACTATGCATATACAGATTGACCGAAAACTGTTGTATTTTAAGTTGTTGCATCTTATGAAAAACTACTATATAAAAGCATTCTGTGCATATATCGGTCGAATATGTGTGATACAATTATAGATTACACATATAGCAAATAGCAAACCGAACTAAAAAGTAAAAAAATATTTTTTTATTGTAAAAAAGCGTGGGATGTTTATTACTATTTTTATACTAGTTATATTTATACCAGTTTTCTACTTTTTAGTCTGGTTTGCTATTAAAGCGTGTTTTTTAACAGTATTCTTCATTAACATGATTCGCGATAAATCAAGCTCAACGCTGCGTAGCTCCTACACTTTTTTGCTTTCGACTTTCAAATTAAATATGAAATTCTTATAAATATTTTATTGTACAAAACTATTTTCAACATGGCAAACTTGCTCATAAAAATACATACTGACCACTGGCGCTTCTGTAAGTCCTCTTTGATACCGGGAGTCTACCGTATAATTCACATAAGTATCATAGTGATATTTAACGAGACCCGGCGTGACGTTTTCGATTGCACAATAAGCTCTCTGCGCCATGGTTTGGTGGGATGTCGCGCTAGGAGGCACATCGTTTCCGTATAGTTTATACGTTTGTTGTGCGCCGTCATCGCGACGCTCTTCTGTCACACACTGACGCACAAACACACACAGATATAATATGTCGACGTCGGGATGTCAGCGACGCGTACATGACGTTCCTGTGTGTCTCCTTCTCCTCCTCTTCTTCTTCGTCTTCCTTATTATGTCACATTCGTGATAAGGTGCGTTTGCACATTTCTTGTTTGATGCTTTGCCACGCTTGCTTATTATTTACATACGTTATAACGTCAGTCTGTTGCAAAATTTTTATTCATTACTCTTGAATGCGCAGTTCAGGTGTGTTTAACGTTGGTAGTGATTGCACAAGCGTGAGTGACAAGTGCCGTTTACCAGAGACAATAGAATCATTTTGTGCAAGCTTAATTTTATCTTGGTTTCCCGAAGAAGCTGCTGGTATAGTAATTATTTTTTTCATTGAAATACAACAGTCATAGAACACGGTTTGATATTCATCAAGTATTTATGCAAGTTTTCATTTATAACTCTAGAGTCTAGACTATCAAAATTTTTGTGAAATCACAATGATTTTCGGTAAGGATTGATCTCTATGGACCACTTTACACATGCCGCTTGTACATCTACGCATATATTATAAAGTAAACGACTGTGTTCGTAAATTAAGGCTGTCGGAACGCTCTGAATTTTGTTTGTGCTGAGACGCAGCGGTAAGGGGCGAGGTAGGCAAAAGACATATTGTGGGTGTGACCTTCTTTAGCTCTGTCTTGCTCAAATCATCCGCACGTTTCAATTTTTGGCTGGTGCCAACTACGAGGCTAAAAAATGTTATTGCAAGGGTGCCGCTGTCGACAGATTACTCTCATTTTTGGGAATATTTTGAAGATTTAAAAAACTTTTCCGAAAAAGGAAGAGTCACTTTAGGTTTGTGATGGAACAGTTTTGTGAAATAAGTACGAATAAGGTCGTAGTGTGACATTTAAAACGTGTGTTTTTTTGGCACAATTAATACCACCTTTTTTCTAGTAAATCGTACATAAATTACAAAAGTAGTCCATTAGAGACCTAGATTTGTCCTTTATCTTCCTTATAAAGAAAGAATTTTTGCAAAATGGTGACCAATAAGTCTACAATCATGATGACAGCCGAAGCTCTATTTTTGGCTTAAATTCAGAGCGTTCCGACAGCCTTAATAGTTTGAAATCAAAAAGTATTAGTCATATTGATGTGTGCAGTACTGCTTACTTTTCGAATGAAAAGTGAATCGAAACGTTGCCTGCTCTATTAATGTAGAATCCCTTTTTTCTCTTGAGCTGCTAGCGAGATTCCAAGACCTAAATCTAATAATAATTTAATATTATTTGAAATCAGTAATCTAGCCGTGAAGTTCTATTCAGTTTATATAGTTCGCTTTATTTAGGAAAGCACAGTTTTCCTCGAATCCGAAATCAACATCACAGATGTAAACAATGCCATGTCTTTGCATAATAAAATAAAGGACGCAAGAAACGTATAAGATCTTTATATTATATTGTATAAAGTTTTCTAATAAATATGCATGGAGACATATTATGTGTGTGAGTACAGTTATATTTCGATAACACGGAATCCAAATACTTGTCGAGCGTCTGTATTTGACAACTATTCAATCCGGATTCTTTGTAGTGGTTGTAAGATAAACAGATTGAGTTTTTTTCGTGGTCCTTTGGTAATTCGGATCATGGATTAAATACTAAAAAAGTTACAATAAAACACTATCACTTTTGTCTTGATGCACGTTCCGTTAACCATGCATCATCAGGATGGAATAGAGGTAGTGACCATTGAACTACACTATTGGACAAGGCTTCGGAATATATCGTTGTAGTTATTTTTTGGTTTATTGAGTGAGGAAGATAGATCATGATAGAAACCATGGCTGTATTTATTCTAATCGCACTACAGTTCTTTCATTATTTTATTTCAATAAATTATTTGTATGCAAATTAAAAATTAGTTTGTAATCACGTTATAGAAGTATAACTTCTAACGCGCGTACATAAATACACGCACCAATTTCTTTAGTATTCAATGTCTTCACACCAAAGGCTCCATCCATTTTCAGGAAATTCATTGATTCTGGATCATGCGATGATTTATTGTTGTTTAAAATTACGTCATCATTTTTTGAAAATTTGGATTGTCTTTAATTAGGTCCGGTTATCGAAACATTACTGTACATATTTTAGTTTCTTCTGTAAAGAAGACCGTGAGAGATGTCTGTCTGACAGTGTCAACAAGATAGCGCGCTCTACTGTCGCGACTTGTCACAAGTTACTGGCGTAGGGATAATGATGCAGTTTGCTTCGATAGCTTTATTTATTCACATTTTCATTAGGTAAATGTACAAAATTCCCGTGTGCATAACTCTACATATTCGCTGTACGAAGTTTTGTTTTCATATTACCTAATGTATATAAAAGACATATATAAACTTCTGCATAAATATAATAATATTTATCTTAAGAAAAATACACATGAAACAGGAGAACTTCCAGTGTGTAACATGCAGTGCGCATGCAAACAAAAGATTGATAATTTTACGATACGAAAACTGTTCATAAAGTACTATAAAAACTTCTATGGTTTTGTTTAGATTGGGTTACTTGTAAAATTAACGAGGTTAATAAAGTCAAGTGAATGAGATGGAGTGTTGACTTTTTAATTGAAATAACTTAGTACCTATCTACATATTTATATCTAGGTATACCACAGATATACTGCCAAAATTCGTTGGAAAATATAAAATCATCCTTATTGTTAACATTGAAATTGAGATTGTTTTAAAAAAATAACACTAATAATATTTGTGTTTTTTTTTAAATACCACTAAGTGACTCGGGAACAGAGGATTTTTACAAAGGTAAAACATATATAATTAATAATATAAAGACGTTTCAACCAACAGTTTTAGTCCTTTTTAATTTTCAAATATTTGAAAATTGAAAAGGACCAAAACTGCTGGTTGAAACGTCTTTATATAAATAAAAATATTGAACAGTATTGCAAGTAATTTTATTTTGTTAACATCACTATATATAATATTATAATGATGCCTTTACATAATATGTTTGCTAGAGTTGCGCTCTTGGTAAATCAAAAAATTTCTATACCGTTATTAAAAAAAGTTGACAGATTTAAAAGAAACCTTCATAGTGAAAATACTAAGTTCCAGGTTCTTTTACCTGATAATTATGGTGAACGCAACAAGAGGACTATTAATTAATTTATAAAAAAAAATGAAATGGTTTGGCACTAAACATAACTTTGGTAGTTACGTTAAGTATATATATGTAGAAAATACAACCAGTTAGTATTTAATTTAAAAGGGTCCTCATTGTTTTCTCTATTTCACAGAAGATGCTTTTGATCTCTGCCATTTTGATGTCGGTAGTAAAATAACATCTTTCATACGGTTTATATCAGTTCATCATAACGTCAGAGATAATATTTAATAAAACGTGAATAAAACTTTGACATTGATATGATTCATAATGTTACTTTTGTTAAAAGAAAAATGGCGCTGGTATCAATATCAAAAAAAGAAGAGTCTATAAACCATTTAATAGAATCTTAAAACATCCATTATCATGACAACCATTATACCAAGGGAACGAGAACGGGGATGCTAAACATGATTAATTGATTCTCTCAGACAGACTCTAGAGAAATCGAAAAAAAATACAGGAATTGTGACATTTATATGCAGTGAAAAACAATTTCCGGATTTAAGACGAATGTAAAATCTGTAATGCGTATGGAATTATTCAGAAGACATTTTTTTTGTTATCACATCTGTCTTATTGCATGGATTTCGTCGAGATTGAATATTTCAAACGGTTGAAAAGTCACCCTTCAATGTTACAAAAGCTGCAAACGTCAAATGAATACTAAATACGCCACAACTGCATCGAAAACCTGCAACAATTTATGTATTGTCACCGTTTACATCGACTTATATTTCCGTTACGTTACGCTTCAGTTTAACTGATAAGTTATAATCTTTTCGGAAGTTGGAGTGAACATTTAATGTGATGCGTGATGTATTTTAAATATAATATGAAATGACTGTACTACTTAATGTTGTTTAGTTGAAATTAATGTCTAGTTATTTATTAATTCGTAATCTCTACAATTGGTGGCTAGGCAGGCTGAAGCTAGGGGCTTGGCCGCACAAATATAGATTTTTTAATTTAGATTTGAGTCGATTAAGAAAAATCGAACCAAATCAATATTAAGAAAAATTGAGTTGAAAAAAACAAGACAGACCATTAGATGTCTTCATTTTTTTCTTCTTCTTGATATCAGTTTTGCTTTAATAATATCGATGCTAGTTATTATAATATTATTGCATTATTTGAAAAAGTACTAAATCGCACTTACTGAAATCATGTTTATGTAGATTAAATACATTGGTGAAAGGGTTAAAAAATATCTTGGTAAGCGAGTAAGTAATAATATAGTTTTTAGAAACTGGCTAATTATAGAGTAAGCTATAGCTGCTAAGTCAGCATTAACAATGCGGCACGGTATTAAAACACACAAGACAACAGAAATATAGTAATGCACTGTAACGTGGCTGTGGAGAGTTGTTCTATATCAGTGAAAGCCAGTTCATCGGTTTTTATGTCCGATCGTAAATGTATCGGGCACTTAGCTCTCACGACATTCAGATTAATTAAAGTTTTATCGAAACCTCTTGATTGCACAAAACATGAGATTCTCTACGAATGGCTGAAAGGCGAAATGTTAGATACATGGTTTTTCATCGTGTGTGACACGTCATGAAAAATGAATGAATGGAGACACACATACGGATCGTACAATAACATTTTATTTACAGTTCTGTCTCTTTGTTTTGAATCAGAAACGTGAATGAAATAACGTTATTTGAGATCAAAGTGCAATATCACAAAGCATACAACACCATCTGGTGGGATATAAGAAAATTGTGTCTGTAGAACGCTGACGAAAATATTTATATTTCAAAATTTTGTACTTGTATTTTCTGTGACGTTGGTTCTTGTATTTTATGTCGTATAACTTTTAATTAAACAAAAACAATTCTAATAAAATATTAATTTTAATACTTTCCTCATAACACATTTCTGCTGACTGCAGCTGTTTGTTTTATTTTTTTTTAAAGATGGTTTTCATTTGTGAATGTTTTTCATTTGTGCTGAAGATATCGTTCAGACAAAAATTTGAAATAAATGAAATAATTTCTGAGTGTTCATATCAATGCTACTTTTAATTTTAAACTTCACTCGCCGCTTGCTCGCGAAAATATAGGTTTTGACAGTTTTTATATCTTAATTCGATCATAGCTGGGAAAAAATTAGCTGTTCTCGATTGACGTCGCTGCAAACAGACGTATTCTATTAACACGTTTTCCGATTTACAAAAAAACCTAAGAAAACGAAATTACAGACCGAATTCCTATTCCTCTCACTTTTAATTTTTTTCTACTTTAATACTTAATAGCGGTTTATGTATTCAGAACGTGAATGATGTTACTATTGGGGTGGCATGTTGAAACGAGTTCAGCGAGTTTCAACAGTTATACGAGTCATATTAGACTACATTTTTTGAAAATTTGTACGTATCTTCTATAAAATAGCTAATTTTCACTTCATTTTAAATATTTTTGACAATTCATTTTTGAGTAAGTTCAGTTCTATTACTGGGTTGCGTTGTATTCGTATGCGGTTGCACAGGTCATGGATACGTTTCTTTTTGCGCAACTTTACAGAACTAGTGTTAAATGTGTCATTTCATGATGGTAGTTTTTGTATCGAGACTAACATTATGTTAAAGCGAGTTATAGCTCGAGTTTTAACACTCACTTGACTCCTAATATCATTACGAAGAAGAAACTTGATAATAGCTGACGGGTATTTCTGCCCGTGCCATCTTTGTGTGCAGTCTAATTGCATTTATTTTGGGTTGTTTACGAAAACTAAGCCTGCTTTGTGCTGCTTTACCATCTCTGTTTATCTTATAGAATGAAGTGGTAACTGACAGGTCACTTTCGAAAATTACTGTTGGATTGCTAAACTTGCACGCATTTGTTTTAATCCAAAGCACTAGTGCGCCATAATATGTCATTTTACTACCGCTTTAAGTAGCCATGAAAAAGCAGCTATGTAAAAATCCTGTCATTTTATACCACCATTGATATCAGCTGGTATAGGTCAGCCTTAAGGAAGCTATGATTATATGTAATGTCAAAATTCAAGTATAAAGAAAAATTGAGTAGTGTTTTTATTAGGAAGAGCTCGGAGTGGGCAATCGGTACGTATATTGTATAAACCGTAAGAATGGTCCCATCAGAAATTGGGTCAAGTTCGTGTAATGTATGTATTATACACGTTTGTAAGAATTCCGTGAGTCTCCGACATATAATACTCAGTATATACATATGATACGGTAAGCTTTAGGCGGATCGATACGAAAGAAACGGAGCTGTTTTGCAGCTGAATTAATTTGACTTTTCATTTCACGCTACTCCCAATACCGTAGACGTCCGCTTAATTGTAATCGCCCTTGAATAATAGTTTTGTTTTTATTATCGATGATTCCAATAACACAGTACTTTGCTCTAAAAATAACAGAGGCAGGAACTATTGAATTTCTTCCTTAATTGTAATAAAATTCTACGTAATGTAAACACGATTTCTCGTATAATAAAAATAGGCTCAAAAATGTGAGTTGTATTAAAATTTGTTAGCCGACAGGCAGGTTAGATTTTATGAGCTATACAAGTAACCCAAATATAGTATAATAATGTGTAACATGAAAATAGCGGACGATTTGACCTGAAATCGTGTGTATTATGTATACTGCAGTGACAGTTATAAATATAGTGATTGGTGATGCTGGCGCACTCGTGTCGAAGCACATCGAGAGGATCGGATCAACTGTGAATCGATAGACCAGACAAGTTGACCCAAAACGTGACTGTTGGACACGCGCGCTATACTCTTCCGTAGCCTTTATTGTTCCAATTAAAATATGGTAATGCGCCATGTAAAACATCGATTTGTCGCCAGTACATTCTTTTATGAAGGAGTTTTTAGTTTTTGTTCATGAACCAAATTAACGTACACTACGCGCTGTGTAAGAAACAGCGGTATGGGATTCTTTTTAATAAAGAGAACTGAAGTTTGCATATAATCCTACTTGGGCTTATGGTGAGATTTCGTTGTCTGTCTATGTCACAGTCGATTTTCTCAGGAACTGCAGATGCTACCGACATGCAATTTGGAATAGTTATAAATGAAAAAATCATTATGGTAAAGATTATAGATAAAATAGAAAAACGCTATTAACAATTTTTTTATTGAATAGGCTTTAATGAAAAGTAATTAAAATTATTAGGTCCACTGTATATATATTCGTTTGTTAGTTGCAGTATGGCACCCTCGGCGTTCGCACTTGACCAGTTTTTATAGTAACAAATGTATGAATTGAATATGCGAGTTTGGGTATACGACGGTTTGCTGGTTAATTTCTTGCTGAATAATTTCTTGAATAAATAAGTTGTGTCCGAGAGGTTCAACCTACAATGACAATGTCGGAAACGTGAAGAAAACTAGTTTATTCAGCCGACGTTTTGTTTGTTATAATAAACTTTCTTGAAGTTTTTAAAAGAAAATAAAGAGTAGAAACAGGATGTAAAGTTTTGATAGATACGCGAACAAGTCATTATTTTATTTTTTATGTAAATACAAGGTTCGTTTAATAACGTCTACATGGCTAATTTGAAATTTTAGTCAGTTAAATTATAGTGTTTGTGATATAAAAATGTCACTACTTGATTTTCAAATTAAATCAAATTAATTAATTTTACTTTTATAGAAGATATTAATAACGGAATTTTATAGTTTGCAAAGAAAAGAAAATATAAACTAGACGTATAAAATATTTTCTGATAAAATAATTGATTATATGTATGTTTTATGTGTATTTGACACGTCGTTTGACAAGCCTTTGTTGACAATTCTTATAAACCGAGTTCGTTTCGTATATCCTTATAAAAAATAATCTACCGAACGTCTAAGGATAGAAAATGAATTACTTTACATTGATTAAATGACGAGACGTAATGTATTAACATGTTTTAATTGGTAATGCATAATAAGGTTAGATTAAAAGAGTGATAGCTGGGTTTTTATGGAATATATTACTAGAAAGTAAAAAAGGCCTTTGTTGAGAGATATCTAGGACTTTTTTTTAACTCTGAATAAAATGATAGATATTGCAGCTTTGGAACATTGGAATGAGGAGTATATAATTCATCCCACGATGTAGCTATATATAACTAGTAAATACAAATCTATCAATTGCTCATTTTGCGAACAAATAAATTAATCCTGGCAGTTAACTATCGGGAAAAGCAAATAAAAGCTGAGCTGTTATTGATATGTGCTTTGCGTTTTGGCTACTATGGACGAATTTCACTCAGTTTTGACGTTGTATAGAAAGAGTAATTCGTTTGTGTAGTGGAAGGCAGATTTTATAATAATGAGAAAAATCGTCCAGCCATTACATATAAAAAACAATAAACACATTACTTTTCGCAATGAGGTAAAAGTTAAATTTGTGTTCAATCAGTGCCGGATTAGCCACGTAGCAAGAGTAGCAAATGCTACGGGCCCCGCGAATTTGGGGGCCCCGCGCCTCAAAGCCTGTCTGACCGTAATAAAAAAATATTAATTTAGATAGGAGCGTAAAATATCTTGCATGCCTTAAACGCGAAGCGCTTAGGCTATGCCTCACTTGCACTTGAAAATCTAAAACGTCTTAATCATCTCACTTTGCTGAATATAGAGCATGATTTGCTTAAAGAAGTCGATATTGAAAGTGTTATCTCTAAATTTGCCCATATTAAATCCCGAAAAGTTTATTTGTAACAGTTTTGTTTTATTTAATACCCTAAACTTGAGAACCTAAAGCAAACCAAGGGCCCCTTGACAGAATTTGCTACAGGCCCCGCGCTGGCTTAATCCGGCACTGTGTTTAATACTTTGTTGACTTTATTTAGAATATTTTCCAGGTTTATGTTTTAATTCGCTCATCACTTTGCTTGAGATTTGAAGATTTTGTCAATGATATTGTCAGTTTGAATTTATGGTCCCAGTAGAACGGTTAAAGGTATAAGATAATGACATAGAGGCAGCCAAATAATGACATATTTAAACACCCCGTCGTTTTAGTGTAAACATCAAGTATCGCATAAAATGCAAATATAACGTTTTGTGTATACATAGAATCGAACCCGGACCTCACACTGTGTCCGGTCGACGTTGTAATGCATGCGAGAAATGAAGGGTCCTTTTCTCAGATTTATGACAGGACATATGACAGGATGAGGGATTAATGATACGGTGTAGTACGCAACTGCGTACAATGTTATGACGGAAACATCCTGCCGTCAGGGGTACGGCCATTGAATGTTCGATAACGTAAAGATCGGCAGCCGGAATGTTCCAAGTAATTCTGTTGTGTTTATGTGCCAATCTACAGTGTGTTTTTGAAATTAATAATAATAATAATAATGCGTTTAACGTCCGTTCCTCGACTTTATGTCATAACAGACGCCATTCGCACTATTACTATTTTTTTTCATCTACCACTTCCCGTTATTTTCTACATTTTTTACAACTTCAACTTATATAATAGCAATGGGCGAATGAAGGAATTATAGGAAATTAGGATAAGGTAGGTAATTTTTGAACTAGGAATTTGATAGGTAATCGGCCATGGCCTCAAATAAGGAACCAACTCGATATTTATCTGGAATTAATTGAGGGAAACCATGGAAAACCTCACCCAAGATGGCCGGTACAGGAATTACCGTTTCTCGGCGAGAGGCAGTAGGAAAAAGTCCCAGCCACATCTGCCCCTGCCGGGAATCGAACCCGTACCTCCCGAATGCGAGTCTAGTGCTGTACCACTACTCTACCCAGCTCGGTGTGTTTTTGAAATTAGAGATAGAAAAAAAACACCTATATAGGAACTTAAAACAGGATAACATATTCACCCTCCCTATAAAACAGCTGCTTTTCATGCCTAGCGATACTAAAATGACCTATTTCGCACTAATGCCTTAAGTAAAATTGCCATAGTAAAATTACGAAAATCCAACGCAACTTGCAAATTAAAAGTGAACTTGTTCAAAAATTATGTAAACTAAAAAAATCATCTCGTGCGCGATGTGACTTAATCTCGCTGGGGCTCGTTTTTAACATAGATAATGGCTTATTCGCCATAATATAGGTCATCACGAACTAGAAACGACTTTTTTGTCCTACTTCTAATAAAATGATTGCTTTTCATGCATGTATACCAATCGTAAAATGACCCATTTCAGGCCGACGACGAGCCGGTCGGTAAAGAAACTTTACCGTCTGCTCATAATGGTTGTTAAAGTTTTTTTTTTTCAATTTATGATTTTTAATAATACAGAAAAGTGAAACTCATTTTTATTAATATTTCATATTACACTAGCTGGAGTCGAACCTGCGATCTTGTGAACAATATACAATACACAGATGACAGACATCGCTACTTTCAAAGTCCCGGACGCTGTATGTATGTGTGACGATTTAGAGTAAACTTAAAGACACTCCTTATACATAATGTAATGATTGTGCAATACTTATAATTTTGCTATACGAGTGAATTCTAAAAATGTTGAAAGTAGCGGAAAAGAAATCAACATACGCTATTTTATAGGATATAAGACAAAAAAATACAGTGTACATCTACGGCTCAGTGCGATTTTGACTCGTGTGACTGTTAATTCCGTTTATCAAGTCGTATCGGGTCGAAACTACATTTCATAACGCCCTAGAGTCACAATTTATTATTTCTCACATATGGCTGGTCTGTGACAAACAGTTTCGAGGATTAAAACATAATCGATTGAATATATACATACTAAAAAAAAAATAATTAATGCTACTCATATAATCTTGGTGGGTGGTGGCCGTTAATAATAATAAAACGGTTTTGTACGATTAATTTTTGGAAACGTTTTTATAGAGGTACACGTTTATGAACGATTTTAAAAGGTTGCTTAGTTCAAAATATATAAACCTCGCTTTTATAGTATAACCTTTCCTTTCTTTTTTTGTTCGAGCATGTAAAGCAAACCAGCGAGCTAATTGTCCCTTTCAAGACAAAGGTATATAAAATTGTTCAAACATAATGACTATTTGTTTGAAGTTTGAAGGTAACTAATCATGTGTTGTTTTTTTTTTTGTGCGTGGAAATACAAAAAATTCTACGCCATATTTTTAAAGATAAACTTACGAATTTTATTCGTAAAAAATGTTTGCAAAGAAAATGTCACAGTGATTGTATTAATTATTTGTAAGAAAATTAGGCTACCAAAATTGTAATTAAAGCTAGCGAAACTACGGGAAAAATCACGTGAGCGAAGCCGCGAAAAATTTAGTTCTGTATGTGATGTTTAGATCCGTGTCTGTTTTAAGAAAAATTGAATTTTAATTACTTTTATTGCCTGTTGATTATAAATGGAGTATTGTACCTAAATAAGTAAAAAAAAGTTTTGATGAAAAATCATGTTAGAAGTCAATGGTTTTTTCCCTTTATGATGTCACTGCAGATAAGTTGCAGGGTCAGTTCTTTGGGGATGTTCTAGAATCTAGTGGATAGTCAATTTTATGTTTGTTAACCCATCGGTAGCGCATGTCCCAGGAGTAGCTGATGCTAGTAATTAATTTTTACATACCAGAGTCTGGAATAACCCAAATCCACTCCAAAATAGCGTCCAACCCTCAAAGATGTGAGAGCAACAGTTTAAATACAGTTTACAATGTTTTAATAAGTGAACTCGCTTCGTCGCCAATGATCAAACGTTTTAGAAGTTACACCGACTAAGGCAATGACTCAATATTATTGATAAATGCTTTAATTTGTAAACATCTGCGAGTACAAGTTTACATAAGAAATCAATTTTATTATTGTGTGTAAAGTTTGTAAATATTTAAACAAATTGTTTCAAAGTACATTAAATTGTTACACATTGTGATGTAAATATATTTTTAGAATTATGAATTTCTAGTCATGAAACAAAATTACTTACTTAGGTCATAATTCCTCCGAAGTTTGAGAGTCTTTTAAAAATTATATAAATTTAAAACGGTTTTGGCAAATGAATTTTGTTGGACTTATCATTTCGCGATGCTCGTGTGTGACTGCAGTCAAAAATAAGCAGTTGAATTTTAGAATTTATGTGGCGGTGAACGGTTTTTTTTGCATTGTTTCAGAAATAGAAATAGGTTCATCTATGAGATTATATAGATTAGAGAACATAAAAAAACAAAACACCTGAAGTGAATACTTCTTATACCTAGACTACTCGATATTGGTACGGCAGATATAATTTTCCGTTACTCTCCGTTTGCCTCTCATGAAAACTAGTAGCTCGCGAGACATCGTTTAACGCTTTGCGCAAAGCGTTAAACGTGTCCGGAGTGGCATAAGAAGTTTTCACTAAAAAAAACGAAACATAACTGATTTTGCTTTGAGGTCACAGAATAATTCTATGGCCTGGTATCAGCTATAGGTACTGTTTAGTATAAAGGACTTGGCACAATACAGTCAGGTTCATATTGATTTAAGGGCAGACCGTATCCACACACACATCCGGTACGTTTTTCATAGTAGAGTACAGTATTGTATACTACGGATCTTTGTGTGTTGGCACTAGGTATATTGCCAACGTATTGGATTGTACTTTGGCTCTTGGTAGGCACAATAGCCCTCACGGCTTCTGTATTTAACATCACGTCCGTGACGTGACCGGCGTGAAAAAAATACATTTCAAATCACGTTTCTGTATGTAGGTAATACACACTATAACAGTATTGAGAGCTGCCAACAAATTGTAAGTACTACAGCATTTCTAAAACTTTATGTTACGTTAGAACTGTTTTTAAAAAAATTGTATTATTTAGAAATATTTAATGTGATTTGTGGTATGTCCTTCTAAGCTAATAAATTTGCATGTAGGTATATGAAGATATATTTTTTTGTTTTGAAAATGGTGAAAAATCAAACTTGAGACTTTTTTCTAATTTCAATCGTTTTTTTAATTAATTATACGAAAATTATTTAGGTTTAGTATAAATAAATTCATTGTTTTTAATAATAAAAATATAATTTATACTTTCAACAATTTTCTATGTTTGAATTCGGTAGGTACCTAATTATAAACAAGCCATGACCATGGTGTCATCCTTGTTACTAGAATAAAAAGAAAAATACGCGAGTTTCAAAAATTTGTCGTAGCTTGGACTAATCAAATTGAACACAACATTATTTAATTTTTTTTTCAAAATTTGCATTTTTTAAAAGTTGCATAAATAAATAAAATAGTAAATTAATTTGTAATTTTGTACACAAAAATGTATTACAGTATTTTCAACTTGTCGGAACTAATCGAGTCATGTGTTTTCAACTTCGTGCAGTCATAGAAAATTAGAAAAAAAACTATATTAATGTTAAGTTAAACATTGTTAAAAATATTTTTTCATTGGTTGAGCAACGTAGGAGGGGAGAATGCGTGAGAAGTAGGAACGAAAAACTTGAAAATACGTGAATAAAATCAGTTGAAAATAGATGGTGTTGAAAATACATTCCTTCAATTGTATAAAGTGTAAAACATTGTTTTCAATAATTTCAAGATAATCGTTTTAACGGAGAAAAGAAGATTGATTTGACAAACGCTGGTTTTATTTGTATAAAATACTATCCAAGAATTCAATAATGTATATTGGAAGCAGAGTTTTCTGTATATATTCATTAGTTCACGTGGTTGGAGTTCGGTTTGGGTTCAGGTAGAAACCGTAAATGCATCGCGACCGCACATTGCAATAATAGCTTACAATATAATACCAAAGAGTAAGCAAATTCTACAAGAGACGATATTCGAACAAGGAAATTGATTTTCGACAAAGAAGAATGACCATCATCATCATCACTACATATATGAAGTAAAGTTCTCGTCTGTCACGAGAACTACTGAATGGATTTGAATGCGATTTTCATCATTCTTAATTCACGAGGAAGGTTTATAACTATCATAATTGCCCGCCCCAGCCCGATTTGCACCTCGTGATGAAGTTACCCGGATATATTCAAGGAAGAAACGTTTGACTATATTCATCAACTCTCTGTCCATTCATCGAGATGGGATAACTGACTGGAAATACACATGTTTGGTCGACCAACCCGTGCATCATCGTTTATTATCGTTTCGAACGTCCTCTTCTAATTTAGAACCCTACATTATAATGTTGGAGTTCGTTTTTATTCCAATGAGGAACTACATTTGACTGGGAGAAACACGGATCCAATAGTTGCAACGTTGTGTTGACGATATTTATTGTTGGAACCTTACGATTTAAGTCACTTTTATATTCTGTGCAAGACTATAGACCAGAATCTTGCATATTGAAGTTGATGAACATGAAATTGGTGATTTCGATCGCGCCGACAGATATTAGCACAACTACTAGTCGAATGTGCGCGACACGATCTGGTGGACGTACTACTGCTAAAATCTAAGATTTACATTTTGCCAATGCATTTTTTGTTACTTGATGATTTTTTTATCATGTGTTTTCTGGAGATGGCAATATATACACATTAAATATATAAATTGACTCTGACCAGGCCTGATCTTTTAACAGTGCGACATTTAAAAAAATGCGACATTAAAAAAAAAACAAAACGTTTGAAGGTAACTCTGGAGTCATATGCTGTGGAATCACTCAGAGCATCGCCTCCTAGAACTTACCTACTCTTCGATAATACAATCTACTGCTTACACAACGTTACCATTACGTCCGGACTGTATATGTTGCCAATTATTATACCTACTATAATAACAATACGAGTTTCGCGGTTACATAATTTAGTTTTCTCAAACCACACAAACTTTTCATTAACTTATAAATGAGGTACTTTTTTAATTCACTCACACCTTGAGTGTGGACAGACCGCAAGATTGATAAATATCACAAAAACAGTTTCTTTCGGTTGGAAAGATTAATCATTCATTTAGTGTTTAATAACGTCGGCCTCTTTTATTTCATATTTGATAAAATTAATGGCAACATAATTTATAATGGTTTAACGAGTTTGTAATTTTATCGAACGCGCAGTTGTTCATCAAGCATTTAGTTTTAATAACTTTAAAAACACGTATAGGCGGATTTGTTTGAACATGACAAAATTGTTATAAATTGGATTAAGTGTAAAGTTTTTTTTTATATGGATAATATGCTCAATAATTCCGAGAACAATTAGGTGACACATTCGTATACATATATTTAACTTACGAAACATGTAGATTACAATGTTTAATATTGAAATTATGATATTTGAAATCAAACTAATCTAATCTAAATAAAATGACATAACGACTTGAGATTTTATAACCAAATATATTTGCTTTTAAAATAGCTTTAGTAGTGTAGGTGTAAACTGCATTTACCACAATATCGAAGAAATATTTGTTGAAGTTACTAAACGTACACTACTGGATGCAGTGATTCAGACAATAAAGATACCTTTTTGTAAAAAAATATTAATCATTATAAAATCCTAACCAAATGATTAAAGACATTAATCTCTAATATTTTGTCAAATTCAATTTCATAAAATAATGTGTAGATTATTTTAGAGAATTTATGGACTAAGTTTAAGGTGCTGTTTTTGACCCATCCAAACAGAATGAAAACAATTCTATATTATGTTTCGGGGTAAATTTAAGAAATAACGCTGCAGTAACCTAAACAGATGATACAATAATTTAATGTTTATGGAAATAATATGTGAAATGCATGCCAGCATCCCTCGTGCGGTTGTTTAGTATGTAGCGTTGATAACCCTGCGAGAGACTATATTGTGACATATTATTATTTGTCGTAATGTTATACCATCCGCTCGTACAGATTACATGAAACCTGATATTTTGCACGGCATTTCTGAAACCATCCAGGCGTTTTGTTTTCTGTTTACACAATATAAAACCAAAGCCAAACTTTGTTCGCCAACGAAAACCGACAACGTGTTCTTCTTCTCTCTATATTTCTCTCTGTATCTCTCTTCATTACGCACAGTTCGCGATTTTATTTATGTAAATATTGTGCTTGGATTAAAAAAATGTAGCACGCGTGAACTGAAAGCGTAATCAGAAAATTTATGGTGGAATTAATCTGTAGTCTTGTGCATGACACCAGTGGCCATTTTAGACGAGCGAAAGATATTTTTTACTTTTTAAACTTCTAGTTATTATTTCAAAATTTATTAATTATTTTCTTACAAACTACCTAAATGTAGAGCGTTGCGATCCAGTTTATATTTGTAAAACTTCTAGGACGAAAATCCAAATTAGCTTAGGGATCCAAGATGAAAGCTGTATTCAATGAAAATTTTTGCAATTTAGAATAAATTTTCATTGAATACAGCTTTCATTTTGGATCCCTAAGCTAATTTAGATTTCCGTCCTAGAAGTTTTACAGATTTATTAATTATGTTATTTGAGTTTCCAGTTAATTAATATGTATATCAATAACCTATATTGTATTGTGGAAAAATGTATATTTTAAAACTAACCTGTGTTCTGATGTAATTTTTTGTTTATGACAAGTTTGTGTTATACAACGGTATTAAAATAAGTATGCTTTTAGCCAACTTATCTATTAAGCTCGATGTAGCTATTATATCGTAATAGAAACTCTGTTTCATAAATAAAAGCATTAGACTAGTGGTGCTTATAGCCGATTTGAAAAAAATAACAATTGATGATAGTAGGTATTGCACGCTTTTTTCTTTTTCATTCACAAGGACATTGTGCTACTGCGGTTATTCATTATTTGCGTCGTCGTGTATTCTACTGGTGTATTATTTGCGTTTTAAACAGCAAACAGCAATTTCACGTTTATGCTCTTAAAATTGCGTATAATTATGTATGCATTTAAACGAGCTATTTGCGAATCACTTACTTAAGGAATCCTCAAGTGGTTCTCAGACTAAAGGTGGCTCACTTAAAAAAAACATCATTTAATTGCATTTTTGGTCACTTTTCTGCTAGGAGTTTGTCAATGATTGTATCAAATGCAATTAAGTTGTAAATATACAATTTACGGTTCGCAAAATAACGAAAGTATTTTATAATATGAGGGGGCGGTGGAATAATTCTGTGTAATTAATTTGTAAGGTACAGTCGACATGTTTACAAATAGTGTGTTGATGTGGGTTCGGCAACTGAGTTTTATCGTGTGGAAAATGTGTACAGAAACTTTGTTATTATCACAAGCTGTCCAAAACATACAATCTATACATCGTGATGAAAAAGAACAGTTCATTTTTACTTGTTTGTTAGTTGCTTATTATGGCGTTGTTGTGAGTTGTGTTATAAAAGAACTTCGATAATAATCTGAATACACGTGTCCACTATCAACATAAATTATTATTATTGAAAAGTTTCGTTGCTATCTACTAGTTTATAATAATAATAATATAATAATAATGCGTTTAACGTCCGTTTCTCGACTTTATGTCATAACAGACGCCATTCGCACCATTACTATTTTCCATCTACCACACTTCCCGTTATTTTTCTACTTTTTTAAAACTTGAACTTATGTAATAGCAATGGGCGAATGAAGGAATTATAGGAAATTAGGATAAGGTAGGCAATTTTTGAACTAGGAGTTTGATAGATAATCGGCCATGGCCTCAAATAAGGAACCAACTCGATATTTATCTGGAATTAATTGAGGGAAACCATGGAAAGCCTCAATCAAAATGGCCTGTATAGGAATTACCGTTTCTCGGCGAGAGGCAGTAGGAAAAAGTCCCAGCCACATCTGCCCCGCCGGGATTCGAACCCGGACCTCCCGAATGCGAGTCTAGTGCTGTCACCACTACTCTACCCAGCTCGGTTATCTACTAGTATATAGTACAGTAGGACGTCGCTTTTCGGCACGACGTCCAACTTGTCTGCGCAACACTTTTCGACGTACGGAATTATTTTTGGAAGTTTCTTGAGATTTTTTTGGTACTTTTCAGCTTGATGCACTTGACGTCTGGGTGACATTTTAAAGCTAATAATACACCCTGATTAGTACGGAGGAAAACTTGAGAATCATCGTTGCTTTCGTTGAATTTCAGTGCGTATTTGATGTGTCGCTCGATTTATTAGTCGCAATATAGTTATAAACATGACGTTACTGTCCCTTATGATTACTGTCCTGGTAGATATCCATCATACCTGTTACTAAACTGCATTAGTGCAACACCAGTAGCTAGCCATTTCTTCGTTGTATAGCCACTAATGAATTTTTGAAAACGTTAAATTCACATATCTTCGTATTGCAACGAAATAATTAAAACTAAATGTTACTTCAAGCTGAGCCCTATGTTTTTCTAAAAACTTCATCCGAATTGCGTGCACAAACACAGACAAAAATTACAAAATTGATCTTAACGCATTCTGTCACTTATCCTTCACACCCCTTAGAAGTAAAATTGAAAATTAGTTTAATAGTATCAGTAGATATGTGGTATTTACTAAATCTGCGAAGTTAAAATTGTTTTGATGTCTTTTATACAAAAGAAATCGTAGTTAGATATCTTTTGAGAAACACGTTGATTCAATCTATTTTTTCGGAAATAACGTTTCAAATTGGATTCAATAGAACATTACATTACATGCAGGTATTATATGCGTTGCAAGTAGTAGATATTGCCCGTCGGTCACGAAACACCTTGTATAAGTATTTTTTAAATTGTCAACTTTATAAATTGCCTTTAACAGGTGCATGACACTAAAATTTGCAAATAGTATTTCAGTGTTTTTTTTTTCGGTAACACAAAAGAACTCTACTACACAGCAGACTAACGATTACATGACCGGTAGACGATGATATAATTAATTAGTTTTTACATGTTTTTTCCAGAAGTGGGATGACTCTTGATGGATAGTAAAAAGGTAGCGACAATAGTTATAGCAATAAACGTGTACGTCACTACATAAAATTACTGATACTGTCGTATTTTTTTTAACTATAAAGGTCTGTTTACTTATAGGAGGAAACGGGAGAGATCCGGGCCGTTTCGATTTCATTTGAAATCTTTTTTTATTTTCGATAACTCATTCGGTTGTAACTATGTTGTAAATTATTCGATTTTGCACAGAAATATCCTGTTTATGGTTATTAGAAAAATAAATTACAGTTGATACACGAGATAAATATTTTCCAAATTAGTTTGTTTTTTTACATCGTTGTGTGAAGACCATCAACGATTAGAAATTAGGGATTCCCGGAGCTGTTTTTCATTCATTTTGTATCACACACATTCAAATGCTCATAATATAGAACTGTGCTGGTAAATGCAAAAAACCAAAAATGCATCAAAATCAAACGACCCGTTATCAAACGCATCAGACGATGCCGTATATATGCCCCCTCCCACACATAGACAACACTTTTAATAGATAACACTTCGTTTCGCGTCGGTTTAGGGCTTCGCCTATGTGTCAGTGGACCCTTAGATTAATCTGTTGATATTAAACACGAATGTACCTACGTAGTCTACCTGTCTGCGTACATATATTGCGTGATGATTAACTTAGGTAACACAAAGGCTTTTTAGAAAGGGTGGCGCGGGCGCGACTATATTTAAAAAGCGAATATAAATTACTGTTTAGCAAACCACGTCAATCTAGACGCGTGGTTAGTCATGAAATATTAAGACTAAAATAGTTCAAGTACCATCTATATTTAGATTAAACGTATTTTATATTAACTTGTATATTTATCGATCTGTTTCAAGTTTAATGAAACGTTTGTTTTTAGCCACATTAAAATAAAAACAAACTTATATACATGTTGATATAATATTTATTAACGTTTTTATCACTATTTTTTATTACAAAAATATTTTATCTCAATATTTCTGCTGTGATTTAATAACACTAATAAATATTTTCGCAGATTTTTTGGCTATTTTTGGTTGCTTTTATGGATTTCCATTTATTTATAACAACAGTAGGAAGTAAAATTTATATTATAGTAGTAGTAAAGTTCTTTTTTAAAATTTATTTCGATATATATACACGGAAGCTAAATAATGAGTTATGGATAATTTGTAAATTTCGCATTTTTTGATACCACGGAATAACAAATTTATGGAAGTAGCATACCGAAGTGACTTAAAGCTCAACCTGAGAACAAACTTTCGGTAGTTGTACCGTCCAGGTGATTACTGACGTTTAGCGAGGGAACTAAATAGACTTTCAGCATTCGAGATTTTTAAGACATACCAAAATATAAACGAAGGTGCGGACTGCCTTGAGTCAGTTCTGTGCTGAATCCACCCACTGTAGTTCGCCGATAAGTTTTGAAAGTTGCGATTGTTGTAAGCGGAACCGTGTTGATTTAGTGCGTATCCTGCTTTAATGTGCCAGTTCTAGGTAGTTATTAGTGCCTACTGTATACAGTGCTACTTGTTTATACGTGCTAATTATGCGCAGATATATTAAACATTTGTTAAAAATTGTTAGATGTATTCTGAATGAAATTTCAGACTAAATAAGTACGTTTTATTATGGTTTGTAAATAATAGCATATAATTTACGAAGGTTTAATTGCAAGGGTGTGTAATTATTTTTAACACTGTTTTTCTCTTCCTTTCAGCTGCAGAAAGCAGATCAGAGGACACACCACCGTTCAAAAATTTTAAGGTAAATTTTTAAATATTTGTGGAATCAATAACTCTTCGTAAGGAAATGATGTATACTTTACTATAAGTATAGTATCCATATATGCATATGAGATTACGATGCTGTATCTATATCTGTTATGCTTTTTCGTTTTACGCCGTACGAATTTACCCTCCCTAGCAGTTTCACTTTAAAGAATACACAAAAACTTCGAGAAACCCATAAGAAAACGACATTCCAGACAGAGATCCTGTTTCTATTTTATAAAATTACTTATAGCTAAGTAGTGATGTATTCATGTTAGAGATGGGAAAAACGGGTCTTTTTAGTGATCTGCATCTTTGCATCTGGATCACGTATGTGAGCCGGCTCACTGAACCGGTTCAAAAAGAGCCGAGTTCTGAATATGTTACTGCAGTCTGCCACTGAGTTACCTAGTTCAGTCAATCATGTCACGACCTGTATGGAATCAAGAATGCATAGCCAAACATGTGATGCATGAGTCATTTGATCTGACAGATGCATCAAAAGCAAGAACGGATACGTAAGTGTAAAATATGCTTCTGTATGTTAAGAGTTTCACTGAGTTATGCGGATCCGTTGATCCGTCGGCTCAAAAAAAGTGAATCGGCTCTCACGGATCTTCTGTCGAAGTCGGCTCTTTGAACCCGTTCAGATCTGAGTTACCCAACACTAATTCATGTAGGTGCGTGGATTTTGCTATGACCCAAACTGTAAGCGTGTTACAGGCGTATTATACGAGATACGTGATGCTGCTGCTAGAACAACAGACAGCCAACTCGTAGCTAAGCTACCAGCCAATACTAACACGCTCACACACATACATACATATGAATATCTTGTTCTCCCAATGGAATGCTATACCTACCACACGAACAAGACATACATCACAAGCTCGCCCCCCTAAAATCTGAAATATCCGGCTTCCATGTAATCGAAACCTTACACCAGACACCACCTATACCATGTCAAACACGCACGGAAATATTTTACTTGCTGTAGTAGCAACACCACTGCCCATTGTTGTTTTCGATATTATATAGAAAGTACTTGATATAGTACAACTGTTCAACGCTAGACTTCAAGGGTCCTTAGTTCATAATTTTCCTGGAGAGATGAGTCGTTTTTTTTTATAAATTCGTTTCTTTTACACACAATCCGCTTATTAAAATGTAAGAAACTTTGTGATCACAAACGCAAATCTTGCTATCTTGTAGTATCAGCGTGGATTAATCATTGTTTGATGCAATTGAAAGAACAAAACTACCTTGATGCACCATCGTTAATAATAACGCCGTTTTGGATTCCAATAACTTCGAAAAATTGCGGTCCGTTATAGCAAAAATAAACTATCCAGAGGTCTATGAGAGGGGTTGTAATGTTTACACAACAGTTTACTAAACAGAGTTTTATCAATAGGTTTTCTTCCAGAGTATAATTGATTATTAATTGTTCAGTTCAGAAATAATATGAAAATAACGTGGAGCTTTAAGCTATTAATAACTATTAATATTCAAGTAATGGGAGTTGTATATATTCGAAAATGCAGTAGTAATTTATAATTATATTCTCGGTAATGTTAGCTTCCAAGTTTTGTACTAAAATATTTAAAACCATTCAGTAATTGCTATTTTTTAATTATAGCGTTGTGTTTTTCGGGTAATTCTGTTTTTTTTTTGTGTAATAGAAGTATTTGAGGTGATTCCCAATAAATGACAACTTTTGGTAACCTCTGTAATAGACATATACCTGTAGAGATCGTATTTGCAGGTAGGTAAATAAGGCGTTCGTTTATGTCACAACATAAATAAAATGATATGTATTGTAAAAGAAAACTTCAAAAGAATTGATTTCTTTTTTTTTTCTTTTTTTGAAAAAAAAAAAGAGGATATGTTTGAGATGTTCATTGTAATGGATGAATAGTGTCAAAAACTCTGTCAAAATACTGTACACAAACGACGAACCCCTTTTAATTTAAAACTGATTAGATTTGAAAATCGACACGATGCATTTATATAATATATTTTGTCTTATATATTGTGTGATTTCCGGGTTATTGTTAATTTACTATAATATAACTTTACAAATGATATCTGTCAAAAACGAAACTAGTCTAGCGTTTTAATAGTTAAGAATTTTGACAGGTTTCACTAAATAAATCATTATAATTACCGCTTTGCGCTTTTGCCAATAGTTTAGATGGAACTGTGGTCACAGAATACCAGAATGCTG
This sequence comes from Venustoraphidia nigricollis, assembly GCA_034508555.1. Classification (NCBI taxonomy): domain Eukaryota; kingdom Metazoa; phylum Arthropoda; class Insecta; order Raphidioptera; family Raphidiidae; genus Venustoraphidia; species Venustoraphidia nigricollis. Next base: position 9,338,926 of record JAVRKA010000006.1, read on the forward strand.
AGGTGTTACAAGCTACAACCACATTTACATTAAAATTATAGAATATTAGTTCAGTACAGCTACCAAATAAATCATAATAATTCTAGGTTTTCAATTTTGACGGAAGCATTGAATTATTACTTGTAATTGTATTGTTAAATTAAAATTATAACTTGTCTTACGTGCATGACATTTACGAATACATTTTTTACGATAAAATGGTAATATTTGTCATTTCTGTTAAATGAGTACCGGTAAAATTGTGATGAACACCGCATAGTAAACTTTAGGTATGGAAGTTTGTAATATCGATCAGACAGTGTAATTTTCTTCGTAACATGTCGATTTAAATTGACTGATTTATTTAAATTATTAAACCATATTTTTTCTGTGTGAATTCGCGTTAGTAATACACAAAGCAAATAGGGTAGATTTACTCATTGTGAATCAGATAGTGAAAATGGCACCTAATATTGATATCATTTTTGAACATTTAATTAAATGAAACACTATAAGAAATAGTTATAGATTTCCAACAAAAATAAAATTTTACTTATTGCACAGTGATATTTCGATCATCTTTATATTAAATGTATATTAATTAATTCAAAGTTCTGAAAACTACTTGTTTCAATGTGACCCCATATGGATGGAATATACTCATTTAAACTTTGTAACGTTTCACGTAAAACTGAATGTAATTACTACATAAATATTTAATTCATTTATTGTTACTAAGAAAACAATGAACTATATGTAGATTTGAGTACAGCAATTATCGAATGTAAACAATAATAATAATACAACGTTATGAAATAACAAAGAAAGCGAATAAATATTTAATGTAAACACGTCTATTAGTTCACAACAATGATGATTTATTTTTTATAAAAGTGGTGAATTCTATTAAAGAAGAGTAATTTACGATAACAATTGTGTTTCAATGAAATAGAATTCGAATCAATATTTAGCAAAGCTTTTTGTTGTATCAAAACGACTAATCCAACCATTTTTTTTTAGATTGTAATTTTACTACAGTAAAAAGATCCAATTTTTCAGTATCCGATAAACTGCACTGTATTATTTAAATGTTCATGACATGTCACAAACTAAGTACTAGTCAATGTGACAAATTATAAATTCAGGTCTTCTTCTTATAACATTAAGGTTTAATAGATCCACCTTGTTACAAATGGCTGACGAGATCAATGCTCGTAAATAAAATGCATCATATCAAATAAAAACAAGTTAATCCATTGGTAACTGTCAATAAGTTAATAGCAGATGTATGTACGGGCGTTAATCCGTCAATTTATAAACTTTCTAATTGGGTAGATTGAACGCAGTGTAGATATTAAAAATAAACTTCGTATAAATTAAAATATTCAAAGAACAGAACTGGTAAAACACTGATCTCACATTCGAAATGTATACTAGTTCCCGGAGAAAGTAGATGACAAGAGTTTTTTTTCCTTCTCTTCCCTGCTGAGAGATAATTATAATTCCTGTCCTTAGAAGCTACCTGGTTGAAACTTTCCATGGTTTTCGTTCAATAATTTTGAACTTGCAACATCATGAGTGACATACGTTCAGAGTTGTCTACCGTCTAGACCTTAGGACATTGTTTCTTACAATTTCAATCGCACTGTGCCATTAACGGTGTTGAAGTTTAAAACTGTGAAAATAACTAGAAAATGGTAAAATGAAGATATTAGTGGTGCGAATGGTTGCTGCTGTAGGACAAAATGTAATCAGAAAGGTTGATCAAAATTAAAGACTCATCATTATGTACGGTTCGTTTGATGGAGTGGCAAAGCATTGAATTAATTAATGCATACTTATCCCAGGCCTAAAATCTCTGTCACTAAATTGAATTTTACTGACAATCAAGTTGCATATATTCATGCGTTACGTTTATAAACACACATTTTTGGTCAGTATATGTTTATGCATTTTCCATTTAGAAATTAGAAGCAAATATGATCAGAAATAAAAGACGTCCATAAAAAATTGAAATGCAACTTTGCGATATTATATTGTATTGTGAACTTTTGTGTTAACATTTGGTTTACAAATAAATTGAAGAACTAGAAATGATGTTATGCAAAAGATATGAAAGATGTGAGATCCACTTAATATGTTTTACTTTTGTGATTGAAAAATATAATTGAAAACGTGCAAAAACTTTCGCCATTAGATTGATATAAAATCTATTATAATATCTATTACTGTAATAAAAGATGATTCAGTAACAAATTACAGCCTATCTAAACTTTGATATTATCATTGATTATATCTGTGCAGTCGGTGAGATTTTATTATTATTATAAAGTTTTATTACGCTCTTTTCATTGGAAGACTTGTAATTAAACTCTGGCAGACTGTGTTTTTATTTGTATACATACCCTGTTATAATGTCCGTTTTTCCAAATTCAACACCATCTCACGTACTAAATATTTAATGATTTGTATCGTTAAAATTTTTATTGACAAGTAGTTTTTAAAAATGAAAAACTACAATTATTCATATTTATTTATTTTATTTAAAAGGCCACCAACTCCATGGGGTATTTAGTTCGAGTATCAATTTCATATTTTGTCATTATTTCTAAGCCTAAACAATTAAATCCAATTAACACTTTCATTGCTTCCTAGAATAGTATATGGAAATTGTGAGTTTTGTAATAGACGAGCCGTAGGAAAAAGCCTCCTCATGACTTTATGAATTCCATGCTTTTTTTTTTTGTTAAACTTGGTTAAATTTCTACAAGAAACGTCAGTTAATATACATATATGTATATAAATAAAATTATAATGCCTGTTTGTTCGGGATAATTTCCGAAACGGCTGAACCGATTGTGACGAGACTTTCATTTACAGGTAAAAGACTTTTGAAGTATTATTTTGGACTACTTATCCCGGAAATATTTTGGGGTTGCTATGTAAAAATTGAAAAAATGTGCAAATTGTCTGTTTGTCCGGGTTAATCTTCGAAACGACTGAACCGATTGTGATGGCACGTCACAGACAGGTAAAGAGCTATGCCAGGAGTGATCTAAGCTACATTTTATCCCATAAATAAGTCTTAAGGGGATGAAGGTAGGGATATTCATAAAGGGTACGCTGTATTTCAGATTTTGCTTAAACTAAAAACGTGAGACTCGGGAAAAATACTCTTCTTAAAAAGTGAAGGAATACATGCTCAACTGTCTTTTGAACACATCTACCCGAACGGGGTGGGGGTGGATTTTATATAAAAGAACTGCGGGTATAATCTGTACCACGTTGACAAAGTCGCGGGTAAACCGCTAGTATTTAATAAACTATGATTTGTATCTATAAAGTCGTAAACATCTCATTGGTCTTTATTTATACAGACTAGCAGATTGCAAATAAAATTAAGTTTAAGATGTAATCAATATTAAAATCAGGTTGACAAAGTGTTATTTAAAACCCGGCATTAAAGTTTAAGTGAAGAAATTGTAAGTAAAACGGACAAAAAGAGAAAGGATAGGGATAAGACGTAGTTATTGTGTGCCTATGTATATCTATAGATATACAGTACAAGTGTTCGTCCCGCATTTTCGATATCCTGGGTGATATCCCTGTACAGCACGCCTTTCAGCTGAGTTTTGCTCTCTTAAATAGAACGACCAACATGGTGTGGATTATCAACACGGAAATATCGGTACCGTTGTTCGTGATAACAAATAATTGAATTTATATATTATTGTTGATACTGCACAATGCTTTCGAAATTCAAGGGAACATATTTTACTCGGAGAAAATCAATATATGCTTAATTAAATGGAAAGTTATAAATTACACGTTAAGGGAAAGTTTAGTTCAGCAACAATTTTAAAAAAGAAGCTTTACTGTTTCGCTTGCGGCTAACATTTTGAAAAAAATATATTTCATCAGGGTCGCAGGTTAGTTGAAAAGGGTATAAATTGTACTAATCCTATGTAGTTAGGATTAGTATAATTTACCCCGTTATCGTCGACTATTATTTTTTTCATTGTCAGTGTTACAGAGTATAGACGTGTAAAATAAAACATGTGCTCTTCATGAAATCTGGCATAACAGTTGCTAACCGGTATGAGAAATAGACGTATAGTATGTAATCATATTTTACACGTTTTTATAAATAATGGTGGTAGTTCTTAATTACATGCAAATATACATAACAATACCATATTTTTGCTAGATAAACGAAACGAGTTGTATAATAGCGTTTTCGTGAGTTAAATTCACTTTTTTCTATTGTATGCACAGTTACCTCCGGGCAACAGTTTTCTAATGGATGCTTGGTTTTGAAAAGACGCAACCATTGTTAGTTACGAACAATGCACCAAGCTCTAGATAATGAATTGGTAACATCTGCATGAAATGCTTAGTGTATCTATATTTTAAATGCGAAATTAAATGTAGTTTATTATCTTGCCAGTGCAATGATTTTTGGTTTATTACACGCAAGCATTGTAAATATCAAAATACGTACTGTGCCTGTCTAGTAATCTAAGTTTGCAAGTGCAGTTGTAACCAACGTTGCCAGACGTCCCGATTTTGGCGGGACGTCTCGATTTTTAAATCAAAATTAAATGTCCCGCGCGGGACAGGCTCAGTCCCGCTTTTCGGGGATAACTCGAACGTGTGTAAATAATTATTCTCTTATTGTAAGTTGCAATTTGTAACACTCACTCCTCAGACTATTGTTTGAAACGCCATATTTTTCTAATGAATAAAACTTTTTTTGATTTTGATTTCTGTTTTTTTTTTTATTTTTTTTTATTCAGAAGACGAATAAGACTCAACTATTTAACGATAGGGTAAATCTGATTTAAAATATCATATTTTTATTAAAATACATTTTCTATGGCTATTTTTGCTATCTATTGTCACGTAAACATAATTTGAACTCAAATAAAAAGATAAATATTTAAAAACTTCTGATTATTATATACGTTTTTTTACTATTTCCCGCTTTCGACGAAAGAATCCCGTTTTTTCACTCAAAAAGTTCCAAAATCCCGACTTGGCAAAAAAAAAATCTGGCAACGCTGATTGTAACTCTCATAATACGATAATTAAATATTTCAAAAAATCGTCGCGTTGTGAAATTTCGCGGAATAAAAACGGGATAATTTTATTTCCCTACTGTGTATGACCAAAATCACAGCCGCAGGATAAGCAATACAATTTAGTTTTTTAAATATTATTATTTTTATTTTTCTACCGCGTGTGACTTTATAGTAACGCGCTGTAACAAAACAGACTGGGTATAAGTTATTGTAATCTTTTGTGATTATTTTTCTTTTTCAAAAATATAACCAAAGCTAAGCCATTAAGAATGGTGACTTTTATATTAGACGTCCGAAGTAGATGTGACTGCCAGAAATATTTATTTAGCAATCGTTGTTTGTCTAAAGAATCGCGCTCCGGAGCCCTGAGCGACTGAAGACGTATAAACACCGGCCTTTACTCATGTATCCGCGATGTAAAATGCAGGCATTGGAGGGACATAGAGATAGACAAGATTATGTGGCCCATAAAGCTTCCAACACACACATACATACGCTGGATAACCCGCAGCTTTACCTTCTGCACTACGAAGCTACACACATACAGATTGGGCAGAAATTATCTGTCAGTAGTTCAAAAACTAAAAATTAAAAAATCTGTTGTTTTATTTTAGATTATTTCTATTGAAGTACTTAAAAAATATACGAAACAACCTTTTTGAAAATCAATGGGAAACCGGTTTTGTAACAAACGGGTTACCTTGACTTAATAACAATTATTTTTATCAATGGAATAATAAACTGACAATTCAAACCGTAGTATTTTTACTATAAATAAGAACGTCAGTGTACCAAATTTCATTCTAATAGATAGATGAATGAATTGTGACAGATAGACGGACGAACTGACCGAAACTATTAGAGTTCTTAGTTTCTTAAAAATGGTAAAACAAAGAGCTGGTAAGATTTATACGATTAATTAAAAAGAAAATTGTTCTGAAAGTTTACAGACGAAAAAAACCTCGTGTTTTTAATACTTACATAGTTAATGTTGTTTATAAGTAAGGGAAATGTGGAAATCCTTTTTGTACCAACGAGTAGTTGTAGTAATGTATGATGGAATAATGTCCTCGTTCCTGTCTTTGGGATAGAAAATACGCCACTTCCTGTCGGCAATGTATTTACACATAATATGTATGCGGGGGTGTTATATCAGTTATTTCCGTAACTTACAGCTGGAAGTTGATGCGTTTATGTATTAATGCTTCACCGTTTTTGCTTCAGATCTCACTTAATCTAGATTACTTTTCGCATCATTAATATTTAACTTATAGACACTTGAAAAGGATTCTTGAATTTGTTTGATGATGACAATTTTTCTTCTTCACTAACATTTACATCAGCTATAATCTATAAAATGTTTAATCCATATGCCTTTCGTATAGCTAATCAACATTTGCCTCATTGGTTTTCTCTAACCGTTTTATAAATTTTTAAAATTAAAGTTCATTTAAAATGGCTGTGCATTTTTGAGTATAACAGTTTGAACAAATTTTTATTATTTGCAAACTATATTATCGCTTTTATGTGTCTGATCATTAACCAATTTTTTACAAAGGATATATAGTCATGAATTTCAAAACTCTTATATTGAACATATTGTTAATCAGAATTGTTTTTTTTTTTAGTGTATTTGCCATATGGCAACATACACTATTGGCGTCGGTCGGACGGCGGGACCTGGGGTCGGACCAAAATTTCTCGACGTTTCATTACCTCCTAAACACTTTGGCACCATTTTTAAAAATGTTTATATATATATGTATATATATATTTATATATATATATATACGTATATATATATATATATATATATATATATATATATATATATATATATATATATATATATATACGTATATATATATGTGTGCGGGCAATAACTTTCGAAAGAGTTAATTGATTTTAACGAAATTTGGCCCACGTTTTGAAATCCATCACCGCAAGAAGCCTATTTAAAATGGGCGTAATCGGGGTATTTTAAGGGTAGTTTTTAGGGGTTGAAAAATGTTTTTGGGCCCCAAAATACCGAAAAAATTCTCAGAATCGTTTCAAAAGTGACATTTAACCCTTTAGTAGTAATTAAAAAGTGTCCCTAAAATTTTAATAAAATCGGCCCGACAGGACCGGACTTACAAATTTTATGAAAACACTGGTTTGCAGATAGTGAATTATTTACTGAAAGTTGTATATAATTTGGTATAGAGATTCGATTGATAATAATATTGCAATTAAGAAAAAAAATGTTATTTTAAGAGGTGTATTAAGGAGTGAAATTTTTTATTTTGCCCAAAAACTAACTTAAGTTCGCGAAATAAAGCCACACTGCCTGTATAAGCAAATACACTATATTGTCGGCAGGGTTTTGGCACTGCGACCCGGGTTTTTTTTCTTTTGTTACTTCATATATCAATTAATTTCATAACATTATGAATGGCTTTCGCAGGCATACGTATTATTTTTCATTACAGTTTTGAGCATAATTGATACTTAGTTTGGTTTTTGTTCAGTGTAGTGGTGCTTTGAACATTTTTCATAAAAGGGAATGGCTTTTAGCTGTCGAATAACGACGAATCACATTAAATACAAAGGGATTTATTTAATTAAAAGAACCTTACTTGGTGCAAGCAGTCGCACCGGGCTGAATAAAGCAAAATATGTTTTTCCGAAAAATTGCGTAGCGCGGTATATGATTTTATTAGATATATTATAATATAGAAAAGGGAAAGTGAAGGAAAGTGTATAATAAAATAAGGTAGTCGGTGTGCGTTGTACGGGAAATGAAACACAGGCGCAGGGAGCACAAAGCTGACGCAGTTAACATCATAACGACGAAACGCGCCGGCTGTTCGTTAGGCGTCGCGACGCGTGATCCGTTGTCGCCAACTCAGATCTGAAGTTGGTTATTTCCTGAAGTGATGGCTTATAGCGCGTTCCTCGCTTCTCGAACATGCTTATTACTATTACTATAACGGGCTTTGCGAATTTATAGGAACGTTCTATTATTATTTATGCATGCATGCGGTGTTCAGTGATTCCTGGACTTCTCATACACGGTGCTCATAATTGTGTAATATAAATATTCGTTCTGAATATACAATAATATTTAAGCCAATCACGTAAACAATTGGAATCATTGTAAACAAAAATATGTTTTTTGGAGTAATATGAGATCAATTTGTCCAGGACGTATTTTTTTTCTCCATTGAAATATTACTGGATAGATAAGATTTCATATTACGTAATTTAATTGTGTCTCTAATTTTCCAATAATTAAAAAGAATCGGATAAAAATCACTAATGTAGCGTTTAGTGTAGGTGATTTCATAGAAGATTATTACGGTCACTATAACATTGTTTTGAAGTGCCTTCTCAAATATGGGCGAACTTGTTTTTGAAAAAAAAATGTTTCATAGATTTGTTCACTTCGCCACACTTCGGCACAATTTACAATAATGAAGTTAATATTATTAAGTCAGTGTCCATAGGTGCGTAGATTGTTGACTATATAGTTTTACAATCAGTTCAGCATTGGACTAGGATGAAATGCCAGACTTCAAACATGGCAACCATGTATGATTCATTAATGGTAAATACTTACATGTTGACATGAGCTCATTACTAAATGATCAGTAATGCACCATAATGGCAAATGATATTGGTCCAGAGACCAGGATTGACCAATTAATGATTGCTGATGTTAATCATCAATAATAGCAAATTTTCTACTTGCTATTACTCCAAAGAGATGAGATAATGGAATACATTTAATAAAGAAAATAAAGTAGCAACATTTTCCCTAATCTGCCAAAGATGATGCAGTGTTAAATCGCCAATTGTTGACCGATGGTTGGCAACTGTAGCCCGGCTAAGTGCTGATAGTGTTTCGTAACGACTGGAGATCCCATATGGACGTTTGCGAATAAACTTTACGAATTTTGATTGATATTGCGATCATCCGTAGGTGTGATAAAACCTTTGCTGGTTGGTAGTCAGTGGCACAGCACTGCTTTGTTCATAATGGATATGCTGTCAACGTTGTAATTCGTATTGTGGTTGTTTGTTGGTGAGCGTCCAAAAGTTTTGTTGGCTTGTTCGTCTTTCTCTCTGGGTTTGTGTGTGTGGCGAGGTAGGTAGCACACTAGCACTCTGACGCCGAGCGGCGCTGCCGCTATACAAGAGAGTGTGTGGATGGAACAAACGGAACGGCGGCGACGGCACCGTAAAATTTATGACGAGAGTCAAGTGCAGGCAACGTGTCGCCGAATCAGCTCGAGCTATTATATGTGTGACTCTATATTCTACCTCCTTGGTGCTGCTGGAATAAACGTTGCATACAATACCGCAAAAATTATTATTGCTTAAGTTTAAAAATTATCAGGAAATTGGACAAAATAAAAATATACAGTCAATTCAGCGACGTTTCGGTTTTTTTTTTCGCTGAATTGATTGTATATTTTTATTTTGTCCAATTACCTGATAATTTTTAAACTTAAAAAATTATGTATGATAATATTAATATTATTATTGCTCTTATAAAGCTTGAAAAAGTCCCAAGCAAGGGACGAAACGTCGCTATAATAACAAATAAGTGTTTATTTAAAAAGTCCTTTTTTCCGACAAAAAAGAAAAAAAGTCATTATGTATTGCTCTTTATTTGAAAGTGAATAATACTTTTATATATTATATAACATATGTTCTAGAAATCTTACAATTTTAAATGTAAGAATTTAAAATGCACGTTGGTGAAAATTTTTATTCGACTCGTCGTTCGCAACGCTCATTTACAAGAATGGCATGTGATCGATGGTGCCGTCTCTTTTTATTGCTAGGACTGTGGGTGACTCACTCATTGACTGACGGGTTAATAAGGCGTTGCCGTGTTTTCAAATGCAATTTTAAATTGGAATTTATGTAGAGATCACACAGTTTTACGCAATGTTACACAAAAAAATATCTGGGGAGATATATTAAATAAAAAAAAGGTAATGCGAAAAATTATTTGTAACCATTCTTAGTTTGCATTTATTTTTTACATTAGCGAGTTTTGAACCACCGCATAGCATATTATACAATCTATACTTGTTCTGATGAAAGAAATGAATTTTGTTAATAACTTTTTGTGTCGAAAGTCAGCTGAACTTTTTCAATATTCGGTAAATGTTCCACAATAACTATAGTTGTTGTAAAATAAAAAATTTCTTTGTATATTTTTTGTGTCTATTTTGAATGCATCTAGGGTCAAAAGGTAAAAGTACTTACGTTGAATTACAACACATGCATTGATGTACATTCCTATCATGATTCGAATGAAAACTATTCATTAATATATATGTTTTTTTTAATTGTGCGTTGATAATTCATGATTTTGGCTTGACTCGTGCAATAAGAAAGTTCTTTGAGGCATGCAGCTAACGGTACCTACTGTTTCGTTTCATTGCTGTGCAAAATAGATTCAGGGGCATCAATGCGCAACCAACTGAGAGTTTATAGGCCGTGCTTGTTTGAAATGTCATTTAATTTTAGAATGTGTGAAGAAGGACGATTCTTAAAAAATGAACTTACAGGAAAGTCTGTTTGTAGTTGATATTGAATATCAAAAATTGAACTTAAGCGTTTTTGTCTTTAAACGACAAATATACCTATAGCGACCTATTGCGTGTATGTTCAGTTAGTACGAATGACTAAAAACTGATTTCATCAAATAATGTGTTTCTGATGGCGCATTGATGGTGTATTGGAATTATTTTTCATAAAATTCTTGTACTATATAATAAAAAAAATTGAAAGTTTCAATTGAATTGCGAGTGCCTATACAAAAATTGCTTCGTCGCTTGCTAATTACGGTTGTTTGAATAAAAAAAGGGCAAAGCAAAAAATAAAATCTCTCATTCGAGCAACAACAACAGCAGCAACAACGGTTGAGAGAGAGAATAATGAGTCGAGAGCACGGCGCGAGCTGCACGGTTTTAAGCTGGAAAACGATCTTTTCAATATGAATAATGAGCGTGAAATGAGACTTTTTCGGGCCCAGCAGCCATCGCACGAGAAGCAAGATTCTATTATCATCATGCGGAGAGAAGTTTACAATAAAGCCCCAGTGGATGAACGCGACTATTCTATAATAGGAATGCTGTTAGTACATGTGGCGCGTGAAAAAGTATTGTCTGCAGTATGCTATCCGTACCCGTGTTGTGTTCTGCACTGGGGTGGATAGGAAAAAAAAAACAACTACAACTTGAGGTTCTGTGAAGACTCGGTTGTCTGATAAAAAATTCGATATATCAGGAGTAAGTGGTTCCTTTTCTCTGCAGCCGAATTATAAATCTAACCGTTTTACAAAGCGACTGACCGTTTCATAAAACGTGCAAACGAAGTCATGCTCTTCTGGCCTATTCGAACTTTCGTGATAATATTGACAGTTACTTAAAAATAAAAGCATTTTTAAAAAAATGCGGAAAACAAAATTAAAATTTGTACTTTGTTTAGATATTTGAGAGCATTTTTCGTTCCACCCAAATGTCAGTACTTAAAAACTTTGAGTTCATATCTGTGGCAAGTTCTGTAACTAGATAGTTTAGTAAAACCTGATTTATTGTACGATATTTTATACCTAATCGCGACAGAAAGTTATAAGGAATTTCATCGATAATTTAAAAAATGATGAAACATCACTGCTTTCTTTGTAAATAGTTGCAGTTTTATAGCAAGAAACAACAATTTTTAATTGACAAGCTAGGTGCTTTATTACGTTTTTTACAATTTCCTAGAATTTATAAAGTGCGTAACTGATGATACTTTTGTAGTCTTTTATAAATCAATTTCACGAAGAATTGATTTAATCATTTGCAATCAACCTGTACAATATGCATTGAAGTAAATGATTTGATTTAAATAAATGAATCAAATGACTCCTGCAGAGTTTCCCCTCCAGTTCATTTTATTGTTGTTATGCTCTTTTCTTCAGCACATTTTTCTTCGTCGTCTGCAATAAGAGGATTTAAATTAATGACCAATATTCTATAGCATAGATAATTGAAAAGGTATTCTTGATAACCTTCGGTCTTGCATGTCTTTTGAAATTTAAAAAAAAAGAATATGTATATTAAAATGGAGACATATTCAAGAATATATTGTCTTTAATTTTTGCATTTTTTAAGTTATTTCTTCGTACGCGCATTAAAATTCAACACTCTCAGTGAATATAAAAACTGCTGTCTCAGCACGAGAATGCCCTCCTATTTGGTACACAGAGACCTATTGCTAGTACTATATTATTTATAACATTGTTGTGTAACGTAAGTTCCGTAGATAATGTACCTACTTTATTATTGTTTTTGTATAGTGCACAGTTACTTTAACATCCAATCTGCACTAAATTATCTATGCATTCAAATCTCCGTTTACGTACGTGCAATATACCTCCATGTATGTACATTGTACAGGGTACACAAAACACTTACAGTATATATACGCTATATATGCGAACTTTAATCAAAACAGCTTAAGTCATAATTTCGATAGAAGCTCAGTGACATCATCTAAAATTCATTGATTGATGTTTGTTTCGAACGGAATGTTAAGGGCCGTATTCATAAAGAGTCAGTAACTAATTTAACAGGTAGATCGCACTAATAAACTATTTAAAATGCTGATTTGGTATTCACAAAGAGCACTCAGTGTTATTGGATAATTTATAGGTAAAAGTACTCTCCTATTAAACTATTTGTTGAACAGTTAGATGTCTGTGAAGGTAGTGAAAAATAAAAATTCATTTTAATCGATTTCAGTGTGTGAAGGCTCAAATTAATCGATTTAATCTGCTGTATATTTTTTGTATTTTCTCAACAATTTACGATTGTTTGAAAACAGTGTCCGGCGAATCACCTGCTCTAAAAAATCGAATGTCAGCAACCCCTCCTAAGACTGCTCCTTCTTTATTTTTCACTACCTGAAATGTCAATTTTGATTAAGTATTTAGGGATATTTTATGTAACTTGCAGAATTCCACTAAACAATTTGCAGTTTATAATAAGGACACAAATCTTAACGAGTCTATAGATATTATATATTGCCAATTCTACTTCATGAATACCAACTTTCCTTATTGGTTCAATTACAGAACGATTCAATAACTATTGAGAGATTTAACAGATCTTGATGTATACGGCACTAAATGAAATTATTCATTTTTTAATGACGGTGTGGTAGAAAATTGCTCCAAAATATTTAGTCGATGAATGATTATTAAATCTAATTTTACTGAAAACGTGACATCAAGTTTTTCTTTTTGTGAACCGTTCTCACGCAGTTCTCCACAAAATATAGTTAAAAAACCAGATTGAAAAGATTATCAAAAAAGTGACGTAGGTAAGCAGTTTTGTTGTATCACCACAGATATTTATATACTCCATATTATTACGTAGATATGTAAACTGTAGCGCCATATGTAGAGTTCGTTATACAACAGAATATTAAAGTAAATATGCAGATTGAGCATTCACATGCTACGTAGGTACATATATTGTGTGCATACGGTATACGTTAGATACCACCCTATTTGAAATAAACTGAATCGGGTAATCGTAAAGTTTGAGTCACTCAACAACGTTAAGTCGTGTTCATTCAATCCTTGATCTCTAAGTTAATTACAATTATCAGCTGAAAATTGACTTTCAAATTCATGTTCAGCGATATTGCTCAGGTTTATATTAAAACTTTAATCAAATTTGTTTTGTTATGCCAATTCGAATTGTTTTTAGTTAGTGTTGTAATCTATTGTAGATGTTTTTGGCAGTTTTTTTTATACATTTTTCTTTAAGCGTATTGTGATCGAAACTATTACCCAGCTAGCCAAAGGAAAAGTTTGTGTTTGTCGCGGGTAATCGCTAAGACAAAAGAGGGAAAAGCGATAAGCGGGGATCCCGTACGTGATTTTTTAGCTAACTTTGTCTACGCTAGCATTAGAGATATATGGCAAAGTGATTATTTCGTTGGCAAACCGAAATCTACCCGTGCGAAGCCGGGTCGGAAAGTTATAGTATTATATAAAATATTGTATGTATGTGCAATATTAAACATTCGGAAATATTATTCTTATTACAAAATATTGTTTTGGCGTCCTCTATTGTGAGTCTGGAGCTTTGGTATTATTGAACTATTTTTAGAATGATAACTGGCGCAGTGACCCTGTGTAATGTTTGTAGTGCACATGAATTCCTGTACATCATCATAAAATAGAATTTGAACTAGAATGGAACTTACAAAATGTTGTAGAACATGCATTCATATGGACTTGTGTCCAGAATACACTTAAATTTATTCCTAATAAATGCATTCTGTGCTGGTAGATTCGTACTTATACCGGATGAAACACACACAAATAAAATCGTATCGTATTTGTAACTGACTTCACAAAAAGAGAGGTTGTCAATCCAATCTGTATTTAGTTCTTTTTATGTTTGTTCAGCCCTAGTCTCTCGAGAGGTTAACCGATTTGAAAAAAATCAACGCCATTTTGTCCAGATGTGCACAGATTGGTTCCATATAGTTTTTCTTAAAATCAGAAAAAATGTGGCTAATAACGTGCAAAGCTACAAATGGAAAAAAAAATTAAAAAAAAAACTTTAAAAAAAGTGAACCTTCTTCAATAAAGCCACTAAGATAGCGGTACCGTAATATAGCGACTGTATAAATATGATGGTGAATGACGTAATGAAAAACGTGTGCATAGAAGTAAATAGATGCCGGTCTCTTACGTTACGGTGGTGCTACCAAGAAAACGACACGCATTTAATTCTATGCACACTTTTCGTGTTACGTCTTTCACCATCATATTATGGTACCGCTATCATAGGAAACTTGAGGTTTATGTCAAGAAAGTATATCAATATTCAATATGGAAGTTTCAGGTTTTCATTTTGACACCCGGTATATGCTCGTTGCATAATATATCGTCGTGCTGGTTTGTGTCCAACATATGCACTGGTATACAAATATTAACTCATACAAATAGGGAATGTGGTACCCAATTCTGTAATACGTGCATTACGTCGTACGTGAAATTTTGTTCTGTTTAAACATAGGTTTGCACTGTTCAAGTTACTAATTTGCTTGCTTTCAAATCACATTGTTTGAGTATCACCATAATGTAGAATTAAGGTAATTATACTGGATGTATTTTAATAACTAAAAATACAATATTTTGATATAGAAAATTCTCATGTTGGTAATATGTAAAGACACGTCTGCAATAATTAACTTTAATTATTCGTTTTTTTTACACCTTCGAATTTGCAGTGAATTTGTCTTTTTTTACTACAGAAGCAGAGCCTTTTTAAAGGTTGAGAACTATTTTTTATTTTTTTTTAAAATATTCTTTGTGTGTTTTTAAATAAAATGCATTATGGAATCCGTTTGTTATGATCAACCGCGTTTCCATCATCTGCTTATTTATGTCGGTCGCTTAAGATGGACACAATTATTCACTTGAATGCCATATTAAACGGACTTCACTCATGTACTACAAGAACTGCCTCACTCGATTAATTAGTAAATTCAACATTCGACTTCCATGACACTTATGAACTGGTGTTAGCCGAAGCCGAAGATTCCAGTTTGATTCTACATAATATTACGTACCACGGTTTAGGAAACTCTGCATCAAACCCATACAGCGAATTTAGACATATAAATATAATTCTACTCTCTGTCATAATTTTATTTTATCAAACACAACCCTTGTATGTAATGTTATGTATATTTGTGTTGCGGTGTCCGATGTTTTATCTAAAATAACCACAGTCGGTGTGGGTCGACGAGATAAATCTTATAATTTATTCATGACAATTATTACAACAGTGTTCAGAACAGGTAATTAAAATTGTACACAGAACGTATTACATAATATTGTACCTACCGAATGTTATGTTGTTTGTTATAGGATTGTGTTTGCTATATAACGGGGGAGAGGACAATCATAACGCATGCAAACATTATATAATATAAAACATACATGCTCGCACTGTATCGTGGAAGTTTTGTTATATTCGTATTAACCTGCATTTATGTCGGCGGAATGAAATACTTCTAGCTTTTTTTGCAAAATCCAGTAACAAAATAAACATATTATTGTCAACTGCATGCAAAAGAATGATCGTGTTAACTGTAAAAGAAACAAAAACTCCAAACAAATGCAAGCTAGACTTGCCAACCGAGGGTTCCGTACCATCGATCAAATGATTTGCCTTTGAATTTCTAAAATTTTATAGCTGTTGGAAACATCGTAATAGTTTTCCTGTATGTAGTGTGATATCAGGGCCCATGGGTGACAGATATACTATATGTGATTTTTGTGCAACCACAGTTAGTGTTATATGATAACGTCCAAATAACCTTTTTTATAATATGTCATTGTTAAAAATAAATTTGTAAAAAATGTATAGATATACATAAAAAGGGAGAAACCACATCTATCAAAATTTTCAATTCGTGTTTGATTTAGAGGAACAATTTGTTTTGTGTGTAATATCGGGTAAACGGTAATAACACATACACATGGCTGTATACAAGGTGCTCTCAAACATTTTGAACTGTATCTTGGCATGGAAGTTCCAATGGCTAAAGAAGCTTTTATTTTTTTTCCATTATACAGCTAACCTCCGGTTCATAAAAAAGTTCATCACTTTATAACAGTGCTCATAGTGATATTTGGCCACTATAAATCGCGCTATAAGTATACTAACTGATCGTTACCATTTTATGTGAAATTTGTCTGATATCTCTATTGTAAGCACCCAAATTCCTCTTTGGTTCTACTGTGAGAATAGGTAAAAATATCAATAAAATCTTCAATTTATTATTAAAAAAATAAATTGAAAATATGAATTGGTACAAAGCCCCTAATAACTCTAGCTAACGTCTTCAATGTTCAACATGCAAGTATAGTTCAGTTAGTTCGGATTTTCGAAACATTCCAGTGCATATTTTAGTTCCTGGATAAAGAAATCGGGAACAACGTTTTAACTGCTTATTTTATGGGTACGAAACTTTTTGAAGTAACTTCGTAGATACGTCGCACAAGGCATTGCAGACAGAGAGAAAAGCGTGCGTTAAATTGGAAAAACCCTTCACTCTGAATTGAATTGGAAAATATTCAATCTGCAAATTTTCTCTTTTCGCGTGCGTTTATACGTTTGTGCTGTGTGAAAAGGGTGAGCGTGGTAGATATAGTGCAGGAAATGTAGTGCCTGCTACCTACATAACATATCGGTTTAAAGGAAAAATCTTAACCACGTTTGTCATTCTATAGGGATCAAATAAAAACATAATAAAGATTAGATATAAAGGAATATGTACATTTGCTGATTTCATATCTTATGAGAATTTATTAAAAATAGCGGTTTACC
Organism: Venustoraphidia nigricollis; assembly: GCA_034508555.1. NCBI lineage: Eukaryota > Metazoa > Arthropoda > Insecta > Raphidioptera > Raphidiidae > Venustoraphidia > Venustoraphidia nigricollis. The sequence goes on from JAVRKA010000006.1 coordinate 9,356,393, forward strand.
CGCGACTTCGACCGCGCCGTATAGATTGTACTTGCAGTTCATTTATATAAAATCCACCCCCACCCCGTTCCGGTAGATGTGTTCAAAAGACAGTCGAACATGTATTTCTTTATTTTCTAAGAAGAGCATTTTTTAATTTTTTTCTAAAATACAGCGTATCCTTTTTCAAATTCTTCCCGTAATCCATTTAGGGATTATTTTTGGGATAAAATGTAGCTTAGCTCACTTCTGGCGTAGCCCTTTACCTGTCTGTGAAGTGCCATTACAATCGGGTGAGCCGTTTCGAAGATTAGCCCGGACAGACAATTTTTACATTTTTTCAACTTTTATACAGTAACTTCAAATATTTGCGGGGTATAAAGTAGTCTAATATAATCTTTGAAAAATCCTCTATCTGTAAATAAAAGTCTCGTCAAAATCGATTCAGCTGTTTTGGAGATTAGACAAATAAACCTTGCATTAAAATCGCAGTTTGAGTTAATTATTTTGTAGTTAAAACAGTGGCGCAACCAAGGAAAGTGCTTTTGTACCAAGAATATATTAATAACTTTTCATTCTATTATTAATGAGTACTCTATGTATTGGATGATGAATACGTTGTAACGATAATATAATCTGCAGGCTACATCAAAGTGATTATGAAATTTTCATGTATAGTTTTGAAAGTTGCAAAAACCTTGAAAATATTAAAATCTCATTTAGGCTGGGACTGTTGAAACAAAAAATAGATACTGAGCTCTTAACATAAGGAATCACTTTTTAACTCAAATGGAAGTGAAATAAAATATCTACAAAAACTACCTGTACAAGACTAATTTCAGTTTTTATTAGCGGTCCAGATAGGCTAAAATAAAATTGCAAATTGTGGTAATTAATTATGATAGAACTGTTCAAGTTGCAGGTTTATATTTTATGATTTAGGAGCAATAAACTGTCAAAACGAACGTATTTTATTGAGTGTTCGATACGTACGTTCATAGGTTACGTTTGCGTACTGTGTAATTTATTGTGACAGATTCCATCCTACGTTTTTAATTCGAACATAAAAGACACGGCTGTGAAGATGCGCAAAATGGAAATGTAGATTTTTTTATTGCCTTCAACTGGGAAATTTTTGGGACAGCCGTTTGAGGTTATTTATGTCTTACTGATATATTTTTCGTATTTTTCTTACTATTCCCTCATTTATCTCAAATATGGATGCACGTATATATGTAATTTCATTGTGTGGTTTGTAAAGTGTTGTGTTAATAAAGCACGGTTCAAATTATCGAATGGTTTTGTACTTAAATATTATATATCGCGTGGTTTATTCATAGAGTTAAGTGTTCCATAAATGCTATATTTAGTTACTTGCTGTAAAATGGTTTTTGAAGTAGTCTCTGTCAACTGTTTTGAAACTCGCCTTCATAAATATTTTTTGGGGTAATTGTCGTGTGACGTTCAATGTCGATCTTGTCTGAAAGCTTCTTCTTTGAGTGTTAAGAATAGCTAATAACCATAAGAAATTCGTGACAGAAAATATATTTTTAAATTGAATTGATTAAAAACAATATTTGGTCTCAATACAGGTTTTCTTATTCGATAGTTTTTGGCCGAAAAAACAATAGCAACAGTCGCCAGATTTAGAATCATGTGGTTTGGTATCAAGACGAAAAAACAGTTTTGATAACACACGTGTACCAAACCGTAATGCAACTGTCATCTTAGAGAGCATTGGTGCTTGTGCTAATATCAGTAGATGGATTCGAGGGAAAAATCCTAAGAAACAGAGAAAAATATTAGTTTCAGAAATGCTCTGTGTTGTGGAAACACTAGTTTACTAAGTGTATTGGTACACGTGGAAAATGACAAGAGCCATTAGACGGCTGGTAATTTTATGGGGATATTCCACAAATTTGTCACACAAGCGTTCCGTTTATGTGGTTAAGACGAAAGTTATTAAATAAACTATATTAAAGCTTTATAAATGTTGTTACAATTCTAGATCAGAGATTCCCAAACTGGTTTGTCCTAACGCCCCCTTTTTAGTTAGAAAATTATTTGAGGCTCCCTAAAAATTACCTTTTTTAAGTGAACAAATAGAAAGATGCAGTAACAAAATTGCTTTCTTTTATCTTTCTATATTTCAATCTACGAAATAATGTTGTAAATAAGAGAGCTTGATGCTTAAATAATTATTTAAATTATTTATTAAAATCAACAAAAGTGACATTTAAATTATACGCAGAAGTTAGAAAATTAAGAGACTAAAGTCAAATAAAAATATGAATGACGTAAATGATATTATAATGAGAACTGAGAAAGATGTGCCTGATGAATTCATTAATGTTCGGCTCTGTTTTTGTAAGTGACATGGCATCCCGCGATTAGTTATTTAACTATATTTTTCACAGCAAATGAAGCATGTCCGAATGGTATTCAAAATGGTCTTTTTTCTCTATGGTTCCAGCGCGCCCTTATTTGCTTGTGAAGATTCTAGCACCTCTCAGAAACGCTTCAGCTTTGGAAAACACTGCTCTGGATGGTAGTTATTACTGTAATTCAATATTATTTATTGTAAATCACACTTTATCTGTAGAACGTTTGTGTACCGGGGAGATTTTGTGCTGGCGTGTTTGGGTACGGTGTACGAACGAAACCAATGAGCCATAACTTCACAATCAGTTGCTGTGCGTTATTTGTGCTGCTGGTCTCTAGATTATCGATTTATTGCGTCGGTTCGCTTTGACTTGTCTTTCTGAACTCACACATACTTCTACAAATTTAATATACGGATAAAGCTGGCTCCACATTTATGGCAAATACGCCAAAGTTGGCGGTAGCGAAGCTTGCCTAACTTGTGTGACCATTCATCGTGTAAATTCTAACCGCTTTATACACACTACATCAGCCGATTCATACGTGGCATTATTGGTGTATGTCGCGGGAAATTGACACAGGTATTGTGTTTGGTATATTAAAGTAGACTAGATAACTAGAATAACTAACTAGATAACTAAATAGACTAGATAATTTACTCTGAAAGCGTACGTTAGGTTTAGCACATGTGTACACTTATAACAAACGGATTGGTGACAGATTTCACAACAAGGTTTAGATTTAGAGAGTTGGAACAGAAAGATAATTTATCTTTTTTAATATTTTATATGTTTATAAGTGTAGGACTGGCTTTACAAAACTATATTTATGATTTTTCTGATTTATTTATGCGAGCCGCTACTGAATTAGACTATACATATAGTAGATACTTTTGCACACTGAACTTAAGCTTTGTATTGGAGTGTTTATGTACAAGGTTTTGTAGTACCTTGTTGAGCACTGAGCAAAAAGTTTTGTCTGTACGTGTATCGCGCGTGCCTAAGTGAAAAATAACAATGTAACGTTCTAGATTATACCAACTTTCTGTGTATATGCTACGGCGCATTCATTTTTAACGAGATAAAGGTCATTCTACTGAGCAACTATTAACCGATTAAAATTAAAAACTACTGTAGTATAACAAACATACGTTATGCATACATTACACTAAGATTTGTTTAATAAATATGGTCCAATACTCCAATGAGGATGATCTCCATAACTTTCCAATTTCGAAGTTAATAATAATTGCGTGTCATTTTCATGTTTGCTGTTAAAAAGCTCCTGACGTTTTAGATTGGATTCATGTCTTGATTCAAGATTGTGAGCACATCTAAGACGTTATTCCTCTCATTTTCGAAACCTTATTTTTTCGAGTTTTTTATGATTGCACAAAAGTTATAGCTTTGTTACCCTTTCTAACCGTACTCGGATCTGCCTTTCTGGTGTAAACTGGTTCCAGGAAATCTCTTTCACGCTTTTGTGAAGCAGATTGAAAGTTCTAATGCTTATAATTAATAATATGTTACATAAAATAGTAACGGGATCTACGCTTATAGCCTCTATTGTCGAGCATTTATAATATACAGTTACAGGATTATCCTGAAAATCTTTTACATTTTTTTTTCAACGATATGCCTGAAGGAGAAAACTTGTTACCAGAAGTGTTGTCTCTTTAAACCAATATCATCGCATCGCATAGTTTATATTTGAATATTCTGGGCAGTGAATGTTATTCAATATAAACCTTTTTAAATAAAAATGAAATAGTGTAACTACAAATTTATTGTTAGATATTGAATTAATAAATATTGATGGTATCGATATATGAAATGTAAATCATTTAAATAAATCCTTGCATATCATTAAATCCACTAGTTTACATTAGAGTTGTGTATTTATAATATATTCTCGTTTATATTAATCGTGTTCCAATAATATAAATATTTATATTTTTTACAGTTTTAGAGAACATTATTTTGTCTAGTTATCAATTTTATTATATAATTAGCAGAAATTATCATAAAATGATTTTTAATTAGATAGGCGAACTATAGAGACAACTGCATTTTTGCAATTTGCCAACCGAATTGCAATTATCGATACTGGTTTAATATGATTTATAAAGTATATCGCTCAGGTTCAAATTTTATAGTGAATTACTCAAATACAATTTACTTGTTTTAATAATTGATAATATTTTGTTGGTAAATTTTGCATAAGAATTAAAAAAATGAAAATTAATGTACAAAAAATTTCATATAATTTGAAACCAGTGATATGTATATTTTTGGTATGTTTTTTTTGTATTGATAGCCTAAATGCAATTTTAATGAAAATAAATAATAATCATAGCCAATGGAAATAGAGGCAGGTAAATAATTTATTCGAAACATTGTTGCAGGCACACTGAGAAAAATGAATATTTTGAATTAATGCAAACTGCTATTTAAAATTGTTTTCTTTGCTTCAATACAAATTATTTTTGAACTGAATCAATCATTTATTTAAACATTAAAATAAAATGGAAATTGTTTCATTCAAATAAATATTTGTTTCCGTCCAACAAAAAAGTGTTTCCATTTAATAAATAATATTTAAATATGTAATCATTTTAAATCAATATAACTTTTATATTAAAGATAAAAAACAATATACTTTGCTTTTTCAAACTAAATTTCCGATTTGTTAAATTTTAATAAATTGTTAGCTATTAAAATAATAGTCTGTTTTCTTTCTTTCGAATAAATGTATATTTTGAAACAAAGCTTTATAGTCTTAAGTTCAATACAAAATGAGGTTTTCAGTTTAAACCAAAAAATCTTTTCACACAACAATATCAGTGTTTGCATTTAATATAAACACGGTGTCCAGTTAACAACGTTTTTTTTAAAGTCATATTTTGAAATCATTACGTTATTTGGAATAAAATCTTCAAGTTTTCGATTGAAATACATACAAATTTTTTAAACAGCAAAATGTTTTGTTTAATGAAATATAGAGTATTTTGTAACAAAGCATATACTTATTTGATATATAAAATCTTGTTGAAACAAAATACCAATATATTTGAATTATGTAACGTGTCCAATCTTGCATTATCAAACGATTGTCTTGTGTGCACGCGTTAGCAGGCAATGCATCACAGAACTTCAGAAGTGAAACAGTGTGTGATTTACATAGTGTTCCTTGAATTTGAAATGTAAGTACAATAACTTAATATAACTATCATAATGTAATTTTTAAAAGTATTTTATCATTATAAATTGCATGTATAAGTATATGCATATATTATATTTTATTAATTAAATAATGTATAAGTAGAACCATTCCAATACGTATGTACGTACACAACATGCACTTGTGCGCAAATCGGATGATATACTATTTTTACTATTTTATACGATTTTTTTTTAGTTGTATATTATCAAGAACAAACAGCATTCTAATATGGCTGACGAAACAATAGAAGGTATATTAAAAACTTGGAATTTTGACCAATACATAGATGTATTTAAAGGTAAATGTATCTATTATATTAACAGTTGCGTATTATACCTAGAGCTAAATCATTGACTAATTTGATTAGGAACATCAAGTAAAGTTCAAATCTTTATTTTTAATGTATATATTTAATGCGCGCCTAAAGTATCCTCCCTCAACTTAACGTGTCGCAAATTTGAAATGAAATCTTATGGCATTATTTTGGAAATTCAAAGATGGCTTTATCAACTCAAAATTTGTAAATACAGCATTTATGTTGCACCTTTTTTAAAAAGTATTTCATTAAGGAAATTAAAATTCGATTGTCCGTTCTCTATATAGCTATGAAGTCAAAACTACCATTTTAACGATTTTGATCGAACTCATAACAACAGTGAGCCAATGTTTGCCTAGATTTTTTTATTATCATTTTTATTATGGTGACATAATCAGATTTTGTAACCTTATATTAATTACAATGTGTATGTGCTTTTAGATTCAGTATATGCCATCAAAATATGCCTATTGGCATCATACCGCCTCGAAAACAATTGAGAAACAAGAAAGTGCATTGGAAACCATCCATTCAAGAATGCTAAAACAGCATAATATCTCATGTAAAGGTATGCATAAAATCATTTGTCATTATTACAATATTTTTTAGAATATGAATGGCACCAAGAATGCTGTTATAACCTGGCCAATTATACGACTTTTCATTTTTTAAGCAGATAAATTAATCACTTCAGCTTAGGCTTTTTACGCGGTTAATAATATGTATTTCTCTAAATATTTATTGAATGTTTTTATAGATACCATCAGACATTCAGCTATGCATTCAGGAAAGAATTGAAAAACTGCATGCCTTTAAGCAAACAGTCCAACCATATGTTATAATAGTTCCCACAAAAAAGGTCCTTAGTACTAAATCCGTGAATTCGTTATTTTCAAAGATATGTTCGTTTAAACAATAATTAATTAAATGAAATCCGAATTTTATCAGAATGTTTAAACGAACATATCTTTGAAAATAATGAATTCACAGATTTAACACTAAGGACCTTTTTTGTGGGAAATTTAATTCTCTACAAAATGTTGCTATTCACGTTTGAGTAAAAACGTCCATTTTTCAATGTTAATCAAATGGGAAACAAACTCGGTTTGCGCCTTTCACAGATTTGATCTAGGAAGCTGAAAATTTGGTAGAATTTTTTTAGGTTCAGTGCTAACACATTAGCCAATGGGACAAAAAAAAAATAAAAATAAAAAAAAAACACTCCAATGTAGTATATCACGCATATACAGAGTGTTCCGTAAAAACGCCTCAAGTCATAGCTCCACTATAAATTTATATAGAAAATAAATTGACTAATTTTTAATTTTATCTAGGAGGAAATGTTTATTTTTACCTTTTTTGACATTTGGTATTATATAATATTAATTTTTATTTAACTAGTATGATATTTTGTGAGTAATATTAGTTTAATTAATTAAAAGACTGATATTTTACACTAAACCAAAAAAGCTGCTAAGCTACTATAAATTTATTACATGTAATAGAATTCAGGTATTTGTTTGGTTATTAAAAAGAATATACAGGGTGTCCCATAAGTCGACGTCCAAACGAAGTGAGGTGATGGGGGAGGTCATTTCCTATCAAAATAACCATAAATGTGATTATCCAATTGTTTACGGTTCGAAAGTTATTTCAATTTTTGTATTTTTCTCTGAAATCGTGTAGTGCTTATACTAAAAGATTAATTTAAAAAAATCTATGAGTTGTTTGGTTGATTTTTTTTTTAATAGGATTCTGAAGGGTCTGCCTTTCCAAAAAAAATAATTTTCATGAGCTCTGTTATCATCTGTCAAATAAAAAAAATGGTTTTGTAAACACTTTTCGGTGGCAAGAAAAATATATTTGATTTTAAATTCACGTTGACAGAAAAAAAGTGTTATAAAAAAAATTGACCAATTATCAGAAAAACTTGTCCATTTAATAGAGATTCTAACGCGGTATAGTACAACTCGTTATTCATGACAGTTTTTTTTATAACAATTTTTTTACATGCAAGTCGTGTTTGTTAAAAACTACATTTTCGAAAATTTCAAAATCTAAGTTGGCTGGAACGACTTAAACAAATTAATACATTCCTCTTTCATTCACTACTTCTAATGTATGCTCGCTATTCGTTTTATTACTAGTAAACCTCCGACTTGACTTTTCATTTTGTACTTTGTTATTTGGACCTGCGCTTGGTAATTTGAACTTCGATCCTGTTTGTGATTTGGACTCTGTCTATGGGTTTTGTGACGAGAATGCTCGGGCTGCTGCAAGAGAATATCGGGCACGATATCCCAACCAAGAACACTATCCTGACCACAGGGTGTTCCAAAGTATACATCGGCGGTACATAGAAGGTGAAATCCCTGGGAATGAGCAAAGAGCTGGAAGACCTAGACTTGACATCGATGAAGATGAAATAATTGGAATGGTGACAGAGGACCCATCTACAAGTGTTCGTCGTTTGTCAAGACGTTCGGGAGTTTCGAGGTCCACAGTGCACCGTATTTTAAAAAGGGATCAGTTACATCCATACCATGTGCAACGTGTGCAAGCACTTTTACCCGCTGATTATAACAAAAGGGTGCAATTTTGCCGAGAAATTCTACGTCGGAACAGGGAAGATCCTCAGTTTTTTAATAACATTTTGTGGGGTGACGAATCGAGCTTTCGAAGGACGGGAGTATTCAACATCCATAATTTTCACTCTTATGATTATGTAAACTCTAGAGCTATAAGAAACGACCATTTTCAACATCAGTTTCGGGCCAACATGTGGGCGGGAATTGTTGAAGGTAAAATGATTGGGCCCCTTGAGCTACCCAGAAAGATCGGGGGCGATGAATATCTTTATTTTTTGCAAAATAATTGGGCCCCTTGAGCTACCCAGAAGGATCGGGGGCGATGAATATCTTTATTTTTTGCAAAATGATTTGGGCGGCTTATTGGAACACGTGTCGCTAGAAACACGCCGAAACATGTGGTTGCAGCACGATGGGGCTCCTTGTCACTATGCTCTAGTAGTGAGACGATACCTCAACACCGAATACACAAATCGCTGGATTGGAAGGGAAGGAACCATCCAGTGGCCACCGCGGTCACATGACCTAAACTTTATGGGGTTACTTCAAAGAACTGGTCTACGCGACAGAAAACCAAAACGAACATCAGCTGCGGCAAAAAATAAGAATTGCGACCAATACAATACAAAATAACGAACGGGCGTTTCGACTAATTTCGAACATTTGTTGTAACTTTAAATAAAATTTGATTTATTTGTGTTAGACTAGCCAACTTAGATTTTGAAATTTTCGAAAATGTATTTTTTAACAAACACGACTTGCATGTAAAAAAAGTGTTATAAAAAAAACTGTCATGAATAACGAGTTGTGCTATACCGCGTTAGAATCTCTATTAAATGGACAAGTTTTTCTGATAATTGGTCAATTTTTTTTATAACACTTTTTTTCTGTCAACGTGAATTTAAAATCAAATATATTTTTCTTGCCACCGAAAAGTGTTTACAAAACCATTTTTTTTATTTGACAGATGATAACAGAGCTCATGAAAATTATTTTTTTGGAAAGGCAGACCCTTCAGGATCCTATTAAAAAAAAAATCAACCAAACAACTCATAGATTTTTTTAAATTAATTTTTTAGTATAAGCACTACACGATTTCAGAGAAAAATACAAAAATTGAAATAACTTTCGAACCGTAAACAATTGGATATTCACATTTATGGTTATTTTGATAGGAAATGACCTCCCCCATCACCTCACTTCGTTTGGACGTCAACTTATGGGACACCCTGTATAAATAAATGATTTTTATTATAAATAATTATATTTTTATTGTACCTTTTCGTTAATATATACCTATTTATTATTGCTTTTATAAAGAACGTTGATTGTAATTGAAAAATTGTATAGAATTGAAAATTATTAGTTTTCTGTTTAAAAAAATTGTATTAAAATGAAAATTATTTTTTTACATTGTTAACATAAATATCTATACTGTTGGAATTTTAATTTGCTAACTTGGATTTTACAAAAAAATGTAAGTCAACAAGTCGAAAACTTCAACAGTATAGATATTTATACATTAACAATGTAAAAAAATAAATTTTCATTTACATTTACAATTTTTTTGAACAGAAAACAAATAATTTTCATTTCAATATAGTTTTTCTTTTAAAACAAAAAACAAAAAATTTCAAATCAAAACAAATTTTATTTAAAGCAAAATAATAAAAATTAATTTGAAAGCAACATTTCGTTCATTCAATCAATTTTTGTTTTAAACCAAAGAAATAACATTCTCAGGTTAAATAGCATGTTTTTTTAATTCTAGTTTTCATTGATTTAATTAAAATAATTTATTTATTTGATTTAAAACTATGCTGCGTTCAAAACAATACGATTGCTTACTTAACCCTAAAAAAGTACTTTTTTGTTTTAAATACATGACTTTTTAAAACAATGAATGTTATTTATCAATCTGATACATACTTTACTTTAGAGAAACAACAATTTGAATCAATTTAAAATTGCTAAGCTGTTGATGCAAATAAGTGAATTTTGTATTGAAATATAAATAGATTTCAGATTAACGCAAACCGATTTATTTGAATTAAATAAAACACTTCTTTGCCACTCCGTGATAAGCAAATATATTTGAATCAAAGAAATTTTCTTTGAATCAAATAAATATTTTTCTGAGTGCAGAGCGGCAATATTCATTAGTTAAATATTCATTATAATTACGAATTGTACTGACTGATGGCTCAAATTAAACCTTTAGGCGATATATACCATTAAAACTAATGTAATGTAATATTGGAGATTGACTTGATTAACTAATGCAACCTGCCCATACTTATTATTGGGTTACACGTGTGGACAAATTTAGACATATTCGAAGCGGAGGATACAGTAATTAAACTTCAATTTACAAATTATCAATTTGTACACTGACTGGAAGACTTGTTTCAAAGGTTTTTTTGATATGTAACCTTCTATAAATTTTTTGAGGTAAAAAATCGGAACTACATAATTATATCGAAAAAAGTATCTTGAAGAGGGATGGAACTCTTAGTGTGATGACACAATAAAAAATATAACCACAAGATACCAAATCACTGGCATATTAGCATCATCAAGAGATGATCAAAATTTTAAACCACAATGTGCAAAGAGCTAAGTGACATCCTCGTGAGTGATTCCAAATTTGGTAACAAATGGGAAATGCATGTAGCTGTTAATTGTTTATACATATTTTTATGTCGATGAATTTGTAATAATTGCATAATAGTTTTGTCCGCTACTGTAATCGATTGTGTTGGATGATAACGTTTTATTATATAGATAGAAAATGGCACATTTTTTCTTAGACACGTTAATGTGGAGCTCAATTTGACAACGCTATCTGCACAGAAGAAAGGAATCTGACCAACCTAGTGGCACTGTTCGGTTATTTCTTTGTTAATATCCATTAACTCAACTAACTAAATATTCAGATTGATTTTTTGTAGTAAGTTGGACAGGGACAAATAGAGGAATGTTGATTTATCACGTTGAAGTTAGAATGCAATATTTGATTTTGCAACACCGACTTTGCAATGCATAACTGATTAAAATATATAGTAGACGTAAAATTTAACTCTTAAAAGCCTGACTTTTATTTTTAATTATTAGAATAATATTAGTAGTTTTAGTTTCAAACGAGCAAAACTGTTCCGCTTACTTTAAATGCTTTATCTCTACAAAGATCTCAAATTTCCGTCTCCAGCTCATTTTGAGTTAAAATTTTCGAACACGAACCGTTTTATATATAAAAAAAATACTTTTTGTATTCTGTCACAACAGTTACATTTTATTTAACAAAAAAAAATAAACAAAAATACAAAAAATTAATTACTTTTTACGTTATAAAAGTGTTTTACTTCTAAATATTTTTTTTAAATGTATTATGATTAATTTGAAGTTTCAAATCAGGGATGTGCATGTCAAGAAATTTACTTTTATTGAAAAGTTAGAAAATTAAGCGAAAATGGGATTTTTATCCCGAAATTACTATCTTGAGAAGTACGACCAGATTGACGAAATGTTGACGTAATTTAAACTGTTGTTTATTTAACAAATTTCCGGTTAAGAAACCATTCTATATTTATTAGGTTTGTAAGTACCTATAGCTATTTTATACCGGAAGGAGTTAATGGAAGACTAATGGACGAACTTTTTAGAAGCTTTTTTATATTATGTGCATCCCTTTTTAACAGATGATACTGTCATTTTTAACTTTGTTTTGAAAAAAAAAAACACGGAAACAAAACAAATCGTTACAAAATTCTTATTAGAAAGTTAGGTTCCATTTTAGTGTACAAACCTAATTAAATTAAAAAATAACATGTTTTTACAATAATAAGAACGGCATACTGACTATATTGTATACTTATGGATATTATATTGTAATTTTAATGAGAAAATATTATAGCTTTATTTATTCATTGATTAATAGCTAAATTAGGTACTCAGAAAACTTAAGTCAGGTAATCATGTATGAATAAACACCTGGTTAGATATCTTTTATACGTATACATTATATAAATTTATATAAAGAGTTGTTCTAAAATAGAGGGCCTCATTTGCTCTTAAAAGCACCAACAAATCGATTAACAAACGTCGACAATCTTTCTTTATACATACCAGGGATGGACGACGTTGCAAAACACTACTCATTTTTTGCAGTGATGTTTTTAGATAACTTGTCTCGTGATAAGTGCCACTTCAAGTTTTTGTATATTTTTTAAAATAGTGTTTTTTCAATCTTAAATTGACTGCATAAACTGAAAAAATTGGATTTGTCACTACATAAATTTTGGTGGAAGCATAACTTACGTCAGGCCGATATATATTAATCGACTCTGACGCTTTTAAAAAAGCATTAGCTTTCGTTTAAAACTACATGGTAGAAATGAAACTTCTTGATTATTTTGTTTATGAAACCATAGATGTCGGTACCTACCAAACGCATTGTGTAGTCCATAAAATAGTATGTAAGTTGTCTGCAATTTATCTCTATCATCTAGCGTTTTCGTTTTGTCACGAACTGTACTCTCGGTATAGAAGTTTCACTTTAAAGAAATATGGTAATTATTATGATGCTTAACATTTTGTTTACTTTTCTTCATAAAAAAATGTAATTCATCAAATGTTTTGTATGGTATTATATACATAGATATAGGAAGTATACCAAGATATATACACTATGTATTAGTACCATGACATATTTGTATTAGCTACGCATGGTTAAATGCTTAGTCAAGATTGAATTGATATATCATATTTCTAATATTAAACCTAAACTATATAATCTTTAATACTACATAATAATATATAAATCAATAATCAGGGTTGAACTAAAACGAAAATGTCGTTTAATTATGTATTTTAATGTACAACATAATAGAAATGTTTATTGGACCAATAAATAACCTAGGTTAATACAATAAGGTGTCATGTATTTAATCGGTCATAAAAAAATACCATTAATATTGGGGTCGATCCGTGGTGGTAGGCGCTATTTTGTATTTCAACAAAATAATGTATCGTTGACCCACATTTTTGTGCTTATATATTTATGCATCGTTCCAGAAAGAAAAAGAGAAATACTACGAAATATTAGAGCATTTTGGTAACCATGTTCATAATAATAATATTGGACCATTTTTTAATTTTGTTATATTATTAATGGCGCAGTTGCGAACCTGATTACTGAAACGTAACAATAATTCAAATGCCATCAATGGAATTAATTCTTTCTGAAATATTCTTCAAATAAATAATTAGTAAATTTTGTACATTTAATTTTTTGTATTCTTAAATACATAACACCTAAATTGTAAATACTTATTACAATGTTAGTGAAATATAACTGAGAAACCTGAGAATGTTGATTGTCAAATTTATGTGTGCCTTTTTTTTGCATCCACCAGTTTCAATTTTCTAAATTTTATGTGCCTAATTAAATGCCCTAAATATATTTTTACAAAATTGCAATTTTTTTTTTTTTTTTGTAAGTTCTAGCCTGTGTAGCCGAAACACGACTATCCAATTTATTAGAACAGAATTATTGTTGTATAAGGTTGATTTTTTGTTTGTTAAATTGGTTCCCAAGATATGAAAAACATGTAAGTCATGTACGTTTGGTATAGGTATCAAGGTTGCTTTGTGGTTCTTTACTACAAGCTAGGTGCCTTGGATACTTCTTCATCTCTTCGCTATCAAGGATGGGCGGTGAGGAACGGAATCATTCTTGCGTCATACAGATTACAGACTATAATTCCCCATACAATAATCATAACACAAATAAAAAATAGCGGACCAATTTACACAGCTTACACCCACACAATAAACATTGAACCCTTGCTGATACTTAGCTTTTTTGACCCGTCCCTTCCCATTCAAATTGTATATGAACTATACAATTTTACAATACAATTTTAAATTGTACTTTTTAAGTTTTTTTACAAATTGATATTGTGTGCTTTAGGTTGAATGTTACTTCTTATAAAAGTTCGAATGCAGATAAGGAAAACAGTCAAATGTGTTTTAACTCAAAACGTTGTAGCCCTCAAATGTGACATGTTCATCTAGTTTTAAAATGTTCGTTGATGAATTTAGTCGATTTGTAAAAAGGACCTTGAGCCGTGTCCTTATTCTCATTGCAGAGAAAACTATAGATTACTAAGAAATTTACAAACCGTTTTGAAATATAGTTTAAAAATTGCTATAAATTTGACATAGTTATTTTGACTTGTACACACATATTTATCAAATCGTCTATTCTTATAGCTTTAAAAAATATAATTAATGTGTTTGAGTCATTATTATTAAAATTATCAAACTATTTTTACACCAATTAATTTTTTAATAGTTAATATGGAGAGAGAAATATAAAAATAAACCTTAAGTTCGGTCCTGTTCGGCAGTAGTCTATCAAGTCACATAAAAGTCTTTATTTTGCATAACATAGTGATGTTTCTTGTAGCTTGCAAAAAAATCGGGCAGTCAGTGGAGTCTCTGAACAACGTAGAAACGATCTTTATAATAAAATATAAGTTTAAATTAATTTTTTTTTATCAACTTACTGTTCGCAATAATGGGGCCCAGCAATACCTCCCTTTTTGCTAGCTCACGGCATATTCCCATCCTTATTTTTATTGTATACGTCGTGTATATTATAATAATAAAGTTGGTTGAAGTATATTGAAATGTATATAAAGTTAATCAGTTTTTTTTGTCTACATTAGACAACAATAATACGGGGAATAAGTATGTTGAGTCTGAGAGTGCCTTACGGATATTTTGCTTTTATTTTATTCTTTTATATCAAAAACTCCACGTGGGTAATATGCTTTTATTTTCTCACATTTTATTTTAGATTGTTCAAAAATAAATTAACGTAAAAAACACCCAACTCGTTCCGACATTAATTAATTTTTCTCGTGCAGTCAGCTACAGAAAAAAAAGATAAAAAAACATTTCCCGAGCGAATTGTTGTAATAAACGAAAAATTATTAAATGTACTGTCATGCGATTTTATTACGAGTTGAACTGAAAATTCTTTAAAACACGCTACGCTGAAAGTTTAGTTTTACTTAAATATACTAAATTTAGAAAGCCTTTTGTCAATACCTGAACTTCTTATATGCTATTAAAATAAGAATAAAAAAAGCTTTTGAAAGAAGTATATGCTGCAGTAAAGTTTTCGATTTTAAGCTTTGTAGCCTCGAAGTGATTTCAAGTGATACAAGTAATTTTATTTAATGATATTTCTGTTACAATTTTATCCCCCTAAAGCTAAGTGATTAACATAATCGTATGTAGATAACCGCTAATTTGTAGAAATTATCTACAGTGATATGATTTTATCAACGCTGTTATTATATGTCAGTTATAAAAGCTATCCACATACCTGCATGAATTCCAATGAAAACTGATTATAAAAGAAGAGAAATAATAAATAGCTAGCAGAAATATTATTTTTATAGAATGTACATTAATGTATTTACGTAAGTAATTTTAATTTAAGAACTTTTTAATTAAATACATTTTCTTTCATAAATTGAATATATAATTGATAATTTCATCAGTTCTCAGGTTATGACTGAGAGGCTGCCATTATCCTAAAACAATTTAGCCAATAAACGTTCATTGATACAAATACATTGTGTTTATGAAGGTAGGTTATGTGGGAAATCCGCTTGTTTCGTCCCGCTGTACTTACATTTTGGAACTGAAGTAATGAAGTAATATGCTTACGCAACACGATATAAATTTATAAATATTTTTGTTAGATGTGTTCAGATAGAGATTGAATTTAAACGTGTACGGGTTCGAATATTGTATCTAAATTAATAAATATAATTGTTTGATTTGAGAATTTTGTGTATGAGTTTATTTAATTTTATAAATTTCCTACAGTTAAGAGTAATTTTCATGGTGCTAAAAATACAGTTTCATTGTGATAATAATACTAGATGAAGGGCGCAATGAAGACGATTTTGAAGAGTGTGAAGTTAGTTACACGAGTCTGAATTGCATTGCGCTTCTGATACATACATGCAAACATGCACAATATTGAATTTTACTACTGAAGAAGGCGCTAAAGTCAGTTTAGCATCGGATCGTCATCAGCCTGAAATCGGTCATTTTACGACCTGTTTACATGCGTGAAAAGCAGGTATTTCATAGAAAATGGACAAAAAAAAATTCGCCGGGGAACTATGAACATTTTCTCTAATACTACATACCTTTTCGGTTTGAGATAATAACGCTGTATAAACAGCAACATTATAACGATCTTGGTTATTGTTAACCTAGACCAGATGTGTATATATCCCGGACAGGGCAAATGATGCCAGGTCGCATTAGAATATTTTGTTGTTCGATTCAGTTTTATCAAATAAATGTACAGACTTGTAAATAAATTCGAATAAAACGCTAACGAAGTATTGTTTTTGTTTCAGATAATTCGCGCAATGTCATTAGTGTGTGTGGCAAGACGTGCATCCCGAGTGTCAGATCAGCATCAGGACCATTAAAAGTGTGCACCAGGACAACAGTTACTGACGTAGAGTAGCTATAGATCAGAGCGTGCGTGCGTGCTCTGTGTGTGCCGCAGTGTAGTGATGACGATGTGTACTAGCTGTTGTTGTGCGGGTGGTTACTATAGTGTTGTAATGCGGGTGGTATCCGTGCACCGACTGGCAGCGGCGCTATGCCTGGCGGGTTGCATGCTGTTGACGCTGCCGCCGGCTGCTGGGGCGGCGCGCTGGGCTCACTCGGCCATGCTCAATCCGGATTATAGATTGCTCTGGTCACTCGGACCAGGACCACAGGATATTACCTTCGAACTGCAGGTATGCACATTTATGTTTTTGTTGGAACTGAAAGTTCTTATTACGTGCTTCGCGTATGTTCGTAAATTTGATTTGATATTTGTATGCAGGGTCGGACTGGGCCGGAAGGGCCCCGGTGGCTCCCTACAAGTCCGGGGCCCGAGACTGGATAACGGTAGATGGGATATTTTTCTATTTCATTTCTCTCTAATCTATGAAAGAACTATCAGATCTAGTTTATATTTAGGTCGCAAGAGCTAGGACCTAGCCTGCATGGGCCCCTTATCCTACCTACCGCCTGGCTTGCGGCAAACCACGCAAACTTATAACCGTTACCGCGTTTTCGGCACGGGTTAATTTTTATCATTCGAGCTGAAATTTTCAGAGAATCATTTTTTCAATGTAAAAAGAACCATTTTAAAGATTAGCATGTGACAATTTCCAACTTGTCAAAATAAGGGCCAGTTTATTATTAGACTGGCCCTTATAATACGTTTAAAAATAACGTTTAAATGCCTACTTTTTTAAATACTTCTTAATTATTTTTTTAAATGTTTCGATAAATAGAATGGGAAGCGATTTGTGTTCTTATTTAAGGTACTAATTACATTACTCGTAAATATTATGATACAGTAGGCCATATGAACACTTTCCATGTTTATTGTAAGCTAGGGTCCCTAAATGATTAAATCCAAATTTAGTTTTGTTGATTCCGTGAAACTTAATATGAGTATGCTTTGTTTTTATTTTGATGTTTAAGATCTATTACATAGTCATTAAGATTTTGTTTCATAGGGCTGAAAGTTCAAACATGAAGAACTCGATTGAAGTATTTACTTCAGAGACTAAATTATGCACAAGAAAACAATATATTTTTAAGTGTGTAAATACTGACTCGTACCAAACCAAAATTGCGTAGCCCAGTAGGATATTACGAATTGAAAAGGTTTTTGATAATATATTAACGATTAATTATTAGTCAATACAGTTTGACAATAAATAAGTTGCAAAAATACCTTTTAAGGCGATTTTTATTTGCACAATTCAGATGATCGACAGTTAGCGCTCAAAGACCCAACTATATAATTCACACACTATACTTTAATAGGTAGGTTTCAGATTATTTTTAAAAAAATCCTAATTAGCAAATCGTATTACTCTTTGAAAGTTCATTTAAATGTAGAGTATTGACGCTATTTATACATCTTTAACGTATTTGTAAATAAAGTTATTATTATTATGTTAATAATGCTGGGTATAGTCATTCGTACAACTAAACAGTCGGCCGATTAAAATTTGCTCGTCAGTAGACTTACGCTAGCCTCCAACCTCAAGAACAGCAGTACACATTAAATGAAACATTGTCAAGACAATATAATAATTGTTATTAAACTACGGGAGAAAAGTATCAAAATGTTAGCGGAGTTGACAAATTTTCTTTAAATTTGCTGTCGAGCATCTATAATCTGCAATCTATCTAGATCTATAAATTCTTTATGAACATCTCGATTTAGTACTTCGTTATTGTGTTATCGTTTGTATTCCGTAGGATGTTTCCGATAGACTTTTTTTTGTTATCTTTTCAGTCGTGAAATTGCAAGTGGAAAAACATAATACTAGTAAATATAACGTCAGCTATAATACGGTTCAAAGCGTTTTTATTTAGCATTTGTCACGCGAAATCAAAATTAACGCTTCATAGGTTTATTGGAAGCCAATCAAAATAGGTCTTTGAGATGATACTTAATGTCTATCTTTTTTCTAAAAAGTTCTTTTTTACTTTTTTTGTAGTCAGAAATGATAAAGTATTGGGCATCCTGGGTTAAGATAGAGTTGCTGTCAAAATTGATGTTAACATGGTAAACTTTGCAATATTTCTAAATAATTATAGTTTTACCGAGTGTACAGATAGTTAAATAAAACAATTATCTTACAATTATGCTACCCAAAGTGGTAGGTACTTATTGTCAAAACTAAGTTAAATTTCTAGCACTTAAATGATACTTATACGTAACTATAAATTGGTAGTAAAGCTAATTAGTACAATAATATTACCATACAAATATTAAGAGACTCGGTGTGTCAGGTTTAATGCGGACAAAAACATTGTTCTAGAACTGAAATATTATGTATTTGCACAGAACTTCCAAATCTAATTAGTCGCGCTCGGCAGCAGGAACCTATAAAACTATCCACGGTTATAACTAAACTACCATTCACAAACAACTTATGTTGTCTAACCGTGTTCTATAAAGTTTTATACGTAACTTTTATAACCTGCTTTCTATAATAATAATAATGCGTTTAACGTCCGTTTCTCGACTTTATGTCGTAACAGACGCCATTCGCACCATTACTATTTTCCATTTACCACCTCCCGTTATTTTCTACATTTTTTAAAACTTCAATTTATATAATAGCAATGGGCGAATGAAGGAATTATAGGAAATTAGGATAAGATAGGTAATTTTTGAACTAGGAGTTTGATAGGTAATCGGCCATGGCCTCAAATAAGGAACCATCTCGATATTTATCTGGAATTAATTGAGGGAAACCATGGAAAACCTCAATCAAGATGGCCGGAACAGGAATTACCGTTTCTCGGCGAGAGGCAGTAGGAAAAAGTCCCAGCCACATCTGTCCCTGACGGGAATCGAACCAATACCTCCCGAATGCGAGTCTAGTGCTGTACCACTACTCTACCCCAGCTCGGTACCTGCTTTCTATACATATTTGTAAACCAATACCACAAGAGAACCAAATGTTTTTTTTACTTTCCATCACTACTATCGTAGGAAAGTATTGGATTCAGCCCGAAATTGTTTTTTTTTTTTTTGAACAACGCTCCTATGAAATAACTAATTTTAACGCTTGTATGGTGGTTGTCAAACGACATGTAAAACTATTGTTGTAAAGTTGCCTAAAGTAAAATAAACGTGGTCGTATGCCATCTCCATAGTAAATCATAGTCTAACCGCATGAGAATTGAACGTAGTCTACAAACTAAAAAAAAATTGAAAATTTGTTGGTGAAAATCAACTATTTAATAGGAGGTACGTACAAAAAATACGATATGTATCTTGTTCGTAATGAACAAAGTAATAAATTTACATTCATAAAAGTATTGTTTTATAAAGTCTTATTTTATTTTTATCCATTACACTCGGGTAAGGTAGGATTCTCGTCTAAATCGGTATTAACGTGAGCGACGTCGCGGTCAGGAGCTAGTTTTTACTTACATAATACATGTATTTATAACTGTATTTTATAATGCTTTATCAATTGTTATCAAGTAATTTTTGTAGTATCAGATTAATAGATTTAGTAAATTGCACCCGATGATTTAATGCTACATAAGTTGGTGTCGACGCTTTTCTTTTTATCACTAGGTATTCTAGATTGGTTCTACGGTGGAAAAGTTATTCCAAAACCATAGCTGTATGCCGTAGCTAGACCACTAGTGAAATAGTACTAATTTCCGTTCTGTATATGTCTTCGAAACCTTTTTGCTCTTTTAAGAATGAAAGCGATACTATATAGCCCCTATTTTCACAATGAACAGTTCGTTCAGAAGATAGTTTTAACTTAACCTTAACGTATTTTGTAAGGAGGAAAAAAACTACTTTGAATTATTCCCTGCATTCTTATTGTATTTTATCTTCTCTATTATGCACAGACGGTGAAATTTATATACGGATAAAAGAAGAAAGTGTAATTTTTCACATGTTATATGTGCACCATTTTTAAAAGCAAGGAAAATAAAGTGTTTTATTTACAGTTCGCATAATGTATCTGAATGTGTAAAGCTTTTATTTACATTCAACTCGAAAAAGCTCGCTTAGAATGCAGTTTCCCTATATTACTGTGCGCAATTTTAAGAGTAATTTGTTTGACTTTTTATCGAAATTGTGTGGAAAATGATTTTACCTACATAATTACTAAACTTTTTGTTAAAAAAAAATGGTAGTACAGTTTTCGCACCGTTTAATATTTCCAATAATTTATAACTTTTGCTATTTTAAAGTAGATATTTATAAACTCATCAAACTTGCACTTCCATTGGAAGTTAATTTAATATTAGCATCTTCAAACTAATCACAGATAAATTTTGTATCCTGTGTTGAATGATCCGGTTGTTTTTTTTTTGTTATAATTTGTAGCTAAATAATGTCTTTAACAAAGTTTCTTTTTCTTTTTAGGTTCGCACTTTGGGTTACGTTGGATTTGGATTATCACGAGATGGTCGAATGGCAGGGTCTGATATGGTTGTCGGTTGGGTGGACCGTGGTCAAGTTTATTTCCAGGTAAGCGTTTCATGATATGCATAATTTTATTTTTTAATTTAATAATCACACGCTACATAAATATACAAATAGGTAGGTTAGACCTTGAATATTTACAATAAAAGGGACAAATTATAAACTGTATTTATAATTTTAATAATATTATTAACCCTTAACAGTCAGTAACTACGATAATTGCGAAATGATTTCGCAAACCGCAAAGGAAATAGTGGTTCCGTACAAATTATACATATTTTGACGAAAAAATGTTTTGGTTTTGAAAACATTATTTTCGTTACGTCATCTTGATTTCGATTTTTTAGCAATTCCAAACAAGGCGTGACGCGGATAGATACTGTGAAATTTTGGGGGAAAAATGTTTGTGATTAGACTTTACTCAGACAATTTTTTTTGAATTGTTAGATGTATTTTTTTAAATTAGGTTTCATAAATATTGTTTTACAAGGAAAAAAAAAACGAAATACGTTGTTGATACAGTTTCGAATGGTAAAGATTATCCAAGTGGAAATTGCGAAACTTCAATACAAAATACTTTATCTTATACGGCGCTGTAGAGTATAGGTACTAAAATATATTAGTCAACATGAATTCAGACGACAGATATTTAACCGATAAAATCAAAATATTTCATTTTAAATTTATAAAAGCAGTGAAACGCTCAACAGAATCAAGCATCAAGATATTGTATTTGTATGACTAAATAAGGCACGTTAATGTGTTCGTACACTGTGTAAGTTAGATATAGGTATTCGTTTAGGTACAGTGGAACCTCTATTATCTAGGTTTTGATTAATTTGTACTTTTACATTTTAACTACTTTGTTATCTGGAACAAGCTAAACGTGTTTTTCTTTATTATCTAGGGAATATTTGAAAATAATTGTAGATATCTAACAACGGCTTTATCGATCAATTAAACTATTCTTAATTATATATGCTCGATAACAGAGGTTATAAACGTCTTTTTAATGGTCGATGGTCAATTATAAATTTTTCTGTGTATCTGCTAACAGGCAATGTTTTTTATGGTGGTGTCAATACGTTATGATTTTGTGAATACCCTATTATCCGTTAATGGTTCTGATTCTAAATATTCCGGATAATCGAGGTTCTATTGTATTACATTGCATAGGTGTAGAGCAACATTAATGTTGTAGATATGCACAGAGTCAATGAATTATTATGATTTATACTGACGTGAAAATGACTGCATTATGTAAAAGTTTAAACATTCGCACCTGCTTCTAGAAGATCACCCACGACGACTAATGTCAAACGGAATAAATCTTTACATTAGATGTGTAAAATAACCGACACACAAACCTGTACAACCGGCCTATTATTATTATAATATTATTTTAATCAATGCGCGCGACTCCATTAGCATTTCTGATCAGGAAAATAATATCAGTAATGGCAAGATCTTAATATATCTGTTTGAATCAATTTAACACAAGCCAAGTCTCATCATATCAAAGGTTAAAATGAGCTCTGTATGCTAAAAGCTGTAAACGTAATATTTTGAACTTTGAGTTTATCTAGCGATTTTTTATGGAACATTCCTTCATATCTGTATATGTGTGCAAAATTTGTGTTTGGTGCGTTTTATTTTATTTATTTCGCGAAATGATGCTTATTATGGTTCCTAATACATTTTTGACAATGTTATCCTGTTTATTACAGGATTATTATAATTTGAAATTATATGCAGTGGATTCAATATTGAAAGTATTTTTTAAAATAATTTAGGTGTGAACTGTTCGCCTAATGTTGTATTCTGTGCCGTTGCCTCCCATGCAAGAGTTTAAAATTTAGAGAAAAGCTATGAATAAAATATCAATGATCTTTACGCCTTATCTAGTCTCTCAGTTGTCGAGCGTCTATAAATACAAGCTAACCAAATTATTTAGTATGACTAGAATTAATATTGTATAGGAATTTTATTAAAGAAAATGAAGATTGATTTGAAAATATTCACTCTAACTATACCGGAAACAGTCTAGATATTCAGGCTACTACGGCTGGAATTGTATAAGTTAGTCAGAGCTCTCTGGTTTCTAAAGTTTCTCAACGTATGAGTTGGTTAAAAATCTGTAAGATATGTGTAGATAGTAAATATTTGACGATATTTGTTTATGTTGTACAAACAGTGATTATATTATTATTGGATTATTAACGTAATTAGTTCGGCGTTTTGTGTACCATAATACTAAGATCTGAAAATTACATAATATGTATAATATAGCTAATTCAACTAATGTGTTTTGCATACACTAACAACTAAAGAAACAAAGCTAACATTCAGACAAACCATTACAAGCTTACAAAAGGCACAAGAGTAGAAGTGAACACTAAAGAAACTCAGTGGAGGCGATGATGCATTCAACGCCGGGGATGAAACCGATTCTTCTAAACGAAATATATAAAGAACTGATTCAACTCAGCCGATAAACTACATTATTAATTTGTTGGAAAAATTGTTTCAAAACGGATAAACGTTTTAAGTAAAAAGGTAAATAATTGTGGAATTTTAAATATTTGCGTTTTCAACAACTTAAACAAAAATATATATCACGCTCATAAGTAGTAAGCTGTTTTGCAGTAATATATATTTTTGCACAGCTCTCCATAAAATAGCTGCTTTGTATGCCTGAATTTTTAAAAACGTCATGTCAGTCACCGTATGAGGAAATGAGATAGCAAAGCAGCACAAAGCAGACATTATTTTCGTTAATCAAATGTTACACACTCTATTTATGATATGTGAAAAACTTATGTTTGATAGAAGGTCCCTGCTATGTGCAAAAAAATACTATATATGTTTCGTGCGAGAATATTTTATGACTTGTGCGACTATTAAAACTCGCTGGAACTTGTTTTACCACTGCGCCATAGAATAATAATTCACGCACTGGATACGTAACCTACCGTTTTATTTCAACAAATATGGTTAAAAAAATTTAGATGCATCAAATTTTCTTTTTTTAACATTAAGTTATCTGTCTGAAAAATTAAGCTTCTTTTAACATACGATGGATTGTGATTGATAAAAATGGCACTAGTAGCTATTTTAAAAATTGCCATCATAGATTCTTTGTGAAAATGCATATCGGCTCCACTTACAAAATTGACTCATTGAATACCAAGACCATATTCGCAAAGTTTCATTTGCCTGGAGCCTTTAGTTGTCCTGAAGTTCGCAACAATCTAACAGCTAAGTTTCATCATTGATATAGAGTTCGCATCGACAACTGGAAAGTTTTGCTCCAGTTTTCTGTAATGGTTTAAAATATCTTAAGTACAGCCTTCTACATTTTAAATATTGTAGACGTGAGTAACGTTAGTGTCAATTTTCAGGTGTTATTATAGTGACTCTGAAACTATTCAAGTCTACATATTGCTTTGGGAATCTTCTTAATTTACATCCCTATTAAATATTTTGTCTATGTTAAATTTGTTAGAAAGTGACAAAACATTTACGGTGGACACTATATTCAAATACATTTTATCAAAAGGCAATGCACATCACACAGTTAATGCATGGATAGCACCATAAGTTTGTTCGCTGTCTTTTGATAAAATGTATTTTGTAGGTGACAATAAGATACTTGCACTGTTACCCACCGCCTCACTTGTATTTGTTATTTTTCAACGAAGCTCGTTTTCTGTTCCTCGAATCGAATCGTTTTGCTCATGTGAGTTTTGAGATTTTTTTGTCTGCTGCGTACTCAAGTGAATATGAGAGTGTTCAATTGACAAGTCGAGTCAATCGTTTTGTTGAACGAGTATGTAAGATGTTGGCTGCTACAATGAACAAGAAGAGCTAGAAGCGTCGTCGTCTCGCGCGTCTGGCTTGTAGCTTGTAACCCAGTCGCCTTATTTACATTTCGCATGTTACGTTATGTGTGTACGTGTGTATGTCTAAACAAACTCAGTCGAGCCGAGAGAGTCTTTGTACTTTAATGATCACATTATACGCCACCAAATTATCACATAAAAGTAAATAATATCATGCTGAGCCAGTGAAGAAGGCACTCCGTGTTCATACTTACCATACATACCATGCACTTAGTATGTGCAGTTGTAGGTGTTGAAGTATTTCAATCTCACTTCTGATAAATTTATTCTAAAAATTCCAATCCTGATAAATTTTTTAAAGTGGAACTTTTCGCTCGGCTAACAAAACGCTGCATGGATTTGCGCGTGCTTGTTTACTACCGTCATACTACAGTCGACGCGACTAGGGCCTCACCGCGCTATAACCCCTGGGATACAATACTCCTATATAGTTTTTCTTACCGAGCTGGGTAGAGTAGTGGTACAGCACTAGACTCGCATTTGGGAGGTCCGGGTTCGATTCCCGGCGGGGGCAGATGTGGCTGGGACTTTTTCCTACTGCCTTTCGCCGAGAAACGGTAATTCCTGTACCGGCCATCTTGATTGAGGTTTTCCATGGTTTCCCTCAATTAATTCCAGATAAATATCGAGGTGGTTCCTTATTTGAGGCCATGGCCGATTACCTATCAAACTCCTAGTTCAAAAATAACCTACCTTATCCTAATTTCCTGTAATTCCTTCATTCGCCCATTGCTATTATATAAGTTGAAGTTTAAGAAATGTAGAAAAAACGGGAAGTGGTAAAATGAAAAATAGTAATGGTGCGAATGGCGTCTGTTATGACATAAAGTCGAGAAACGGACGTTAAACGCATTATTATTATTATTATATAGTTTTTCTTGGTGTACCATAAAAATAGATGTAAACAGCCGCGAAAGCTGAGTTGTAGTGGTTGCTACGTACGCAGAAGGTTGTAGGTTCGATTCCGGTTTTCTTGTTTTTCCAACTATTCCATATTCAACTTGGTATTTATTTATATATTGTTCAATTTTTTTATATTGTCTTTATTTCATATGTTGTGCCCCTTGATTTTTGAAACTTGCTTCGCATTCCAGATTAGGATTAGTGGCCTGATAACATATTACATAACACATCATGTCGATGAGACTAGATTTTTCAAATGGTGTTAAAACAATGTAAATTCTAAGATTATGAAACTATTAACTTAAATCACATTTTCTTGTAAAACAAAGTGAAAAAAAAACACATTAGACCAATAATGACAACAAAAAAGTCTTCATATAGGAAATGGCAAATATAGAAAAGCATGAGTGTAAAATAATAATATAATTATTATTATTAATGATTGTATCAGTAATTTCATTGTACAACATTATAGTGGCTAAGCAACCAACTAATTTTAGGAAAAATTGTTACCTGAAATTTGACGTAATCCATAATTTTTTTATCGAGGATTTCAGAAAAAATTGAATTACTCAGAGACAAGATAGAGCGCTTGCGCTGCTTAGTATTTGGTGCGTTGGGTAATTGGCTCGAGCTACCAATGTGTTGGTAAAACAAATAATTTGTGTAGTGAGAATTATAACTAATTAATTATAACTGTTGCCCGTAAAACATTATTTGAAACAACGTTTTTATTGCACCTATTATAGGCATCATTAATTTTATATTTACTAATTTATTGTACGGTATTTATAATCGCTGTTTATCAAAACATATAGGTTAATAATAATAATACGTTCGATAGTAGCATGATAAACCATGCGTGTGTTTTAATTTTTCATTAACATAATAAAACCACATCATATTAAAATTATTGTTTTATTTTGAATGTTTCATTCGTGTCTATTTGTTGATATGTACACTACTGTCTCGTTAATCCCCCTACCCCCCCACGAAAACCAATATATTGTCGGAATAGTCGAAGTGACAAATTAAAAAAAAAACTCAAGTTTTAAATTTATTAATAATTGCTAAAAGTGCTTTAAAAGAAGATTTTTTGAAAGCCGTATTAAAAACCAAGCATGACTTAAACCCCCTTGTTAACAATTTCACAAAACAGTTGTTCATTTATTTACTACTTTGCATCTTGTGTTGTACACTGTTGCACTGTTAACTAGAAAAATAGAAAAGCAAATGCACTATGAAAAAATTTAATTAAATGAATATGTCAACAAAACAAGATTAAATGTAAATAGTAAGTACGTATAAGAGAATCTACATTAGTAAATATGTAGAAAAGCTTTGTCGTCAAAGCTTTTGATAAATATTTATTTGACGCAATAGTGGACTTACAGTATGCTCAAACAAAAATCTATAACTCTCATACCTCGTCATAAGTTTTGATATAGGTATTATAATTTGTTTTGAGTTTTAAGAATTGTTTTCAAATATTTTTTCTTAACGCTGGAGGATGTAATGATACGTTTGACAGGGACAGTTATTTGTAAACTAGGTTTAGGAACACTAGATGAAAATATGATTCTGTTAGATCTAATAAAAATGAAGTATTTGCATGTTTTCATCTCGGATTACTTCACAGTGATTTAAAGATTCTATGGTCCTCTTGCTAAATAGCTACCTGTGGTTGACTGGAAAATTCAAGACGTTTAATATGATTGATGATACGTACATAAAAATACATATTCCAAAATATTTCTAAAGCAAGCCGTCACAAGAAAGTTAAAATATATTAGTGTTGAACTGAAAAAACGAACCACTTATGACCTCTCTCTCTCTCGGTGTTTGTTCGTTCGTCTGTCATAAGCTCCCAGAGCCAAATGACACTAACTAGAGACTTGAAATTTGACATAGTTAAAACTAGTTGTGGCCCAATGTTGTGGTTTTAGGTATCGATAAATAAGTAATTTGGATAATTATGGGTAACAGCGAGGACTCAACCAGGTTATGAAAAAAAATCAGCTCTATCGGGTGGGACGTCCAATGAGTGATTCATTGAAAACAATATTTTTTAAACTAATTGCTTAAATTTAAATTTGTTTAATCAAGAAATTTGAAATCTTGAAAGTATTAATGTGGAATAAAAGCATTGAACAAAAAGTATACACAACACTCTAAAGTCTATGTATTTTTTTTTGAAAATGTGGTTCAGAAAAGTGTAAAAAAAAGCAAGAATATTGAAATTATCAGTACTATTTTACATGAGATGGTTTTTTGATATAATAAACGAATTTGAAAAATCTTAATACTATGAAACACTTAATGGCAAGTTAGGCTTGCGTTTGGTCGCTTTTTTAAAGTACCTAATAGTTTTGCAAGAACATACTGTATATGACTTAGTGACTTAGGACACATTATAAGCATGTTATATAGAGGTGATAACTGTGTGTGTGTGTGTGTGTGTGTGTGTGTGTGTGTGTGTGTGTGTGTGTGTGTGTGTGTATGTGTGTGTGTGTGTGTGTGCCTGCGTGTATCTAGTTTGTGTTGAAGCTTCATTAAATTATATTTCCATAAATAGAATTCCGCATATACATTTGATAATCTTGACATATGCAATTTAAAAGCAACCGGTGACTAGATATTAAATTAATTTAACATGTCTTTTTTTAATAAAAAAATCTACTAGATACGTAGAATGAATTGTGACATGGGTAGATACGAGTACACTATGGGCCAGTAAGATTTTCATTCACTGATTTGTACATTGCTAGCATTATTCAATCGAATTGCCATTTCTTGAACAGAGTCCAGGTCAGTTCATGGCTGCTGCGAAAAGCATAGTGTACTAGGCTCTCTTCTGAAATGTTTTCTAGGGTGAGTAATTTAGAAATAATCCATTACCGTCCTGGGATACAGAAGAGAAAACACCAATTAATGATTTGTTAACACAAGCAGTGTGTGGCCTGTAAACTAAATGAACAAAAACCCGGGTCGCAGTGCCAAAACCCTGCCGACAATATAGTGTATTTGCTTATACAGGCAGTGTGGCTTTATTATGCGAATTTAAGTTGGTTTTTGGGCAAAATAAAAAATTTGACTCCTTAATACACCCCTTAAAATAACATTTTTTTTCTTAGTTGCAATAATATTATCAATCGAACCTCTATGCCAAATTATATACAAACTTTCAGTAAATAATTCACTATCTGCAAACTAGTGTTTTCATAAAATTTGTAAGTTCGGTCCTGTCAGGCCGATTTTATTAAAATTTTAAGGACACTTTTTAATTACTACTAAAGGTTTAAATGTCAATTTTGAAACGATTCTGAGAATTTTTTCGATATTTTTGGGCCTAAAAACATTTTTCAACCCCTAAAAACTACCCTTAAAATGCCCCGATTACGCCCATTTTAAATAGGCTTCTTGCGGTGATGGATTTCAACACGCGGACCAAATTTCGTTAAAATCAATTAGCTCTTTCGAAAGTTATTGCCCGCACACATATATATATATATATATATACGTATATATATATATATATATATATATAAATATATATATATATACATATATATATAAACATTTTCAAAAATGGTGCCAAAGTGTTTAGAAGGTTATGAAACGTCGAGAAATTTTGGTCCGACCCCTAGGTCCCGCCATCCGACCGATGCCAATAGTGTATGTTGCCATATGGCAAATACACTAAAAAACTCATTTAAAGCAAAATTTTTGGCTTATACGGCTGATGTTAAAATTCACAGTTCTGCCGAATTTCTAGCAAACTTAACATTACATAAGTTAAAGTGAGGTAGACATCTTACAGGGCTGCAAATTCTAAATATAGACCGTACGCACCATTAGTTCAAGTTTAAGGCTGTCGGAACGCTCCGAATTTTGTTTGTGCTGAGACCCAGCGGTAAGGGGCGAGGTAGGCAAAAGACATATTGTGGGTGTGGCCTTCTTTAGCTCTGTCTCTCTCAAATCATCCGCACGTTTCAATTTTTGGCTGGTGCCAACTACAAGGCTAAAAAATTTTATTGCAAGGGTGCCGCTGTCAACTGATTACTCTAATTTTTGGAAATATTTTGAAGATTTAAAAAACTTTTCCGAAAAAGGAAGATTCACTTTAGGTTTGTGATGGAACAGTTTTGTGAAATAAGTACGAATAAGGTCATAGTGTGACATTGAAAACGTGTGTTTTTTTAGCACAATTAATGCCAATTTTTTTCTAGTAAATCGTACATAAATTACAAAAGTAGTCCATTAGAGACCTAGATTTGTCCTTTATCTTCCTTATAGAGAAAGAATTTTTGCAGAATGTTAACGAATAAGTCTACAATCAGTTGACAGCCGAAGCTCTATTTTTGGCTTAAATTCAAAGCGTTCCGACAGCCTTAACATGAGTTCCTAAAAGCCCAACGCTTTTGACAGTCGTGTATTTTAGGAATAGCAGTGTACATGACTTTTGTGAGCGCATTGCTGTACAGAGGCTAAGGTAATGTAAAGCCATATTTGGCTGGCTGCCAATTTAAACCTATTGTGATGGCAAGCATACAGAGCTACAGATGAATGCGTTATAACAACCTACATCACCCTTTGCTTCGCTTTGCGTACTATATCGTATAGGTTGTTCGGAAATTGGTTAAAATCGCCGTCCTGTCAAAAAACTCGAGTCGCAATGCGAAACCCTCGTGACAATATAGTAGCTTCATTATTATTGTAAAACAAAATGAAAAATTTAGCCCTTTAATATAGCCGTTAAATTATAATTTTTTTCTTAATTACAATGTTATCATTAATCCAAAATTAAATATACCATTCTGCCTTCAGTTCGTATAAATCCTTATCCGCAAACTAGTTTTTTAATAAAATTTGTAAGTAACAAACCGATTTCATTGAAAATTATAATAAAATACATTATTTTTTACTTGATTTCACGAAATTTACCAACCAGAAGTCACATTTATTGTTAAAAATATTAATATTATTATTACCACACCCACATTCTGATCTGCAGATGTGGACGTCTTAAGATTGTAACATCCCTGGTACAGGCAAGTTAGTTGATCAATCATTTAATTTATGATTGTAAAAGGCTTTATGAAAGTGTAAACTTGAATTAATAAATCAACTAGATTGTGGATGATAAAAGTTGCAGAAGCTACTCATTCGTTTATTAGTTTCCACAGGCAAATAAAAGATAACGCTTGTAATATATAACGGTTGTAATATATTATTTTAACTTTATTCTTCTTTGCGTTTTAATGATAATAAATTAATACAAAAGGTATATAACACGTCTTGTGAAATATATGTTATTTTTCCTATGAAATTCTTTACAGAATACAATTGTTTTGTCACTAAATCAGCCTGTATACATACTATATAACGTCAGTGTAACTCAATCAATAGTTTATTTGAAAAATTCAAAAGAAATTGACACGAAACTTTTGAAAGACATTTAAATTTTTAGATTTGTGATGTCTCATTTATTTTTAAATTCAAAATGTGTGTGTTTTTTTATTTTTTTTCGGGCTTGAAAAAAAAAATGCAGTGTCGATTTTTATGCAGAAATATCGTTGTATAAAAATATACTGCAGTAATTGAAGCTTTTAAAGAGATGATGTAAATTTTAATTAGTTTTGCCTTTCATATGCGACCTGGCGACGAATATCTTGATACTAGGTACATCTGATTGCTGGGCTGTCAAGATTATTTGAACAGATCGTATGTTGCGAGAGGCAAGTAACATGTCAATATTGACAGCAAATATATCCAATATATTGATTTTCATTTAGTAGACAGGTTGTTTCAATTCTGGATATTGTTGTTCAGGCTCTTGTGTATTAGGGCGTATATTGGTGTCGACGTGTGTATTATACGATTTTGTTTCAGAGCTTTCGAATAACTGATGAAATTTGTTGAAACGTTTTGAAATAATGCTCTTACGTGTCTTCCCGATAGATACACTGCGGAAAAAACTTTTTTTTCACATTTTTTAAAATGTAATTTCGGAGTTTTTAAATACCTGTTAATTACCTTCATCTTGTATATTTGCCAGTCTAAATTGGATTTTTCGTTTAAACTATGTAGATACGTTTAGAAACATTTTTTTGATAAACTATTTTACGATCTTTTTTAATTTGTTTTTGTTAGGAGTTCTGTACATTTTTTTATTATAAATGATTTGGATTTGGGTATACGTCTATAAAGAAATACCTTATACACAGTCTAATCACCAACCTGGAAAGCCACGGAATCTTTGGAGATTGCGAAAATCATGGATAAATAATGAATTTATTAATGGAAGTGAAGGAAAAATTCAAAATAATTATTTGTCATATTGTAAGTTTAAATTTGAGAATAAGAAAATCTAACTACTCGCTATTTTATGAGAATAAAAAAATCAAGGACACATAGGTACTAGAAAAGTCAAGAACTCTTTTAGAACTGTTTCTGACAATCCTGTTAACGGTGCAAGTAAATCAAAAAGGACATCATCACTGTACATTTCACCTTAGCATGGCTCTCTCATTTCAGTGATGAACTTTATTTGCAACATGCATGGCATAAATCAATGAGCAACGGATTTGCACAACTTCATACTGTAATGTTTAATTATGTTAAAGTACTGAATATTTATTCTGTAATACCAGAAACATGCAGAAAACTTAAAACTAGCTAAATCGTTAAGCGGTGAAATGCTTGTAGACAATTTCATTTATTTGAACAATTTGACATACATTCACGGTTTCCACAATAACTAACTTCTAGTAAATGTTTACAAATGTATATAAGCCTTATATCATTCCACATCTTTGTATTCGTAATACTTTAGAGTGCCGAGCCAATACTCCATAGGCCAAAGGACCATGTTGTATAGTGGCTGTTTAAATTAGCATAACAGTGATCACCGCATCTTGTTTTGTTGGTGTATACATAACATGTACTTCTGAATAGGATATACATTGTACATACCTCTATCTCTCTGAATATTCGCATATCCAATGCTGCAAAAAAAGAAAACTTTTTTCTCTTTATATCAAACATTAATGATGCAAACGATGCCGTTTCACCGGGCGTCTTTCTAGGAAGAACTTCAACATTTGTAAAGTAAGGCATCAAAGACGTCGACTTCATCAAAGCCAATATTTCGAGACTAGATCGCTAGATAAATGAAGTGATGGTCATGTTGAGAAAATACATATGATGCTTTTTGATTAAAATAGAATTCCGCAGCTGTTTAAATTTTGGCAGCAATTTATCAGAATTTGGAAGCTAAAAAAATATTGTTAAATGATAATAAATATAAAGAGTAGGTAGTTATCCAATTTACACCCTTACGTTGATGTTCGATTTTTTAAATGTAACATATCACCAATGTTTGATGTACGTTTTAATTCGTGATTCTTATTGAATCATTATCTGACAGGTCTCTTTTTAATTCGGGATTACATACCCGATATAATCAATATTTCATTTTCTCGCATATATGTTTTTATACTAAACCGCATCTTCATTATGTTGTATTTTCTTAGCATCATCATTCATGATATATGTAATATGCCAAACTGTATTGTTCCATTCAGTATACAGACATTTGCGTAGACACATCAGATCTTGGAGCGAGGTCTCATTCTTATCCATTGTCCAATTCCCTTCGACCCAAACGGAGCGATCCTCCCGTGTCTTCTGTAACTTCTCACGAGACGCGCCACGTTGTTGTGCTCCAGATATTTGCCCTGATATTCAATTGTGAAAGCACCGTGTAAGACAATAGCTTAGGTATAATATTGTAGGTACTATACTACACACATATGTACATATGATTATACTCCGCTGTTGTTATTATTGTTGTGTTTTACACCAGCATTCCTACAACGCCTGTGTGCAGATTTGACCTTTATCATCTGAAACTGACACTTCTAAAATCAGATTGTCGAATCCACATGAAGTCAAGATAGTTTATAAATTAAATTTGACAAGCCTGTATGGGATTTTTTAGTGTATTTGCCATATGGCAACATACACTATTGGCGTTGGTCGGATGGCGGGACCTAGGTGTCGGACCAAAATTTCTCGCCGTTTCATAACCTCCTAAACACTTTGGCACCATTTTTAAAAATGTTTATATATATATATATATATATATATATGTATATATATATATATATATATATATATATATATATATATATATATATATATATATATATATATATATATATGTGCGGGCAATAACTTTCGAAGGAGTTAATTCATTTTAACGAAATTTGGCACGAAGCCTATTTAAAATGGGCCCCATCGGGTAATTTTAAGGGTGGTTTTTAGGGGTTGAAAAAAGTTTTTGGGCCCAAAAATACCGAAAAAATTCTCAGAATCGTTTCAAAATTGAAATTTAACCCTTTAGTAGCAATTAAAAAGTGCTTCTAAAATTATAAGCAAATCGGCCCGACAGGACCAGACTTACAAATTTTATGAAAACACTAATTTGCGTATACGAATTTACTTACTGAAGGTCGTATTTAATTTGGTGCAGATGTTGGATTGATAACAATATTTCAACTAATAAAATTATTATTGTAAGGGGTGTATTAAGGGGTTCGATTTTTTTTTTTTGTCCAAAAACAAACTTAAGTTCATGTAATAAAGCCACAATACCTGTATTAGCAAATACACTATATTGTCGGCAGGGTTTTGGCACTGCGACCCGGGTTTTTTTTAAATTTATGAGTTGTTTTAAATGACTGGAATATCGTCTTTTTTTGGTGAAAATTAAATATCTTTATGCTTATATTAAATGTATTACAGCTGTTTGACGTATACTTTCTCAGATATGGTATTATTAAAAAAAAAACAATATTATTCTGAGGTGAGACTGTGAGAGAATTCTAACGTAGGTAATAATAAAATTCGTTCCACAGTTTTTTCAAAAACGTTTGTCTTATATGCTTTTTTTTAAATCCGAGATAAGTGTACTTATTACCCAATCATTATAATTTAATGTATACTTTTATTAAAACGAAAAATATTCTAAGACTGCAATCCGAAATGTTTATTTATGTGAGTAGTAATGTCAGAAATTACTGTCACTTGAAAGATTTGATCGTTGATCAAAATTCACGCCAAACGTAATTTTTACGCTTTTCTATGATATTATGTTGTTATTTATTAAATTACGTTTTATCTCAGCATGATGTCCCAAGACTGAATGGTCATTTACATAATGTCGATACGGATAAAAGAGCGGTATAAATTCACATCGAATAGACATGAAAAGATCTTATCTCTTCAATCAGCCTTCAATTAGCCACCGTCACTTTTCAAATTAATTTCCGTTTGTTAAAACAAAGTGGGAGGTTTCTGCAATGATACATTCTTCTTTAAAGTTGTGCAGTACAATTATTATTTCAAAGTGCCAATTTTCAAATGCTTTAATGTTTTTTTTCTTTCGTATAATTAATACCATTTAGCAATTCATGCCTGTTAAAGTAGTTGTTCCTTTTTTGCTAGTATTCAAATTAATTTCCTATCTTTTTAACAATAGATTTAAACTACCAATCGTTAATTAACAAAACCGGAAGTAATTTCTAGTTTGTTGGCAATAATATGTAATAAGTTTCCAATTACAACCCGGGGTCTATTTAATTTGGTTGTGAATTATTCCACTTAATTATGCTAAAAGAATTCTTAAGTTTTATAATGACATACCATGTGTACTAAATTTTTCTTCTATTTTATGAAAGACAAAGTTCCTGTCTGTCTGGATAGCTCTTAGTTAAAATATATTTTGAAAATTATAGACACTCGACAACACAAGTCAAGTGTTTTTCTTTTTACTTAGTTTCTTAGTCTGAATTCAATCTAAACTGAGTAACAAATACCATGTAAAAATCATAAATGTGAAGAATTTAGCTAAAAATAAATATAAATTGCAATTGAAATCATTCCATACATTTTTTGTTTCACAAGAAATGGTAATATTTGTATATTTTGTATATAAGTATGGATTTATCAGTGCAGCAATCATAATTGTTTGATTGTTTAAATTTTTTTCTTGAAGCGCAAAGTAAATTCTTGGAGAGTAGCAAGAAAACAATGCTGTTATGTACATAGAAGATGAATTTGGGAGATGTTTTTTTACGGAGGAAAGATAGAGAGCCGCTGATAGATATGTTCGTTGAAGCACCTTCGATGGCTCTTAGTCGTCATTGCTGGTAGTTGTAGTTGTCTCTCGTTGTTCTTTCTTCTTGTTGACGAGATTATCTTCCAGACTATCGCATAAATAACTATAAACACGTATTGTTGTTTTTCTATGTGTGTACATATTTGTGTGTTTGTGTACCGCTGTATTAAAGTGTGTATCAACCTACCAAAGCTGTCCTTTAGCTGGTTTTGTCGTAAATATATATACAAACGTCTTACAGACGTATAAGAGGATAAACTGAAACTGACACTTAGCATAAAGGGTTTTGTCTTATCGTAATGTAAGAAATAGATTTTTGTGGAATTACATAAATGGACTTCGCCCAATCGTGCTTTACTTGTATGCGATTGTGACAATGCCGGCCCTGTTCATAATTATTTTATAATATTCTTTACTTATTTTATAATTTATCGATAATTATGTAATGGCCGACTGGCATTGTCACAAAATCTTATTAAAAATGTACAAAAAGAAATTCATTCAGTGTTCAACTACGAAATAGTTAACTTTGTAAAATATTTAAAACGAGCAAGATAATCTAACATCAGAATATACAGTTTATTTGCGTAGATTAGTCTTGAAATTCATAAAATAAAATAAAATAGAAAATTATAATATTATTTTTAAAATCACAATAAAATTTATTATCTTATTAAAATATCTTTTAAAACATTTGTAAATTACAATTACATAAACTAAAAATTATAATAATTACATGACTATAATTCATCATAATTAAAAGAATAAAATTAATTTGTAAATTTTAAAACCAAAGCATTTTCATTTTAAAAATAAATTCATAATTATTTGCAACAACTGAAGTTCCTCGTACGCTTCCACAAAACAAAGAGCTCCAAAAAAATCAAAACGTTGCACGAAAAATGCGATGAAAAATACAGATTATGTTTCCAGTTACGTAGTACAAGATTTGAGGAATTATTGACTTGGATTGTGAATGCTTTCAGATAAATTTTTCAAATAAAAGTGTTTTTGGTGCCCAGAAAAAAATATCCTGTTTTTTGTTATAAGTGTAATCGAAACACAAATAAATGCCATGTTTACTATTCTTACGGAAAATTCTTATACAACTTTTTTTGTTCATAAAATATTTTATCGTTTTTATTTGTTATTGCTCTGCTTTAGAACACATATATAATATATACAAAAAGCTGGAAACAGTATAGATGTTATCTATTAGTAAGTTTTTCGACTTCAGTCAGCCGAACTTTTGATTATCGTAATTTGCTTTTATGAGTAGCTTGTCTTTTTCTGTAACGTATATAACTCACGCAACATATTACAGTATGATAATATGAATAAGGCTTGGGAGAAATATAGTGTACACGACGTACGTGCTTTAAATAATGCAGTGGCGTACAGATTTAAACGTCAAACGCAGATCTGCGTCACCCCTATTTGCTATTTGCTCTTGTTCACTTGAAATTATAGGCAGTGACTAATACGTTAAATTTTACAATGCAGAATAAGCGGCAAAGTTTTTTTACATTGTTTTAGTGCTTTGTCGCAATTGTAGATTATAGACGCTATCTTGTTAGTAACTAAGTATTACTCACTGCGTATAAATTTCGAACTAAACTATAGTAGGCTTCAAAATAAAAACTTTTAAGCTCAGAAATTATTCTGAAACAAATCTTAAATGAAAAATAAAATTAATGAGAAATGGTTATGCAAAATGGCTGTGTTTGAGATAATTACTAATAAGATAATTGTAGGTATTATGGAATCTGATTGTATAATGTTTAAAAACTTAAATCCAAATGAAATAAAAAAAACATTGAGTGCTTTTCAAATAAATTAGTGTTATACTAAAATCTACGTTATATAGACAATGATCAGAAGACACGAAATACCGATTTCAACTATAGTTTTATTATAGTTATCTAAAATTTACGAAGTGTGACGTCATACACTTGGTCTCTGTAATGGATGTTGACAACACTGTCGTAATTAATATGCATAATTCTAACTTACATCGATTTTCTTATTACGTTCCCTAATGCAATAAAAAACTTTATTGTGATGCAAAAACGTGTGTTATAGTATATATAATTTTATTTTATAGTATGTTGAACTAGGGTTGGGTATCAGTCAAATTGAAATACCACTTGTCTATACAAAAAAAAAAAAAATCACTAAACCGTTTTTTTGTATTTTTTGCTGTATTAATCGATTTTTAGAATGTATTTTGTTTAATATATTAACGTAAACTCTCGCTGTTTGCTTTTCAACTCTTGGTTTTTGATTTACGAGTTAGCTGACAGAATCTTTCCTGATAGTTTAAAGACACATTACAGTGCAGTATTAAATTCTCCTGCTCATCTTGAAATGAGTTAGAATTTGCCTGCTGTGTAAAACCGTTTAATTGGCACATCGATCATAAATATACTTAATTATTAAAATATTGAGAGTGTTATTAACATCGATATATATTGAAGTAATTCCATCCCTATTTAAAATCTTCGTGAGAATGGTTATTTAAAGACAGTATAATTTGTCAATAAAATTTTATTGATTTAAAGTTTAATGTGCGTATTTGCAACTCTTGATTATTCAATTTTATCGATTTTTTAATTACATTGCATAAATAATTTGTGCGGTGTACTTTGATTTATACAGCTTTAATAAAATATTTAATTATGGAACAATTTTGATGTGATCTTTAACATTTTTAATTTCTATTTTTCTGAACTGAAACTTCTTTACGCATGGTAGAGTGAACTGAATTTATGCATCTGAACGTGTAACGAAACTGCTAGAGTGTGACGTTGGGAAGGCATCGCTGCAGCGATCGTTACGTAGACAACTTGTGCGTATGTGTGTGTCAACAGCCACCGAGGCTAGAAATTTTGCAGTGTGTAGTATAAATTATGTACACGGTCTTATTTTTGTCGACAAGTGCAGGTGCGTACTTACATTTTTCGGTTTTTTCTTTATTGTTAAACTACTAATTTCTGACGTTTGTTTTGCATTGCCAATTAATAAGGACCGCGATGCAGCGATTTATTAATGAAAATGAATGTGATATGCGATCTTAGAGATGAATAATTAGCACAGTGCTTAAATTGCTATGTGTTCAGTACAATGCAAATTATAATTAGTGAATAGTTTGTATTCAACAAAAGCTGTATGCTTTCCTTTCTATAACGATTCTCATTATAATGAGTCTTTGTCTTTCTGTTTAATTTAACTTTAATTTTCACAGTTTGAAGGAAAATAAAATAATATGCAAACTTGCCAGTTGAAAATTAATTTTGTAGTTTAGTTCAATTATTTTTAGACGCCGTATTTAAGTTTCGTTCGTTGTTTTATTGCTTCTAAGAATAATTATTTGATTTATTGGCAAAAAAATAGCATTAAATATTTCATGTGCCAGGGCACGAATATGACTCACAAATCGCGATGAGGATCTCCGATGCACTTTACATTTTTCCTCACCATTTTGTCGTAATACAATAATTATATATACTATCAGCTAGAGTTGGGTAACTCAGATCTGAACCGGTTCAAAGAGCCGACTCCGACAGAAGATCCGTGAGAGCCGACTCACTTTTTTTTGAGCCGACGGATCAACGGATCCGCATAACTCAGTGAAACACTTAACACACAGAAGCACATTTTACACTACGTATCAGTTCTTGCTTTGATGCATTTGTCAGCTCAAATGACTCATGCATCACATATTTGGCTATGCATTCTTGATTCTATACAGGTCGTGATATGATTGACTGAACTAGGTAACTCAGTGGCAGACTGCAGTAACATATTCAGAACTCGGCTCTTTTTGAACCGGTTCAGTGAGCCGGCTCACATACGGGATCCAGATGCAAAGATGCAGATCACTAAAAAGACCCGTTTTTTCCATCTCTACTATCAGCACAACTCGACGTCAGTTTAGAAACGATCTTTTGAAAATAAACCTTTTGATTAGAATGATTGAATTTTGATATTAATAAAATCAGTGTACGTTCGTATTTTTTCAAATAAAACCCGTATGAACTCTTATGTTTACCTTTTTTTCTTGGAACACTAACTCAAAGAACTTAATCTCCGTCGCTGGTCACACATAAGAGAGAGATGAATAGAGAGGATGATGAGAAGAGAATGATGTGAGTTTATAATACATACCATGGCATGTACTTGCTCGTATAGACTACATACGGCAGGCCAGCTCATTAGCATAACGGGTTTATATAATCATATTTCATCTTAATGTCATCCGAAAGAAATATATGCTAATATTTCCATTTCATTGCAAATGCACCTTTGTTTATAGTCAAGTCAGTATTTCTATGTTACATGTTGCGTATTTGCTGACTGCTGAGACCGTACTGGTGAGCTCCACGTACAATAGCTTTGGACGTAGTCTCGTGCTTTTAACATATCGCAGATTCACGCTCCCATCAGCGGGATCGTAGCTCTGACCCCGACAGTTCGTGTCATCACTATGTTACTGAGTACATCTAAGCAAAGATTGCGTTAGACTAGACCGATGCCGTCAAGTTCACATCGTCTTCCCCATCTAACCTCAGGTCCTCATCTAATTAATCAATATTGTTGCGTGTCGCTTCACAGCTAAGGCTCGTTCCTTTTCGTCTAGCATTTATCATTAAATGCGTTACGCACCTGACTGTAAAATTAACACAATTCCTTAGACCTTATGCAGATTAATCAGTGTCATTGCACATCAATTTACTTATCGCTTACTATTAGTCGTATTGGTGTTGGTTTATCCTTTTCGTCCAAATTGTATCATTCGTTTTTTTTAAATATTATATCTATTATAGAACTAGATGAGTCACTACGCAATTCTTCCTCGAAAATAGTATAGGGGTCGTCCCCGGTTTATTGTTAGTTGTAGTTTTGGCAGCGGTTTCTTCACTTACCTATTATTTCCTTTTTAGCTCGGTTTTCATATCGATAAAGCAGATGTTAGCATGATGTTAGCAAATCGTATGTCGAGGAAAATATGTCACTGGTTTGGTGTTGCATGGTTATTTTTTATAACAAACTGAAAATCCATTTAATGATATAATTACTTGTTTTTGATCTGTCCAGTTATCATATGCGTTTCGTAATTATGTCAGTCATATGTACGTGTTTTAATCATTTTTGCAATCTATTTCACGGTTAAGTCATCAATATTAGTGATACGTAATATAGAATGATTTCGAAGATCAGCAAAGTTCATATCAATTATCATCATTCATCAGTATGATTAAGTCTCATGATATTAGTCAAAACCACTGCATGCCTGTTGTAATTATAAAATTAATTACTTTTGATGCGCAAACCTCATTTAGAAATTATAATATCAAGGTTTAGTCGATAGTTTATGGTGTTGCTGAATGAGGCTTTTTTATTGGCTATTTTTTTATTTATAAGTTGAGATAATTATTTGCATTTTACATTTTATATTTTTTGTTATATATATTTAAACTTAGAGTTTGAATTTGTTTTGGAAGGCCAACTAAGATTATACAGAATGACGTAAAAGTAATTTTAATGGCAGTAAATTAAACTTATTGATT
Organism: Venustoraphidia nigricollis; assembly: GCA_034508555.1. Classification (NCBI taxonomy): domain Eukaryota; kingdom Metazoa; phylum Arthropoda; class Insecta; order Raphidioptera; family Raphidiidae; genus Venustoraphidia; species Venustoraphidia nigricollis. The sequence goes on from JAVRKA010000006.1 coordinate 9,398,519, forward strand.
ATTTAAAATGCGCAAGACGTTTCTTCTGCATCGTTTTAGTTTTCCTAGAAATCTTCTGCATTTATACTATTATCGTAAAGGTTAATACATGCATTTTTATCAGTTTCGTCGCGGGTGTCTTTCGATCTTCGGTAAACTTTACAAAACAAAAATAAACTTTTTTGTCAACATATTAAGTGTCAAATGTATGTAACAGCCTTAAACTTATTTATTTTTAAAAGCTCATTTCTATTGAAATTATGGTAAAATTTATTACAACAAATCTTACTCGTGGATATGTGTAACTATTTCTGGATTTAAGCCTGAAGCCCTAAAACTATAACACATAAGACACTAATAAGCACATCGTTTACAGAAAAAAACCAGCTCGTTTTACAAAATTAAAAACTATAGCGCGTATCTTAGCTAATCATTTGATCTTTTTATGTATTCGGAGGTTAAATAATTATTCTAAATATTACCTCTAAATATATTAAAGCTGTCAAAGCTTTTACATGGACCATGTGTTTAGTATTCGTACTGAACACATAAATCTTTTTCTAGTAAAGTGCCGACGTCGAAAAGATAAATGAATTATTATTTTATATACGGCGGCATTGTATGCAGCTAATATATTTCAATAAATATTTATAGTTGATATGAATATATAAAATCGATCTGTATTAAATTTTTCATATATTGCGACCGCGGTTAACGCCATGGCAGGTGTACTTAGCTTACGAATTTACATGTTGGGTGTAGCAATATCATACATCTAAATTCAATAACAAAATTGACTATAATGTAATTTTTATATTGGGAATAGTTTTTTTTTTTTTTTATTGACAAAAAAAAATACATAATTGTGCATCAACCTTACGATTATTAGCACTATTAACAATTATACAAAGGGTACAAATGAGTTACAAAATAAGTTTAATTGCTTCAATATTTGAGGTATGTCTGTAGATATTTGTCTTAAATCTAATATGTGGGATCTGAATTGATTTTGGCTTTTGCCACGTATGGTGGGAGTGCAAAGCAGGTCAGTGAATGGGACTAATTATTATAATTTAGATATTAATTTGGTGTCATGTAGGAAGCGTAATAATTTTTGGATATTCCCTTCCTCATTTTTCAAAATTTCGCGAAGGTTCTGTTTGAGTCCGGCCGCAGATCTTTGGGGTGCGTCGACAAAGACGCTCCTCTGTTACAAGCTTCCAATTCCCGAAATTTTAATACGAGAACTGATTAAAATGCCAATTGGTTTATCAGTTTATTATATATTGACATCAGATTCAAAAATTACCAAGCTAATATAGGTACGGGGTGAAGGCTTAAGCTGGGACCAAATAAAAAGCTTAAGATGAAGTTTGAATTTATAGAGGTGTCTGTTTTTGGATGGAGCTTAGAGCATTATATTCGATATACCCGTGTTTACTTTCTATTCAGATAGATTGTAGATTATAGACGCTCAACATGTTCTATTCAGCCCTGTAGTCGCGTACTTAAGGTAATCTACTGTAGTGTAGTTATTGTATCAAACCATCGACAAAAGTAATTACACGCATGTTTTTTTGTGAACGAGATCGTGGGTTCAAGCCTCAAGCAAAAAGCGAGCGGCAGGTGAATTTAAATAAAGATGGCATCTGCATTGTAACCGGGGGCAAATATTCTAAATTTAACCACCTACACTTTAATTTGGAAAATAATATTTTTTATAAATTATATTCCATTCAAAATTATATAAATTATGTATTATCTATAAAAGGAACAATAAATTCTTTGGTTACAACGGTCATATGCGGTTTCTTTGTATTTGTAGGAATGGTAAAATTGATGGGTCAACACAGAATTTGTGTCCAGGTAACTTTAGAAAGGATAATAACAGAGTATCTATCTTAATCAATTGCTTTTGTAGAAAATTGAGGTTATACTGTTTATTATTTAGAACGATTTCATTATAGGATAAAGACTTTTGTAAATCTAAAGTAAAATTATAACAGTTTGTACTTATAATTTGTGACAAATTAATTACAAGGATTGGTACTTAGGTTTATCATTTGCAAATAAAGAAACGGCGTAGGTAACAAACGTATAGGTCCCCGTTGTTTTCTTGTCGTGTTAAAGTTTTGCTGTGGGAATTTTAAAAATTATTTTGCATAATTTATAATTATAAGGAATGGAAATTTGAAGGCTTTTGTGTAAAACTTTAAATCTCAGCACCTATAATGAAAGTTGCTTATAATATATTTAGAATTTTCAGAATTCAAATTTAAATTAAAATTAATGAAAATATGGATTTGTTCAAATTCAAGTATTCCATAAGAATTTTATTAAATTTTATTTTAATGTACTCAGTAAAATAAAAAATGCTGTAAACAATTTTTCTAGTAACTTTATGTCAATTTGTAACTAATTTTGGCAGAAATGACTGGTGATTATCCAAGAAACAAGAAAAAGAAATTACAAGAATAATTGTTCTTATTAACAAAATATGACAAAAATGACTGTCAAATATATATTTATTATAATATCCTTTTATGTTTCGAGTACCCGTTTTTTGCTTAATATTGTCAATTCCAGGAAATGAAATGAGATCATGCGTGCATTTATAAAGTATATTTGAAAGTAAAGTGGCCTTATGCCTGCCTGCAGGATGAAATGATGCCGACAATTGTCATACCGTCGCAGCACGCATTGGATCTACCAGCGTTGCCAGACGTTGCAGGATGTCCCGATTTTTTAGCTAAAATCGAATATCTCGCGCGTCAAACTAATTTCACAATTATTCAAAGATTCATTATGGAACACTCATCCGCTGAATTTTATCAATACATTAAAAAGCAGAAACTCTTCAAGAGGCTAAACATTTAGTATAAAATGTAGCCTTTCGTTTCTCGATTAAACCCCTCTTTTGGCATTGGAAGTTAAAAAACATACCTAAATATTAGTTCAGTAATTATTATTTTCATATCTAAATGATTTCTTAATATAAATAAACATTTTAAAAATTCTTTTTTTTTACGGTTTTGAATGCCTAAATCGATTTTTTTATCACATGCTAATGTCAAAATTTTCGATTTGGTATATTACAAGTATCAATTATCTGGCAACGCTGGCCTCTACAAACATTCTCTCCGGCAAGGATTGAAGACACGACGCAGTCAGACTTGACTCAGGTCAAAGAGTTTTGTCTTTAGATGCACCAGGTCTCTACAATGTTGTATATACGTCACATGTGCAATTTTAAAACTATTTTGTGTCGAACGGCGGCGACAGCAATTATCTGTCGGGTTGTTATCTGTAGCGTCAAGGCAAAGGGACTTACGCCAACCATTTTCTACTCTTGTTTTTATTACTTGACTACGGCGACGCCAAAAGAGATTCCTTGAAGTCGCGAAGGTGGTAATAGATTAACAGGTGTGAGTGATGCACTCAACATGTGAGCGCATATTGGGTCCATTCGGAAAACATATAGGTTTGATAACTTCGAAATTTTATTGTTTGAATTAACAAACTCTTTTTTTAAACTAAATGTTTATTTCCAACATATCGTTGTTCTACCATTATTTTCAAACATATTTGGTGCAATATAAAAAAAATGTATTGAATTTTCCTCATAACGTCAGGCAATAGGTGTATTGCGGTTGTGTGTCGCACGCACAGACATCACACACACATTAACTCAGTCGCATATACATGTACCGCGGGCGAGAACTGCTTGGATGTTCACAACAAAAAAGTAACGAAGCAGGACACAAAGTGATTGGATGTCAATGTAAATTCATTGACTAACTCGTCTGCCATAATACAGAGACCAAAAAATGGTTAAAAAATAAAAATGTTATTAACCATTATACCTTGTGGTCACAGGTATGGCGGCAATGCATTCCGTACGTAAATGTGTAAAGACGAAGATCGCTTGTCAGATGATCAGTTCTCAGTGAGGTGGTTGCTAAACACACATGTTCCTGTTTGATCGTTCAACTGAAACTAAAATGTTTGTCTCAGGCCTAAGAGACGGTGTCATTCACCTACATACTTGAGTGCTATCACGTCAATTTTCATAGTCTAGTAGTAAGGACAGAAGCGTAGCGTGCCTTGGCGGGGCCCCGTATAAAAATTTGTTTGGGGGCCCTTCCCCCGTTGAAGTAAATGACTTAAACGGGGAAATCCCGCAGCCCGCGATAACCGATGTAGGGTGTTGCCAACTTTTGAACGCACGCTTTACGCGGGAAAAAAAGAATTTGCTTTTTTTGACTTTTGTCATTTCTGAAATAAAAAAAAAATTGGGAAGTTTTTATTAATTTTTGCTTACGCACGTTGGGGGCCCCCGTGGCCCGGGGGCCCCGTATAATTGATACGGCATATACGGCGGTAGCTACGCCCCTGAGTAAGGATATTGTTCCGTGAAACGTCTTTTTATAACAACTCAATATATCGCACACATATTAAACAGCTCAAACAGGAGTATTTTCAAAAATCGCGAAAAACTGATTTTGAAATGGACTTAAAGTCAGTCCTCTAACAGAGAAGTATTGAAGTATGGGGTAGAGGAGTGCTAGCTAAAAAAATCTTGTTTTTGTGAGCTCTGACACTTTTCTAAAATGTGTGCGAAATATAACCAGATTCGGTTAAAATTGTACCTAAAACAAACCCCTCTTCCTGAGTCTGCTTAAGCACTAAGTTATTAGTGGTGTTGTTAATGTCTAATGGTAGAAAATTAATATCCTTGCATCGAGCTTTTGGTACGAGCTTCTGTCGTAACTAAATGAAATTTTTTTATATACTTATTTATGGACGCATCAATTTGAAAGGTCATTAGCGTCCGGAATTATGAATTATTAATTTATAAAAACTAGATGAGTATACAAACCTGATGAGTGGAGGAATGTTGTTTTCTGTATCGTCAAAGATATGTCATATAATCCGTATTCGATTTATGAATTTACACAACTTAGCTATAACTCTAAACTTTAACTGTCTTACGCAGTAATAGTTCAGTACGAACCGCCAAATCAACATAGTTATGTGAAATAAATTGAAAACTTTTTATTATTTATAAGTAGTACTCGCGTTCAAATAAACCTGAGGTTTATGTAAAACTATGCGGATTTCTAATACAAATTAAGTTTTTTTTTTAAACATGAACGATATTGGACGTTCAGATTGCTGCAGATTTCACGTTATTTGACTTTGTAAATAATAGTCTAGGTATTTAGATTGTAATTCCGAATATGATGTGACAAAGGCACGGTTTCAGTTGGATGAAAAATAAGCTTAAATAAAAGAAAGAAGGAGACGGAGAGCGGTTTAAACGTTACATCAAAAGACGTGCATGCGACAATGTACGTGTTGGACGTTGTCAAGATGATATAATCTTTTAACCGCAATATACGTAATTCAATTGTATTATATTATTATGCTATTTTTACCGCTGTGAAAATTGACCACATAGAGAGAAAATAAACGAGACAAGCGCCTTAACTAGAAGAAATCATTTATGTACACAACAGAAAAGTCAAGTAGCTAGATAAAGTATTTGTTTATAAAACAAGTTACACAAAACAAAAGCTAACCGTTGAAAGATGATAGATCTAAAACAGCGTTTCCTAAACTGTTTCGCCCAACAACCCGTTGGAGATTAGCAAAATTCTCACAGACTCCCATTACTATAAAACATTGCAATTTATTTTTAAGTTTAAATATCAATTTGTAACATTTGGATGTAGATTTTGCGTAAGCTTTATGTCAGTAGCGTGTAGTATAAACAACATCATTGTTTTCCAGACAGCAATACAGTTCGATCGTTGTCGGCCGAACTATACAGCTTCGCTCACTTACACCAGAGATGGGTTCGTGGATTCCTTCGGATATACTTACGGACCCCAGTTTAGGAAATGCTGATCTAACGGACTGTTTTTTAATATTTTCTGCAGTTATTTTTCTACTTTGCGTGCATGTCGTTGGGTTGGTTGTTGGGACTCATGTATTCTCAACCTGTCGGAACTAATCGACTCATATCCTCACCTCGTGGCACTCATGGATCAGGTAGGAAAAACCTTTATTAATTTGAGGTTAAACGTTATCAAACGTATTTTTCCATTGGTTGAGCAGTTTAGGAGAAGATACTTTGCGTGAGAAGTAGGGACTAAAAATTGAAACTAGATTGTGTTGCAAATACGTCAGTTGGTACATGAGTCTGCGACTATACTTTTCATTGATATCTCTTTTTATTCATGATTATATTCTAACCCTCCGGATCCAAACAATTGGGCACCAAAAAATTCATCAGGTGCGTCACAATTCACGAATGGATTGAGCGTCTTCTCTCGAGGACCCAGTACTCTCTAAGACTTAGTTTAGATGTCGCAGAGGTTGCAGGCCTGAGTGCAGTGAGAACTTTTCCTGCCCCCAAATGTATCTATCATGATTAATCTTATTTTTGCGTTTTATCTGACGGCTTTGATGCAAATAATCGATTTATCAAATCGCGTGCTGCATTGTGACATTCCAGATTAGTGCATCAATGCGAAGCCGAAGATACACACGTATTTTACAGTAGGTACTAAGAAAGACACATGCAATGCATACCTTAATACCGATTAATAGGTACAGCAATGTGACGGGACGTGGGACGTTATTACTGCTGCTGTGATACAGATTATTTCTGTCCATTTGATGTTGTATTATAATAACAGAGTACCCTATACAACAGTTACTATACACCTATCGCATGTCTGTAAGTACTGGTATGTATGTAGATTGAGGGCCTTATAAACTCACTTATACAATACCTACTATGTATGTATATCGGCGACAACAAGGCAAAGCAGTTTATGTGAAATTTATGTTTATTTTGTCATATATTCAAGTAACTTTTAAGATTCCGTACCTCGAAAGGAAACAAAAAAATGTAACCACTTATACCATAAAAACTAGCTTTACACCAATAAACTACGGTAACTGAGTAGAGCATCTGCCTCGAACTCAAGATCGCTGGTTCGATTCCTTTTTACATAATTATTTTTGAAGGTACACTCTTTTGGCGCGTTGAGAGTCAAATTTTAGCAGGCAACGGAAGTTGGGCGTGCACAGCTAACGAAAATTCGACAGTATGAAGTTGGTCATAAGAGGCTCAGACTGAAATGATAGATGGACGTAATCAATGCACGTTTTTCATCTGGGAACTATATAATATACTAGCCGACTATAACCTTTGATTACAACCAATAGTCGATTTAAGTGTCATCCAGTGGAATTTATATTATTGTAGTTTTGATTACTCAACGGATTGAATAGAAAAGAAAAATTAAAATGAATTTTTGCAAGTGTCTTATAATATTTGAGGATAATTTTTTGTAAGTATTAATCTTTTTGAAGATTTTATTTCAATAAATTATGTGCCGATATATTAAAAATTAGTTTTTAATCAATAAAAAAGTATAACTTCAAATACGCGTGCTTCCATTAGTAATACAACTATTCCGTATTCCATACTGATATTTTTTTAATATTGTGTCTATTTCACAATATCAAACCATCGATTCTATAGAGTTGTTTATTGCAGTGGAAGAATTTCTTCCGAAATTGGTGCGATTGCGTTTTTTCGTGATAAAAGGGTAGGAGTTTAGGGAGGGTTCCTTAAAAAATGGTCGCAGGGTGTGTTGGTGTAATCGTGGATCTTCGGGACTAAATTTCGACATAAACGGTTTTATCTTTTGGACACACGCATTTATAGTACATAATATCTATGTATTTGTGTGGAGTGGAGACCGGCCACTTACTTTATAGCTGCCGTATGCTAATGTGGACATTTAGATCGAAATCTCTTCTTGACTTGACCGACCCGCGTGTCCAGTGTCGTTCGTTTGCTACATTCACGTGACGACAACGTTTTTGGATTTCGGAACAGAAGTCGTGTCTTACAGGATTACTTTAAGATAAAGTTGATCGCTTTCATGTTGTATAATCAGCGTTGTGCCACGTAATTTACCGAACTTTTATTACAATAATCTATTCGCACACGAACGATTCAAACTGTACAAAACTGCGCCAGTTGAACTAAAAGCATATTTATATATGCAGTTTTTAATAGTGCTACAGTAAATCAAGGTCTTCTATTACAAGTTTGTTTGAAAAACAGTTTTTTTAGAGGTAATTCATTATTATTTAGACCTTACTGAAGAACCACTTTATACCAAGACGCGTTTTGAATATGGATCAATTTCTCTGATTTGCTGTTGATATTTTTACTTTTGTCGCGGTAACGCAGCACCACCCAAAATCAAGTGATGTCTACAATATTAGAATTGATTGCGTCGGTTTTTCTGGAATAATCCAGTAAATGGTTTCAAACAGGATTAAATCTTGTAGATTGACGTAAACGGTGCAGTGAGTTAAATACTGTAGTCTCCGTCAATATTCAATAACGAAAAAATTTATTTTTTTTATTTTGATTGATAAAATTGCATTTTTCACAGTTATTATAATTATTACAATTACTGGATATCGCGTCGGACCAAAATTGATGCTATAAGAAAAAATTGTTTCATATATCGGGTCCATGGATCTTGTCTTTTTAAAACCACTAACTGCCTGGGCCTGTGCTAATTAATTTTGCATACGGTGTAACCATGGCTACGACAAGCAAATCATATTTTAACTTATTATATTTATCACTCTTTTACCGGACGGTGCTCTGTTCGGTCGCGTACTATGGCTTTGTCCATTCACAAACTTGCGTTCCAGATCGCTGACTAAAAAATCACTGTTTGCTGGACGTTATTTTTTTTAATAATAAATTGAAAATCTTTTTTGTAGTTCCTTTTATCAGAATCTGGGAACTGAGGGCTTGTAACAGAGGAGCCACGGAACGCCATATAAACAGCTATTGACGTGGATACGTCTTCTCCATATATCGTAGTTGTTTTTCAGTTACAAGATAGAATATGCGTTTGGTCTATAATTTGTTTATACTAGTATGAGAGAGATAGGAAATAACCTAACTTCCCACTTTTTATACCGTTATAGGGCAGGTCCAGGAAAGTAAGTCGATGTAAACAGCGGCATCGCTACACGCTCCGTTATTTTCAAGCTCGGCGATCCGTGTTTAAATTTTTCTGTGAGTTTGATAGCTTTGGCACGTCACTGCAGCGGATCTGGAGACGGAGAGGAGAACGTTCTCTTGTTTAACCCACACACTCACGCACACGTCTCGCGGATGCGAACGATTCGACAGCGCCACTGCGTGCCTGCCTGCCTGCTCGCGCCTTGCTCTCTACTCCTTTGTCTGCTATAACATTCGCTTTAAAGAATGGCTATCACAATATTTAAAACAAGTTGCAGCCATCTCAAGAATGCTGTGTCCGACATGGGATAAATTGTATTGGCATCGATAAAACAGAGCGGCATTTGGGCAAGGGTAAATCATATATAGATAATACCCACGCATGTGTATGTGTGCGTTTGGGAACTATTCCGAACTATTCAGTTGCAGCGGAAATATACGAGTCTCTCGTCATTACCATAATTTGAATGTCCAACATCGATGAATTGCCTGGGAATTTCTACAGAGTAGTATTAGGATTGAAAAAAAAGTAAAACATTGTTTTCGGTCGATACTGGCTTATGGTAAGAAAAAAGTAATTTTGAGTGCGTGCTAGAAGTTATACTTCTTTGACGTGATTAAAAAGTAATTTTCATTTTACATGCACTGGAGTGATATATTATTAATAATAATTGACAACTAACAAATGTTTTCAAAAAATATTCACCAATCCACGCTATCAATCTCTAGTGTATTTATTATAATTTACAAGCACATATATATTTCTATTAAAACATCATCCGACATCTGTCATATTCACTAATTTATATTTTCGATCCCTGCGTCATCAGCCGAATTTTTGGTAAACGTGCTGAAAATCAAAATCTAACGAAATTTCCAAAGTGTATGGATTAGCGAGCAACTTCATAGTGTCGATTGTGCGCGGGCACGCGTAAAAATTCACACTCAACATTTTTTCATAATTCAAAGGAACTACTTTAACTTCAAAAAAATCCGTATATCAGTGGCATTTTTGGTTTTAATTAGCCGCGAGTGCGACTATTTTCACCCGCGCTTCTAACGTTAGATTGATAAAATTATATTAAAAAAATGTCATGTTATTTTTATATTCATATTAACAGTAGAAATAGTGTAGAATGCATATTGATAGAGGTCTTTATATGCTTTTAATAATATTTTATTTGCTGAGGGCAAAATTAAATTAAATATCATTGAATTGCACTTTTGTTATAAAATTCTTTTATATCCAGATTTCAGTTCATATAATCCAACTTTTATGTTTACTAGTAAAACATTGCAAATATATCATTTATTTTTTGTGTTTAAATGCTCTGTGCTACTTTTGTAAAGCTCAAACAGAGTAGTATTTAGTATAAAGTGAGCAGCTTTGTTTTTATTAGCGAAACGTTATAAATTTTTAAGAGCTCTTCATTTCTTTAGAGCTTTTAAAACAAGCTGTAGTCATTCAAAGAATGCTGTGTCTAGGATGGTTCGGTTACGTTGCCATTTTAAGAATGTATGTAACGTCCGACAAAAATAAATTGTATTGGCGTTCACAAAAAGCGCCGAGCTCTTCTCTGTTATACTTTTATAGCTTCGTACTTTTATAGAATTGATCAATCAGCTATTTAATTTTTATAATAAACTATTTTGTTTTCTTAACAATAGTTATGATACAATTTTGCTAATGAAATCGAAAAATTTAAAAAAGGAAAATATACCTACATTACAGACTACAGTGTATACCTAATGTCTAAAGTTTTTTTGAGTTGTCTTTTAAGCTTTTTAAATAATATAAATAAAATAAATCATAAGTTCTTAAATGCGCTCCGAAGAGGGCACAGTCCGAAACAAACTTTTTTAATGTGTTGTTTTTTTTAACAATATAATTTTATTTGATTTTTATCATCAGTATTCTGCTAAGATAACATGAAAGTTTAGAAAAGTCATTCAAAATATTAAAAATAATAGTGTTCAAAAATTGTCCATCACAATGAGAGAAGGGGTGTTTCTTTTTGGATATGTGTACAATTTTGTCATAAAAAAACCCTCCGAGTTGCCTAATAGGGACAGAATATTTCCCTCATTATACAACGACGATCACATGGCATTTACATACGTCTGTGGAACTCAACATGACAAGGATGGTGAAATATTAAATCATTATATTGTTGCAGAAAATAATTTGATGGCTTCAAGTTGACAGATGAACAATGATTTACTGTTGTCTGTCAGTCTGTTATTTTTCTAAAAGAAAATACTTTTTTGTGGTAAATTTTTTATATACCTATTGATTTAGTATGTTTTGAGCTAAATTAAATAAAAAAATTATACTTGAAGTCCTAGGTTTAAATTTATTAATGCTCCAAATAAAAATCAACAGTTTATTTTATTTTATGAATTTTAAGTTTCTACAAATTTTGTTTTTATTGTATTCGTTCCACATATTTTTGGTGAGAATCTACATTACAAATAGGTTATAACAATTTGTTTGTGATTTTTTTGGATTTTTTTTCTATAATAAAAATTTTCCAAAGTGCATGTATTCAAGAAATATTAAACATAAAATTATGCCGCTGACTATCTAGAATCGAGATCTACTATGTTACGCTCACTTATCTGTTTGAACCAAAAGGAACGTAATTTTTATATATTGACTTATTTCTTTTTAGTGTATTTGCCATAAGGCAACATACACTATTGGCGTTGGTCGGATGGCGGGACCTAGGGGTCGGACCAAAATTTCTCGACGTTTCATAACCTTCTAAACACTTTGGCACCATTTTTAAAAATGTTTATATATATATGTATATATATATATATATATTTATATATATATATATATATATATATATATATATATATATATATATGTGTGCGCGCTATAACTTTCGAAAGAGTTAATTGATTTTTACGAAATTTTGCCCACATGTTGGAATCCACTACCGCAAGAACCCTATTTAAAATGGGCCTAATCGGGCCATTTTAAGGGTAGTTTTTAGGGGTTGAAAAAAGTTTTAGTGCCCAAAAATACCTAAAAAATTCTCAGAATCGTTTCAAAATTGAAATTTAACCCTTTAATAGCAATTAAAAAGTGCTCCTAAAATTTTAATAAAATCGGCCTGACAGGACCGGACTTACAAATTTTTTGAAAACACTAATTTGTAGAAAGTGACTTATTTATTCAAGGGTGTATTTAATTCGGTGTAGACGTTAGATAGATAATAATATTACAATTAAGAAAAAAAATGTTATTTTAAGGGGTGTATTAAGGGGTTAAATTTTTTATTTTGCCCAAAAACAAACTTAATTTCACATAATAAAAGTATAAAACCACACGGCCCTATACAAGCAAATACACTATATTGTCGGCAGGGTTTTGGCACTGCGACCCGGGGTTTTTTGTAATTTATATATGTCTCGAATAATTGAAAAAATCGGATCTTTGCGAAAATCCTAGGAAGATTGCAAAAAACCGGGTGATTGGAATCCGGTTTTTTGCAAACAACCTAGGATTTTCGCGAAAATCTGATTTTTTTAATTATCCTACGACATATATATCGTTTTCTATAGTTAAAGAAGTGTGACTAGTCTTTTACGACTCTACAATTATATGGCTGTTTATGCTTGGCGTTTAAATATATATTTTGTTAAGTTTTCTTATTGAGAATATTAAGGGGAGAGTTATTGTAAGATGACATAATTTGTCATTAAAATTTATGAAATTTTGGTTAGTGGAACGAGACATTCACTTCATTGCATTCATGTTACAACCACTGTTTTTCATGCTTCGTAGTTTTGGCTTTTAATATGTCAATTATCAACCACATTGTGAAGACGAAAAAATTTAAATGAACATTAAAATGTACCTAACATTGAATTTATTGTATCCGTTTTATAAATTGCAAAATTCGACATGCATTATTTTATCCCTGTGTCACAAAGAATTGCTTATGCATGAAATTGTAAATATTGTTGAACAAAACAATAATGTATAAATTATCAATAAAACAGACTGACATTACCGCATATGCACAGCGATGCTCTATTATTTCTAATTTCTATAGCAATAAATCGATCAGGGCGTATAGACGACGCGAGCTCCCATCCCTCAGTGAATATTATATAGGCATTCATACAACCTATGCTCCTCGATACTCATAGCCTGAGGGTTTCCGTATAGTATATATGTATACCTGGATTGTGTAGCTCTGTTAATAAATATTTATGAAACACACAAGTCACTAATAAAATTATTTAATTGCTTATTTAGACATAATTTAAAAACTTCTGAAACAAAACACTAAAGAAGTGCCCAGAGCTGGGGAGTTATGAATATCATAGATATTATTCAAAGTAAATGTGTCCGAAAATTGAGATGCTTTTCGATAGTAGGATACTTCTGAAGTATCTGAAATATTTCCTAAAAGTATTTAAGGGGTTATATACAAAGTTGGGGCTTGAAAAATCGAAATTTTTTTTTACATATTCTGAAAGTACATACTTTCAAAAATATCTGTGCAAAATTTCATCCAGATCGGATCACTGGTTTTTAAGTTTTGTAAATTTGACTGAATAAATGTTTCGCACGAATGAAGTTGACACAAAACTTTAAACGCGATTATCTCGGAATGCGTTTTTTTCAAAAGTACTGTTGCGGTGAACGTGATATCTCAAAAACTTTTCAACCGATTTTCAAACTTTTTTTTTTAAATATTCGTATTTAAGATCTCGTGTACCTGAACGATTCATTTTTCATCCGAAAATTTTTATTTTTTTGCAATGAATTTTTTTTTTTGAAATTTTGACCACTAAAAAAATCGATTTTTCCTGTCAACGTGGTTTTTTTATTGAAAAAAAAATTTTTTTGGGAAACCGAATCGTTCAAGTACACCATAATACATTTTTCTTAAATATTTTTTTTACTTTTTTGATTTCGGTTGAGCAGTTCCCCTTGGAGAATGTTCACCGCAAGCCTCTGCAAAAAAAGCGCAATTAAATGATTATTATCAGTAGTTTGTGCTGCGTGGCGACACTCATAGAAATGTTAATCTACTACGAACACAATATGTCTTAAGAAACACTAGCCGCCGGTGGCTTTTGCTGATTACTATAAGCTACAAAAAAAAACATTTTCTTTCGCTATTTTCAATTACTGATTTTTGTTGATAAAGTATTTATTTGACAATACGTTCTGTCACGTGGTTAACTGAGCTAATGCAGTTAATGGTTAATAAAGTGTTCAATTTTATAGCCGTTTTTAAGAGTAAATTATAGTTTGACTTTTCCAATCCATGAAATACAAGACTGCATTTTACAAGTCTCAACCTACACTATTACCTATAAATATCGACTCTGAACTTCAATGCCTTTTATTTATTGTAAATGACTTTCAGTTGTTGGCCTGCGGTAAACAGCCTGTTCAATTATTATTAGTTTCACTTCTGCCCTGCACCGTAAGGCAATGTTCACACTTATGCAATACGACTATTCTGCCCGTTTTGCCGACAATATTAATTATTAACTGAACTCAATATAATTTATTTATTGTAAAATGCATGAGATATTTTAGCTTGACTATATTTACATCCTACCCAGTTCATTATTTTTTTTGCGTGGCAAATTTCTTTTTATATTTGCATTTGTATTCATTTCTCCGTATAGTTTTAGACAGCGAAAGATAGAGTTAATATTTTAAAAGTTTTAGAATCGGTGATATTCTAATTAATTTTTTGTAATAAGTAGTAAGTTTTAAGTTGGTCGCGTACTACATTGGATTAGTTCTTTGCCGCGCCGATTCGATGCAATGCGCACGTGTGCTTTTACACTTTTCTAAAAGTATCGATTTCTTCCATACCATGTTGTTTCGATCTGAGAAAATTAATTGATTATTCTGCTTCATGTAAAGCATTTTTTCTATTTTATGTTTAAACTACGCGCTAGCCGGAACAAAAGAGCACTAGTGCTGCCGCCGGTACACGAGAGATGTGTTTGCGTGATTCTGTCAAAAGTGTAAAATTAATTGACGACAACTTAATAAACAAATTATTAAAGTGAGTAAACTGTGTATGTGTCCATTCTTGGCCCATCCTGATACCACACATGGAATGTAACAATTTAGTTTTAGAGTGGTTGACTGTCAGAAATCATTAGTTCTTTAATACGACCTGTTTATTGTTTATAATTTTTGTTTAAGGAGAAATTAACGATTAGATGAAAGCTTTCTAATTTATCAAACGTTTGGTTGAAAAATATTTGGCTGTGACAGGTAACAGATAAATAATAAATAAAATTATTAGATAGCAATTGAACGGCTTTGAAACCAGAAGGCGTTGTTTTTATTCGAGTTAGATTTCTTGCCTATAAGGTTTGTGCACTAGGCATGTCAAGCCTTGGCTATATTAATAGTTCAACTGTGATAATAATGTTTTGTACTTATAACAGCTACTTGTTCTTATACGTCCTCTATAGATATTGCTATAATTAATTGTTCATACAACAATGAATCTACTACCTTCTTTGTCTCCGTACATATTCCGTCTCTGTCGTTTTACCGTCTCGCAACACTTGACTCACTTCATCATTTACAAGTTTCATCGTAAATACTTGTTTGTTCTGCAAAACGGTTCAGTAAATTGCTTTACATTATAGTAGGACTTTTTTTGAAGTAGGTACCAGAGTTATTATTAGAAGAGGTTTTTAAAATTGAACTTTTTTTGTTAATGTAAGTAGATGCATAATAAGGCTTTAGTAATTACAAAAGCTTGTTAAGAATGAAGAGAACACAACTTTAAAAGTTAATGAAAATAAAGCGTCAAGTCTATGTTTTCTTATATATACCAGTCTTTTATTATTTCAAACTTACCTAGGTATATATTTTTAGTATATGAAGCAGTACTAATTCTGTGTATTATATAGATTTTAATTTCGGTTAAAGTTGACAATTATTCTAGATTATAGTTATGCAATTTAAATAAAAGTGAAATTCAAACCAATAGTCTTTGATTAGAATTAATTTTCAAGATCTGTCGATATCGTGAGTAGAATAGTTTACACTTTATAACAGAACACGTATAAAGCGCAGTTACAAATGCATTCTTCCTAACCTGTTGTATGCATTTATTTGTTGTAACGGGATTATTCGAATTCAATTTTTCCGAGCGCATCTATTGTTTTTAACTAAATATTTGCATCGTTGGTAGGTTAGTATATAATAGTTAACCAATTGTATTATACATACTATGACGATTTTATTAAAAATCGGTAGGAATAATAATTTTTTCTCGCGTAAATGTTGGATTTTTTCGCATATTTACTCGCGTTAATATTGCTTTCAGCGGGAACGTTCGCTCCAATCGAGTTTAAAAGTATTTCTGCACATTAGATTTCATGAAAGGATCTAGCCGTTGGAGTCTGTGTCAGGATAGACAAGACAAAAATGATGGAAGCATGCTCTTCCGTTTAAATATTATATATAAATGAAAAAAGCCGTTAGATTCCGTTACAATTGTTGCAAGTATTGATTTTGTGATTCTCAAATACTTTGTAACGTTGGTTTCATTACGCTATTGATGCGATATACTATCTTTCACTTTAAATGGACGAAACGTGATTTCCGAAATAAAATAATCAGATCAATTAAAAACGTTTTAATCCATTCGAATACAATTCTCTCTTTGTTCTTTCTCCATTTGATCTTCTGTATAGAATAAGAATTTGTTTATTAAAAACCATTCCTGGTTTGTTTGCAGTTCAGTTCGCTAATTAAGTTTATCTATTGGATCTGTATATGCTTCAATACTCACGAATGGGGGATATAATGTACCTCTACCTAGACGGAACTTCAATGTTTATCTTTTGAAGATCAAACGAATGAGAGTTTAGTTGAAGCACGTTCTCTGATATATTATAATAATAATATGTGCAACGTACACTGCACTATTTAAACCAAACCGAGAGAAGTACATCGCACTGCACTGTTATACTACCTATAACAGACCTATTCAAAGGGTATTGTGACTAGACGGCACGCTTGATCAGATATCTAGATCATTAGACAATACTGCTCATGGTCCCCATATATTGGTGCAACTCTGTTGTTTTTCTTAATCAACTTATTTTAGTGCCATCAGCTAATGAATTAATATTGAATTATAGATTCCCAAATGTACAGTATTATAGAAAACTTTGATTAAATAAAACAAATAATTAATGTACTGTGAAGAACACCAAAGTGAAACTAATGACATAGATCGTTCTAGATATACTGGAGTGTTTATTACAACGCCACCAAATTAATTTTTCTGTAATCTTTGTCATGTATTTTCATTTGGATTCTAAATACTGATAAACCGTTATTGAATAATCATTTTCGATTATTAATTAATGATTTTAGATTGTTGTGTTGTATAATTGATTTAGTGCACTATGATACAACTGAAACAGTTATGGCTTTCAATTTGTATTGATCAATATTAATTCATAATAAAAACCCGGGTCGCAGTGCCAAAACCCTGCCGACAATATAGTGTATTTGCTTGTATAGGGCCGTGTGGTTTTATACTTTTGTTATGTGAAATTAAGTTTGTTTTTGGGCAAAATAAAAAATTTAACCCTTTAATACACCCCTTAAAATAACATTTTTTTTCTTAATTGTAATATTATTATCAATCTAACGTCTACATTGAATTAAATACACCCTTCAATAAATAAGTCACTATCTGCAAACTAGTGTTTTCATAAAATTTGTAAATCTGGTCCTGTTGGGCCGATTTTATTAAAATTTTGGGGACACTTTTTAATTATTACCAAAGGGTTAAATTTCAATTTTGAAACGATTCGGAGAATTTTTCATCCCCTAAAAACTACCCTTAAAATAGCCCGATTAGGCCCATTTTAAATAGGCTTCTTGCGGTGATGGATTTTAAAACGTGGTTCAAATTTCGTTGAAATCAATTAACTCTTTCGAAAGTTATTGCGCGTACACACACACACACACACACACACACATATATATATATATATATATATATATATAATATATATATATATATACATACATATATATATAAACATTTTTAAAAATGGTGCCAAAGTGTTTAGGAGGTTATAAAACGTCGAGAAATTTTGGTCCGACCCCTAGGTCCCGCCATCCGACCGACGCCAATAGTGTATGTTGCCATATGGCAAATACACTAATTATAGGAACTGTATATAAAATAATTAATTAATTATGCATCGTCTACTTTAATCATTTAGGTCAGTGTTTTTCAACCTTCTTGAACACGCGACCCCTTTACGCGTTAAAAAAGTGTGGCGACCCCCTAGACCTAATAAAACTATATCAGTTTGTATTTATTTTTCTTACTGGTCGACCTATATTGATCGAAAAACCAAGTGTACTTCGCAAGGAAGTCGCGAGAGCTCTGCAAGTAGTAACTTGGCTGTGGAGGTTTTTCTATTGTAGTGTGTCATTGAAAAATATTTTTAGAAGGCAGAGTTACAGGACAACGATATGCAGAAAATTTAGAAACATTTCTTCTTTTGGATAAGTGTCGTCAGTGTTATCTTTTAAATTAACTTTTCCAATTATCTGCATCTAAAGGTTTTGTCATTAGTTGTTTTATAAACTAAAGGTTCGTGGTTTATAGTTACACGGGAGAGATGTTCGTGAGAATGGTTAGTTAATGTTGGCTTTGTATCGATCACAGGAGGCTGTAAATTAAGGCGCGCCCGCACTCGGACCGCACAGAGACTCACTGGCCAGGAGATCCCCGCTCGGAGATAAAACTGAGTTGTCACATCGTAGGATGCAGCGCGTATTAAATACAAATATATTACGGAGTGGTGTATCTCGTAGAGAGATACTTTATGCGTATACATTATCACCGCAAGCATGTAGGTACTGTGTCAACTATATTATGGCCTCTAAAAGGCTGCGTCTTCTAATGGATGGCTAACCGGAGTTTTGCGTTGGACGCAAATGATCTTAAATGTCGAAGTTGCTAATACATAATCTTGAATTGTACAGTGTACACACTTGGTCGACTTGTGATTGTAATTCTGGCAGAAACGGTTTGCTTCAAGCTCAAAAATATATAGTCGCGGATTTCAAACTTCGGCTGGGCTTATTATTGTAGCAAGCTTTGTTACAATAACCCCCTCTCTCTATAATGTAATATTTTCTAAATTGCTTTTCCTTAGCTACAAGGAAAATTGAAAGTTGTTATTAATAACAAATTTTGTAGTTTTCATTTATTTTATGTAAATGCTTATTTAAGTTTTTACATTATTATAACACTATATGGATCGCACGAGATTAACCCGAACACCGAAGTCACGTATTAGCATGGGGTCAATGTTTATGGTGTAGCCTGTAGGTGTAAGTTGCCCGTCAATTTGTGGTTTATTGTTTTTAAAACACACGTTTTGTTTAATATAATATCAAATATGCAATTAACGAAAACAGAGCTTTTCTAGGATCATTAATATTCTGTGTTTGGGAAACTCGCTGGCGGTCTGTTGTTAAACTGTTTATATAGGAGGAGATCATATAAAGGAGAACGGTAATTTCTTAGGTTTATTTTTGTGTTAATTGGTACATGGATTTATGGTTATGAGCGACAAAATTATCGAATAATTTTGTTACATTTTGACCATTGACAAAAAAATTGCAGATTGGAATATGCTGTAATTAATTTATTCTAGAATGTTTTTATAATATGAAAGGCTTAAGACGGATCTCTCACTGATAGTTTTTCGTTTAACACTGCACACAAAATACCGATTATGTAACTGTCACAGGGAAATGATGAAAACAGGGATTTGATCAATTGATAGTCAATTTACGGAAGATCAACTGCCGTGAATTGATCATCTACTTTAGGGATTCCATCAAATCTCTGTTTTTGTCATCTCACTGCGACATAACGACTAATAAAATATAGTTGCTTTATGTGTTTTTGAATGCACCCGTCAAAGACAAAAAATTATACTGTTTAAGGTACGTCGCATGTAACGCAAAAAAGTAAAAACACGTTCACTTCTTACAGTGGCAGATTAAATTTTTTGGTGCGCTACGATTTTATAGTGAACGATACCCTAATATGTATAATATCTCCGCCGACGTAAATTTGTTTCTTTGCTATGAACTTGAGGCGAAATTTCACGTTTATATAATGCACTATTTTTAGTATTATTGGCAATAACATCTTAATTAATAGAAAATATTGTTATCACCTCTACGTCATTCAACTAATTTGGTGTAGGAAGTATTCACTTCAGCCGTGTGTAAACGACACAAAGACTTTTTTTTAAAGAGAATTGAAATTAAGACGAGTTATTTAAATCTTTGTTTACGAGTACTGTCTGTGAATATTGAATGTGATCAGTTTCATACTCTCTACAATAATGTAATCCTATTTGACAGTTAAATATATTTATATGTCATTTTGTAAACTATCATATGAAATCGCATATTTAATGTGTGAGTTATATGTGTGGATTTGCATACAAATAGTTAGTCTGAAATTATTGGAATTCCAAATTGGTTTTGAAAACAAACGCATAAAATACATATATTATACAGATATTAAATATGTATAGAGTGATCTTTACAATCACATATAAGTTGTCAGTCACGAATGAAATAAAAACAACAACAAAACAATAGATAATTTTATTCGTCTACTAGCATTTAGCCACGGTTTCGCTTGTATTAATATCGAGTTTGACTGCATAAAGTTATAAAAATATCTTATACTTTGTTTTTGGTATTTTGCATTAAAATCGGTTTAAGTTATTTTCAAACTTCTACAAATGCACAAAATATCAATAAAATGTGTAGATTAAACTCTATGTCTATACCTAGAAAACTAGAAAAGAAGATTTGTAAATTATTTTCGAACTACATTTCGATAAAATTACTGGCTATTAGAGCCATTACGCACTGTCGACTAGTTGCCGGCGACTCAGTCTCTCGGCGACCAAAACATAGGCAACTCGGCCGGGAGACTTGCCGAGCGACAGTATTCCATGTCCAGCAGTCGCCTGTGCGTCGCCACGTCGCGGCGAGTCGTTCGTCGACTTCGAGTCGCCCGGGCGACCGACGACTAAGTGCGTAGACACTTATTTAAACTATAGTAACTCACAGTCGCCGTCGACCGAGTCGCCTGCGACTAGTCGACAGTGCGTAATGGCTCTTAGTCGTCAGCTTGCATAATAATAGTGGTGCCCATCATTATGTTAGGTCATCAAGAATCAGCAGAATCCCCTTATGTGCGAATCGAGGGGAACGTTGCCGCGGGTACAGTTAGTATTTTATATTTAGTAGTGTTTAAATATATAGATAAGTTTTTTAAACAGACAATTTATCGAATATTTCTCAATTAATTTGTAAATGTAGCGGAACAAACAGCGCATATAATTTGCGTGAAATTTTAATATAATATATACTACACAGTTATAGTATGTACATATTTTGTTTATTTATTTAAATTCTCCAATCTGGTTAACAGAAACCGTATAGGAAATACAGTTAGGTTTGGAGAATGTTGAAGTTACAGTATAGTCTGAGCATCGTTGGCACTTCGAACGAGACATAGTGGCGAGGCATTCTGTTCCCAGTCATATAACGTAACAACTTCGTAACAGCAACGACCGTTTTTAACGATCTGGTCGTTTTAATTGCGGTGTTGGGGGAGGGTCGAAGCGTCCGCTGAATGTCTATGTGTAGCGCTTAATGAGACTGAAACGAACTCAAGAAGGGTTGTGTGTGTATGTTTGTGTGTCCCGGTGGCCTTTCGATACGGTCTCTACATTGCCGCAGCTCACGGAAAGACAAGGCTTCATTACCGAGTTCACCGTTCCTCTGTCTACTGACTATGCGTCTTTATTTACACGTTACTGTTATCGTTCTGCTATATTTTTGTAACAGTTATTAAAAAAAAATGGATGCCAATAGAGAAAAAGTACAAACAGATAAATTTCTAATTTGAGAACTGGTAAAAGTATTAATTGGATTTTCATAGTTGTTTAAAGATAATAAATTGAAATATGTTTCACTGTAAATCTGAAAGCGAATAGTAAAGTCCGAAACATATACTGTCGCTAGTAAGTTTTAAACAACATAATGGAAGTAAAATCAATAAAAATAAACCTGCGGGTGGCTGACAACTTTACAAAAAAAAAACCACAAACCTGTAACTACATTTGGTGTGACGAAAGAAAAATTAACGTAAAGCAGCGTAACACTTTGTGTCGGCATTTACAAAAATTAAATTCATAATAACTAAATTAAAAAACGTTTTTCAATG
This sequence comes from Venustoraphidia nigricollis, assembly GCA_034508555.1. Taxonomy (NCBI): domain Eukaryota; kingdom Metazoa; phylum Arthropoda; class Insecta; order Raphidioptera; family Raphidiidae; genus Venustoraphidia; species Venustoraphidia nigricollis. The sequence goes on from JAVRKA010000006.1 coordinate 9,420,884, forward strand.
GCTTTCTTATTTTAGTACAACTTCTTCTAATACATGTGTTGCGGAGATGCATTTTCAATCAATGACAGACGTCGTAAATTAAACAGCGAGTTTTTCATCGTTGAATGGGTAATAAGGTAAAACGATTCAGAAGTAAATTGGCGATGTACTGGGCTATTGGTGCAGACATTATGTTATATTTATCTTATGGAGCCTACATTGGACGTCTTTAGGGATAATATTTTTAATTAACGACCGTGTTTGTTAATTGGAGGTCGTCATTAACAGAATGAAACTAAAGCTAACTCGAAGAAGGTTGGGTCGTTAGTGTAATATAACGAACGTTTATTAAACTACCACCGAACTGTAACCTGCTTTAAACAATAAAATTTGCATTTTCTGGTTTCTAAAATTTTAAAATGAATATTTGTAGAGGAGATACCTAGTGCTAAAATTGAAAGATGTTCCACGAAAAAACGAATACAGATTGTTACCGATTTCCGAAATTCTATTCTTCAAGTAATCGATATATTAACATTAACAACGGCATTACAAAATACTGCTATAGGTGCAGACAAGACAATTTCATTGACACTATGACACATTACGTTTACATTTTACGAATTTTAGCTTAATAAGCGCAAGGTAGGAACGAATGAACTTTTGTAAAGTCGGAAAATAGTCTTGAATTGTTTTATGAAAAGAGTGGCCAGACAGAGAGAGATTGTGGGTTGAGCGTCTATAATCTACCGTATCTCTCTCTTTCTCTCTCTCTCTGCCCCTAACCATCAGGGGAAACATTGGAATGTAGGTTGCATTCCAATGTTTTATGGGAATAGCACGTCCTGGAACCCGGGTTCGTGCTAGTCGGTTTGTGTATGTCGACTGGCAGATTCTCTAATGCACACAGACGCTGATGTTCTCAGCTGTTGAGCGTCTATAATCTACTCTCTCTCTCTCTCTCTCTCTCTCTCTGCCGCTGTTTTTAAAAACAATACTCTACCTGTATCGTTTGTTTGAAATTTTATCGAGGATATGACAGAAAAAGTAAAAAGACTTTTAAGAGTATTTTTAACATATAAGTATTTGTAAAGAAAAAACTTAAAAATGCTTATTAGACTTCATATAATTTGAAATCTCATGTGTGGTAAAGAAATATTGAAAAATATCACGTTTTTGACAAGTATATATACTTTTTGAAATTTTTTAAGCAGCAAGTCAAATTTTGGGAATCTTATTGCTTAATTACAGCTACAGTTTCAAATTTGCGTGTGTCAATAAGAATCGTACGCGTCACAAAACAATATTTGTTTTATATGGGCAGTTCATGCTTGTATTTTAATATTAGAACGGATTGTGCGCGTGCGGTATTTACCTCATTGCCTACCCTTTTTCTTTTAATTGGACAGTTTACGAGTTTGTGATTGCCGTACTGGAACCAGACACAAAGATGCTTAGCTGCTGCGCCGTGGTACTAACACAATACGCAATTGCACTGCATGGTACTTTGTCCAATTTCTTTAGGTCACTTTGTTGGACGTTATATTTATAACAATGAAACTTATTTTAGTTTCAGATGCACGAACTAATCTACTACAATGCAAAGAAGTTAACATTTTAAATTAACAAATAAGTAGTAAACATGTATATAATTAGTAAATTAATTAATTTGGAAAATACGGTTACACTGCATGATAAAAGCTTAAAGAACCAGTTATCGTGATTAATCTCCGTAGCGGGATTATTCTGTGTTTAAACATTGAAAAATTCTTTCGTTTGGGAATGTTTTTTAACTTCCGAAAAATTTTCAAAAAATGGTATATTATACCTATTTGTAATGTAGATTCCAACCTTAAAATAAAACGTGGAACGAGCTCATACACTCTGATTGAGTGTTTACGATTGACATTTGTTTTTTTATCTAACTAATGAACGTTTTCCACCACGTACGAGATGGAGACCTATTCTTTTTTTGTACATTATTATCGTCAACAATTATTAGTGGTTAATCATACCTCATTGCTTTGAAAAGCAGAGTAGCTGGAAAAGATATATTCATAGGAAAATAACGAATTTCATTTGTAGATTAATAGTAACTTAATTGGGGCTACTTAGTTATAACTTTCCGCCGTTAATTGTTATTTGTTGTTGAACGGAAACAAATGATTAAATATAGAATCTTAATGCGAGTAATTGTCACAAAATATTCTGGGTATACGTTTCATTGGCACAAGGTATGAACATCTGTCGATGGTGAATTGTGCCAGTTTCGAGTTTCTGTTAGATGACACAGCGACCAAGTCGAACTGAACAAACTGGTCGGATGTATCCTCAGAGCTATAAACCTTTGTAATAGAGCAATAAATTAACCCGCAATAAAAACGCGCGTCCATAGGCGTTCACAGAGTACAATGAGTGAGATGAAGAAACGACTTTACTACTTCTTATAGTTCGTATTTGACTCGCGGGTATATCGGTTTATGTGTCTGCGTTTGACGGCTGACCGAAGAAGTCAACATGTCAAACTTTTCTTCGAAGAAATCTGCGAGACTCTGCATCAGCGGAGGCAGACGTCATGCGTTTTTTTGTACAGGAGTGGATTTAATTATAGGTATAAAACACGTAATATTTAATATATTTATGTCTAATTGCACAAATTAATAGATGCGAAAGCCAGACTAGATTCCGGAATTTATTTTTTGTTGAAGAGATACTGCAATTATTTTAATGTGAGATTGAAAATTAACGCTACCAGATATAATAACGCTATGAAACAAAATAAGAGTAAATAAAATAATTAAACTTTTGCTTAATGCTATCAAATAACACAGATACAACAATATCAATTTTCTTCGTGTTAGTTTTACGGTTCTATTTTTATGATTTACTTATACCTGATAAGTAACTCCATCTTTTATGATTTTATTTTACCAAGAAAACTCAAAATAACATCGGAAAAGACCATTATTTAAAGACGTCGGATATTTAAACTCTAGCAAACTTACACGTCATAAAATTAAAATTCCCATCTTATTTGTTTCATATATTACACTAGCCGCTGCCCGCGGCTTTGCACGCGATTAGTTTTTGCGTGATGTGTGTACAACGACAGACCTCAATCATTTTATTTAAATATAGATTGTTGTGACTAAAATTCAAATGAAAACTGTCGGTGCAGTGAGCCAAAATATATTGGTTGTTGATGTTTCGAAAGCAATAATTATCACTTTAGATTTTTTATGACTTACAAGCATTAATTGCATTGAAATATAAATTCCTGTATACACATTTATTAGTGCTCTTTATTACCAGTTTTATGTATTTTGCAATTAAACAACTTGATGTCGAATAAATCCTACCCTGTATATTACAATACACAATATGGTTAAATAAAAACAAGCTATTAGGTAAATTATTTATGGCAAACTGTCAACGCAAAACGGACGGACTTTTTTTTTAAATTCGCATTCCACAACAAACTGTTGATTATTTTTTTACCGTAAGTACGGATATAATTTTGCCGTACCGCTTTTCTCATGGAGCTAAGACAGGTGGACTGATAATTATCACAATAAATTCTCATCAAATGCCTTGTGCTAAGCTACCTGCACTTTGTGTTTGGGAATCGGTTGCAATTAAATGAATCGCTTTGCACTAAATCACATTGAATTGATTCTTTTTTTCTTTTATATTCGCAAATATGCACGGCAACCTTTGTAACAATAATTTAATGTCTTTTTGATTGTATCAGCATTCGAAATACAACTAATATATTATGCATTTATGTGATTGCTTTCATTGTTCATCAGTTGTATTCATAAAAATTAAGTTCTTTTATTATTAGTTTCCATAAACTTATGGTTATTTTTTTTTAGAAAAAATTTGTTCCAGAATTTGATTTTTATACGCAGGTATAAGAAAAAGCTTTACGAGTATAACATTTCAGTTCAAAATTGAACCTTTAATACTATATAAGTAATAGAGAATAATAAATGATAACCATAATAGCTTTATTCCGTAAATAGATAGCAAAAAGATGTGGAATTCGTCATTTTGACAATTTGATAATCATAAACATATAAAATTATACAACTACGACTACTTTTTGAATGATTCTAACGGATCGTGTGGCGTTGATTCTACATAATATGTAATTTAATTATAGACGGTACAAGCGAAAAGAAAAAAAAAATATCACGCAATTAAGCATTTTAAAACAGATGGAGATAATTTATAAAACTCTCATACTGCGTGCAAATACAGTTGACCCTTGATAAATCAGAGTAGAAATAAAAGTAAGGACCTTCGTTATATTGAGACTAATGTACAGAGGCTAATATAAAGAAAAAGGACACACGCCCCATTTTTTATTTTCAAAACATTTTTCATAACAAAAAAAAAAGAGTGAGTATAAGAATACATAGTAAAGAGTTATCTCTCAGTCTCTCACTCACCGGTATTAGATATAATATTTGAGAATATTCTCGTAATAGTCTGTATTTCCGTGTTCGGTGGTCTAATGCTTATAATATTTTACTTACTGCATTTTTTTAACATAATGTAAAGAATGGTTTTTTTTCATTAATGAATTAGCTCGTTTCCTTCATATAGTATACATTTTGGTTGCTAAACCTTTGTGGAATTTTATCTGATGGAATGTTAACACATATTTAAAATGAAAATAATCTAGTGGCGGTTTCCACATTTTGAGTTCTACATATATATCACGTATAGAATTTTTTTTTCTAAATTATATCCGTTTTGGTTTTAAACTTGAGTATTAATAAGATATAGTTTTTAACTCGTGTGTTACAAATACTTTAACAACAATATTAAGTGGTTATTAACGTAATATTTTTTATAGAAATAATAAGTCGAAATTCAAATCTAGGTGTAATATTTTTTTAACGTAAAGTGAAATACATATCTATAAAGGAACAAAAATAATTTTAGCCAATAAAATTTAGCGGGAATGTTTACAAAGAAAAAATCTTTTTTGTCAATAAAAGAAAAACTTTACCAATAGTGTCTTGTAAAAACGGTGAATAAATACATTGACTGCAGTTTTTTGATAATGAGTTACAGTTTTGCCTTGTCGTAGTTCGTAAAATATGTTTGAAGATTTTTTAATAGTCGTTTTGATCGAATAATTGATTCGTGAACGAGTTTTTAAATTACTGCAACATTCGACTTACCAGAAGCTGTTTGACTGGCTATCAACTAACTAAACTATAGCGTACCGGGTGTTAGCCATCAGAGCTTATTATGTTTGCTTCTTTTATAATTATAATTTTTACCGTTTTTTTTTTGTTTCTTGTTTTTGACACTTGGATAAAGATTAATAAAATTGCATCGATCGTGTTTTCTTCTAATATAACAAAAACAAGAAAAAGAAATGTTACGTCTGTCACGGTCGAATTTCTCTGAATTAAATAAAGGTATCAAGTTGAAATTTGACACAGTTATAAACCTAAATAACCCGCAATTATTCCAATAGCTAGAACCTAAAAATACCGTCCTTTAAATTTGAGGGAACTAAAGTTTGACACAAAAAAAAATGTATCTTTAGTACTCGGGCATGAAGAGTATTTTTTCGAAAACTATTTTTTTTCTTCAAAAAATTGGAGATTTTCCTGAAAACGCACCTTGAAAACTGATTTATCGCTCTATTTCCACAACTGATACAGCTACAATTTCGAAAAAACTAACTGATTTAGATGTGTATGTACAGCTATGTACAGCTTTCGAGAAATTAATAATAAAACGACACATAAATTGTGCGGTTAGCGAAATCTCTACTAATTTGTGTTATTATGAATAGGATTTAATGAAATGAAATTTATTTTAATATTTTAAGTACATTTATACGTTTGTTAGTTGTTCGGAACCCTTGGCGGGCGAGTTATACTCGCACTTGACCAGTTTTCTCTCCGTACATTCTGTATATTGTTACATTACAGTTTGTAGATTAATATTAAACTGTATAGCGTACTGTTATGGAATGGTGAGGTGAGTTGAAGTGATTAACGGTGTTCCACTTGGTTGCAGGATCGCCATGTGAAGGCTTCACCGGGAGCTGGCAATGAACGGGAGCCCGAAGTCGATCCCAGCCAGGACTACCAGCTGCTGCTCGGCTATGAAAACCGGACACATACCGTGCTGCGATTCCGAAGACGACTTGATACATGCGATCCTCATGATATACCCATCACGGTTAGTACTTATCTTACAAATAAATTTTATTGTCTAAGTTGCCCTCTTCGATTATTAACCCAGAGATTACAAATATGATTATGTTTTTTTTACTTTTCCATATACTGAGTATACAGGGCGACTTCTGACGACTGGGAAAAACTTTACCGAGTGATTTCTATGAGTAATTCGCATACAAATCTTCAAATGAACCTGTGTCCAATGCTTTTTAACGGAATTGTAGTCCCTCAAAGCTTATTGCATGCAAACCCAACTAATCATTCAAAGTAATCGCAGTTGTTAGAACGAATACAGAATGCCGCAAATTAAATAAGAAGTGACCCTAATGTTGGTGCCTCGAGTCATAGAATCACTTGCCTGACGTTGTCATCTTTGCATTCGTGCCGAAGAAGAACATTTCTATATCTATACATTGTCTTAGAGTTGTACACATTCGATATGTATTAAACTTTGAGGGGTTACAGTTCTGTTAGAAAGCATTTTCGTGCATATGTTTGCTGGAAGAATTTCATTTGAATTACTCCAAGGAATCACCCGGTGATGTTTCTTCCCGACGTCGTCAATCACTCTGAATGAAGTCGTGATTGCGCAAAAAATTTGATTTTGAGTTTTTCAAGCCTCTCTAAAGCAAGAAAATGTTTTTTAAAAGATTTACATCTGTGTAGAAATATTACTGTAGTTTATTTTTCTCTCGGACGGCCAGTTTCTTTGTGTATAGTTTTGAACAACAGAATATTATATAAGGAAGACGTAGTACATTGTTACATACTTACTTTTAAAGAAAGAAACGTAGAATAGTTGTAATTTATGTACCTAGATGGAAACATAAAGGAATAATTGATAACTTCCAAGGAATTGATCAAATATTATAACCGTCTAATTGAAGCTTTAATAAACGTTTGTGCTTTCATAATTAATAAACTAGTATAAGATAAGTAATTAAAAAAAATTAGCGTGACTGTTCGTTAGTCAGAAATGTCACAATTAGGCTCTTCCATTTATGGCAAGCGTTGCCTGTTTTGACTACAAATTGCTATCATAACTACAAGCGCATACTATAAATAGGGAATTAGAAATTTGACTGCTCCAAGTTCGATCATAATTATTATTTAACAGTAGATTACAAAAAAATAGTTAAAAAACAATTCTCGTGACTCAAGAGATATGTAAACATTCAGATTCAGTTAATAACCACATAATGGAATCTAAAAAATTACTAAGCAGGGTAAAACTATAGACAGTGGAATTTTGCCTCACTTCCGCGATATCAATTCCGCAGTTTCAATTTAGGAGAATGGGTGATCGGTAAATATTTTTGTTGTCCTACCGATTGTAAAAAAATACATTACAAATCGGTGACGAGAGGCGGGCGATAAAATAACGTAATAATCGAATTATATATTTATTTATTTATTATAGTAATATCGTTCAATTTCCAGTTGTGTAGATGAATTTATTTTGACAGTATTTATTTTTTACAGAATGATACCGTACGTGTATTATGGGCAATGCATCCAGAGGAACCTGCTGGAGGAGGTGTGGGAGTGGGAACTCTGCCGCCTCACACTGAAGGCAGTAGAGGCAGCCAGAGTCTGTATTTAGTGCAACGCGTCAATCAGGAGGCTCCAGGTGCCGAGGAATCGGCTCAAATTTGGGAACTCCGTAATTCAAAAGTTGAATTACCGTTACCTGGAGACACGTTATATTGGTGTAAAGTGTTCAAACCACCGGATTTACCTTCAAAGCACCATCTTATTCGGGTAAGTTTTATTTTGAAAGATAATTTTGTTAGTATAGATGCACAATAAAATATTCGTACTGTGCGGTCTAATTATAGATGTCTTGTTGACGTTCCAATAAATTTCATTTTATTAGGATTTTCATTTGCCCGTCATTGCGGATAAACCGCGGTTCCACTGTATTACATATAAGATTGACGCAAGCGATTATTCTAATAAATCTAATTAAATTAGGATTTAGATTGTCGGCCATTGCAGCGGTTCCACTGTATTACATATATAGGAGTCGGCATCGAATAAGGAGATAATGATATTGATCGTATGTAAACTTGGCGGTTTGTGTTCAAACGGATTCTAACAACCCTTATAAGTACTGTGTAAATATAAAATGAAACTGCTTTTAGTTGTTTTTCAACCCCCCATTTTGTCATTTCTAAATAAGTACTAATCTTCCATTTATATGTTTGCTTTATAATACACAAATATACCATTGGGCTCAGAGTATTAATACGGGATGACATGAAATTTGTAACTGAAAATATAATTTTGTAGATCTTTCATATGAGAAATAAAAAAAATATTTATTGCTAAAGATTGATTCACAAATAAAACCCGATTTTTCTTATTATTAAAGGACTTATATACAGGGTGTCACACGAGATTTCATTTGGTATTCACCATTTTCGGAATCTGTCATAATACATATGTAAAAAACATTAAAAATGTAAATTGGTTCGATAAACATTAAACAGGTAATACAATATGACTATTAGACGCGGAGTTGCCACATGCATTGAATTTTTCAATTAATAAAAAATCGGAATAAGACAAAATGTAATATACATATATAATAAGACAAAGTATACATGTTGCATGTTTAAAAATGTTTCACAATACAGCTGCAAACGAATCATCCGGTATATTCAAATAGTAGTAATCAAAAAATCGATCGTTCTTCTCTGTTTAACACTATCAAGTTAGAATGAGTTTTTAAGTTGCAGACTGCAAATGTTTATTTTGGAAATGAAGTGTGCTTAAATTAACTTTTAGTCATTAGTCATTAGCGTATGTAAACGTTTGTTTGACTTGAGGACAGCGTAGTTCAGTAAACATCACTGACGTACTCATATACTTACCATATCATGAGCTTGTGTGTTTGACAGGGGTTGTTGCATAGGCGCACCGAAACCGGAAATGTTGTTTGACATTTTCGTATTAATAATCTGAACGAAGATCAGCTCAACTGACATGAGTAGAATGCCATTAAGAGATCATTTATAAAATTAAAGAATTTGACATTTCACTTTTTTTTTTTTTTTTTTGGGAGGTGAGGAAACTCTTATGGGCACCCGTTGTATCTCAACGGGTAGTGTCAGACTCCTACTGACTAAAACCTCACCCCCTTTCTCTGAACAATCCACACCGGAAACCGCGTTAGCATTACTTCAGTCTGGGTGCTTGTCCTTCATCCAGGCTCAGCAAACTTCTCTTTCTTTAGTCTCTATGATCGCTCGGATGACTTTTGCCAATCCTCTTCTGATGCGAGTAGACTCCTCATCATGCTCATGGCATCGAAATTCCTTTTAGTATTCCTTAGGAAACACTCTCTTACCTCTTGCCATCTGCCGCATGCGAACAGAATGTGCTCCGCATCATCCAGCTCGCCACAGTAGGGGCACTCCTCACTGGAGGCTCGATCTCGGTCGAATAGATACTTTCGGAAACAGCCATGTCCCGAAAGCGCCTGTGTCAGGTAGTATTCCACCTCGCCGTGTTTACGCTCCATCCAGTCTTAAATGTTTGGAATCAGCCTGTGACCATGCGACATTTCACTATTAGGTACCTAAAAAAAATATCTTTGTCGCGAGCACACTTATTATACGTTTCTCCAGTTTCTGTCGAAAAGGAGATTTATAGTTTTCTTGCTGAACAGTAGTATACTATTAACTCTTATCTGCTAAAATATGTCCTACACACGCCGCCTAAAGAAAATCAAAACTTTGATTGCAATTCCTGGAAATTAGAAGTATTGCCCGATTATCAACGGTATTCTATACGGACGATTTTTTCTCTGGATTTCGCACAACTGCTTGGTAATGCGTGTCTTTTTGATTTGCTTTATTTCATCACGAGATCTAGTTCGACTAGTTCATGTTCATCGTCTTTTAACACTTACAACAAATGGAGATTTTTTCTTATTGTCACTCATATACGATCCATTATTGGATTGATCAATTAGTAGTTGGGTACGGAAATATGGCACGCTCATCTATTGCGATAGCAATGGTGGTTAAGTTATCTGTTGTATAAAGTTGTGATTGTGGCTTCATCACAAACAGATCTGTGACAGTCAACTTATTTAAAGAAGATGGTCTTGTGAGTGCACCAGAGAGCATATCGTAGTGTCATGTGCATAAACAAACAAAGTCTGTACACACAATTAAATTTTGTTTTTTTTTTGTTTCACGGATTTACAATACGCCGTCTGTATCGGAAACTATGCCTTAGCTAGAGGATCACAACACAAAAATGTATTTCACAGTATGAGAAATCCATTGTGAAATAATGTAAATATAATGGTCTGTCCATTGCGAAACTCAAACATTTTGTTTTTTTTTATTCATAAAAATACAATTTAAATTAATTAAATTTTTAGTATAAATATCACGTGAAGTGAAACATTAGCCATCATAATATGGTAGTTTTATATTTGATGTCACCATTATAAGAAGGGATTTCTTAGAAGTTACGTCTCAGCTAGCGTTTTTGTACTATAATAGCGACGTCACGCCGAACGTTTTGGCGTGGATTTTCAAATTTGAAATTAAACATATCAGTTTAGGTTATTTAGCGATTTAATTTAAGGCAATTCATTTCATTTTTCGACATATGCGTTTACGTATAACTTTAATAGCTGCTAAGCTTATGTTGAAAAAAAGTCAACTTTAAACTATATCGAGTCCGCGACTGTACACGAAATGTGTAAAAAGAAACCTTAAAACACTTGACAGTTTTATTTGACTTGTGGTTCTGGACTCGTCTAGATCTTAATATACATACATATTTTTGGTTTGGTTCTGTTGGCATTAGTTTAATTTAAATGCATAACATCAAAGATTTTGCACAGAAGATGCATTTTGTTGTATATGAGTCGTGAATGCCAACTTTATAAAACGACCCCGACATATTCAGAACGCTAAAACAAATAAGAAACACAAAATTACTTTCAACTTTTGCTTCCAAATTGAATGTTGTAATTCAACATCCAAATATCTAGGGATTGATATAAATATTTATTTGTGTACACATTTTTGTCATACAATGCTAATATATATAATTGGAACGAGGTCTGTCGGTTGAGTACAATTTTTGTTTGTTTATATACTACTTAGATGGGAGATGTTTCGAGAATTGTTGCATCACTTGAAAATGACTAAATCAATTTTGATGAAACCTTGTTTCATTGTAAGTTGCTACCTTATAATGTATACGGTATTTTCATCCGGTTAAGTTACTGCTAAATGCTTTTAATTCTGAAATCAATTCAGTAGCTTTGATTTTCCTGAGAACCTAATCTGCTGCCAAAGTTTTTGTAACGAGAACACGCTATTGCAGAAACTGTAATTTATCTAAAAATTGGGAGAAATTCCATATATCTATTTATTCAGAAGCGCACTTTAAGGAATAATGATTTGCGAGATATGTTTAATGAGGGTAATGTAATACTTCATATGTATTGCGAGAGAAAATTGGGGGAACATTGTTCCTAGCGCGTGTATTTTTTAAGAGAAACCTGATTGTAAACTTTTCGGAATTTTGACACATTAAAACTATCTATTTGAAATGATGAATATAGAATGTCTATGAATGGGTACGAGAGAGAAAGAATGTAGATTATAAACGGTAGACAACTGAATGAATGGATACAGTGACTACGTCATCCAGTATGCGTGAATAAGAGACAGTACATAGTTCGGTCAACTATAAAGCTTTGTATGTATATGCTTTGAACATACACGCTAGCTGTTGTGATCCTATAGCAACATGGATTTAGTGAGCTTGGCTTATATAAAGACGAAACGCTCCAACTTGGTTAGAAGATTTATCGGTGGGGGTCATCTTGTGTACGTAGGTATGTAAATAGGCACTGTATAAACTCGCCCCAAAGCCACTTTGTGCATCAAGTCAGTTGGTCATTGATTTTATCTTTGATACAAAATGAAGAACTTCAAAAAAGTTTTAACCACATGTGGTTTTCATTTTAAACATTGTTATAGAAGATTTTTGAACAAATATATTTTGTGTAATAAAGTAAACTTTCTTAAAGAACGACGGTATGGGATCTAAATCAATCTTTCTTAGCAAAAGATCCATTTTGTGGAAAGACCTAACTTATCAACAAACTAGGGAACTTGTAGTCGACAGAAAGAGACAACTGCGAGGAACATAGTTCCTAATGTGCGAATTTGTAGACGAGTCCAGAAGCCTTGTCTTTTAGTTAGATTTACTAGAAATTCAGCTGAATATTTTTTTAATATATTTTGAAATGCTATTTGTCAATATTGTAATTTGGAAGTGAAATAATAAAATACATGAGAAAACGTTGTTTATACCAATCTATATTTTCAAGTTTTGCAATGTCTGATCACTCGACTTTGGACATCAAATTGTTAAATGTATTATAAGCACGTACGAATATTTTAATAATGTAATTTTATAAATATAATACTGAGATGATAATGGTGTTATATATATGTGTGTTAATTTTACCCTTCTTTACAGTACGAACCACTTCTGGAAGGCGCGGGGGAACAAAATTTGCAGCATGCAGTTTTATACGAATGTCAAGACAATGAAGAATTGTCACGTTTAGCTGGTCAACGAGGGAGGGCCTGCTACGAACCCAATAGCCCACCTTTAGCATGTAGTGCTGTTGTTGCGACTTGGGCACGCGGTTCAGAAGGATTCAGTTTTCCACCAGAAGCCGGTTATCCTTTAGAAAAAGGATCGGCTCGTTATTACATGTTAGAATCGCATTACGCTACGCCACTTGAAATGAGTCTAAATTCCGGTTTAACCGATAGTTCGGGACTGAGACTGTATTATACGCCGGAATTAAGAAGGCATGATGCTGGTGTACTGTCAGTCGGCATTGATCCGAATTGGAGACATATAATTCCTCCGGGTCAGCCGAGAGTCGTGTCTTCCGGTCATTGCGTGTCAGAGTGTACAAGTCAAGCGTTCCCCAAAGGCGGTATCAATATGTTTGCCGTCGTGATGAGAACGCATAGAATCGGAAAACAAGTTCGACTTCGGCAAGTGCGCGGTGGTACTGAACAAGCACCGGTTTCGGCAGACGATAATTTAGATTCTGAATATCAGGAATACAGACGGTTATCATCGCCTGTGAAAGTGTTGCCCGGTGACCATTTGATTGCAGAATGCACGTACAACAGTTCGGAACGCACTGCTATCACTCTGGGCGGTTTGACCGGCCGTGAAGAGACTTGTTTAGTGCTGGCACTTTATTATCCTCGTCAACGACAACTGACTGTTTGCCATAGTTTACCAAGTTTGCCTACAGTACTGCATTCTCTTGGAATACAAGAACTTCACTCGTAAGTACCTTTCTATATCTATTGTCTCTAATTAATTTATTTGTGAGAACTGAACCACCATTATACGAGTAGATATAGGTTTTGATTCATAGCTTGTGAAAAACACTAAGTACCTTAGGGAACTGTGTTAACCACGATACGTGTGAGAAATATCCGTATAAGTTTTCGCGTAAAAAGTCTCATCACGTGCTCGCTCCACTAATGACTGTTTTTCTGTATGAGTGTATATCACAAAATCGATCTCTCCAATGCCTCTGTGTAGGCTGCTGGCGGGCATACTTGCGAATAATGCAAAAAAAGGATATTAGAGCAAAATTCATAATCAGAATATTGCAAAAAACCACGCAAGTTATTATTCTAATTTAACGGTGAGGGAAGAAAATATATGCGTATATTTATGTTCCAAAACGCGTTAATGTTTTGTTGTAAGTTTCCCTTATTTCCATAAATACTCATTTAGTCACAGAGCTAATCTAATTTGATGCACACAAGTGCTTTAATAAATATTTAATATATTATTCGTTTGTATGGATATTTCTTTGTAGCAGGGGCGTAGCTTGTATAAAGGCTACCAGGGCACCTATTTTTTTAAAACTTCACGTATCCGTAAACTATAAATAAAATTTTTAACGTAAATATGTTCCCTTTGGTATTATATGTGTGCATATAAATTATAAATGTATAGGTATACAATATTTAGTAAAATGAAGATTATTTCACATACCAAAATAATAATAAATTTTGATTTAAAGTTTAAACGTTGGCAAGCAAGTTGAATTAACAAGTTTATCGTATATTTTTGTTAATGTGAATTTTGTTGTATGCAAATTGCGGGAATTTAATTATTTAAAATACTTATGTATTTTCATTTAAAATTTTAAATTACATTCAGGAAATTAAAAACATCATGTTTGCTTGCATTGCAGGGGTTCCAATCCTTTACGTATATCGGCGCCTCCGGAATTAGCGGGCATGACGCTGGAGTCACGTCTCGTGACGTACGACTGGGAAAACCAGTTTCACAGTTTTCAGGACGCGACAATCAAAGGTTCTTTCAAGCCTTTATGTTGGTCTGCTAGCTCTACTATATTACCGGTAAGTGAAATTCACCCTATTATATTATTTTCAACTCCGATGAATAATTGAAAGTAAATCACTTTTGGGAAATTTAAATATTTTATATCTTTTTGTCGACGATCAAAAGAAAGACTATTTTATATTTTCACTGATTTTCTAATATCCTATTTTCAATTTTAAACTTTTTCATTCGTAAATAGACATTTTCTATGAATAGTTAAAAAAAATATATATTAGCGATAATTGTATGCCAAGTTTGTATGTCACAACGTAATGATAGACAATTTAAAGCTGGTAAAAATTACAATTCCTGTTTTTTATTTACATTTTCAGAAAACAAAGGTTTGTTGTGTACATTGTAATAATTACATCAAAAATGATTTGTGCAGTTTAATTAAATTATTTTTGTTATTGGTAATTCATGGTTATTGTATACCGTTATTATAATCAATATTTTTTGTATAAAAATAATTGTTATTTTCTAATCACGAAAAAAATCACGATTCTGGTCAAATTATGACTTCGAATCATTGTTGACCAATTCATACTATAGATGTTTCTGACAGCTACTAAATTAATCGTTTTTAATTTCTTCTAAATTAGACCCAAAGGCTTGACATTTTAACAAGTCACTTTTTAACGGATATTAATTAAAAACACCTAAAGTCAAACATTTTGATATGTCGCTTTTTAAGGGATTTTAATTCAAAAGAAAAAAAAATGTTATCGGGCATTTTTTGGTAGGCACAGTATGTCTTTCCTAGGTTAATATTATTGATACGTCTACGATAGTTTGTATTTTTATTATCAAAATGAACCCGGTAATTTAAAATTTTTATTCCGACAATCTTAGAACTAGGCCCTCTGCACACGGGTTGAGTGTTTTCAATTTGAGTGTCAAACCGGTTCAGAATATGGCTATTGTGAAATCGGTTGCAAATGATTAGACACACGATCGCGATTAAATCTAAATTGATAAAGATAGTTGCTCCTACCTTACAGAAGACAAATTTCAGCAATCAACCATGCAATTAAAATTGCTTCTCGACCTGTAAACACGGTCGCACACGACTAGTTTGAAACTAGTTTTAAATCGGTCGTGTTTCTAATTGTGACTCCCCATTTCTCTGACGTACGGAAGATCACAGAACGATCGTGTTGTGAACCGGTTTGAAACTTAAATTAGAAAACGTTGATCTGTGTACGGAGGGCCTTAGTGTACATACATGAATCACCCGGTATAAGTACCGTTCACTGAATACTAGGATCTGACTGCAGTAGTACAGCCTAGTACGGTTCATTTATTGCCTCCAATAACATTATATAATTGCAATGTTTTAATTTCATTTTGTTTGATCATGCAATGCTAACAGTTTTACTCATATTTGTAGATGTTATCTTTCAGCTATTTCAATCAATTCAAGTTTTGTTATATCTAATAATATGCTATATTATTACGTGGCATTTGCCGCAAACTCATTATTCTTAACTATGCTTTTTTGTACATAAATATTTTATGTTCTATTTTACTGCATTTCTCATACTTTATGATTCGCCGGCTTCTCAAATCTAAATAAAAGTGATTTTCATTACAGTAAACCTTCCTATAACACGATAAACAGATTCCCTAGATATGCGTGAAATCGTGTTGTTTGAGACGAATAGCCAGTGCAAAAAGAGAACTCAGGCTCAGAAAACTTATTAACAACAGAAAAAAAATGTAATTACCTAAGTGATGCCACTGTCTGAATCATTTTCATTGTTTGATTCTTTTGCTATCGTTTAAAAAATGTAAATTGTGATTTGTTAGCTGTTCTCACAAGATCGTTGAAGATTTTCTGGTGTGAAGATAAGTAATTTTGCAGCCCACTTTTTAAATTTTCTGCTTCTATCAGTTTTGGATTTTTCCATATTTTTTTAAATTCACTGTTGCTCTCAGATCGACACGCGTTGCAATTTCTGTAAATCCGCTCCGTCAGTTTCTTCTTCCATCAATAAATTTGATGCCATGAATAGCCATATTCTCAAAACCATCGTGTCCGATGGATTTGGCAAGTTCTAATAGGCCACCTATTTCATTTTCTGTACTAACATAAGTAGATATAATTTTTGCGAGAGTTTCCACCATTGATCTTGTCGTATTAGAGCGAAACCGTTTTGTAGAATATTGTGATGTAGGGAGGTTTACCTGTACAATTATTCATTTGGGTATAATTACGTATTTTTGATTTAATAATTGCGTCAATTTTGGAATTGTGAAAACTATTTCCTGTTTTTAATTATATAGGGAACAGAATATATGGAGGCCCATTATCCAAACATAACGAGACCGTACCGTGGGCCGGCTGATCAATGCCGACAGCATGCGAGGCGACCTCCTCCTGAGCCGAGCCTGGCAGGTCGACCGCCTCCAGCCGAACTTGACGGCAATCACATAGAGGGTGCCGCGCGAAGTAAAGTGTCACGGAGCAGTACGGCAGGACATGCCGAACAACCGTTGGGCCTGAGTAATGGGCCGTCTTTAAGGCCGACACTGGTAACATTGACAACGTTAATAATTGTGTTATGGCACCAACTGTGATGTGTTACAATGATAATAATAATAATAGAATGTGCGAGCGTGATCTCTTTGTAAAGTACGGACATTTTAAAAACAATAGAAACTAGCTTTTTATTAATTACTATTATTATTATCGAGTCATTTTTTCCTGGTATACTAAAAAAATAGGGGTCCGTTTTTAAAATAATAATATGTGAATGCGCTGTGAGAAAAGATAAATCAGTAAATTAATTAATTATTTTAAATTGTGATTTTGTGTGACTGATCGGACGTAAATTTTCGTGGTGATTTTTTATTATAAATTGTATATCGAAAGAAGGACTTTAGATAAAATTTTAGCGAACCCTTAGAGCAACCCTGTTCTACATTCTTTTATGTATATTTAAAAAAAAAAATAATGCACTGTCTACAGCTGTGATGCAATATTGTATAGTTTTTAAGTAATATAAAAAAGCACGATTTTTAGAAGACTCTGTATAATACGTTTACCTATTTCGTTTAAAAATCATTATTTCTGCTGTTTTTTAAATAACAAAGTGAATAATATAATTATTTTAGAAAGTGTGATTTTTATGGGATCAATACAAAAAATATTTTAATGCTAAAATCATTCGTTAACCTCTCATATCGGAAAAAGAAGCGATAATATTATTTTTGTTTCCTCTCTAGTTTATTGTAAATATGTAGTTAGTAGAATATGTTTTGTGGAACTATTGTTGATTCTATTTTATTTGAGTTGTTCAACTTATTGACTATTCGCCGAACTTGCTGTCGCTTCTTACGAACAAGCGCTGTACAAAACCAGCGAATACGTTGTATTAATACGACTGTTGCTTCGAAGTTTAGCTGCAAGCCCCTATTTAATAGTGCAGTTGAAAAACTTAGAGGACGGATACGGGTCAGATCCGAGCTGAAATTGTAGTTCAGTGTTTATCAGCTAACAGTTGCCAGCGCCGTATTTAAACTTGCAACTGTAAAATATAAAATGAGTAAATGCCCTTCTTCTTCCGACAAATATTAATAAATTTTAAACTAAAATAAATATATGGGCTGTACGATAAAACACGAATCGATGATCATCTAGTAAATGTTTTAAAAAGGCAATTTTTTTTAAGATGTGTGTGGCTTTAAGTTATAATTTGTTTAGTTTATATGTTAATCCGACCCTAGATGCGTGTTGCGATAATACGAAAACTAAAATTGCTGACCAAGTCCGTGACTGACTGGAATTCGTCCCATCCCGCTTCTATTGTGTACATTTTGTGACGATTTTACTATAGAAGTTTGGTTTGAACAACATTGGGAAACGATTTTTTGGCCCTAATTTCGACTAGGCACCAATCCACATATTTTTCTAGTAAAAATATATTGTTACCACTGGTGAAATTTAATCAAGAAATCCAATTATTTTATTTTTAAATTTTTTTTTTTGGCAAATTAAAATGGAAAATATTGAGTGAATTTAAGTGCTAACTTTTTAATCCGAAAACTATGTTCTGGCGATTAGGTATCATTATTATTCGTGTAAATCTTCAATAGATGCGCGAAAAGTACATAAAATAGATTTAAAACCGTCAATCCTGTTTGCGTACGTATAAATTAAAATCAGTGAGTGATAATAATCTTCGCAAGTCGTCATATGCAGCGTTAAACTTAAAGATACTTAACATGTTGAATGCTTGCAATAAAATCTTAATAATTGTAAAAATGCTGTACATAAAGATAAAAAAATCGAAACGACACGAGAGGTTAAGGTAAACTTTAACTTGACATAAATATTTCATCCTTTGTATCTTGACACTTGTCTTTAATAGAATTTGTTTAGTAACATCTTGAATATATTATGTTATTTGAAAACACAAATGTAAATACGAAATCACTTGCGTTATTCAGGAAGAAAAATGTAGAAAACTCAAATTGGAATTGTAACAAAACGTTATTAATTTTTTTTATTGAATTGTTACAATCATAAACGTCAAATTACTTTAATCCTATTTAATCAGACTGCAAATAATATTATGGCAAGATGTTGGTACCCATCGTTGTATAACCTTTTATGCTGAAATTATATTCTTTAGCAATTTCATAGGTTTTTTGTTTATATTGCTATTAATTTTTTCAGTTCACATTTATACGACACTTTTTAGAAAAACGACATTAAAAATATTTTAGATAAAATTCATTGGTAACAGTTGTACAAAGATTAAAAATATGTACTAATTTAGATTCTAACGTTTATAGATTATACGCTTTGTGAACTGAAAGGGTTAAAATATATTTGAAGTAAAGCGTTCTTGTAAGCGCTTTATCGGTTAGCTGATACGCTTTATTGCTTAGAAACAGCTTAAAAATAGGTTTATCACTGATTAGCGTTAATGACGACCAAAGTTAAGTTTTTCTAAAAAACGAAAACTAGAATGAACTAGTCAAATTGGTTAAAAAATGTTAAGTTGTTTATTTGTGAATTTTAGTGTGGACACCAATCTCCATTAGTTTTTTCGTTATTAATATGAAAGAACGCGCACACTTATCAGACATGAATCAGAACGACCAGCACAGCCTGTTCGTGAAGGTACCCATGTTATTTAATGGAGTAGCGCACATTAGACCATCACCTGCAACCAGCAACTAGCAACGACCGTCGTCTGCAGTTATTGTCTAGTCGTGCTAGATCGATGTGTGATGTGTCGTTCGTGGATCCGCACTAAAATATGCTGGGTTATGCTGGTCTAGTGTGCGACATTGTGCAAGTTGCAGCTTTGTGTTGTGCTGGTCCATGCTTGACACGTGTGCGCGATCTTTAAACGTAAAGGAAAATTAATGTTATCCCAATCAAATTGAATAGTTTCTTTTGGTGTCTTGAAAATTCCAAATGCGTATTAAAGCTTCTCAGTGATAAAGCGAAGTTTTAAAAAATTAAATATGTTTGTAATGATCCTCGAACTACTATATTATTATGTATTGTATGTATAAATTAATAAGTTGATTGTTTTTTCTTTTTAAATATTTAAATGTTGACTGGTGCTATATAAGTTTTATTATTATGTATTTTATTGTGTATATTTTTATTATCTATTTGTACTTTAATTTATTAACCAAATATTATGACGAGTCCTTTAAAATTCCCTTTGTAAGAAGTCATGTTAGAAACATGCAAGTAAGTACCCCCCTGTACAGTGTAGATACATATTATATAATATACGATAAACTTGTGTAATATATTTTATAAATAAAAAATCTGAAAGTAATAAAAATTTAGCAATAATATCTTAATTTACGATGTTTTATTTGATATACCCTTTGTTCAAGACCATCGCCGCCAAATTTGTCTGTAATTGGTACATTTTCAATTTATTGCTATTTTTTATCATAAATTTGATGGTGGTAACTGAAGACTTAAAAATCATGACAGGTAACGCTATTTTCAAACTTTTTATGTTTTCTTTATCAAAGCTTGATAAGTTTAATAGACTTGTCAAATAAGAGATTAAAAATAAACAATTTTAACAGTTATATGGATTGCAGATTGTGGAAGAAGGTAGGTATTAAGAACATTAACAACAAAATCCCAAACCATTGATATGTTACATAAAAGTCTTGAATCAAATTTTTTTGAGTAGGTAGGCACTTTTAAAAAACGTCAAAATTTTTACGAGTATTTGAGACTTCAAGTGCTTTGAACGTGGAATGTTTTTTTGATTACATGAAAAATAACGCTTGAGAGAAATAAAAAAAAAGACACAACACAAGACTGTAGCTTTATTTTATCAACAAAATAAATAATTAAAAATATCAGTTCTCAGGCGGCGGTATTTAGCGTGGAGGTAAGTTCACAAGAGTTTTTATATTGACTTTGGGCAAAAGAAACACATATACATTCACAGATAACGGTAATATCACATAACTCAACAGACATAATGTGTATAATCGTGCATATGTGTACATTCATCGATTGATTGTGTGTGTATTTTTATATTGCAATTGAAAAGCGTGGGTGTGTAAGATAAAACTGGTTGTTGGTACAGCGGTCATGACCAAGGCAGACCCGATCGACAACATATTAACGGAGATTTAATACTTCAACGATTCAGAACGCTTCATTACTTATTGCCGTTGTTTGTTAGCTGAAACAATTTAAAAAGTAGTTGATATTTTGTCAACGTTAACAGTTTTGAGTGTATATGTCAACGTTAGAAATTTCAAAGAAACGACAGACGTAAAACTTAAATTCTAGTACGCCACCTCGGACTTAGAGTCGCAGTTCGGGACGAGAGGAGTGAAGTTTAACGCGGGGGAAGAATTCGGTGCATACTTTCTATTGGGAAAGTTGTGTCGCTGACTTTCAATCATTGAGTAACGTTTCAGAACACAGCGCATGCGCTTAGCCGTTACGAATTACTATACAAGTAACCAATCAAAGTAGGTACCATTGTACCAATAGAACTTCACCTCGCGAACGTTATGCTTCGTCCCTTAAATATTCGTAAGTCATTCAAGATTTTCTATCAAGGTAACTGCCTTAAATACACTCACTTCATTAAAGGTTTAATTTAGTGGCTCTTTCGTAATTAAGAAATTTTTAGATAATTCATCGGATTTATTTTTGTGGTAGTTTATGTCAAGATATTTTGACACTTTTAAACGCGTTTATTTTTACATAAAAGATATAGATAATTTTGTTTAAAAATAAAAGCAATAATATCATTTCTTTAATTTATCATTGATTAAAGCAAATTGCTAAAGATATGGGTAAGTACAATCTATCGACATAGTAGTAGCCATGGTGAAAGTATTTCGACCGAACTCAAAATAGCGACAGACGGATGAATTAGCATTTTGTTGAATGAAAAAGCGTAGAATGATTTTATTGACGCCGTATTGTCTAATTATATCTAATAGCTATGCAATATCGGATCGTAGCTTCAAATTTTGGGCCTCGCGTAAATATGATCAGCCCTAGACGAGATTGTGGCTATATTCGTTGCTTTGCAAGAATTTAATACTTTCATTCAGATAAGACTGCATGGATTGACGAGCTCACAGAAATGACTTTTTGTGGACTTAAATTAAAAAACAAACTTTAAATGTTTTTTTTAGCAAAGTATTTTGGTCCAAACTGGACTTCATCTTGGTTCCTTTGTAGGTGGTATCCGCTGGCAACATCGTGTCGTCCAATAAAAAAAAAACACCCTTACTATTATTAGCTGAAACTGAAAATCTGTCGGATGTATTTTCGCATTGGATAATATTAATGTTTACAAACTTCAAAATGTGCATATAGGTGAATAACGCGTCAGATGTCTGTGTAGTGTGTTTACAACGAACAACATAACATTAGTGTATACGTGTAATGTGTGCCCTTGTCTTTCTGCTAGGGCTGCCCTAATCTAGCTATGGCAGTTGATTAAATTTCATGTAATTCTATCAATTTTGCTTCCGCACGTCGAGTTGTAATTTTTCAGTTATAACCTTTATGACTTAGAGTGAAAGAATCTGGGGAGGAGGCAAATGGGACTAGGAGGCCACGTATCACCTTAATCTCTAAAAATCCGGATATAGGTCTATGTAAATTTGTTTAATATTTAATAAGTAAACTATAACAAAATGCATTGAAAACATTATTAAAATATATTGTACTTATCGCACTAATCAACGATGTTTTGTGCCCTCTTAGATTAATTTGTAGCTGAATTTTTACCCTCTAATAAATAAATTTTGCCGTCACTGCTCAGAGAATATTAACGTAATATTTTCAAAGTGGGGAATTTCAAACCCCAAATATGTGTAGAAACATGATGCCTGTATGTGTTAAATCATGAGAGATCAGCGAAGTATTTTCTGTTACGTGTGCTTAATCTGGAAAAAAAGAGATTTTATTTTATGAACCTTCATAAGCATTAAATGAATAATATTGCATTTAATCAAAATTTTTGCCCTAAATCTTAAAAAGTAACGAAAATCTGACTTTGGTTATGGTTTCCTAGTAATCTTTACCGGTCTTTTTATATGTTTGAGTTGAACATGGACTTTGTAGCAGATGACGTGAAAACTCCATATAAACAACAACATTCTTGTGAACTCGGCTATACCTAAACCTTATGGTTATTTTTAAATTAGAGAAAACACAGATTTAACTGCAGTCCATCCTGAAATAGTGGAGATTAATAAATAATTTAAGTGTGAAGTTTTTGATAGCTTCCAGTGGTCGTAGGTCTTTTTTAAACCATTTCAAAACTCAGGTTAAGATTTAATAACCAATACCGTTTTGTTTATGTTTAGATAAAATATTGTTATGAAATTGAGTATTTAAATTAAAAAAAAACTCTTAATTTCTTTATTTTTTCAAGAATATAGCGTAAATAATATTTACTACTCTATCCTACTCCAAAATGGAGTATGAACTACAGCAATAATGTACCGCGTCGTCGAGTAGCAAAGACCTTTTTGAGGAGTCAAACAGTCTTACTGATTTTCAGCTGTTTGAGGACTTTGGATTGCAACAATTGTTTGTTGAAAACGTAAAGCCTCCAGTTAATTTTTCATTGGTGTTTCATTATATTTATCTATGGACAACCCTATCAATGACGGCCGCGCCTACTTAACATGCAAGAATATTATGTATTATATGTAGGTATTCTTTACACATAACGTATCCGATGGCTATTATAATAAATGCTTTGAGTACGGAACATAAATTTATATGACAATCTGATTTCAATAACTTGCAAGATAATATTCGCTATCTTTAACAGCGTCTTGACTCTTGACCATGCATTGTGATAGTGCATTGCACTCGGCCTATAAGAACGATAGATATTCGGACGTATACCTATCATGTAGGCAACTTTTTATAACATTATTGTTTATTATTTCTTGGAGTGTTTCCAGTTTTTTCAGTCTTTTTCCCATTTTTGGGATATTATACAACTTTAAACAAACTTCATATTAATATTTAGTATCTACTATTCTATCATAATTCTTAATTTTTTCTTCAATGGGGTCAGTGGCGTAGCTAGGTGGCCAAGGAACCTGAGGTAAAAAATTAACTGGGGTCCATATCAATAAATGTTTGTCAAAATATTTTTTATAATTTTACATATAATAATTTGTAAGAACTATTATTTCTTTAGGCTTGACCTAGGGCCCCCTTAGCTTTGGGGCTCTGGGACACTGCTCTATTTTGCTCTACGGCATGGTTACGCCAATGAGTAGGATATGATTAAATGATTCTTAATTGTGTAGTATAAAAAGCGTGTATGTGAAAGTTATTTTTTTGATGAAAACTTATTTCTTTTTAATTCAAAGCACATTGAAACGACTCAACAGATTTCAATGACATTTTGAATATAGAATTTATATAGGTATCTTAGGTGTAGATTATGTATCATTGCGTTACTCGACCCGACTTCACCCGAATGCAGTCGATGTCACAACCGATAATAAATATCTATAACGTTATTATATAATTAAATAAATCTTTATTTATATATTCATGGATGTAAATGGATCTGCATCCAGGGGAAGCCGGACAGGGAAACTATATAGTAGTCAATAATAATTAATAAATATTAATTTTCCTATACCAGTACATCGGGATATTATTATCATCGTTATTCCATGCGAAAAATTGTAGGGTTTTAATTAATTCAATATTGGTGTTTGAAACTCTACAGTTCCACATTTATTGGCAGAATATTTTATCAATAAAATTAGTTGTTCGGATGTTTGTCGTGTTCCAGTAGCAACAACAGCGGTGGCATAGTGTGTGATATGAATGTTGGATGTGTACAGTCGTGGACTCAATTTAGTTTACTCTTTTATTCGAAATAGTTGTCAGTACTATTTTTACGCAGGACGGAGAGTATGCTTTACGATATATTGTTTCATTAATTTACCGCTCCATTAAGCTTATTATAGTAATCTTCTGGAGCTCATAAGAAGATCCAGATTATTTGATGACTAGATCCAGTAAAAGGGGAAGCACAAAAATCCTTTCAGGATGAGGTGCATTTGGGCTAAGAGACCACCCCATTCTATTTTAATCTTTTTTTTTACTGAACTCGAGTGTAAACTAATTTGAGACCGCGACTGTACATATAGCTCAATATTATGTACCTGGGTTACGTGTCTACGTGTAGACAGACAGATGATGACACGTTCAACAGCAGAGGCGGCAGAAGCGGCAGCAGCAGCCGACGCCGCCGTCAATCCTCTGTAGTCGGCGCGGCGTTGCGCGGGGTTGAACGATGAACCACGGGACGTGATGTCATTGTCATCGGTTGCAATATAAACATTACATATACACCTACAGGTCACGGGAATGCATGCAGATTATGTGCAAACACACAGGCCTACAACACATATATTTTAACATACATGCTTGACGTAACTCGTACAAAGTGTATCATAAGATTATGTCGCAGCTAACTGGTGTTAAATAATCATATTTTTAGTGTATTTGCCATATGGCAACATACACTATTGGCGTTGGTCGGATGGCGGGACCTAGGGGTCGGACCAAAATTTCTCGACGTTTCATAACCTCCTAAACACTTTGGCACCATTTTTAAAAATGTTTATATATATATGTATATATATATATATATATATATATATATATATATATATTTATATATATATATATATATATATAGGTATATATGTGTACGGGCAATAACTTTCGAAGGAGTTAATTCATTTTAACGAAATTTGGCACACATGTTGGAATCCATCACCGCACGAAGCCTATTTAAAATGGGCCCAATCGGGTCATTTTAAGGGTGGTTTTTAGGGGTTGAAAAAAGTTTTTGGGCCCAAAAATACCTAGAATATTCTCAGAATCGTTTCAAAATTGAAACTTAACCCTTTAATAGCAATTAAAAAGTGCTCCTAAAATTTTAATAAAATCGGCCCGACAGGACCGGACTTACAAATTTTTTGAAAACACTAATTTGCAGATAGTGACTTTTTTAATGAAGGATGTATTTAATTCGGTGTAGACGTTAGATTAATAATAATATTACAATTAAGAAAAAAAACGTTATTTTAAGGGGTGTATTAAGGGGTTAAATTTTTTATTTTGTCCAAAAACAAACTTAATTTCACATAATAAAAGTATGAAACCACACGGCCCTGTGCAAGCAAATACACTATATTGTCGGCAGGGTTTTGGCACTGCGACCCGGGTTTTTTATTTATTTAAAAGACAACAACTAAGTAGTGTAAACATCCGCAGATACAGTTGTTAAAAAGACACCAAAACATTAGTTGCAAGAGAATTTTTGTAAAGGCGGGTCTTAAATCAGTCGCCATTTCACGAGAACTGCCTTTCAAGTTTCAGGACTTACATTGCTATTTTTTAAATTTGTTTGGGAGTATAGACGACAGTGCAATGTGGTTTTATGGGGTGATCTAAGATTAAATAATAGGGGAAATACCATTCAAACTGCTCAATAATCTATATAATAGAATGTCGGTTTTTTAGGGATTTTTCCGTGCTTCCTGATGAGTAAGAAGTTTAAAATTGGCCGAATCTGTGGTCCAAAATGTTCCCACGTATACCATATGAGGCATATTTAAAATTCGATATCCGACGGCTTCTAACACTGCTAAACAAAATTCGGCCTGTAAATTTGTTTTTGTGGGTTTTTGAGTATTTTATATACAAGAATTTTTGTTCATTTGACTATCACCATCAACCGAAATGAGTTTTACAGATGTTTTTGCACTACTCCTTGTAGAATAGCTGCTTTATATGTACTCGATTTAAACATAATGTCGCATCTAGTCGAAATATAACCCATTACTGTAAAATAGTGTAATTCTTAGCAATCACTTAACATAACAATTATATAACGAAAGGTCATAAATAATGAAAAAATACAATCGTCAGTTGAAAGTCACGCTTGAAGGTCATTGCTTGAAAGATTAAAATATTAAAATTATGTTCTAAGTTGATAGTAAATTATTATATTGAATAAAAGAAATAATAATTCTTAATTTATACTAGTGTGTTTTTAAATGTAGAAGAAACAAGACTACGACAATTTACAATTACGATACAAGGTATTTACTATTCTCTACTGGTATCTAAATTTTAAGTACATCCGGCTTCGATCTGGTTGAGGTAACTTTTCTACCAAAATTGATACTAACGTGGGCGAAGCCGGGCTTATTGACATAAACCTTCCCCAGGAAATAAACTATCGAAAGAAAAATTAAAAACCGTTTTCAAATCTATAGTGGATTTAATATGATTTGTACCTGGCGAAATCGGGTCGGACAATTAATTAGTAGCTTATGGCCTAAGAGAAAGTGTCATTTATTGAACAGTGAAAAAACATTTAAATCGGTTCAATAGTTTCTGAGATTAGCTTCAATAAACAAACTCATAAACTTTCTGTCTTTATAATATTAATACAGTTAATGTATATAGATAATTATGTCACATATAGAAGCTCTACATTCCGTCATGAATTATAAAAAAATATATATATCTACATGAATGACTGCCTAATGGAAATAACAACTATGGAAAAGTTAGTTTTATTGTATTTTATTTCCACATTTGCTGTTGATTTCCCTAAGGAGAAATTGAATAATATTGGTTGACAAATGTTTGATGTGCAATAAAAGATATATTAAGTATATTAAAATCAGCTGCGTACTTAAAAATTTCCGTTAAATAATGTCCTCAACTGTTATAAGCATTTAATTTAATTCTTAATTATTTTTAGAAAACTAAAAAAATAATATCATGCGAACAGTCGCAATGTAGTGCTCGGGTTAAAAGTATTCTTTTATTTTTTAAAAGTGTTCCTCCTAACTGTGGATATCGAGTCGATTATAATTATTAAAGTAAAAGTTTGCAGTAAAGCAGAATTTTTTGTCACGGAACTATATGCAAGGAAATGTCTTCTGCGGATTAAACATCTATAACATATTTATGACTATGTAAGTAAATTTCGTTTCAACACGTTAAGTAGCGCAGTTAGCATAGCCAAGTTAGTAGACCGTCGGCTTTATATATGTTGAATTCGCTAGGTTTTCTTTATAATTAATATTATGCATTATTAATTTTAAAAACTTTACTTGTATTATATTCATAATATTGTCATGTTTAAAATTCAAAATTACCGAGTCACACACGACATATTTAATCTTTTTTATTATTCGCTAGGTTTATTTGGGCGTAGTATCAATTCATATTTTCTATTTATAATATTTAAATGATTAATTGAAAATACTGTTGGTACACTTACTAGTTTTTAAATTACAACATGTGCTTACAAAGAGTTGCGATTGAAACGCTATACAGGTGAACAATGGCCTTGCTACATATGAACTCGGTATCGGGATTGAAATTAATCCCTGTCCTGCTTTAGTTTAATCATCCTGCTCCATCCCGTATAATATGCACGTATAACCCGTCAGGTATATCGTTGCATCCATATATGGACATGTCAATATGTATTGCCTGCCATATAAAAACGTTTTATCAGTTTAGCGGACCACAAAATGTAATTATGAAATTTATAACTGGTTATACGGTTTCAATTTAATATGCCGTCGATGGCCCTATGAGTTTGGCATGTAATCCATGATGAATAACGGCTGCAGTTTGAAACAAAATGACAAATTAATTTTATATGGACATTCGCTTAAGTGAATGTTTCATCCACAGTTAATGACTGATCATTGACCTGCGAGAAATGAGCTTTAAATATTTTGACAGCAGCCATTAATAATAATTAATTAACCCTTCAAAACTGATTTTAAATATTTAGTTTTACAATGTACCACTGCGACAAACATATAGATATTAAGAATAAAAATCGGGTAGATAGATTGTAGATTATAAACGCTCGACAGCCGAAGTCATCAGCATCTGTAATAAATAGGGAAGAGATCGGTCGGATCTGGTGTGTGTAAATAAGGATTTAACATGTAATAAATATGCAATTTCCTGCCCTCCTGATTTTTTTAGAACAAAAATTTATTGAATTAAAAATGGTCACTGTTAAGGCTGTCAGAACGCTCAGAATTTTGTTTGTGCTTTGACCCAGCGGTAAGGGCCGAGGTAAGCAAAAGACATATTGTGGGTATGACCTTCTTTAGCTCTGTCTCGCTCAAATCATCAGCACGTTTCAATTTTTGGCTGGTGCCAACTACGAGGCTAAAAAATTTTATTGCAAGGGTGCCGCTGTCAATTGATTACTCTAATTTTAGGAAATATTTTGAAGATTTAAAAAACTTTTCCGAAAAAGGAAGAGTCACTTTAGGTTTGTGATGGAACAGTTTTGTGAAATAACTACGAATAAGGTCGCAGTGTGACATTGAAAATGTGCGTTTTTTTGGCACAATTGATGCCAACTTTTTTCTAGTAAATCGTACATAAATTACAAAAGTAGTCCATTAGAGACTTAGATTTGTCCTTTATCTTCCTTACAGAGAAAGAATTTTTGCAAAATGTTGACGAATAAGTCTACAATCAGTTGACAGCCGAAGCTCTATTATTGGCTTAAATTCAGAGCGTTCCGACAGCCTTAAATTATCTAAATGATAGGTCACTTAATTACAAAAAAATAAATTTTATACAACGCGGTAACAAAACTTTCATAAATTTGATTATTATTAATTTGCCAGTAAAAATTATTCTAGATAAAAATTTGTACTTTGTATTATGCTCTAAATCCTAAAAGAAGCAAAATAAAATCAATATTGCTCTTCTCATGATATGAAAGATTAAATATTAAACATGTTTTATAAGAACAGTTATTATTAATTGAAAATCATTTTTATGAGAATTATTATTTTTAAAACTGATTCTTTTTCAGTAAAAGTTCTAAAATAGTTGCCATTGTTGCTCCATTCGATAACTAAAAAAATATGCTTTTGAGGATAATTTAGAATAAATTTTGATAAAAAAACAAGAAAAAAAATATATTATTCCCTGACGGTAACTTTATGTATACACTGTGTGTTTGCTAAGACAGAAAAAATATGTCTTTGGTATATATGCAGATTCTGTCAACAACACATTTTATCCCACATTAACGAGGTAACAAATATCAAAGTTTTACAATGACAATAAAGTTAATATTATTATTATTATTGCATGCGAAATTTTATAGTAAAATTTTATAATAAAAACAGAAGCTAGACACCTGGACTTCAAACCTACGTTATTTTAGAGTTATAATTATTCTACCGAAGGCTGTTTTATAAATGGGACAAAAAAAGATCATAAATATGCATTTATTATAATGAAATATACACGTACCGTAGGAATATTTATTGAAAAACATTTTTTTATACAGCGTTATACCCCCCTGAAATCGAAAATAACCAATTTATCACTAGTGCTGTAAAGTAAAACAAATGCGATCTACCCAAATCAACAATTATTTTCATCGACCACCTAAGCTTACCATTAGAAGTACTTATATCTAAATTCTAAATATTCTTAATATTAATTTCCATAAATAACCTAATAAAACTGAAGTTTGTTATACAATGGAACTGTTAAAAATGTTTAAATGCAAGGGCGTACCCAGGATCAAAACTAGGGGGGGGGCAAGCCATGGTCGTTCAGGTTGTAACTTTTTATCACGGAAAATGTGAATGAAACCAAAATATTAAGAAAATTATGTATAATTATAGCAATGCTTTTTCAACTAAGCTATTACAATTATTTGCTTGAAAAAAATTATTCTAGTTACATGTCTTATACTAGTATCATTTTTCTTGGATTTGTAGAAGTAAAGTTATTTCAAGAATTGTAAAAATTCCAGCAACAAAATTTAATAACGACTTATTTTTTGCTTCCAGGGGGGGCAGTTGCCCCCCCCCTGCCCCTCGCTGGGTACGCCCTTATTTAAATGATACTTATAGTGAAGTGACAATCAGCTATTATATTATAGAGGTTACGCACAAATAATTTAGTATATCTCGGACGTAATGACATTTTGGCTCTTGTGGCTGATAAAACTCATTGATGCTCGTTTCAACTGAATGTAATTTCTCGCAGAAAATAACTACGTTATATTCTGGATACATAAACTACCATTATGTCACTTTTACCTACGTTTGGCAAAAAATGTTTCCACATCACATGTTAATCGATAAATTTAATTTCGAACATTTTTTGAACTGCATTTTAACAGTTAAAATACACGTATATGTTTTAGTTTTAAATATTTATAAGCTTGTTATTTTTGGATAGACTGAAGCCCCATGTACTGGACACATTCACCCTAATGAATTGGTTGCTATGATGATGTTTCGTGAAGGTAGGGTGCTTACGGTACACGCAGGTTGTTGACTGGTGAATCGCAATCACCACAATATATGACTCATTGGACAGGCGATTTCTTTATGGACACAGTATATTATGTTGTATACTTAGTAGGTTTACACAGTCGATTACTTCTCTTCCCACATGCGCCATTCTTAACATCCAACTTTGCCTCGTCTCAACTATTTCAATAGGCGCTCCACACATATATGCGATTGCGACCACATTGGCAATTGCGGGCACGTCTTTAGCAATGATGTGAACCGGTTTTAGAAAAACCTAAAAAAACGGTTTTTGTAAAAACCGATAAATACCGATTTGTGTTTCCTAAAACCGATTACTTTTGGACTCACTTGTGTTTCACTATTCGTCTATCCGAACACCAAGCTCAGACCGATATGTGCCGTTATCCAGAAGAGAAGGTTGCAAGAGGACGGTGTCGATCACATCTGGCTTCTTAATCAAAATTTCGAATTATGCGATTAGTTATTTTTATGTAAAAGTTGTTTTGAGTTTAAAATGTTCAATGTTTTGTTTTTATTTAAAAAGTAACAAAAAAACCTAAAAATACTTGAGTATACCAGTTTTTTCTCAAAGTAATCGGTAAAAACCGGTTCTTAAATTTGTAATCGGTTCACATCACTAGTCTTTACGTGATTTATCGGCGGTACAACTGACGAAGACAGGTCTGGTTGCCAAAGCTATCGAGATTGTAGTTGTGATCGCGTAGATGTGCACAGCGCTTTAATAAAGCACTGTATTCCACAGTTCCTTAGATATACTTTCCTTCTTCCACCCTAACAAAATCCAAATGTGTCAAGATCACCTGTTATTTGTGTCGTTTTAAATTATTTCATTTAAACCCTGGTTTCCTAAAATAACGCTCCTCTAATTTAGTGACCGAAATACGACGGTGCATGACATCACAAAATGTGCATGGAAGTAAGTGGATGTGATTTTCTCAATAGTGACATCACCACCGTAACGGAAAAAAGCGGCATACATTTATTTCTATGCACACGTCTTTTGTGACATTATCCAGCGTCATATTATCGCCGGTAAGTCATGGAACCGCTCCAAGGGTTTAGTCAGTCCCGCTTAGAATTTTCTTAAATTCTTTATTAGTCTTGGCATGATCAGATTATAAGCATGCATCATTCAAGAATTCAAACAAAAATTAAAAATATATTAGATTTTGTGCTTATTTGCATTGATGTTGTAGGTAAATTAGTAAATAATAATAAATTATTATAATTATAGCAAAATTAGCCAAACTGTCGCATGGTAAACTCTAATTTTATAGTAGGGAGTATATTTTATTACAGGACTAAAATTTGGTACAAAAATGTTAGTTAAGCTATTTAAATAAAATTATGAAAAATATGTTTGTACCTACATATATAGACAAATTAGTTAATTATTCATCAGGAGAAAAACAATAAAAAGTTTGTGTAAAGTTAAAATTATTATTGTTGTTGTTAGTTTACCGCATTAGGAAAATAACACTGCAGTGGCGTACGAGGTCAAACGAAATAAAACATGTAGGTACCAAATTCTAAAAATTTGTCTTTTTTTATTTTTTATTTATTTGTAAACGTGTGCTTATGTTTTTGACAATTCTGAATAGAAGTCTTACAAAATCACGAACATCTATTCTTTGTTCCATAATGTGAAGTGTAAAGACGTTAACGTTTTAAAAGATAAAAAACCCGGGTCGCAGTGCCAAAACCCTGCCGACAATATAGTGTATTTGCTTGTATAGGGCCGTGTGGTTTGATACTTTTATTATGTGAAATTAAGTTTGTTTTTGGGCAAAATAAAAAATTTAACCCCTCAATACACCCCTTAAAATAACATTTTTTTCTTAATTGTAATATTATTATCAATCTAACGTCTACACCGAATTAAATACACCCTTCAATAAATAAGTCACTATCTGCAAACTAGTGTTTTCATAAAATTTGTAAATCCGGTCCTGTCGGGCCGATTTTATTAAAATTGTGGGGACACTTTTTAATCACTACCAGAGGGTTAAATTTCAATTTTGAAACGATTCGGAGAATTTTTTCGGTATTTTGGGGCCCAAAAACAGTTTTCAACCCCTAAAAACTACCCTTAAATTAGCCCGATTAGGTCCATTTTAAATAGGCTTCTTGCGGTGATGGGTTTCAACACGTGGCCCAAATTTCGTTGAAATCAATTAACTCTTTTGAAAGTTATCACGCGTACACACACACACATATATATATATATATATATATATATAAACATTTTTAAAAATGGTGCCAAAGTGTTTAGGAGGTTATGAAACGTCGAGAAATTTTGGTCCGACCCCTAGGTCCCGCCATCCGACCGACGCCAATAGCGTATGTTGCCATATGGCAAATACACTAAAAATAAAATATAGACACGTAAAAGAAAATTTTCTTAACTGAGATAGATTATTAGAGTAGACTGTCTCGTCTTTGACACATTCCTAACCAAGAAGTACACTAACGCGTGAAGGAAGGCGTCTTGGAACGCGCGAAAAAAAGAAATTACAGTTGTATAGCCACACGAGAAAAATGAGTGAGGCCAACAAAGTCACGGGAAAGATATAGGAAAACGTAAGAGAGGAAGTCCTAAAGGGCGTGAGAATGTAGACAGATATATAAATAGATAATTTATTTCACTCTATATGCGAGTGTTAGACCAGAGAGTTTGTTAAATTCAATAAGTATATACTCATAAAGATAAAATATCTGACAGAACCACTGAAAAAATGCATGTTTATCCGAAAAAAAAAAGCTTTTAGTTGATTTAGACCGTTGAAGTTTGTCGTATTTAGATAGTGCCTCTAAGCAAATAGGAAAAATCCAAAATCGGTAAATTTCTAACCAAAAGGGTGTGGAATAGGTATTAAAAACTAATTTGAATGACGAATGTTTTGGTATTTGCTTCAAAGCTTATTGAGTTAGAAACACGAAATTTCAAAAATATGTGCCCTATGAATTTTCAATATTGTTCCACGGGGCCTGGAAATTTTATTAAAGAGATACACGTATTATTTGAAATCGCTTAAATTAAAAAACGTAACACTCGAGAAATACACCGAATTTCAAACATAAAAAAATATAGGCTGGATGAGTTTTCGGAAACACTATCTGAACAGGATAATTTTTCGAAATATTATCACTATTTGCTATTTAGAAAGAGCGAAACGTTGGCATTCTAAATCCTATACGGGTAGAAATAGATACAAAATTAATATAATGTGTAAGGTACCGAACCACAAAAGAAAGCAAAATACCTGTTGTAATTCACGATTACTTTGTAAATGAGAAAGTAAATATTGGAACAGAAGCAATCTATAGAGAGGTAAAATTTGAAATCTTTGCATAGACGCTGATGACCTCAACAGTTGATCGTCTATAATCTACAATCTCTCTCTCTCTCTCTCTCTTAAATCAGTACATTTAACTTCTTACATTAAACTGTCACCATCCAAACAATATTCTTCACACTTACCATCCAAAATAGCCTTCTTCTCCTCCCAATCATCCTAATCTCTGCGACCTAGAGCTCTTGTTGGACACCCGAAACAAAAAATAATTACAACCTAACTAATACCTAATTAATATATTTAACCATTGATAACTTATACGCAATAAATAACTATTTCACTTACCTTCTGTCATCATGTAATTTTTCCATAGTAACCGTATTATGTATTATATTATATTACAGTATCCATATTATTGTAACCTTTTGTGCTAATGACCTCAGTAGTCGAAGCACCATATTGTATATAAAAAAAAAACTTCTTACGACTGCAGAGGATCAATGTGCGTTAAAGATAATTTGTTTGGTACGCTACTGGAAGTAAATGTCGCTTGAAATTAGTAATTATCTGGGTGTCGTGTGTCGATCGATGAAGCATGCTTTTTATCCTCACACAATGCAGGGTTGCATGTTTACCTGCAACTACATAATGTAGATATAGGCTAGGTATACACCACTATACACCGGCTATTGCTACTGCCGCCACCATTTCAATTGGGGACAAAGTTTTCTTTCCACATTAAACCACATGTTTTTATTCACATGCCATGATATCAACGTACAATTATCATTCTAGCATATTAATTTTATGCATGTACATTGTGCAATGTGCATGCAGGATTGCGATCTGATTGGATTTTAAAGACTTTGAGTTTGTTCAGATTTAATTCAAGACATGATTTTTCGTCGTATCACGTCAAATGCTGTTCCACATTTTTATTGACAGCACTAAGCATACGGGTTTCAGAATGATTGAGAATCTATATAAATATCTTTTTGTATTCTATACCACATAGTGCGAACGAAAGATAGATAAATAGATTACAGACGCTCGATAACAGAGGTAATTAACGTCAACAATGTAGACAGAGTTTTTTCGGTAATGTCTTCTCAGTGGAGCAAAAGAAGGATTGGTTGTTGTGGACATTTGAAATTCGAACAAAAATATTAAAACCGGACTTTTTTGAAAAATCAATATTTTTACTTCCAATGACTGGAATTCTGATTTTAGTGGCTCTATGGCTCAGTGTCGGTCTGAGGAACTTGGCATTTGTCGTCCTTTAATTGCTTAAAATAGCCTAAATTGTAAACGGCCACGTTAAGTGCCGACATAATATGTCGACATATATGTAAAGTAGACCAAAAATGTGCTTATTCTAAAACAAAACAGGTCACAAATAGTTACATTCATTTGGATTTGTTAAGCACAATAAATTGTGTAAATTTCATGTCCGTTGAACAGGGGCAGATTTACTACTAGGGCTAAAGCCCTGGGTTTCCAAGTGTGAAAGGCCTACAAGAATTGAATTATTATCAAACTTTTTCATTAGCAAAGAGCCATTATCGCATAATTAAAAATAGTTAATATAATTGATTAATTATCATTATTATGGGTGAATGTTGATAATTTTTTGGGTGAATTTTGCCAATATGCTGCATGAATTTTGACAGTTTTTTGCGTGAACTTTCACAGTTTTTTGGGTGAATTTAAAGTATTATTTGTTTGGTCAGGCCACCAAGTTTTAACTCAGATTTTGGTGGTCTTAAAAATGAATTTTAAATCCCATTTAAAAGATTCTTAAACTAATGAAAATGGAGTCCCATATAGCACTTCAATGAGCCCTAGGCTGCTGGACAGTTTTTGTGTGACGGACAAATAAGAGTATTTGCTATTTTATAGTTAACATCATTGTAAGAACATCTTTCACTATAAAAAACAATAAATGTGTTAGTTGGCCTTATTTTGCTTTCCTATATTTAGATGTTTACTGATAAAGTCATACCTTTATTATGTTTATGTTTCTAACCGCATTTAGCTACATACGTACATAATTCCATTCCCAATCCCTTGAACTTAATGTGGGTGAACGAATTTTCCCCTTGACTATTCCGGTGATAAATTACTAGTGACTGGTAGTGCGCATTTTAAGTTTCATCGTCTTTATTCAAT
The DNA here is from genome assembly GCA_034508555.1 of Venustoraphidia nigricollis. Lineage (NCBI taxonomy): Eukaryota > Metazoa > Arthropoda > Insecta > Raphidioptera > Raphidiidae > Venustoraphidia > Venustoraphidia nigricollis. The sequence continues at coordinate 9,457,857 of JAVRKA010000006.1, forward strand.
CTATTTCTTCACTTAATGAGCTTTCTGTTGCTGATTTTTCAATTATTAAACTACTTTAAGGTTACATTTCAAGGGTTTCAGTCAATAAGCTCACTTGAGACACGACTATAAAGGTCGATTTCATACTTTTTGACATATATGCCACATTGGTTTAGTACGTAAATCTAAATTTCGATAGAAATGTTTTTCTGTATCATTAATGCTTATATAAATATTTCTTATAGGGAACTTGTGTGAAAAAATTGTTAAATTTCATTTTTCACTGGTGTGATGTGTGGTCACAATCTAAGATCATTGTTAAATCAGAACTTCTGACAATGTCTCTGCAACACAGCATTAGAGTTTTATGCTCGATTTCTCACACGACTTTTAGCTTCAAATCTAGTTTTAAAACTGACATTTGTTTTCAGCTAAATTGAGTCGTTTTGTTGATTACAAATAAATTTAGATTTAAAGCTAAATGTCGAATTTGAAACCGAACAATACAGAGAATACGCAGGTTTTATAAACTCACAGTTGACATAATTTGATTTTTTCTAATAATATGGTAAAGTTAAAACAAAAGAAAAAAGTATGAAATTAAAAAATCTCGCATAAAACATATTATATAATATTTTTACGCAGAATCTATAAAAATATTGTCAATTTTAAAAGTAGATGACCCGGAATGTATGGCTACATTTTTCGAGTTTTTACTTATATAGAGAACAATGGAAAAACATAATTTTATTTTATATATTTCTCTATATTATGTCGATAAGGCAGAGCAGTAAATCTCTATGACAGAGTCCATAATCGTCCACCTTTCCTCTATATACGTACTTTTGTGCGTTTCCGATCCATCCAGTTGAATAGGTAAAGATTATCTTGGGTACTTCGGCGTATCTTTGGTTTCATAAATAGTTTTTCTTCTATTTAAGGCTGTCGGAACGCTCTGAATTTTGTTTGTGCTGAGACCCGGCGGTAAGGGGTGAGGTAGGCAAAAGACATATTGTGGGTGTGACCTTCTTTAGCTGTGTCTCGCTCAAATCATCTTTCACGTTTCAATTTTTGGCTGGTGCAAACTACGAGGCTAAAAAATTTTTTTGCAAGGGTGCCGCTGTCAATTGATTACTCTAATTTTTGGAAATATTTTGAAGATTTAAAAAACTTTTCCGAAAAAGGAAGAGTCACTTTAGGTTTGTGATGGAACAGTTTTGTGAAATAAGTACGAATAAGGTCATAGTGTGACATTGAAAACGTGTGTTTTTTTAGCACAATTAATATCAACTTTTTTCTAGTAAATCGTACATAAATTACAAAAGTAGTCCATTAAAGACCTAGATTTGTCCTTTATCTTCCTTATAGAGAAAGAATTTTTGCAGAATGTTGACGAATAAGTCTAAAAGCAGTTGACAGCCGAAACTCTATTTTTGGCTTAAATTCAGAGCGTTCCGACAGCCTTAATAATTACTCTTTTATTTATTTACTAGCTGCAAACCCGGCTTCGCTTGGGTCTCTGTGTAAATACAATCTTGAAACTGCAGTTAGAGCGTAAGTATAATATGTATTGGTTTGTTATTAATACTGACATAGGTATATAAAAAGTACTAATTTCTGATAGATTTTTTTGGGATGCCCTGTATAATATTGATTCAAGCACAAATTTTCCGCAGTATGTATAACTGCATTGTCTTTATACATTTTCCTAATTAATATGTTTGACTGCATACTTAATTTACTGGTTAGATAATAATTAGAATGAGTAATAGCAGATGCTTTTCAACATTATTTATTTTTTTCGTGAACGGACATAAATTATCTTGAAAATAAGCTACAAATTATCTATCATTATTTACTAAATATCTGTCCGAGACACTCGCATAAATAATGTTAAAGCACTGACCACTGAACAGCGCAATGATTGCTAAATACACCATTCAGCAGTTAATTACAGACCCTTTTTTTGAGAGAGTATTATTTAATCAATTTGTTTATTATTTAACTACCCATTTCCTTGTGGAAAAATATTATTGAATAAACAAGCAAATTAAAAAATCGACGTTTTTAGAACGCACAGACATGGGCGTACCTAAGATTTTATTTATGGGGGGGTGAAGAGTTTTGAGAGAATCGGCCCCTATATAGCAGTTAAATCATTAACGACAGTCCCAACGTTTTAAGTGCAATTCGGGGAGTTTTCAGATGCCGAAGTTCAAAAAACGGGAAATAAAATCGTAGATATTGCGTATTATAGGAAAAATTAAAGGGATTAGTATGAAGCAAGCCTAAAAAATTTTCACGCTTTATTCCATTATCTGATATCGAAGGGTTCTTCTCCTCCCCCTCTTGCGTACGCTCATGTTAACAGGTGCTTTAAAATGGTCGGAACAGAGGCGTAATACAAATTAATTTTAGAGTATCATTGACGTATATAAAGGTCTGAGGATCTCTTGCAGGGATTATAAAAGTACAGATGATTGCAAAGGGCATCGATAGATAGGCGGAAATAAAATGTGCTGTGTGAGCAATGGCCACTGAGAACCACTTCGCTGGATTTCAGTCGAACGTTGAAATGGCAAAAAAATACACCACCAATCTCTGCTTCCGATAATATTTTATGTAGAAATATTTTTACTCACGTCAAGCAATCCGCGCGTTTTGACATTCTTCTAAGAAGATTGTAAATGTAGGTAATTGAAAAATGTAAAAACTCATTTTTTTAAAACATTTTTAATACGATAAGATTTTGAAAAATTAACATTTTTGAATATGAATTTATTAAAATCTCATTAGTGTTAGCATACCGTTCTTAATTTACAAATTGTAACAGCTATACTGATATAAAGAGGAAAAATTTGTTTGTTATGCGTTTACACAAATATTACTTATCCGATTTGAAAAATTCGTTCACTCATTAGCTTAGTTCTTTCCGGGTATATTATAACAAGTCAATTTAAATGCAACAAATATTTTGATTCTTAGAGACTGTCAAAGTTTGGAAAAATCAATCACTGAAAATCAAAGAATGTTTCGTTTTGATAAAATTTTGTGATTCGATTTTTTTTTTAATTGTACTTACAAAAACATAATTTTGTATTTTTTTTATTTTGCGCTACTAATTCTCAAAACTGTCGCCTTCTAAAATTTAGCGCCCTAGGCCTTGACCTACTCGGCCTATTGGCAAATTCGCCACTGCGAGATTCCAGCACTCGATTTCAATAAAGAAGTGCTATGTTAAATTAGTAAATGAAATATTTAACAGCGAATTACATACAAATATTTATTCACAGTATAACCAATATTTTATACCCCTATTAACTAATTGTCATTTAGTGGAGTACAATCTTTTATTTATTACTAGCCGCTACCCACGGTTCTGTACACGATTGAGATGAAATATAACAGTAATGGAGCCTTCGGCTTAGCCTGTCGAGTTAAAACAAAGTAGATAGCATAAAATCCTTCTCCATGAAAAAATACACATATGTCAACTTTCATGATGATCGGTCAAACGGTGTCGGCGTCTATTAATCTCAAATATAGGCCAACATCCATTTTTACATATATAAATCAACTATAAGGAGATGAAAAATATTTACTGACTAGTAAATATAAATCAATGAATTATTTTTAATTTTTGTGGATAAAATTTATTGATCCCATAATATTAAGAAGCGAATGTTATATATCGTGTATTGTACCTTGTCTACCGGTTACTCATTTTAGTCTACGGTAACTGTAATCATTAATTGGATGTAATCGTTTAATCTAAAATCACAGTTTTATATTAATTTATGTACGTACCTAGATGTCAGAAATAATTGGACATATCAAATCCCATGTTTGTTAAAATACTGGATCATTAAACTTACAAAGATTCAAATCTATGCAAACGTGAATTCAGTTTGAAAAATCTGGGTATATAATTAAATCTGTTTTATCGTAAAATTAACGTCTCATCATACTATAACTACACCATTTTAAGAATCACAGATGATTGTGTTATTTAGTAGTCAATTTATGTTTATTTTTAAGGAAACAAGCACTCAATATATGTTTTATAAATATTAATTATTTTGTAGCCTGTTTACACTAAATTATTATTATCTGTTACCACACATGCTTAATTAAATGTGCCTAATTCTTGTGAGTTTGAATATTTTTACTAGTTAACTTGATGTCAACTTCGAAAGTTACAAAATAACCACAAAATACCCTACCACTACTTTTTTCTCGACCCACGAGATGATTAGAAATTTTAATTTCATCATTATCATTATTCCGTGTTTTTACGTCGAAGCTACATTCATTCTTTAATTTGGGGGGAGGGGGTATGACAGTAAACTTGGATATTCGGTTACCGTACTGCAATTAGGTCATATATGAAAGGAATTTGAATGGAGTAAGCTTCATGAATATTTAAATTATTCCATTATTACAGACATTAAGAGGGGAGTGGTAACAGCTTCACCATGTCCCTCTTGCATGCATGCTTAGCAGATTTTCTTGAAAGTAAAAAATATACGTAAAAGCGGAGTACTTTGACATAGTGGTTTCAAGTCAGTATATCGTCATATAATCGACATAGATGTATTCAGTTAGAAAAGCTTGCAAATTGCCAAATAATAGTTGCAAGCTTGTTAATTTGACTGTTTGCCAATCTTATCTAACATCATCTTTAATAACTAAACGTACCTAGTTTTAATCAGCGTTATTGTATATTTAGCTTTTAAATACAACAACGTAAGACATAAGTTCCACTGTGAGCATTTTGCAATATTCAATACAGTAGAACCTCGATAAGTTAAAAATCTCTGTAAGATTTTTTGAAAGCATAAAACCTCCATTACTTAAATCACAAAACCTCGGTAACTTAAACAAATATTCTGAACATCGCCCTCGATAACTTAATATAATATTGTGGTGACCTCCATAAGTTAAAGTATTATCAGTGAGTCATCATGAGTAAGTATCCAAACAAAAGAATTTGCCAAGAACTATTGATGTTCACTTTAGTCTTCTACTAGTTCGCTTTACTGATTTCTTTGTTTAAATAATTGATTGTTTAAATAAAAAAATAAATAATTGATTCTAAATGAATAAATGACTAGAAAAAAAATTTATTAACCTCTATTGAACTAAATACATCCTCTATAAAATCCACAAACCTCAGTAAGTTAAAAATTTTACTCTGGCAACCTCTCTAACTACAACTCTCGATAAGTAAAAAGCTCGATAACATAATTTTTTTAACGTTTCCCTTGGATTTTAATGTATCGAGATTCTACTGTATGTAGAGCAGTAACTGTGCTAAGTTTCTGAATCACGCTTTTCACTTCTTTGAATAAACTATTAAGTTTCCAATATAATTCACAGTTGTTTGTTTCCGCTAATAATGACAAAGTTTGTTTAAATTATCTCTATAACCTAAAATCTTTTATATTATTATAGTCCCATTAGTAAGTTCGGTTATTAGTTAGTAGTTACCCATTTATGTAATTAATAATTACAAAAAATACATTATAATAAAACGCGTATGTCAAAATAAATAATATTTAGCTTCTCTGTTATTTTTTTTATGTAACAAGATTGTTTTTAACTGGATACAACAATGATTTTGTTAAAGCCTGGTTATTCCCTTTGTAAGACGAGTTACTATTTTCTGATAAATGGTAAGAGCTCCTCGAATATTTTAAAACTGCGCTGTTTAAAATGACACATTAAAAATAAAAATATGCAAAATAATTCAACACTTTATCTAAAAAAATTGAAAGCCTCTATCTTCTTAGCGGACCGAGATGTGTGTGTGTGTTCATTGCATAATTTCAAATTATCATATTCTATAAGCACAACAAAAAAATGATTCAGAAAATTTTCAATTGACATAAGACTTTAGGACAAAATCATTGGTTTTTGACAAACAGCAAAATTTCCTCATATCTTATTAAAATAATATTTTGTACTGAAATTCATTTATGTTTCTTTTTTCAATTGCCTTTCGTGCGCAAGAATCTACTTCGGTTACAATTCCCCTCCGGGGTACTAAGACGAACTAAAGCTTACACAAAATGCTTGCATATTGTTTGTGAAAAACTTTTTCCACAAATAATGTAAACATTTTGTAATCATTTTTATCCACAGACAATGCAATCATTTTGTGCAAACTGCAGTTCGTTTTAGAATTCTGGAGAAGAACTGTGACCGAAGGTTGTATAATCATAATGATTATCAAGCACACTTGACCATCTATAGGTACCTTAAATACCGAACCTGTTACAAAATAAAAATGTAGAATTTTTGCAATCTCTATAATCAGTCTTTATATAATTTCAGGTTCGTTATAACTGAACTGGATTGCTTGGAGCGCACACAGTATTTCCAGTAGCCAGTTTTTCGTCATGAGGCTACCGCGATCGCATTTCGATCTATCTTATCGTGTCCACAGTTTGCCTGTCCATAGCCCATGTGTTCAGTTGTGTATACGTATGTACTTTATAAAATAGAGTAGGCGGACCGGCCTCAATTTCCTGCCACCGAACTTTAATCGTGCATTTTATCGCTAATAGCTAAATCATTTGACCGCGTTGATGCAGCCATGCCATGTATGAAATCTGATCTCCCTAATAAACACATAAAATCAGCTTGTTTTGAATGCTTGTTTATTCAGTAGTCGATGTTAATTCAACAGCGGTTCTGATTTTTCAAACGTTTGCAGAAAAAGTTGTATAGACACCGAAGAACACTTATATGCGATTGCTGGAAAAATATCAAATCAGCACTATTTTTTTGTACCACCGAATATGCTTATCAATAAATATAATATAGGTAATAAAGGCACAGATAATTTACAGTTCAATGCGTTCGCTATTTTGAAAAATTAATATCTGTAATAGTAGATTGTATACTGGGCTATAATATAAATTCTGAAACTATATTTGAAACGAGCGCTAGCGATTTTTAACAGTCACACCACTCTTGATGCATGCGCACGTGGTATATATACTTACTATTTTGCATGTAGCTTTTATAAAATACTCCATTTTAAAAATTTTTAGCAGCTCACTCTTGAACAAACTTCACTTGGAATGGTAGGTAGGCTACAAAAAAACAACTGATAGTCAAACTGTGAGTTACTATGGAATTGGTGAAGTGCGACTAGTTTTATTTTATTTTACTGCACTAGTGCGTAATAGCTCATTTTACATGCATGCACATTACATGTAAAGTAGCCATTTTATAGGGGATAATGCTTTTTTTAAAAGGAAAGTTATCTTTATCAAAATTGATTTTTTCCGACCAATTTGTTTGGCTACCAAAAGAATTGATTCTAAAACGGCATATCGAGTTCTATTCTAACCCAAGACTTTAAAAAGTTTGATTTGGAACAAATAGTATAGTTTCACTTCTTTAGGTTTTTACTTTTCACATTTATGTTTTTAGTATAGAATATCGATACCTTTTACAAATTTTCTTCATACAAATTCAAAAACAATGATAAAGTCGAGTTTTTTTTTAAATTCTTTTTTTAATAGTTGTATCCAAAGCCCTACTTATGTGAGTATGATTACTATATCTAAAATTCCTAAATTGTCGAGAAATAGTCTATATATGTTGCGCTGAGTCAGTGAGTGCCATTTTTACTAGGTCTTCTAACGTATACAACGTATTTGAACAATTTTCACGTTGCTAGGTTAAAATTATTGAATAAAAATACCCCTCGCACTCTTCATCTCAAATTCATTTCGCTCGCCTAAAAACGGTTACTGGTCTCCCGACGCTAAAGGGTTCGGGTCAAAAAAAATTGGCCACATGTGAAAGTTTCCGTAATTTGTAATTTTTTTAAAAAGGTTTTTTCCAGGAATTTTTCCCTCCATTTTTCGCCTGTAGAATGTAGTATGATTTTTGATTCTTCATTTGGCGTTTACCTGAACTATTTTCTTTAAAAACAGCGTCGATAGAGCTGTAATAATTTTTTCTCGAGAGGAAAAAAATTGAGATGAAAACTGCAGGGGGTATTTGTAATGGGAAGCAAAGTTATAAAGGTGGTAAATAAGTGTTTATGTTATATAGACCACTCGGTATGGGTCCGTGTTGCTGTTATGAGTTGACATCAGCATCGTTATTTCGCCATGTGTGAAAACGCTATATGTCGTGTGGGAAGTTTGCAATTTGGTCGTTGTGCTAAGAAATAGGTTAATGATAATTGATTTAATTTATTTATTGTCATGTGTAAGTACTTAGTTGAGCAATGTGCACATACATATATTTCTACACTAGAGAACAGTGAAGCACTTACGTAATATACAGTAGTTGACAATACATTTCCGTCATTATAAATTATATGAAGTTAGTGTAGTGTACAGGCACTTGAATTTTCCGCTTGTCTGTCGCGTCACTTGCCGCAAACGTCGCGTTGGGGTCTGCAACTCCGTCCTCATGATAATAGGGGAAAGTTGTACATTGCTTTTTGTTGTCCTTAAAGTCAACTCATTAAAATATGTACAATTGTGTAATTGAAACTATTGCATTAATTTTAATTTAGGGTTTGAGAATAAACGACCTCATAGGGATTCAGTGTTATTTCAGAGTTCCCATGACTCCAGTCAAAAACTTTTAACCTATATATTCTATCCTTTATTTTCCTCAATCGTTTTTGCTTTCGAAATCAGTTTATGCATGCTGTTAAAACTGATATTCTTATATTCTTCTACAGTAACAGCATACAATATAGATTTTTAAGACGGTTCATCTAAAACAAGTCTTTTACCTTCAGATGGATCTAGTTCCACAATTGAGAAATTATATTTTTTTCGCATTTGTTTTATTTTCACACATATGTATTTAAATACTATTGTAAATAGTATTATTTTGTTGTATTTTGTGGAACAATAAATTCTATTCTATTCTATTCTAAAACTTTTTTTGGCACGGGAGAATAAAATTTATTCTTTAGATTGAAAATGTAACGAACGTGTCGCAATTTGTCGTATACTATAAAAACCGGCTATATAGCAATGAGTTAAGTTGACAGCGATGTAGAACACTTGTCTTGTAACCTAAAGGTCGTAGGTTCGATCCCGGCGGTTGGTGCCATTATTATCATTCTTTATTTTTGTAATTTTTTTTTTCAATTATACCAGTTAAAACACAGTCTCATTCTTATATTTCTTTGATATTTACGAATAATTTTTACTAACAAATTCCTAGAATGAAATATTCCTATTAATTTCATTGGGTTTAAAGTAAACCATTAAATATATTTTTTAAGCAAATCAAAGTCTATATTAATTACGGTTATTCAATGCGTTTTTTCAAATACTATAGATCTAGTAATTATACGTGCAAGTCTTGACAGCTCTCAAACATTTTTACGTCAGTAAAAAAACAGTGCCATCTATAAAGTAGGTTTGCCATCAGTGTAGCAAAAATTGGCTACATTTTTGTCACTTTTTCTAATTAAATATTGTCTAGATATTATTTTCTGTAGCTACACACGGAAAAATTGAAAAAATCTTTAAAAAATATCAATTTATTGATTACAATATTTTTATTATTGTTTTATGTTTCAATAGTTTTTAGTAACAATAGTGGCGCTTGACGCTAGTTTTACTTATTGTCAATATTAGGCCAAAGTTACATGTACTAAAATTATAATATTTAGTTTCAGTCGTTTTATCATCAAAACTATAGTATACGTGACTGTAAATATGTATATATTAAACAACTATTGTTTAAATATGACCAGTAAACACTTTAGAACGATTGTATTTATTATTGTTTATATCAAAGCTTATTGAATATTAAATTAATAACAGGAAAATTATTTTTAGTATTCACTAATTAACATTAATTTTATACAGTAGCTATGTTGTAATAAACTTGTCAATTTTCCTCTTCCTGCTATGAATTCAAAGGGACGCTGGAGCAATTATTTCACAATAATAATTATGAAAACAATTAAAATAGTTATATGTTTTCGAAATTGTGTTTGTATGAATGTGTAGGTGTGCATTGAATGTTTGGCAAATGATAATAATTGTTATGGCTTTTTGACTCACTATAAAAGGGATCTATGAAAATTTATTTTATAAACACAATGCTGATGGTAATTCAGTAGCGCGCGTGTGGATATCCTTTAGCTATCAAATTTCGAATAATAATAATAATGCGTTTAACGTCCGTTTCTCGACTTTGTCATAACAGACGCCATTCGCACCATTACTATTTTCCACTTACCACACTTCCCGTTATTTTTCTACATTTTTAAAACTTCAACTTATGTAATAGCAATGGGCGAATGAAGTAATTATAGGAAATTAGGATAAGGTAGGTAATTTTTGAACTAGGAGATTGATAGGTAATCGGCCATGGCCTCAAATAAGGAACCATCTCGATATTTATCTGGAATTAATTGAGGGAAACCATGGAAAACCTCAATCAAGATGGCCGGTATACGAATTACCGTTTCTCGGCGAGAGGCAGTAGGAAAAAGTCCCAGCCACATCTGCTCCCGTCGGGATTCGTACCCGGACCTCCCGAATGCGAGTCTAGTGCTGTCACCACCACTCTACCCAGCTCGGTCAAATTTCGAATAAAAAATTTCCTGATTTTTCCTTACTGCTTTAAAGTTATAGTATTATTTCTTTCCTCCATTGTGCAAATATTTCGGAGATAAATGGGATGCCAGTGATCATATATTTTTAGTAAATGTATCGAAACTTTCAGAATGTTGAACCCTCACAATTTTTTTTCTTCTTTTTATTCAAAAATGCCGGAGTTGTAAAGTAGGTACGTACATTACGTCGGTCACCAAAAAAAAAACAAAATCGAGGTGAAGCATGGTCGTTTTTGCGAGTTTACTTAAATAATTGGAAGTACCTACAGTCAAAACCGTTTACGACGACATCGTTTAGAACGACATACCAGTTATATTGACCAAAATCATAGGTCCCGGCTGAATGCTATATACCCGCCTTATAAAAAATCACTGTTTTTTACGACTTTGCTTATTACCACATACAGCAGCAAGCGACTACATTTAATGTAATATCTTTATATCTTCGAAGAATTATATCTGTTACAAACGACCAGCTGTCTTGTAAACAAAATTCGTACGCACAGAAGTGTTCCAAACAGGCTAAAATTACAGATTTTATGAATACAGAAAAATGATAATGATAATGTGAATATTATTCCTATTAATATCTATGATTTCAATAATACTACATACTTAATAAAAAATTACTTTGTACCTCGAAAACATCACCGGTTGTTACGACTATCGGTTTTTACGACCAAATATGAGTAGTCTCTTCGATTTCGTTATAACAGATTTTGACTGTACCTATATTTCATTCTCTTCAGCGTTCATACGATTGTGTGATAGTATGATATGATGGTTTTATCTTTTATCATTACTGTGTGAACAATAGACTTTGATGATCCGTGTAATCGCTTTGAAATGACATTCAAATTTACAATTTATGTAGAATTGAAACGTTTTTATGTAATGTAAAACAAAGTAGTTAAAAACAATTCTACTGAAACGTTTCTTTTAGTTCCTGCAAATAATATGAGTAGCTATAGATATGGTGGCTGGTATGATCAAACGATGTGAGGTAAAGAAGTAAAGTTTGACATTTGACATTAATGAATGCAACAATGCAGAACTGTTTCTCTGCCACTGTTCAAGTTATCATACTGAAATGCTTCTGCAACTATAAAGCATAATTAAAAAAACAATAACTGCCGCGGGAACAAACTGTCAGTACCAGATAACAAGTGATGCTTAACTCTACCTACAAATACCTATGTATGTTTAATTGCAAATAATTGAACAGTTAAAAAAATAATTACTGGCGAATGGAAAAACGTTCATTCGTTATTCATTAAAATTGAAAACAAACATTCATTTATTAAAAACTACGTTTTGTAGATGACTGATTGCTATAGTATGCAGATTACTAACCTTTGATAGAAAAGTAACCTATACTAGTTGTTTCGCTTTTGAATTTGGACGTGAGAAGGGGGAAAATTTGAGGAAATATAACTTCGGCAAAGTCAAGGAGGTTTTGTTTTTATATTATTTTCTTGTGGATATATTCGTTTGTTGTATTTTTGGCGCCAAAACTGAACGTCAGATTTCCATAAATATTACCAAAGTGATCTTAGATTTAAAATCGGTTTCAAAATTATTTCAATGGAACAATTTTGTGAAAAGTGAATTACGACCTAAATTAGTACCTACTGTTTTCTAGTCGTGGTATATACTTTAAAATCAAAAGCCTTTTTATTTGATACGTCACATGATGCACTTAAAGATACATTTTTTTTAAAATTCCTAATTTGACTGAAAATTAACCTCTAAAATCAGAATTTATTTATTTACGTTATACGTCCGTGATTAGGTTATCTAACTCTATATATGTACCAAATTTGAACTTTCTTCGTCCAGTAGAAAATAAGCTGTGACTGACGAACAGACAGACGCGAGAGTGTTCCTATAAGGGTTCCGTTTTTTCCTCGGATGTACGGAACCCTAAAAAGGAGTTATTGTCAAATTTTATATTTATTAACCTTTTTTGCTAAATGATCATAAATTTTATTCTACGAATAAATTTTGATAATTTCAAATTTTTCCATTTTATTCGTCAAAAGTTAACATATATTTGAAAAAGTGTACGACCTTTTAATTCTTGAATACATCAAACTTTAACTTTTTGTTAATAATATTTTTAAAAAACATCGCGTGATAAATGTATATAAAACATTATTTTTGATGATTAACAATTATATAACAAATATTAATTACAGAAATTTTTAAGGAAACGGTCAATATTGATAACATAGTATTAAGAGAACATGATATCTTCATTAAATCGATAAAAATCGAAGGTTTGAAATGCCGCACAAGTAGAATTTCTCATGGGATAATTGATAATACAAGAGTTAACTACCATTTATAAATAATGAACTGAGTATATGATTATGCATTAGTTATTGTAGATCAGTTAATTTAATTAGAGCAATATACTACCTAAGTGGCTATTTACAACGTAAAGGTACACGCACTGTGTTCGTATACAGAGGGTCTTGAAAACAATCAATCAGCTTTTTTCTAACCACAGCTGTTCACATCGTGTCAACTAGCCCGAACGAAAGGGCTAAGAAGTAAAACGGTGCAAGTACAAAGTAGTTTAGTTTAAACTAAAAGGAAGTTGTGACGATTTTCCAAATGTTATTAACTGGCTTAAAATTAAACATAATACTTCTAGCAACTGTTCTAAAATAGAAATTTATGTATCCAGGTTGTGATGCGGTTTATCTTAGGTGGATAAGTGACGTTATGTCCCACGAGTGATAGCGAGTTTTAAATATCATCACGAGCGAGATAAATACTAATTTTTTGCACGTACTTCCTTTAGCTGATTTTTACTTAATAATAATATTTATGACAGCTGGTGTCATCGCTGTGTGCGCGGCCATGTTGCATTTCATTTGGAGCGTTTGCGAAAACTACGTCTGCTGCTTTGCTCTCTGTTCATATCTTCGTATTAAATAAACTGGGAGGTCGTTTTTAAAAGTTAGTGCTGGATTGATTAAATGGCTTTTATTTGTTTTATTTTACGTACTATTACGTCAAGTATCATTTTAATACCGCTATACTGACTATAGGGGAGGTGGGTGCAAAAAAGATATTTATACATAATCTCACATTTGAAGTCAATTTCCGCCGAATTTTTGTTATTGCACCATTTTGATTTTTAGCCATCTTTGTATGTGCAGAAATGGCCTATTTCATTTACAGTACAATCAAGACAAAATTGTAAAATAATTTCTGATAGTGTTAAGGATACATTTGGATTTTGCAGAGACGAGGATCCCAGACACAGGTCTATCTTGATATGATTCATGAATTATTTTTATTCAAAATGAATAAATATGCGTATTTTATTACATGTTTATATGATATTTTAAATCATAAAATTATTTCTTACTTTGTGATTTTCGAATAAACCACGACACAGTTCATATAAATTGGTGCCTTTATACCAAAGTATATTTTTTGAAGATACGTGGAGGTAGGTAGAGGATATTAATAGTTACAGAAACTTAATAATGTTATCAAATGAAAATAAATGTGTTTTGGTTTGCATTGAATAAAATGACAACGAACTTGATTTAACAGAAGAACGAGGGAAATAAAACACGTTTTAAATTACTTTTAATTTATGCTGTTTCTACACCTAGTGATAAATGTTCTTCTTGTGTGGTATCAATTACCAAGATAATTTAGAGTTTAGATTTTGGAAATAATATATTAAAATACACAACCGTATTATTTTACACTTTTAAGTTAACTCTTAAGATAAATCTTAAGATTGTGTTGAGCTTAACGTTCGGGTACAATATTGTGGAAATGGTAACATGAGTCATTTATATAAGTTTATCAAGTGAAAACTTGGCTCCTTCTTAGATCTCACTTTTTTTCGGGAAACCCACTTGATCTTTGCTTTGAAGTACTTTTTTTCACAATTATGTTTTTGGTCGGATGTCAATACTTTTTGTAAACTCACAATAGTTACATACCATACTTCATTATATCACACGTTTGTCCCAGCTCCGACTAAACGCGAGTAGTCTTCAGACAACTGGTTGTGAATTATAATGATCTATCAGTCAGTCAATGAATGCCCGAAATTTTTGGACACACGTATCGAAACTTTTCCACCTAGATGTATAATATTTGAAATACTGCTTCTTTATGGTAATTTAATCTTCCTGAAAAAATACAGTTCTGTAACGTCGGAAATAAAAGGGGGTCGAAATAGGCTCATGTAAATATTGCGCACAGTGCTTTGTGAGAATTTAGCCGGCGCATTCCGTGCGCTATGGTTAATAATCTTCTATAGTATTATGATAATAATAACATAAGTATGTCTATTATATACTGAGTATAATGGAGTACGACGACGTGTGTACCCAAGTAAACAGAAGCGAACTATGGCTGCTCAACCTGGCACACCGCATCGGCTAGTGGCTACTGTTGCTGTCGGGTGGTATGTGTATCGGACTACCGGTCTACCGATAGACCACGGCCATCGGTAATCACTGTTCAGTCTAGAGATGGGAAAAACGGGTCTTTTTAGTGATCTGCATCTTTGTATCTGGATCCCGTATGTGAGCCGGCTCACTGAACCGGTTCAAAAAGAGCCGAGTTCTGAATATGTTACTGCAGTCTGCCACTGAGTTACCTAGTTCAGTCAATCATATCACGACCGGTATAGAATCAAGCATGCATAGCCAAACATGTGATGCATGAGTCATTTGAGCTGACAGATGCATCACAGCAAGAACTGATACGTAAGTGTAAAATGTGCTTATGTGTGTTAAGTGTTTCAATGAGTTATGCGGATCCGTTGATCCGTCGGCTCAAAAAAAAGTGAGTCGGCTCTCACGGATCTTCTGTCGGAGTCGGCTCTTTGAACCGGTTCAGATCTGAGTTACCCAACACTAGTTCAGTCATCAGATCAGTCACAGATCTATCTTCTTAGTAGTTGTTTAGATTATTCTGTTAATACAGAAAATACCTCTTGCACGTAGTGGAAAGCTTTTATTACAATAGTTGAATTAGAAAATAAACCACAAAATTAAGCGGAAGAATACTTTTTAAAAACTCGATTTATTAAAAATAAGTTTGAAAAAATCTGAGGCTACAATATTGTCAAAAGATATGCGCTAACATTCAGATTCGAATACAATGACAGCAACCTCAAACTTTGTTAAGAGCTGTTCAAGGAATGAAATATAGCTGACCGAAGAGCATTTCGCGACACATCATTTCTATGAAATTTCAGTGAGTCATTTTGGCGGAAATTGGAGGAGGGGGGGTCAGTAAAAATATTTACACATTAAAAAGAAAGCGAGCTAACTAATATGATTTTGGGTTCGCAATTAATTTAGATAGGAATTTATTACTATGTTTTTGCAAATAAATGCCTCCCCAATCATCTGTTGAATTTTTTTTTACACTTTATAAATATCCTTCCATACTTTTATTATATTAATTTTCTCAAAATACCTTGTATGAATTTACTATTTAACCTTAAGAACAACTCGCAACACAAGGTAAAAGAAT
Source organism: Venustoraphidia nigricollis (assembly GCA_034508555.1). Lineage (NCBI taxonomy): Eukaryota > Metazoa > Arthropoda > Insecta > Raphidioptera > Raphidiidae > Venustoraphidia > Venustoraphidia nigricollis. Next base: position 9,473,977 of record JAVRKA010000006.1, read on the forward strand.
TACAATATTTATTTACTAAACAAATGACTGACACATTTCAACATAAATCATGTTTCACTTCAAGATCTTAAAAATTTGCTGATTTTATTTTGTATCCATTTGATTAAACAATATATTATGTAAAATAACGTTAGCTAATTTTTAAAAGATCTGGAAGAAGATATTTCCAGCCCAACTCGGTGGTTTTTTTTCCAGACCATCTTGTTCGTCTAATTTCCGCCGAGAATGGCTCGAGGCAAATCCATGTCCCCTATCTTAACGTCCACGTGCTCCCTATTGCTTCATATTGCGTTGCGTATGTTCACTATTAGTCAAATTTTCGATTCATTTCAACGATATATCAATACTAGCCCTGACTAATTGTGTGTCAGAGTAAAGGCTATTCCGTTAAAAACGAAGACATTATTTAAATGGAAATGGTCGTATCTTTTAAGCAATAATTTTAAAAATCAACATTTTGAAAAAATCATGGAACAATGCGTGAATGTAGTAAAGATTTGTTGTATAAGATTAAATATTAATATGCGAACAATAACAAGTTGAATGTTATCACCTATCTGTGGTGACACATTGACACCCAAAAAAAAAAAAAACGGAAATGGAAGAGACAACAGTCACAACAAGGGTGTGCATACATAAATCATATTATACAAAATATGAACACCTGTTCTAGGGAGGATCGCCGGACATTGCATGCTATACACCCGTCACTGTCAATCATTCATAACGTATTTCTACTGAATATTAAAAACACAATTGTCCTAGAGAAGTAAAATACTTACCTAACAATATTAGTGTTTATATTTTCTAAGAATTATCCCTTAAAACAAACTTTTTTCGTGTTTTTTTTTCTCTTTTCGAAAAGGGCTTATACATACAGATACAATAGAATGTTTTGTATATATAACCATTATCAGATTTTATAAATGTATATTTATTAATTAAAAATTAAATAATCAGTTTGATCAGACCAAAAAATTTTTAATGTTGATTAAACTTTCATAATGTTAAATACCAGTATGGATGTATATTTATTGTTTTTGCTATGAAGCTAGATAATAAACAAGCTGAGTGGAGTCCCGCAAATCCGAATATTAGGGATGTCAGAAGTGCCAAAAAGTATCGATATATACCGTTTCGATATTTTTTTCAAGTACCGATATCGGTACCGATATATTTTTTAAAAAAACATCCATATATCGACACAATTTGAAACAGAACATTAGCACTCTAAGAAATTTAGTATATATATTGGCTAGCTTAATATAATCTCAAATAGCAATTAACGGCCATTATTTCTAATAAATCAAGTAATAAATAATTATTTGAAATCAGAAACAATGATCAGATTTTTTTTATTAATTGAACGTCTAATACATTTAGGAGCAGATATTATAACACGTTTTGGTCGCGGAAAGGACATTTTAATTCGAATTAAATTTAAATTGTAATAATGATACAAAAACATTATAATTCTATACAAAACACTGTATTTTATTGTAGTATGTAGTTTAAACGTTTGATACCAAAGGCCACATAATATTGAAAATTGGTAGGGGTAGTAGGGGTAGTTTAAGTAGACGCAAATGTCAGATTCTGTATGTTTTTTACATTATTTCTATATATGTATTGAAAAAATTATGTTGATAAAAATGTTTGACGTGATTTCATTAACAAAATAACTCTACTTTTCCCTTTCTCTACTATAAATTTGGAAAGATATAAAGACTATAGTAATATTTTTTCGAGTATTCCTTTGGTTGTCTAACAACAGTTTTTGTGATGAAATTTTCGCATACATATCGATTCTCAAAAACAATTTGCAATGATTTTATTATCGCTGAATCGCAATAATCTATAGTGTGTGCAAATTATTTTATTTTGAAGGAATCAAAGTCATTAAATAAAGTGATTTTCGATGCTTTTGTGAAATGTGATGAAATAAGTTATCTCCAAAATTTGAGAAACATAAATTACTTTTTATACTTTTACTTAGAATTGAATTTTATGACATTATGGAACATTGACAATATATTTTTATTTCTGTTCTCTGAATAAATGCCAAAATAAAGATAATGTTCGATATAATGTTTTTAATGTTCTTTAAAATTTATGACTTTCCAATAGCAATTAAATTTGCTATTACTAATTTAGTTTATCTGCTTAAAACATGTAAAGAAGAATACATTACGTATGTTGGAACTTGAAGTAGCAAATGTCATCACAATGAAAAAAATTTAAAGATATTATGTAATCATCCTAAAATATGTTCATTTAGGCTATCGAGTAAGTAAATTTATGATAGTGCTAGTTGCTGAACAACTATACCTAGATGATTCAGAAATAGACGCGGAAAAATTTCCACAAATCAAATAGGTTTAAATAATCACAATCCTTAAATACAATAAATAAATTGGAAGACTTATTTTCAAGAAATTAAAAGTTTTACTACAGAAAATGTGCCCACCACTAGAGAATTAATTTCATAATATGCATTAGTGAAGGACGAACTAAATATACACCTTGATCACTGATTATGTAACTGCTGTAACATTTAGATAAAATGCGTTAGTTTTATAATCAGTTCTTATTGATTGCTCCACCGCGATAGTCATAAAAATGTACGGCACATTTTATGAATTTTGAAAAAAATAGCCACGGTACATCGCGGAAATTGTGCACGCAAACTGTATGCTAACCGTTTTCCCGGGCATTCTGTTCCCGAAGCAGGTGCTTTTAATAAAACTGTGCAACATTTGTCAGCTTGGTAGTTTCAGTATTTAATAAAGTTTCCGAAGTCTTGTGTAAGTGCGTTTCATTATGTAATAGTTTTATTTTAATTTTGCGTTCGTTTTGAGAGATTACAATTAAAGTTAAAAATACATTAAATTACTACAATTGGAATGTGCTCAGCATTTGGAGAAGTTTGCATCTTGGATTTTTGAGAATAGAGTGAGTACCTAATTCAATAATTAGTAATGGTCTATGGATAACGACAAAAAAATCAATAGACCCATTGTGTAATTTTCCTTGCTAATTTTAGATTATTTTTTTGCGTTTTGAGAATGAAATTAGTAATGTTTTTAATTTTATTACGCAGCCTCACATTAAATTACTTTGTAGGGAGCTTGAATTTAGGAAACATATACCGTTCCAGCTCGAATCGAGTCACATCTTGCTTTATGATGAGTTTTTGTTTCTGCCTACAAAGTAAGGGTTATTCGGTAGAATATTATTAGATTATTCAGCGGAATTTCCAGTACGTGCAGTGCATTCATAAAAATTTCACTAAAACGATTACATCTCTAGCGGTTTTCCTAATCGCAACACTTTGTGAATAGCAACCGTCCCGTAACACAATCAATATCTGTACAGTTGGGACAGGGTCCCCTTCAACGTAATGTTCGTTCCTTGCCCCATATGTTGCCTTGCTACACCAGTCTAACCGGACCGGTGTTCCCTGTGGGTTTGACTTAATGATAGATGCTGACGGCTTGGCGTGATGGCTCTGTAGTGTGTGTCCAGTGTCCGGTGTTCGGTGCCAAGGCGGCAGTACAGACCATACATGCAGATTATAACTGCACTGCATGTGCGTGTATAAAGCTTAGGTCAAATTACTGTGGTTTGATTTAATTGCCAACCCTTCCATTACAAGCTGATGACCGCCACCGTAATGTTATGTGGCATTTGAAATATTATATAACTTCGAAATGTTTTGCTTACTTGGACACATTTACCCATTTATAAATAATAACATCGGACGTAACGACTCTAACAGAGTAGGGTTTGAAATTTTAGATTCACTAATGACGAATTAATAAATAATTAATTAATAAATATTTTTCTCTATTGCGAAGACTCTCTTGGATTTAATTAAAATAATTAATTAACATTTGAATGCATACCGCGATGATTTATTGTTTATTATTTCATAACTGCGATTTAGTAATTAATGTCTTATTATTAGTTATCCTATAAGTCACAAAAGTTTCATTTGCGGTTGATGAGTTGCGTGCTTTTGACGAAATGAATCCATGAAGAAATATAATGAGTTTTACATTTAATATACAACTTAATATTGTGTTGAGCTGGGTCCTTATTTCGTAGTAATTATGGTACCACAAAGTGCGATAAGAATACAGTAACAAGTTAATCATAACCAGTATAAAACGAATTGCATTAATTAACTTCACAAAACTAATTATAGTAATAAAAAGATTTGATAAGAACTGCAGGTGTATAAATTCTTAATGTAACCGAAGCATTAAAATATTGGCACGACGATGATATATTCTTTTATGCAAATTTCATTTTAAAATGCATTAAGACTTCATATGCGTGTGAAAACTGTAACCTGATCGTACGGCTTGCATTAAAATTATTTTAGAAAAAGATAGATGAAGATATACGATGTAAAATAGCTAATGCATAAATTTATACTTACTCAATATGTTTACTTTTCAAAAATTAACTCTTTTCTTAAATTCTGAATATAGAGGGTAATTCACGAAGATTATCTGCCATTCAAGGAATAAATTTGAGCAAATAATTAGTGCAAATGAACATGCTCATTCGCTTGTACTATGTACTTTTTGTGTCGCGGTTCAATGACGTGCGGTGAGATGCTTTGGGTTCTCCACGCCTTTTTGCATACTTCGGTCGAACTGTGCATAAGGTCGACCGGCAAACAGTGATATGTTGATTGTACGACGCACTACAGAAGTGAAACATACGCAAAATCCACTTCTAAATATTATAAATTAACATTTACAGAATAATAAGTTATGATTCGTTTTTTGTTCCATTTCAAAAAATTAAACAAATTACTATATTATTACTATGATTATTATTGACAATATCATTATTAGGTATTATATATTTTGTATTACTGGGGATTCGCGATAATTTTTCTAATTTCTAAGCGGTTCGTAGGGAGTGCTATGCTACAGCATCACTGACATGCAGTTAGGGGGAGTCTACTGTATATCCACGATATCTCGTCCGTCTGTGATGTGGACGCTAGGTTCGTTGGTAATAGTGCCTTGTGATTCAAACTGGTTATTACGTACAGTGGTATGCAGATTGTACATTATACATGGTACACAGTCATGAAAGTGACGTGTTTACTGCCCTCTAGGTACAATAGACGTTCTGTTATGTCAAGAAATAAAGTGCCTTCATTTGGACATTCTAAGGCGTTGTCGTCTCAATACGTTCATGAAACTATTTACATATACTTACTATCAGGAGCGCCGGCGAAGGGAGGATATCATGAAATATTGTAGCTTTCCTTGAGTAATTATGGTTTGGTTCTTAACTTTTTGATGTGTAAACATCTTAGCTCTTGTTTGACGGTGCGGATTAAATGTGAATTCGACCGTACTTAACCTTTTACTAGGCGCGCGAGGTGTTCAATTTATTAGACATTCTATATTCAATCTCATATTGCTTATGTAATGTCATGTGAGTTTTGTTTATTGGGGTAGCAATCGAAAACATTAGTGCTATAGAGAAAATCGTTCCTCATAAAATGCAAAATCTAACGAACAAAAACATACATCCAACGGTTCAATGGTATTTCTACCTGCCGTTTCGTGTAGCGAACGAATGTGTTGCTTGGTCGTAGTTCGCTCTTCCGTGGTTGGTCGTTCCGTTTAGTGGTTTAGTATGCCGCAGGTCTGATGTGGTAAAACCACTGAGCGGAACGACTAATCTCGAAGAGTGAACTACGACCGAGCAGAGAATATAGGTGAGACGCCAGGGAGGATACTTCGCCTGCTGCAATACCGTTTTTGAAAATGTCTATCACAGTTGTAGACGAAACGACAGGTAGAAATGCCGATGGACCATTGTCTACAGGCTCGGTAACCAAGAAGATTTGGAATAATGCCGGTCGTGAAAGCCTTCTTGGAAAAAACACACATCACTGAAAATATTTTATTTAAAATAAATGTTGTAGTTCATTTATTTTGATTAAAATTTTGTTTTATTAAAACTAGTGCACGCCCATAGTTTTTTTCTGAATGAAACCAATGTGAGCTCACCTGCTTACACTTCAACTTTTGTTAGTACCGCGTCATCTATACCTCTTTGAAGTTTAGCCTCTTTAGCGACGTATCTGTTTGAAAAAAGTAAAAAATCGAGGGGAATTAATAGAATCGACCCCTAAAGGGAAAGTTAGTTTGTTTTCTAAATTACATGAAACTGATAACGATAGATGTTTATAGTGTGTATGTGTAAATATTATTAATTTGTTGACATAAAAAAATTAAACTTGTGAATAATATTAAAAACTAAAGAAGTTAAACTTTTTTTGTGAGCGTATGAGTGTGAGGCTCATTATAATTTTTGTAACACTTTTGTATCTCCGACGCTAAATGATAAAAGATGTATTTTTATGCCGGAAGTTCATCTATTCATGTACATTTTACATAGTAAAATGATTGCAGTTCTACTATATTAATTATTATAATTAATCCAATAAAAGTTCTGTAAAAACTTTGCAATTGTCTGAATTTGGACCAATAGAGTACATATACGCGTTAATTTTATTATTGTAGACACTAATTGTTGAGGGAATTAGAAGATGGTGTCTGGTGAACACTAGACATCTTTAGATTACGTAATCCATAAGAGAGTGGCTTGCAATTACGATTTTTTCGTAAACTTTAGAGTTTAAACTTCTTTTTCGCATCGTTGAATATAACAATGACAGTGACATCTAATTTTCTAAGACAAATAGACGGGAAACAGAGCAATTAATCTATTTTTCAACGAAAAATATCGTGATAAACATTAATAAATTCGTTGCGACTATTTAGTGGCATGATAACTGCATTCATTGTTTTCGCTTTAAATAACATCCAACGTGGTCGATGTAATAGCTCTTTGAGTACAGTCTAAGATTAAGTGCCACTATAATAAGTGAGTACGGTTAGTTATAGGCTACACAGGTATACATGCATAAGTACATTACCTATGTAATACAGGTATAGGTGTTTTGGTCATGTTTCAGTTCATTACCTACAGCCGATAATAATCTTCTATGCAAATGTGACATTAAAAATTTGCGATATGTAACATGCAAATTATACCATTGACATTCTCCCAGCTCATGTGGCTAATAGAGGCGCAGGCTTGTTCGCTTGCAGTAGCTTCGTCACTCTTGTCATGGCTACTGGCAGGGCTGTCAAACGGCTTCCATTTGCAATGAGACCGATACAGTGTTGATCATCAGGGTTGTATTTACTGACAAATTCTCAAGTAGACACACGAGCTAAGCGAGGCATTGTGCTGTCAAAGCATACAATGCCTCGCTTAGCTCGTGTGTCTACTTGAGAATTGAGAGCATTCGGTACTGACTTCAGGTTTTTGTAGAATCTTCATCATTTCATATATCATTTGCAAAACGGATTGGTTTTGTTTCTTAATAGCTACTCAAAGAGTCACGATAAGAAAAGCAGATTTGTGCAACTCGTTAGAGTTCCCAAGCATATACACGATGTTGATCAAGTATTTATTTTGGTAGCCTTCGAAACTATCTTCACGTTTGCGCATTATCTTTTGAACGAATAAGACTTAAAGCTTATTACTTTGCAGTATTTTTTTCCAAATACATAAATTAAAACATATTTTTAAGAAATGCAACATATTAACCAGAGGATTGATAATAAGGTAAATAGAAGTCAAATAAATCGTTCAAAAAGTAAAAATTTTATACTATATAAAGTCTCCTTCGCTTCACGCATATATTTTTGCAACAACTTTTTTCTTCATTTTAATGCATTATCGATGAAAGTTATAATATAAAAATCAGTAAATATTTTTCTGCAGTAGTTCCTATAAAATAGCTGCTTTACCTACATGCATATAAAGTGATTCATTACGGACTAGTCCAATAGAAAATACCTGTTTATTTGTCTTTTTATAGCCTACTATTAGAGCTGACTGCAAACATTTTGTAAGTAAAATGAAAACCAGATATTTTATAAGAGGTACGTACAAACAACACCATATATGCCTCGTGAGTCCTGGTATTACGATTCGTGTGACTGTTAAAACTCGATGGCTCTCGTTTTAAACATATTGCCAATTCGCGGCGTAATATAACCCCATACGACATTAGGTATACACAATCTACTATTAAACCGAAGTACTCTGTTGTCGATACGGACCTGTACTTCATTAAATTTGGCTGTATGATAAATATTACGTGAGGAACAGATTAGTATCTGAATACCCAAAACATTATTCAATGTTCAGCAGTACAAAAACACATTCTTTGTCCAAGCTGCTTCTTTGTTTTGTAGAAACCAATTAATCGGTTTAGTATGAACGTTCGACATTTTCGTGTAAGAGACGAATTATTAAATTTATTAATGATATTTGTGCTTTTTTTAAATTTTAATTTGGAGATTTGAATCGAACTGTAGCACATATTAACTTAATATGGACAGCGTAAACCAAAATCTTTATATTTCAAAACTGAAAGATGTAAATTAATAGAAGTAATATTTTAACTCTACCATTGAAAAGTGCATATAATATATTCATCTTTGATTCATTCAAGAGCCCTCGCTACTGTAAGAGTTAATGTTTAGCTATTGCTAAAAAACAATTGGCTCTCGCATGTAGTGAATTTGAGTGTTGTAAATTGCTATATTATGAAGGATTAAAAATTGAATTGTGTGCACCATAGAGTAATTGATTAGCTCATTCCGCCGCGAAAGTGGAAAGATTCGGGTTTAAATCCCGACGGTGACGTGTTGGATTAACAAATTTTTCTAATATAGTGCTACAACAATGAATGTTTCTTAACAATTATAGCAGACAAAATCTATTATTCTCAATTAATTCAGCAAGTACGTAGCTATAAGCGTATGAAAAATATCTACTAATATTATATATTTATAAGACCAAAAATTGTTAAATTCCATGTATATATGATTTTAATTGCTAAATTTTAAATTGATGTAAAAAGAACTGGATTTCAAATGGTATGATTAGCTATAAATCACAATGTGTATGATAGTTTCTATATAGTTGCTTTGGCAAAATTGCAAATTACATTGAACATTGTCGTACAGTTTTGGACACTAAGGAAACCGCGTAACCACATTTTAACAGTATTCAAAAGAATTTTCTCTCTCAGAGTCAGATGTTATAATTAGTATTCATAAAATACATAGCCAGGGTAAATTCCGTTTGTACTACCCCTGTGGTACGGAATCCTAGAACTGAAATGGTATGTACCTGTAATCTGTAAAAATAGAAGAACAAAAAACAACTGGAGGTCAAAAGGTATACCAAATTGTAAAAAGCGCACGCAACAATAAATGACGTAGACAAAATATACGGATTACAAAGTGGTTAGCCCTAAAGCTACGTGTATTATACAAAGAAGGTGAGTGAATGGGTGGTTTGATCAAGCCACTGTCTTACTCTGGCGTCATTTCCCCTTGTCTACCCTTTGTTTATGTTGTATGTTGTATAAATTTGGAAGTACATTTAGCAAAATGTCAAAGCGTCAGCAAGTCCGTGTGATTGTTGTTACTACGTAGAGAAGGCATAGAGTCCGTACAACTGACGTCACAGTTTACAATGTCCATAATATTATTTATAGCACAAGTTTCTCGATGAAGTCCGCGACTTTTATTAAAATCGGTTCGGTAGTTTTTTTTTAGTTTAGTAATTACATTTCAAGAAAAAAGCCGGTTAATAACGTATAAACTACGTATTGCAAAGCTACTAAAAAATTGATCTTCAAAAAGTCACTAAAAAGTGGAAAATGATAAAGTTTTGAGGTCGGCGTCAATTTTAGTTTAAATATTAAATTTTTTTGAGCAGACTCTCTCGCTCTCTCTCTTGTCTCATGTGCTCATTTGCACTGTTTCTAAAAAATATGCTGCAATTAACTTGATAGAGAACTAGAAAGATCATAAAAAATATGTATTATTGATGTCGTTTATGGACGTTTTTGGAGTCGTCATATTTAAAAAAGAAATAAGTGTCATATTTGTACGGTCTATAATTTTTTAAAATAAAGAAGGAATTAAACTTGGAAAATATAATTTAACAGTTTTAAACGTTTAAAACCAATTTTGATGAAACTTTTATCCGATTAGACTTAGGTTGAGATAAGCTTTTCATCTAAACCGACATTAAATTGAGAGAATTTGTAACAGAGATTTTTACGTTTAAGATTTTATTTTAATACTACCCTCTCTAAACGGCCACTGGTGAGTAATGAGACACTTTGTTTGCTGCATACATTCAAATAATGCAGCTATTTTATAGAGAGTAGTGCAAAAAAATAAACATTAGTTTTTGTACCGCAAATCCATAAATAAAAAAATAGGCCAACGCGTCTAAACATGTTTTCACTTCAAAAAAAGTGAAAAAACTAATTCGAAAACAGATATAAAAGCGCTTGTGGAATCTCATTTAAGATTCGGTGTCATTTTCTGGGGGGCATCGGTAAATGCAAATGATTTATTTAAAATTCAAAATAGATGTGTAAAAATTATTTGTAAAGTAGGATACCGTGACAGCTGTAAGGAGTTATTTAAAGCTTTAAAAATTTTGACTCTCACTGATATTTACATTTATGAATGTGCACTCTTTGCTAAGCAAAATCCAGAACTGTTTAATATACATTCTTTTGAGCATATGCACAATACGAGACATAAGCAGAACTTGAAACAGCAGCAATCATGTCTTACTGTAGTTCAGAAAGGAGTAATAAATTCAATAATTAAAATTTAAAATCAAAATTCAATTAAAAAACATGCTGTGTGATCAATGTCACTATAATATAAATGATTTTTTGTAACTTTTCTTTTATATAGACAATTTTCTATGTTCTTCTTTGTACAAAACAGAAAAAAATATATTCTATTCTATTTTATTCTATTCTAATAAATGAGTATATTATTGCAATCTCTCTTTTTGCCTGTTTCATCAGATTCTGAACTGTGCGCGTTATTTGAAAAAGACAGTAGCACGAGCTCTGTCTCTACAGACAGAACAGCTACAGTGTAAGGTAGATATGTATTGTGTTTGTATCTAAGTGGGTCCCTGGGGGGCTCCTCGCTCTGCAATAGCCGCCAGTACGCTCTCCAAATAAACTGTCGGCGAAAATTAAAGGACGCCTGTCAAATTAACTTTGTCTTCACAATGACCGTTTCTTTAAAAATGTATTTTTCTGTTTTGATATTATGACATTTTACTAGTGGATTGTATTCATCAACTACGATGCTGTACAAAATGGAAAAATAAATGTATGGGAATTTTAACAGACTAAAATGGAATGTATTTGAAATATTTCTTTTAAAGGACTTGGAAACACATTTTTCTAGACAATTCGTTATTATTTAATTATACAGTCGGTATACAGATTTTTATGCGCTCCACTTTTTTATTTTAGTCTGTTAAAAGTCCCAGATTATTTTGTAGTTTTTGGTGTAGCTGATGATAAAACTGTTTAAGTTAAAAGTATTTTTACCTATTTTATTTTTAATTTTTTTATTAAAAGTGCAATTTATATTCGGAGGAGAGCCGGGCCGATCAGTTAGCTATCATAATATTGTATTTCCATCGGAACTACACATGCGTGCAAAATTTCAACTCAATCGTTTAACGGGAAGTAGGTAAAGAAGCTGTCGCAAGATTTGAAACAAAGATAGTTATAAACAAATATAAGATAAATAAAACCGTTCAAAAACTATTTTCAATTTTCAGTATTCTTGAGAGTTATAGATCTATTTGTTTGTTTAAAAAATTTACGTCTATAATTGTATCGTTATAATATGTTCATGGTAAATGCCAGGTCATTTATGGAAATTAATATTGAATTGGGTAGATTGCATTTTTTGTCTTACTTTACAGCAATAGTAATAAATGGGCTATTCTACGACCTCTATACAGGCGTGTAAAGCAGCTGTTTTATAGGGCTTTTACTACACACAGTTTGGATACCCCTGTTTATATTTTGTAGAACTTGTGGCACTGTGAAGTAATTGACAAACCAAATACTCAACAAACTCAGAAAATATAATTTTAAATCTTTTTTTAATTCTACATGAAATATTAAACGTGATTGCTGTAAATCTACAACTGTTGTTTAGATTAAAAACTTTTTGGCGCAATTATAAATTTTATTTTACGACCAAAATGATATACAACGGACAGTAAAATTTAAATTATTTTATTCTGAATGCGTTTCCGTTTTCTAATTATAACGCAAGAGATTAAAATTAAATTCATGTTTGGCTGAAATATATTTTTGCTTACTGTTACATGTTTTATTTTTAAAACCGGTATCATTAATACAGCCGATTTCCTGAAGCTTTCAGCCCATAAACTGGAAATTTCTGATACATTTATCAATTGAGAGATATGAACCTGCCAACTGGAAAGACGCTGCTTGTCGTAGTTAGGACAACGTCGACATCCACTGAACTGACATCAAGAAGGCGTAGCATTGCATCGCGTGTTTTGTGCTATCACGTGCTATTGTATATCACGCGTGCCCTCTATCTATCGCGTCGCTAGCATCCCCTAATTTTTCTGTCAGTAATTTAGTATTACAAGTCTGCTGGAGCTTCGTATAAAACCGGTAGCAGATATCTGCACATACCGAGTGTTAGTGACAACAACGAATTGCCAGAAACAATTTTATAAAACCGCGTTCATACTATGCCGATAGATATTAATTGGCAAGGTCATTTGGCAAAACCGAAAACGATGCAGACGTAGCCGTTGGCACTTGTCAATTTATAAAATTGTGCCACACGACATTCTCGAGTGTCGACCTGCTTTAAGGAAAGCCGATTGGAATAATAAGATGGAAATTACACTCAGGCGGCTTCAGTTGTTATTAACAAATCCTCCTTGGTGAACATTGTGCAAATAAATGCTAATCTCAGATGTGGACGTTTTTTATTTCCATTTGACTTCACCAGTTGGCTTTGTCAACTGGTATACATTGGCAAAGTATAATACTCGCCACGGTTCTAAAAGGTTCTGAAGTTAGTCACAAACAGCATCGCAAATGCATATTTTTGAGTCGTCCTGGTTGTTTTGTGGGAAAGGAAGACTCCCACCATCTCCCAGTTACCGGCACAGAACGTGCGCTCGTCGGTGATTGGTTATCGCTTGTTGTCGTGTCACTTGTCGCTTTCCTGTTATAAAGTGCAGTCCAGTACGCTATTGTTAAGTTGTTTCTTTCATTGTTAATTGATCAAGATGCCTAATACAGCTTTGCATAGACAAGCACGAAAAATATTTTTTTGGATGACTTTATGCAAGGAATTGGATCTTTAGATTAAAGAAAAATTAAAAAATTAAAAATAATAATATAGCGCGAGTTTGTAGTTTTTCCACCGACTGTATCTGCGCAAGCCTCCATTTGCATCTAACTTCAGAACCTTTTAGAACCGTGGCGCGTATTATACATCGGCAAAGTACAGACGTGGCTTAACGAATGAACGTGTCAGCAGTCGGTCTAGAAACAAGGTCCTTGGTCGTGTAAGGCCGACGTTTTAGTTACTGGGTTATACTAACTGTATGATTTGACGTCTTAAAAACGGTATATATGAAGTACATAGCATATAAATATATTACTGACAAGGGCTTTAAGAAAGTAAAACACTTTCTTACGAACATTTATTAGGTCGCAGTAACGCAGAATTGACAGAAAATTCTGCGTTACTGCGAGCTAAGAACTTTCAATTTACTGTACCGTGCGTAAAGAAGTTTCAGTTAAAAATAGTATGTGTTTAAGATCAGGCGGTAGAAGTGAAACCTGGAACAACCAAAGATAGAGAGACGGACAAAGTGACAAAAAATATGAAAATGGCTAAGTTGGTTTAGATATCCTATAAATTGAAAATTTGATTTTCGTTAAACTATTTTTACAGAGTTCCGGTTTTATTTTTAAGGTTGCCTTGTAAATTATTAATTCAATAACATCAAACCAAACATCCGCCCATTACAGTAGGCGCTAAATTAAGTAGAAGTTAACCAACTTAGAATCCCTGAATGAACCATTTGCATTGAATACGTCACAGCATACATTTTACAAAGTAATTTTTGCAATTCCTGTATACTTGTTCAGACAATCTGTATATTGGCCTAGATCTTCAATTTCCGACCAACAACATGTTATCGGCAACAGCACGACATAGGTAGCTTCCCTCCACGTAAAATGCCTCCAAGAGCAATTCTCACAGACATTTCACAATGATGCATTTTGCTATCCTATCTTCTCATTGCATTTGTGTCGCTGCAGATCGTTCAACTGTTTTTCTCTTTTCGGTACGAATCTAATTTTATTTTTGTGGTCAATTTTTATATCTGTATAACTGCTAGTTTATTTATACGTTCGATTTTGTCGTATACAATGCGCTTTTTTAAATCGGATGTCGTACCAAAAATATTTTTAAGCATATATAGGTCAGTGAACTCTTTAATATAGTAACTAATAAAAATGTGACGGCAAAATCCTTCTTTTTGATTTGTTGACGTTTCTGACAGTGTAAAGAGCCACACCTACTGAATCGGATTGGACCGGCTCGGCACGCCAGTGTATACGCACACTGGATTTTGCTGAGTCGATCGGAGTCGACTAGTGCCTGAGAAGTCATTTAACTAGAGATGGAAAAAACGGGTCTTTTTAGTGATCTGCATCTTTGCATCTGGATCCCGTATGTGAGCCGGCTCACTGAACCGGTTCAAAAAGAGCCGAGTTCTGAATATGTTACTGCAGTCTGCCACTGAGTTACCTAGTTCAGTCAATCATGTCACGACCTGTATAGAATCAAGAATGCATAGCCAAACATGTGATGCATAGTCATTTGAGCTGACAGCTGCATCAAAGCAAGAACTGATACGTAAGTGTAAAATGTGTTTCTGTGTGTTAAGCGTTTCACTGAGTTATGCGGATCCGTTGATCCGTCGGCTCAAAAAAAAGTGAGTCGGCTCTCACCGATCTTCTGTCGGAGTCGGCTCTTTGAACCGGTTCAGATCTGAGTTACCCAACTCTACATTTAACTTTATGTATCCCAAAACTGCCGATCGTGCCGAGTCGACCCGACCCGACCCGATTGGATGTGTATCTTTAGGCAAGTGCTCGTTTCTTGCATCTGTGATGATCTGTCATGTGGCTCAAAATATTAGGAACTTTTGTTACAAAAAAAAAAACAAGCATCAAAAATAGTTAAATTAAGTTAGTATGTTTAAAAAATAATAATAATATTAAGTTATATAGAATACCAATTTATACATTTGTTTGCATTTTCTACACACAGAATTTCACAACAATGTATTCAGTCGTTTAGAAAACTTTGACATCTTAAATGTATGTTAATTTAAAATTAAAAATTATATTACATTTAATATAGGTCTTCGATTTGCGTTAATAAAATTAGTAGGTACCTATAATTTAATTCACCATTAAAATAAAAGAAATCAGTTTGTAATATAAGAATGTATTTAGTTTGTTTTTATTACAATCTCGAATAAATACTGTCTAGAGGCAAAGTTTTTATTATATTACAATTTAGAATAATATAAACCATTTAACAGTGGTGTCACAAAATTTTATTGTAACATTTCAGTGTAAGGTATAATCAAAATAAAATCTGATTTCTTTTTTGGCTAACCTAAATTTTTCGAGAAAGACTTGTGCAATGTGCATTTATTTCGCGAACACTTTCAACACGTTGAAATGAAGAGACTATGTCCGACAACGAATTTTATTTTTTTATTAAAATCAAAAGTCATTTATTTGTAACAAGCTTTTCTCTGTGGTTTCACTACTCAACGCGTTGTCTGATTACGTTGTTTTATCTAACAATTTTGGAACCATTTCGAAATGAGACAAGCCGCCCTTAGTTTCACAAAACCAATTTAACATGTTGATCAATACTGAATATTAATGATAATAATAATACTGAAAAGTGAGCATTTTAATCAACAAAAAACATTTATTTTGCCACCAGAATAAAATTCACATTTTTGCAGTTATTTTGTTTAAACAACTAAAAAACGGCTGGACCGATTTTTATACAATTTATTTCAGATTATATTGACGGCAATACGCTTCGATTGGCATTCTAATGAAGTCGAAATCACTTCTTACTCGCGAGATTTCGTGAAAAATGACGAGTCCGATTTTGATAAAAATTCTTTTGAATCATAATAATTGAGACTCTAACAAAGTCGATACCGCTCATTAATTGCTAGATTTTGCAGTTTAAGTGTTTTTGTTTTAAACAAAGAAAACGGTTGGATCGATTTTGAAAAAAAATCTTGCAGTTGTAAATCATATAGATGTTAATAGGCTTTGGTTGGTGCCCTAACGAAGTCGATATAATTTTTTATTTGCGAGATTTCGCGCTAGAAAGAAATGACCACATGATACGTACGGACATACATACACACACACATACTTCTTTTCAAAAATAGTGTAAAAGTACTGTAGTGACCTTTCAACTAAAGCGTTATAAATTTTGATTTCTATTTTCGAACCCATGTACTGGGAAGTTAATAGAAACTAAATTTATACCGGTAAAATGTAGTACATAAACTGTGCTGGTTTCATTAATATTTAAAAGGTAACAAGCAGACAACAAATGATTAAAATTTAATTTACGCTTAAATTGTAGATAGTTTGAAATCACAAATAGAGGCTTTAATTTTATTTATATACATATGTAGATACATCGTTTATGATTAATAGAAAAGGGTTTGTAGATTGGGAATTTCACAAGGAAAATCTTTGGTATTAATTCTGGGACATTCTATATATAATGTATTTTTATTATTCATATGCCGTCGCTGTTTAAAGTGTATCTAAAAACGTTCTATAAAAACTCGTGTGTTAAAAATCGTTTCCCCTTGATCAAATTATATTAAATTATACTAATTTCAATTGAGAGCTGTTCTGTTGTCTATAATCTTGAAGAGCAAAAATAAAAATGTGCTACGTATTTGTCTATCGCCGGTAGCAGTTTGGATTTTAAAATATTTATATGTACTTTATTACTTAGGTGTATAAAATACTTGTTATTTGTGCTTGCACTCTGGTAGCAAGAATTGTTTTTTTTATCTCTATCTTTAATAGTCAAAGGGCTCGTGGTCGCAAATTGCAGGATATTTGTAAGGGCTAATATTTTTAAATTAGCTTGTACTCAGGATGTAAATAAATATACTAAGCAAATTCAGCAAGTTAACGATCGGGACATCTGGTGTCGGAGCGCTTTAAAACGTTAAAAACTACGAATTTGTAAAAGTCGAAATTTGGTACAGTGTTATCTTAGTGAACATAATTTATGAATAAAAAAAATCAAACTGTTTTTTTCATACATTTTGTACAATAAATTATAAATCTGTACCAAATTTCAGCTTTTATACAAACCATTCTCATGTGACTGTTACGAATACACTAGCGCTCATTTTTTTCATATTGGCACATTAAAATATTTATTAATCATCACGCAGTATAAACCACTAAACTGTCTACTTTTGAATGGCTAAAAATTGTGGACAACTTTTTTTTCACCCGATCCAGACAGTAAGTATCTTGTTACAATTGCTAAACAATTAAAGACCGCTCACACTTATTAAGCATAAATTAGCACGACTAACACAGTGCAAACTTGCAACCTGCACGATGTCGCACACTAGACTAACACAAACCAGCACAAACCAGTACATTTTAGTGCAGGTTTCGTGATGTGCAGTTTTCAAGTAGTTTTGTTAATATATCGTAAGTTAATTAGTGTAAACGACAGATCACTGGCACAGATCAGCATGGCTAGACATAAATGGCTGCTGGTTGCAGGCGCTGGTCTAATGTCAGCTACCCCGTTGATTAACATGGATGCCATGATGAACAGGCTTTTCTGCTTCATTGTGCTGGTCGTAATTTAAAGATGTTACGATTTTTTAACGGGATTTAATTTTATTTTTAATTTTCCTAGACATATTATCGAAAACGTTGGCTTGAAACTAATTGTGAGTAAAAGTTTAGTTAAACCAGTCAGTTGAATGGAGTTTAATATTTTATTTTTGTATATATGATAGTCTCTTGCGCTTCCTAAATGACTTTTAATGTAACTTAAAGTAAATTATATGAAAAAGAACCAATTTATCAGTATATCATCATTATTATACGACTTTATCGTATCCATACTACATTCCTTAAATTCTGAATATTAAACCATATATTTATACAAATGTAACGCTCATTTAAACAATTGTCTGTAATCAAATTAGACTTTGAAATGTATCCAGCGGCATAAAAAAGTATTTTAATGCTTAATATTTTGTATCTTTTATTAGTTATTACGTACAAATATCTTTTATAATATGTACTGGAGGGTTTTTTTCTATGCGCCGGAACATAATTTTTGAGCCTATATTAGAATATAGATTTCTTTAAAAAAAGTGTTGGATTTTCACTGTTTTTTCAATTTTTTTAAGAAGAAATATTCTTATAAAATACAAATGATATTCACTCAGTCGCTACGAATCCAGCATAATGAAAATTAATTTGAACTCGCCGATAAAAAGGAACGTTACCTCTTATCTGGCAGAAAACTGATTATGGATAGTGAACACTACAAATGCACAAATGTAGGCTCAGAAAATGATATTAGAACATCGAAGAAATCATTATATTAACTGACGCAAGTGCAATAGTCTTAATATAAAAAGAACATGCAGAAAAAACTGGACTATGGTTTATTTTATTATGTCCTGTTCTTTGTCTAATCAATGCTAATCAGTAATCTACGCCTTCTTTTATTTTTTTGAGTAAAGATTCTATGCCTTGCCAGCATTATAACTGGCAAGGCATAAAATCAAATTTGCTAAAAAAAATAAAAGAAGACACAGCTTACTGACAGCATTGATTAGACAAAGAACTGAACATAATATAATAAGCCATAGTTATATTAAAAAAAAAGAAAACTCTTCGAACAGCAATACCTCTCGCTAGAAACTGACAACTCAACTGCATAAGTACGGTTTTAATAATCTAGAAAATAGTTGAAACAAATGTAAAAAATAATTATTAATGCTATAACAGAGGGGGAAATCTTAAATAATCTCTAATACTTAGCTTCCTTACCTAATATCTTCTTCAACTCCACAAAATCGGAATTTCATTTACCCATATTAACTTTTAATATTAATTGTAACATATTATTATATTACTGATTTTTTGTATATTGTATAAAAAACTGATTTCCTCGTACTGAGTTCAATGAAGAAAAAATAAACCAAATTTTGGACGAATCTTTTTAGCTCAATCCTAGCAAATAGTCATTCTTTAACTAGGTTAATATGTTTGATCAGATAAGGTCATATTATAAAAAAAACATAATGGGGTGCATATTATAGCACAGCAGGTTATCTTATCTGTTATAACGATCTAAGAATAAAAAACGCTGTTTAAATTGAATAATCGTTGAGGGTTATTGATATTTATGAAGGGGTCAGAAGGAAAATAGATATTTCACAAAGTGAAAACTGAACAAGAGAAAAGCTTTTTGCTTGAACCTGATATACCTAGCAAATGGTGAATTTTAACATCCGAAATATAGTAGAATATTACTTATCCGGCGCCTCCCGTTTTGAGGTCACCGCTAGATTACTGGAAATGAAGGTGTTGTCCGGATTACATACGTTGCAGTATCGTAAGCGCCGGATCAGACAATAGCTAACGTATTTAAGGCCCTGGAGATCAACGCTGGGTTACTGGCAGTGTCGGACTGGAGATAGATTGGATTTCAAAATAATACCATTTTAAAATATTTTGTTTGAGACTGGGATATATCGAAGCCAATTAATTGATTTTAATGTTTAAATCACAAGATATAATTCAGGATAACATTTCTCTCTTTATTAATAATTCTTCTAGAAACAGATATATTCTTTTAATGTTTATTTGTTCTCGTTAATTTTGATTTCTTCCTCAGTGTAGACAAGTGGTTTTTTATGTCTACGATTTAACTGAATTCGGTGAATACGAGTTTAATGTTTTTTAAAGCTCGTGCCATGGTATTTTCTCTCTGAAACCCTTAATTGATTTAACTAGCTACCAAATAATGTTACTTTGTGAATATATGCTGGTAATAAAAAAAAATTGGTAAAAGAAAAATTCTTATCTTATTCAAATATCAATGTTCAAAATGATACCCATATAAATATTAAATTTATATTATGCATTTGTATTAAAAATGAAAATAATAATATATTAAATATCATTTTACACTAAAGCAAACACTTGAACAGTGGGAGGTGCCTATATATGTAATTTTTATAGACAATCAGGTGTAAACTTCTGACAATTTCTATATTAATGAAGAAATTCTATTAATTACAGTAAAGAAATAAAACGAATTTAAAACATCTTTACTAAACAGTTATGCATTAATTAAAATTAATTTTACTGATTTCAAACATTGATTGTTGCAAGTTGAATGTAAATACGAACAATGAAAAATTATTTTTTTCAATATAAAATATGTTTTGCACACCCCTCTATAAAATAGTTACTTTTCATGCCCGTGTAGCATTCATCACTATTATGTGAATTAAAACAAATAACAGTAAACAGTAATTTTCAAAAGCAGTTATCATTTAACCCTATAAGAGAAACAGACATAGCAAATTCAATGTGACAATTTCTATAAACACACGTTTTAAATATTTATTAAGTATAGTACTACCCACCATTTTCTGCTAATGAGCTATTATATGCTTATTTCAAACTTTGATATAGAAAAAAAAGAACTAATTCATCAGTTCGTAAATTATTTTGAAATTATTAAAAAGTATGCAATAGTAAATTATTGTATTATAAATAATTCCGGTGACATTTGAATAGTTTATTTATAATATTTTTAGTAAGAAATATTTTGGGCGTTGCTGGTGACATTTTCCTTTCACCTTTCATAATGTAATTTATTGTTGTAACAAATGAATTATTTTTCTTGATTACAGATATTTTAATGTCCAAAATGTTTAAAATGAATTATTGTTTTAAACAGTTTTATATATAACGACCCAAAATGTAAATGTTACTGATATTATTAATTTCCTATACATGACAAATTGACCAATCTTTAATAACATTTTGAATTTATATTCATCGTTAAATATTCATTAAATATTTATGTATACATAATATAACATTAGATATATTTGTATATGTTTCAGTGGCGTGTTTGAATACATACCTACTTACTTCTTTTTATCGCCTATTTCACCCTTTCCCCCTCAAAAAAGGGTGAAATGTACAGTTGAAAGTTCGGCACTTTTCAGATATCGTTTATAATAACATAACAAAGCTCCGTGTGAAAAAATCCTTGATTTGAAATTATTCCGAAGAAAAAGGCTAGTTACCGGACTAGACAGCATGAAATTATTTTCATATTTAGGTACTTTTAAGATTTATTTTGATAAAACATTTTATGGTGTTATGATAAATCAGAAAGGAACGTTTAATAAATTGTAAAATTAATCACGAAAGGTGACATAGTGGTAACACAGGTGATTTCATTATAAACAAGATACGTACTACATTTTTTTGCACGTATCTCCTATAAAACAGCTGATTTTCACAGTTCATTTAAATGGTAACTGAGAGAGATAATACTATTGGATTCCTATTGATCTCCTTTACGCACTAGTGCGAAAAAAGGGACATTAAAAGAGTCGTGCAAAAATTATTTATTTATTTTTCCATAACAGCACGAAGTGCCGAAAAAGTCACCATTTAATAATTTAGTAGGGCGACCTTGCAGAAAAGTGGATATTTTAATGTTTTAATTTTTTAGCGTTCAAATCTAGGAAGGCTCTACGACGCTGGTGTGTTGTGACCATCATCGAAAATGTATATTTTATAGGTATATTTTTATACAAGATGATATTTTCAATCCTTGCGGCCATTAAATTTATATTTATTGTATGTTCTTGCATTAATGTAAAATATTGTAGGAACCTGTACAGTCCTTCTTAATATAATCAACTGTTAGAAATTTATAATTGATGGGTTCTGGATTGAAATACTTTTAGATAAAATTAGACACGCGCATACAGTAGAATCACAAATATTGGCAATGATCAGATCTGAGAGAACAAAAATTTATCGGATTAAGTATCCAGATTTGTAACTGCAGAAAAAACGATTAGTGGATTCAACCTGATTTCTTTGGAAGTAAAAATTACGCTACGAACTTCTTACATTTTCAAAATCGTAGGACATAGAGGAATTCGAAAAAGGCCTAGAAAAAATGCTGCACGTAGAGGAAACATTTTTTTAAAAATTTTGATTTGTTTATTTACTTAAAAACGTTGAAATAAACTTTGAAAGTTAGAAAAAAACAAAAACAGTAAATTACCTTTTTTTTTGAAAATCTTGATTTTCAAAGCAGGAAGCTGAAAACAACATAATCGACTGGTAATTATCACGAATATTCGAATATTACACTTTAAAAACTTAAATATTTTATATATTATGTAGTTCTAGAGGCCGTCAATCATTCATAAAAAATCAATATTAAGGCCTTTTCTCTGGTTATGATATTGACGTCCTCAAATGTTTAAAGATGTCTAAAACTGCGAAATCTCGGAGTTCTGGTGTGGAACCTCTGTACGTGAACTGTAGCATGTTTTAAATTTGTAATGTTTCACTGTAAACGTGATAGGTAAGTGTCTAGCTGCAAGCTACAGCTGTGCATATATTATCCACTGTCTATGAATAATAATGACAGTGCGGTGAACGGTGATCTGGCAGCATTATGAATGTACCCACTCGTTCGCTAGCCCGCAGAGCCAACTGGACGACAAACAACAAACAAACAACGTTTGTAATGTTTTTTCAATAGTTTTAGGAAAACAGCGGGAGTCCACTTCCACTGTTGTTGTTTCAATTTGTGTTACTGCAACTGCACTAAGTTTTCTATTTCGTCCTATGGCCAGTGAACCAGAAGATCCATTTGAATTTATTATTTTACAAAATTATTATCTCGCTTTAACTTGACCGTCCGGGGTCTGGCTTTGTTTGTTTGTCTTTCCTGTTTTTCTGCGATTACGGACAAATATGTGAAGCAATTTTGACATTTTGCACAGACATTTTTTCATTGTATGAGTTAATTCTTGCGTGTTTATAATTTATCACTATAGCAATCTTTGGAGTTATATGTAAAAATATGAATGGATGTTGAATTCGCAACGCTTTGATGACGAAATAGTCTAAACTCTGACAGTCGCCGTATTCGAGATATTTGAGAACAAATACGAAACCCTAAAAATGGCAAAATAAATTGAATTAGTCTACCACCGATTTCTTTATATTATATATGTCAAATTTAGTAATAAAACTTTAGTCGTGTTGTTCAGTAGACTTTCGTATCATTTTTGGACTATAAGGTAAAAAGCTTCTAAAGCTGTGAACTGTAAATAAGCATTTCTCAGATGATTGATCTTTTTTTAATAACGACATTTATAAAATGTGTCCTCAACGATCATTCGAAAGTGTATATATTTATTTTTATATATTTCCTCTTTTATTTCTTCATTTCTACTTCTATATAAAATTAACTAACGATCTGTCAACACTTTTCACTGTATTTTTATTTCTGTTTTTTGTAGATAAACATTCCTTTAATCAGCGCTGAATCATACAATGTTGGGTTACAGAAAGTGTTGTCAGAAAATTTGATTTTTCTTATGATCTTTGTTTGTGACCACAAATATTTCTCCATCAGAAAATCATAGTAGAGTTCCAAATCAACTCTGGTCGATTACAAAAATAATTACATTTACATAGTTTTTTGTTCAAAATTTAATTTCAAAATCGATTTTTTTCTGTGTAGATCAGTCGTTAGTTTTTATGTGAGTACCATCTAATGTTCTAAATGCCAGGGATTTTCACAACGACTTTAGACTACTCCTACATATCTAAGGTTATTTTGTTATCAAAAATTTTAACAATACTTTCTGCAATCCAACATCAGTGCCCCTCTTAGATTTTTAACGAACTGAGTTTATGAATCCGGACAAAAGAGAGACAAAATCTTATCTCATAAACTTTTTTGAAGATAAAGCTCTTAGAAATATGAAATGGCGCCAAGGACACTCAATTCAAGCAATAATTAATGAATGATGTGATAGTGAAATGCCTTTTAAATGAGATGAAATATGACCCCTTGCCAAATTATTTTCCAAGGGGGTCATATAGCATTTCAATGCGCTATACGCTCATTTTAAAATAAAATCTAAAGAATTGGTATAGCAAGTAGGTAGTAGGTACATATTTTAAATGGGTCACGTTGCAACGTATGGAGTATATGGTGATGTGTGTAGGTAAAACAGATAGCTCTAGTGCTTGGAAGGTTTGATAATAGGTACGTCAGCGTGTGATGTTTGTTTCTGGATCACGCCTTTTCCGTGTGTGGGGCATTATGACGATACTGGGGTCCGATCCCAACTCTTCTCTTAGTACACACCGGCTAGTTCCCAGCGTGAATGCTTGCATTATTTATGTATCGACATTTGCTGTTTCTCTCTATACATGCTCAAACAAAACAACAAAATTGTTATACTAGCATCCATTATTATCAGGGAAGAGGCTAAAAATGTCACGCTATACGATGCTCCTCCTATAATTTTGGACATCTATCTATGGAAAATTATAACAGAAGATTGGAATAATCATATATATTAATACGCTAAGATTAAGATGTTTGCCTCCCTTTTTTGAAAAAACCACACAATTGCTCCACATAAATTTTATATCATTTTATAGATAATTGCTTGCTCTACCGACATCAATAACTAAAAAAATCTATTATTGCTTTCGTTTTTGCAAAATAATTAATTATAACAATTATATGCAGCAATGCTGCCATCTGACGGTTCTAACTTTGAAACAACGTCAACATGATTGACGGTCGGTAAATTTTTTTTGTTTAATTTTTAATCAAAATTCACGTATGAATACTTTTCGTATGGCGGCGCTTCAGCTCAACGGTTTCGATACTTGCGCCTCTATATGACAGTTTTAGAAAAATATTTTCTTGAACCGTCACTGAGCTTTGTAATGTAATACAACAAAAAGAAGAAAGTTATAAAGAATGTGAGAAATTAGAAACGAATTTTAGTGCGAATTATTCGCACAGGTACCGCTAGTCTATGATCATACACCACTTCCAATAAGCTTGAAAAATGAAGCAAGATACTAAAAAAACTATCACTTCCGCTCTTCAGCTAAGAAAAAAACGGATCAACTTAAGCCCAATTGAGAGTTGGTCACACAATGTGTTCCACGGTGAGTTTGGGTGCTGCATTTTTTATAGATTGGTGGGGATTTCTTTTGTTATATTACAAAAGAAAGCCTCACCAATCTATGAAAAATGCAACACCCAAACTTACCGTGGAACACATTCTTGTATACCTTAAAATTATTCACGTGCATATTGCCTAAGTCGCTAGAAAAACATTATCAGGGACTTAAAATGCGAATCTGGAAAATCACTATGAATTGCTTTTAGTGTTACGTGCAAACAAAACATTTATGGGATCACTTCGGCGTCAGTCCATCTGCCTGTCATAGGTGATTTTCTCGGAAACTATTTGACATAAAAAATTAAAATTTGGTACAGAGGGAGTGTAGAGGCCCAAATACAAAAGGGAGGTATAAAAAGTTGAATTTTGATTCTGGGGATTAATTTTAGGGGGTGAATTGAGAAACTGAAACAGTTTCTCTTCAAGGGCATCATGTAGGGTAAGCACGAATTCAACAATATGTATGATTTATTTATAAACATTTTTGGGGAAACTTAAAAATTTCTGCCCCCTATCTACAACATCGAAATGATCGTTTAGAAAAATTTGAAAATATCATGAAAATTTAAAATTAGGTGTAAATTGAACTAAAATTATTAGGATTGAAAAATTCTAACCCAATCAATTGTTATAAAAAATTTAATTAACCCTACATTTCAAATTAATGAAAGAAGTAATATCAAGCCATATCTTCAAGCTATTGGCTATAGCTGTGTTGTATGAAAGTGTTTTTTGTTATTCTTTATTTTAATAAATATTCTGTTTAGTAAAAGATTTGAAAGTCTAAAGAGATCAAAAAAGAAAAAAAAATATCGGGATCAATTAGCGCCATCAATTATTATAAACAATTAAATTTTTTCTTTATTTATATCTGCAGAACCAAAATTTGGCAATAATAAAACCCAAAAGTGGAGGACTGATAGCACGGAACTCTAGCTGTGCAAATATAGTTTGCACTTGACCGATTTTTTTCTAGATTTATAAGGCTATGTGAGCCTAGTATCAGTCCATATTTTTAATGCATTACAGTGATTTATTTCAGTACCTACTTGTTAATGGTTTTAGATTGAAATAAATAAATAAAATACATTTTCTTAATTTTATTGTAGAATTAATGAAGCAAGGCTTTTTAAAAGTATACTTTTAGAATAAAAGTTTTAATGGTGACTATAATTTACGGATTTTTTTATTGATCGACTACTCTTTACTTAATTTTTATGTTTTAATAAATAATTCAAGACGCTTTCAACTTTTCCATTAAAATATTCCAATACATTAACCTAATTTATTTATACAGTATCAAATGTCTCATGGATTGGTTTTAAGCATCAATGCTTAGGAACATGCAATACTAATATACTAAAATTGCTTTTTTTAATGCAATCAAAATTGTTTCAGTACAAGTTGTATCTTACATGATGATGAAATATTTTTAAATCCGAAACTACCGAAGCTATTAAATAGAAAAATATTGATGGACTGTCAGACACATATTCAGTTTAACACACTCGAATCATTTTCACATAAACATATTTTATTTATAGTTGGAGCGGCGACCGTAAAAATGGCTCCGATTTTATATTATTACTACAGAAATTGCGTTTTTATTCTGATACCGGATCTTTCAATGAAAACTTCTCTTATAAATAATGTTACTTTTAAAATTTCTTTGAAATAACAATGCCTCTTGAGGTAAGTAATTTTTATATGATTTCTTAATGAAAATAATAACTGTAGTCGTAATTAATGTAAATTCAACATTTTTAAATGTCGGTAATTAGCCAACCCCTGACATAATGGCCGTCAGGTTGACGCAATCACTGAGTAAGCTTGTGACGTTAATTTATGCGTTGCAATCGCATGACTTTCCATATGAAAATCAATTTACATAATATTATAACTGTTTCTATAATTATTAACTGTATTAAAATCTCATTTTAAATTTTGCTATCGAGATGAAATGTCCTTTCTTATAAGTTAAATATTATATAATTTTTGCCATGTTACAATATATTGTGTTATTTGGCAGACTTGCATGTTTAGAAAGTTCATCAGCTTTATAATGTTGCACGCAAACTTGTTGACATATTAGATTTTGAAACTTCCATTGTCTCTTCACAGAACAAAAGCTAGCCATTTCGGTTTCAACGCACTGCTCATCCCCGTTTGTCTAACGTAATGATACGTAGTCTAGACCAGCGCTCGGTACCCTATGGCACGCCTACCACTATGTGGCACGTGAAAGAATTTTCGGTGACACGTTTCGAAAATGAGTAAAATTCTAATAGTGAATCGGTTTGTCATGTGAACCAGGGGCGTAGCTACCGCCGTATCTGCCGTATCAATTATACGGGGCCCCCAACGTGCGTTAGCAAAAATTAATAAAAACTCCCCAATTTTTTTTTATTTCAGAAATGACAAAAGTCAAAAAAAGCAATTTCTTTTTTTCCCGCGTAAAGTTGCCAACACCCTACATCGGTTATCGCGGGCTGCGGGATTTCCCCGTTTAAGTCATTTACTTCAACGGGGGAAGGGCCCCAAAACAAATTTTTATACGGGGACCCGCCAAGGCACGCTACGCTTCTGAAGTGGTACATGGGTACACAATCTACTATTTTAACCGCCTTAATAAGAGATTATTAATTCGACGTTTACGTTTTGTGCTTGTCATGTAGATATGTGAAAATATTTAGGTATTTTTACGGATTTCTTAATATATACTGAATGCCGAGGTCTATGTCTAATTTTTATTATTGTCGAAATTTTTCTTTTTTATGTTGAAAACGCATTTCAAAGTTATTTTTTGTCGGCAATGTATAAATATGATGTTTTTTAATTAACTATTTAATTTTAATATGTTGTATTTTTTAACGTAATGATTTATATTTTGTTCTTTGCGATATATAAAAAATGCAATTTGTAAACCATATCAAGATGACCTTGACCTAGAAACAGTTATTTAGTTTTCTGGTTATTTATATTACACAATTTCTTTATTCTGTTAAATGAGCTTTCTTTAAAAATTTACATGCAACACAAGAAAACTTGTTCTTTTCATTATTTTCTTGAGCTATTTTCTTTAGGCACATGAAAATATTAAATTGCACCGGGGAAATGTAACTGTTGATTACAGTATTTTACTATGATAACCACTCAGATTTCTAAGTCATTAAGGCTAAACTGGAAGTGCAACGTTTCACATATTACCTCAAAAACTTTCAATGCGTTAGATTTTATATTTATTATCAAAATGTATGGAATTAAATTGCAGTAACTGAGATCCGAGGGAACTTTTTATTTCGAAACCCCAAAAGAAAAATAAATGCTTGAATGCACAGGAATCTTCGGGAGCTCTTATTCAACTTACTTTAACAGTGAATTGCCAGTGATATTGGGATCACAAATTTCATGATCATTTACTTGCTGGAATAAAAACTTTCACATACATCAAATGTTTTAAGAATGACTGCAAAAAATCTTGGTGAAAAAATGTTATTATGACTGTCAGAAATCTCAAAATTTTTAAAATTGTACTTATGTACGGGTAATAAATATTGTATTACGATTCCAAATTTAATTTTTTTGACGAATCCATATGTACGTGCATCACAGATCTAAATAAATTTGATTTTGCATTTTTTCAAAGTTTTTAGTAATTTTTAGAAAGTTTATAATAGTTTTTAAGAGTGACATAAATATATTCTATGGAGGAAACCCGGGGGTGGACCTCCTTCTCCGTTAGTCCGCCATTGATTTGATCAATTGCTACCTTTTTTATTGAAGCTGGCTTTCTAAACGACATAATTTGTGATTCAGTAGATAACACAAGCTCATGTATTTTCATATTTGTGAACCCATTAACTTAATAGGTCGAGCGTCTAAAATTTACATTCATCATCATTACCATTAACTTCATATTTATATCTATATCAAACTGAAAAAAATCATGTTACCGTCGGGATTCGAATTTGAATCTTCTGAATTCGTGTCATATTCACGACAATAGGAGTAATTTTTTTTAAACAACTAACATATTTAATACATCACGTGTAACCGTAGCGGAATTTTTTTCTTCATATCTAATTACTTAGGACTTAAACTTTTTAGAAATAAATATTTTGTACGGACGCAAAAATAATTTTGAATTTCCATTAATCAATACTAATGTAATTTCAGTTTCTTCAGGTATTTTTTTAAGTGATACCGGGTATACCAAGTTCATACAAATTGTTTGTTTTATGGTTTTCTTAAATGTATTTTGTTCAAAGCTTTAATATTTGAACTAGCTGATTGTCTCGTCACCTAGGACTTGACTTCTTGAACATTCGTTATTAAACGCTTTTTTTCGTCGACTGTATACAATAATTAGAGTTAAATATCTGGAAAACCAAAGAAAAATGAACTTGAGCTGCATGTATATTGGTATGTACATGAAGTAAAGAAATGCTTTTAAGGGTAAGTATAGCCGGACCGTGGTTGCGTGTTTAGTATATACTGTTTATAGTTGATAATTAGATGCTATCCGAAAGACCAAACGTCTGCTCGAATTTCATGTTAAAGCACAAACAACGAGCAGCACGGAACGGGCCTAATTTAACGCGCAGTGGAATTAATTTTCTTCTGCTATTGATTAAAAGATTAACGTCCATACTTTAATACTTATTAATTTAAATGTTAGAGCTAATTTACCATTCAGAAAATGTCGTTATTTAAATATCCCACGCAATCTTATATATATATGTAGAAGTACTTATACTTGAAAATTTATTTGCCGCTGAAAATTAATCCCACTTTGTGATAGCATAAAATCCGTGAATCAAAAAATTATACTCTGCGTTCGTTACTTTATTCTTTGATGAATATTATGGTACCATATTTTCATAAGGAAAAACTGGAAATATTTAACATACTATTTCCTATTATAAAAATAAATTATGTCTAAAAAAATCTACAGTATGTGCTTAAATAATTATAAGCACATATTGTAGATTTTTTTTAGATGTAGATGTGAAAGTTTTTGACTATTTCGACAATCAAACGCGTTGTATATTTGTAAATAGTGCGTCAGTTGTTGGATATGGTCTATCTATTTCTTCCTCAATCTATTTATCTCTATATTATGTCGCTTTTTCGCTAGTTCGCCTGGCGAACTTACCCGCATTATAGGCGTTTCACTTCAAAAAACCGAACATGACATCTTATTATTAAATACTAGGACTTTCGTTTATTATTTTGAGTTCTGGTAGTCATTTGACATTTTGCGATAGGATAGGTACTTGTGCGTGTCATAGTACCTACTGCAATACGAGTTATGAATAACGTGCAACATAGGTTAGTTAGCACTTAGCAGTAAAAATTGTGTTTTTTGTAACAGATAATTTTGAGATAACTGTTGATTTGAGATAAATGCCACCGCGGAATTTTACACTTTATAAAACTATTTCCATGTCATTTTATCATTGATTTCATACTCTTTGAAGTGAATGCTAGAAAAACGTATTACGAAAATTTTTTTTGACTTCTTAAGTAACTAACTCTAGAGACCAATTTAATGACAAATATTTTTTTAATCAAAAACTGTGAAATAAAAATATAACATTTGTTCATCAAAAGTGCACTAAAGGCTGAGTGGTCTCAACCAACGACTATTTGAAATTGAAGGCATCGTTGACAGTGTTTCATTTAAATGAATATTAAACGAAAGGTCAGTTTCGCAGGAAAAACGGTTTCAAACATTCAAAAAGCACTCGCGGTTTTTTAACATTCGCACTGAGACCATTTACTTTTAAACATATCCGTACAGGGTGGCATTTATGTAAAATAAATGGCTCTATATATTACATTTTTCTATTATAGGTACCGATAAAACATCTGTAAAAACGTGAAAAATGTTAGCGCAATAAAAAATATTGTTTTCACAATATTTTCCGGGATGAAAAGAATACTATTTGAAATAAAAAAAAAATATGTTTTCAGTTGCCGATTTACTAAAACTCTAATCAAGCCGTCCTTTTTTAATTTTGAACACTGTTCATTGTTTCTTATTCGTAAACTAATTTTTTCATTCTTATGTATTTTTCTTATCTGCAAACAAGAATTACAAAAAAGTAGAAATTTCAAACAGATTCGCTTTACCCATCTATGACGACGCTGATAATGGTCGTTTCCGAATTATATAACTAACTACTCTTTTGATACTTTCATGCTAAACTTGATCAAACACACGTCTAACCTTCTTGTATATAATAACAACTGGCTCTACTTATTGGATGAATGATGAAATTTAAGAATAACATTTTTTCTCGTAAAAAACTATAAAAATAATTTATTGCAACAAGGAATGTTAATTTCTTGACATTATATTTGGGTTAAATTAAAGAATGCAAGTAGTTTTTCTAAATTATTATGAATATTGTTTCTTTCGCATGCGATATAAATTATTAGCAGATACGAACGTCACAACGATATTTAAATAGTGCATTATTCAGTGTCAGAATTCAATTTAAATATAGAGACTGTGGGTTCGCTTCAATTCTTATTCAGGCTTGGCGAATTTATTGTAGCGAATTAATAATTTAAAGTTTCTCAATAATAAAAGCTTAAATTGAACGGATAACCTATTCTCGGATTAAAAGCGCCAGTTATTGGAAATTGAAGAAAATAAGACAAAAAGATAATACTTCTTAATCGGATAAAAATTCAGAAACCATAAAATACGGATTGTACTGATACAAAAACAAATGATTGAGTTACATAGTAAAAGATTATTTTTTATGCTAAATTTTGATCAATATGCGTAGAAAAATGTTATTTCGAAGTGGATATCATGCAAAAAACTACGTTAAATACATGTATAAACAGTTAAGTAAATATCGTTTCAATCCATCAATTTTTTTCGAGCAGGATCGAAAAAAATAGTATAGTGCTTTCTTTTCGAAGAAATATATGTGGCAACAATCTAACATCATTGTCAAATCAGATTTTTGGATAATGCTTTCTGTAACCCAGCATAAGTAATCATATATTAAATACTGTGAAATGCAATTTGAGAAAGATAATTGCAGGCAGTGTTTTAAAGAGTATTAAAAGAATGTAGTATAATAATTTATTACTGGATATTATAACTTGTAAATATAAAAATCATTCGAATGATTTTGTATAGCCTGTCGAAACATCTCGAGATATTTTAATAATCGAATAGCTCGACAGTTTTCACTCGAAATATTCTATCTTTAAATTCGAAAACTATTTACACTAATTTAGAATAGTTTATTCATCCTTTGGGTATAGAGTCGACTCTAAAGTTAACTCAGAATGCATGTCATATTTTGTAGACTTAATAAAATCAGTGCAATTTATACAACGTGTCTGTTGTATTTAAAGTACCGCCCTGTCAAACTACCGTCAACTTCCCATATAATACAGTATTCAACTCGTTTAACCCAAATGCGTTCTCGTCTGTCCACGCACATTGTGTTCCATGTCCAGTGGCCCTACCAGTCCCCAGTATTGGCCATGTACATACGTGTACCTAGTGTACGTGTGTTATGGGTTATGGCCTGTGCCAACTGGGAAGGGAAACCGGAAATTCTAGGGCTTGCTAAACTACTCCCAAACTGGACTTTCCGTTCTTCTACCAATAGGGGAGTGAAGAAAGAAAAACAACCAAATTAACAATAATCTTTAATATGTATGTTTTTGATAAAATTAATACATATAGTCAGTTAACTTTGCCTGACGTTTTTTGCTTTGCCAGTACTTGTTTTGTATTTTCTTATGTATTCTATCCATCTCTTGATATGTGGTGGAATCTTCTTGATTAAACAATAAAAATTTTTCTAAGGGTTTAGTCGGCGTCCTTTGTAACCTGATAAGATAACATAAACAATAACACCGACAATGACGATTTTCTGTGTCTAAATATAAACACATTTCTTCGTAATAGAGAATGACTGCTGCGCTATAAAGAGTGTATCAATGTATGGGTTTTAAGGTAAACCAACCAAATTGTGATCTTTTCTATGTTATAGAGAGTTTATCGTTATAAAGAATAATGTTATAAAGAGTTTACACTGTATAACATAATCTTTACCAGATGTGGTGATTTTGTGATACCAGAGAAAAAAAAGTATTTGTAATGTCCCTTGCTGATTGCTACTAAAACCTTATTTAAAGAAGCGATTTAATAATTAGTGTATTTGCCATATGACAACATACACTATTGGCATCGGTCGGATGGCGGGACCTAGGGGTCGGACCAAAATTCCTCGACGTTTCATAACCTCCTAAACACTTTGCCACCATTTTTAAAAATGTTTATATATATATGTGTATATATATATATATATATATGTGTGCGGGCAATAACTTTCGAAAGAGTTAATTGATTTTAACTAAATTTGGCCCGCATGTTGGAATCCACCACCGCACGAACCCTATTTAAAATGGGCCCAATCGGGTCATTTTAAGGGTAGTTTTTAGGGGTTGAAAAATGTTTTTGGGCCCCAAAATACCAGAAAAATTCTCCGAATCGTTTCAAAATTGAAATTTAACTCTCTGGTAATAATTAAAAAGTATCCCTAAACTTTTAATAAAATCGGCCCTACAGGACCGGATTTAAAAATTTTACGAAAACACTAGTTTGCAGATAGTGAATTATTTACTGAAAAGTGTATATAACTTGGTATAGAAGCTCGATTGATAATAATATTGCAATTAAGAAAAAAAATGTTATTTTAAGGGGTGTATTAAGGAGTCAAATTTTTTATTTTGCCCAAAAACCAAGTTAAGTTCTCATAATAAAGCCACACTGCCTGTATTAGCAAATACACTATATTGTCGGCAAGGTTTTGGCACTGCGACCCGGGTTTTTTTGATATCAAATTGAAAGTGCACGTTTAAATGACTACCATTAACAGTAATAATTAATCTATTTAATTTTAAGTTGGTAGTGTACAATTAAAGTGTAATGTTTCAGTGTTTTGTTGTGACCCTTTCCCAGAAGAGATCAGCGTGTCCTGACGGACGAGTATGTATATGAATCTAAGAGGAGACAGATAGCTAGTGTTGGTATAGGGAAAGATAGAGAAGAGAGCGGGAGATGTGATATTCAGTTGCAGGTCAATCAACGAAATGCCGGTCATGAATAAGCCATGATGAGGGTTGTGTGTTCGTCGGTCATTCCGTCCTGTCTCGTCGTCTACTAGCCGACATCCAGTGTGTCATTTCTTCTTCGTCGTCATCACACCATCGCCATTTACCACCAGTTCTGCTGCTACTCCTCTACCACAGTTAGAGTCACTGTGGATGAGCGGTTACTTTGAACATTTTATATTATGATTCGTGTGCCCTTTGGGACGTTTGCATATAAAACGACATAGTTTAATCGTGATGCAGGGACATCAGAGTCTGAATAAAGGGAACGGGATTCGCACTTTCCTTCTATTCGTTCCAATCCAACAATTTCAATTTAATCCAATTTTACACAATTTCAATTTTTTTCATCTTTTAAACCTGTACGCTTTTTATTATTTGGTTCATTTAATATGGATAATTTGAACGTTTAGTGAATTTCATGATGCTTTATAATATAGGCAAAGTATTTTAATATTTAAATTTACTCTCTTCTGACTGAGTGATAATTCCCTCTTTTGTGCGTATTGTTTTTATTGATATTTTTTAAATCCACGTTTTCAAATTATTCCATTTTTATTTTAAAATTTTAATTATTGTACATAACAATTCTCTCCAGTAATCAACACATTATTTTAACCGAATACTCGTCACTTAAACTGCGTAATTCAGTACTCGTAGTACCCACTAAAAAAAAAAAAATGCCGAATTGCCGAATAAACGAGGACTCAACGCATTCTATCTAAAAATTAATCCAGAATTTATAATGTATATTATGTATTCTATTCTAGAATCTAGATACTAATATTAGTAATTTAGAATAAACATTGGCCTAAAAATTTATGCTTTTTCTGTGATCTTATTTCAAAACTATACTACTGTAAAGAATCTTTATTATTACTAGGTCTTTCAAGATCTAAACTAGGTCAAACAACCTGTAAAT
Source organism: Venustoraphidia nigricollis (assembly GCA_034508555.1). Taxonomy (NCBI): domain Eukaryota; kingdom Metazoa; phylum Arthropoda; class Insecta; order Raphidioptera; family Raphidiidae; genus Venustoraphidia; species Venustoraphidia nigricollis. The sequence goes on from JAVRKA010000006.1 coordinate 9,509,411, forward strand.
AATGTACAATGTGCATAGATAGATAGATAGATAGATAGATATTTATTAAGTCAATCGAGACATACATCCATTTGACACGTCAAAATACAGAAATATCTACAACCCGTAAATAAAATATATATAAAAAATGACATAAAAGTCCCAATAAAAATAATTAATTAAAATATAAAACTCAAATCGTATGGACAACCGTGTATTAACAATGTTCTCACTCTACTTTTAAAAACGTCTAGACTCTGTATATCTTTGAACTCATGAGGTAACATGTTGTAGAACTCTGCGCCTTTACATAGTGGACTGTTGCTATATCTTTTAGTTTTGTATGGGTCTATGTAAATGTTCTTATTGTTGCGAATATTGTAACTGTGGATATCAGAATTCAAATTTAAACTATTTATATTTTGCCTAACATATACAATGAGTTCAAAGATATACAGACCGTAAAATGTTAGAATTTGTTTATCAATAAACAGTTGTCTACACGATTGTCGTTTGTTCAATTTAAAAATTTGCCGTAGAATTCTCTTTTGGCATCTAAAAATTCGGATACATTCTGATGCGTGTCCCCAAAGTACTACACAATATTTCATAGTACTGTAGGCAAATGAGTAGTATACTGACATTAAATTATCACTATCAAAGGTATTACGTAGTGATTTGATGTAATAGCACACTGTATTAAGTCTTTTACATACAACGTCAATTTGAATATTCCATTTTAAACCAGAATCAATGTAAATACCTAAAAATTTCGAACTGAGCAGCTTTGATATCTCATTATTGTAATGAGAGATATTAATGTTAGAAACATCACAATTTTGTCTATCAAATATAATATAATTGCTTTTACTAAGATTCACTATTAAATGGTTTTTTTCGCACCAAGTGGTAAATTCGTCTATCACGACTTGAATATTGTCTGTCAGTTCCATGATATTTTTGGCTGATATTATTATTGATGTGTCATCGGCATACATAATCACTTGTCCAATAGAGATATGTTGTGGAAGGTCATTTACATATAGTGAGAATAATATAGGCCCTAAGTTACTTTCTTGGGGTACCCCAATCTGTGTGTTATATGTGCCAGACTTATGGCCGTTGATATTGATCATCATACAACGATTGTATAAATATGACTGAAACCATTCAAGTGCCTTTCCTCGAATACCTAGAGTCGATAATTTTTCATATGTGCCGCGTTAATTCATTTCGAAAAAGGCAAACTTCAGTTCACTCATACTAAGGAGATATATTTTTATAACGTATTTTTTCATAACATACCCGTTCCTTCCACCATATTCAAAATATTTCAATTTTTATAATCTATATAACATAGCATTGCTTTGCTCAATGAGTTTTCATAAAAATGTTGGTTACAAAATCAACATCCATGTGAGCGAATCCACAGAAAAAGCTAGTTTACTATAAATTTCAATATCTTTCTTATCAGAATACCGAACGGTTTAAAAGTTTATCCTTGATATCTATGTGATATGTACTTTTACATTACAATCTAAAGTTCAAAACTATTGTCGAAATGACCCTCATATCCTGCAGCGGGCCCCTGGGTCAGGATATTTGGTGGGCACCCTTACCTACCGCTTCGATTTTTCACTTCTGTTCATCTCTTGATTAGTCGATCTCTTATTCTCGGGTGTACCGAGCTGGGTAGAGTAGTGGTGACAGCACTAGACTCGCATTCGGGAGGTACCGGGTTCGAATCCCGGCGGGGGCAGATGTGGCTGGGACTTTTTCCTACTGCCTCTCGCCGAGAAACGGAAATTCCTGTACCGGCCATCTTAATTGAGGTTTTCCATTGTTTCCCTCAATTAATTCCAGATAAATATCGAGATGGTTCCTTATTTGAGGCCATGGCCGATTACCTATCAACCTCCTAGTTCAAAAATTACCTACCTTATCCTAATTTCCTATAATTCCTTCATTCGCCCATTGCTATTACATAAGTTGAAGTTGTAAAAAATGTAGAAAATAACGGGAAGTGGTAGATGAAAAAATAGTAATGGTGCGAATGGCGTCTGTTATAACATAAAGTCGAGAAACGGACGTTAAACGCATTATTATTATATTATATTATATATTCTCGGGTGTACAGGCTAGTCCTGTAAGCGCACCTCTTGTGGTGGTAAATAGCGTTAAACACTATCAATATATTACGTCGCTCTACCAATATAACGACAGATAAACTTAGTTAATTAAGACAATTTTCAAATCAAACTAAAACATACAAAGCCATCAAACATATCCTTAGATCTGATTTGTGTATGTATTATTTGCTTCATTGAAGCTGTTCACAATGAACGAGAACCGTCGAAAGACTACGGGCGATTTGGCCGCGCGCGTTTAGCATGTAGAATGGATGCTAACTATTCTTGCAACGGGCGAACTATAGAACATGTCCCTATATGTAGGTATGAACTAGACCTGGGTATAAGCGTATATTTGTACTATATTGAACGTAATCATATGTAGATACGCACAAAGTTTTGTATGTAATATTTAGGAGAGGTGATTTATGGCTGAGAATAAAAAATTAAAACACAATAGAGTATTTTAAATTAATAAATAAAAACACTATGTTTTAATTTATTTATACTATTAAGAACTTCATTTTTTAACAGTTATTTTGCATAATACATTAGCTTAGTCAGACAACCATCTTAATAGCTATGATCTTGTGATTTTTTTTGTAATGAACACTATTTTGAGATTAGCTAGTATTTAGGATGTAAATAAAAATACAAGAGTCAGTGATTAGGACCTCTAGCGGCAGGGCGCTTTAAAAGGCGTAAAAAACCAGTATTTTCATACTACATTGGACTGTTGACAAAGTCTGACTGTTTATGTTTTTCATAAATTATGTCATGTAAATTAACCTTGTGTCAGATTTCAGCTTTTACAAGACACCGTATTTTTAGTAATTTTTTAAGCGCCTCGACGCTAGAGGTCACGATTGCGAATCTAGTGACTCTAGTATATTTATTTATACTCTAAGTATTAGCTAATAATCATTATAAAAATCTTGCAATTATTGATCACGAGCTCATGGATGATACACTCTTAAGTTTGACGAAGCCACTACATCTGTTGGTGGGGAAGACTATAGCTGCTCTCTTTTCGAGGACCGGGTAAACTTGTGGGATCGGTAATAATACCATTCGCTGTTCCAGTAGCTGTACACGTTCTTTTTAGAGTTGGGCAACTCAGATCTGAACCGGTTCAGAGAGCCGACTCCGACAGAAGATCCGTGAGAGCCAACTCATTTTTTTTTTGAGCCGACGGATCAACGGATCCGCATAACTCAGTGAAACACAACACACAGAAGCACATTTTACACTAACGTATCAGTTCTTGCTTTGATGCATCTGTCAACTCAAATGACTCATGCATCACATGTTTGGCTATGCATTCTTGATTCTATACAGGTCGTGATATGATTGACTGAACTAGGTAACTCAGTGGCAGACTGTAGTGACATATTCAGAACTCGGCTATTTTTGAACCGGTTTGTGAGCCGGCTCACATCCGGGATCCAGATGCAAAGATGCAGATCACTAAAAAGACCCGTTTTTCCCATCTCTGGTTCTTTTATTTATTTCCAATAGATACATAATATAACGTATGTGTATTTTACATTCTGAAATAATACTACTCAACTTGGCAGAAGCCAATGCTTAAAAAAACCCGTAAAAAGACGCCATGGTAGAGAAAACTCTCGTTATTCTGTACTTTTTGATCACAACAATGTTATGCAGTATTTTTATGTTGAATTATAAGACGCCTCTCTTGGAAAATATCGTAGAAATATGTATAAGGGGAAACTGATTGTGTTAGCTACATTAGAATAGATGACGTTTAACGTTTCAAATGCTCTGAATTCATTATACGATGTTGATGCTTTAAATTAAATCTCATAACGACAGGACTCCGTAATAATACGCTATGTTTGTGAAAGTATGAATGTATCAACCTACAATCCGTCATTTATGAATATGCCTATTAAATTATTATTATAATTACATTATTATATTATAAATGTGTATCACACATAAATATAAAATACCGTCATTTATATTCATGGGGAAAATATAATAATTTTAATTTCAATTGATGTATACATTTTTCCTTTTTCTAAATGTATTATTACTTTTTCTATTCAAGTAAAGGCCGTTTTAGATTACAAACTTTGTTGTCAACTTACCATGCTGGTATCAATACTAATAGTCTGTAGCAGCGTTGCCAGACGTCCCGATTTTTAAATCAAATTTAAATGTCCCGCGCGGAACAAGCTCAGTCCCGCTTTTCGGGGATAACGCGACCGTGTGTAAATAATTATTCTCTTATTGTAAGTTGCAATTTGTAACACTCACACCTCAGACTATTGTTTGAAACGCCATATTTTTCTAATGAATAAAACTTTTTTGATTTTGATTTCTGTTTTTTTTATTTTTTTTATTCAGAAGACGAATAAGACTCAACTATTCAACAATAGGGTAAATCTGATTTAAAATATCATATTTTTATTAAAATACATTTTCTATGGCTATTTTTGCTATCTATTGTCACATAAACGTAATTTGAACTCAAATAAAAAGATAAATATTTAAAAACTTCTGATTATATACGTTTTTTTACTATGTCCTGCTTTCGACGAAAGAATCCCGCTTTTTTCACTCAAAAAGTTCCAAAATCCCGACTTGGCAAAAAAAAAATCTGGCAATGCTGGACTCTGTAGATAGTTTGCTGGTTTAAATTTAAGGTTGCAGTAAAATAAAAATTGATACGGTTGAATCTTCAAGCCCAAATAATTTTGTAGAATTCGAAGCGATTAGTTGTATTTTCTTGGAAGAATAGTTGCATTTACGACTTAAATATCAAGAGAGTGAAGTTGCGAAGGTTAAATTTAATTAAAAATTGCATTGACACAACTTTTTCGGTAATTTTGTGAAAGTATAAGTTCTCTTGAACTATTCTGTTTAATTAAAAATACAGCTAAGCCGCATGCTTATTGGTTATTTTATGTTCAAATGGTGTAGCGATTTATGGTGGTTAATTTAATAATGTTGAAGTAAACTTTTATTAGCTATGATACATAGACCTAATAAAATATATTATGCTGTTCGACCGTCGTATAAACAACAGGTTTGACACGTTCGCTTAAACTTTAAACCGAACAGATATTAGCACAGAAGAGGATTTCAGAAGTAGCACATTCTACCAGTAGAGTTGATCTTGCATGTACATTGTACAATAACTCCGTAACATATTGGTTCATGTTTTACTGTAGTATATATTCTCGATTTAAATTTAATAATTTTAATAATTTTGGTCGGTTAACTAGGTATTAACTATGTATTGCAAATCCACAAAAAGTAGAGAATAAAAACTTTTTAATGGCTCATCATCTTTTTAGTTTTTTTGACTATAAATGCAATATTAACAAAGGAAAATAAATATTATATTATTAGAGAAAGAGAAAAATAATATAGTAATTTGTTGATACCTTGAGCCCATCGATGGCGCTGTTTTTTTATTGCCGTGTGAATGTATAAAAAATTGTGATGAATTTACCTGCATCTATGCTACTTGATGTATGTGATATTAATTAAAATGAAATACAAATAAAAGAACATATTTAATTAACGGAACGTATTTATGAATCAACAGGAAGAATTCAACTTAATATGGCGGACTTGATCATGCGCATAAAATATCGTTTGACCAATTATGCTTCTACTAGTCTTCTTCTGTGCTATTAAATCTCTTGAAGAGAAAGAGAGATAGAGATTGTCACTCAGGCTTGCACAGTAATTCAATATAAGGTAAAGGTTGGCGGGCGGTTTCACGGAGTTTCTCGCAAGGCAATGGCAACTGTACGTGGAACATATTAAGTAAAGGAGGACTTAATTAATTTAGTACAACACGGAGTCGTGTGTACTTGAACTGGTCATCTGCTGGTGCGCTTGTACCGTTGTCCTGTCCGTCGGATGTTACCGCCACCTTTCACCCTGCTAGTCTGTCTCTGCACTGACCACTGGCTATGAATAACATAACATCAATTTGCTTTCATCGCATTCCTTGACAGCGCTTTGATATTTAGGTACGCGATTCAACAATATCGTATACCAGCGGCAGCATTATTGTGGTGAAAAGCTTTCCTTCGTGCTGATGTATCTGAAACTATTCAACTTTTCAATACCTATTGTTACGAATATTCAGTAGTCGTCCGAATGAAATAATACCACATCATAATTTCATACAAATCCTGCATTCATATTACAATTATTTATTAACTAAATTTTTACAAATTAGAAATGCAAAAAAACGTCAAAATTATTTGTGACAGTTGAAATGATGACGTAGTACTCAATGAAATGTGTTGGAAGTTATCGCTCTAATAATAGAGTTTATCCATCGATAAAGTCTAAATAATGACTGTCACACATTGTCAACGCGAAATTTGTAATCCTGTGATTAATAAATAATATTGTTATAAACATATATAGTCCCCTTTTACCGTCACAGAAAATTTCGAACAGATACGTCGCTAATGAAGTTTCACATCAAGAAAAGCCTAGTGAAACATGAACCATTTCATATTATGCCGTTGTCAATCTGAAAATCTAATGAATTACCTGCTATAGTTGCCTGTAATCTGTAACAACTTGTTTATATTAGTGATTTTTTTAAAAAATATTAGATTTAATAGTTTCGGTGATAAGGGGGCGGGAGGAATGCTAACAACCGAATATCACAAAATTGTCGAACTTTTTTACAGAACATGGAACACTATTATATAATAGTTTTGAAAGCTGTCATGTACTTGTAAATGAAGTGATAACGTACATGGTGACCTGTAAAGTTTAATCACGCTTTTATGAAAGGAACTTATCTCAACATGGTGGTTATATTACAGGTATTTATATGAGAATATGGCCGTATTTGGATTACACTATAATCCGGAATTATTAAGTGCTAACTATTGCATACCTAGGGTATCATCGTAATATACTCGTAGAAGTTGTACATTGTCCGACATTTACCCGCGAGTTACAGGAAGTTGAGCGGATATTCACACTTTACAGATCTCTAATAGAATTTATAGTGGTCACTTTAAAGTAGAACGCACACTGAGTCGCCTTGGTTCGATCCAATTCGACACAGAACTATTCAAAGTTTTTAAAAAAACAAAAATAAACGAGACCTCCTTGTATCTGCACCGAATCAGTGTTTTTTAGAGAAGTCTCTATTTTTTAACATTTTTGCAATATATTTAAGGTTTTTAGTAAATTCATTATACTTAGAACGACATTCAGTATTCAATAAGCATATAAAATATTCAAATCTATAGCTTTGTATTTTTTGTCGCTATTACACTTATATTTTTTAAATTCATTACTAGCTTCGATACACAGAACAGAAAATTTGAAATTTCCTAAAATCGATTATTTGTTTTACATCAATTAGAAAATGGGCGCAAACAATTCCTAGAGTATCAAAAAGTGAAGAACTAACAAAATTATAAAAAAAATCACAGAGGTTACAACCCACGCTTTTATAAGTATGAATCTAAATTATTTAAAAATATATTTCCCTTTTTTGCACATTTGAATAAAACTCTGTCTTTAAATTTTTTTTATTAATATTTTTTTTACTTCCCCGTTGCCATTTTTCCGTCTATGTATACTTTAAAAGTTTCTCTTACCTACATTTTATCTTTTGCTCAATTAGTTTGATTTATACCAAAAAAGGAACTTTACTATTCAATATTATAGATTAAAAAATAAAAAGTATTCAACAAAAATTCACGTAACATGAAATGTTTTAAATGGTGAAATATACAGAAAATATTAAATCGTTTTTAACAGATGTTCTGTTTGTATATTGTTTCAAATAATCAATAAATTTTAATAGGAATAAAAATTGTGTACTCAATATTTTTAGTAAAGGCAAGCAGTAGCTGTGAAAAAGATATATGAGTTTAGTTTTACGAGATAGTGATCGTGAATTTTGTAGTTTTTTAATGCTTGAGTAACGACGCTACCACGTAAGCAGTTTCCACTTTGGTAGGTATGTTCAATTTTCGCAACAATCTTGTGAAGTAAAGAAATTGTATTTGTATATTTATTTTTGTATCACTTTTTAGTTTTATCGGACCAACCTAGAATCAGTATTTTATTCAAAAAATCAATATGAAATACCGCGGTCCAAAATCGTTTAAAAAATATAATTTAATATGAAAAATTTTAATTAAAGCCAGACAATTGCGTCTAATTGCAAAACTAGTGATCCTATTAGCACAAAAATGAGTTGTTCTTGATGCGACAAAAAAAAATTGGTGAAATATTCTTGAAGTTATTGTGCAACAATAAAAATCTCAGAAACTTGAATATGACCCGTTTTTTTTGGACCCTCAAACCGTCTGTTTTTTGCGGGACATTGAAGTAAAAATCAGACAGTTTAGAATAATGATTTAATAACTCATTGGAATCGAAAATTTAAGCAAAAAAAAAAACAAAAATGTTTTATGAAAGTGTAAGAGTTGGAATCTCTTTAAGCATCCATATAAACAACGGTGAAAGAAAATAATTTTTAAATTAATATCAGTAACCTACTGACATTTGTGTGAGAAAAAATGTTACAACAAACTAAAGTGCGTTAAGAATAAATTTGTAAATCCGTGATAATTTTGTGGCACTCTATGAGACTTCAAAGGTTATCCACATATTTATGAGTAGACATTTTCGCTTTTAGAAAGTCATCAAGCGATTAGTAGTTCTAAAATACGTTCGAAGTTGAAATAACAATCTATTTCTGTCAAAGAAAATGAGCTTTCGCTTTAGTCACGGCATTAAGAAAAGATATTTCCAGGATTTTTAAAGTCTCGAATCTTAAAATCATTTGTTCGAATAGAGAAATAAATCATCTGCTTTCAACACTGCAAATAAATGATCTGCTTTTGAGATTCAACATCAATCTAACCAATAATAATAAAAAGTTATTACAGTGAAAACTCATATTTATTAACCATTCATGCAACAAACAAATAAAATTAGATATCTATCTATAATATTGTTTTTTTACGACCTAGTCGGGAAAACATCATTTCAGAACTTTTTATTGTTTATTTGTACCGACATCAAAAACGACTGTGCTGATTTTGATAAAATTGAGTACATTACAAAACGAGATATATCTTGAAATTTAAGATTTTTCTTAGAGAACTTCCTATAAAATAGCTACTTTTTATATCTGTATAGCAGTTGTCAATACTAATGCGTAAAGTGAAAAAGAAAAAAACAATTCTCAGTAATATTTCCATCAGTTGCTGTCTATATGAGTAAAAGAGACAAGCACAGTAGGTTTTGCTATCATAAATGGTTTACATATGTATCCAATAAGATCGAACTGAAGTGTCAAAAAATATTACAAATATATACTTATAATAATGTAAAAATTAACTATTTCATCGGAGGTACGTGCAAAAATTGTAGTATGTATCTCAAACGTATTGCTATTATGACTCGTGTTACTGTTAAAAATCGCTACTCCCTCGTTTTATCACAACGTCACAACTCGTACATAATAACTGTGTTCACGTTTATGACTCGTGTTACTGTTAAAATTCGCTACTCCCTCGTTTTATAACAACGTCACAACTCGTACATAATAACTGTGTTCACGTTCTAGATACATATACTATTTCATGGTTACTACGCTTGCGCTAGGTCAACGTTGATATTAACTTGAGCGAATCTGAAGGCAAAACTGGCATTCATTCAAGCGAATCCGCGAAAAAAATCTAGTAAAAATATAAAGAAAATTCTTGAGCGAATCTGAAGGCAAAATTGACATTCATTCAAGCGAATCTGCAAAAAAATTTAGTAAAAAATAAAAATATAAAGAAAATTTTCATCTTCAATCAACTAAAACCATGTTTTTTGTCAACATTCCTGATACGTTCATTTCGTGCATTAAAGAAGAATCTGTGTGGTTATGTGATTCGTGTTGAGTAAACCTACCGATAGAATGTGCGACGATATTTTGTTCTTTTCATGTCATTAACAAAGGGGTTAACATAACGAGCTCTAAGATTTTAGAGGTTTTAAATCTTTATCTCCACACTGACATGCAAAGGATACAACATTCCCTTGTTACTTACACACAGAAATGTGTATATAGTTATTTTGTGAGTATAGGTATGTAGTATACGTTGCAGGACAAAATAGCAGATTTAATGACTTTATTATTAGAACACTTTTGAATGTAACACTTGCATGTAGAGACGTCAGAGTGCGGGCACTGAGAAACGTCCCTTCAGAAAAGTCCGGTGGATTCATTCCGATTAATAATTTAGGTTCCGAAACACCTAAAGAATATAATTGTGAAGGTTGTCGGGAAAAAATCGACTCGTAACTTTTTTTAACCGGATTATGAGAATTATTGACAAAATCGCTTTTAAATCCCTTCAGCAGTTCTTGCGTTTGTTCTAATTACACTATTCTTACGTAGTCACAGTGATTACAAAATATGTAAACACTGTTTATCAGTAATGTTTATATTGCTATTTAGATAAACATTTTGTTTAACAGAATAAAAAACAAATAAAAATGGTTACCCGGAGAGCTTATTTTGCTAAGCACCTGGTCAATCACCGTGGGAATAGCTAGTACAATAGACCTGAATATTACGGAAGCAATTATTTTTTTCAGTCTAACAATTTTAAAACCATGGCCATGCTTTTGGATAGATTTTTTAGATAGCTTATTATTTTATTTCACTTAACGTAAATTAGACAAGTAAATTAACTGACGATATGAGTTATCTACTATTTGAAATAACTTGAAGCTAATAATTAAATGGATAAATAGACAGTTCTGTTGTAAATTATAGACGCTCAACAGCTGAGGTCATGTGCGTCTCTAAATAAAATGGAGAGATTATTTAAAGTTGAATATAATGTAAATGAAATGAAGATACGAGGTAGCGTACAATTTTGATATAGGTAGGTAACTTGAATCCAATGTAAATATAAAATGAAGATATTTAACAGGAAAAGTCAATAGTCGGTTGAAATTAAGCGCACTGTATAAAGGTTCTTTTTTTATCCCATGTTATGATAATAAGGGTTTTGTTAAAATCGACATTAACGCCAGTGAATCCGCGGATAAAATCTAATGAACACTATATGTATACCGGGTGATCCATTTTAATCTATATTCTTGAGACCGAGCAACAATTTCGGGAAAAAAGTTTCAGACAAAAGTTGTTCAGTTTGAAGGGGAACATCGTTTGGAGACAAATAACGCCCCCATCCCCAAATCCTTGTGCAAGGATGAGAGTGACTTCGACATTGTTGATAGGAACACCTATTTTTTATCACAGATTATGATTTCTTGATAAAAATATGCAACATTTGTCTGAAACATTTTTTTATTCGATGCCTTTCTCAACCCTTAAAATGCATGTCAAAAATCAGTTTCCCGAAATTCCATTAAATTTTTATGCCTAAACAACGACCTTGTGCAGAAAATTATAAGAGTTAAAAGGCTTGGGAAGGATCATCGATTAAAAATAAAAAGAACCCCCCACCCCCGCACAAAAAGAACCACCACCCCTGTGTGAGATTGGTGGCTTCTTTTTATGTTTAATCGATATTTGATAACTTTTCCCAAACCAAACAACTTTTACCTCTTGTAATTTTCTGCGCAAGGTCGTTGTTTAGGCTTAAAAATTTAATGGAGTTTCGGGAAACTGATTTTGGACATGCATTTTAGGAGTTGACGGAGGCATCGGATAAAAAAATGTTTCAGACAAATGTTGCATATTTTTTATCGAAAAATCATGATTTGTGAAAAAAATGGGTGTTCGTATTAAAAATGTCAAAGTCACTCTCATCCCTGCACAAGGGTTGGGGATGAGGGGTGGCATCTGTCTCCAAACGATTTCCCCAATCAATCTGAATAAGTTTAGTCTGAAACTTTTTTTTGATCAACACCACCGTTTCGAACTATTTTCCTGGTGAGATTAAAATGGATTACCCTGTGTATAAATATATTATGCGACAGTATAGTGAAAAGAGAAATGGCTAAATTAACAAAAAGAGGTGTACAAAATTTTGAATGATTAAAAAATATCTGTTCATGGTATGATGTTGATGAGAAACCGACACGACAGGGGCAACCACACGTTGGCATAATATGGTTTCAATATAATATCAGAAACATCTGGAATGCTGAAGAATTCACTGGAAACTATTTTAGAAATATGTTTAAGAAATTTTATTATAAAATATCTCATTAAAATTGATTGGCTTTGTTTCAATTAACATTAAAAATAGTTCTCAATATTGTTCACGTCCATTATAATTAATAAAAAAAAAATTATTTATTTCATTAACTAATTTGTATTTTTAATCATTTCAGTTGTGCCTGAAGAAGTTAAAAAGATTTAACGAAACGTCGCAATTTTTTAATTTAGTTTAATTAAAAATAGGGAACATGTATATAATATTAAATTGAAGAGTTGCATATTTTCGTTTTCTTTTTTTTTTTTTTTTTTTATTAAATTAACACGCTCAGCGGCTAAGGCTATATGCGTGGAGGATATTTTCTTAAAATAGCAGTTTACGTATGTCTACAACGTGAATGCAGTTATTATGTATGAGTTGTGACATAATGCTAAAATGAGTCAGCGGGTTTTAATACGAGTCGTTCAAGGTACATACTACATTTTTTGCATTTACTTTTTATAAAATAGCTTTACTACATAATAATATATCTGACGGCTGTCATATTTTGCGTGTGCGGCCATACTGCATTTCAATTGGGTTGTTTACAAAAATTACGCCTGCTTTGTGTTGATTTGCTATCTCTGTCCATCTTATAGAATAACACGAGAACTTACAGATTGCTTTTGAAAATTACTGTTGGATTGATAAAATCGCATTTTTTGTTTTACTTTACGCACTAGTGTAAACTGGGTCATTTTACTATCGCTGTTCAGACATGAAAAGCAGATATTTGATAGGAGAGTGCAAAAAATAGTCTTCAAGAATGACAATGGCGCGGCGGCTTTCTTTCAGCGCGCTAAGGTAATTATGTCCCCGATATGTGCTCAGGTAAATGATGGAGGGTGGCCGAAAAATCACTTATTACAATTTTTATTTTATGATTTGTGTAGACAAAAGTACTGATTGTGAAAAGGTTTTTAGGAAGTCATGTGTTATTAATTTAAATAATCGGTATGGACAATTCTGACTTTCATGTGCTAAAATAATTTTTAATATAAACAGTGAAATTTGCCAGAAAACCACGATATTTACATAATTCTATTGTTATAGGTACCTACAAAAAATGCTAAAAATCTACAGACGGACACTCACACGCACAGCCGTCAGATGGAAAATCACATTTCTTTGCGTTTTGCAGGTAAGATAATTCAACTTTGACATTATCTTGGACACGCTTTTTTATTCCTTTACCATAATTTCATTTGCTTAAAATATGGAGAAGAGTATTTTTGTTTGTGAAAAATGCGTTTTAACAATACAAGAAATTAATTTTTAACAAATATCCTTATTCATAGTTTCGTCGAGGGACGTACGATTGGTTGAATCCTAAACAAAAAATTATTAAGCATAATCGATAACACAATATATCCGCGAAATTCGAATACACAATAATTACAATGAATGACAATTACATATACTTACACGTCATGACAGTTTACCCGTCTTTGTCGACAAAAAAGTTTACACTCGAGTGTCGTTTTATCTACGTAAGTCGTCGATAAGGTGGTTCATAGATGACGCTTTAGTATGGCAGATTTGATTGAAATCTGTCACAAATTATTATTCTCTTTGTCGGTAATTTAATTACTAAGATAATTGAAATTGCTCAGGTTCCTACAAAGAATTGTTTTCATCAAGTCGATAAATTGATATAATTGCTTTTTAGAAGCGACAGCACCTCGCATTTGTACTGCATTGATTATTTCACGATATCTGGTAGACAATTAAAGATGGAAATGCTCTACTTGATTTAGTGAGGACAACTAAGCTCTCGCAGGACCAGCACTATTTAATGGCTACTTTTGACAGGACTTTAAATACACACAGAACTATATAATTTAATAACTGAATACACAAACTGAGCTTTAGAAATTCTTGAGACGCGTGTTGATTCTGAAAGCGAAAAGTATATTTTTCTTAGCCACCTTGGATGTAAGGTAAAGGTACAAATGGAAGAAATGTCTTATAAGGCCAAATACCGATATTAACGTCAAGCTAGCGGTGAAGATATATTACTGTAGATAATTTATTACACATATGACACATAAGTTTAACATGTCTTCTCGCACTAAAAATAACTCCTTCAATCTTCAAGCATACTGATTATAATTGGATGGGCCATGGTCACTGGCTGCGTACACACGTCAAGTAATCATGTTTTCAGCGTAAAAAAATAATATTATACTGATATAAAATATTATGAAATTGAACGTACAGATTCAATTAATTAAAACAATTAACCGAGTAGAGACCATTGCCGTTTAATATTTTTTTCTGAATATAATGTCTTTAGAAAACAATGCTCGTTCCCAAATTTTAAGAAAAGTAATTTGTTTTCATAGATGAATTAATCCTTTATAGATACATATTTTTATTCTGTAAATTAGTTTTTTAATGTATGCCTATATTGTATTGCCACTAGCTTTCCAATCCTGTTCACCTGGGTAGATTTTCGGTTAGCAAATAATAAATAGCATTTTCAGTGCATCTCTTATAGTTTAGTAAGCGTACATCAATTTAGCTCTAAAACGCGTGCGGGTAGGTTTGTGTGTGTGCGGGCAATAATTTTCGGGCGAGTTAATTGACTTTAATGAAATTTGGTCCACATGTTAAAAAAACATCATCGCACGAGGCTTATTTAAAATGAGCCTAATCAAACCATGAAAAGGCTTTATTTTGTTTTGGGGCTCAAAACCCCGAAAATATTTTTGAAATTGATTAAAAATTAAAATTTAACCTTTTAGTATCAATTAAAAGGTGCTCATAAGATTTTAATAAAATTGGCGCGACAGGACCGGACTTATGTACATTTTTTGAAAACGCTTGCGGATAGAGAATTATACTTAATGAAGACTGTATATAATTTTGTGCAGATGATGAATTGATAAAACGGAGACAAAATATTGAAACTAAGAAAAAAATGTATTTTGCAAAAAACAAACATAAATTCACATAATAAAGTCACACTACCTGTATAAGCAAATATAAAATCGGCGGGGTTTGCCACTGCGATCCGAGTTTTTTTTTAATATCGCAACGATCAGGGAAGACATTTTTCTGTCAAGACCGGCAATAACGAGATCGAAGTCACGGGAATAGGCTAAAGAAATTATATTATGTCATAAGATATTCCTCGAGTGGGTGCCTATTATAAAGATGCGACTGTAATATTAATGTATTATTAATTTATAACGGTCATAAAATTTAAAAAAAATATGTATATACTTACAATATTTTATAACGCAATATACAAACTTTCATAACACTAAATCCTGATGAATTTTTATAGCCTGATAGGCAGTTACATTATTGAAGAGGACGACATATATTTTTTTGTAAAAATTTACGACAGAGATAATCTTTAGGAAATTATATATTTGCATATTACAAGTTTTTTAACTCCAGTATGATCCGTTTTGGCCATTTCTTAGATCAGCTTTGAAAATAGTGTAATAAACAAAATACTCGTTAATAATTTCAGCTGTCGAGCGTCTATATTCCATAATCTAAACAAAGTAATACTTTTCAAAAGTTTATAATACTTATAAGAAGTTAAAAAATAGATAACGATAAAAGTTGTTCAAAATAAGGGTTCCATACTGAAATAATACTTTACTGTTCGTTTGTCTGTTTACTCTGTTAGAGACGGTTATGGCGTTATTCTGAATGATACATGTTAAAATTAACAGTGCTGTCTTATTTTAATTTATGTTTGTGATGTTAAATTTGTTAGAAACTGGGAATTAACAGCATTGTAAATTTTTACATTGACCGTAGAATATATAGCACTTTATGTCATAGGCAATTGAAATTTCAGTAGGTAGAGCGACGTGCCCCATAAAGATTTTAGAGTCGTTGTGTCACACTTTTTGGCATTGTCTACAGTCAATCAAGTGAAAAATTAGAAACATATTTGTAGCACTCAGTCGGTAAAGATTAATTTTGAAGATGCCAGAAATATATTTTTCATTTTTTGTTGTTGAATTTTATATAGGTATATTAAAGAAACGGGTTGCGTGGTGTGGTCCGTCGTCCATGAGAAATTATGCCGACTAAAACAAAGGTGTAAATGATTATATTTCGTGACAGGATTAAAAAATTCTATTAAATTGATTTAGTAGGTTACAGATAGTCTAGAGGGTATCATCAAAAGAATAAATAAATAAAAAATAAACATACACTATATAAGTAATCGCTAATTAGACATTTTCCAGCTTTTCAATTTTTCTAGTTGAAATGAAATATTTCTTTGAGTTTGAGTTCTATTTCTGTGACAAACTTTACTTGCTTCCTTGTGAATGTCCTAGAGTTTATGTTAAGTGTACTTACCCACATGAATATGACCCATTTAATTATAATTAAATGTAGTGTCTGCTTTGCACGTTTACATTAATTCTACGGTGAGACTGGAGTCTCGTTTCATAACAGGACCTGACTCTTTAATATATAGATTCTTTTAGTCGGTATCTATGATGTGCATGAGTGGATGAACATAATGCACTCATCCCCCACTGTTAAATCTCCCGATTTAATAGTTTGTAAATCATGTTCTGACTGAATAATTCCGCAGATAAAAATTGACTATTACACATTATTAAACAATGTTCGTTTCACATGTTGCCTGAGATTCTACTTTGAATTTTTGGTCAGTAAAAATATATATATTAATATTTATGTATTATGGCTCCCAGTGGGACTCTAGGGTAGGATTTTTGACCTATTGCTTCGATTTATTCCTTCTGTTCATATTTTAGTTGGTCGACCAGCCACAGCGCGTACCTTCTAGTTCCGAGCCTCCAGGTTAGAGCCCTGTCAGCCCGCCTCTTGTAGGGGTGCCACGGGGCCATGTCTACAAGTTCTTATCTGAGAATAATTTGGTGAAATAAAATCTGAAGTGAATATGATCCTGGAATTGCATAACTAGTTTAGTGTCACATTGATGTGACAATAAAACTGTGTTAATAGTTTTAAAATGCTTAACACTATAATGATTCTCAGAATTACATTATACTCATGAGTCATGAACCCATGAGTAGCATTATATAAATACATACAAAAATACTGTTATGTTTTTAAAGAAATATTTTTGGAGTATGACATTATGACGTAGTACTAATTTAATTTCAATTTAACAGAAAAAGTTTTATTTAAAATTATATTATTTTAGTGCCAAACTCCGAGGAATTTTAAATGCCTTTTAAAATTAATTCCTACAGAAACATTCGTAGATACATCTTGTTTATTTATAAATTCGTAATATAGTATACGTCAACGTTTGCTACATGTTCCGATTTTTGCGGGACGTTCCAGTTTTTTTAGCCAAAATTGAATGTCCCGTAGTTTAATTCCATGTTATATACTCACCATGTGCAGAATTTTAACAGCAAATTAAGGAGAAAAAATCGATCCAGGAGGTAAATTCTTCAGTCAAGACTTGGCTGAAAATTTGTTTCCTTTATCGACTTTTCCGAGGTAATAGTTTATATCTAGCAACGCTGGAGTAACTAAAGTGTTATATTTTCTTGTATCTAAAACTGGGTAGATATGGACAGAATAGAATGGGATCAATATTACTATGTAAAATTCGGCTTCTGTAGGATTTTAATTGCATATTTATACAAGTAGCAATTGAATTAATAATGCTCGAGAAGTCCAAAATTATTCACATTAATCCAAAACATGCATATAAATTCTGTCATACATTCAGATCAAGTTTGTTTAATGAAAATTTTTAACTTATTTCGGGATCTGGTTGATTAGTCGAATAAATAATAAAGACATTTTAAATATTTGAATTTACGCGATGCAGAGGTCTGTTTACATTCTGGAAGCAGACACCGACAAATTTCATTGTGCTACGTGTTATTTTAATTAATCTGTTTTCACAAGTGTTACTGCCGCTTTTCACCTCGGATAACTGTGAATTTTATTTTACAGGGCTGTAAAGTTTTCATTACAGAAAATGTTATAGTTTGACCAAACAATTTGTGACAGCTTAAAGGCCTTTTTCCAGTGAGTGGCATATTATAGCGACAGCATAGGCCCGAAGTAACAAAATGTATGTTTTGACAGAACCGGCAAGTTCCAGATAACTACTGATTTTATAATAAAGTGCAGACAAATTGTCATTCAATCGTGCACTTTGAGAACGCAGCGATTTTTTTTTTGGATTCGTAGGGGGGTCGATGGTGAGTTTAAAACTGAGTGTTCGGGACGGGTAGAGGTGATCTAGATAATAAGGGTGTAATAGTTTTTTGGCGTGTCTCCGTAACTATGGACTTATCACCATTTTTGATGTAGCGTCCTTAAATATTTACCTATAAGTGATACGAATATTTTATCACCTCATATTGAATGTGCTAGTTAACTTTTAATAGTTTTCTTTTAAATATTTTATCCGCTTTTTTGTATTCTATAACCTCCCTGAAAAAAAGTTTTGTCATATAAAGAAAACAGCATAAAAACCGATTCGCCTATTGAAGTTCTATGATGTCACAGAGACAACAAAAAACTACTTTCACACTTCTTTTTGTGATGATGGGTAAATGGGGCTACATTTCGTCTCGAAATCTCAGTTTTAAACTCATCCCTCCTATTAATCTCAACCAAAAAGTTCCTGCCTATCCGAAATGCAGGACATTTTATACCCTACGTGTATAATCACGTTGTCTAATAGAATTGTCTCACGTGACAAAATTTGATAATTTTAATCAGTTTATGATATGATATGGTATGCTACTCCTTATGCATTAATAAATAATTAGTAACCAACTTTTCCTTTCTTATATCCTTCCTCTTAATTGCAAATAAGAATTAAAGAAAATGTATATATATAAGCCTCTATAATGTTATAGAAAGAGATGTATAATATCTTTATTGTAGTTTGCTTTGATTTGACAGATCAGTGAGCGTGACTTCCACACAGTAGATGTAGTCAGCCAATTACAGACTGAATATTATTTAAGTAATTTCGGTCGGAACATATTCTATGTTTAAAACAATATTTAAAAATACACACTTTTAATAAGTTTTTTATTATAGAAAAAATTTTCGAAAGATTTTCAAAAAAAATTTACTCAAAATCTATTTGTGCTGTTGATATGTCGTTTTCCCTACCTAACAGGTCGAGAAACAGTGGCTATTTTTAATTTAAGTATGTTATAAATTTCTATATTCTGCAAAAAATATTGAGTTTGAAGGTTAAATATGCTTTTGTGTCCTTCAATTTATTGTTTTATAACATTTACAAATTAAAGATCACAAACTCGCTTTGTATCTTCAGACTCATGTAATTTTGAGACTATTAATACACTAGGTATGCTGTACGTACTCAAACTTTATTCTATATCAATTAAAAAAATGCACACGAGATATATAACTTTTCCAGTTTATGGCATCAGACATGTTGATCGAGTGATAACATTAATGGAATTGGGTAGCGTATCTTTAGTATGAAACGGACACCTGTGTCAGCCCTGTTATCATCGCATTATGCACTACCTGATGTGATGATGTGGTGACAATCCATGCATCCTTTTCTTACTTACTCTCCAACTCATGCCATCTTGTTGCGAATGTGTCAGTGCATGGTGAAAGAGAAGATTTTGACACGTTCACGAAACATGAGGACGTTTTGTTGATATTCAGAATGATGATGAGGGAGGCGAGGGTGACGAGCTTTTGATGTATATGCTCGACGAAGGTGTTACATTCAACATAATACGAGGTGTGCTGTAATAATTATTCGTTCAATTGATATCAAGAAGTCGAGACGAAATTAAGATAATAATTTTTCTTTTTTAATTAATTAATGTTACTGAACATCAAGAAATGTACGACTCAAGCTATGCAGAGTATGGTGGAAAGTAGAAGGCCTAAAAAGTTTAAGAAAAAGATACGAACTGATATAAGACTTGGAAAATGCTGGGGAAAATAGATATAGGAGATAGTTTGTGGCGTAAAGACAGATAATTATCTAGTTATATAGTGTATACTTATATATTTTCCAGGAACTGAGAATTAACATGTTAATGGAAGAAGAATTTTGATAAATTACTTAATATGGTTTGTAGGCTGGTCTGCAAATGCTTTGCATTTTTTAAAGTCAGTACCTAGCTAAGGACATAAGAATGACGCAACATTATTTTATTTTTGGAGTTTATTTAATCTAAAAAAATGTCGTATACAAAGAAAACCATGAAGGATGATGCCACAGGTACACACTCAATTTTGTGATTCGGGTGTTTAAAAGCAGGACATAATCGTCCTTTTTTGACAATTAATGCAAAACTTAAAACCAGTACATCCATCTGTCAAGTATCAAATATAGATACCCTTAATTATTTAGTTGTTCTGTTGTGCTAAATTAAAGGTAATAATATAGCTAACACTTTAATGATAGAGTGTAAAAACGCTTGACCGGCCAGTAGTGTTTCTGGAATTACTTTTGTACAAAGATTCTGTCCTTCTAGAATGACAAATGTCAGCTCATAAGCGGGTCCTTTCGTCCTTCTGGTAATATAGATTCATAAAAACTCCTACATGCACCATTTTGATTTGTAATTGCTTATAAAATACACCCACGTGTATAAATTCTTGAAACAGCTCAACAATACATAGTACGTAGTAAAATTTTTGGTCACAACATCAATCTATGGGGAAAAATACTTTTTATATCGCTAAGGCATGTCCAGGAGTATACGTCTATAAACAGTAGTGCCAGTGAGTGTCGCTTCTGTGATCATCATCTGTGATTACACGGTGTATTGTGATGCTTACCTTTTCCTTTGCCATATAACATCTCTATAGAACGTAAGGTGCACATATAGCTTGTACAAGCTTAGTGAGTGGATGAAAAACTTTCGTTTAATTAAGCATGCCTGTAACACGACAGTACTCTCAAATTTCACTCGTCACAAACATTTTCTCGTAGACTTATTAGGAAAATATATTCAACTCACTTCGATGTCAGTCTATAATAAAGACATCTGAAATTTAGATAAATCCTAATCTCGCGTTACCAGTAAGGGTGCTTCAATTGTTGTCTTGTCTTGTCAGTGCCTTTATAACTCAATTTTTCTTTGTATTTAACTGGTTTCAATTACTCTGAAATAAACTTAACGCTGTTTTACCTATTCAGGTTTTTACTTTGACTTGGCAAGTTTTAATGTTTAGCTAAAAATTTAATAAAATATTGAAAACGTTGTGAGTAAAATTCTGGAGATGCATCGCTGTATTAAATTTTTTGCAGAGCTTTTGTTTCAAAATAAATTGTTCTAGTTTGGTACCGTTTTAGATTCTCAAACTTTTGGTAGCCAAACAAACTGGTAGAAAAAAACATTTTTATGTTTTTGGTTGAATGATTTTTTCTAGAATTCGAAATATTTTTTTCAGTTAAATTAATTATTCAGAGGATGTAGAATCATAAGAAAAAACTAATCAGCAAATATTTGATTGCAACGTTTCGTTGTATATTCACAACTTCCTCAGGCTCTGTGTATAAAAATATGCAAACATTTGATTACAAAAACACAATAGAAAATTACAATAATTATTTTACAAAATATAAATATTCGTAGTATTTTGTTATTTATTAATTGTAAACCAAATGTTTGTATACGTTGCAATCAAATATTTGCTGACTGGCATTTTATTTATTATCCTACATTCTCCGAATAGTTTAATTGTATTTCGAAACTGGATCTACGCTTATTTCAAAACGTTGAAAGCGATTCTTTTAAAACGATTTCTCCCTGTACAACAGAAGGGAGATATTATTATATACCGTGGTATAAATGATTTCTCTATGGGTCGTGAGCAGAGAACTCATTTTTATAAGCTCCAACTAAATTATAATTTTGTACATTTATGTGTTAGATAATGCTGCAGCTCTTCACAGACAAGTAGAGATATTTTTCGTGATATTGTGCTGGGTTCTGTGTCTGTAGGGCAGAGCGAGATGAAGTCGTCTAGCCCCATGTGTAACACGGTATAGGTACGGAGTCTGCAGATATGTATGTTACATAAAGGCCGACCTACTGAAAGCTTATAGTGCGCTAAGTAGTTTCATTTTATATAGCTGTACACACTATCTTAAACAGGACTGGTCTATTCGTATTTTTTTCTGAAAATATAAATACAGTCAAGATAACCCGAGAGGTGGGTCGTTTATTGGAACTCTACAAGTGGGACCCTCGATGTCCACACGACCAGCTTCACAGTATGATCTTAATCAATAAGACCCGAAAAATATTTTTCAAAAATCCTAAAATACTTTGTAATATGATGAGTTTAAATTGAAATTTTTTTATATGTATTATGGACTTGTAATGTTTATTGTAAATTTGTGACTCGTCATATTGATACCATTGTATCGCAATCAGGACTAAAAATAAAAAAAATAAAAATTGCACTTTTTTGAAGTCTTTATGTTGAAACAAAAAACGGCTGGACCGATTTTGATAAAATTTCTTTCGGATCATACTGACGTTGAAAGTTAAAATCATTTTTTATTCGCAAGATTTCGAGTAAATTCCACCTGTTACAGTTTTTTGGCGTAAACAAAAAAAAACGACTAGACCGATTTTAATAGAATAATTTCGGATCAAAATGATGTTAACACGCTTCGACTAACGAAGTCGATATAATTTTATATTCGCGAGATTTCGTGTAAAATCTATTTTTTTGGAATCTATTTTATAAACATAAGAACGACTGAACCGATTTTGAAAAAATCTTTTCAAAAAAAAATTCAGCTTCTGCTCACGCAGTTTTATTGCTATATTGTATCATGAAAATAAATCTAATACTATGCTAGATTAAACAGGTCGGTATTAAAAACTATTCTACGTTCTGTTAATTTTGTTAACCTTTTTACCTAATGGTATAGATTTCAGTAGTTCAAAAATAATTTACTGAATATATATCAGAAAGTAATAATGATTGAAATGAATTGGAGATAAAATTATTATGCTTGTAGAATTACAATTTTTTTAGCTTAAACTAAATGTCTCAATACAGTTTAGTTTTTTGGTCGAGTTAATACTGATATTTTGTGTAGATATGTGTCAATAATTATTAAAAAGATCTTAATCCTAGTCTGTGTCAGCTTCATGATTCTATTTCTTGGTTGGCCTGAACTTATCATTTCACACGAGCTGAGAATGTGAAGTACTGTAAATTATTTATGATGTAATGTGAGCCATCTAGATTCGTTTTATCTCTCGCTCTCTCACTAATCTGTTCGTCACTGTCTTTTTCAAAATGGCAAGTACGTGACATCGCGCTTGGAAGTAAGTACTTTTATATATCGCAGCTGTAATACCCAGAAGTAGAAGTAAGCGTTTGTGAAATTAAATATCCACCATTAGATATTATTAATACCATATATTCTCTTACCTTTTTTAATAAATGTAAGAATTATAACAATCCGTAAGATATAACAATTTTCCTTACTAAACCAAGTTACCAAATCTTCTAAAAGTTCAGCTAGTGTTAAACATTACAACTATTTTTTAATTAAGTATAATTTTACTATTATTAATATGCACGGACGTGCGCAAAATTTTGTTCAGGAAAGTGGCAAGAGTTATGAAAGTACCTAAATATGGTCATGGACATCCGGCGATCATAAACGATAGTCTAGTTATGTTACAGAACTTAAGTTTTTCAGAGGTTAAGGTTACTTAAAAGAAGTAGTATTTCAAATTTTATACGACTAAATGGTATAGTCCCCAAGATACGGGGATTCAAAAATTCACATTTTGGGCATTCACTGACTCGACTGACCGATAGATCATCATAAATTTAAGGAACTTCGATCGAGCTAGATTTTTTCTAATAGTGTTTAAGGAGTTAATTACGAATAAAAGCAATCATAATCGGCGGATTCTGACACGAAATAGCAACTTTTACTTTGTAAAGTTACGTAGTAGAAGAGGTCTACTGTCGGAGTATATGTGTGATGGGATGGGATGGTGGGGCAGTGAGATGGGATTGTTTACTAATATATAATAAATAAATAATAATGCGTTTAACGTCCGTTTCTCGACTTTATGTCATAACAGACGCCATTTGCCCCATTACTATTTTTTCATCTACCTCTTCCCGTTATTTTCTACATTTTTTACAACTTCAACTTATGTAATAGCAATAGGCGAATGAAGGAACTATAGGAAATTAGGATAAGGTAGGTAATTTTTGAACTAGGAGTTTGATAGGTAATCGGCCATGGCTTCAAATAAGGAACCATCTCGATATTTATCTGGAATTAATTGAGGGAAACCATGGAGAACCTCAATCAAGATGGCCGGTACAGGAATTACCGTTTCTCGGCGAGAGGCAGTAGGAAAGAGTCCCAGCCACATCTGCCCCCGCCGGGATTCGAACCCGGTACCTCCCGAATGAGAGTCTAGTGCTGTCACCACTACTCTACCCAGCTCGGTGATTGTTTACTAATATATACAATATACATATTCAATTACCTATAGTATTTTGTCTCTACATAGTACTTATACATAGAAAGTAACTTTATAAAAAGTTTTGATATCCTACGAAAAATATAAATGTGAAAAATGGCCAAGTTTGATATAAAGAACAAGTGGATTTGCCATTTTGCTGAAAAAAAAGAAGTGAGATCTAAGTAGACGTACCAAGTTTTCATTTAGTAAGTTATTATATCTAAATAACTCATGTATGTAAACTTGCCAAGGGAAAATTTGGCACCCTCTTTGCTCTCAGTTACTTTTTGGGCACTTGCTTTTTATATCGAACTTGCCCTTTTTTAACATTTATGTTTTTGGTGGGATGCTGTTTATTTCTCTATATTAAAACACATTTTATTAAAACATAAAAATAAGGAAAATAGAGAAATATACATTTGAATATTGGATAGATATTACGTATCATATTTTTCGCTAACCTTTCTCCTTTTAACTAAGTAGTACGTATCACATTTTGTGTAGAATGTGTTTACGCACAAGAAGTTACCTTATGTGATAGGCATAAATAAAAATGGTCCAGCGTACCTTTCTGTGTAATTTCATGGCTTTTTACCGTTGATGCAAGCACGTTTCATCAAGTGAAGAAGAAACAGAAAAAACCCAAGGTTCAATTTTGTATTAAGTATTTATATTATTGTTCAATTCTCATGCAAAACTCCGATATAAAAAAGGGGGAGACTAAAACTCGTTCATATTATGTAAGATGAAACCGTGCTAAGGTACTTTGCATCCAACTCAAACTGGTACATAAAACGATATAAACGTCAATCTTTCTGTATGAACCGCGGAACGTAGTATGTAAAATGCTGCAAAAGGAATGCGATATTCTTTATTTAATGCATTCAAAATGTATCCAATCTTTGTACATAACTAAGCTTGGCTCATTTTTTCCTCTCGATATAATAAAGTTCTGTTTCCTTAGAAATTTAAATTGAAATTCTATTTCGGTTTCCTTGGATTGAGATAGAACTATTTATGATTTTTTTTTTTTTATTGACAAAAAAAAATACATAATTGTGCATCAACCTTACGATTATTAGCACTATTAACAATTATACAAAGGATACAAATGAGTTACAAAATAATTTTTACAAAATGATTTTTATTGTTATTTAAAAATTATAGAGTAGGATCGTTTCAAAATTCGATAATTTCGAACTATGCATACGATTCCTTATGCTGTCGTACATAAACAAATAATCAGGCCTATTTTACTAGCACGCGGTGAATACCAAGTACTTAGCAACATAAGCACTCTGAGTAATTACTTTTGGTTGTTTGTTATTCTGCTAAATAGCATGTTAAACATTAGTGATTACGAACAGTGCTTCAGGCTGAGACTTATGTAGTCACTTTGGAAGCGGCACAATTATTCCAAGTTTAAACTTCCATTGATAATATACATTTGGGATTTTTTTAAATAAAAAATGTCTCTGAAAAATAAAAAAAAATGTTTTACAATCTACTACTTAATTTTAATGGAGATTCCAACATAAAAAATGTCGTTTGATCCTATTCGCTTCGTCTACACAGAATTTCATTAAAAAATATAAAAAACACTGTTTTTTTCATTAGCGCATTTTTACCTCCATTTTACGTAAAGAGAAGACGAAAATCAACTATAATATTTGAATACTTAGAACATAGCGACAGAAAGGGAAGGAGTGATATTTTAGATGCTCCACAAGCGATTTTTATTAGCGCATGCTAAGAACAGTGTTACTGAGTTTATCATGATTATTATCTGCTGTTGACTAATCATTTTTAGTATTCAAAAATTATTATAGAACTAGATAAATGTACCACTCTCAATTGGATGTAAGACAAAACTAAGCATAGGTATAGGACGTTGCCAAATTCATATAGGTAGTCAGTAAACGTAAGGAAGAATGGTGCAATAGAACGGACTATAAGGTCAGGGCATCGGGAGTCGGCTGATGTTGTTGCCGGAATGGCAAAGAGTAGCCGGTGGCCTTCGCACACAATATTCCTACACAATACCCCAGGGACCTAGTTGCTGAAATACTCAATGGCCTGCTGTCTGCCTACCTCATTGGATCGCGCACAACATGCTGCCTTAGTTCTGGCTACCAACCTAAGAGAACGTTTCGCTTCTTTTGCTGGACAATACGATTCGTTCGATAAACTTTATAACTTGATCATTGTATAGGCGAATCGATTTTGCTGTCATTTTTGAAGTGATGCTTCAATCTTCAATGTCACGGCCTTTTATTAAAATAAAAATTTCAGTAATTGCGATATTGCCTTTTTAGATCACATTTATCTTCATTTTTTCACCCATGGAATAACTCTAGTGGGTTATGCATTGCAAATTCGAATATTTATTTAGGACCCAAAGTGTGTTATTCCCAAGCATCTATTTTTTGATCGCTCTGACTCCTTGAAGACACATTTTATCCTATAAGAATGGAAAAAAGTTAAAGTCGTAACTTACCAAAAACAAAATGTGGGTAGACCTTTTTTTCCACGAAGAATATTCTGGCAACTGGACTATGTATACGTTAGTATAGTTTTTTACAACACTTTTTGGAGATACAAAAACGATTTTTTTTAGATTTCACGTTATATGTAAACTTTTAATGATTTAATAATAATTACTTACCTCTTACCTCCATACCAGAAATATCTTGCGATGTTATAAGTAAACATGTTATCAGTTTGATATATTGGCATTTTGTAACCCTTTAATGTTCGGTAAATAAATATATCATTCTCATTTATTGCTTATAAATCCAAGCACTGCTTTGTAGTCATACCATTTATTCTCAAAATTGCTACAATAAATTGTCAACTTTTCAATACACGCCAAGTAATTCATTGTCCTTTCTCGGGACATATACAGACTGTCAGTGAAAGTACTGTAAGTTCACCGTTAAAAGTGTCAAAATAAATTGGAATATTAATTCTCTGGTGATATTAAGGCCGCTGCACACGAGATTAATTTTTCAGGGGGGTTCGCTGCTAAATTCCAAGCATGCCGCCATGACGTTGGATTTTGCGATGGTTTGTATGTGCTGGCTTCATACGATGCATATCTTGAAGCTGAATTTGTAGATGGTTTTGGTGTAGTATCTGTTTGAATCTTTGAATGTTAACAAAAATGAATGTTTATTGCCTCTGAATCAAGGCTGGACACACACTATGACACCATTTATTGTGTTAAGACTTTTGCCAATGTTGCCCACGTAACAGCATTATGTTTTCTGATTGGTTCTTGCTCAAAACTATAAAGTGCGAAAAATAGCTCCGGTTATCATTTCGAAATCCAGCTTGTGACTACGCAGTGGAGCCCGTAGCGATGTCATTTCCATCCTCGCAGCCAGCCCAAGTTCCAACTGCGAATCCAGCGGCAAAACCAGTCTCGTGTGCAGCGACCTCTAGTTTTGCCTATTGTTCATATATTTCCTTCATCGTCGTTAAAGGAGTATCCAATGCAGTTATCACTATTGTGCAATGCGTACTTATGACTTTGCAGATATGTCAAAAAATTGCAAAATAAGCTAGGCTGATATCACAGAAATAAAATATAAATAAATAAATCTTTGGAGAGGGATGAAATTTTTGATGTGAGGACACTGAATACTAAAAATGTAATCACAAAACACTAAATTACGTACACTTTTTTGTCAATGCACGTTTCGCTAAAATGTTATCAGGAGACAATATTATCATTTCCTGATGAGCAAAATGCGTGTCGTGAAAAAAGTACTATTGCTTTGTATTTACTTTTTAAGTATTCAGAATATCAAACCTGAAACATTTTGAAATGTTCAACTTGTGAGTGGGCGTGATTCAACTACCGGCATCCAATCAACTGAAGCTATCTAGCTATTTCCATAGCGGGCTTCTATGTTTAAAATTATACTGAAAAATACAAACATTTGGGAATTTTTTTCTTGCGGAAAAACTTTCGAAAAATTCTCAAAAAAATGGTTTTATTATCTATTTGTACCGTAGATTCCTATTCTAAAACGACGAGCCCATTCACTTTATTGGCTTCACAGCAGGTGACAGGTTTTATAGAAATGACATTTATCCTAAGTTTTTTGAATGTTTTTTTAACGAAAATCGTCGATTGTTTAAAGAACATCTTGTAGAAGTTGCTATGAGTGTTCCAGTGCAATTCATAGCTACACACAGTTCGAATCTCGTTCGTCAAATGACACTCGTCATATACAATAGATGTATTGGTATTATTGTAGATTGAATCACGTTAGATTCGAGGACCGCGAACTGCCAATAGCCTTAATCTAGTAGCGGGAAAACTTTTTCGATTTTGGGTCAGATGCTGCCCGACCACTTTTATACATTTATTTATTATAATATAAAGTCTCACAGAAAAAATTATATTACGAAAACACTAGGTCATCTTTATTCAATGAACGTAGATTTTGTCCGCAGATCCTGTTGCGTTAGGTGAATAAAGCGGGGTAAAAATTACATAAAATTTAAATTGCTTGGGCAACCGACTAACAGTTGATCACAAATTTTAATAAAATCGGCTCTTCCATTTTCAAGTAATCAAGGACAGATAAAAATTTTGAAAATGCGTCCAGTTGTCAACAAGATATTCCCTAGTCCCCAGAAAAGCCAAATAACAGGCTGAAATTTAAAATAGCAGAATTATTCAACAGCATTTTTCTACGTCAGAAATGGTTCCCACTGCTATCTTTTGAGGGACTTTTGTGGGAAGTAACTTTTAAGTTAGTTTCCGAAGATTGAATAGCATGTCGAGTAGTATCGTTTAAAGAGGATGGTAGAATAATTTCTGCGAAAAACCGACGGTTCTATGTTTTCTAGCAAGAGGTGGTCTTATTAATAGTTCGTCGCTAGTCGAGACAGAATAGATACCGCCGAAATTACAAATTACGCTGGCACTGATTGCTTTTCCCACTCTTCTTACCTTGCTACTATCTTATCTATCTAGAATTTAAACTGACTTGTTAAATAAGGTTAAACAGGTAAAGAATGATTTTTATATAGCTATATATGCCAGATATTTCAACATAAATTCCTAGACGTGTATTTGAAGCGAATTAAGCCCACAAGCTCCGTAGTTTATTCATCACTGGACCAGTCTATCCGAGTCAAAGCGGATCTCCGTTCGAACGACCGTCCCTCGCAGCGTTTGGTTGTGTGAGAGGGATGGCGATTTATAAATTACTTTTTCTTTGTACCGTTCGCGAGATTGCCACATGTGTAATATTACATTGCTTTTTCTCCCTCTCTCACGCACACTCTTGTTCAGTGTAAACATCTCTCACCCACACTGCTTCACCATATTTGATGTTTACATTCGATATTCAGGGCTGATCGACACTAAACGCCTATAGTAGATCTGTGTCTTTTGTGTCACTTGTAAGCCTGATCAAAGCTATCGTAAATGGTTGGGAGCTATTTGTAAATTAATTGATTAACAGTCCTTTAGGCACACTAAATATCTCTTGAAACACTTTATTTTTCAGTTGTAATTTGTTTTTGTCCTGTATTCAGCTTTTAGAATTTTCGTGGAAAGAAATACTCTTTTGCATAATTTGCGTAATTTTGTAGCAAACTGTCGGTTTTTGTTTGTTTGAAGTTTGTTGTATTATATTATATTAGGGTAAATAGTAATTAAAACTAATTGAAAACTGATGTAACGATTACTCTTGCAATCCTTATCTGCACTACATACGTAGGTATAACTATTATTTTTCAATGTTATTACTATCAATTAATGTAATAGTTATTGTAATGCCCAACGTTATTCTTAATCCTTTCCGAACTTGTGAGTCGTCATTGATGAAGCCTGAATGAGTAGGTGCCTACCTAATTGAAATATCGATTTACAAATCAATCAACTATAGTCAATTATTAAATATAGTTGGATATCCAATCATAAAACAAAATACATAAGTAGTGTGTAATTTTTGTTGTTTGAATTCCGTTTACGTGAAGCTATTATAATTTTGGTTGAAGTTATAGGAGTAGCACCATACGCTAGAGATGTAATTATGATAGTAGCTCGAACCAAAAGCATGGCAATACATCTGCCACTTACCAAATATTGCTTTAATATTATACAAATACAGGTATACTGTTTCATTATAGGTGTTTCTGATTATAGGTACTCATTATGGTTCATAATATATTAATGTCTGAGAACAAATAAATTCATCACATAGTAGTTTTTATGTTTTCCAATTGGCATATATGCCTTAAGGATTGCCAGCTGTGAGAAAATCGGAATTCCAGTCACTGGAGATTAAAATTTCGAGTTTGCTAAAAACAGCCTTATCTTTATAAAAAACACGTAAATAATTTTCTAATTAATTTTTTAGAATAAATTAATCTCAATATATTTTTGGTCACTGCTTTCAAAAAGTCTTTGTTAACGAAAGTTGCACTATAAAAAATTGTACCTCTAGCGTTATTTTGTTTTAGTAAAATAGCAGGTCGAAGAAAACCTATTTTTTTCGCCTCACTTTCCAAAAATTTGCTCCCTGCCCCCAAAAAAATATTGTCTCTCTGATTATTTATGGTTTCTTTGAGTTCTTCATCTCTGTGCCCAAAAGGGACTTATAACTAAAATATCATGAGTAGAGAAATTGTTTCTAAAGTAAGTTATTGCTCTATTTTACTAGTGCTAATAATATATGTAAGAATTCGGGGAACGGCTCATTTGACTGTTACACATTGAATACTTCGTATTCCGTGGAGTCTAAAACACCGACTATCCCCGAATTTGTCATGTGCATATGTACTCTCATTCGAAATCGAACGAATCCTTTGACAATTGTTTGTGACACATCTCATGATGAAATCGGACTATAATATGCCAAAGGATGGACATGCTAAAATGCGTTTTAGAGAAAGATGGGAAAGCTTGGTTTCAGGAGCTGTGCATGTTCGGAACGCCCTGTAGTCAAAACGGAAAATGCATTATTAGTGTATTTGCCATATGGCAACATACACTATTGGCGTCGGTCGGATGGCGGGACCTAGGGGTCGGACCAAAATTTCTCGACGTTTCATAACCTCCTAAACACTTTGGCACCATTTTTAAAAATGTTTATATATATATGTATATATATATATATTTATATATATATATATATTTATATATATATATATATATTTATATATATATATATTTATATATATATATATATATATTTATATATATATATATATATATATTTATATATATATATATATATTTATATATATATATATATATTTATATATATATATGTGTACGCGCGATAACTTTCGAAAGAGTTAATTGATTTCAACGAAATTTGGGCCACGTGTTGAAATCCATCACCGCAAGAAGCCTATTTAAAATGGGCCTAATCGGGCTATTTTAAGGGTAGTTTTTAGGGGTTGAAAACTGTTTTTGGGCCCCAAAATACCGAAAAGATTCTCCGAATCGTTTCAAAATTGAAGTTTAACCCTTTGGTAGTGATTAAAAAGTATCCCCACAATTTTATTAAAATCGGCCCGACAGGACCGGATTTACAAATTTTATGAAAACACTAGTTTGCAGATAGTGACTTATTTATTGAAGGGTGTATTTAATTCGGTGTAGACGTTAGATTGATAATATTACAATTAAGAAAAAAATGTTATTTTAAGGGGTGTATTAAGGGGTTAAATTTTTTATTTTGCCCAAAAACAAACTTAATTTCACATAATAAAAGTATAAAACCACACGACCCTATACAAGCAAATACACTATATTGTCGGCAGGGTTTTGGCACTGCGACCCGGGTTTTATCATTGAATGTCATTGATGGCACGCGTCTTATTAGCTATTGGTTAACTACCATAAATTGAGGAAGCAATGAAGATGTCTTTAACCAATCGAACAACGATATAGTTGTACGCGTATAATATACGTACATATACTGAACAAGTAGACATCGAGTTCTTGTCGGCTGCGTAAAGCCACGGATGCGGGACTTTGAACTAAATCAGTGAGTACATACATTTGAAATGCATCCGGACGGACTGAAGAACAACCTTCAATGGCTTTGACGGTAAAGATTGGGTTACTTCTTGAAAGTAGATCAAATAACCAGCTAATATAACGACATGCAAGCTTACCTACTGAATATGCATGTATTGAATCAATGCAAAATGCAATTCGTCGGCATTTGCTGTAACCGTATTTCTATATGTTCTTCTTGGACATTCAGATCACGTTATTTTCCTGTAGAACTTTATGATCTGAATCAACTTTATAACAACGTTGGGCAAAGTTGGCAGTTTTGCATAAATGATCTAGTTTTTTGTATCTTTCTGACACTTTTATACCAATATTAGTCACTAGATATATTTATTCATCTATCTCTAAAACAGCTGAAAATCACTTCATAATAACTGTATACAATTTACATATCTGACAGTTATTGTTCGGTAATTTCGGAATCTTTTTGGAGTATTTAGGAAGATTACGCCTACTTTGGTGTCTTTGTTGCGTATCTGGTTTTAAATTGCAACTGACAAGAAAATTACTATTGGATTGAGAAAATCGCATTTCATTTGTTTTACTTCACGCACTAGCGCGAAATCCATTTCGCACTAGTGCATGAAATGCAGCTATTTTATAGAAGGTCGCCCAAAAAAGTATTTACTATGCCTATTCCACATTTATCCATGTTGGAAATTTCACTATCTAAAAAAAATAAAAACTTTATGTACAAAAATCGAAAACCGAAAGTATGCGACTTATCATTTTTCATCCACCTGAGTTTTTATTTCAGAGAATTGTTTATAAAAGAAGTTTCACTGTATCACAATTATTGATTTGAATTTCTGATAATACATATTTCTCGTGTTATGTTACAGTCTCAGCATACATAAATGACGCCCAACTTCACATGAGTAGTTAACATAGGTATAATTCTAACGGGGTGAGAAAAAATAACAAAATTGTTCTTGTTGTCGTTATATAACATGCAGCTTTTACTATTTTTGTTCCACAGCTAAAATAACAAAACGTTATTTCAACGTATTTTTGTATAGTTCTTTGTTATGTTCAACTTACTCTACTGGGCTTAAATGATCAGTGATCACTGACTACTAGTCAGTGATCACTGATGTACTACTGTTGCGTTATCATGGTTGAAATTGACGCGCTCTTGCGCTCTTGTGTCTAGTCGACTAGACACAAGAGCGCAAGAGCGCGTCAATTTCAACCATGATAACGGAACAATAGTACATGTGCCATGTAGCAAATACACTAATAAGAAAACGACTTTCCGAATTTCAATTAAATTATATTATAAAAACAGTAATTGCTTTCGAAAGAATAAGAACTAATCTATGCACAGTGGAATTTATAATATATTTTCAATCTGTCGGGACTAATACAGCCTTGTATTTTGAATTTCTCCTTTATCTTTTATTAATTTGAGGTTAGAATATTTCTAATATTTGTAATTTTAGAGGATGGAGGATCGGATTTATTAGTCAAAGCGAAATATTTACATTTTACGCAACGTTTCGTTTACTTATTTAAACTTCTTTAGGCGATCATATAACATTTTCTGATTTAGTCAATGATCACCTGAACAAGTTTAAATAAGTAAGCGAAACGTTGCGTAAAATACAAATATTTCGCTTTGACTAATAAATCCGATCTTCCATCTTCTAAAATTACAAATATTAGAATCGTCATCTAGGATCTTCACCACTAAAATTTGTTAGAATACATATTTACTTTATTCAACTAGCCTTGTGGCATAGAATATACGCCACAATATTAAAATACGCAAAAGATTTAGAAACAATCATTTAAATATTCTGTCGTATAATGAGCTCTTTTTAGTAATATTTTTTTAAAATTTATAGTCGAAATTTTTTTGATTTTTGATTTTCTGGGATCTTGTTGTCAAACGTATTTTTCCATTGGCTGACCAGCATAGGAGGAAACACTATGCGTGAAAAGTACGGACTAAAAACTTGAAAATGTTATCTATAACCCTTTTGAAATCACTTCCACTGAAGACGTTTTACTTCAAAAACTGTTTCTATTTTACTTTTACATAATAACTGATATTTGGAAAACAGCTGTGAAGGAGGAGAATAAATAGTAATATTCACACATGTATTCATATATAAAATGTAATAATATTACAAAAATGTTTGAGCCATTTCCCCAGCGGAACTGTTAATGGTACACGTCAGCTATGAGTTGCGTGTGAAAATGGAAGGCATCGGGCGTCTCAAGCTCCTTCCTCAGGCGATTGAGAGGACCTGAAATGACGTCTGTCTCGTCTCTATGTATCAATATAATACAGGTGTTCATTTTTTATTGTACATTGCATTTACCTAAATACCCTTAAGTGCACTTAATTATTATTTTAATTATTTTTTTATCATTTTAACGTTTTTCATCATATGACGTGCACTCAACGGACCAGTTAAAAAAACATGTATTTCACTTTCATAATGCAAAACTTAAAAGTACGTCCCTAGGGCAATTTTTTGAAAAATCGGCGCGCGGATTGACTCACCGAGCCCTTCGGGATACAAACCAAAGTCTCTAACGGTTTTGTGAATTTTAAAAATCATTGTAAATTTACCGAAGGGTACATGATTAAATAGGATCAACATTTAGAATGTGCATATAGCTTAAAACTTTCAATTTTTAGTATTAAAATAGTGTTTACTTATTTTTATTGTTCATATTTTTTAGAAAATTAAAATTCAATACCTTTTAAATATGTTTTTATTTTCTGCCTCTGCTATATTTTTTTTTCTAAAATGTGCGGAATGTTCAATTACGAACGATTGTTTAATTCTCGAGTAATTTTTATTTATCAGTTCTTTACATTAATTTCTCAGATACTGTCCCGGTATATTATTTCGAATAGCTACAGAGTACTGAATTAGTTATACGTAATAATAACAAGGTCAAGCTGAACATCCTAACTTCAAAATTATCTTCCTGCTTATGACGGTGCAATTAAAAGTAACTCCTTGACTAAACTTCCAGTCAAACTGCTACTAAGAGAAATAAAAAAAATTTAGCTAATTTAACAATGAGATCATTACGACTTCAAAAATACTGACGTTTGTTACCTATATAAAAAATAAAATAAAATTTCTGTTAACACATGCGCAGGCGTGGGTAACGGTTTGTAATAAATATTTGTATTATGGTATTTACTTTTCGTTTTCATGGTTACTTATGGTCTTATATGTAAAAATTAACCAAAGGCTACTTGCCAGCAGACTTATTTATTTTTGACATCAATAAATCAAGATCAAGAGAACAGAACTATAAAAAACATTTGTTGCAAAACTTTCTTGCAAAAATGAATAGAATAATAATATATTTCTTTTACGGATTCGCCTATTTTCCAAAAAAAAACAGTAACTGTTGACTTGTCTCGTGCTAATACACAGTTTTTTTTCCAAAAATACGTTATTTGGTTTCGAGGAAACTTAAAACTAAAAAAATTGTAAAGTTTTTAGAAGTGAATTTTGGCATAAATTAC
The DNA here is from genome assembly GCA_034508555.1 of Venustoraphidia nigricollis. NCBI lineage: Eukaryota > Metazoa > Arthropoda > Insecta > Raphidioptera > Raphidiidae > Venustoraphidia > Venustoraphidia nigricollis. Next base: position 9,545,734 of record JAVRKA010000006.1, read on the forward strand.
CATTCTGGACTTTTGGAATGATACAAGAAAAACAATATGGTTGATGTAATCTACTTGCAACAGGTTTTCGTAACACAACACAACTTCCACTATTCATTACAGTTCATATAGCTATCGTAAATTTAAAATTTATTACATGTATATCAAGCCATTATGTATGAAAAATATCATTATTTATGGATCGCAATAAATATATTTACAAACAATAAGTCGCTTGACAATACGGGCAACTGTCGCATGTTATAATTCTTAACGATACAATACGCATATATTAAGTATTCATTTAAATATAAACTATAGGTCCGTTCTGAACTTACCAGTACCGAACACAAAATTGAAGTATAGCTTGTGGTCAATGAAAAAATTGAAGGCTTAAACGTGGTACGCCCCTTTTCCAAAAACTAAAGAGAGTTAAGTTTATGCTGAAGATGGGAACATAGTCCATGATAATCTGGAGATCAAAAATCGACTGTTTTTTTTGTTTTGAAGATATGTCAAAAAGAAACTAGTTGCGTAGCTGACCATGGAAACGAAAAGCAAATATAATAAAAATATTTATAACTGGCCGCTAGAAATGGTTCCGTCCTCCATTATTGGCTTTTACAGTTTAGAATGACAGGGCTCTTAATATTCGTTATTAAATAGACGGTTGGCGAAATTGTTACTAATTTGTTTTATTTGAGATAATAATTAACGAAATGTAATTAAAGTTAATATAGGTAATTTATCAATTGTACAGAACCCTCGACGCGCGGGATACAACCGCACTTGTCCGATTTAATTTTGTAAAATCTACCTATTACATAAATAACGTTTTTTTCAAATCTAATGCACTATAGGAAATAATTTGTCAGCTAGACTGATTGCGTTTTAGAGTTTTTACTAGAATGATTTGTAAAGTAGTTTCTCATGCCCATTCGTAACATTATAACGTATGCATGTATTCATAAGCCGACCTGCGTCCACTTATTACATAGGAGAGATTAGTATAATTTTATGACTTGGCAATAAATCATAATTAATTAAAGACACACAATAGCAATTAAAATAAGTAGCTGTAGATTAATTAAAGATGAGTAGAGCGACACACTTTTTTTTAAACAGACTATCACGTAGTAGATTGTTGAATGTGGTGTTAAGATTTTATAGATCGGATCAAATATAATTAATAATCAATTGCATTACATTGTAACTTCATATTTTTTTCGGTATCTAATTACTAAAGATATAATCTGCGTTCCAGGAATCCGTGATTAATCAGTCCAGACTATGACTCTACTTTTTTCGATAATAGTTTGTGCTTTTAATATATATTTGCCTATACATGCATAGCATACAGTGTGAGCAAAAAGTGACGCATAAAATTCGTTATATTTACGCCTTTGATTTTTGTCGAAAATTCTCGGACATATGTATTTTTAAATTGGCACATACACTACAGGACTCGGTTAGGAGACGGGACCAACAACTATCGAAGTTTCATATCGCTCTGAATGCTATAGATCGGTCCAGCACGGCTAGACAGAAATTGCAGGCGACCGATTTGACGGTCGTTGCTGGATTCAAGTACTTGTCTAATGTACGTTATTCCATTAATTAATAACATGGGTACCTTCACGAACAGGCTTTTCTGGTCTGTGTTGGAGTAGTATGCGCGAGTTTTTAGGGTTGCATTTACAGGTTCAAAATGTTTGGGTCCAATAACACTGCAAAAGTGATGTAGTTATTTCAATACCGCTATTTAAAAAATATGTTAAAATTTGACTAAAATCAGACAAACAAGGCCGAACTATCATTTTGATTTTTTTTTCGAAATACAGATTGAATATAAAATGTTTGTTTACCAAAACATTCTAACAAATTGTTCACGAAATTATGTAGAAAATATTTAAACTAATGAGAATTCCAATAAAAATGAAACTGTTTACAAAGTTTTAAACAGCAAATAAATAGAAAATTTACGCCCTTTATTTCACCGACGTGCTGATTTTAACACGATTACTTGTAGTGTTTTCTTCTGTTCAACACTTATTAAAACAGCGAAGAAAAAGAACGAAAAAAAACTCGCGTTGAAAACAGTTGTTTCTAAAGTATAGCCAGAAAATTTACTAATAATGAAATTCCTTGCACAGAACTCATTTGTGCTTTGTAAGTTTTTTGTGCAGTATTCTAAACAGAAAAGGTATTTGAGTTATTTGCTCAGAAGAACTATATTCATTTATAAGAAAGGTCTGATTGGCTCACTTACCTACTAATTCTTCTGACGATATAAAGTATGTTATCATAGTTACAATAGTATTCAGTACAGTAACACAGTCAAAGCCCTCTAAGTGCACGCTCTCTAAATGCACACGCTCTCTTACTGCACACGAACTCGCCCTCTAAGTGCACGTTCCCCAGCCCCCACTTCGAATAATCTGCGACCAATCACGTGCTACCGTAAGCGCGCTATTTTCAAACTTTCCATTTCCATCATATTCATAGAGTTTTAGAGATATTGTTTATAGCATCTGATTGAATAAAGATAGCTATAGGAGTTAGAAGAGTGGGGATGAAAAAGATCGTAGGGGAAGTGTGCACTTAAAGGATGGGCTCGCTTCCGAGCTGTGCACTTAGAGGGCTTTGACTGCAGTACCATCACACCCTTTTCTATAGAAGGTGACATAAGTCTACTTAGCTTTCAGAAAAACTTTATTAGTTGTTGGAAACTTCACTTTTTTATTATATCCTACACACGTTTTTGTCTGGAACTTCTTTCGCGTGAACGTCGATGTTTTTCGGAAATTCAGTCATGGGTAGAACTTGAACAATCCTGTAGGTTACAATTACTGATAGCGTATATAGCTGAATGAAAACAGATCCAGATGGTAATGATACAGACAAAAATTTCGGAAATATATTTCCCCGTGTATCATACAAAATACCCAGATAATCGACGAAAATGAAAATTGCCTTTAACATTTTATTTTAGCGGCCCTTTCAGCTTCGCCTGTGTAGATTAAATTTTGGTATGGCAAAATTAATTGTGAGGTTTCATCAATCAACATTAAAATACTCACTTGTAGAATTCAAGCAATGAATGAGTATATTTTAAGCTTAGATTATTGATCTTAATTTTAGAGAAATTATTTGACAAGTTTGTTTAAGTGGGCTCTATATCACATTATAATTTATTATTGCAATTAGTTATGATTGGATTAAATACTTTAACACCTGTAGAACATTAAAAAACCATAATAAGTTCGACCTGTTAACAACATTGCCTCACAATCCGATTTACGAATATTAGACTACTTATCTGTTTGCTTGATGAACCTATTTACATCTCTTATAATATATTTAAATCATAAATTTTAGAAATATTTTCTCACATTAAATACAGAAGAAACTAAAATTTGATATTCAGACTACGTAATTGTAATTTGTCAATAAATAATAAAATAAAATTGTTACTTTTGTAATATTATTTCTTGTTACATTAAATACAGAAGACATATCAGAAAAAGTGTGATCTAATAGCAAAAAAATAAATAAATTTTCTCAGTAGTTGCCAGTTTTAGATTAACTGATTTTTAGATATTAATTGTTTAGTTTCAATACATATAATTTTTATTACCATACATTAAAAAAATTGTGAATAAATAATTGTATTTACCTATATACGGAAATAGATCTTTTGAAATAAACTTTCCGATAAGAATTTGTTTTCTTTGATTCTGGGTGCTCAGTTATAGTTTCAAATTGAACGGGCTTGTTTTTTAATTACATAACGCAATAAATTATCCTATTTAAGTAACTGTGAAATTCGTACATCTATAAATGTTACATACTGTAAAATACGAACTAATTTTTAGGAAAAAGCAATCTAGTAAATTGCAAGCTTGTTTACTTTAGCGAATGCTGTTTTTAAGCTATATTTTTATTCGTTTGTTCTACCTCGGTATGTTTATTACAATAATATATGAATATTAACTTTATGTATGTTATTTATATTTAGAACATGTATTAAAAGTGTGTAAACATCATAATTAATAATAATTTTATTATTAGTTGTGACATTTTCATAGTATTTTTGTCTGCAAATCTAAATTATGATACTTAAGCCAAATTTTCGCAACATGGTATCGATAATATTTAAAAATATTTCCAACTAGTTTTCCATTTCATCTTGACTCAGGTCGATTGATCGTGTCTGGGATCCCCGACTTGTTTTAAATTTTCCATCCCCTTTTGTCATCGCGTAATATTACGTCAAATAGACAAGTCGAAATTTGATGGAGTGAGGATTCATAGAAAAATATCTCAGAAATAAAATAAGTAAGCATGAAGAACCTCAACAAGATGGGCGGTACAGGAATTATCATCTCTTGCGAACGACAAGCAGTAGAAAAAAGAACTAGCCACATTTGCTCAACCGAGATTCGAACCCAGTGCCTCCCGAATGGAAGTATGGTGCTCTCATTACTACGTTACACCTCTCGGTATAGAAAAAAAGACTTACGAAATATAAGCTCGAATTTAAATTGCAATTTTTGCACGACTTTTAAAGCCTTTATAGTAGTAAAATGATCCATTTTCCACTAGTGCGTAAAATAAAACAAAAGAAATGCGAAACGTAGTGTACTACCATTTCCATAGTAAAAGTATCAAGCACGAAGTATTGGGTATATTTAAAATTATATAATAGGCTCTAGATATGATCGGAAACCTTCTGGAACATTCTGGAAACAAAATTCTAAAAATTTTCATCTCTTTGCTCCAAAATTATTTTAGGTTCGAAGATTTTACTACTCTATATCATCTCTTTGGAAGATTAATTTTTTATTTTCTGCTTTTTAAAACACCTCAATAAAAAGCATTATCTATTATTTTTTTAATTAATTTTTTCAATTTACATTGACTATTATACGAAGTATTCGTAAAATACTTCCTAACAAATTTCTTTTAGTTCAACTGATACTACGTATTTTTATTTTACAAATAAATATAAATAAATATAAGACAAAAATATAAAGAGGACACTTTGTATAAATATTTATAAAGTTTTTTTCCAACATTATAAAAATGAAATAAATGAAACAGCGTTGTTGGTTTTTTAAACTGCATGATCGATTTCATAATTATGTAATCTACAGGATAATTCACGTTTCAAAAATGACCTGCTGAGAATTTTTAGTTGCAACGTGATTTCTGAATTGAGTGTATCGTACCGTACTCTGTGGTTTTGATTTAATTTTTAGTCATTAGGTTTTCTTAAGGGACTTCAAAAAATATGTACGCGTTATTGGATTTAAGTGTTTGGTTTCGTGTGTTAATTATTCTAACGTTTCATAAATACGAGAATTAAAACAACTTTTTGAATGTTGATTTTATGTAGTTTTGTTTTTTATAGTTTTGAAAAAACAATTTGTGATAAACTTTTTACGATTACAAGGAGAAAGTGTGGATTTTTTTCGTCTTAAAAGAGCGCTGCACAAGATGTTAAAGTCTACAGCCGATTGTAATAAAATGTATGTTTTTGATTATTATTAATGAAAAAAATTCTAATTAATAATTAAAAATTTAGTGCTTAATAATTTGAGATAGGAAGTGCCACTGCAAAAAAATGTTGTATTTAAGATAGTTGTGACGTGGTATGTATTAAGCATTAATTGAGATTCCACTGTACAATGAATTTGGCCACTATATTAATCGAGAAAAAAATATTACCAACGCTTTCAAAATTGATATTAAAGATACCTTTTCGATACCCGTACATATATGTGCATCTAAACATTTTCAAAAATAGTGCCAAAGTGTTCAGGAGGCTATGAAATATCGAGAAATTTTGGTCCGACCCCTAGGTCCCGCCATCCGATCGACGCCAATAGTGTATGGCAAATACACTAAATAACTACTCTATTGTAATCTATATTATCGATAAAAACGATGAGGATTTTTCTTCATATCTGAACTTAAATAAAATTCTTCAAAAACATCCCAACCCTACTAGAAATTACTAGCCGACTCCGTGTTATAAAATAACAAATTTAAACGCCGAGCGCTTAAATAAAACTCTGAATTCATGTGGTTGTTGATAATTTATTCATAGTGGTTATTATAAAATTGGTCGATTTATTTTGCAGGGGTGCAGGCAAATTATAATTATTATTATAATATTATAATGTTATAAAAATTTTTCTTTCTGTGAAATTCCCGAAACGGTTTGTTAATATTTTGATACTTTTATTTTAGGTTGGGAAATAGCACATGATATGTATGTTGCGGGTAAAAAATAATATTTTCTTTAAAAAAATCACTGCGGACTGTAGTGAAATTACAGTTATATGAAATATACAAGAGTGTGTAAAGACGGGAACAGTACAATATTTGCTTTAGAAATTGGATGTTCGCCAAGCTACAAATTGAGCTTAAATAAAAATGTACACAGATATAAAATAAAATATTTGCGTTCTTATTTAGTCGCTACTATGTTGACTGCTGGTAATTAAATTTATTAATAATAATAATGCGTTTAACGACCGTTTGTTAACTGTTATGTCATAACAGACGCCACTCGCACCGTTACTATTTTCCATTTTACCACGTCCTGTTATTTTCTACATTTCTAGAACTTCAACTTAACTAATAGCAATGGGCGAACGAAGGAATTATAGGAAATTAGGATAGGATAGGTAATTTTTGAACTGGGAGTTTGATAGGTAATCGGCCTTGAGTCAGGGACCATCTCGATATTTATCTGGAATTAATTGAGGGAAACCATGGAAATCCTCAATGGCCGGTACAGGAATTATCGTTTCTCGACGAGAGGCAGTAGGAAAAAGTTCCAGCCACATCTGCCCCTGCCGGGATTCGAACCCGGTACCTCCCGAATGCGAGTCTAGTGCTATCACCACTATTCTATCCAGCTCGGTTGGTAATTAAATATGGATATATAATTATTGGAAAATGAATTTGTATTTTTATTTCACACTTAAAAACGTGACTTAAAATCTTAAGTTTGTTCTTTTTACTCTAAATACATTAAAATTTCCGTTATTATTCTTAAAAAAAGTAAAAAATATTCTAAAAAGTTAACTGAAATATAAATCATGCAGTTTGCATCGTCTTACCTCATTATTATGGCTATAATATATGTATTTTGTTTTCATTGTGAAACCCTAAAAATATTATTATATTTCCAAATAGTGCGGTGAAAGAGGAAAATGACGGTTTCATTGCATATTTGCTAGAATATTTGAAATGATTTTTACCATTGTTCAAAGAAACTGCTAATAAATATCGTCCAATATAGTTTGAAAGAATTTTATGAACTTTTAACACGTTTTGTAGCCTAACTAGGTTAAACAATAAATTCTATTTCTATACTATTCCATATAAATATGTAACTATAGAAGTTTTAAAGAACAGGGTCGGTTTTGTGAATTTAGCTTTTGGTAGGTTCTTACTCCATAAAAAATGTAGAAACTTTACGATACTTAACATTTGCAAAAAAGCACCAACGTAGCGCACAAAAAAAGCTAGAAGATATATTAAAAACAATTAAGTTATTAATATTTTTTATAAAAATTTTCAGTACTTAAGGAAATATCTACTCCGCTTACTTCCTAAAATCGATACTGATAATGAACCGAATTATATGTAAATATTAAAAAACGATGTTTAAGGTTATTTCTGAAACTTTGTCACCCATCTTCGTCTAACTACTTTCATTTACATATTTTCAAATAGCGTTATTTTAATCTTTTTTTTTCAGTAGTAATAAACAGTTGTTGTAGACAAGTATGATTTATTAACAATTTTACAATGGTGTAAAATTGGCTTAATAATAATATGCTTAGATATAATATAAATAAATGTGATATAAGGACACAATTAAAATGAAAAAAAAAAACATTCTTTGAGAAAATAACAGATAAATCAAACAGTAATCTAGTAGGTAACATAAAACGTTTTAATCTCGCGTAATAGCATCTTCATTTAAGTGTACAGTTAGTCAGTTAGCCAGTTAGCACATCTTAAGAGATATACACAGAACTCGACCCGGCTGTAATAGGCTTACACAGTTGGACATATATCTAAATTAACTTCTACTAACCGACCATTTTAAGATGATTTATTTTTATCATTCACATGTAACAGAATAACAATAATAATTATGATTATAATTTTACATATCCCCTTTGTGTATGAAATAAAAGTGTATGCGTTATGTACACTACTGGTTAAAATAAAACATATATCTGCTCACTCATTTTTTAGAAATTTATCTTTATGATCAGTACAAGCTTTTATTCAGCTTCGGTCAGTCAGTTTGTCAGTTTGGGTAAAATCTTACAAGTGGATTTTGAACCACTTCCACTCGATCTCTTACTTTGAAATTTTGCATACTTAGGTAGTATCGATGACAATACAATAATCGGTTAACCATGCGCTGATGCTGTATTCAGGATAGTTCACTATGCAACTTTTTACAGCCTATTTGTAGATGTATCGTCGTGTTTAGGCTAGATTTGATCAGCAGACGGCTCTAATGATAATACACCCATGCTATGTGCTTACAGAGTAGATGAAACATAAGTAAAAAAGGCTTTAAAAACAAGCTTTTATTAAAATGTACTAGAACAAAGAAAATAATAAACAAACAAACAAAAAAAATTTTATTATCGTTGACCTGACCTAAAAGATTGTCGCGAGATATACGAGTAAGTATTCATAAAAAAAATCTTACTTCTCTCGAAAAACTTTTAGGTAAGGTCAACAATGATAAAATGATTTTATTTGTGTGATTGTTATTTTCGTTTAATAAAAGTTTGTTTTGAAAAGGTTTTTTACTTGAAATGGACACATAAACACTCTGATTTGTTGGAATTGTTTCGCATAAACTGACGAAACAATTATTATAAAATGAAGTACTTAAGAGTATGTGTTACATTAAGAAATGTCTTTATTATAGGTATATTCAAAATTATTACCTTTACAATAAAGTAGAAAATTCTGGAATGTCTTAAGATACAGTCAAAGCCCTCTAAGTGCACAGCTCGGAACCGAGCCCATCCTTTAAGTGCACACTTCCCCTACGATATTTTTCATCCCCACTCTTCTAACTCCTATAGCTATCTTTATTCAATCAGATGCTATAAACAATATCTCTAAAACTCTATGAATATGATGGAAATGGAAAGTTTGAAAATAGCGCGCTTACGGTCGCACGTGATTGGTCGCAGATTATTCGAAGTGGGGGCTGGGGAACGTGCACTTAGAGGGCGAGTTCGTGTGCAGTAAGAGAGCGTGTGCATTTAGAGAGCGTGCACTTAGAGGGCTTTGACTGTACTGATATTAAACTAATGTCTTTTTGTGGTATTATAAGACTGCGACAAGAAATTCGCAAGAGTAAGAATAGAAATTCTACATTTTGAAATCTATGTTACTTTGGGTACTTTGGAACAATAGTATTACATTTTATATGTATAGATCGGGGGGAGGTACCCCAGAACATATGTGGGCCGGCCCTCTAACAATGATTCACGTTGTATTGTAGATACGTATCTACGGATAGAATTTATAAGTTCATTTAAAATAATACTTATTAAAGAAGACCCCTGTTCTTTCGCTGTTATAATTTATTCATTGTGAATGTCTCCCACGAGATATCGTTAGCATATCATTTTTAATCATGGCGGAATATGTTTCTGTCTACTTAATGTCTCCGGATCTATGGATCATTGATAAGATTTCTCTTATGACTAGAAATTCCTTTTATGGAGCGATAGTAAAAATGATATGTCGAAAAGCTTAATGTTATTACAAAGAATTAACATTTTGTAGAGAGATTAAGCAATAACAATGTGTTTATGGATCATTAGTAAGGTTAAAGTACCCATTTATTTTTTTGTCATTCAATAAAACTATTTCAATAGCACTACAATAATAATGCGTTTTGTTATGTTAATGGTAAATAGAATTATTTTATGTGTTGTTCAAGTCAATTTTTTCTCGGTTTGCATTTCTACGTAATCTCAAAACTCAAAATTCAATGAATCTACCTAAAAAATTCTACTGTTCACTACAAGTAAATATAGCCTACTTATATAGGCATTATTAAGCTACGAAAATAGGGGGATGATCAGTGACTAAAAATTGAACTTTGCACTCGAGCGGACTGGGCAATTAGTAAGTATAAAGCGAAAAGTACATTTGAAATTTTTATATAATATTTAAATATATACAGCAATTTTCATATAAATAAATAATGCATGAGGTGTTTTGTATTTAACGTGAGTCAGTCAATTAAAGATTCATATGGCCATTGTTATGATTCAGTTGAATATAAGATTTGCAAAGAGCCTGTGATGAGTATTTGCATTTCAATTGATTATTAAGAAAACAAAACACGTATTTTAAAAAATCGTGATAAAATTTGATTTGCATTCATTTCGAGAGAATTTTGTAAGAACGGCTTTTCATATGGTCTAAGGTGGGCGCTGTAAAACCAAGGTGGAATATTTTTCAAGAACAGAAAAGATAGAGGGAAGAGAAACAGAAATTAATGGAGAGTAAAAATAAATTGCGAAACGAAAGTTTAAGATAAACTTTTATGTCACTTCTGAAGATCGCGCTAGAACAATTAATATATTATTGCATATTATCTGAATACGTATTGTGTTAAAAATGATATAGATTGAAATAAAGCAAAAGGCATGAATGAATTGTAGGTAATAGATGCTCAACAGCGAAGGTCATCAGCGTTTAAAGCAAGACAAAGGAAATTTCAGAACATGTTCGAATTATTCATAAGACAGAAAGAGAGAATGGTTGTATAATAGCGAAAGATTGAGAGCGACAAAATCTGTAAATGCGTCCCTGAAGTATTTGTTGTTTCTTGTAACCGATGATTAAAACCAAACATTAATATGCAAGTAAGTTACGGCTTGGGAAATACAATTTTCTAAAGATGTGTTTCCAGGAATATATAATTATAAAATTAAAAAAATAAATACACTTGAGTAGCTCGTGGATGAAAAAAATCGTTTATAATAATTAAATGTTATGAGCCCCATTTTACAAATGACTGTGACAATATTGTTCTGCCTATTTCATAAAAAAATACTGTTAAGATTTTTCACTACTCTCAGTCGATTTTTAAGGATCTCTTCTCACACATTTGACCAATTCTGTGACTTCGCCTCGGTCACTCCGAACAGGCATGTACAATCGACTCAGTGGTTTGACCTCCAGGGGCCACCACAAACATAGACGATGTGCATTTTTAGTGTATTTGCCATATGGCAACATACACTATTGGCGTCGGTCGGATGGCGGGACCTAGGGGTCGGACCAAAATTTCTCGACGTTTCATAACCTCCTAAACACTTTGGCACCATTTTTAAAAATGTTTATATATATATGTATATATATATATATATATTTATATATATATATATATATATATAGGTATATATATATGTGTGCGGGCTATAACTTTCGAAGGACTTAATTAATTTTGACGAAATTTGGCACACATGTTGGAATCCATTACCGCACGAAGCCTATTTAAAATGGGCCCAATCGGATCACATTAAGGGTGAATTTTAGGGGTTGAAAAATGTTTTTGGGCCCCAAAATACCGAAAAAAATCTCAGAATCGTTTCAAAATTGAAATTTAACCTTTTAATAGCAATTAAAAAGTGCCCCTAAAATTTTAATAAAATCGGCTTAACAGGACCGGACTTACAAATTTTTTGAAAACACTAATTTGCAGATAGTAACATTTATTTTATTGAAGGATCTATTTAATTCGGTGTAGACGTTAGACTGATAATAATATTACAATTAAGAAAAAAATGTTATTTTAAGGGGTGTATTAAGGTGTTAAATTTTTTATTATGCCCAAAAACAAACTTAATTTCACATAATAACAGTATAAAACCACACGGCCCTATACAAGCAAATACACTATATTGTCGGCAGGGTTTTGGCACTGTGACCCGGGTTTTTTTTAAATTACTATGTTCAGGGAATTTTAAAACGTGATTGCTCCAAACACTCAGAGCTGAATTTTGACTTTCTCTTTATGGGAAAGTAAAATATTAAACGAAAAGAAAATACTTTCAGATAGAGAGAAATGTCTTGTGAATATTGGTAAATTTTATGTTATTAAGGATAAGTTTTATTTTTATCAATTTTTAAACTGATTATTAAAAATCTGTCCTAAAGAATAATAGAAACACCTAATGAAAGGTTGGCATACTCTAACCAATTTTTTATTAGGTGTTTTTTTATCGATTTACCGGAAATACTAAATCTCTGCATTTAAAAATAATTGTGTTTTTATTGGCTGAATACATCACTTTAATCTTGTCACTTGATCTGTTTCAGTAGATTTATAACCATCTCTTGTCGATATAAATTTTTCATTATTTCGATCTCTTCTCTTTTAATATACTGATTTTCTAAGCTTCACGTGCGAAATTAAATTTTGTCAACTTTGTTTGTTGTCTTTTATGAGTCTCTGAAGGAGTAATGGAACCTTTATTTTCAAACTACTGAATATTATAAATAACCACTAAACATTTTGTCGCATGTTAATTAACTAACCATGGGAAAACTTTTAAGAGTCTTTGAAGATGCATGGTTAGAAAAAGGTTTGCTATTTTGTTTTATGGTTTAAAAACAGAGCATAACGATCTTTAGGTGCAACTGATACAGTAAAATGTTAAATATTTCAAAATTCTGAAATTATAATGTCCACATTAAAAAAGATAAAAATTGACAGCTAGAACCAATCGACACAATATTTAACATAGATACAATTCTGATCCATTTATTTTGTAGCATTCGATACAAAGAGTATTATCTTCACTGAATTAATGATTGAAATAATTATTATCATTGTAGATAATAATGCGAAGTGTGCCATGACTTGGTTATTTGTTGAAGAGATTTATCACAATGCTGGTCTCACATATCTCGCAGGAGTACTGAGGGGCTCGGCATGGCACAAAACAACGGCATCTTGTTGCAGAGGATATAATAGCTATGCATTTGTGCTTGCATTTTGTAAGTAGTAATATTCAAAAGTAGCCTTGCACAAAGCAGTTCCAAAAACGGAACGAACGCGGAATATTTCCGTTGTTTTTTTGTCCGAGGAACAATATTGAGTGGCCGGGCAACGAACTAGTTCCACTGTTTCAGTGACACTTTGCATGAAAGAAACAAATAATAGAAATCTTTCTTAATCTTTCTTTAGTAGAGTCTAAAACGCAGAGTTTACCCGAATTTACTAGGAAGCGAACATTTTGTGACCATTTATCGTTGTCACTTCTCATGATAAAATCGGTCTAGAAGTATCGACGTGGTACAGTACGTGCTAGGGAAATATAGGAAACATCTATGAGAGAGGACATGGTTCCGAAACTACCCATGTTTATTTGAAGTAGATATTTAAATTTTAAAACCAAAAACATTTATACGAACATCCTGCGTAGTAGTACGATTTTTTCTAGTTCCCCTCACTGAGGTGTATTATCCATGTTGTTACGACTTTTCTTTTAATCCGGATAAAAATTCGAATGTTTTCAATTATACTGGCCAAATTCCTATAAGCCCACACAAATGGCCTACTTCATAATTCCTCTACTTGCAGATTACTATCAACTAAGTAAAAATTATAACGAGAAAGTAAGAATTCCAGAGATTTGGTGTTTTTGTAAATTAGGTAATTTTGTGCATACTATGTGCCTTAAACAATACCATCAAATTTATAATTTACTATTGAAACGTGTAAATGATATGGTTTTCCATGTAGATATTTTTTATAAATGTTTAGCCTTACAAAAAGTGAGTTAAATAATGATTACTATTTACTATATAGTGCATCCTGATAAACGTTTTAATATGAAAAACTCAGTAAACTGCCAGTTCATGGTTGCAGAATGTCCTCCAATTGTACGATTGTAAATTCATCAGTCGGTAAAATCTAACGAGGATGATATATTATATAAATTGATGACTGGCCTTTTTTTGTACAATAAATAACATAATGGCCGGCATAGATAGTCGGTAAATTAGTGTGTGTTGTGTACCAAGGATAGATCTTTTAAAAAGCGTATTTGTTACATCAAATGATTGACATATCCTTTGTACAAACTTAAGTACTCACTTAAATTTCGATGTCATTTTTTCACTCAGCGCGATAATCAAAATGCTTTGTTAATCCGTCTTTAGTTATGTAAATTAAATATATTTCTTTGTAATGTATTCAAATTTTAATGTAAACAACTTTAATATAGGTGCACCATTGCAAAAAGAAACAGAAAACAGGAAAAGAATTAAATGGTTTATGATTTTCAAAAACTCCCAGTCAAGTATTTAAATGTACTAAAAAGGATTATCCTTATTTATTTAATCCCAAAGCCATAAAATCAACTTCCTTCTCATTTTTACATTTAATATGAACAAGTCATTAATCAGCAGTACCTATTCAAAATTCGTTCATAGAATCGTTTTGTCAACAGTTAAAGATTTAAAAGAGAGGAGATATGTCAATGCTTTATAAAAAAAAGAAGTTTAACATTAGAAAATACAGAAATCCAATAAAATCATTTAAACAAATTATGTTTTTATTTAATATTGCACTAGTTTCGATGTTTCTTTGTATGTTTTAAACGAGAAAAGGTGTACGCAGTGTTATGTAATTTAAAAAAAGTCCTAAGGACTTTATAAGCCTTATTTTATGCGATCAGAACTAGTTTGTTTTTGTATATATCGCATAAAACATAATTTATTTTGAGCGTAAAATTTTATTATACATTATCATAAGCATACTTGTTGAATTATCGATATGAAATTTTTCGTGATTTCTCGCTATCGCGTTGAGAAAGGTACCCTCGAGAGGTCTACTTGAACCGAAACGCGCAAACTTTCTCGCTTTAAGATGAAACGGCAATAGGTTAATAGAAAAATTTACTTTCACAATATTTTTGGAATTCATTTTTCTTATGTTAGTATATAGGCAGCGTAAACTGGCGATATTTTAACCGCTGCAGAAATGTTATCTGGTTTACTCATTATAGGTGCGTGACTAAAACGAGTCGAGAGTCGCAACATTTCTCGTCTCTAATATTGAGACAAGACGGTCATAGTTTAACAAAAAAATCATGAAATATTTTATTTGAGCCCTGAGGCTTTAATCGGGCTGGTAGAAAATAAGTTACCATATAATAAATAGTCTAGTTGGCAAATTAAACGAATGACCACAACACATCATCAATATCAAAACGATATACGCATCTATAAATATTGTTATCTAGCTGCATTCTCCAATAATTAAGGTTAGTTATTATCGAACACCAGTGTTCACAGGTTCACATAGATGGTATAGTGTTAACTTCGGTAATTATTTAAAGAATCGACAAAGTAGTATGGTAGCTGATTCACTATTCTGATATAACGATAATAATCTGTATATTATGTATTATCAAGTAGTCGTTGTTTAGCAAGATGCGGATGGTCGCAGAGATGAGCGGGAGGGGGACAGAACAGTTAAGGTAGTCGTTATGTCATGACCAGTAGCCACCAGGACAGTGTACCTGTGTATGCCACACATGCAGTGGCGTGACTTTAAAAATATCTTTCGAAAAATTTCGTGCCGATAACTTAAGATACCATGTCTGAATTAATTAATTAGCGGGTAGGTCTTGAATAGCCCATTGATGCACGTCATCCTATACGGATTTTTCTGCTCTGCCTCCTCCAATAATCTGGATCTTCTCATGAGCTCCTGAATATTAGCGATTAGATTATCCTATGAAATTACTCCGTTCTCATCAATGTACCCAAAGATGGTTGTTCTTCTGTAGGCTAAGACCTCCCATTCAAGCAAGAGATGAGTGACTGTTTCGTCCTCCATTTCACAAACTCGATTCTTGACTTATCCTCATCGTGTCTAGGTGTCTCTTCAAGGGTTTATGACCGGTCAAAAGTCCGTGTACTTTCCTGAGTTTTGGTCTTTTGAGTTTGGTCAAGTCCTCCGTAAGACCAACCTTATTTTTTTCTCATGTGAGTTTCCTGGAATCAAGCTTGAGTCAAAGAGTTGCTGCTTGTGGGACCCACTCTTAGTCTTTTGAATATTCTTTTTAAAAGTAATCCTGCAGAGTGGGTCTAGTTCAGTGAATTTTGCATAGAATTCTTGTCTAGCAACGCTATCTACCTTTCGCTGTCACAGACTTCTTTGTGATCCGGTGACCACATTAAACAAACTTTGTATCTTGTTCCCGGGGTGTTGAGGAGACAAGAGATTAATGATATATACCCGATGAACATGAAATACGTGTCCTGAAAATTTCCACTAGGAATTTGCAATAATTTTCATAATGCAAAATTCATTACTAACTCTCCCTATGGATGTGGTGTTTGAATAATCATTAAAGGATTTGGTATCTTTATCGAAACAATCGAATGCAATACAGTGCGGCGTTGACCATTGATTTTAAAACGGTGTCATTGATGAACAAAATAAAAAAATATTTTTAAAATGTTTCTATCGCAAAATTCAAAAAATAAAATGTAGAAATCTTGAGCTCAATGAATTTGTAGAATTTTTTCCTTATTGTTGCCTTATAAAAACTGCCAGAAGGTTATGTATAAACAAAGCAACGATGCACTCCAAATTTCGAAAATTGTAGATACGCCACTGAATGTTGTATATGTGTGGTTGTAATATGTAAGTTCATGCAACGATTGTACTCCATAGCCTATGTGTTGTTAAACCGGTGACTAGCTATTTATGTCCAGCTAGATTATTTATTTTTATTTTTAATCTTAAACATTAGAACATTCCATTTAATTCAGTGCTATTCAAACTATTTTATTATTGGGACAGGTATCAAATTTATTGATATGTCTATATTTTCAAGTGGGTGGAAATCTAATAAAGACATTATATGGAAACACTGAAACTAATTAACTTGATATTTATGAATATTGTCGCATGTCTTTATTTTCTAGTTCCTATTAGACTTGATTTCATTAGATTTTAGTGTATACTAATTTGTTGAATAAGTATATGAAAATCAATTAACATTAATAATGAATTTACAAATAAATTTCAGAGAATAAAAAAAAAAGATTCCAACAAATAATGCTGGTTCTAGTTGATCCAAAAAATGTACCACATCTTATAAGGAATTTTGTGCTTAACTTCATACTGGATATAGTCTGGATCTTTTTATGAGCTCCAAAAGATTGGTCACTAGATTATCTTATGGAATTATTCCGTCCTCATGTATGAACCCAATGTAGGCTAGAGTTTCACATTCGAACGAACTGTGTGTGTTTTATCCTACATTTTGCAAAAAAAAACTACATAGTGTTGATTTCTGATGTATCCCCATCATATGTAGGTGTATGTTGATATTGGTATGTTGATATTGTAAAGGCCCCAGTACACAATGGTCTGTAGTGGGCCATGCTTTGCAATGTGTAACTGTAGGCTACTATCACTTGGTGTTCACACAATGGCCCATGGCTCATTTCTGCCTGGCGAAGCACTTGCGATGGACGTGAAAGTAATTACGGCCGCGCCTATTTATTTATATACTGTTTACAAATATTATAGTATTATAAACCTAAAAGTCTCTTCATTGCTCCAGGATACTGACATTTTGGGCGATTAAAAATTTAAATAGTATAACAGGCAACCAAAAAAGTAGGTACCTGTCCCGGACACTGGGCCACGCTACACCACGATTCCTTTGAAGTGTGTCAAAAAAACCGACAACAAATGGATTGCGCACCACGATTCACAATGGTCCGCCACTACAGACCATTACCCCCTGTACACAATGGCGATGGTATACAATGGCCCACTACAGACCACTGTGTACTGGGGCCTTAAAGATTGTAAATGGATGCAGTAGCATCCTGTGTTGAGACAGGAGAATTCAATTATTAAATCAAATATATTTAATTCAGCAATACAATCGATATGAATCCCCATCGATTGTTTTGTTGAATTAAGGGGTAACACCACTGTAAATTTTTCAAAAAATCGATTTTTTTTAGGCTTAAAAAATACTTTGAACCTTTTAGAATATGGGGAAAAATATTTCATACCTCAAAGTATTTTTTTTTCTTGTAATTTCGAGCTCTTCCCCAAGCGCGTCTATAATGTCTATAATGCATTTCAAAACTTTAAATGCGTTTTTCTCGAAACACGATTTTTCAAAACGGCACGCAGCATAACTCCAACAATTTTCATTCTTTTCATTCGAATTTTTAATTTAATCATTATTTATTAACAAATGATTATCTTTTTTTTTGTTGAAAATTTAACGATTTAATTCAAATACTCGCCAATCACACAAAAATCAATATTTTTAAAATCCCCTACGTATTTCTCTAGCTATAAGCATGTACAATAAGTGTTTTTTTTTCTAAATCCAAATTTGCAGCAGCTACACTGCGTGCCGCAGAGCGCCTCAAATTCTACGTGCCTCGCGAAAATGGCTGTGGTGCCGTCATTTCTGAATATTTTTTTATAATAATTTTCTGTTTTGTTACTTAAATATATGCTAAATAACTTCCTCCAATATTATAATTTTATTACCTTTCCTTCCACCCAAAAAAAAAATGACAAAAAAACACGTTTTTTTAGGCTGTTACAGTGGTGTTACCCCTTAAATATATTTTATTTAATAATTGAATTCTTGCTTATTTATTGGTTTTATCATTTTATTTTTTACATTGTATAGTTAGAAGTCTTTTGGGAATCTCTGCTTTATATCTAACTAGACATACCTGACATTGTCATTAAAATATAAATTGTATATTATAATATAAAACTTACCTACACTCGTGTCTCTATTTTGGGTATATAATTATGTAATTTTAATTATTTTTATTCCTCTTATTATTGAATCCGATGTATTAGCAGGTGAAACATGCACTGAATTGGTTAATTATATCAAAACTTTTTTATTAGTTTTTTTCTAGTTATCTTTGATGTCTTATGACTTGAATACTATGTAATCAAAATTCATGAATACGTTTTGCGTGCAACTAAAAGAGTAAACAATACTTTGTTTAGTCCGCAAATTTCTTTTTATACGACAAATTGGAACTTGTAGATCCCGTGTTAAAAAAAAAATTTGTTTTTGTTTAGATTTGCCAATTATGTAAGTTGTTATTTCAATTATTATTGTTCAAGTTTCTACGTAATTGTTGCAGGTGGTAGTCATAAACCTGTGTGCTCAAATATTCGTTGCTGTTCTTTTTTTGTGCTGCAATTTATGTTTATACAGAAAATTCCGAAAAAAAATTAATATAAAAACAAAACTTTTTTTCTTTGTTGTCCTTGGTAATTAATATAAAAATGATTTGTTGGGAAAAAGGACTTTTGTGTAGTAACTTCAAATTCGTAGGTATAAAAATCATTCGAATGACTTTGAATAACCTCTCGAGACATCTCGAAATATTTTAATAATCGAATAGTTCGACAATTTCCACTCGAAATATCTCATCTTTAGTGTGAACACTGCGCCTGTCGAATGATGACATGAATTTAAATTTTTATATCTACTTGATCTAAACATTTAATATAGTTATAAAGCTTGAAAAAGTTCCAAGCAAGGAACGAAACGTCGCTATAAATAACAAATTAAGTGTTTACTTAAAAAGTCCTTTTTCCCGACAAATCATTTTTGTAAAAACAAAACGTTTGTTAATAATAATTGTTTAGTTTGACAGAAAATTAATTTGTGTGAGCTTGTAATCATAAGAATGGATGTAGTAGAGTAATCTAAGTTAAAATTGGTTATTTTTTTTTTGCAAGATCCCATTAAAGAGCTGCTTTTTATGCCTATATTGTGGTAGTAAAAGGGTCCGCTTAACACTGGTGCTGTGAACTAAAACAAAAGAAATGCGAAACGTAGTCATTATCACCATTTTCATAGTATGAAAATCCAACGGAGCCTATGAAATATGTAAATTTGTGCACAATTTTTGAAAATTATGCAAAAATCAGCTATTTTATAGGGAGTACGTGCAAAACATACTATGTCTCTCGTGCGTGTTGATATTATAACTCTTGTGACTGTTAAAACTCGTTGTCTCTCGTTTCATAATGTTGCATTCGCCATTCACGCACTAGAAATATAACCTACTATTTTTTCACAATAAATATTTGACACAGAATTTTATACAAAAATGGTGGTGAAATATTTCATCAAAAAATAGGTTAGATTAGTGAATTACACGATGAGACGCTGCAAGGTAGATAAAGTAATTAATCATCATAGATTGCGCCATCACACTTTTGATAGACTGCACTGTAGGTATACCCTATACCTAGTATATATCATATTTGATTTTTTCACAGTTCAGCTGAACATGACACCACCTTTGCATGATCCGTTTATCTCTGACATTCTTTTTTTAATTTCCTGCCAGTCGCTCGAAGAACAAAATTGTGTCCATTATGTTTTTGAAATGCAAAATATTGACTTGCAGCAGTCAACACCTCGACGTGAACAGCGCTTTTATTAAAATTAAAAACCGTAAAAAACATGAATACATTCAGCAAGGCCATTAATAATGTATGTATTTGTCTGTACAACGCTTATTAA
This sequence comes from Venustoraphidia nigricollis, assembly GCA_034508555.1. Lineage (NCBI taxonomy): Eukaryota > Metazoa > Arthropoda > Insecta > Raphidioptera > Raphidiidae > Venustoraphidia > Venustoraphidia nigricollis. Next base: position 9,566,358 of record JAVRKA010000006.1, read on the forward strand.
TATATTTTTTGCCAATCCATCGGCTATTGTTTATTTTTTAATAGTAGTCGTTTTTTTCCCTTTTGCCTTCATGCACATAGTAGGTACATATGCATGCGCTAAGACAAAACATGTTACGAAGAGTATGATTAATGAATTCATCATATTTTATAGTTTTGATGTTTGGCTTGTATAGATTCGCGTTTCACAGTGGGATATTGTGAACATTTGACAAGACGTCTGTACATGTGTAGGTACATCTGTATCCGTGCATGGATTTATGTTGAAATACGTGTCTGTATGTCTGTATATACGCAGATTAAACGTACAACATCCCTTTAAGCTACGTTCAGAATGAACGCGTTCAACTTGCGTTTATTGCGTGAACAAGATTTGGGAATAATCGAATTATTTATTCATTCGAAACGATTCCTTCAGCAGATATATAATAACATTAGGTGTAGAGTTAGATCTGAGCCGGTTCAAAGAGCCGACTCCGATAGCAGATCCGTGAGAGCCGACTCACTTTTTCTTGAGCCGACGGATCAACGGATCCGCATATCTCAGTGAAACACTTAACACACAGAAGCACATTTTACACTTACGTATCAGTTCTTGCTTTGATGCAAATGACTCATGCATCACATGTTTGACTATGCATTCTTGATTCTATACAGGTCGTGATATGACTGAACTAGGTAATTCAGTGGCAAACTGCAGTAACATATTCAGAACTCGGCTCTTTTTGAACCGGTTCAGTGAGCCGGCTCACATACGGGATCCAGATGCAAAGATGCAGATCACTAAAAAGACCCGTTTTTCCCATCTCTAATTAGGTGTATTCGTACTATGCGTGAATGAAAGAACAAATTTTGCTCTCGAATTCGATTGTCAGTCTTGAGAGAGTCACCTACATACATTGCTGCATAGTACAGAGGCAGACAAAAGACGTAAGTCATTGTATTCAGTACCGTCACACCGTGCAATGCATGTAAACCATCTCAAATGGTTAGGATGCAAGTGAAAAAACAATTCATTCTGTCTATCTATTCGATATGATTATTATACGAACACATTTTCGATTATGAGACTTGAGAAAGTCACCGGCAGCAGTGCTCCATAACAGTGGTGTGACAGGCAATCTGAGATGTTTTAATGAGTAAAGATAGCGCGTAGTATAATAATTTATTACTGGAGATTGTGTAGTAACTTTAAATTCGTAGGTATAAAAATCATTTGAATGATTTTGAATAACCTCTCGAGACATCTCGAAATATTTTAATAATCGAATATTTCGACAATTTTCACTCGAAATATTTCATCTTTAGTGTGAACACTGCGCCTGTCAAATGATGACATGAATTTAAATTTCCCGTTGCAAGGTCTACATTTAGAAAATTTGAATTCAATCACGACGACTTTGTTTCTAAGATGTTACCAAATGTAGGTATATGCTGGGTTGTAGAACGCTTTGTCAGAAAATATAGTTTGACGATGACTCTAAAGAGAAAAGCATTGTGGAATTTTAAATCGATCCTACTCGAAAAATATTTGATCGAGTGAAATAGTAGTTTCTTAAATGGTGTATGTATAACTCTAAAATTATCATTAGGTGCATATTTTGTCAAACGCTACAATCGATCTAAATGTATGCCTGGCTTTAGTGGCGCATTAAATAAGTGATGCTGATGAATATTAATCAAAATAATATTTCTATGTTCAGTTTACACTCTGATTTGACGATATCATGTCATTATTATTATAAACCAATTCATCTCATTTAATATTTATTTATTTATTTAATTATTTATGCATTTATTTCAGTCTTTCTTATTTTTTTACATCGAGCTTATTGATTGTACTAAACCAATACATAAATTATAAATGAATAAATTAATCATTATTAAAGTATGCTTAATAATTCAGTCATATGATAAAGTAGAAATCATACTGAGTTAAGTCATATCGCGTACTACGTCTGTTGACGTCCCTATAATAAAAAAATTTTCGTATTGGATTCTCATATTAAATACGTAAATTATTTACTTAAATACATTTTCTATGGCTATTTTTGCAATCTATTGTCACGTAAACGTAATTTGAACTCAAATAAAAAGATAAATATTTAAAAACTTCTGATTATATACGTTTTTTTACTATGTCCCGCTTTCGACGAAAGAATCCCACTTTTTTCACTCAAAAATTTCTAAAATCCCGACTTGGCAAAAAAAAAATAATCTGGCAACGCTGGTAGGTGGCCAACATACATAGGCTCAATAATATATATTTGTGCATGAATTGTCTGCAGATAAATGAAAATGTTCAAAATGTACATTTGCATATGAGTGCAAGCAAATCGTTGCTGACATAACAAAAGTTTCCACCTACACATTATTATATTGTGTTATAGTGTAACGTAATACGTTAAAATTATGTGTATCATGTGAAATACAAATTGTAACACATCACTCTCTGCACAAAGCGTGCATAACTGTTTGTTTTATGTAGATTGTTTACATAAGGGTGCGCCCACACTATGCTGCGTTTTAGGTACGATTGAATCTTGACTTCTTACAATTACAGTGTACGCGAATTCTGACGAACTCAAATTCTGCAGAAAAACTCAGATTTGTTCATCAGAACGTAGTGGTTACAATGTGGGCGTATTCTGAATATCAGTTTGCTTCTGTCTCTACCAACGAAGATGGAAGTCATATATGGTTTTTATTTCCTTGAAAGTCATTTATTATAGTTAATATTGTTGAACGGTGGAAGAATAGAATAGTTTACTGCCAAGTGCTATAAGGGAGCGTACCAAATGTTATTTTTTGAGCGATTTTTCGAGAAATATCTTTGATATGGCAATTTTTAGTGCATTTGACGTACAAACGTCATACACTATTAGCGTTGGTCGGATATTTCTCGCTGTTTCATATTTTTCTGAACAACTGAATATTACAATTAGAGCTAAAGAAAGATTATGATAAATTTCATTCTTTTTTTCAATAAATTAGGGGAACTAGATAATTTCGTGAACATTTCTTTGCGAATCAGTTCCGCTAAACAAAGGAAACGGCACATGTTTATTTTATCTCTGGAATTGTTTGGCTCAAATCTAGTTTGCGGCATGTAATATCTTCTTCCATTTATCGGAATATCAACTTTGTGATTGTCATCACTAAACTATATGCTAACCTTTTACCAACCAAAATTATTTGACAAAAGTATTAATTAATTAGAGCGATAATAATGTACAATTTAAATGTAGTAGTATTGTAAAAATAAAATACACCCACAGCATAAATAATAAATAAATTTCAATAAAACACAACTTATGAGCAACTAAATAATTTATTGTAAAAGTGTTAAATTTTAATTATAAATAATAACCATTAATTTCAAATTATGACAAAATGAAAATTAACTTTGCGCAAAATATTATACCTCATCACATCATTAAAGAATGGATGTAATAACCAAGAATGTTCCTATCAAGCACACGATTTCCATCTTTTTTTAATTGTACGTAAAATCAATTAACGACAAGAGAGACAGAAAGAAAGAGCGTGCTAAAATGGAAGCATCACAATAATATAAATTGCTTATTCAACTTTGGTAACTCTATAGATATATACTATAGGCATACATAAAAATAATAATTTAATATGTCAGGTTTTATAAATGGAAAAAGGCATTATAAGATTTTAACATCTGTATAATAGTTACCTTTCCAGTTCTATTCATTAAAATAGTTAAAATAGACGTACGGACATTCCGTAACGATAAATCATTTTAACTGTGTACCTGTATATTTAGGGGTGGAGAAACTACATATGTATTATAAATTTAATATGTGTGTAATCTGTCAGCTAATGAGGGGATTCCCCGTGGATATTTTCTACACTTTGTGACTTGAGTAACTATAAAATTTAATGAAATACTTGAATATGATTTCGGGAACATAGGACGCTAATAACTTAGTTAATGGATAATATCAATTTCATTCAAAAAGTCCATTGTATCCAACAAAAATGCTTCTATTTTTAAGTTAATAACTGTTTTCATACTCAAACTGGTCTTTACTAAAATGACATTTGTTTCGTCTCAATGCTTTTTTTACAAATATGATTTATATCTTTCTACAGTCATTGGCAAATTAATTATAATAATCTAACTGACAAAAACTGGAGCACTTTCAATCAGTTATTAAGCTAGAACTTATAAGCCGGTATTAGCGCTTAGTTTTCGAACGTATATACAATCTACAAATTAGTCTAATCTACAAGCCGGTATTAAATAGCAGACAGTCGATATTATCGAGACTACTGGGCTAAATTCTCCTTCATCTTCACTTCGTGGCAGGAAAAACCTTTATTAATTTGAAGTTAAACGTCTTCTACCATAATTTTCCATTGGTTGAGTAGCGTAGGAGGAAACACTTTGCATGAGAATTAGGGAATAAAACTTGAAAATACGTGAATTAAATCATTTGAAAATAGATGGTGTTAAATTTTTGGTATCCCATTTTTCTTTCTTTATTTGCTCATAGTAAAAATTAAATTTGCAACAAATTAAACAAAAGGTTTTGTGCACAGAGACATTCAAGTATATTTTAATGAGATCAATAAAAAGCTGCGACCCTCTGAAATATTCGTCAACCCCTTTGGCGCTGTTAGTGTTCACATATATGAGACGTGTGCTATATGTATATGTGCCTTCATCAATATATTGTGTGGGGAATTCATATGATTTTTTATAGGAACACATTCATACACACATACACATCCGTGTTATTGTGTGACACAAATTGTATGTACGTTTTGACTCATATTTCTATAATTCGATTTATAACAAAATTATGTGTACACTACAATAACAAGAGTCAAATAACACATATGATATATATAAACCATAATAATAACCATTGACGAGGGGGCGAATAATAGGAAAATACAATAAATGTATATAGACAGTAGAATCTCGATTATCCGTCACGTGATTTTTCACCTTCTGTGACATTGCGTAAATATGTAATGTCGATAGTATTGTATTTATGTAATATCGCAAAACGAAATAAGCACGTGTTCTAAATTTAAGAAATCGAGAAAAAATACGTGATATCGTCAAAAAAAGTGTTGAGAGTTTACAAACTGCCGACAGAAAGTACCTCACTAAAAAGATAATAAATAGTTTTAAGTCTGCAAGTAATTGTCAACAAACATTTAAATGCTTCTAACCAGAGGAGATACAGACCTGCGGGTATATTAACTGGATATAAGTTACCGTTTTCTACAAGCTTGCTAAATATAACTGATCAGATTTCCTATTTTGTGAAAATAGGAACAGTTAGGCAAGAACCACTGAATGATTGCAAACTGACTGATATTCCAGATGTATTACAAATTTTGGTTTTCTAAATTTCATACACACTTTTGAGTGCCTCTATTCCAACTCGTAAACGGGAGTTATAGAGCTCCAATTGTGCTATTTGATTCCAAAGCGTAAAAGAATATATGTACCCACGACTAGTAGATTACAAAGGATACCTCGTTTCATCTGACTAATCAGCTTAAACGCGGGGATGACGTCGGCTGGCGGACCGTTCTTATTTTTATCAACATATTATAGTGAGAATATCAAAAATTCCATTTATATTTAACTAAAACTATGTAAATCTCTTACGTTAAAAATACAATTTATTATTTTAAAATTTGTTAAATACTGCCATTAAAGTTCATAAACATCAACCGTTGCTACACAATCAATTGATATGTCCACCGGATGATGTCAGCCATCCACTACTATCTACAAAACTAGGTAGCCTCTGTAATCTATTAACCTTGATATACACCTATCATTAATAAATTACTTCATTGGTTACATAGGATCAACTATTGTAATCCAGTTTTGATCCACTTCCGTATATTCAAGCGACGTAGTTCGTCAACAAAATTTCAACAACTAATTCGCCGTTTCCACCACAAAGGTTCAGTTAACTGTTACAATTTACAATACGTACATTACCGGAACTTTCAAGAGTGAAATAAAAGCTGGAATTTCTTTTTTTGAGTTGCCAAAAAGAGTTCATTTACCGTTCCAAAATTGTTGCACTACAAATTGTAATGCAAAAAATTCCAATTTTTTTTTATTAATAATATTGACTCTACCAACAGTAATAGAATATTAAACAAAATGAAATTACTTGCAAGTAATTTCATTTAGTTTAATTTTTTTTATTAAGTTTACTTCATTGTAGGTTAGGATCAAATCTTGTTATCCAATTTTAAGTAATTTCGATGACTATACTGTAATAGATATTATAATACAGTCAAAGCCCTCTAAGTGCACAGCTCAGAACCGAGCCCATCCTTTAAGTGCACACTTCCCCTACGATCTTTTTCATCCCCACTCTTCTAACTCCTATAGCTATCTTTATTCAATCAGATGCTATAAACAATATCTCTAAAACTCTATGAATATGATGGAAATGGAAAGTTTGAAAATAGCGCGCTTACGGTCGCACGTGATTGGTCGCAGATTATTCGAAGTGGGGGCTGGGGAACGTGCACTTAGAGGGCGAGTTCGTGTGCAGTAAGAGAGCGTGTGCATTTAGAGAGCGTGCACTTAGAGGGCTTTGACTGTATTGTGATTTTAATAATAGTCAAGAATTTCTGTCTAACTTGGAAAACTAGTCCTAGAGTATTTATATACTACTTTAATTGTTTCTATCGATTAAATTAAGTGCTCTTTGTGCTTGAACCATTTGTGTAAGTATTTTCACAAACACTACTGGTAAAGTTATACAAATGGGGTTTTGTTAAAAGTTTATAACAGTAATTAACAACTAAAATAGCGTAGAAATATGTCGTTTCTAACGATTTTACCGAAAGTACCCACATTAAGATACACGGGATAGACTGTTAACATTGAAAATAGTAATAAAATATAGATGGTGCGACGGGAACAGGTTTCACACATTTCCATCCTATACGGTAGTTTGTGTTCCTGTTGCATTTGTGTGTGCCCGCCGTTTTCCCATATAAGCAAAGCAATGTATTTTATAGTATGTTAACTGAGTAATTTACCTCATTTCATAATCTACAAACCAAAGTGCCTGTAGGCTCTCTGTATTCCATAGTACATACTATCTATCTAAAACATACATTCGCAAAATACCTCGTGAGCTTATAAGTGTAGATAATTTTATTTTTAGAAATCCTATCTAAAGACGGACTCATGTTGCTCTCTTTATCTTTATCTAAAATTGCAGTAACTTGGCATCAGTGTTTACTAAACCGTTTAGACGCTAAAGACGTTATTATTATTAGAATTTTTCATCCACAAGCATCCAAAACTTAGGATTCGTCAGCGTCATACAAGGGATACTGTATCTGAAACAGCGTTGTCAGATTTTTTTTTTGCCAAGTCGGGATTTTGGAACTTTTTGAGTGAAAAAAGCGGGATTCTTTCGTCGAAAGCGGGACATAGTAAAAAAACGTATATAATCAGAAGTTTTTAAATATTTATCTTTTTATTTGAGTTCAAATTACGTTTACGTGACAATAGATAGCAAAAATAGCCATAGAAAATGTATTTTAATAAAAATATATTTTAAATCAGATTTACCCTATCGTTAAATAGTTGAGTCTTATTCGTCTTCTGAATAAACAAAATAAAAAAAAACAGAAATCAAAATCAAAAAAGTTTTATTCATTAGAAAAATATGGCGTTTCAAATAATAGTCTGAGGAGTGAGTGTTACAAATTGCAACTTACAATAAGAGAATAATTATCTACGCACGGACGAGTTATCCCCGAAAAGCGGGACTGAGCCTGTCCCGCGCGTGACATTTAATTTTGATATAAAAATCGGGACGTCCCGCCAAAATCGGGACGTCTGGCAACGCTGATGTGAAACCACGAAATTGGCGATTAGTTAGTTTGGATCGTACGCTGACATGCCGCGACGGTTTTTATATTTGCCAACCGCGACGGCGGGCGTAGCTCCTTCAGGAACACCAATTATAAAAACAATTAATTTAACAGAATACTCTGTGTACTGCTTCCTGAGTTCAAAAAGAAACTTTTGACTACCTGGCTAGAAAGCTGTTAATACGTTTTTCTGTTAGCATGCAATTTTTCCAAAATATTCTCACAAATACATTTTTTATTTTGCCTTAAAAAATTTTCTATTGAAATTGAGCCACGTCACAGCAGGTTGTAGCCTTGATTGTTACTTGGTAAAATAAAACTGTCCACCATATAATTTAGCATATCTATATAGGTCTGGTACCTATAGTATGCTTGTCGCTTGTATCGTTTATAGTTTATTTTCTGGCGCGTAACGTTAGGTGTAGTTGGTATATACCAGGCGAGCATAATAATATAAACGCAATCACATGTACACATAGATACGTATGCATACGTAATATTGTTACTCACATGTTGGAAATAAGGGTTGTATATGTGTGTGTCTGTTTTCACTAGCTCATTATTTAAACTGCAACGCACCAACTATTTTATGTGCCATTTTATTTCAGTGACGTACTGTGCAAATAGTTTCATTACTTACGATAACCATAATCGCGAATTTTTAAGTACTTTTAAATTTTCAGAATAGAGTCCTCGACCGAGTACTGACTACTATTCCACTATTAGTAATGGTACTGATTTAGGTCAAAATTCACTTTTTACAAATTCATAATAACCTTACGTATTGGTCCCTGGAATACACGTGTTTTTGAAACAGTCTCTTACTCGTCTGTTAACATGATTTCGGTCAAATGGCTAAAGGAATCTAAATCACATTTTTGGTATGAAGTTTAAACTGGAAAAGCTCTATTGCCATTTTATATATGTTTTAACTTTTTTTTTCCAAATGCAAAGGTACTTTTATTTTTGATAACAATTTATTATTGTATTCATTTTTCAGATAAACTTAAATGTCAAAAAGTTATTTTTCTAATTTTTATAGCTCCGTCGGTATTTATGTCAAAAATAAAATAAGGATAAAAAGTTCGAAATATCATTTAAGCAATCATGCAAATAAACTCAGCTGTTTTTTTTTTTTTGTTCTGAAGCATCGTCGTAGGTGCTTCAAATTATTAATGAAAATAAGAATTTTTAAATAAAAAGGATTAGGTGAAATGACCAATTTTTAGGTACGTTTTTATTCGATATACATCGTATATCGAATAAAAACGTACCTAAAAATTGATCTTTTCACCTGATCCTTTTTATCTAATTTATTTCAAGACCTGATTTTTCCTAATATAAGAATTTTTGTTTATTGAGATAACTGTATTACCAGAATTGGAACTGCTTCAATAAATTCATGATGGGAGGCATTATGGCACCCTGGTAGCTCCTGAAACTAGTCTCTTAATGGAATAACTCAAGTTGGCCAAGGCGTCTTTCGAATATAAATTCCATCGAATTCATATATTTTTCGACCGCTGCATTTAATTAATTTATAACGTGATTACACTAAGTTGATTATAACAAAAAAGATTATTTTCATATCTTAAATATTTTTTGTTTCAGTATCTACTCAAGTTACGCACGCCTCTGGTTTTCATACTGTAAGTACTTTTAAGTGTTTACCTAAAGAGAACTATATTATATACAAGTATATTATGTATTATGCACAGTCCATACTCCAAAAATTGTTCATTTCTGTTTCCTTCAAAATAATTTTCATGTAAATAAAATCCTCGGTATGGTATAAAAAAACTGTATCGATAAAATAATCTTTCTTAAAGTAGGAGATAGGCAATGTTAACTGTCTTTACGTCCTTTTTTAATTTGGTTAAAACCGATAACACTAATAAAACTACGTAATAACATTCATAGATCATTTTATTTTATCGTGCCATACAATAGCGTCGATTTTCTGCACATTACTGAGATAAGGAATGACATCGGTAGAGCCGCGTTAATTTTTTTATACATATGAGATTTTTTTTTTAAAAATAACTACTTTCGTGCCTGTGTAGCGGTTGTAAAATGACCTATTTAGCACTAGTGCGTTAAGAAAAAACATGCGTTCTAACCATTCCACAGTAAATTGTCCTAAATTGTCTGTCTACTACCATTCAAAGTATATGACGAACATTGAAGTTAGAACTGTTAAAAATATCGAAAACTAAAAATTGAGAACAGGGGCGTAGCTACCGCCGTATCTGCCGTATCAATTATACGGGCCCCCAATGTGCGTAAGCAAAAATTAATAAAAACTTCCCAATTTTTTTTTATTTCAGAAATGACAAAAGTCAAAAAAAGCAATTTCTTTTTTTCCCGCGTAAAGCGTGCGTTCAAAAGTTGGCAACACCCTATATCGGTTATCGCGGGCTGCGGGATTTCCCCGTTTAAGTCATTTACTTCAACGGGGGAAGAGCCCCCAAACATATTTTTATACGGGGCCCCGCCAAGGCACGCTACGCTTCTGATTGAGAATCACCTGTTTTAAATAGAGGCTACGTGCAAAAATGTAGTATGTGTCTCGAACGTAATGCTATTGTGACTTTTGTGACTTAAAATTTGCTTACGTTCGTTATTAACACATTGTCATTTACATCATTTAGGTTCTATTCTTATTTTTATTCCTGTCATTGGATAGGCTTAAATATTTATTCCAACATTCAAACGTAAAGTTTTTTTAAAACTTTTTACTGAAACGACAGAATGATCAAAATATAGCGACAAAAAAAAATGGCGCAGTCCCATCGAATAGTGCAGAATCATGGCATGTACTGTGGCACATTTTCTGAGCTTAGACTGTACATATTATCCTGGTATACGTTGTATAGGGGAAATTTAAATTACCTACACAGATTACTTTAATGTATATCGGCGTACAATACTTTGCGTCTCAAAAGAGACATAAAATGATGCCCATGTTCACGGTCCTGTGTGCTTCAGCACTGTTTTAATTTCGTGTACTCGAATGTAGATGGATCTGACTACAATCGCCGTGTAATGGCCAACGTTGTAACATTAAATGTTACTAAATCACAAGTAAATTGTTTTACTGAAAAAAGAAGCTTTTATCTTGTATTTTATGGTCTTTTACTATGTTTTACATAATTTCAATGTAGTTTTTATTTTAACAGAATGTTTGAACTGAAATACAATTACGAAAGTGGAAAGTTTTCTCAAATAAATTGTATTTTTACCGTTGCAATAATTAATTACATTTTTCTTTGTTTTTAAAAAAGCAATTTAAAGTTAAATCCGTAATTTATTTTATGAATGTAATATTATTAATGAGAAGTTGATATTTTGTTGGAAATATTGTATAAGTTTTCTTGTCGCTTTTGTCGATATTTTTTCAGATAACTTTTTTAAAATCTATTTATCGCGGAAAATCATGTCAAATTTAAATTGCATTTCAAAACAGTTTATCAACACTTCAATGTATGTAATAGTTCATATAGAGTTTTCTTTTTTGTAGCAGTGAAAAGAGACATCCATTGTCGATCACATATCTCAAGGTACCTTCTAGCTACACTTATGTTCTGAACGAAATTCATAGTTTAACTTTTTTTCTTGAGCTGCTAACAGCCAGAGTTAGTTACACTTTAACATTTTTTTTGCTATATTTTTTTATAAAATCCAACTGAGACTTGATAATCGAATTAGAACCTCGAAGCTTGTAATAGGGCAGTAATGGAAACTCCATATAAACAACGACATAGCTACACGCTCGAGAGTTTTCAAGCTCAGTTCTTGTTAGAGCAAGATAAGAGATACCTATAGAAGGCGTTTTTTCAAAAGTTAATTTAAACTCTCTACTTATAATAACAAATAAAAAAAAACTGACGCTAATGTATCTAGGTAGTGAAAAAATTTACATTCGGAAGGAATAGCTACGTCGTAAATGGTAAACTTATGTTGATGTTTTTACATACATTCTTACCTTCAAAAGGACGTCCTGTAAGACTGGATAAATTATTAAATTTATTTTACATTTGTATAATGAACATTGAACAGACGAAAATATCTTGCCATATTGTTTTTTTTTTATATCAGTTTTTATAGGAAAATACCGAAGTATCTAATAAATCATTCATAAAACAGTTAAATTTTGTAACGAGTTCTTTGTTAGTAATTTTCTTTTTTGATCGGATTTACTGCTATTCTGTATGATATTTAGATGGGAGAGAGTGTTTCAAAATGTTTGTTTTATGCCGGCATCAATCGAAAACGTTGAGACCGATTTTAATAACACCCAAACTCAAAGTATAGACCTTAAAACCGACATGAATAAGAGCAAATTGGCGAGCAAAAAGCCTTGGGAAAAAACAATATTCTATTATCCTTGAGTTTCATCATAGGAAGTTTTGACTGCATATCTTTTTTATATTATTGTTTATACTGGCACGTATTTATAGCCATGTGAACCATGTAAAATTTAATTCCATTTACAAAAAGACAGAATTAATGATCAACCCATAAAAAACCCAATACAAATCATACATAACGTTGATTTTAATCCGTCATAAACATATTACGTCATATGTGATCCACATGTGTTGAGATATTCTTGTGGAGTGGCGTGACATGATGCAGCCCATGGCAGCCCTTGAAGGGAGTTGACAGTGCGGTAATACCTCAGATGCGAAGGGCGAAGGCTTGACGGAAATAGGATTACATGTACATGTTTGTGTATGGATGTATGTGTGCAAAAGTCTAAAGAATTGCATAGGACCAAGCACTAAACCCTGGGGTAAAGCAATGAACAGGTTGTTTCTTAAGTACATGTTCTGGGAAAAGAGTTATCTAGAATTAAAATTACATTTCTTAATCAGTACCTTCTAACCCGAATTTCTCTCTAATTGCAGTCTTTTTGCGGTAATATTTTTGATTAAAATTAAAAACTTCATTGAATTCCTTAGTAGATCTCACTTCATTACGTGAAAATTATAACGTGTAAATTAGTTCAATTTGAACACATTGTTTTTGTAAGTGGCATTCATGCTCACATATTTATTAAAGTTGATTTTATATAGATGACGTTCATAGTGAAATTTGATAAATAATGAGATTTGTTGCATTACATCATTAAATTTGATAATAATTGGATACTGTCCCATTTTTTGCTGTGGAAAAAATAATTTTTCCGCACTTTTTCATTTTTAAAAATATCAGTAAATAAGAAAGATACAGTTAATAAAAAATGAGCACCTATAGAATAAAGAGTGACGTTCTTTGTCTGCAGTCTACATACAAGCAACATGAAGGCTAAGTACATGACAGTTACCTATTAAAGTCAATTCGTTACTTAGCTACTAAGTTTTTATGGATAATAATGACAGATGCAGATTTGCAGAGATAAAGAGATGCATTGTGAATTATTCAGGGATACACATAAACGGTCTTTTAATGTCATTTATAAAATTGAATTCTCAACCATTTAAATATCAGTGCATTTTTAACAAGTTTCTCCTGTTTAATAAGTTAATTTATATATATTTAAATAAGGAACAATGCGGTTTTGTAACTAAACTTTCCATTTTTTACATAATTTTTTATAAAAAATATAATTGATATACCTAAATTGTCATTATTTTAAGCTATAGTTGGTCATTAAACCGAGGAAAAATCTGATAATAATTTATGTTGGTTTGACAATTAGACATAGAAGATGGCACTTTTTAATAGAATACTAAAATTACTATCATATGTGTGTGATTGGACGTTAATCAGTATGTAATTTGCTTATGCCCCCGTAGTCACGCACTTAGAGGAAATCTATCTTCCACAAAGAGTATTGAGTATTTCTTCATTCACCTCCCACACTGTAATATTCACAGCCTGTGCATCTCGTGTCATCGGTGTCATATAATATCCCATCTGTGTGCTGCATCAAAACGTCACTAGCTCTGAGAATATTTAATTTGTGAGTTTTTCAGCTGTGAATGGCATGAAGTTATTGTGGGGTGATTGCATTATATTTTGATCTGACCACAAAATAAAGCTGCATACACATAAATTTACGATTATGATTCATGTAAAATGTAAGAACCCTATTTTGTTTGGTTTCATTTCTAACAAGCTTGTTTCATTACACATTCAAATACAAGATTTTTAAATATACCTACATCATTAATTAATATGTAGATAACTCAAGATTATATGGAAGACAAATACCGTTCACCTCCACAAGTGGAGAATAGTATCTACTCATGAAGATCAAAAATCACTTTTCAGAATTTTACAATACTTTCTCTAGTTGAAGAAGTCTCCACAGTAACGATCAAGCATCTGAGCGGATCGAAATCAAATTTTTGTAGAATGTTTGGCATGTAATTAGAAAAAGCCGTAATATTTTTAAGAAATATCGGCGCGTGCGCAGAAGATAACTTTGTTTGCCGTTGGGGGTAAAAGAAGCTTTACCGCGATGTTTCGCTTTTAATCAACGTTTCGAGAAATATATTTTCAACATCGGGGTCTCAGGTCAGTTAAAAGGTGGAAAATTGTACTAATTTTAAATATGTGATATATTACTTTGTGTTTCTACAATATCTTGAAAATTACTAACAAAATAGTTTAATTAAACCTAAAAATTGTTTTGTGCATGATCGTGTATTTAATACAAGTTACCTTTCAACTAATCTGATGTTCTGATGATGAAAATATATTTTTCGAAACGTTGGCCATAAGCGAAACATCGGTAATGCTTCTATTTTAAATTGTCCCTCAACCAAACTTTCCTTCAACGATTAATATTCTGGAACAAAACTAAATACGGACAATTTTTCTTTTTATATTATCAACTGTAATTTAATAAGTCCATGAAGTTATTTCCCTTGAATTAGTTCCCAACTCTATTCTCAAGTTAAAAAAAAGTTTAAAAATATACTTCGTAACGCATCCATTTGTATATGGTATGCAAATAATGTTTTTTAACCTTTTTAATATGTATAGAACTTGAACTGACTTTAAACTCGGCAGGTAGACATCTTCAGTGTCGGTTTCAACAATCAGATCTCAGATCCCAGACTAGTCATTACATTAGTAAACCTCCACCAGATTGATTTAAGTAATGCGTGTTCGATGTGGAGTAAGCTTAATAGCCGTAAAGCTACGTAGAAAAGTTACCGAGTTGAAGTTCGGTTGATGTAACTGCTAGACCGATGCATCCCTTGAGATCGTGATATTTGTTAGGGGCGTTCGCCAATATATATAACAGCTCTATATAGAGCTACCTCGCTGTTCCGTAATGTAAATCAGTTAGTGTCTCCACAATCTTGTTTCATGAGCGCCGTTCGCAAGCCCACAGACGCCGCATCGTACGTCCATTCACTGTCACTGCGTCTCAGGGGTCAACGTATGCATTACTGACACAAGTATCGCATAAAATATTACGAAGTAAGTCTTAACACTGCGCTATTACTAACACAGAATATTGAGTATTTGCTAAAAGTTTTATGTCGATGCAGGGACAGTTATTTTAACGTAGTTAATAGTTCGGATTTAGAAACAATTGTAACGTCCCGTAGATGGATGGTTAGTCGGACTATATCCAGGAGTGTAAGGTTGAAATGACGCCCGGCCGCAGATTTTTTAAGAACTGTGGATACATAGCTTTTAATACTGTGGGGAGGTACGCCACAGGTTGTGGCCTGGGCGCTCGTCTCAGAATGTAGCGATCTTGAACTATACGAATTCCGGGTTAATTGAAACTCAAACACTCAAAAAGATCAGTGATCCGAAGTTCTACTTAGAGTTGAAAAGGTGTCAAAAAGACAAACTACCATGCATTATTAATTGTCGAACAAAAAAATAACAAATTAATTATAGAATTAGTGGTACAGATTAAAAAAAAACAGTTTGAAGTACGAATATGTTTCGAACACGCATGCAGTCGTAACGTGTTCTTCAATTATTATTGAACAAAGTCAGCGTAGGTATTAAATGAACACCACTCTATGAAATGGTGACGTAACTCATTTATGAATAGCCTTAAACTTAAGTGTCCCAAATGATTAAAGATTTGATCGAAATAAATGACTGCTCGGATTAACAATTAATCGGAATATCTTGTAAAACAGATTGGTGAATTATTTAAAGATGTTCTTAAAAATTTCATGCTAAACATTTAAATGGAAATTGTTGCGGTGTCGTTTTATACTTAACGATATTATTTTCTAACAATACTAGATTGTAACAGGCCATTTTTTAAAGATTTTCCACTAGGTGGCCAAACGAAGGATACCCTCCCCCCTTCCGTACATAATTGAGTTCAAAAACATTATAGGAAACAAGTTATTTTTACAACAATATATACGCGTAAATCAGGAAAATTAATTTTTTAATGTTATTTCAAGTTGGCACTTGAGATATCAGTTGAAAAACAATGTTTTTCGTAGCAATTATATGCATTCAAAAAAGTGTTTTAATTTCTCTTCTATGAAGTGTTCTCGGTTCGTTTTGTTTTTAATTATTATTTTATTATTAAATTAATCTATAAAGGAATTGTTACTGCTAAATGACCGTGGGTCATCACAATATTAACGTTAGAATTTTTTTGAATATAAATTGCAGTCGATTTTTGAACATACATTTTTGAATAACTTTTGTGGCCAGATCGTGGTTACTACGTGGTCACGGCAGATCACTACGTGGCCATAAGTACTTACTTTAAAAATGGCCTGGATTGTAACGTACATATATTATGTAAAAAACAAATTGTTTTAAGTGTAATGTCACATAAAAAATTAAGATGACAATAACATTGTTTGTTTGTACGGAGAACCTTTGGGGAATATTGTTTCTACGCTACTGAAAATAATAGACACATTATAATATAAAGCATAATCATGTTTAGTGTTTATTCTCGATGTGAAAAAAGTGCACTTCTGCGTCGCTTTATAAATACAAGGGAACAAGGGTGGAGGTGCATAAAGCAATATGTAAGAAGGGCACATCTCTAAACTTCAACGTAACAAGTGTAAAAGGGCGCGTCGATTCAATTCTGTAACTTTTCTGAACACATTTACACGACTGTCGAAGGAAAGAGGCCTGATTATTTTACCACATCACGTATACTTTAATATAATAACGTAACTTATGACAGTGAAGTTGCTGGAGTTGTTTTACTTCAAACATTAAATAGTTTTGTCGTGAAGTTTCTGTCAATTTTTTTTTATAACAGCTTCTTCGGTCAAGGATTAGTTTTTAAGAATTATATTTCTTGAATCAAAACGCAATTTTTACTACTACTTCTTGAGTGAAGAAACAATTCTCAAAAATTCCCGAAGAGCAGTTCTTTAAAACTGCTCCCTGAGTCAAGTTAAAGAAGTTTTTTTTGAGCAGTACGGTTAAAAATAAGAAAAGTTATTTATGATGCTAGGGAAATGAATAACTACTTAAAAATTCGAAAAAATATTAAACTATTGTTTACATAAAATTTTTATGACTCAGTTTCTGGGTTTTAATCTAAGAATCATATGGGTATTAATTATTGTACTTTGAATTTAATCACACAACATACGCAGACATTCGTATTTTTTACTTTTTTGAAAAATGTTTCCAAATTTAGTTTAATTATAGAAGATGATACGTTGAATTCCACACAAAATACTCAAATCGATTCTTTAGAAAATTGTAACAACTGATTCAAATTCACTACAGAAATTCCATTCCCCATACTTTTCATATTTATGATAGTTCACTTCAACGAATTAGTTATGAACGACCTACCCTCTAGTTTGAATTGCAATTACGCGTCTCTTAGATTACACATCCGGTTCCATTTCTGTGTAATTTAAAAGCTTCGATCGTACCTGGCCACGGTCTCTTGATGGTAACTATAGTGTATACGTACACATATATACAGATTAATATAAACTTTACCTACTGACAGACGAGCTTTCAGAAAAGTTTTAAGGGCTTCGTCATGATATCTACTTGACTGCTTACGTAAGCAATAATACATCAAGCGCACTCAAAAAGTCTCCTTTTGAAACCTTTATATGAAATATTATGTAAGTAGGTATATCTGTCTGTCTATAGCAGCGTTGCCAGATTTTTTTTTTGCCAAGTCGGAATTTTGGAACTTTTTGAGTGAAAAAAGCGGGATTCTTTCATCAAAAGCGAGACATAGTAAAAAAACGTATATAATCAGAAGTTTTTAAATATTTATCTTTTTATTTGAGTTCAAATTACGTTTACGTGAGAATAGATAGCAAAAATAGCCATACAAAATGTATTTTAATAAAAATATGATATTTTAAATCAGATTTACCCTATCGTTAAATAGTTGAGTCTTATTCGTCTTCTGAATAAAAAAAAAAAACAAATCAAAATCAAAAAAGTTTTATTCATTAGAAAAATATGGCGTTTCAAACAATAGTCTGAGGAGTGAGTGTTACAAATTGCAACTTTCAATAAGAGAATAATTATTTACGGACAGTCGAGTTATCCCTGAAAAGCGGGACTGAGCCTGTCCCGTGCGGGACATTTAATTTTGATTTAAAAATCGGGACGTCCCGCCAAAATCGGAACGTCTGGCAACGGTGGTCTATAGCTACATACAATATATTATTACTGTCTATATGGGGAGGTATTTAGCTAATGTACTTTATGTCAAGATGTTCTGAAAACGATACTGTCATAAGAAAGTTTGCAACCTTTTGTATGAAAGTGCTATATTGTGTACGTTTAAATTGTTGAACAATTAAATTAAAGCTCAAGTGGAAAACTCAATTGTACTGTCGAATATTATGAAAATTTTTTTAATGATAACTTTATTGTTCTTTTTTGCTTTATTCATGCCAGGTAGTGGAAATGATTTTTATAATACATAATCATTAATAAATTAATACTACTATATTGTGGCCGTTAGAAACTCGAAAACTACTACACGGATTTGAATGCGGTTTCTACTATTCGACTACTTATTGCTTGGGAAATGTATAACTGCCCGGTCCAACTTCGTCGAAATGAAAACCGGATTAAATTTTGAGAGTAGTTGTTACCATTCGATGGCTTATTTCTTGAGTAAAGTTTAGGTTTATAGGTCTGGATTCGTCCGAGTACAAATCAAGTTGAGTCTAAAGCAGAGACCGAACAAGTGAAGCGACTAAGTGACGTAGTAATTAGTTATAATTTTGTGTGAACGAGCGAACCGAATAGTAAATATCATGATTGAATGAACAAAGTAAATGAGAATCCACAATTAAACAACTTATTTAAAAGTAGTCTTAAGATTTTAATCTACTAGGGCGAAGCCGGTCCGGACTGCTAGTGAGAATATAGAATCCAAAGAGTCACATTTAAAGTAATTTTGTCATATTGTCGTTCAACCATATTAATATGTAGCCATTCACAAACTATTTAAAAATATTTATAAAATATATTTGTAAATATTTATAAAACATGCCAGATAGTAGAGACATGATAAACTACCTACAGATCACAGATGATTACAGATACATTTTTTTATTATTAATTTAAATTATTAATAATTAACAATATACGTAATACAAATTTGCATTAAGTTTTAATGAACGTTAATTTAATTATAAATCAATCCCTAGGTTCCATAATTTAACCTAAAGGCCAAATAAGTGTATTCTCTACTCATCTATTCAATTATTTACAATCTAAAATTGTGGCGGAAACAATACAACATTGGACGAAATTTGTATTTTATACACGATATTTATGTATCCTGAGTTTATTGTTATTGATTTTTGTTATGATATTTTATATAATTTATCGAGAAAAAAAAATCACTTATCAAAAAATGTTAATTTTGTAACAACGATTAAAATATTTACCTATTTATAGCACAACTTATTTTCAACAGTATTAATTTTGAATCAAATATGACATGACTTGAAATGGCTCGATTAAATTTACTAATCATTATTTATAAATATTTAAAAGAATCCTTTGAATTCAACAATATCATAAATATACACAGTCAAAAACTTAAAACGCTGTTTGAAAACATTAGTATACCTACAATATATTTGTTATTTTATTGAATGGCACATAAGAAAATTAATTTTACTAAAATTAACATGTAATAAAAATTAAAACTGTTAATGGTTGTAAAAAAACAAGAATTAATATGCTTCATCTAGGTGCTTGATCTTTAACATAGCGGGTTGCCCGTACCACGCTAGCTTAAGCTATAGCTATATACCTATATAGACTTTCTAATATTAATTATGTATAATGTCACTGCTAATGATTTCAGTTATCTAGTTAAAGTTACTAGAACAATAAATTATAATAATGTATTGATGTCGCCGCTAATGATTGTACCAACAGTACATAGTCTCTACAATGTTAAAGCTGTGTTCACAACACTCTTGCGTTGATTCATCGTTGCAAACTCCATTGTCGAACGTTTAAAGCAGTGTTTCTCTAAGTAGGTGATATCGCTCTTCCTGCTGACGATAGAACAATTCAGGTCAACGGTAGTATCCTTGGAAGCAATTTGGGGCCATTGAATAAAAGTAAGTAGACGGTGGAAGCATAAAAAATAAAAATAAATAAAAATTTGAAAACTTTTTCGTACAATGATTTAATTTTTTTTGATTTTATTAATGAAAATATAGTATTAAGGCTGTCGGAACGTTCTGAATTTAAGCCAAAAATAGAGCTTCGGCTGTCACCTGATTGCAGACTTATTTGTCAACATTCTGCAAAAATTCTTTCTCTATAAGGAAGATAAAGGACAAATCTAGGTCTCTAATGGACTACTTTTGTAATTTATGTACGATTTACTATAAAAAAAATTGGCATTTGTGCTAAAAAAACACACGTTGTCAATGTCACACTACGACCTTATTCGTACTTATTTGACAAAACTGTTCCATCACAAACCTAAAGTGACTCTTCCTTTTTCGGAAAAGTTTTTTAAATCTTCAAAATATTCCCAAAAATTAGAGTAATCAATTGACAGTGGCACCCTTGCAATAGCACCTTTTGTCCTCGTAGTTGGCACCTGCCAAAAATTGAAACGTGCGGATGATTGTAGCGAGACAAAGCTAAAGAAGATCACGCCCACAATATATCTTTTGCATACCTCGCCCCTTACCGCTGGGTCTCAGCACAAACAAAATTCAGAGCGTTCCGACAGCCAACTGTTATATCTATTATAGTCCATTTAAAAACATAACTGCGACGTAACAACAACTTACGTAACATTGTTGTGAACATTATGGTTCAAGTGGTCACGGTGTAACCGTAGAGTGTAACAAAACATTTTAAATGATCCGCAGATATATCGGTGTTATACATAGTTTAGTACACATCGTAGTTATAAAACTAAAAGCTTCTATATCTCACAACAGCTACACAAAATCATTCATCATAATGTCGATATATGTAACAGCAAATATAAATTCTATTGTTATTTGTGTGGACCGGACCACCGTGAATTGATCCACATCTTTGTTTTCTACAGGCAAAATATTATAATGGATTTATTGAGAATATTTCACAATACAAACTTAATTATTGTAATGAGATGAAGTGAAATCGAAATGTATGCAGATTATTTCATTATCTACGGTATTAAGGCACTGCTTTTGTTCAATTAATAATCGTTAAATATGCTTGAAAAACTTATCACTTTTAAGGCCAGAATGGATATATAAATCATTAGTTAGAAAGTCTATCTATCTATAATAATCTATCTAAAATCGATGTGAGTACGTATGTTGGTTCCCTATGGACTCCAAAATGACAGGACCAATTTTGACCAAATTTTCAGGCAATCTTTAGATTAGCCCAGAGGGTGATTCTGTGAAGGTTGGTAGCAATCAGATCAACAGACATTTTTTTTGTTTTTTGTTCGATTTTTGAACATTCACAATTAAAAGCGATTGAATTCGCGCAAATCCAATACACGTTGAGTATTTTATGACAATGATTCTCATTTTTAGTTTACCAAATACCCCATATTTTGTCTTAAATTTTTTATTAGTTTTCCCTACCGCGAATTAAATTTCCCAACATATTTTGTTAAATTCCCCTACAATATTTTTCAATATTTGAAACGAGAGTTGGAAAATGCACGTTATTTGATTAAAATATGAATTCATCTTGAAATTCTAAAAAAGTGCATAAGTTGAGATTACAGAACAAATTGAGTGTCCCATGTATGTGCCCAGACACAAATAAATTAATTTTAAATTAGACCTGAGTCTCCACAGTGCACACTGCAATAATGGCAAAATAATTAGTGTATTTGCCATATGGCAACATACACTATTGGCGTTGGTCGGATGGCGGGACCTAGGGGTCGGACCAAAATTTCTCAACGTTTCATAACCTCCTAAACACTTTGGCACCATTTTTAAAAATGTTTATATATATATGTATATATATATATATATATATATATATATATATATATATTTATATACGTATATATATATATATATATATATTTATATGTGCGGGCAATAACTTTCGAAGGAGTTAATTCATTTTAACGAAATTTGGCATACATGTTGGAACCCATCACCACACGAAGCCTATTAAAAATGGGCCCAATCGGGTCATTTTAAGGGTAGTTTTTAGGGGTTGAAAAAAGTTTTTGGGACCAAAAATACCGAAAAAATTCTCAGAATCGTTTCAAAATTGAAATTTAACCCTTTAGTAGCAACTAAAAAGTGCTCTTAAAATTATAATCAAATCGGCCCGACAGGACCGGACTTACAAATTTTATGAAAACACTAGTTTGCGTATACGAATTTACTTACTGAAGGTCGTATTTAATTTGGTGCAGATGTTGGATTGATAACAATATTTCAACTAATAAAATTATTATTGTAAGGGGTGTATTAAGGGGTTCAATTTTTTTTATTATGTCCAAAAACAAACTTAATTTCATTTAATAAAGCCACAATACCTGTATTAGCAAATACACTATATTGTCGGCAGGGTTTTGGCACTGCGACCCGGGTTTTTTATAAGTGACATTACTTGCTGCTTTACGTTTTTTGATCATTTATCAGTTTGACATCGACAAAACTGTGAATCTCAACATTTTCTTTAGAACTGTTGAATCACGAAAAAGTAATCTGGCAAAAAATCGTTATTTCTTCTACAATTGAGTGGGCATTAAAAAAATTAAATTTTTTAGTTTATTTTAATATAATTTATCATAAATAAATATTGAAAAACAAAGGGATTTTTTCGCTCATCTCGCTATAAAATAGCGATAGTCAGACCCGCCGTGAAGTTAAAAAAGCGCTCTTATCAATCCAACAGTAATTTCTAAAATAGGCCTGCGAGCTACAGTTTAATTCTATACGATGAATAGAGACAGCATGGAACACAAAGCAGGCGTAATTTTCGTAAACAATTCAAATGTAATGCAATTGTTTTGTTTTTTTAATAATAAAAAAAAATCTAACAAATCAATTAAAATTAAAAAAAAAAAATTACTTTACTACCAAACTTGCCAGGAATGTTTGTGAAGTCGTTATGCTCGTTTGTGTGTTTTTGCGTATGTATGTTACAAAATATCAAAAATTTCGAATATTTAAATTAAAAATCTTGGTTACGAACATCATACATAAAACATTGTATCGCCACGCGCGTTCGGATTATTTTTGGCAATTAAGTTTTAAAATTAACTTTTAATTAAATATAACTTTTTAATTATCAAATAAAAATAGTTTTGCTGTAAAATTTGTACCTATGTAATGTTTCCGATAACTTGTCTACTTTTTTTTATTCAAAAGTTTAATTTTATTGACATTTTTTCCTATTTTATGTTAAATAAAAACACGTGTTTTCTGAGTACAAATCTGCACATAGCAGCTATAGCTCACCTAGCAGGGGGGGGGGGGGACATAGTATAGTCAATTCAAACCTAAACTGAAGGGATTAAATTCATTTTCAGCTTTCCTCTAATTAATTCCGAATTAGGCTTGTTTTCATGCCCCTACCACTGGTTCAAAAATGATATTTGAAAAGTTACAAACCAGTCTTGCAATTCTAACGTAATATGGTGACGATATAATATAATATCCTCCTTGATATAACACTGGAAGAGTTATCCCATTAAAAATAATAGCAAAATAAGTTGATAACAACAAAACATTTCATACTTAAAGAAAATTATGAGCTTTAAGAATAAAATAACGAGAAACATAAAATCAAAGAGACTGAACTATAAAAATCTCCACCACTTATGAGAGAAGAAAATATATGTCAAAAATAGAATTGTTTTTCTTGTTAACAATTATTATTTCAAATATAAATATGAAATCGTTTTAAATGGAAATTTCACGTTTTCATATTACAATTTATAATATACTTTTGATGCTGAATTTACATTTAAATTTTGTTATACAATCCTATTTTGTTTTTTGTAATACAACATCCGATTACAATGAAATTTTTATCGCGTATCAGCGAGAAAAACATTTTACGATTTTAATTTCCGTTGCATTGAATTTATGAACTCTCATAAAAAGTGACGATCAGTACCGTGATTTAGGGACAACTTTGCATATTGAGCAGATTTCAAATTTATGAACTTAATAGGTATCTACATATTTATATGTAAACGGTTTTTGTGCTTGAATAAGTGCAAGCCTGCACAATAAAATTTTGTTAAATATTATTATTAAAACTTAAAATATAATAATTATTGAAAAAATGTTTCACAGTAAAATCCCATTTATTTGACATCAACAAATAGACAAGTGATCGGATATCAAAAGTAAAATGTTGAAAATGAAAAGGTGTCTTATATATCATTTTGCTAATTAATTCTATCTGTTCATACTGAAAATACTTTTTCAATATGCACTATTATTTGTTTAAAAACTTTAAAATTAAGCTGGTAACCAGTCCATGTTACATTCTGAGTTCTTCATAATTATAATAAATATTTTATTTTATCTATTTATGGATACAATAAAAATAATAAAAAAATAGACAAAACGGATAAAATATAAAAGCGTGTAATTTTTTTCAAATTATATTAAAATTACCATCTCACTTAAAATGTTTATATCGTTATGTTATTATTATTCATTTGTTGTTTGAACGTCCATAGTATACATTTTGCCGTAGGAGATGCACTCTTTCGCTAACTTTGAAACTACTGAAGATAAAATTGTTAGATTTCTATGTAAATACCGCGTACTGTTATGAAAAAAGCAGAAAAACACGTACACTGCTTTGATCATTGTAATAAAATGGCGTAAGAATATTTTTTGTTCATTATTTTTAACTCTGTTTACTGGTTGAAATCAGAAGTACGTTAAAATTTCTCTTTATTTAATTATATTATGTGGATTTTAATTAATTGTATTTGATTATTATAATCAAAGAAAGTTTGTGATTTTCTTGTCTTTCTTTTTAGGTAAAACATCCTGCCAAAATTTGGTTTTGATCCGTTCGGTCGTTTGATCGGTATCGAATAAATAGATGAACAGACTTTTTGAAAAGACATGTTTTTACATTGCGGGAACCTCAAATAGAGAATGTATTGTAAATTTATAAAAAGTATTTTTTTTTACCTAAATTAGTACCTACCATTTTACATGAAAAGTGAGTGAATCAGCATTTCCTTTACATATACAAAGCCACGGTGGAGTAGAAAATGTATCAAATTCATAAAATTTAAAAAGCTGTGTGCAGTTCATAAATTCGGAAAATATGTCAGTGTAAACAAGATGGTGTTATCAATACAATAAAATAAAATCGTAACGGGATGTTTGTTTTAACTTTAGATTTATTTTAGGTTGTTTGAGATTTTTGGTTATTTTATATGATACATATAGAAGGGAGAAAGTACCTTCACAATTTTTGTATATTTATCAGTATAACTTGAGAACGGCTGAGCCGATTTTATCAAATCTTAATATATATCCTGTAATAGTATTCAAATCTATTGACGATTGGACTAAGATAAGACTAATAATCTCTGGCACACAGTAGTCGGCATTCTTAAAGGTAACACAATCTGATCAGATAGATTATAGATAGACGCTCGACATCTGAGGTTATAAGCATCTACAATTCTGTCAAACACATAATCGTAAAATCAAAAAACCGATACTTCTGCAAATTATTGCTTATTATAAGTTTTGTTCTGGATAAACGTAAAGTTTACAAAACGATAAAATTATATATGTTTTCATATCCGTATTAATTGTCGTTTTGAATGGCATTTTAAAATTCATTAGTTTATTGTAATTTCTAATAATTAAACTGACAATTTTGCTGATATAGGTGCATAAATTTAAGGGGTTTATTTACATGAACAGAGTCATTGCAACGTGTAAACGGCCAAAAGTGCGCGTTTAATGTATTCAAGACCGTCTGTCAGAGAGACGCGTATCTACGTGCAAATGATAGTTAAATGATGACGTGATGAGAATACCTACTGACGCCATGATGAGAAGAAGAAGGTGCTTCTTTCGTGTAAGTGCAGTGCCATCGAAATGCGTAAAGAAGAATTTATTTTATTGTGCAATTTAATGACGGTTATTACTGAGGCTGCTTGATTGTTCGTTGGCGTGGGTGTTATAACTTTAGTGCTGATGTGACTTTTCGATGAAAATTTGTATATTAAATATTGTATATTTTTTGTTTTAAGACCAACAATAGCTAGGTTTGTCTGGACCTAGCATCAGTTCACATTTTCAAACTATTATTTTTTATGATAAATCCAATTGAATATTTTACTATTTCTTGGATTTTTTGAGGGTTGGTAATAGAGAAGCCATGAAAACGTAACGATCAAGAAGTTCTCAAGTATTGTCTTGATCTTATCTTGTTTTATGGAGACACATAGTTTCTCAGTTGGGTGCAAAACTCCTAGATATTCTTATTGTTCTTACTATTAATACCTACCGTTGAACTACAATTCCACCAGTTCTCAGATTAGGAGCAAAGAACTGGGTGTTAATTAACTCGCACGTTTACCGTTAACTATTTTTGGAATGCACCCAGCTTAAGTTACGATCTAATATTAAAATAAAGGTTTTTTGAGGTTTATTACGAAACTCATCACATGAAGAAACATGGAATATTTTCTCTCTTGTTATAATTACAATAATAATAAAGAATATGCAGGTCTTGGGCCGTTGTTTCAAGTAGAAAACAGATTAGCAAATGAACTCAGTTTAGATTCTGACTTCAGCTCTGCTAGAAAACGTAGAGATACAGCGGTTGCCAGACCAATCAAGACGTACAATAATTAAGGCAGAGAAAAAATTTCTGTTCAAATAACTTATCGATAAACCATCTTGTGGTTTATTGAAGGATCTGACGTGTGCTTTTCTGAGGTCAGCTGAATTGAAGACTAAAACTAAGGGATTTGTTTCGGCGTATCGGGACGGCATTATTAACATTATTGTGACGCCATATAATTATGGATGCGGACGTAACAGATATTTCTTGTAGAGCATGTCGATCGCATCCAGAGATGCTAATGCATCTCTTATCGGCGTGCAGTCATTATGCAAGTTGCGCTTACACTCAACGCCACATTAAGAGTCTATAGTTCTCACTGATAAAACTACGCGAGTTATAATCGAGTACTCAATTCCTGGTGAAACGTACATTAGCGCGAAGGAGACTGAAAAGCTGTCAAAATATTGAGCTCAAGAAGCAGTATCAGAGTAATTTAATTGTCAAACTGCCACTGTCGGCACAACTCGGCATGTCAGCCTAATTTTGCGTCACTAGTCTGCCGTCATTCGTATTGGGTCACTCCGTGTACTTCGTGCGCACGACCCAACCGTCCATATCATGGTTTCAGACGCGGTTATAGATTCAATTTGCTCCGCAAGTATCCCTTGTGTGACGCTAACGAACCTGACGTTTTGGGTGCTAGTGGATGCCAAACTCTTCAAAGATTTTTTCCTTTCCAATAATAATAAAAATTGTTAAACATTCATTGTTACAATGCTAAAAAATCAGAAAAATTAATTTTTATCCACCAACACCGTCTGGACTCAAACCAGAATCTTTCCGCTTTCTGGTTTGAGTCCAGACGGTGTTGGTGGATAAAAATTAATTTTCCTGATTTAGCATTGTAACAATGAATGTTTAACAATTAAATAGCAAACGTTCTGCAGCTTGTAGAAATTAAAACATCTTATAATAATAAAAATGTTTATCGTACATTACCACTGCTTTAGCCGAATTGATAATAATTAGACGTGATAACTGGTATTCGCTGTAACCATCATTCGAAAATTATAATTAATGGGTATTTATGTTTTCTGATAATTTTGCTATATGAACACGCATACGCATCTGTCTACGGTAATCTGTAACGATTTGAAATTAAACTAATTATTATTATTATAAACAATATGATAATGTTAAGGAAGCGAAATATATAATAGACATTAATTAATGTAAATGAATCGCGTAGACGTACTACTTTAAGCGGAAGAGATGTAAAGCGTACATTGCAATTGAATGTATGTAACGTAGTTATTGTAATATCAGTTTTATGCAAATGTTAGGAATGGCTTAATAATAACATTTTACTATAATTGGAAAGTTTACTATCAAAACATTAAAATTACATCAGATATCAGACATTATTATGTAGATATATGGTATACATGTGTATATGTGTTCTCCTGCCGTTACATATAAATCATATTATATCACCAATTAACTTCATAAAACGTTGATCGAAAATTTTAAACGGCCTTTGTTGTTTGTATGATCGTACATTGATTGGTGATTAGCATAAAATAACCATCAATCGTCAACCAGCGACGACCGGCACGGCGTATGGAACGTTCTCTCCGACGTTGCTTTTCTCTCTCACTCTCTCTTTGAACGTTGAACGCACTTCGAATATTTAAATATTCAAATCAATCGACCGAACATCGTTCGCTACTGAACTAAATCCTTCACATCCATTATTCGTTCAATTATTATTACAATTTGAAAATCAGACTGGCGAAATTCACGGCATGAATTTTTCAACAGGATCGATTTAATAGATTAGCTGTAGCGATTCGATATAGGTACATATTTAAAAGTGAACTCAGTTGATTGCAATATTATTTGTTAAGCGTGAATTTAAAAGAAAAAATAAACATTGATATCTTTATTGTGTGTTTCAACTTTCGAAAAATATAGTGGACCTTCATATGAATGTTCTCACAAGAATGGAAGAAACGATGAATTATTAGATATTGAAGTAATGGCTCAACGTTTTCCAAACTATGTTTCGCGGAAAGCCAATATTTATTTCGTAAAAAATTAATAATATATCCTTCGTGTAAATGCCACGCCAAGTTGTAAAATGTAAGAAAATCAAGCGTTTCTTACTTTGTGTTATTATTAATCTACCCTACAAAATAACAAGGTGTTCCGGAAAAATTCGGGATTCGCGGCACGTTTCGTTGTAGAAATTTGTTGCTGGATTATTTGATGAATATTATTATCTGCCGTTTTTAACTAACATAATGCAAAATTCTTTAATTCGCCACATAGTACGTTTCTCTCGCTCCTTTGCCACGTTTACATTGTAATCCGTCACTTCCACTAATTCGACACTAACTCGGTTTTTGTGGGGACGGATTACCGAGAGAGTACTGTATATTAATAGGCAAATTTCAGTTCATCTTATCGTGTATTCACTGTACACAATTTCGTATAATATGAATGTTGGTATATATATACACTTATTAATTCAGATTTATCATGTTTAATTTATACATTCAGAATTTATTTATACACACAACGTTAATTTTATTATAACTAACTATAATCAACAATGCATCTCTACTTTGAAAATTTAAATATAGTATATACATAATATTATCTCGGACGCGACGTTCAAGATAATATTATCCTACCGCGACGGTCGGCATAGTGATATATAAATATAATATAATTTTGTTCTTTTTTATGTTCCTTTCCAAAATTTTCAAAACACTTATGGTATCATATCAGTGTCTTTCTGTCTGGCTTTCATAGGTATTTTTATTAAAAGTAATATACATTATTTTAAAATTCAATAAGCCATTTACAAATATTACTCTATGTTTGAGATTGAAAGCTTAATATATATCTCCAAAAAATTAAATGTTTTAGTGAAATACGTCCTAATTCAACGGTTGATGAAATAATGTATTTTGTACAAATACAAATGATTTTAAAATCTGGCCCTTAGGAATATTTAATGCCGACACTCGTGTTTCGTGTAATGTCAGCAAATTTTCAATTTAGACATTTTTAAGAAAATCATAAAATATTTTTTGCACAATCTCCTATAAAATCCAATTCTATAAGACGAACAGAGCATAGCATGCGACACAAAGCGGGCGTAACTTACGTAAACAGCCTAAATGAAATTCTATAATAGTTGATAAATATATTATTACGAAGTGAAAATCAACTATTTGATAGGAGGAATGTGCAAAAATTTAGGGCGTATCTCAAGCGTTATGCTTTAAGACTCTTGTGATTGTTGAAACTTGCTGAACTCGTTTTTCCATAATATCGCAACTCGCACATAAAATATTGAATTAAAATCTATAGGTTTATAAACTGCTATTGAGTTCTTTGAAGAATTATTTTCGTATAAAATATATGAGATATTTTGTACACAAAAATGTTGGGAAATCCAATAATCTGATTAAAATTTATAATTTTATTGTTTGATGTTCAAATTACAAGTAAGCCTGACTGCGGGTTACAAGTTACAACATTGTTTACGTTTTATTCTGTATTCGCTTGATTTTCTTTCTTGTGCTGTCATTGTTATTCTATATTGTAAATAAATCTTCAGTAAACAATTCAAGAACCGTTTTAGTCGTGGGGTTAAGTATCACGAATGCGGATCAGTTTCACCAATAAAACACAAGTAGGTACTTTCATATGGCGCGGCGCGGAGTGTCCAATCGGAAATGTTACTATTAAATTTATATAAAAATGTTGCTGGTTTTAAAATGTGACTTATTTTAGTTATTATACAATTAAATATTTTTGTCATTTCTGCAGAATTTCTGTATTGAGTATCAGATGTAGTCTATTAAAAACTTACGGTGAGTTCAAATGCGTCTCTTTTAAAAAAATCAGTGTAATTTAATTAATTAATTCTTTATTTTCTCATAATTTTTTCTTCCAGCTTACTAACTTTTAAACGGCTGAAAGAATTTGGTACATAGCTGAGTATTGTAGTAGGTACGCAGTAAGCAAAAACAATTTTTTAGAATGCCTAGCACATCGTCGGAAAGCGTCCACTTTAAAAACACTAACATTAAAAAAATGTTGATGTGTTTTTTATGAGTTACCTACTTAAAAAAATGTACCAAGAGAGCATCTTCACTTATGTCTAAAAGTATTAGTTCTAAAATTTTGAAAAACTACGTTCGAATTTTTCCTACAAAACCAAAATTATCGCAACGGAATCTGAATCGAGATTCACACAAGCGAACCATTGCCATAAGCTATTAAGTCATAAAAAGGTAATCCTGTCAAATTTGGAAAACCATTAAAACCCTTTTTAATTGTAATTCAAACATTGTTAATCCATTCGAAACGATACTTTTAATTACTTCTGATTTACATTGACTTTATAGGCACTGAACAGGTTATTATGAAAAATGTAGGTATACTAGACAATTCAGAGCAAATTTATAACAACATATTTTTTAACTTTCATGTAGCAACAATTTTAAATCGTAATAAATTAATAAATTGATCGTTTGAAACAACAATTATTGTATCTCGCTTTGCGTGACTTACCTGTATTTGAAAATTTTAAGGTACCTTCCAATTTAAACACGTCTATGTGTAGGCATATATGAAAAACCATTATAATAAATTCATAATGGTTTAAACTGAAAACAACAGTCATAAAATAGAATTATTTCAGTCTAAAATCCCTCATTCCACAGCTACACATTGTACAACATTCGTCGCTTTCTGCAGCCTGTGCTGTACGTACCTATGTTTATTCTTCATTTCGCAGCCAGTCACGCATGCAAATTGGCGTGTTTCATATTTTGCCGCAACTACGGTATCACCTCGATTATTTGCCGACTGTCAAGTAGGCTTGCTCAAAACAGCTCCAAAGACGGATCGAACGTAGAACGTTGAGTATACGTTTACGGGCACCATATCGGACATGTCTCAAGAACGGTGTCGTTCCATTATTTCACTGACATCTTTGCACTGAAGGAAAAAAATACATCCTAACTAATATTATAAATGCGAATGTGAGTTTTTTTGTTTGTTTGTTATGCTTTCACGCCTAAAGTGCTGAACAGATTTCGATAAAATTCGAGATAGATTGCATCCTAAAGGAGGAAATAGGCTACCTTTTGTCTCAAAATAAAAACTTAAAGGGGGTGAAATAGGGGATGAATGTCACTGACAGGGCATCACGATACCTTCCGTAATTATTAGACCTCCAGACTTGAAATTTAGCAGACATATTTTTACTTGTTGAGATATAGTCTTCAAAGGTGTGGAAAGAGGGGAAGTACATGGGTGTCACTCTAATTTTTAAAAAACGGTTTCTATGGACTGAAAATGTAGCTGTTAGGTCTAAGAAAAACAAATTTAAATTAAAATTGAGAAGCTTTTTAGGAGATTCTTGCAGCGAAGGAGCTCGCCAAGTGCATTTCTAGTTTCACTCTAAAATCGTACCTTGAAATTATCCACACTTTGTAGTTCAGTTCGGGAATTGAGTATTTGAATTAAAAAAAAAACTATTTTTTTTTAATTTTTTAAATAATATATCGTAAATAATAGTGAAGAACGAAAAGAAAAAAAAATTTAAGCCATAGGTAATTAATAACAAATTAATTAAAATGTATAAAACTTCATAAGATATAACGTGATTACAAAACGTACCAGGAATGTTTGTGATGTCAAAATGATAAAAGTTGTGTATTTGTGTATGGCTTTATAATACATACTATCAAAGTAACCATGGCAACCAGGACCATAAAAACATTTTGACGTCACAGAGGTTTTTGGCGCGTTATCGGATCTTAGCTTAAACATTATTTTTAAAACAAATATAACTCTTTCATTATGAAATTAAACAAAATAATAAAAGTAGTTTCGCTACAAAACTTGTATGTGATCTTTCCATTTATATAAAAAAAATAATTCAAAAACCCAATTGTAGGCACTGACTAATACTTACAATTTGAACGGCACATTTTTTGTGGATGAGATAAATCTAAGAACGAGTATGTTTTATATTATTTTATTGCTTTGCTGCCCCATTAAGCTTAAGTATTAATAACCGCCTATAATTTCTGAACTGGATTATAGACGTTATCATAAAAAGGGTTGTATTTACGAAACATTTCAGAATATTTTGGTATTGAAGTTAGTATCTACTGTATACTAGTAAAGCATATTTTCTATGTATCTTTCACCACTATTCGAATAAGACAAATCTTATATTCCGCTTATAACAGGAAATGGCTAAATATAACTATGGATACAAAGTTTAAATAAATCATTGTTTTTATGATCATTAATTTCTCTATTAACGTGTTCATTTATATAAATGTTTTATTAATGGTTTTTATTGACTTTATATATCATCAAATGCTATCTAAAAGGGACGACGATACATTAAACTTTAATATTCTACTAAAATGGACATTAAAACTTACAAAAACAATTCGTAAACTCCAAATCAATAATATATGCACGTTCAACCATTTTTAAAGGGTTTCGTTAAAGTGAATAATTAAAAAATATATGTATATGTTACGAGTAAAGATATGAAACGAAATAAATCTAGCATCATTGCGTTTATTAGCTTTATCCATAATATATTGTCTAAAAGGATGTAAATTTTGAATAATTTATTAAGAAACGCAATATGTGATATGGGTTTTACCATCCCAACTCGACAAGTGGGGAATAGCATTAATTTAGATAGAAATTCACGTTTCATATTTTTTTTTAATAACATCATAACTCCGTATCCAAAGATAATATTTTACAGGCGTACTGAAACTAAACTTAATTATAAAATTTATATATTGTATAAATTAAATTTTTATTAATTTTCGTGATATTTTAATTACACTGTAACATTTTTTATTATTATAATTTACGACCAATAATTCAATAAATTAAAACCATAAAATGAATACCTTAGATAAAAAATAAACTCATTTATTTACCCGCCATTTCAAACTATTAAAAATATTTAATTTAGTATAAGTAGTACTACAATGAACGAAATGTTTAGAAATTAGTGACTCTCTCAGTCAACTTTTTTAAGATCACCAATAGTTAGGGTTATTTGGACCAATTTAAATTTCGATTTAATAAAAATTGAAATTCCAATCGAGTCACGTAAACATTATATAAACAACGGCATTGCTAAACGTTTCGTAATTCTTAAACCATTCACAGACAATTCATGAAACCGATAGAAATGAAATCAAGTGACTGTCCCTTAGTAATTCCTTAATTACGCAGCAAAATGTTATCAAATATGACTGATAAAACTGGAAGTCAGTAATAAAATACCCATATACCACTTCAGTATGCAGTCTGTAACAAACGAGCGCGTATCTCTAGAGATAGAGAGAGCGCCGAAGAATGAGATGTCTTCAAACCGAGCAAGACATTCCCTGGAACATCATTTCACTACATGCGAGCAGACATGGACAGACAAGGTGTAGGTGGATGAGTTTTTTATTGTTTTATTTATTCTTTTATTTGATTTCCCTGCACATAAAATAACATTTTTTATAGCGACAGGTGGATTAAAGAAAGACTTGTCTGTTGAGAATGTTGGACAAGATCTCGCTTTCATCCGCGAGCTGATGGAAGAACGACCGACGGACCGCGGGACGGGTTGGAGAAACGGATACATCACTTTAGCTTCGGTGCGCATCCCATAACACCGTATAGATAGCGTACAGTGCCTTCATAAACCGCACTAAAGTCGGATGCAAACGATCAATGACTCCGGTAATCTGGAATTTTGTGACTTGAATTTATATCGTCTCTACATAATTCAGTAAACACTCAGATCATCAGTAATTGTTATAGACGCCACTGTTTTCCAAATGTTTATTCTCTTGTGTTGAATTGCGTTTATAAGGTTCTCTACACCAAAAGGTAATCACTCGTTTGCTCGTCCGTCCGTAGGTCTGTATTTTTATTATGATGGTCAAACAACTCAAAATGATTAAGATTGATTATGAAAATACTCACTGGTTAACTGGATCTAACCATCGGGGTGTACGAGAAAATAGTTCAATTTCTGCGCGAATCTACAACCGTCACGCATGGGTATGTGATTCGTATCTCGAGCTGATTTTTTTTTCTTGGGGAATTGGCTTCCGCCGTAAGGCATTTTAGCCAGCAGCATTAAATGTGAAATATATCAAATAAATCGACATCCATGAGCAGAAATGGGATTCGAACCCACGACAGTTAGGTCGAGAAGCCAGTATGCTAACCACTAGACCATAACTGTCCCCCTCGAGCTGATTGGTGGGCATGTAAAAAGTTGATCTTATTTTTTTTTTTGCATCAATACATTATTTGTGAAATGCAAGGACGGTTTTATGGTATGAAGACAGGTTGATTCTAAGTCAGTTTTCCCTCTCGTTTGAAATTAAGTCAAAATGTCACTTAAGTACTATTTTTAAAAGTAAACCTCTAAAGTCTAAATGATAGCATTTCTACAGTCTAGGCTAAAATTTTAATAATTGAGAATGTATTATAAAAACTATTGATGCCTTTGATACGAGAAGTAATATATATTGTAAAGCTTATAAATATTACAGTGTAAACATAACTTAAAATGCAAAAAAACCGTCCAGGATTGTCAACGTTGGTGTCATTTATGAGGCAATAAAAGTATCGAATTTTATTAAACCTTTAATAATTGGCATCGGGAATGTGCAACGAACATTTTATTGCTTAGAGTTGTATTATTGACTATTGTTACATTGTGCCAACTTTGATCATAAAAACAGCATTAAATTATCCTTTCTTTTGTTATGATTCACTAAAAAGGAGAACTTGACGTATTTCTAACATTTCCTGTTAATAAATAAATAAATAAAAAAGCCTTGTACATTTTTTTTGATAACTATACTTAAGCAGTTCTGTTGAGATTTTATTGAAGTTAGTTTTAATATTAAAATTAAATTTATTTGAACCTGTCATATTTGATTACTTTTACTAATGACTGTAAAAAGTGTTATTATTTTGTAATAATAAATGCATTATTATATTTGAGAAAAAAAAATTTAATACCTGAGTAGGTACCTACTTATTTTTGTAAAAATATTCTTTGATAAAAGTAGTAAAGATAAAAGTATGAAGGTGGGAGAAATTATTATGATTTTTTAAAATTAAATTACTGAGTTTAATAGTAGACATTAGTTTTAATATTTTGCGAAAGCTTTAATAAAAAATCTGTGAGCTCACGGGGGGAGTGAAACTTTTTTAGAGCCATATGAACTCGTTTTATTGATGCGCTATTATTTTGCCATTACCAAGGTGTCTTATATTTCCCCGCTCTTGAATATTTTCCCCTCTAACGTTACAGAAAATTTCAAATAAATACGTCGCTAAAGAAGTTTCACTTCAATAAAAAAACGTGTGAATTTTCTCTAGAGTTTTGAACTCGATTCATTGATACCTTATCCATTTTGCGTTCACTAAGGTTTTTCTTATATTTCTCCGCCCTTGAATCATTTAACGTTAGGTACAGAAAATTTCAAACAGATACGTAATTAAAGAAGTTTCACTTCAAAAACATTCTCACTTTTCATCTTTATTTTAAACAATTTTTCTCAATCTGTTCTTCTAAAATCCCTTGATATTTTGTTGGGAACATTTCTACAATAGATATTTGCGAGTTTATTTCATTGCTCAAGAATTGATTGATTTAGTAAATTGGGTTTTTGTAAGGTGGGTAGGTAGGGTGGTATGTATGAGAGTAGAAGATAATATAATTTACGCTACTCTATGTGCTGTGCAATGTACGTATATTACATATTCTCTATATTTATATACCGTGATGCTTTTTTTCACTGAGGCTTAATAAATTTCTGTATTTTTTTATCTTGAAAGTCACATTTAGTTAGCTTCGCAATTCGTTCAAAAAATGGTAAGTCGTATATTTGTATGACTGTGTATGTTTGTCTGGTCCATTGATATTTCTACCTAACGTTTCGTCTACAACTACGGTAGACATTATCAAAGGTGCTGTGATAGCGGGCGAAGTGTCCTTCTTGGCGACACATAGATAAGTGTGTCGACGACTGGTGTTCTCTCTTCTGTTATGCTTAGCGTGTTCCCTGTAGTTGTAGATGGAAGATCAGGTAGAAAGACCGATGAACTACGACCTACAAGCCCGGAAACCAAGAAGATTTGAACCAGCGCCGGATAACATCGCTATAATTTTGGGTATTTTCAGGCCCGATTTAATTTTTACATATTAATTCTATATTTTCTGATTTTCGGCGCCCAACTGCGGTGTCAACTAAGTATGACTAATAGTATAGTGGTAGCCTGTAAAGTAACCAGTTTTTATGATGGGCTATTCGCGTATAGGACAGACAAGGAGTAGGTATGTGTGTGGTAGATTTGATAAAGTTGATTTAGTAAAGTGCGTGTACGTCACACGAGAAAGACACGCGCCGTGATTCTGGAAGGATAGATAGATATATTATGTACGTAATGTATATTATAATGTACAGTGAGTCCAATAATTCTGCTGTCTGTATTCTGTAATACTTAAGGGAGTATTCTTATGTGAACGCATACATTTTACCTCTTTTTAGGGAATTTTTTTTAGAAGACAATAACATTCAATCATTTTAATTTTTTTATATGTTTTTGTTTGTATCTTAAACTGTATAAAACATTTTTTTTACTCTCTTATTTTACGTTTATAATTTTTTTAAATTAAATTAGACACTAAAAAAAAGCAGGTCACTGGTCATGGTAATAGCGGCTGTTCATGTTGTCTGAAATAAAAAAATCGAATGGATCATTGTTCAGTAGGGATGTCGCTATCGTCCCTACTAAAATTAATCAATTTCATTAAAAAAAAAATGGCGGACTGTAGAAAAAAAGTTTGAGTTTTTTGTTAATTTTTTTGCTAAAAATCTAAAAAAATAAGAAAATATTTTCGAAAATAAGCAATTTCAGTACGGACGATAACCATTAATGAGTAGAAGAACATACATAAATTTCAAAGCAATCGGTTGAATACTTTTTTTTTAGGACCATGACAGTTTTAGAAAATAATGTTTCCAGAAAAATGCGTTCAAAGTTTCAATAGCCAACAAGTCGCTTACGGCGCGTCGGCCACTATATGAGTTGTAATTTATTTAAAACTAGGAATTTCGGTCTCTATTTTTCACAGCATATTTTCGATTGGTTTTACTATTGAAATATGAAAAAAAATCGATTTTTTGAAGTGGTCACATAAGAATATACGAGTATAGTCTGTAAAACATTGCCAACTACATAATATACTGGTGAATTGCAAACACAAGATATTTCAAGTTTGACTTGTTTGCATCTTGGAAATCCCTAAAGATTACTTATTAATTTAATGAAGTTTTATATTATCAACTTTGTTTTTATATTAGTTTTCGTAAAATTATTAGTTCTGATTCACATCATATGCACACGTAATACATATAAATGGTTTTCGATCAGTAATAACTATAATTTCCCGAAATCTTAAATTTCAACATAATTAACAGCAATGTTCATGTAGAGGAAATTAGGATAAGATTGATAACTTTAGGCAAGCGCAATGACTTTGTACCTGAAATTATTGAAGGAAATAAGTATGGGAATTGCCATTTGTTATGGAGAAGCAGTAGGAAAAAATTATGGGTTTGTGATAAATATATTTAATATTACCTCTTTTTCTGAAGTTATTGTCCTAGATAATCATAATGCAAAGTTTGATTTATTCTGAATGGCACAGAACTTTTCGAAACTCTAAGATTAACAAAATGTTTGGTTTGCTATAGAATAGGTCCATTCCAGTGTGCCGATTGTCGTTTGTTCTTGAGTTTACGATAATTTCGACTATTTCGTGATTTTTTGGTCAATATAAAATTGACTTAGTACGTACTCTTCTTAAGTATATAGCTGCACAAAAGACATGTATTTTTTAAGGTTCATTTTTGACTTATAATATGTTATACATATGTTGTAGCTGTATTTATTTGTACAGATCAAAGACTGCAGGATAGAGGAGGAGCAGAAATATAAGCTGTAAGCGCTACCTGGGTTCTGTGGCCAGAACTATTAAGTTTGTTGGCCCCAAAAATATACAATCAAGTTCCCATTGAAATCAAATCTATAAAAAATATAAAACGGTTCAATAAACATATAACCAAATGGCTAGTAACCGATGAAGCAAGGAGCGCTTACCATATTTTCACCTGAGAATATGATGAGCGTTCTTTGCTTCGCTACGTAATTATTGTGTAATTATATTCTATTATTCTATTTCTTATTTTCTTTTCTATCTTTCTAAAATTCTTTTATTTCTTTTTCTTAATTTTTTTACAAGATACAAAACGCACACACACATGCATAGTGCATACACACACCCACACACACCCATATACACCCACACTCACACCCACAATCATATATATAGTACGTGCGCACCAGTGACCATACACACTGCACAATTATCAAAATATGTATTC
This sequence comes from Venustoraphidia nigricollis, assembly GCA_034508555.1. Taxonomy (NCBI): domain Eukaryota; kingdom Metazoa; phylum Arthropoda; class Insecta; order Raphidioptera; family Raphidiidae; genus Venustoraphidia; species Venustoraphidia nigricollis. The sequence continues at coordinate 9,605,998 of JAVRKA010000006.1, forward strand.
TTAACCTATCCTAGCACTGGTCCTGCCAAGTTGGATAGGTCAATTCCAAATCATTTTGTAACTATAGCGTTGTGTATAATCAATATTTTGGTGGAATAAATTTTATTATTATTATTATTATTATTATTTTGCGGGGGCCAAATACTCTTTGGTGGAGGCGACGAGGAAGGAGGATTTTTGAAATATGATATCTGCGCTTGGGTTAGTAACCGTTGGCTTTGGGTCGTTAAAGCGTAATAGTTGAAAAATTAATAATTTAGTAGTTGAAAACAGAAAGAAATGGTTCGTTGAAAGCCTTACCCAGTAGAGGCACTGAAACTCGTATACTACTGTTTTTATTAGCTTTTATGGGTTGCTTCTCCTCTATCCTATACTTTTTGGTGCAGACTTCGATGTACTCGTTGAACATAATGGTCTACTGTAAAATTGGTAAGAATCAACTATGTATGTTGAAACTAGCAAGTCAAATCAGGAAATTTTCGAAAGCAAAGGTAAATTCCACATGTGAGTAATTTATTTTAATAAAACGACACACAAGGGACTTTCTGTTAAAAGTGATGTATCACCGTGCGTGCGGAAGCGGTGTGATCCATAAATGCTTTGACGCATTGTGGGTAATACGTGCGAAGGAAGGAAGGGTATATACGGAGCCGATGGTAATACTGGTGGCAGTGGTGGGTGGTTGTTGGGTGGTGTACACAGTGTGAATACTGGGGATGATGTTTCAAATCACCACCACTGCACACAGAGCGTCGACTGTCGGGAGTGCGGTCACGCAGCGGCTAACCCCGACGCCCGTCGTCCCCGTCTCCCGTTCCGCTGTTCTGTCGCCACGCGCGGGAGTAATTCAATTCATCGGATTGACTCTTTCGGGTACATTATTGTATTATTCCTGTTCTAGTCCTAGACGTGAATGAATCTACACGTACGAACCAAACCTTTAGTGGGCGATTTCACCGAATGAGTAATATTTTTCTTGTAAGCGAAGACCACACGGTCATGCGTATAACATACAATAGAGTTTGATTTCGTATCTGTGTTTTCAGGCACCAATTTGATTTCGGTCTCTACATCCCACATAACAATATAACTAATAATAATTAAGGTAAAGCTTGTGGGAAATCAAGCAATGTTACTACATTTTCCGTAGGTCTCATCCTTAGGGTCGGAAATTTACCCATAAAATGTTAAAACAATAAAATTTAAAAAAAATGATGTGTGAGTAATCTTTACGCTCAGTTGAAGTAAAACACGTAAAAATACATATATTAGGTTTACAGTTTTTTATATGTATACTCTATAGATATATCTTCGTATATGGTGGTGTTGATCCAATAGAATGTCACAGTAAAGGAAGATTTGGTTGGGGATCAATAAATAAATAAGCTTTACCAAAGTTTCGCTAATGGCCAACGTTTCGAAAAGTATATTTTCATCTTCAGGGCCTTAAGCTGGTCGAATAGTGGTAAATTGTAAATATTATTAGAACAATTTACCACTATTCGACCTGCTTAAGGCCCTGAAGATGAAAATATATTTTTCGAAACGTTGACCATTAGCGAAACTTTGGTAAAGCTTGTTTATTTATTGATCCTCAACCAAATCTTCCTTTACTGTGACATTCTATAGATATACTCTAGGAACGTTTAAAATTGTACAATTACAAACTGTGTCACGATTTTATTTCTTTGTATTCATTCAGCTAGCTTCTGTATAATTCATATAAAAAACAACTGTCATAGTCTGTGGGTCTTGTAATCCGTTGCTATATATACAGATTTTTTTGTTATGTATACATGCGTTATACTGCATAAACGAACTTAGTAGGCCGCACAAAAACGTCACACAAATTCATAAAACGCGCCTAAAGAAAGAGAAAGATTGTAGATTATAGACGCTCAAAAGCTGAGGCGTCTAAAGAAGTTTTACTTCAATATTAGTTTCTATTGATAGTTTGTTAACATTCAAGGTCTTCAAAATTCAATTTCCTTTAAATTATAAACAATTTTATATGTAATTACTTATATATTTATAATTGATAGAATAGACTTTTCATGACGTGTATGTAACAATGAAATGCAATTTAATGTAAGTTGTGATTGTTATGTCTCGACAAATTGTGTAATTAACGTAGTATATTAAAATCAGTAAGGTTTTATTCTGATCTACAAACAAAGCCTGATTTTTGACAATTTCAACTTAATAAGTAAATTTCACATAACTACCCATATTTCTCTAAGCGTGGAGATGATAGACCAAGCTTATTGTCTGCAGCCATTTTGTGTCACGGTAGTTATATGCATCGGAATTATGTATAGAAATATGTCCGGAGTCCGGGAACTAACGAGCCACGGATTGCATCGTGTTAAATCTACCGAATCGACAGAATATGTCAGATTATAGCGACAACATCCGCTTGTTTTAGGTACTGTCTCAGCCTGCAGGCTGCTGTTTCATACTTCCACCCGCGTTACACTTGGCTAGCACAACGAGTCACAAAGAAGATTGTATTTATAAGTAAATTATGTTCAATTTCACTAAATATGCTATGCAGTTCCGCTGATTTGTTCCATTTCTACGGCCATTGCCTTTTTTAAAATGATAGTTGTCTTGTTCTTTATTTGATAGCTATTTTCTACTGATGGTGAAGAGTAGCTAAAAAACAGGAAGACAGAAGCTGTTAAGAAATGAAGAGTGTTTAATTGTACGCTCTAATATTTGTTTGTGTTTATTTAGTTTAATATTTTAAAGATGTTGTTATTAGTGAAAATAGAAAACAGGGTTATTTTCGTCATTTATTGAATACTTTTGTTTAAATTTATCCTGGCCCAATGCTACTGATCTATAAAACTCTGGCCTCTTTAAGTAAGATTATTTGAACATTTTCTTTGTCAATCTGGATCAGGTTGCAAGTTTTTTAAAATCCAACGAATTGGGCGATAGGACCATTCCAACTCCAAAAGTATAAAAAGTCATACATATAGGACTTATTCCGAGATCATTTTTATTATGAAGAATTTCAATTAAGTTTGTCGGAACGTATGCAGACTATATTGTTATAGGCAGTAAACATGAATCGTGAGGGAACTTTGGCAATTTTATAAATTTAACGCCAATGACCAATGTTTCGGGTAATATATATTCCATCATTAGAGTACAAAATATGCACTATACTGTGTCTATTTCCAAATCTATTTATTGGTACCAAAATCAATAGACCTGAGGTTCATACTGAGAACAACATTTAAAGAAATCATTGAAAGCTGTGCATTTTTGCAGAAATATGAACGAAATTTAATTTTACAGACAAACGCACAGTCACAATATCCGTCATACTTTTCTTTTGTTTTGATGGTAGTGCACACCATTTTTTGACCTTAATACTATACTTTCATTATCTTTCGAAACTTGGATGTAAAATTTATGGTCGGTCTCGAATGGCGGGAAGGTTTCATTACGAAGTGGTTGATTCATTAACTAAATCAGTTGAATTAACACCCATCACTAGTTTTGTATAAAGAAATAGTTCTGTACGCTTTTTTTAACATGTTTGTATAATCAATTTTACACCCTTTTTAAGAGCGGTTTTAGGGGCGGAAAAACGTTTTTGACTCTAAACCTACCAAAAGATTTAAAATAATAATAAGTTTAATTTAAAAATTGAAATTTGACCCCTTAGTAAATATGAAAAAGTGTTCCTAAAATTTTAATATAATCGGCCTGACAGGATCGGACTTAAATTTTTTTGAAAACACTGGTTTGCAATTAGTGAATTAATATATTGAAGTGTGTTTATAATTTATTGTTGATATTGTATTAATTAAATTCATTTCAAATACTAAAATTTAAAAAAAATTAATTATTTTGAGGCATTTATTAAGGGGTGAATCCAAAAACAAGCTTGCTGAATAAAACCACAACTTATGAATGAGCAAATATACTTTAATTGTCGGTAGGGTTTGGCACTGCGACCCAAGTTTTCCAAATTTTGCATTTGTGATATTTCGATATGTATCTTCTTATTAACAACTGACATTCAAAATGAATTAATTTAATGTCATTAAAATTGTTGAACACATAAAATAACAACTTACATAGTAATGTTCCAGAAGAATATTCATTGTGATAAAATAAATTGGATTTTAGAATATAGAGATAATATTGTCTTAATTTGATCTTGTATTCTATTAAAGCCAGAAATCAGACTCTAACATTGTAGATAGCATGTTGCATCTTTAATATTGTTATAACGTTAAAATTATTAAATTGAAAGTCAAAACTAATTTGCAGAGTTAAGAAGTTATTAACTCTGTATACGTTTATTTGCAGCATGGCGGTTTGTCTCGCAGCGTATTGCATTTATAGAGTCAACTCCGCGTATTGTATTGTCACATCTATACATTAGGTATATTTATGCTCGGTTTATCTAGTTCAATGCGTCTCAAACTTTGGTACACGTACTTTTCATCAGCAGTACGCAAGAGATTTTACCTTGTGTGAGAAACGCTTTTTAAGGCAAATGCCGTTGAATTTCCAATGAAAAGAAATGCATTACAGTAGTCTTTCCTGATACAACTCGATTATCCGATGTACATTGTAAATTTTTTGAGGTAGTTGAAGACAATCCAAAATTTTTAATATATGTGTGTCACGTTTTGTAGTCTGCTGTTTAAGCTAAAGGTACACTGTGCTCTCTGTTCCGCGCTACTTCCTTTACCATATGACGTATGTATATAACTCTATTCCGACACTTCCAATAATCCGGCACTATCTGAATTTTTGTGGGAGCAGAATATTTTCAAAGTTGGAATGCTCCTGTCACCCAGTTGGCTGGATTTTTTTACTAAGCGAATACATTGAAAACGGTTACAGCCACTCTTGATCCAACCAAAAAGAGCATAAATTTGTTATTATTAAAAAATGTTGCTCCTTGCAGGTGTAGACTGTGATTCAGCGAGAAGTCAAGAGGAGCGACGCATGTTACAAGACGTTCGTGACTGATACCCGATACCCCTCACCCCAAAACAGGAGCCACCGCGTTACATGTGGCAGCTGCCAATGGTTATATTGAAGTCATGAAGTAAGTACTATACTTTTGAAAGCAATATATGTATCTAAGATGTAATTAAGAGGTGTGATAATATGTAAAAACGAGTTGATGCGAGTCATAATATGATAATACTCCGGGATACATACTATATTTTTAGGGTTCCGTACAAATAATGAATGAATTCAACAAACAGAATTTAACTGGCATTAAAAATGTTCATTTGAGCTTTTCGAACTTTAAAATAGTATTTCTTATTTGGGACTATTTACATATAAATTAAAGAACTTTTTATACATATTTTCATCTAATGAAAGTGTAAATCACCCTTGCATATTAATTATTAGATTTTACAATTATGTTCTGGAACGTAAATAATTTTGTGTCCGTAGGATTTTTGCATTTTGTTTTTTTTCATTTTTTCAAAATTATTTTATTAAATGTTTTTTCATGTTATACGATTTAATAGAGAGTAGTGTTCTGAAAGGAAATTTAATTTTGATAAAAATTGATTAAATACTAAAATTTTTCGTCAGTTGGCGTTCTTTGAAATTATTTTTTGCGAATGAAATTCGAATTAACAATTAAGTTATATGATTAGTCAACTAAATGTACATTGAAACCAGTCTAGATACGTGAAGAATATAGTTCATAGTGGACAGCTTTTGTTTGGCGTAACCTGTATACAACCTCGGTCTGTGCAGATAAAGCTGAGCTATTTTAATGCCGGTAACTCAGATCCCTGCACATCCCCCTTTTAGTCGGATTACCTCGACTGCATACATAGAAGTTAGAACTAATTTGCAGAGTTAAGACGTTATTAACGCTGTATACGTTTATTTGCAGCGTGGCGGAACGTCTCGCAACGTATTGCATTTATATAGCAAACTCGGTATATAAATATTCTATTGTCGTATTACGGATGTACAATAGAAACGTAATGTACGCCAGTACCTCTAGTTCATTCAGGATTGATTTGTTTTTACGTAAGTTGTGTTACAGCTTAACCCCAGTTAAGAAAGTGACGTTCGCTATGCAATTTAATTGTCACAAATGTTGAAAATATACTGAAAATGAAGTAAGTACATCAAGGGCGTACCTAGGATCAAAACTAGGGGGGAGGGGGGCAGCCATGGTCGTTCAGGTTGTAACATTTTATCACGGAAAAGGTGAATGAAACCAAAATATTAAGAAAATTATATATAATTATAGCAGTGCTTTATCAACTAAGTTATTACAATTAATTGCTTGAAAAAAAAATATTCTAAATACACGTTTTATACTAGTATCATTTTTCTTGGATTTGTAGAAGTAAAGTTATTTCAAGAGTTGTAAAAATTCCAGCAACAAAATTTAATAACGACTTATTTTTTGCTTCCAGGGGGGGGGCAACTGCCCTCCTCTGTCCCTCGCTGGGTACGCCCTTGAAGTACATGTCTTGGGCGCAATGACATTATATGTGTCGTGTGACGTAAAACTCGCTTACACTCGTTTTAACATAATGCAACATTTCGCCTCGATATTTATCTAGAACTATCGAGGAAATTTTTAATAAGAAGGTCTATACAGGATTTCTATTTTTCGGCTAGGGATAGTATAGAGAAAAACCAGATTTGCCTCCATTGAAATTCTAATCCAATAATTCTTAAATATGAGTATAGTGCTCTATCTACTTCGCTATTCACTCAGGTTGTTTAGATTTTCTATTGTTATAATTTATTTTGAGCTGCATCACGTAGCTTCACATTATGTCAATCTTTTAAATTATATGGTATGGAAACATTAAACTCTTAAGTCGAAATCTTATACGAATTTTAAAGCTTTGACACATTAAAACAACTGTGCTTTGAGAGTGACAATGATTTTCAAAGAACGACTTTGGCTGATTGGCACATGCAATATTGTTAAGCTTAGCGAATCTCGGTGCAAATGCAACTAAATATAATTGTAACGTACAATGTGTGTTGACTGTGTCCTCAAAATTTACGATATTGTTGGATTATTTTAAAACCAGATGTCCTCCAAATCTGATCGACCACAATTGACAGAATTGTGTCACTGTGTACACGTATTTGAATTGAAAACTATCAGCTGATACGATTTAAGTCTTACTCAATCAAAGTTGCAATCGATCAGTCAGGCGGGACGAAAGTTTAAAGCTGAATTTCCGTAAGACTGACTAGAATGACGCCAATTGAAACTGGTGGACTATATCGGTAGGGCTGACGAAGTGATTCCAAAAACAGTGATTTTTTTATCCCGTTTAAAGGTCCACAGATTTTTTTTTTATTTGTGGTCTAAATGAGCATATAAGAAATGTTTCAGAAATAATTAAAAGTTGAAGACACATCTACAATTTTTAAAACTCCAATCAAATAAAACTGGCGGATCTACTATGATTGCCAGAAACATGTGGCAAAAATAAGCTATTTTTAAACCATATTTATAGTCAAGTATCATACAATGATCTTTAACATTTAATTATCATTTTTGCGTACTTTTGATCACCTCCACATGTCTGAAACCGTTTTTATGCTCAACCTCATTTTTTATGCGATTAATATTTCACCATAATGTATCGATTAGAGCATAAATTTAAAAAAATTCGGACTTCCAAACGGACAACTAGTTTTGCTGATTATTATATAGTCGGTTCGATAAATGATAAATAAATAAATTTTATATATAGAGAAAGGCTGCAAAGTACAAAAGAATATAGGTACGTATCAGACAAAACATGATATTACTGAAATATATCAGTAAAATATATAATAAAATAAATAGAATAAAATATGGGTGAACACCCAGCCGAAGATGTGAGAATAGTCTATTGAATCTACATCTTTGGGATTTTGATGTTTACCGTGGTTATATTAATTACATTTTTAATTTGAAAAAAAAAAACAAATTTAAAGTTTCATGGTTTGGATCAGGACTTGGTTAACTCATAGCTGCCACAACCCACAGGTGTATACGAACTATGTAAAGATTACTATCTCTTAAGACTTAAGAAAACTTGCATTTTTCTGAAGTATCATACGACGGAACGAATTTTCGAGCGTACTGTCAACACATATATTATAATAAGTATGTTAAAATATTATTATTTTAGATAGAACTAGATACTGTTGCATTTGGTACTGTATGGTAGGTATATAAATTCTGTAATATGCTCGTTGAATGTACATTGACAGACGTTTGCTGAACTAAAGCCAACTTTTGATCTCAACTTCGTTTCTATTGAAATTGTTATCTTATAGTGAATGACTCAAAAACAATTTGTGTACCAAATATCTACTTAATAAGACTTATCACAATTTCTTCAAAATTAAAATTAAAAATGACACTTGTAAATGTAAAAAAAGTTATTAATTAACAACTCAAGCATGTAACACATTTTCTCTTAAGTAATCACTGGAAGTAATATATCCTTTCACATGATGAGATGATCATTTTAAATTTTGTTTTTGATGAAACTTGTTAGTTAATACATTATCAATTATTACCCAAAATACTTTTTGCACACCCGTTTATAAAATAGTTGCTTTTCATGCCTAGTAAAATGGCCCATGACTCAATCTTAGTAATCGAACAGTAATATCATTTAGCATTTAATATCATAAGAAGAAATGAACTAGCAGAGCAGCATAAAGCAGGCGTAGTTTTCAGGCGCAGTTCAAATGAAAAGCTTTACGCACTTAGTTGTCGTATATATTTATTATAAGAACATAACAGCTATTTTATAGGAGATACGTGCAAAAAATACTAACTATATATCTCGTGCGAGATTATTTTATGCCTTGTCGCTGGCTCTCGTTTTACCACAATCCGTCACTAAATACATAACTGGTATTAACGCTATATAATCTGCGGGTAATATTAACCGTTATGCGAACCAAGCTATTGGAAAAATACTAGTAATAAATGTGTTTTTGTGTCAACCAGTAATAGAATTGTGTCGTTCGCCTATCTACGTATATCTGTGTTTGCTAACGAGGTTAGTAACAAGTTAGCGTTGTTAGCACATTTAATTGTAACTTAATTTTGGATTCGCGATTATATAACTGAACGAATTAAATCAGGCAATTAAAGTGCAAAGTCGCGCTTTGCCTTCCTATATTTGCTTATGACATCTTTTTCACTTGACTGTTCATAAAGATGTAGACGAAACAAACATCTTGAAATCTGATAATCTCAATTCATACATTATTGTGAAATGAAATTAATGTCTTCATAAATTAAATCTGTAATTTGTATTATTATTATTATTATCATTGTAATTGAGCACAAGATTTATATAGATTAAAATTAATTTTAGAAAATAAAAATTATCAAGTATTCTATACTGCATGTGGAAAATTAGTCATACACTTCTTCATGTATAAGCGGCTTAAATATTGCGCATCAGATGGGTTTCCGTTACATTGTTTCATTTCTTTGACGCTTCACTAAATGATGTCACTTTTTAATTTTGATCATATTTTAATTTTGGTTATACCTCAAATATGATAAACATTGATAACTTACAAAGTTTTAAGGATAATAATTAAGGGTGTGCGATACCAACTGTTTGAATTCATGTAAAATGACTACGTTTTTAAATCATTTTACATTCGAACTTATGTATTAAATACAAACCATATAAAAGTAAATGCTAAAAAAGAACCGATTACGTAAAAAAAAGAAAACAAACGTGGTGTTTACCTATAAATTATACAAAATATTTACAAATAAAAATATGAGACGAGTATTTTTCTCAAGTGCTTTCTTCTTTTACGTGGTCTGGTTTTAGATTCGAGCGACCATAGAAGTGAAGAAAGTTGTTTTATTCCTTAATTCAATTTATGTAGTAAAATATTTGTTAGAAACAAAATTTGGAAATCCAGTATAATTATATTTTTTATAGTAATTAAAAATCTAAAGTACGCTTATAATTTACGAAAGCTTTCGTTTCTAAAGTACTGTAATATAGATGCCGCTTTTTTACGTTGCTGTGGTGTCGCCGCTACCGAGAGAACTACATCTATTTATTTTTATGCATACGGTTTATGTGACGTCATTCACCGTCATATTATGGTCACTATAAAACCTGGACTTTGGCGAACAGTTAAAATCTGATCAAAATTGCGTATTATGCCAATAATTAATTTGAATATTATTTGGCAAATTGGTAAGTATCAAAACCGAGTATTTATATTATTTCCAATTTATTTTAAGCGATTTTCTTAACAATTTCCGGATTTTTCAACCAGTTCATTAAATTGTTAATTCATTTGGAAAGAATTAATTTTCATTCAAAGCTTTTACAGGTAATGATGTAGTTAATATATATTTTTTCGTTCCAATAGTTCACTTGCATCCGCAGTGGCAGTCCACGGTTACCCTTGACTTAAATATTTGACGTATTTTAACTGTTTAAATTTTTCACCAATTAATTGGAAATTTACTAATTAATGCTGAGGGAGAACTTGCAAATGAACCTTTTATATCACCTTGGATAAAATATTATACGTTTTGCCATCAAATATTGATTTTATTCTCTTTATTTACGTGCAAAAAGAGTATTTTGAAGTTTGCAGCAATTTCTTCTTGTGCTCTAGCTGAAGTATCAAAAAAATTTCGAAATTATCTTTTTACATGGCAATAAAGAGATTAAAACAGTCTTTAGCTTTCCACAAATTAAATAGTCTCTTTTCGACCTTAGTTTCTTAGCCTATCAGTGTTTTGAAAATGTTTATAGTACTGCATTAAATATGGTTGAGAAAGCACGCCTAACTAGATATTTTGATCTCGAACGTGTCTTTGTAACTAAAGACGGTTTTTATACACATAAGTAACATATTTATGTGCCGATTATCCTAAATAATGTCATCTTTTTATGTCCGTATTTCGACTGTCCCATTGGCGTGTAATCGGATTGTGGCATACGATAGTTGAGGAGGAAGACCCCGAAATATCATACAAATAATTCATCTTATTTACGAATTCCACTTATACTGTAATATATTATAGCATATTGTATATTTTTAGGTACAGCTGCGACACATTAGCCTGCTTGGGTCTTTTCTTACTGGCGAACGATTACGTTTTAATGCAACTGCTCAACACTTAGTTCTGTTTGCTCGTCTATATGTTCATTCTGGAATTACGGTCAAATACGAAGAACAATGTTAATGAAATTTCGCCGATTTTTTAAGTCGGGAGCCAATGAAATTTTGCAAGCATTTAGTTTTATATTATTTTGATAGTAAAATTAATAGCAAATCATTTACTGCGACCCCAGTAAATCAACCAGCGACATTTTTTTTGTGATTTTTAAACTTGCAAAAACACGTACAGATTCATAGTTTAACTCAGTTTAATATTAAGTTATATAAATAAATAATTGTCTGTGGCTCCTGTTATTTATTTAGAATGGTTCAATGGATAACAAAAATTAATTTGGTGATAAATGAATTCAACAGTCCCAGCCTGTTATTTCTTAAGGCTGTCGGAACGCTCAGAATTCTGTTTGTGCTGAGACCCAGCGGTAAGGGGCGAGGTAGGCAAAAGACATATTGTGAGTGTGGCCTTCTTTAGCTCTGTCTCGCTCAAATCATCCACACGTTTCAATTTTTGACTGGTGCCAACTACGAGGCTAAAAAAAATTATTGCAAGGGTGCCGCTGTCAACTGATTACTCTAATTTTTGGAAATATTTTGAAGATTTAAAAAACTTTTCCGAAAAAGGAAGAGTCACTTTAGGTTTGTAATGGAACAGTTTTGTGAAATAAGTACGAATAAGGTCATAGTGTGACATTGAAAACGTGTGTTTTTTTAGTACAATTAATGCCAAATTTTTTCTAATAAATCGTACATAAATTACAAAAGTAGTCCATTAGAGACCTAGATTTGTCCTTTATCTTCCTTATAGAGAAAGAATTTTTGCAAAATGTTGACGAATAAGTCTACAATCAGTTGACAGCCGAAGCTCTATTTTTGGCTTAAATTCAGAGCGTTCCGACAGCCTTAAGCGTCACTCATGGAAACTCAAAATAAAACAAGTTTGTATCGACAATGCTGAGGATTAGTACTGTTGTCGAAAAAACCCACAATTATTATTAGATCTGTTTGGTATATTAGTGTTGTGTAGATTTATACTGATAAGTTATACTTTTGCATAACAAACGCAATAGTGTCAAAAGTGTCAACACTTTTTACTCTGAAGCACGATACCAAACGCACCTATTAAACAACATGATGTGAGTTTCATAGCATAGTTAATTAGAGGCAACTGTACCTATGTAGGTAGTATAAATTATTATAAAAATATCTTGTTATAATTTATTAATATGGCCAGTTGAAGATATTAAGGGAAATAAGGCATTATAGCCATAGTATTTAACTTCTGCAGAATATAAAAATACTAAATATATCATTCTTAAAGTAGCTTGTTTATATCTTTTTCCCCGTATGGTTATAATTCTTATAATAGTAAATACTTGTAGTCGCTAGTCTGCCGGTCAGACGCGATTTTGTGGATACATAATATGAATTAGTTTTAACATTAACATTACTGTCCGAATATATCGTATTATTATAGTTTATTTAAAAAAATAATTAAATTTTTTAAAACATATTTGTTTACATTTTAAATCTGGTTGTTAAATTAGCTCGACTATAAAATATAATGTGAATTTATTTTGATTGAAAAAATAGTAAGCACACAAAACGTTTGAGCAAAAATGTTAATAGGATCAAGTACCATAAAGAAACGTACATTTCTGAAGAAAGTAATTAAAGATTATGATTTAAGTACTCATTGGTATTCAATACTTTTTATGAATGTGTAAGCGTTAGGCGAGAGAAAGAGGGAGTTAGAACATACAGGTTTTTTTAGCTTGAATGTATAGATATCGTTGAGGTGTTATTACTGCGGTTTACACACTCCTAGATTCAGATCTGAAAACTGCTAAAAAGTATCACCTAAATTTTAATTCAATATTAAAATTAGTAATGAATTGCAAATATTAATGATATGAGGCCCAGATAAATCTGACAGTTGGGGACCTAAAAAATATATTTATAGAATACTTGATCCCGCAACGAAAGTGGAAAGTTCCGGGTTTGAAACCTGACGGTTACAGTGTTTGAAAATATTTTTTTCAAATGTAGCATTTTATAAAGGGTGTATTTTTAACAATTGCAGCAAACTATAGCTATCCTAATGCATTGAATATTAATTTAGTTTTACGAACTATACCGTAAACAAATTACTAAGATAACTAGTTTGTTAGTTCACTTTTATTGCATTAGTTACGAATTTTACGTATTGAATGGATTATTTTATTCTTATATAGTAAAGTTTAAAACTATTATTAATTTTTAAACGTTATAATAGCTATCGTCTGCTATAATTGTTAAGACATCCATCGTTGCAATGCTATATTAGAAAAATGTAGCATTGCAACGATGGATGTCTCGTAACAATTATAGCAGACGATAGCTATTATAATGTTTACGAATTTAGTCGAGTACGGAGCTATAACGTATGTATATTATTATTAATGTTAGTATTTATAGGAAGTTCAGCACTTAGCGATTCCTTTGGGACAGTAATATTTATTATTAGACTTTTTATTTCTGAAATAATATCAAAAATGTAGAATAAAATATGTTAAACATGTGGCGTTGACATGACATACAAAGCGTCACCTTGGCGTTTTGTCATCGCACACCGTTGCGCGACCCCAAACTACCCTCATCCCCCGAAACAGAATACATAATGCAACTACCCTTCTGAATAAATACATAATAACACTTATTCAAATTTCCCTCTTCACGCGTACATTTTTCATCGAGTAATGTTGGAGCATTGAATTTTTACGCAGAACAAAAATTTTGAAATGTAAATAAGTCTATATTTCACATAATATTACATAAAAACTTTTTTGTCATAGGTGTTCTACTTTCGTTTATGTGTGTTATACAAAGTGTCCCGAAAGTACCTCCAACGTATTTGAGGGAAAATTCCTTGTCAAAAATGTCTTTTTACCAGTTTTTACTTTTTGTCTCTGAACTGCAAGTTAATTTAAAAAAAACTGAGAATATTTTTTTTTTCATTTTCTTCACGTTGTTGCCATCATCGTTCTCGTCCATTTTTCTCGTCAGAATTTCTACCGTTTGTTTTCTCTTCTGCCGTCGCTTGCACGAGAGTTGAAGTTTTTCACTGTTGATTTAACAAATGCGTATTTTAATAAACGACAGTATTGCATCGAACCCATTTTAATATATCTTTGTTCTCGTCTTTTTTTTAAGGAAATATTTTTTTGGCACGGTAGGGTAAAATTGACTTACGCGTGATTGAAAGTGTAACGAATCGTTGCAATGCGCGTATACCATATACTATAAAAATGATCCATACAACCGGTTGTGCTGTTGTGCTATGGTGGGTGAGAGGTATTAATAGTGGCTAACCCTTAACCTAAAATGACGCTGATGACCTCAATCTCTCTCTCTTAACCTAAAGGTCGTAGGTTCGAACCCAGCGGTCGGTGCCATTATTATTATTATTTGTTCTCTACCGTTGCGTCCATTCTAATAATTGAATTATAAGTTGTAGGAAGAAACTGGATCAGGAAGTAGATCAAAATATCGATTGTTACATTTGCGACGTTTCGGTCTTTATTAGATTTTCTTCAGGCATCTTAACATCATGATAAATAATGCACATCCTATATTGTTGTAAAAAAAGTTTTTTTTTGTTTATCTAAGTAATTTCATTCTGCAATTGGTCACATTGCAATTGTTTCAATATAGGACGTACATTATTTATCATGATGTTAAGATGCCTGAAGAAAATCTAATAAAGACCGAAATGTAGCAAATGTAACAATCGATATTTTGATCTACTTCCTGATCCACTTTCCTGCTACAACTTATAATTCAATTATTATTTGTTTTTTTTTTTTAATTATACCTGTTTACTTCTCTAGTGTATAGTACAAAACACACAGTTTCTTTTTTAAAGTCACCAACAGATAGGGTCTAGTTTATATTTTCCATTTATTATTTTTGTAATATTAAATTGAAAATCCAGTCTCGAATAAGAATTTTGGAACTAGGTGCTTCTAATAGCGGAACCGTGGAAATGATAAACAACGACATTGCTACAGTCTCGGCTATTATCAAGCCCCATGTTCTTGTATCTGGTCAATTAACACAACTGCTGCGGCATGAATGAGGGTGATCAAATCTTCTATTGTAGTCCTGTTGATTCAATATAAGATGGGTGAGAACGATAATGATGACGACGCAACAACGTTAAAGAGGATGAACTTTAAAAAAAACTTTTGAGATAAAAATTGCAAAAGGATTTTCGGTTCAAAATTTCCTAAAGAATATAGATTCAAAGTCATCGGTGTTATTTTTGAGACATTCTGTAGAGAATATAGATGTCCTGTATGTGTCAACATTTCTGAACCCGCATTTGTTTTACTAAACCCGCAAACTGACTTGTATTCGCAAACTTGCATTTGCACAAGATTTAAAGCCATCTGCGTTAAATTTGATTTTGTCCCGTTATTCGCATATAAATAGGTGTATTAAGTATTGTATTCTAGTTTAAAAAGTGTTTTCAGAGTTCTGAGCCATCTACTCTACTCTAATATACCAAACACATCTAAATTATTAAGTACAGAATACTGTTAGGTCTAAAATGGAGCTCGATCGATGATATTCTTGTTTTTGGCTTTTGAGCGCATTAGGCTGAAAAACCGCCGAAAAAACGAAACAATCGCCGAACATATTGACTATTTTTATGATCATTGAAAACCAACGCTAGGCCTTATGTTAGTAATTTTATATTAGTAACAAATTATAATTTTTGTTACAATTTGCAGTGATTTTTCACTCGGTAGAAGGTGGTTATTAATAACAGATAAATAAAAACACTTGAAAAGTTAACCTAATAGATGATTTGGGTCGAGTATAACCTACCTATAAGTTCTCCCTCTTATAACTAGTTTATAGGTAGGTCTATTGTTGACCCAAATCATATCAGGTCAATTTTCCCTCTACGTGCATTACAAATTTCTAATTTAGAATGTTTTATATTCCTGATGATTGACTTATTCTTCGAAACGATTGTCGAGAAATAATTTAATAACATTTTTTTTGTATAATTTTCAAGTGTTTTATTTATTTGTTATTATAGTTTTTGAACCCTCAGTCAATTGAAGTTATTTTTATTTTAAAAATAAATCTCAACTTTTTAAAATAATATCGATACATCTGTTTGGCACTATAATAAAGAATGCAACATGAATTCCCCAATACAATTCTTACGTTTCGTGTTAAAGAAGGTAGGTACCTATATAATGACGATAAATCCTCCTAATCCGACTCTAGCATGTATTGCCATAAAATCAGCAGTAAATACTCTAGCGCCTGTTACAATACTCCAGACATGATATTCCCCTCGACACAGATAAATACAATATTCCGCAACGAGACAAATTTTATTGCATCAAATAATTCTGTGTCACGCCTTGACATGTGAATCAGTATATTGCATGCCCTTGCTTTCAACCTATAAGCAAAAAAAATTAGAGATGACGAATCTAAGTTTTCTTATATTAAAATTCGTTTCCTATATTCGTAACTTTCCATAGAAATTGTCTTTTTTTAATCGTACTTTTTATAGTTTTTTTTCTATTTTAAAGCATGTGAACCGGTGGTAAAATGATTGATTTCAGGCCGATGATGATCCGGAAGCTAAGGTAATTTTCCCGTCCGATTTAAAGGGTGAAAAAGTGAAATGCAATTATCTTAGTTTATTGAAATATTATTTGATATATCTATGTCAAGTGGTCGCAAAAATTTGAAAAATAAATGTTGAAATTACTGGAAATGAAGACAAAAAACGCCAATTTATAGGATGTAGGAAAAAAATAGTGTCACAGTTGGTCAAAAATCATCTTCATGTAGATTGTAGCTAGCTCGATTTCTGATACGCCTTTAGTTTTTATACAATTTATTCATAGTATATTTTATTGGGTTTCTAATCTTTTTCGTCTGACTGATTCACTCATTCATCGATTTCAATCGATGAGTGAGTGAATCAGTCAGTCAATCGAAACTTTTCTAATAGATGAATTTGGCTGTAAGTGAAGAAATAATAACGTATATACATAGAAATAGTAAGTTACAATCTGTACGGGGTGTATGACGTCAGTAATTGCAACACGTATGTAGTTGACAGTCGTCTGTCTTGTCAGACGTCTTTTGTTTATTAGTAATTACATGTAGCCCCACAGCTTGTCTATATAGGCGTTATTCCAACAGTTGGCTAGACGCGAGAGATAGCTACTATTATATTGGTCTATCTATTTAGTATTTAGTTGAATACGTCTATTAACTAAGCAATATGTTATAATAGTATTTGCAAAATGACAAGTTTCAATCATTTTTAAGTAAACTAGAATAAGTTTTGGTCGAATGTTTGCTTGGATTATAAATGATAATTTTTACTTCATTAAAAGAAAAATTGTTCGTAAAAATAATAAATAGGATCGATACATTTTTTTTAAACAGTTCATGAAAGATTTATTAATTAAACCTATTTTAACAGTAAGCCATTTTGTTACAACGTACCTTTTTGGCTTAGTGCTTAGCTAATTGAATGGGCTTTTTGGAGAAGAATGCTTCAGCTATTTTTATCTTTTAAACTGCAGTACGAATCCAAAATAATTGACAGTAACGTCACACATATATTTCCGAGTACAATATAATAAGCAGTACACTTCTTATGCATACAACGAGCATGTAAAACATATCCTTCCCATTCACAAAAAAAAACTGTGCCGCTTTCATTATATTGTGAATTATAAGCGTGACGCCAGTGCCAAATATTTTGGAGCCGTTGAGTTATTCCAAATAATACGAAAGTTTTGATATTTTAAAGTTCGACCAATGAACGTCAGTTATACACATCTTTCTATATACATCATATTTTTAATATTAAAAATTTAAAGAATTTCAAGGTTGTGAATTGTTTGCTTTCAATTCACAATTCGAAAATTTTAAACATTTTAGAGAGTAATTTTTTTTCTAAATAATTGATAATTGTACCCTTAATGTTTTATCAACGAGGAAACTCATTTGTCACATTTTTACGTTATATTAAAAACTTCATTAAAATTTATTGGCCAATTTATTTGCAGCTAATTAAATAATAATTGCAAAACTATACAATACAGCACTGTACTGTGTTTAATATAGGTAATATGAACGAACAATATATTACGGAATATAATACTTGTTTTTCCGGTGTATGTGTCGACGAATCGAGTCGCACCACCGCGACCACAACGGGACTGTAATTAGACCAAATTTAATTGGATTGTTAGAGCAATAAAAGTTGTCAACATTTCTAATAGCGGTATTAATTTTATGTCTCAATTTAGTATAAGAGAAGTAGCTAGGCTATGAGTTCAACAGCTGCTGTCAACGATACCATTCGAATCCGTTTAGAATGGGAGCTAATATGGTAGCGTAAAAACAATAAACCTTAGCGTCTTTATATTAGTGCACGCTATTTAAGGACATACTACTTTTTGTACCGAAAATGCGCGATTTAGCGATTGCATCGCGATTTGACGATTTACTTGCTACTCGAAATTTCTCGTTCGATCTAGTGATCTTTGCGTTTTTTTCTGTTCGAAGAGAGTTCGACAATCGCGCGTTCGCGGCACATCAGTTGTGTGTTCCAGCAAATAGTGTGTAGCCTTAAAAAAGTGACACACACACATACATATATATAAAAAAGTGTGTGTGTGTGTGAGCAATGGCTGTAATTCAAATAGGCCGATCTAGAAGATGCCTAGAAAAACTATAATATTGTACAAAACTTGATAATTTCTTACCTTGTTTGTCTGGTATTTTGAATTCTTGAATTGATAGTTATTTTTTCTAGCGAGTCTTTAAAATGCTAGTGGATAGCCCACTTATTAAAATAGTGGAATGTAACATTTTTCTAATATCTTAATTTTTGTGTTCTAGCATATTGTGTGTCCAATGCATTTATTTTTAAGCTCGATGTGAGAGATTATGATATCATATCAACGATTCCAATTAACCAAATCTAATGTGTTGTAAAGGACGTTTATTTTTCCTTCCTTTCATCAACATCAGCCATGAAAACTAATGAGGTGTCAGTAACGTCTTTACACACAGTTAAAAATAACAAATTGATGCTTTTTAAAGATACAGTCGGATATTTGTTCTACAGCTACTTTAAAATAAAGAAAACGTTTTGATAAGGAGATTACTTTAACAGAGAAATATGTTTGAGAGTCAGGGCAACATAAAATTAACGAAGCATCTGAATTAGATCGTGATATTATGCATTAACATCACTTGAGACTAGGGAGCTTGATAGGCAGCATAAGAGGCATTTTTAAATAAATTTTAATTCAGTTAATTCTTGTTTTGACCTCACAAAAAAGTCGTATAAATTTACGAATGTTCGGGATAATAACTATTAATTTTTTATATTTTTATCTCAGTAACTAGTTTTTGGCAAAGCATTTCTGATAGTTATTACATAACCTTTTTGATTTTTCCCTTGTGCTTATTTGTCAAGAAAACCAGACACGTTTTTTCTTATTTTTATTCCCTAAGATAAGGTGCACATGTATAAAGGTTCCTGCATATTGCATACATTTATGAAGTCAGTGCTTCACAGAAAAGCTATAATTATTATTTTTATTGATATTGACGATGAAATATTATTTTACAGGGTTCTTCCACATTTTGCAAAAATTCATGAATATGTGTCACGACACATCTGATAACAATTATTTTGAGAACAATGATATTAATTAAGTAGCAATGAAAACGTTTAAATATTTGCGTTGGCTCTACCTTATGTTTTCAGGAATTCAGATAATATAAAGTAGCTAACAAATTAGAACCTGAAAGAAAACCTCCAAAAGCTTCAATAGTACTCTAATTACACCCTATTATTAAGAATCCTTAGAAACATTAAGATCTTCATAACATACGCATTGTACATATTTCTGACGCTGGCCTTGAGACCAATAGGTTTATGTCGGATTTTATATGTTTTTTAGCTATATTTTTTTTAATGTATTGTGGAAAATTAATCATAATTTATACGTAACATTTAAACTACCTATTTCGAAATGGTGTATAAATCCTTTAGGTGAGTGAATCATGTAATGAGAAGAACCAGTATTCTAACAGTTTTGAATAAAAACTAAGCTTTGAAATGTCCTTACTGTATCAAAAAAGTGGGTGCGGGCACTTATATATGTACTTTTGAAGTTATACTTCTTTGGCGTGATTAAAAACTAATTTTTCTCTCAACACGGCAAAAGAAGTATAATTTCAAAAAAACACAAGTGAAACAGGCATGCACTGCATGATTAAAGCTCCATCAGTCTAATTGTACGAAAACTGTGGCATGCGTTAGTTTGCTTTGTGACCGCAGATATATAGTCTAATATGCGTACGTTTAACCAGTCTAAAGGATATTAACTGGATTGTTGCGGTACAATAAGGCAAGGTAAGGTAAGGCAAGCGCGATAAATGAGTTAATTTATTGAAATGTTAGTTAAGTAAACACGTTATTGTGAAACGGTAGAATGGGAGAGAAAGAGGGAGATACAACAAGGTTTAATTTATTATTGACTAGAATGTTCATATACAGGATATTATTTGGTGTAAATTTATATGTTATGAAGTGTCAGGTCAGGGAATATACATACACAACGTATGCCAATGATGAATAGGCGTTCAGCGAGTAGTGAAGAGCGGGATCAGTGAGATAGATTTGTTTCTAGCCATAATTATTTTACATCCAATCCTAGGGTTACCAGGCGGCCGGGATTTCCGGAAAAATCTCGGAATTTGTGAGAATTTTAGGTCCTCTGTTTTGGATGATTTTAACGAAATTCTGGGAATGGTGCTATATTCGTACCATATGCAGTTTTTATTGAATATTATAACAATAAGTACCGAAATAATAGGAGACTTTTTAACTGTTTACGTATGAGTTAAGATGATTTCGTAGATTAATTTATTAAATAATGTTACAATCGTGAGTTTGTAGATTCAAATGATAAAAATAAGTTTACCGCGAAAGAACATGACTTTTTAGGATTATTCAAGGATCTATTGAGAAAATACAGTAGTACTCAAGTATTTTTAACCTGTCGGGACTAATCGACTAATGCATTTTCAACTTCTCATTCATCCTCACTTCACGGCAGTCATAAACCACTCAGAAAAACCTTTATTAATTTGATGCTAACGTTGTCAAACATATTATTTTAATTGGTTGAGTAGCGTAGGAGGTGACACTTTGAGTGAGAAGTAGGGCCTAAAAACTTGAAAATACGAATTTTAAAAATGCATGAGTTTGACTGTAACACGACAATTATGTAAGACAAATAACAAACATTAATATCCATGTTAAAAATAAAGTTTTATAATTAAAATTACTTTTTTGGGAAATCAATAACACACGTCAATGTTTCTGTTGTACATAACTCCATCTTCAGGATATAATATTCTTAAACTTGATTATTGATGATTTATATGAAGGGACATTATAATGATCATATCAATTAATTAACAACAATTATAATTTTCACTATGAGGTATAGCCATTACGCACTGTCGTCTAGTCGCCGGCGACTCAGTCTCTCGGCGACCAAAACATAGGCAACTCGGCCGGGAGACTTGCCGAGCGACAGTATTCAAAGTCCAGCAGTCGGCTGTGCGTCGCTACGTCGCGGCGAGTCGTTCGTTGACTTCGAGTCGCCCGGGCGACCGACGACTAAATGCGTAAACACTTATTTAAACTATAGTAACTCACAGTCGCCGTCGACCGAATCGCCGGCGACTAGTCGACAGTGCGTAATGGCTCTTAATATTCGGTTTTTTAATAGAATTTCATTTTATTTAGAGAAAAAAAAACTGGAAAACATAAATATAATTTTGCAGACAATAAATTTAATATTATGATTATAATGAAGCTGGTAAAATGTCTCATCCATTTATTTATATATTCTGTGATATTCCCAGAAACCGACATCCGGAGAGAAACTTACACTGTGCAGTAATTAATTCTCTCTCCCCGTACGAACGCTCGGGAGAGAATGATACAGTACTGTGTATATATCTGTGGGTACAAAGCACAGGTGCTTACGTCAAATTTTCACTACCCTTCTTCAGTTACATTTTTTAAACAGTTTACCAGATTGTTAATGATTAACTAAATTTCCTTTTTAAACGACTTAGTTATCTTTCAGCGGGCGTATGAATCACCGAGTAGTGACATGAACTGGATTAGTACTGTCGGCTTTTTTCGAGAAAAACAAATGAAACGAGCTTCAGCAGATTCATCGCGAAAAATAATTGAATATTAATGAATATAAATGCATAGGTAAAGGAAGCGTTCTATAAAAAAAGAGAGTATGTATTTACACTACATGTTACAGAAGTAAAACTTGTATAATTATAAAAAAAATAATAATGGCCCCGACCGTCGCAACCGAACCTACGGACTTTTAGGTTACAAGACAGACGCTACTTAAGCTTTATGTTCTATATGTTAAACGTATATTGCAACGTTTCGTTACATTTTCAATCTTATGAATCGATTTTATCCTACTGTACCAAAACAAGTTTTAGTTCAAAAAATTAATTTAACCCACTCAATAATCGTTTCAGGCTATTTTAACCCATTACAGGATCACAATTTCAAGTATTTGAGCTCCTGATGGTGGATTAATAGTCTTAAACGATCACTGATTTAATCAAATCGAATGAAATTCATTAATTAATTTGCTTTTAAAACTCAAAATGGTGCCACTGTTTATGGCAGCCAAATCAGTTTGATGAGTCGCATTGTTTTAAATTTACTTATATTTAAAACAGATGCTTTTTTAGTTCGTCTGGAAATATTTTCCTGATAAACTGAATCACTATTAAGTGCTAAATTCATATTTAATTAGTGTATTTGCCATATGGCAACATACACTATTGGCATCGGTCGGATGGCAGGACCTAGGGGTCGGACCAAAATTTCTTGACGTTTCATAACCTCCTAAACACTTTGGCATCATTTTTAAAAATGTTTATATATATATATGTATATATATAACTTTCGAAAGAGTTAATTGATTTTAACGAAATTTGGCCCACGTATTGAAATCCATCACCGCCAGAAGCCTATTTAAAATGGACCCAATCGGATCATTTTAAGGGTGGCTTTTAGGGGTTGAAAAAAGTTTTTGGGCCCCAAAATACCGAAAAAAATCTCAGAATCGTTTCAAAATTGAAATTTAACCCTTTAGTAGCAATTAAAAAGTGTCCTTAAAATTTTAATAAAATCGGCCCAACAAGACCGGACTTACAATTTTTTTTGGAAACACTAATTTGCGGATAATGATTTATTTACTGAAAGGTGTTTTTAATTCGGCGTAGACGTTAGATTGATAATAATATTGCAATTAAGAAAAAAAATTATTTTATGAGGTATATTAAGGGGTTATATTTTTTATTTTGCTCAAAACCACACTTAAGTTCGCGTAATAAAGCCACACTGCCTGTATTAGCAAATACACTATATTGTCGGCAGGGTTTGGGCACCGCGACCCGGGTTTTTTTTAATTTTATCAAGCGTCTATTATGATAAGCCACTTTGTTTTGTGAGTACAGATACAGAGTGAGTGAATGAGTGAGAGAGATCCGGAAGGAGGGAAAGAGAGACGCGTCACAACAATAACAACCACTATACTTGACTAGTTACAAGACAAATTCACGCAGATGTTCTGCATTCACTATAAACTACCCTGCATATTATATCTGTATCTACACACTCTCTCATCTTTACATTATCTCGTACTTTATAGTCTACCGCAGGCCTGCTAGAATTAAACTTTCAACCATTTACCAGAGAAAATATCACATTATAGCATTATCTGTTATTCTTATAGTTAATATCACTTGTCTTTTATTTTGTATTTTAATGCTGATTAAATTGTTATTTATCCCCAAGGTCGCGTCGGTTTGGATTTTTTTAATTCTTCCTCATTATCACCATAATCGAGTTTAAAATTAAGGACACGCCTTTTCTGCTTCCATGGTATCATAATAATGCCTAATTCGTTTATAATATGTGACTCTGTTTTCAAACAACTTACAATAAAAGACTATTATCTTAATAATAATATTTATACCCAATTGTACAAAACTGTGGTTTGCTATAAGAAACAACCATAATTACAATGCTATATTAGAAAAAAATATTTTCAAACACTGTCACTGTTGGGATTCAAATTCGATTCTATCAATTACTCAACAGTCAATCCTTCTCGTATTTAAAGCATATTTGCATCTGTTTTTTCCCATCATGCGAGAGCTATTTTCTATCGTATCGTTAGACATGAACTTTCACAATAGTGCGAGTTATTGGTGAATCAAAGATGGAATTATTTCCGTTCCTTAATCAGTCCTGTCACAGAATATTTCTATTTCATTAGGCTAGTTTAAAGCGAAACATATTCATTTTTATTGGGTAATGAATAATACCTTAATATCATATTAGTAAATGTTTTATTTTTTTTACCGAAGGTGACCCTTTTTTCTACATTTATGTTTTTAGTTCGATATCAATGCGATCTTCATTTTTACGTGAAAAGTTTTTGATGGGATATAATTTACCGATTATGCTACTTATTTTCTCAAATCCATTTTAAGAATTGTAACACTATACAATATATTTACGTACTGAATTCTCGCACATATGTGCGCTAACAACGAATAAATTATGTTTTCAAATACTTTAAATACATTACATATTTAAATGCCCTTTAACATAGTTGCCATTTCTTTATTCTCTCTCACGGTTTGTTTTTGATTTATGAATAAAGATCTGATTGGATATTTAGTTGTGATTTATGGAAAATTTCTTCATTTTTTACATATTATTTAAATTAAGTAATATATGCAATTTACTTTGTACTTTTTTAATATTCCACAATCCTATACTGTAGGTGACATTTTAGCTTTACATTTGTGAAACAGGCTTAATAGAACCGTACCATTTTGAGTCAAGGAAACAAAAACATCTTTATTTTGTAATTTATATGAAAACTTTCATATTAAGATTAAGGTAGACCTACAATGCATGTAGTTAAAACGTGTATTTTACATTCTGAAACAACGGCAGAATACCGAACAACTTTCTTGACGGCTTACCTAGTTAAATGGAATATCTGAAGTAAAATTCAACCGAAAATGAATTAGGGGTGTTTGTGCATAACATAATTGCATAGACCTCCTGTATTTAGTGCTATTGTTGTTCGTAATCAATATTAAGTGGATTTTTTGTCAATTTCCTTCCTGAGTATAGCACACTATACACGTATGTGAAACATTTTTTCACCGCGAAGAATATTTAAGGTCTACATCCTTTGAATCGGATCAGATAGGCTCGCCACGATAGACAGTTTTAGGATACACGGTGTTTAATGAGTTCCCACGCACTAGTCGGCTCGAATCGACTCGACAACATACCAGTTCGAGCCAATGTACCCGATTCAGTGAGTGTGGACCTTTAAAAAGAAATTTATCACTTTTAGTGCACTTCCTGAATGTTTATAATGACATTTTATTTATATTTATTATTCACGATTTGTGGTCGTCAAATGACGATATTGAAAAATTAAAACAGATTTTTGTTCGCAAGTAACCTTTGGCAGGTATTCGAGATTTTTCTCCGGGAAGACTGAAATATCGTTTAACGAAGTTTTAGCTTTTATCACATCCCTCTTCCGTTATACGTCTATTATGTGATTTGTTTTTAAACGGTTACTCTCATATGAAGTTACACTTCAAAAATAATGTTCTATTTAAAAAACGAAACAAAATTTACATAATTTGTTTTTCTAGAAAACAAGACTGTTTATATTTGTTACTTTACAAAACAAGCATGACAAAATTAATTGACCAATAATTTTAATTTGGAAAAAGAATCACCAGACGTCATAATGTGATGCTTTCCTGTATTTTATTAATTTAAAAAATAGCCGCTGTTGTGTTTACAATTTCATTAAAATAAATACAAGAAACTATTAATTAACTAGAGAGTTATTCAAAATGTGATAGAAGTCACAATTCACAACTCGCAAGTCAGCGTGTTAAGTCTACGTCCACAAGCATTTGACGGAATAGCAGTCGGCGAATAATAATCATTATAATTTGTGTTTTATTACATTCGATTTGAAAGATCAATAAATTGCTACGACAAAAAAAAATATAAAAAAAGACACGCGGCACTTTTTCAGTAAGGACGCGCCGTAGCAGCTGATTGTGTCTTTAGTTTATTGTATTTTATATATTATACCGAATGTACATTTTATGTGCAATAAAAATTAGATACGGTATGCTTTCGAGTTTATATCAGTGTCAGTATTTAGGGGTTAATTTTAAGGGCCAAATTAGAAATTTAACAAATATATATTTTTCAAATGCAATTATCAATGGAAGTGTTTGTTATGAGGTACAAATCTATTTTTTAACATATTGTTTCGCACAAAACAGTGGCTTCTGACAGAGCTACTCTCTTATTCATTTTAAACTGTTTACTAGCAACATTATTAATTGTTTAATGACCAATTCAACAGACAAATATTTCCTAAATTTCGTATAAGAACTATCCACGTTCCGACTAATGGTGGCCCTATTCAAAACTTCTACAAGAAATAAAAATAAAAGCAATGAGAAAATATTAATCAGTATTTTGTTTGATATTTGTATATCGATTTATAATCCTTGAAAAGGATCACTACAGTTATTTCCCTAAACGTTGCTTGTTTAAATATATACATATTCCGGAAATGTCTATTTTATTGGTCAGAAAAAGTAAACTGTACATTCGGTATATCATTTAGACATAGACGCTAGGTGTAATAAAATTCCAATGAAACCGGTTGAAATAATTAAATATGAATGCCCTCTTCATCTATAAACCAATAAAATTAAGCGCTAAATAATATTAAATAGCTATTATATAGCTACAACATACATGTGTGTATAATACATAAATATTCACATACATGTGTCTAATGTCATGTCTCAGAAAATAAAACAATTAAAATGTAAATATTCAATTTCGAACAGTTTAATAGCAACTAATAGCAACTCATCGACTCTTTTCTTGTTTAGTTTGAATGCAATATCCACTTAACGATTGTTTAAAATATAAAGCTATCTTATTCTTGTTTTCGACTATAATAAACATGACTATTAGTTTTATTTTTGGTTTTCAGAATTTAACATTTTAAAAAGTCAGGCTAGAAATCATTTTCAAATAAAATATAATTATCATATTATTGTCATATATACTAGCCTAATACCGTGATTCACAATCTTTTTTGTTTGGAGGAGCCCTTGAAATATTTCGGAAAATCTCTAGGAATTATGTGAAATAAGAAAAATAAAAATTACATAGTAAATTTAGACGTCATTAGTACTTGGTTAAATTAGGAAACAAATTCTTAATAAAAAAACATCTATGAGTACAGTATTTTTCTATTATAAAAATAACATCTATATATAATATTTTTCTGGCATAAAAATATCATAATTCAGGTACTTAATATGCATACGATGTCCTTAGAAATTAAATAAGTACATTAACATTTTTCTGATTTTTAAATGTTAATTTGTATGTTGTTTAACGTCATATTAGTTTTGTGACTAATGCAGTAAATTAGTGTTAAATAGCTTAGCATGTAGTGGGTCTTAGTTGATTTGAAAATTATTATGAAATGACCGCAAGTCACTAATAAACTTTATAGAACGGATGTTTCTCGTTTAAATAGTAAAAAGTTCAAATGGCAGAGTCACGGTTTCTGTAATATTCAACCGTAAATTAGTTGGTTGACATTTCTGATGTTAAAAATACATATAATTGGCGTTTCTTAAATTATCAGTGTAATACCTACTTCATTCAAAATAACGCCATTCTTTGTTTGTGTAGGCAAGGGCGAATTTATTAAAAGACTAAGTAGGCTATAGACGGATTAGCGAAGAAGGACCACATTTTGAGCATTTTTCATATAATAAAGTACCAGCTTAAAGTGAAATTGAGTACTTACATAATTAATAAAAAAATGAGGAGGTGCAGTTTTATGGAATTTTTAATGGGGTTGTCCCCTGCCTAAAAATTAGATAATATTTATGCCTCATATATAAAAAACCCCAGCTTTTTCGTTCTTATAGCCCCTCTTTCAAACAATTAAAAAATATGTGTGTTTATACATAAAATGCTATATGATGAGTCAGAAGACTAAACGCACTTCTTTGTCTGTAGAAAGAGATGTATATAAATTATTTTCATCGAAATTTGATCATTAGGTGTCATACAGTAGGTCAGTCGATTACAAACTGACCTAATGATATTGGCAATATATTTCTATGTTTAAAATTACTTTGAGAAATACACATTTTCGGCATTCTTAAAAATTCTTAAAGTCATTTTATATTCTATTTGCAATGAAGATTCCAACCCTTAAAAAAGCTCGGGACGACTCACATATTTGCCAGTAAAGCTTTGGAATAAAGTGTAAAATAGTGAAATATTCATATGTCATCAAAATCATATGAGCTACGAATTATTTGGTTATTTTTTCAGCTTTGACATTGGTTCAGAAACCATTCAAAAATAAAGCACTTTTGAATTTGTTGATATACAGGGTGCTACTTAAATCGACACTGGGAATGGTGTCAGATTTGTGTCTCCCCCCATCGATTGTATAACCCTCCAAAACCACAATTTTTTATAAAATTTAAAGATGAAACAATTAAATGTGTGGAAAGTTTTTGCGTAAACACTGCATGAAAAACTTTTACACTGACAAAAGAAAGAAATTTATTTATTACACAGTGGGGTACGGTATATGTTTGCAGATTGTATAAACACTGTAACATTATATTCAACAACTATAAAAGAAAATTTTGCTACTAAAGTATTTTCCCAACCAAATTCACTTTGATGCGGTCATTTTGAATAACCACATCAAAAACTAACCGTCCAAACTTCACGCGAATGGAATTTAATTTATTGTCGGAAATTTATAGAAAACTATTTTTGTGGTTCATATTATAAACATTATACATAAAACTAATGGTATGTCTATGATTCAGAAATTATCTCTTTGTGAAAAGAAAAAAAAACCTTTACACATATGTCATAAGCTGTAATAAATTATTAAGAGCTGTGTAGATTTTTATTAGGTTGATGTATTTTTCATATTGCGTTTAGCGTGCCATTTTGATTTCAACCGACATTTCTTGAATGTCGCTATTGGATTTACATCGGATTCAATTTAAAAAAAAATTGTAGGCTAACTTTGCAATTTATCCAAAAGCATACGTTTATGTATGTAATTAACAAGAAAGATAAAAAAACAGGGAATTACTAATAATTTCAACAAGCTTTAAGAGTTTGCAGAAGTTATGTTCTTATAACTTTTATTCGACAGATTTATCATTTATGTAATCAAGATGCGACTTGAAATTTTTTTTAAATTTTTGAAATAAAAGTGTTTTTAAGACAGGCTTGTAAATCTACAATAAGAAGTTTGACAGCTAGCAGTCGCATTTTCTGTATCCGGGAGCAGGACATTTAAGTTTGTTATCCAACTAACGTTAATTCTACACCGCTTTCGAGTTAGATAACTTCTTTGATGGACTCGGCATTACACCACTAACTATGCAGTTAAAAAGTTTTAGTTAGTAAGTGACTACGTAAGTAGATTTCACAGTAAGATACTTTAATAAAACAAGGGTTTAGTAAGTTAAATCGAATATAATGCTGTTAACTAAATCATGTCGTAAAGTACCTACAGTCTATTGTTATTCAGAATACTTTCACTATAGCTGTGTTTGGTATTGTGCTCCAGTGTAAGAAGTGTTAACACTTTTGACACTATTGCGTCTGTCAAATTTTAACTGTAGGTATTTTGTGCGAGTTTCAACTCAATAAAAGTTTATAATCTCAAACATAAGAGAAACTGCTTAGAACGTCATCTCTTATAGAACTTTCTACTCTGGTATAAAGGCTGCTACAGACGAGGTTGTGTTGCCGCTGGATTCGCTGCAGTAAGTCGTGCTGACGGAACTGTTTTACTGCGGGCATCGCTGCGTGGTCACAAGCTGGATTTCAAGAAAAGAACCGAGACTATTTTTCGTGATTGATTCTCTGATGATTTTGAGCAGGAACTAACCAGAAATGTCACGCAGGTGACATGCAAAAACGTCATAAACAAATATGGCGTCGTAGTGCGTGTTCTGTTCAAAACCATATAAAAATTCAACAACAAAATACGCATCGTGTGAAGTCAGCACATACAATCACAAAATCCAGCGCCACAGCACGTTTCGAACCTAGCAGCGAATTCAGCGACAAAACCAGCCTCGTGTGCAGCAGCCTTAAGAGAAGGCTGTTGCTTTGTTGAATTTTCTACATTAACCAAACAATTTTGCTGTGTATGTTATTCTAGGTGCATATAGAATTATAATATGCATATAAGAACATTATGTATTTATAACGAGCAATGTGAGGGGAAGCATAGAGTGCTGTGGTTGCATTTATATAAGGCTCTAATTAAATAAACGAACTGGAAGTTGTGTTGTTCAACGAATAACAAATATTTGTATAAAAAGATACCCCAATTGTGTAATATTGTATAATTAAGCAGTAATGCTGAGTGGTGAGTTATGATAAAGATGCAACAATAAATACTGAAAATCGACGTCATACAAGTTTTTTCACCGACTTCAAAAAAAGAGTAGGTACGTTCTGAGTTTTTCTTGTATGTTTGTTCGCGCTAATGCTAACTTTTTAAATGACTGAAGCGATTCACGATGCAAACGAAACCCGTTATATCGCTTTTAACATATTTCTGCGAAATCACTCGTATCCTTTTTGTGTCAAAGCTCCGACGCGAATGTCGGCTGGTGCGTTGCATACTCCACACCACAAATTCCGCCACCAGGAAGCGTACTGCTGGCGGCTGGAACGCCATGCATTAGTCTCATTTTTTTACGGAAAAACTCTGTATTTCTATTAGGAGAATACTGTTTTATTCTTTTTAAGGTACGCTGACTCCTTTTTTGAATTGGTTTATAAAACAGCATTATTGCATTTAAAAGAAATGGATGAAAGGTTTATGTTATTTCTTCTTGTTTTATAAACTCGATTTACAAGTTTTTGCATCTCGTCGGTAGAATGTCTTATTTGTTTATTGACTAAATCTCATAATTTAACTAAAAATATTTCCAATTAGGAGTATTATGCGCGATACACTAAATGGAGCTACTGATTAAATATCATTCGCTATATGGTATTCTATAATGCTATAAAATTTTATTAACTTTTGTAAGTCATAACATAAGTAAACCACAATATAAAGTTTGCGAATATATAAAAATAAACCTCTGTTTCGAAAATGTTTATTTATTTTTAATAAAGCATATTTTGGTTTGCTATGAATCGATACCCAAATTTAAAGTAGATACAGGATTTTTACCGCGCCATACGTATGAGTTAAAATATGATTCCCTTCAAAACTAACATTAACGCGAGTGAACCTCTAAGAAAAGTTTTATACAAATGTCTTCACTTCTATATTTTTGTTGTTTTCATTTTCTAAATATAACATCAAAGAAATAAAAAACACAGATTTTGTGATACATTTAAAATTAAGAAGACGTGGTATAGTATAACGTTTAAACTAAATGAACAAATAAAACAAGCAAATGAGATCGTAACAATCATTTATCTGTTTGAATGTATTCTTGAAAAATGACGTCAATTTTTCAAACATTAATATTTTCTATTTAAATTTAAATGCGTTTTTTAAACAGTATTGTATTTGTTTGAATATCGGTTTGTGTTCGCCCACGTTCATTCATAAAAAAACATAACAAATAATTTATATTCAATTGTTGTTTGGAGAAAACGATGATAAGAAAATTAGACAAGTATTGAATAGAACTTAACAATAAGATATATCAATATAATATAGAAATAAAAGAAGAATACTACTGACGTGGTCGTACAGGGTTATATTGAGGATATTTCTAGTAATCATTTACAATGACAAATGTAGTATGTATAACAAGTCATTTTTAATAATTACAATAAAGATTTTCGGAAATGCACTTACGTCTTGTAATAAGTTACATTTTTTCGAAATTTTGCTGCATTAATTTCTTTCAAAACATACCCCACCTGACCGAATCTTGAATAAAGAATTATTATTATTATTATTAAGACCTATGCCAAATTTCATCTTGATACAGTAATTTAACCGTGATAAACATACAGGCGAATGGACAATCGAGTGATCTCGTATTAGGGTTCCGTGTTTTCCTTTTGAAGTATGAAAACTTAAAAATATATATTGTACTATACTGTCCAACAAGTGCGGTAAGATGTCGAGTGTCCACGAGAACTTCTTCTCTGGCGCAAATTGGTGGTTAAGAACCAATTTGACTTTGCTACACAAATGTAGTACAAACGATTCGCGCAATTGAGAATTAAAAAATCCCTAGTATTTCCACTCTAAAAAGCTTATTATTAATTTGGGTTTGCTGCATAAACATCGAAAATCGAGCACAAAACAGCACAAACAAAGGGTCTTATTTTGAACTCAAAATTACGGAGTGGACTTGCTGTCGTTTTTCTGGCATCCCCACTTGAAAATACTAAAGAATCAAATTAAAAAAGAACACTACACACTACAAACGTAAAACTGGTATAATTGTAAAAAAAACAATAATAATACCTAATGTTGTCACCAAATACCGGATTGAACCTAGCACCTTTAGGTTACAAGACAATCGTTCTACCTCAGCGTCACCTTTACAACAATTTTACCCCACCGAACTAAAAGAAGTTTTACTTCAAAAATTAAAAAAAATCTACACTAAATTAATGTTCTTAATGTAGCTAAATGTGCTGTCAATCCATCCCTGTTACTATATCACAACAATCTGTTGTGTGCATGTGGCCTACTCCAGCTATAATAATTGTACACCTGTACAAAGCAAAGGTGTGGAAGCTGCCTTGTTATACAAAGGGATAATCACTTAATGATGTATTTTTAGAGATAAATATTTTGTCATTTCGAACAGGATGTTGCGTAAGACGTCACCTTTATTGATTGGTATAGAACTGAGAAATATGATATTTTTCTATATCTACCTATTTTCAATAAATCTTTAAAGGATTGGTTTATGCATGATTTTTTTACATAAATAGAAAGATCCAGACACGTTTTATACCAAAGCTATTTTAAATAAAGTTATACTTTTTCTGGCCGGTTTGAAAAAAGGATGAGAGATAATTTTTATGATGCACGTGAATAATTTAAAATAAAATTTAACAGAATGAAATTCCTCGCAAAGGCCTATTGATTTTGGCATTATTCGAGACAGTGATTTTTGAAAATATATGAATTTTTTTGCATATTTTGTAACAATATAATATGCAGGCGTTTCTGTAAATTCAACTGACATTTAGTTTTAAATTATTTTCAAAATTGTGTAGTCTTTTTTTCTTAAACCATCACCAATGATTTCAAGGTTTAACCCATTCCCGTAACTTCAAAAACATATATGCTGATATTTTCTGTCATAAGACTAATAAACTGATTAAGTCAATTTATTGAAATAACAAAAAAGAAATAAGACAAAAATTTATTACAAACAAACATTGCTTATACAATTAATATACTACTGTTGTTTATATAAAGAAAGACGCGCAAGGACTTGTCTACAAAATATATGGTAAAATCGCAAATAAAAATGTTAGGGAAGACGACGTTTCTGCATTGTAAAATAAAATTACGGTATTATTTGTCGACAAAGAATTTAAAATAGGGAATACGAATGTAAAAACAAAATATTTAATTAAAACAATGCAAAAGGTTTTCGTTACTTTTGTTGGTAGTAGAAACATAAGTTTTTTTATTGCGTTGCGTTAATTTTATTTGTTGTGTAGTAAAAATTAGTCAACATTGTGTCGTTCACAGTGAACATTTTTTTTCTGTGGACAGCAAAAGGTTTAAATAATAAAAACTAATCGTAGACACAAGAGACCGTTCGGTAGATAGAGTGATCTGGCGTCGGTGTTAATAGAAGGGACGGACTTCGAGAATAATGCAGTCATTTGTATTTTTGTCATTGAGATATGCATTACAAAGGAAAATAATATATTCAAAATTGCGTTAAACATTGCCGGTAATATATCAGAATAATTCGAAAAAAGTGTTGTTGAAATTTTTTTTCAGTATCACTTTAAATTTTTTAAAAGCAAATACTTTTAGGTAATGTACTTTCTCAAATTAAGCTTCCTTAAAAATAGAGTTCACTCATATATGCAGTTATTTGTTAGTGGGGTTTGGAGAACGCTTCCCCGAATTTATTTTGTTATAAATATTACCTTATTATAAGTGTGAGATATTGATAAATGCTTGTCGAAGGGTCTTTTAGTTGATGGATCCAAAATAAAAACGCTATTTCTGTAGTAAATGTCGCATTGTTTATTAGCTTCTATATTCTTTAGCCTGTTGAAGATATGTTCTCAGAGTCGGCTTGTCTATTTCCTAGTAAGCTATTGATTGCGAATAATTTTTTTAGATTGTATTTATTTTTGCAAAATAATTTAAAATTCTATAATTCAATTATAGCCTCTACTTCTAAAATTTTAGTCACTATTTGGTTGTCATTATTTTTATGTTTGTATACTAAAAACTCGAAAAATCATTAATTAAGAAATTTTGAAAAATTTTTTGTGTTCCTACAATTTAAAATATAATAATATTGAAATAAAAAATATACATATTTATTAATATTGGAATCCATAAAATAGTGATATAATAATTACGCGTCTTCTTCCAAGATTACTTTAAAATATATAAAGTAATAATTTCTAAAAGTCTGACTGTAGCGATGAATTATTTTGTATGAGTACATCCCTGATCGAATCAGTAACACCATGACCGAGGGTCATCAGGGCATCGCAGTCTTTACCCTGCGTCCTCTGTCCTGTGTCAGATTGACCCGCCTATCCTCTATCTATACACACAATATAAAAGTTGTAATATCTCTCCTGGGGGCAATCAGTTATTGACTTTTTTCCGATGTACCCATAGGATTATATTTTACCTAAATCCTCGTAGTTGTAAGTACGTGCATTTCGACTAAATTTAAGGCGACTTTAAGCATACAGAATGTTTATATTGCTTTAAATGCCTGTTCTCGAAATGACTCTGAAAATAGCGTAGTTAAAAAAAAGAGGATGTATTTTATGCTACACATTATAGAAGTAAAACTGGGATAATTGTAAAAAAACAAAAAAACCTACAACAGTTGGGTTACGAGACAACTTTTCTACTTCGTCGCCATCTTAGCTTAATGTTCTACAACCGTTTTTTTTTAGTATATTCATTACATTTTCAATCTAATGAATCAATTTATCGTGCCAAAAAATGTTTAATTAAAAAATAAAAATTGATAAGATCTTTGCCATATTTTGTGTTTGTATTAATTTGGCAATGTGTAAACATGAAATAAGAAAACTGAAAAAAAAAGGACCAATTAACGGTGTATTTTTACAAGTATGCTGGTGTATCAACTTCTTTGAATATTTTATTTTTTATTAATTTGACTTAAATGCGTCTACACGGTTTACAATTTCTGACTACCTTGTTCCATTTTCTTATAAAATTTTGCTGCAAAGACTGGAATTGAAAATATTTTCCATCTCGACGAATTTGAGGAAGTTAGCGTCTTTTTACTGTGTTACATCCACCTTTTTGGACCCCAAGATACAAATTTCAATTTTGGGTAGATTATGTAATTATATATTTACAACTGGTATCTACAAATTTAAATACTGAGCAAGGTAACAGTGCATAATAAAAGGTACTGTGTAAAATTTAATCACGATCCTTTGTTTCTTGCAATACGAAATACTAGTGTATGGGTAAGAACGGCTCCATGTTACGTAAAATCTATTATATAAAACTATGTCGGTATTGTACATTCCTGTATACTGATCTGAAGATATAAATGTTACATTTATAGGAAATTATAGACGAGTCTGCTAGTTCGTTGTATTTAATTCCATCCAGTTTCGGCCGATGAAAATTGCATATTGTTGTTGTATAAGCTGTTCGAAAATCTGTAACAAAATTGTTAAATTATATTCACGTGATCATAAAAGCACTGAGTATTGTATAATATTATATAATGGATAAATTAATTAATATCAAAATGCCGAAACGTTAAAATATTATTTTGAAAAACATATTAGTGAATCAGGCGCTGAGAAGCAGCCCGTTTGAAAAATCCCGTGGATTTATTCCGATTGATGAGTTAGACCTAGGAAGGCTTGAAGAACTAAATTCTGAAGGTTGCCAGAAAAAATCGCTGAAACGTGAATTGCACTACAACGGGCTTTCTCTAACTTATAGTTCCACGTATCACTATTAGATTTTCAACACAACGGCAAACCCTTAAAAAACTAGCTATAGATAAAACGAAATAAGATATTTTATTAAAAAATAAATACAGTTACAAAGAGATATAAATGTGTTACGTATTAATAAATGTCATGTATGGCCTTGTTTCTTGTTGCAAATTGAGTCGATTCTAGGAGTAATTTTACTCAATTTAAATCTTGATTCAGTTTCAGCGTTTACTCGATTTCCGTATCTTGTTTTTATCATAACCAGGTGTGAAAACCTACTCTCACATAAGTAAGTGGTCATGGAGGGTAAAAGGAATTTCACCGGTTTGCGCGAGGCAGCCGCCATTACGTATCTTTTGTCCGCGTACCCTCTACGATCAACTGGCGTACCCCACTTTGAGAAACCCTGCTCTACAGGAACTGTCAAATATATAATTGTATACTTATTATAAAATGAAAATCAACTATTTTATAGGAAGTACGTGCAAAAAATGTAATATGTATCTCGACTGTAATGCTTTTACTATTCGTGTGACTGTTAAAACTAGCTAATCGCTCGTTTTATCATGATCATCTTATTTTAACAAAGTTTATGGGTAATGAATATTATGAAAATCAGAACTTATATTTCTGCTGTTTAAGTTTAAAATGCTGGAAGACAGGTTGTGCTAAAAGCACAATTCACATTAGAGTTTTATTTTATGAAAAACATAGTTGTTGAATCATGTTTATAAATTTTAAATGATTCGCGTCATCAAAACACAAATAGGTAACGTGAGTGCCTTAGCTTCATCCTCACATTTGTGAAAAATTTCCAAATGGTGACAAAACAAAACGTAATTTTTATTTTTATCTACGTAAATATTTATTTAATTTTAGTTTCCGTTTTTAAAGGAGCGGTAGTATTTGAATTTAAAAATGGATACTTTTCATATCGGGAGCTTGTTTGGTATTTTTGTGTTAGACGCAGTTGGGTCTTTTGTTCTTGTCATATTTTTATGTTTAATGATTGTGGATTGTTAAAATGTAGAAAATACGTTTTATGAGCATGTACTCATAGTTTGAAAATAAGACAATCAGAGGACGACTTAAAAGTTCCGAATTTCTTGAAGATTTGTCTAAACGTAGCTTTAGAGAAGAAAAGAGAATATGCAGAACCTAGAGAGAAGTCGGGTCTTGTAGTCTAATGGTTACTGCTTCAATTTATGTCTTAATTTTATATTGTAACTTCTGCAGCATCACGCTTTGTTCCGCTTCGTACTTAAATAAAAGAACGGGTTATCACAGAACATACATCGGCTGTAAACTTAACAACTTTATGATATTTTATCCATGAATTTTATTTTTAACATTTTGTTGGTTTTTTCTTCTCCAACTTTAAAGGAACCGCAAAGATTAGTTTAGATATTACTAATGTTTATTATTTCTAAGTGCTTTCTAAAAATACATCTTTTGTAAATGTTATAAACTCATTAGTTTCAAAATATTACACGAAGGAAGTAAATGTACTTACATGAATTTTTATAAGAAAGTTCACTTTTATTACTTTGTGTAATCTAGTAGTTTTAAAAGAACTACTTTATGGTATTATAATATGATTGTGATGTTTTTAGCGGAAAGCTGTTTAGTGTAATGTTAAATTTTTGTTTATCAATTTATAAACAAAATTTAAATTGAATAGACATAAAAAAGATGGCTGTAAGGTAGGACCCTGACGTCAAAATGATATATTTATCAGTGAATTAATTAAATAGTTGCTTATATTTAAAATAAACTTTTGCTTCAAGAACTTATTTTCATCGGAATGTAATTTTGTAAAATGTACGGTTTAGATTTAGAAGTTATTATTTAATGCTTTTGTTT
Organism: Venustoraphidia nigricollis; assembly: GCA_034508555.1. Classification (NCBI taxonomy): domain Eukaryota; kingdom Metazoa; phylum Arthropoda; class Insecta; order Raphidioptera; family Raphidiidae; genus Venustoraphidia; species Venustoraphidia nigricollis. The sequence continues at coordinate 9,644,465 of JAVRKA010000006.1, forward strand.
TAAGATTTACTTACATTTCTCATCTTTTCCTTCATTTATCATAATACAGTGAAATTCCGCTCTTCGACGGGCCCAATGAAGTTCAAAAAGTGGAAACTCTTATAGAATAAACAATTATTTTATTTTATTTAAAAATTGTACGTGTTTTGTGTAGGTGTGTATATCTGCACAAAAAGTAAATCTAATAATTGCTAGCGAGTAGGTAACTAGAGTAGAACAAAGCTAATATTTCATAAAACGCATTCATTAATATAATATTAGTTAGTTTTGAACATTGTGAATATTTATGACTGCCGCTGTAATACATCACAAACTGTTTTAATAAAACGCTCTTCTTGCGCTTCTCGCGTCCGCCGTCGCGTCGCTTTCAAGTAGGAACTTATACACATACACAGCCGTAAAGTTCCTTTCACAGAACAGCAGTTTAACGTCACGTCAGAATCATAAACCTACACCGCTGACTTAATTTTTTTGAAGTTATATTTCTTTTGGCGCGTCGAGAGTAACGGAAGTTGAACGCGTACAGTTAATGAAATTCGACAGTATGAAGTTGGCTGCGCTAACTAAAATTAGACAGTATGAAGTTGGTCATAAGATGCTCAGACTCAAATGACGTGGTTACTTCCTGATCTTGTGATTGTTGTCCCAAAGCTAATAAATAGGCTTTATCACAAAATAATAATTTGGTAAACTTATAATTACGGGTTAAATGTGAGCTGTCTGATGCACTAATGGGGGACGAGCTGAATTTGCACGTTTCTAGATTTTATTTTTCAAAATTTGCTCAGTTTTCTGCAATAGTATTAAATAATTCACTTTTTTTCTTTTTTGTCCTTGGTGATTAATATAAAAATGATTTGTCGGGAAAAAGGACTTAAAAAGTCCTTTTTCCCGACAAATAAGTAAACACTTATTAAGTAAACACTTATTTGTTATTAAGTAAACATTTATTTGTTATTTATAGCGACGTTTCGTCCCTCGCTTGGGACTTTTTCAAGCTTTATAACTGTAATTGAATTATATAATTAAATTATATAATTAACTGTAATTGAATAATTCAATTACAGTTATAAAGCTTGAAAAAGTCCCAAGCAAGGGACGAAACGTCGCTATAAATAACAAATAAGTGTTTACTTAAAAAGTCCTTTTTCCCGACAAATCATTTTTTAGAATTAAATAATGTTACTCTTATTTCTATCACGTGATATGACAGTAAAACTAACAAAATATATATGCAGTTTTCAGAAGCGTAGCGTGCCTTGGCGGGGCCCCGTATAAAAATTAGTTTGGGGGCCCTTCTCCCGTTGAAGTAAATGACTTAAACGGGGAAATCCGCAGCCCGCGATAACCGATGTAGGGTGTTGCCAGCTTTATGAACGCACGCTTTACGCGAGAAAAAAAGAAATTGCTTTTTTTGACTTTTGTCATTTCTGAAATAAAAAAAAATTGGGAAGTTTTTATTACTTTTTGCTTACGAAGGTTGGGGGCCCCCGTGGCCCGGGGGCCGGGGGCCTCGTATAATTGATACGGCAGATACGGCGGTAGCTACGCCCCTGGCAGTTTTGCAATATAAGCGCTAAAATAATAAAACATGGTTAAATATTTAACAGTTATTGTCAAATAAAATTTCCTCTAGTGTGAGTCATACTTAAAAGTTGGCAACAAAGGTAGACGGAAAGTCTGTGTATATGAAGAAATAAAACGTATTTCCTAAAGGTACATAACTATTGTCGCACCTTTGAAAGATGTGTGCAAATCAAGGGTTCCTGACATTACAAAATTCTATTCTATTAAGCTTGTATCTTAAAATCATATTTTTTATATTAGATCTAGCGACATTAAATAAAAAGCTACATATTAGACCGACTGTCCCAGACACGACTACTTACCCTTGTTGTCGACGATATTTCAGTATCCGTCGTATACTGAAATATCGTCGCTGATTTAACGCCATCTTGTTGAATATTTCCTCCATTTACGAGAGGCATGGAGTCATATCATCGACATCGTTACACATTAATCTCATCGTAAGTCTAATATTAATAAGGTTAGAATCCCGAGAATGAAAAAATTGTATTCTGGAGAAAATGTCTGATTTCTTATGGACTTTTTTTCTTTTATCTATCGAACGATAGTTTAGCATACGTTATAAAGTACGGTGTGCTAATTGAACGTCAAAGCAATGAAACAATGTAAAGCATATCAGTCTCCTGCGTAAAAACTATGCCGCTTATATTACATTGTTAAGGCTGTCGGAACGCTCTGAATTTTGTTTGTGCTGAGACCCAGCGGTAAGGGGCGAGGTAGGCAAAAGACATATTGTGGGTGTGACCTTCTTTAGCTCTGTCTCGCTCAAATCACTCGCCCGTTTTTTTTTTGGCTGGTGTCAACTACGAGGCTAAAAAATGTTGTTGCAAGGGTGCCGCTGTCAATTGATTACTCTAAGTTTGGGAAATAATTTGAAGATTTAAAAAACTTTTCCGAAAAAGGAAGAGTCACTTTAGGTTTGTGATGGAACAGTTTTGTGAAATAAGTACGAATAAGGTCGTAGTATGACATTGAAAACGTGTGTTTTTTTGGGACAATTAATGCCAACTTTTTTCTAGTAAATCGTACATAAATAACAAACGTGGTACATTAGAGACCTAAATTTGTCCTTTATCTTCCTTATAGAGAAAGAATTTTTGCAGAATGTTCACGAATAAGTCTACAATCAATTGACAGCCGAAGCTCTATTTTTGGCTTAAATCCAGAGCGTTCCGACAGCCTTAAGTGTTGTGTACGACACGCTCCTTAAATTTTGAATTTATAATGTAGCTACTGTATATTTTTGGTAAGATAATATTTTGACTGAAGTGCTTGAATTTTATTTTTGCAACACATTTACGAACATTTGGGATAAGTCGAAATTCTATCCGCATTTCTGATACGTTCGAAAGTATGCCAGCCCTATATGTTTGAGAAAAAAAATCTAATATCACAAAATCAGTGAAGGTGAAAATGTTTTCGTGTGTTGAAGACCCCTGATGAAAACAATACTCATATACATTCTTATTGTTATGAACAAGGCAGAGAATACCTATATAAGTATTAAACTTCCCTACGAGCCTACACTTTCACTGTTTTAACTGTTATGTTCTGCTGGTTGCAAGTAACGCGATACTTCACTTGTCTTTACCTATAGTAATTCATCCAACACTAGCTGCCTTGTTTGAATATAATAATCAAAATTGTCCAAATTTATTCGATTTGGGAATAAAAAGCTTCATGCATTATAGTTTAGCGTAGGTTTGGTTGAAGCATATGATATATTAGAAATAAAAGAGTGAATAGTTACTTCTTACCACAACAGATTTATTCAGTGGATGTACATTTCGAGAGCTAAGCTTCCATCTTCAGCAAAACACTAAACTCAAATGTACATCCACTGAATAAATCTGTTGTGGTAAGAAGTAACTATTCTTTCTTTTATTTCTATTGTTCCAACCACAGTGCTCTTAATATTTATATATATGATATATTATCTAGAATTCTAAAGGATGACATAATAGCAGCTTTCAACCAAAATTTAAAATAAGTTCGTACGTGTACCGAAATACGTAAAATTTGAGACACTTATTCCTTAATTTTGCGACAATTTCTCGTTGATTTTCATTATATTTATTTATTGCTTTTTCAGCCACCATCTTTATTTAATACTTAAGTGATAAAATAACTTTGATTTCCAATTTGGTATGAATTGCTACTAACCATAATTTAACATATAAAGACACTAATATTGTAATTATGCGTTTGGGAACTGATTTTGGGAGGAAACTGAAAAAATACTCGAAGAAAACGGGAAAAATCTACGAGACTCAATTCCCATGATAGACAAATTGTTTACATACCTACAAGTTTGTACGGAACTCTCGGTGCGCGAGTCCGACTCGCATTTGGCTGGTTTTTTTATTGTACATTTCGAAAGTTTGTTTACATGATATAATACACTATTTTGCATGTTGCAAATCACACTTTGTATTCTATATATTCTTCTATACGAAATAGTTTTCTTATTGGATGAAAATTAAAAAATTCCTATTTCAAATGACCAATACAATCGATTTAGACAAAATACGAATTGAAAGACACCACCGCACGAAGCCAATTTAAGATGGACCCAATCGAAATAGTTTACAATAACAAGTAATTAAAAAACACTTGAAAATTCTACAAATAATTCTTTATTTCTCGACGATCGTTTCGGACAATAAGTCCATCCTCAGGAGTACAAAAACTTATACTATAAGTATATACTATAAGTATAAGTTTTTGTACTCCTGAGGATTGACTTATTGTCCGAAACGATCGTCGAGAAATAAAGAATTATTTGTAGAATTTTCAAGTGTTTTTTAATTACTTGTTATTATTAATCATGTTCTATCAAGTGCCGAGTGAAAAATCAGTGCAAATTATAACGAAATAGTTTATATTATGTTGTATTTTGGGATTGAATTTTTTTGAGCGATCTAACTTTGCTATTCGAGAGACTTTTTTCTAACATTGAAATGGTTCCCATATTCTGTGAATTGTGATTGCATTGTCTTTGAAACTGGTGTGCCGTGTTAAGTTGAGTGAAGTATAGCTTTTACTCACACAGCCCAGACTGTCGTTGTTATGTTGAATTATACACAAAGTTTTGCGAAATGTGAAGAGGAAAATGCGAGAACTCAGAACTGCTCTTAATATTTCGAATATGTATTAGGATTGTAAAAAAAGATACAGATGCATGCATTGTATGGTTTTTGTTTGTTTTAAATTTAGAGTACCTGGGAGACCGAGCTTAGCTCGGAGGTTCCTAATTAATATTTCTTCTTTTTTACTTAGTATAACGTATTCACTGTCAGTATTTTTGACATAATTGTTTATTTGTAATTTCCAGGGTTACTTACAATATTACAGTATGTATTTTGAAACGTCAAAAAATTTTTTTTAATGATTAAATATGTGTGAAAACTAATCTTTCCGAGAATAATACCTAGCTAGATTGATTTTTTGTCCCCCAATACCCCCGTTCCGTGAATTTCATCCAAATCGTTAGAGCCGTTAGATACGTGAAATTTCTAATCAAGACAAATATATAAATAAATATATATATATATATATATATATATATACACAAGAATTGCTCGTTTCAATATATAAGATATAATCAATTTTATCAAGATAACTACATAATTTTCACGCAACCATAACTCGATAGATATTAAACAGTAAAAAACAGTAAAAAACCGTAATTTTGAACTTTTCAGAATGGATTCATGTTTAAGTTTAAGTAAATTTAAAAATCAGCTAGAAGAATGTTTTTGAAGGGACGCCAAAATGGATATTTTTAAGAGGTTATAACTTGTTCATATTTTTGATAATTTATTGAGAAAACGTTGTTACTAATACGCATGTACAGTATTAAATTATTTCACTGTAATTCATATTTAAATAGTAATATACTATAGTATTTATTTATCTATGAAATAATTTTGAATATGCATTCGCAGGTTCGAAAATACGTAGAGTTAAATAGGCACTGTAATTTATTCTAATAATTCAGAATATTTTACTAAAATCGGAAACATTACAGATAAACAGTAGCAATTAAATAAATGAACGGCATGCAAAATCAATAATTCACTTTCTAATACTCTATAGCTGTGTCCGTATTTTATACGTATGTTACCGTTTATAGTTTGTGAATTAAATTATCCTGGTAGGTTTTGGGTACAAGCGTGCTGGATTTGGCTGGTACGGCGATAACGCAATATGCAGTGAAATTGAAAACCTAACAATCAGATACTATATTATGTTTATTTATAGATTCTGGGTAGGTATTTATATTACACGCATATTATGGATGGATTATTCCCCAAATTGAAATTTATTTGTAGTAAATAGTAGATATTATACTGTGATTGTTATATACAGCTAGGCAGAGCCGGCTCAATGTACTATCAATATTGTCCGTGCATGTTTTTTTTTATCTCATACCATACCAATATACGTCAATTTGAACCAAACTATAAAATCTGAGAAACGTAGTTCTAAAGTTTTTTGACATTATATTTTGGAGCTTATTCAAAATCAGAAGGAAGTTAATTCGTTATTCAACTGTTCATTTTGAGTACACAGAGTTTTTTTTTATTCGTAGGAAGGTTCATGGTAAGTTTAAAACTGAGTTTTCGGGATGAGTGGTGCCCCCACTTGGTCCACATTTTCAAAAAAAAGTGTAATAGTTCTCTACTGCATATCCGTAACCGTAAATCTCACGAATATTTTGTAGAAAGAAATTTTATGGACAATAAAATTCTCTTTAACTTTTAATAATAACTTTTTGTCGTACCATTAGAAATTATTTAAAATATTTTATTACTAAAAATATGTTACCACGGCATTATTTTAACATTTCATATTGAAAGTGTTCTTTGTCTTTTAATAGTATTTTTTTGTATCTTATTCCCTTTTTTGTATCCTACTAGAAGTCTTTGACTGCTACTGACGTCATCGCATACTAACTGTATTGTGAATTCGTCCTGGCTGTGACTGCAAGGTTGGAAAATGACACAACGATGTATTATGTAAATCAACAATGCGGATCTGAACATAGTGTTGAAAGTTTCTAGGGATGTTTTGTTCATATTGAGACATATTAATACAATGATAAGACGAGTTGAAGAGGGTCAAAACCGTTTCAACGAAATGTTATATACGATATTTACCTGATGATAATAATTAACAGTTTGTAATAGTACTTTCTATAGATAATACTATCTTAAAATTTATTTTATGCAAAATATAAATGATGCTTATTTTATTGTTTCAATAAGGACTATCATATTCTTATTCGTCAGATAACGCTATTAAGAAGTGAGGTATGCATCAAAGTAGAAAATTAATGATTTCCATAAATTACTACCGTCAAACTATTAAACCTAATTGAAATAATTGTTTCCATATTATCAAATGAATTAAATGAAATTTACTGTGACATAACCAGTACTATTTTTTGAATGACATTGACGTATACCGCACTTCGGTATACGTCGGGTGGCAGAAAAAAGCCTGTTGAACATTTTTTTTAACTAAAAAACATGTTCAGCGACAATGGAACATGTTTCTTCTTTCGCAGTAAAAGGTGTAAATATAAACGGATTAAAATGTTAACAAAAATGAAAAAGAACCAGAACCACATTTCGTTATCACCAGATTCGTGTGAGTTGTTTACCTTCTTCTTTTTCCTGATACTCTTATCAAAATTATTTTTAAATAAATAAAAAAAAAAACAATTCTACATAAGTTCGAAAATAGTCTAGTAAGGATGACGTTGTGTGGCGTTTTTGTGGCATAAAAAATAGACACCTGACGCGTTCCACACGACCGAATTAAAACTTCTAATGTATGAATAATTTTCATTTCAATTAATTTTATTTTTATTTTTCATTGAACATATATATTCGTTTCATCATGACACTTAACTTCAAAAATAACAATAGAAAAATAACAATAGAATGTTACAGTCTCCTCTGATAACCCTGGCTGTTAGTAACCACAAAATTGAGTAGCAAAAATAATAACACTTTAGAAGTTGTAGACTTAACTACCAAAACAATAAAACCTTACCTTAAAAAGAAAAAATAAAGTTTTGAGTTCACACTATAAATGAAAGTCAATTAACATCACTAGCACACTATATTGATCCAGCACGGCTAGACAGAAACTACTGACGACCGATTGATGGTCGTTGCTGTTTGTAGGTCCTGGTCTAATTATGCTCTACTCTGTTAACTAAGATAGGTATCTTCACGAACATGCTTTTCTGGTCCGCGCTGTGCTGGTTCGTGCGGGTATAGTGTGCACGGTCTTTTATAACTGAATTGTAGAAGTAATCAGTAAAACTTTGAATTTATATTGCTGGCTTTTGTTGTGAACCCACCTTTATTATACATGAAATATTACTCAACTATGTAATCATTACGAATACGTAATAAAGGACAAATTTTTGCTTTTTCTTAAAAAATTGTAATTTATAAATTCATTCGTCATTCAGTGTTCGATTAAAAAACTGTGAATATGTCGTTTCACCAATAACATTATTTATTCAATGTTCAACTTAAAATTATTCACGCAAAAATTCTGTATCTAAACTTTTCTATAATTATGTGAATTAAATTGTATCAAAATTTATTTGCGTTTCTTTATTTTCTTTAAGAAGTGTTGGTGTTTTGAGATTATTTTATAATAATGAGTGTCTTCACACAAAAGGTTTCATCTAAAAAGATTCATGGTGAGTATTAGGTTAATAAAAATAAAACTTATTGTAATTATGTTGATGTGTAAATAAACAAGATTATTAAAATTTATAACGCGAAAAAAGAAGAAATTAACTGAAAGTGTTTTTTTTTTTGTTTTTTTTATCAAAACAAAATTAGTAGGTACCACAGGATGAGATTAAATATGTTTTATTTATTCTACTGAAATATTTGTGCGAAAGCAGTTTCAATTATGATATTATATGTTTTTCAATTTTATATGCAAAATGAAAAAATACAGATATGAATTTTTTAATCATATAATATCACTAGCGTAGTATGCTTATGTAGAACAAATTGCAAATTTTATTTTTAGAATGAAGTGGATTAATTTCAGGGAATTATTTTATTGTGAACAATATTTTAGCGAACACAGAAATATTATAATTTTATTATGAGCGTATTTAGCCCGGTGTTATTTTTAGTCGGTTAATGTTTAGTGAACAGAAACTTCATACTATTTCAATTTTGTAGATAATAAAATTCTCTGCAACTTTTATTAATACTGGCCACCGTTATCTATGTGACAGCAATATTTTATCATTCTCAGAATCGAAATTTATCTACTTTTTTGATCAAGGCAGACTAGTTTGTCAATATACGTTTCTGTTTAAAAATACATAGTTTTGCTTATGATTTCCACCCATCTTATGAATTATTTCTTTAAATAATCCTATAGTTAGAGCTTTTAATGTTCTCAGAAAGCTTTAAAATTGCGTCTCTAAATAAATAAATAAAATTCTTTATTAAGTGTAGTAGTGTTGTCAATGATGAACGTTAAATTTTAATCTTTTCGGTCTACAATTGTACCACCTCCAGTCCCTATACGAATATCATCTGACTGTAAGGCTACTTGATCGTTTTATTAAATCCCAGGCTTTAATGGGTAAATTAAAAAATGTTGGCTAGTAGAAGATAAAAAAAATATTATAGCTACTCACCTCCATGTGCATCATTCGTACGGTAAGCAGGCCTGGCTTAACCAGTGCCTATTATATCATTATTTATGTTCTAACAACGTTACCACCGCGTTGTACGGGCATTAAATGCTTGTACGTTTTTATATACTGGGTGTTGTGAAATCTGGTGATTTATTGGAAGGCACGCAATGTAGAACACGATTTCATATTTAGAAAAAAAATCTTAATAGCAGCGTTTTTTTATTGTTTTAACTTCGTATCCTAATTAAAACACAGTTATTAAGTTTTTTGATTTTTTATTTATATTTAATCTAGTAATAATAATTTTCATCTACGTTTAAATAAAAGCAACTTTTTTTTTGTTTCAGGAAATACAGGGTTCTGCATCCAATTCATGTTTCAGGTATGTAAGCTATATATAATCTCGCTATGTTTTCTAGCAAGCTTTTATTTAACTTGACATGTTTGATGTTTTGGTAAAACCTTGCAGTTTATTTAGATTTTAGAACCACTTCCACAATCCACATATCCAATAAATTTGAAATTATATCCCCATAATATATTTGCCGATGACAACACAAAATCAATCGTTTAATTTTAATAAACTAATGTTTTAATAGTAGAAATTTTGAAAGACTAAAAAGAACAAAGAAAAAATATTAAAAAAACTTTTTATTTAATATTTTCGAGTTGTTTAAGTTACTAAAAAGAAAAAAAAAATAATTTTTAATAATTTGAGATCATAATTATAAACGCGTGGGTCGTTACTAACAAAATATTATATAATTTACTACCGCGCTTTTATAATATTCCTTATGAACCTAAATTACTAAAAAATATTTTTTCATTTAGGGTATATTTCTATGAAATCGTGCCTTTCAAAAGTTTTTTTTACTAAAATTTTCTTGAAAATTATTGTGGATTTTAGTACACTGATTTTAAGAACATTCTGTATACATCCGTATCTATATATTCCTCGGATGTAGTTCATACTGAAAATCATAGCGTTCTTCATAATTAGTTGCATTACTTTGTCTCAATTAACATTTCAAATTATTCATCGTAGGTAAATTAAATTACTGTTTCGTAAAAATATGTAATGTTTAATTTCATCTCTGAAAATTTCTTTTACAGTTTTTGAAATCTATCGACCAAATACTAGCTATTTTAGTATTTTTCGTACTTGTTTTACTGGCATTAATATTTGTCAATACTACTAAATATAAAAAAAAAATAACTACAAAATACCAAGCCGTTAGCATTAATTTCGATAACCAGGAGATTATTAAAAATCGTGCGCCGAGAAAAGGTTAACTGATTTGTTTTTCGTTATCTTAACTTTTACGCGGAATATGCGTACTGGGTTGCAGTAAGCATTGTCAAAAATTTGAGTTGACAATGGCCTTAGATTGTGATTATATAATTACAGTTTTTAAACATGCAGGAGCAGTCTAACGTCGTTGTGAACCTCCCTGTCAAGTAGAACACTAGATTTAACGGAGTAGTGCACATTAGACCTGCAACCAGCAACCTGCAGTCCGCAACGAAAATCAGTCTATCGCCTGCAATTTCTGTCTAGTCGTGCTGGACCGATCTACTATGCTAGTGACGTGTCGTTTTCATTAATTAATTTGCGTTGATAAAAGTACTTGAAAATTGCACAATGTTTCCGGCACATCACGAAACCCATACAAAATTTTGCTGGGTAATTAGTGCAGGCATGTGCAAATGCGTGCTGGTCTAGTGCTGTGCAGGTCGTTTAGGTTTACGCTTGGCAACTATGCGTGGTCTTCTGGCGTTAAATATTTAACGGAAACGTCAAACGGACCAAACTGATATAAGAAGTTACACTTTAAGAAAGTCAGGCTATAAATAAAAGAATTCTGTAATGTATTTTGGCCAATATAAAAATGATTATTTTATATACAGGTACATTATTGACTCATGTACACTTTTTATGTGTTTTCCAAGTATACAGAAGGCGAACTATATTAAATAGAAAGTTATACTTGAGAACTGTTTTGTACAAACACAACAAAATATCCAAAACTACATTTTCTGGTTTGTCGACTTTTAAAACCAGACCTCATTCTTGTAACATTTTATTACTTTTCCTGGAAACAGAAGTACTTTTTTCATGTTGAAATTAATTTTACTACTCTACAAAATGCTGCACTGAAATTATTTTAACAAATTAGAGATTTACATGTAGAAAATTCGACGTGGTATAGATATTTGAAATTATTTTGAGCTCATTTAAATTAGAAACTCTTCATTAAAAATTCCTCTAATAGATCTGAACATGACTATTTTGATTGTTTGCATACGGTCGTATTTTGAAATATACGGGGTGTAATCGGAAATTATTGCTCAGTCATTAAACATTTTTTATATCTGATAATATTTAGTATAGTTTGTTTTTATGTCAAAATCGTAGTCTATACGAAAAGTTAGCATTTTTTGTGCAAATTAATTCTTTTACCTCCACCCAATTTTTTTGGTGCCTATAATTTTATATAAATTATGTAGCTCAGTATTGTTATTGAATACTATAAATTGTTATTTATATTTTCTTTAAAGGCAGGACAGATAAGCTATAAAATATAGTGTTAACAATATGTATTACCAAAAAGAGATTTTAAAAATTCATGAAACAAAGAGTGCATTATATTAGCTTATAGAAATCATACGTATGTTTTAGTATCAACTGTAGTACAGAAATATCGTATATAAAGATATAAAGAAGAAGAGGGTTTGCCGGGCTTACCAAAAGAAAGAAGTAGTGAGTCTACGAAGCAACTAAATCTTTACTTGGCAAGTTTACATGTGCCAAGAGAAAACTTGGCACCTTTTTAGATTTCCCTCGGTTTTTCACTATGTTCTAAATATCAATGTTTTAGCTTAAATGGAAGTATCCTGGATTTATGATGATCCATCAGTCAGTGAATGCTCAAAATGTGAATTTTTGGACACTCGTATCTTGGACACTATTCTGTCTAGACGTATGAAATATCAATACCGATCTTTTGGTAACCTAAACCCTCTCGAAGCAACTCAATAACCTGCCTCGGAAATAGAGGGGTGGCCAAGGAGGCCTTGAAATGGTTTGTGTATACGTCATAGGATAATTAAAATAATCGGATTTTCGCAAAAATCCTAGGACTATCGCAAAAAAACCGAATATGTTTTTTGCATAATGGTCCTAGGATTTTCGCGAAGATTCGATTATTTCAATTATCCTACGACATATATATTGCACAGTGCACGCGCAGTCGGTTATTTTGCAAGAACTCCTTGTGCTTGTACTACTATGTAGAAGACCAATAAAATAATTAATATAATAATATATACATGCGGTTAATTATACTAGAGTATAGTGTGACGAATGGCGAATAGTTTCAGTTTTATACCCGAAAATTAAATTTACATCCCTGTACTAAAACTCTGATGGCGGTAATATTGTTAAAGCATAATAATAATATTGTAAATTGGTAGATGTTATTGATCATACATCATCATATTTTATTGTCGGTCATAAAAATAATAAAAAAACAGTTTCTATACGTAGATGTCATGTGACACGCTCGTGATGACAGTATAAAAGTAATATGAAATAAAAGTTCAAGGACCAATTCTATTGTTTCCCGTAATGAAGAACCCGCACTGAATCGATTAAGTTTCCCTCGGAATAATCGGAACTCTTAGAATATACTAGATTAATCTAAATCGGATTGGTTCTATACGCAAACGTTTCTTCGCTTCTAGGACTTCGTCTGAAAGAGACGAGAGATTATAGAATTGAATAGAATATTATTTATTTTTAAACATACACAAAGTGTCCAGGAAAACGTCAAACATTAATTAAAAAATACAATAGATCAAAGACTCTCAATAACTGAGGTCACTTGTAAAGATGACACGATACTGAGATATTCACGATTTAGTCAAGAAGCCCGCCACTTAAGATCCAACGTCGCGATTGTACGATTTTGTCGAATGCGAAATCGGATGAGATCACTCACGCACCGACCTTGCAATACGATTTCTGCTTTTAAACGGTAAACATGTCGGGCGAAAATATACTTTTAGGCTTAGTCATTTATTTGAATATTTTTTGCTTTTATTTTGAAGTACCAAAAGCACACTATCGAATTGAAAGTGTTAAACCACGAGTAATATCGGACAGCCCTGCCATTCTCAAGAATAAACTGAGGTCCGTAATTTATTTATGTTGAAGTCTTATCTCACGACTTGAAATATAGATATGTAAGTAAATTGTAGATTATAGACGCTCGACAATTGAACGTTAGTTATAAGTTATTTAGCAGAATAGGGTTCACTAACATTGTTTTCATATACTTCTAAATTCTATACAATCATATTAAAAAACAGATTGACTGTTACGAAGAAAGTCTGAAAAAGGGAAAATTGTTTATATTCATCATAAAATACCAACCAACTAGTTCAAATCTATTTATTTGTGATTTTACATGTCTTTTAAGTTTTTAAAGATATATTTATATTTTCAGATATTCATTCCGTTTTTTTTTAGAAAAAAACAAAACATTCGTTAATTAATTTAGTATATTGTTTATAGAACTATATTCCGATCCAACCTAAATGATCATTAATGACTATTGATCATTTGAATGCTGTTTTCCAGTTGAGAAACGTATTGCTTTGCAACATCTTCTTGTGTCATGATGTTTTCCAGAATATTAGATTATAATAATCTATAATAGAATAAAGAATAGAAATAGCTGGATACAAAAATTTCATAGTAGTTTTTTTTAAAGAATGGCCTCGAACAATTGATGTGACATTTCCGGTAATTACTCACTTCATGTACAATGTAATGTCGGTATGTCTTAATAATTTAAGGGTAAAATCTGACCTATATTTGAGAAAGTTGTAAATCTTTAATCGTTTTTGGCTTTTGTGAAATACATTTTACAATCACTTGAAACATAATACATTTTAGTGACTTATTATGTTGCAGTAAGTCAGTAGGCTAATACGAATATAGAGGTCTTTTTGTTGTTGAAGGCCACCAACTCTGCCAGATTCATCTGGGTCTGTAGTAGTTTATATTTTAAATGTATTATTATACTTAATCATGCACTCAAAATCCAGATAATTCTCAGAATAGCTGGTGGCTTTAAATGACATACTTCAATAACGTCGTATAAACAGCGGTATCCGAATGATCGCGATTTGGGCTATTTTCATATTATATCGATTGTTTTTGTTTTATTTGACGTACCTACAAATTTATCAGTATTTATGATTTAGAAATAATAGTACAGTTATTTTTTATGTTGGGTCACTTCTTACAGTGAATGTGGAATACATTTTTTATGACTTTTGAGTTTTAGTTATAGAATTAGAATTGTACAAAGGTTCGAGAATAGCCGGGATAGTTGAATAACATGCTATTTCTTGTAATTAGAGCTATAAGACTCTCTTTTCGCTGGTTCTAATCTAAGGATTGTTAAACGAGTTAGTTGAATTTTAACCAATTACAAAAAAAACTAAGTCTTAACTTCTCGATTAATGCTATTGCTTTTAACTGAATTAGAGATGCCATGGTTCGTCCATTAGAAGTTCTTTTTTCGCTGGTTCTAATGTAAGAGTTGTTAAAAGTTTTGAATTTTTAATCCGATTTCAAAAAACAACAAAAAGTTGAGCCTTAACTTGTCGATAGGGTTAACGCATTTGATTAATTTCGACGGCGTTGTGTTCAGGAAGATACGCAATGGCTCCATATAATTTTTACTTAAATCGATTCAGTAATTTCTTAGCAGTTTTTTTATTTCTTTATGTACGTTCAACCTTCACTTATCAAATGCTTAACCGATTTAATAAATTTCGACTTCGTTGTTTTCAGGAAGATATTAAGATGGTTCTGTGGTATATAATTTTTGCTTATATCGCTTCAATGTTTTTTTCAAGTTAATAAGGTGCAAAGTACGTGTTGTAAGGACATTTTTAGTAGTTAAATTACGAAAAGCCTTGCGACTGTTTAAAAAAAAACTGTTTAAACGTGGATATAGTAATACGAATGTAACAAAAGTATTGTCAGTACAATAAATCCACCCTATATTACGAAGAAATTCTGCTATATACTAATTGTAATTCATTCAAGAATTACAAGTTTTTAACATCTGAGTACAAAAATACTACACAATTATATAGAAACACTGTTTTCAAACGTTATAACACTTATTTAAGATGAAATGTAGTAACACTGATGAACGGTTTATTTAAATAGGTATATGCATGAAATTGAAATAATTTAATCAGATTATTTACTATTAAATAAAAAGATCAGGTGAAAAGACCAATTTTTTTAAGTACGTTTTTATTCAATGTACGACGTTTCGTCGGTATTATACCGACTTCTTCATGTACCTATTTTAACAGACATAAATAGATATATGTAATAAATTCCAAGTTATAAAATAAATACAAAATTATAAAAATTTAAAATACAATGGAAATTACCTCGAAAATTTAGTTAAAATATGTCATATCAATATTTTTTTTTTTAAATAAAATAATGAATTATAATAAAATTCAAAAAATTATTAGCGTCAAATGATGAAATTTATAATATTTTTAATAATTTAAAGTTTATTGATAATAAATGTAAAAAAAACCCGGGTCGCAGTGCCAAAACCCTGCCGACAATATAGTGTATTTGATAATACAGGCAGTGTGGCTTTATTATGCGAACTTAAGTTGGTTTTTCGGCAAAATAAAAAATTTGACTCCTTAATACACCCCTTAAAATAACATTTTTTTTTCTTAATTGCAATATTATTATCAATCGAACCTCTATACCAAATTATATACAACTTTCAGTAAATAATTCACTATCTGCAAAGTAGTGTTTTCATAAAATTTTTAAGTCCGGTCCTGTCGGGCCGATTTTTTTAAAATTTTAGGGACATTTTTTAATTACTACTGGAAGGTTAAATGTCAATTTTGAAACGATTCGGAGAATTTTTTCGGTATTTTGGGGCCCAAAAACGTTTTTCAACCCCTAAAAACTACCCTTAAAATAGCCCGATTACGCCCATTTTAAATAGGCTTCTTGCGGTGATGGATTTCAACACGTGGGCCAAATTTCGTTAAAATCAATTAACTCCTTCGAAAGTTATTGCCCGCACACATATATATATATATATATATATATATAAATATATATATATATACATATATATATAAACATTTTTAAAAATGGTGCCAAAGTGTTTAGGAGGTTATGAAACGTCGAGAAATTTTGGTCCGACCCCTAGGTCCCGCCATCCGACCGACGCCAATAGTGTATGTTGCCTTATGGCAAATACACTAAAAAACCCGGGTCGCAGTGCCAAAACCCTGCCGACAATATAGTGTATTTGCTTATACAGGCAGTGTGGCTTTATTTTGCGAGTTTAAGTTGGTTTTTGGGCAAAATAAAAAATTTTACTCCTTAATACACCCCTTAAATTAACATTTTTTTTCTTAATTGCAATATTATTATAAATCGAACCTCTATACCAAATTATATGCAACTTTCAGTAAATAATTCACAATCTGCAAACTAGTGTTTTTATAAAATCTGTAAGTCCGGTCCTGTCGGGCCGATTTTATAAAAATTTTAGGGACACTTTTTAATTACTACCAGAGGGTTAAATTTCAATTTTGAAACGATTCGGAGAATTTTTTCTGTATTTTGGGCCCCAAAAACATTTTTCAACCCCTAAAAACTACCCTTAAAATGACCCGATTGGGCCCATTTTAAATAGGCTTCGTGCGGTGATGGATTCCAACATGTGTGCCAAATTTCGTTAAAATAAATTAACTTCTTCGAAAGTTATAGCCCGCACACATATATACCTATATATATATATATATATATATATATATATATACATATATATATAAACATTTTTAAAAATGGTGGCAAAGTGTTTAGGAGGTTATGAAACGTCGAGAAATTTTGGTCCGACCCCTAGGTCCCGCCATCCGACCGACGCCAATAGTGTATGTTGCCATATGGCAAATACACTAATAAACTAAATTCCGCAGTAATATGCAATTGTCAATTAAAATGTAACAGCTGATCACTAAGGAGAGTGCGCGAGAATTTTAAATTAGTTCTTCTTTTTCTTTCTATATTTATAACTGTCAATTGAATAAAAACGTACTTAAAAAAATTGGTCTTTTCACCTGATCTTTTTATTTAATTTATTTCAATATTCCTAATATAATTTACTATGTAACAATATTTTTACTTTGGAACATATAAGTTTATAACTTATGGCTTTGATTCTGCCAAGAATAGATCTGCATGTCAACCAAAGCAAATCAAATAAATTACATTTGCCAGGTAAAGTTTGACCTTTGCATGACGAATTACCCCACAGTAAAACTAGCTAACGTTTTATGTATACACATTATATATCTATCTACAATAGGGACATTAAATATTTTGTGGCTCATCATATCCTTTTTACTGCAATCATATAAAAATCAAATGTGTTTAGTAACATGCGTCAAACAGCTCTGCATTCGTATAATATGAAAACATATTACTAGTTCATTCATATTAATATTATGGCTTCCCTCTTTATGACCTAATTTTATGTTTTCATCAACGCATTTATTGGACACACCTAATTTGTCAAGTAATAAAAAATTACCGTTTCGGTTTAGGTTGTTCTATTGTATAAAAACAATATAAAATATTTTTGATTTTAAAAAATATTAAAAAATCCGTTGACGAAAAATAATAATGCAGTTAGAAAATGGTAAATATAAATGTTTTTTTAAACAATAGCCAAGTGACGTCAGGGTGACCCCCATTTAACAAACATAAAACTATTGTTAGGAATGAACGCAGACTGACATTAAGAACAGTATGATATTTTGTCGCTAGACGTCCTCGTGGGCGGAGTGAGTTTCAACGTACACACTACTACTTTCTAGTCTCACACATTTTTTGATAAAACACCGATGCGTCTCCTGGTACTTAACCGAAAAAGTGTGAAGAGTAAAATGAATTTCACATGACAAATACATTTTAGGTGTCATTTTGTTTATTGCTCTGTTAATAGAGCATAGCCAATTTCTATACAATTAACTTATTGTAGACTGATACTATTAAAATAAAAGCCTAACATTGCTATGTTAACGACAAAACATTAACCAAAAGTTAGGTTTCTCGTTTGATATATTAAAGGTATATTTCATAAATTATTATACATAATTCCCCATTAAATATTTATATCAAGCAATAACCCTCATGAAAAATGTATATGATAGATACTATAATTATTATTATCGTTAAAAATATAATTGACCGCTGCAGGCTTTAATATCGTTTTTTCTCTACTGCCACAAAATCTGGTACCATCAGTACATATTTTGTCTAGCAAAAAAAGTTGACATTAGGTACAAAGTTCCACGAATGTTATTATAACTCAATGCAAATTTTAAGCGATTAAATAAAATTTGACTACCTGCTTACAAATATACACTTTAGTATTCACATAATCTAATTATTTTATTTTTATCTAAAAGATAACATTTTTGTTAAACAAAAAGATTATCGATAATAACATCAATTAGGGTAAAATATATAATTATCTGATGTACCCTTAAGAAAACCAATAAAAAATATTTGACTCACAGGCGCATATAGAGTGTAATTTTGTGACATTTACAACAAAATAACAGAGAATGAATTCTTTAGAAAATAATTGCATGTTATTATCATTCAAAACATAGTTGTGGTCGAGTTTTTGTGCTAGGAACATACCACTTTTAAATAAATTGAATAAATAGTTAAAGGGTCAGGGCTGTAATGATACTTTCAGGAAAATTACAACTAGATTTAATAAAATGTTTAGAAGCATTAGTACTTAATAATATCAAACAGTATATTTCGTAAGACTAAATTAATATAAAGTTTGATAAAGCTATAGTTTGCGATTATTGCTAAAAAATACCCATTGTTACAATGCTATAGAAAATTTTATTTTTAAATAATGTCACCGTCGGGATTTAAATTCGAATCTTCCACTCTCGCGGCGGCTGAGTTATCAACCTTTCTCCTATTTGAAACATATATTATGTAACTGCTTTTACATCATGCGATAATTTTTACACTAAACACGAACCTTTATAATAACAAGAGTTATAGATGAATCAAAGGGGCATTTTTTTCCATTATTTAAACAATACTAAGTTACACGTTATTTCTATTTCGTCAGGACTGTTAAATCGTAAACGTTAATTTTTTATTATTTGGTAAATTAATACCAGCCTAAATATCATAATACGAGTATTAAGTGTTGATACTCAAAATGCTGACACATAATAATTAATAAATATCTTAAGTCTTAACTATAAAATATAGAATAGGTACATATCTGACCGACACACAAACATTTTTCAACGCAAAAAACTCTGGCGGCACGAAGCTTACGTTTTATTGTACTTGGTAAATCCGAACAAAATCGTGCCGGGTAATTAGTTTGTTATAATCGAAGATTGCATTCGCGTAAATGTCTGTCTTTCGGAAGATATTAAATCAGTAAAAATAAAATGTAGTGCCAATCATTGGAGATTTATGTTATAAAAAATGTAACATTTTAGAGAAAGAAAAAATTTGGCGGTAAATTTCTTCATATTTGGCAACCGCGGCTACTTGTTAAAATAATACAATTGTTTACGGTACGTCTAGTCACATGTGCTACGTGTAATATTCTTTGAATTTTTCTTTATGGTTAAAGTGACATAAAATAACTGATTTTATTCTTGGCGTAACAAATTTTCTATTTGTACTTAAAATGTGCGTACAATATGTTTTGGAATAAATGTGCGGGTACTTTTATAAGGTCTTGTGGGCACATTATTTATGATGCCCAATTTGTGGGCAATATAACAATTCTTTCTTTGCTTAGGGTAAATAGAGACATCTAAACTTGTACAAAAAATCACCCACAAACCTTATACGATTGTGATTTATGGTCAATAAAAATAAGGATACGGAATAATAAAAAACATATTTATTTTGGTCACCAAGTACTTTAAGTCAGATGAAATTAATATCGAATAGAAGAAAATTCCTCGATGAAATCATGGTAGTAAATTACATCTTTATAAATATTATTCCACGTTTAGCAAGAGCTGTGCTGTATTATAAATATTAATTCCACCATCTTCTTTTTCATAATGATAATGAGTAATGACATATAAGTCTATCGCTTAATGCAACGTTGAAGTATGTTTTCCCAGACATATGCTTTACGCAATTATTTATAGTTTAGGTCTGTTATTATTAAAACTAGGGAAAATTTATAAGTTATCAATTTTAAAGAAGGTATTTTACATAAATAAATATTTTGTATCCAGTCTGGTTTACAATATACGGTATGAAATTAAATTTTTCTAAAAGTGACACCCTATTTATTTTTTAACTTTTTTGGACGAAAAAGTTCCCTTTGAAAAATCTCAAAATACGAAAATGCAATTTAAAAAAAGCTAACTGATGTTTTGCTCGGAACCAATGTTTCGAAAAATTTATATTACAATTAATTAATTTACGTGTTCTAATTATATACATGTTCATAGACCCTGATAATGAAAACAAATTGAAACTTTGACCATAAGCGAAACATCAGTAAAGTATATTTTTTAAATGGTTTCTCTACCAAACTTTCCCTAAAGGATTAATATTCTATTGGAACAAAACTAAATACAGACAACACAAAAATTTCCTTCATCTATATAGAAATAAAGAAAATATGAAAATTACCAAAACTAAAGCATTAGTTACTCTAGTGCATAATTCAGAGTTTTATGAAAAGACTG
Organism: Venustoraphidia nigricollis; assembly: GCA_034508555.1. Taxonomy (NCBI): domain Eukaryota; kingdom Metazoa; phylum Arthropoda; class Insecta; order Raphidioptera; family Raphidiidae; genus Venustoraphidia; species Venustoraphidia nigricollis. The sequence goes on from JAVRKA010000006.1 coordinate 9,665,589, forward strand.
ACATTTTCGCTGCTTTATTAATAAGACAGCTAAGATTTGCCATCAATTGGCAGTTGATTTGGATTTCTTATTTGCAACAAGTCCTTATTAATTTTTATCTTTCTATCAACTACGTACAGTAGTTTCACAATAATTTAAAACACCGCTGATGTTTGGAGATTTATATGCATCCAAAATTCAATTTATATCCACTTGTGTCACATAATTTATTTCGGACTTGACAAACAGCTTCACAAAATACGTTTAAGTACATAATATCATCATTTTTTATTCTGTCCGTAAGGTTAAGCAACTCTGCGGATTTCTAGATTCTGCAACGTTAATTTTGAGACCGAAACTCACATTATTTCTATTTTTTTGCACATATCTAGTTCATTTAGAGGTTGTATTTGTTGAAACAAGTATCATTTATTTGCAGTGAATGATATTTATTGATATTTAAAATCATTGTCTCGAAAATTTCTTTCAATGTCAAATGATAAAAAAATAATTTTAAATTCAGTAACAAATCGGTTAAGATAGACTACAGGGATCTCAATCCAGGAGGTATAAATGGGTTCTTTTACGACTTCCAAAAAAAAAACTATAAATTTCACAAAAATACCGCAAATAACTTTTAAAATATTAATTTAACACTATACATTTCAAAGGATATTTATGCAGCGTAAAAAATTAAGCGTACTACCATATTTTCTTGAGCAAAATTGCGAATTTAGACTCTGGAGACTCAGATTTAATAATAATATTATTAATAATATACAAATCCTTATTTAGGGTTGAAATAATTACCTTACGGTCACAAAAATTATCTCTCAATAATATAAATAAATAATAAACGAATACAACTATAGGACATATATTTCTTCTTATATAGTAATTCGTTGACTGTTTTGTGAATTTAATTCTTGTTTTTTAAATAAAAAATACATCATCACACCTTGTTATTAAATTGTTCAAGTTATACAATTTTGAAACATAAAGTGAAATAAAACTTCATATTAAATAAAAAGAAAAAAGTTTGTTTGACGACAAAGTAAAATGGCTTTGTGAAGTCTAGACTAAATATGATAAAGGTCTAGACTCCATTTACGGACCAACAGTTCAGTGTCATCACTGTAGCGTCATTTGTCGCAACTCTTTATTTAACCAACTGACCACACATTTACCTTTGCAACATTATAACGACTGTTGCAATATTACCTTACTTTTGAAATTCGCAAAATATGCTCTGCATTATAATATACAAAATGGTGACGGAAATTTGTAATTCCATTTTCTTACAAGTATTGTATTATGATAGCTTCCATGTGTGTTAGTCCGTAAGCCAGCATCACTTGAGAACCGACTCAATACTCAATAAAATTAGAAATGTGGGGTATTTATAATGCGGCTCATTTCAAAATTATAAAAGCGAAACAAAATCAAAGGCATCAATAAACTATAAAATGATCAAGCGGTCATTTTTTAGTGTGCACTTTAGAGTTATAATGCTTTTTTGCACACCTCCCTACAAAATAGCTGCTTTTCATGCCTGTATAGCGGTTATAAAACGATCCATTTTGCATTAGTGGCTAATAAAACAAGAGAAATGCGCAACGTTGTCGTACTATCATTTTCATGGTAAAACTATGAAAATCTAATGCAGCCTACAAATTAGAACTGACCTTGTTCAAATTTGAACTGTCAAACATTTTGGAAATTATGTGCAAAATATAGTGTATGTATCTCGTATGTGATGATATTATGTCATCACGTGCAAGAATCGTATCCATAGCTTTTTCAGCAGCTTGGTAGCTATTATTTTTTGTAGAAAAATAAAATGGATTGAGAAATCGTGGGATAAATGATATACCTGCAAATTAAATTATAAATATTTTTTTCTATTTCACATTGGCGTTTTGATTATTTTTTATAAGAGATATCGTAATAATTATAAAAAATATTGATGAAAATCCAACACTATTTTATTGTCTTATTTTCTTTGTGAAACTGAATTTCGCGACATCCTATATATAAAATGTTTATAACAGAATACTTTAAACTCATTTGAAACAATATCAAAACTTTTCAATCTCTGACAACAGAGTTACATACCTTTAGACAGTATAACGCATTATCTCGTAGAGTTCGTTCACTCAAAAAGATAAAAAAAAATATTCTATACGTCAGTTTTACTGTTTGCAAAAAAAAATTCAGTACACGCCTCAAAAAAATGGTATAATAAAAAAAATGTAGATTGTGTGTTAAGAGCATAGAAAGTCCTAGTTTTTCGTAATTTAAAAATTAAATCAACAAATGTCTGCTACATATTTTTGGTTGTCACTACCCAACATTTTTCTGAATGATATGTATATTTCACTTTACAAATGTTATAAACAATATTATTTTTTACTATGATTTTTAAAGTACCACCCAGTAAGCTATCTTTGTTACCTTTGCGTTGATGTCACTATTTATAACCTAAATGATATATCAGTTAAACGCTAGGCTCTAATAATGCGTTCACAATACATTTTACGATTTATCTATTATAAATCTAAATATATTATGTAGCACTTGTCAGGTATTATGAAAAAAAGAAAGTTTGTTGGAATTCTTGGTAAAATATATAGGGTAGTATTTTTTCGAACATACCTAAATCTTTTCTATCAACCTTCAGGTAGCAAACAAATTATTAGGTGAAATCGGAAAAGCACCTGTATGCAGAAATTCTCCTTTCTTTAAAGTTTTATTGGTTCTCTTTAATACACAATCTATAGAGAACTATGTCACATATATATTTTTGTATCTCATTTCTAAGAAGCTCAACATTTAAGTGAGTGGTCCAACATTATCTCTGAAAAAGAGTCTATTTTTGAGTGACATGTTAATTATTGTCAACTAATGGAATATCATCTATATTCTATGGTAGTGCATTCTTAATTGTAACGAATGACAACACTGCAGTAAAACATGGAACAGAATAATTGATAGAAATAAGAGATCTACGAGTGTAGTGACCAAGCGAGACAGATTCGATTCTCAATTAATTTTTTCTTCTTTTATAAAACAAAGTAAATCTGCTTGCATGTCAGAAATATTAGTAGTGTTATATTTATCAATTATTAATTCTTATCTATAAAGTCGTAAAAACGTAATGTTGATTATTGTGTTACGAGTTGTGACATTATGAAAAACGAGTTCAGCGAGTTTTTACAGTCACATGAAATATATATTACATAATAAAATAACTGATTTTCACATAATTTTTAGTTTCCAACATTTTGAATTTTCTATCTGTTGGGGTATTCATGAAAATGATGCCTACTATTAATCATCATAATTTTTTTTGGTAACTGACAGGCCGTTTATACTGTTCAATTGGCTAGATAGAGTTTTTGTTTTACTTTACGCACTAGTGCTAAATAGGTCATTTTAGGACCGCTATATACATGCATGAAAAGTAGCTATTTTATTGGAAGGTGTGCAAAACACATTTTTTTTAAATTCGAGCATATTTCGTTAATTGAGTTTTCTTATGATTTCTTTCGATACCTAGATTGTTGGCTTGTAAGTAGTTTACTCGAAATAAAGGTGCACAGAGGCTAGTAGTAAACTTAAACGTTAAAATGGCGTCGAAATGATTCAAATCGGTTAGCCCGTCGAGAAGTTACGACTAAACAAACAAAAAATAAATATATATACATGTCGATTTGATAATCTCTATTTTTAAGTCAGTAAAAATGAATTTATTTTGACTAATTTATTTATTGATATCTGAATTACCGTGTACGTAACAACGCTGTCGTTTATGTGGTGCTTACAAGCCCCAAGTTCGCAGGTTCTAATTCGAAAAGTGGTAAAGTATCCACCGAATTTTCAATTCATTATTAAAAAATAATAAATTAAAAACGTAAATTGATGCCAGGTCCAAGTATGAGTGTTGGACGTTAGTCGCCTTTAAAATTTTGATATCTGTCTCAATGCACCTATAGGAAATTAATTCTTGTTTGCTTAACATCTCATATGTTGTCTGCCTAGTTATGTTGTATAGGTACTTAATAAATTATATCCATTTATACACATTAGTTAGATTAGTTTCCGCGTGAATATTTTTTAACAATGCGATTGTAGCCGACAGAATGTACATAATATATTATCTTACATTATAATGTGTGCTGGTCAAAAACTAAAATCGCGTATGTTAATTTTTTCTGTATCTTCCAAAACGGCATATTTTTTATTAAGTGTGTGTTAATCGGAGTTTATTTTTGCAACAATAAAAAGACGCAGCATAGTAAATCACTTTACATTATCCAAGCAGAATTAAATTCATTCATCAACGTACATTTTAAATCTAAATACACTTGTAAAAACAATATGGCCTCTATGCAGTGTATCGTTTAAATTTCTTTGTTTAATTAATTTTTATTGTAGATCATAGACGCGCGACGATTGGCGTGTTAACTAACACATTGTATCAAATTAATATCATCCACGACAGTGTGATCCAAAGGCCAGCACGCTAATCATTACATCAAACTGTTCTATATTGAAATTAAAGTGGTGAATGAAATCCATTCGATTCAACGTTCGTGACGAACGTGTAACTAGAGAAAAATGTCTCAAGACATTTTGTTTCTTAATTGCTACGGAAAATAGACTTACATAATCCACACATTCACAGAAATCGAACCGCTGAAAATTAGATATGGAGCATTTTTATACAGTTACAAAAAAAAAAACAGTTAAATTTTTGAAGAGATACTTCTTTTGGTGCGTTATGAAAAAATAATGACCGTGAATTTTTACGATGCACGCGGACAATATAAGATCAAAATTAACAGGAAAAAGTTGCCGACTGTAACATCAAAATTAACAGAAGGAAGTTGCTCGCTAAGCCATACTTCTTGGACATTTTGTTAAATATTTTGATTTTAAGCACTCCAACTAAAAGTTCCACTGATGTGCAGCGATCGAAAATATAAAATAGTGAATATGATAGATGTCAGGCGATTGTTTTAATTCAGTATGAATAAACAGTACTGATTAATAGTGAGTATTTGTGAATATTATTGAAAACCTATTTTGTTAGTTATGAATACTAGTGATAATATCTCTGACTAGTTTTTTTATTTTTTTTATTTCAATAAAATATTTGCATGGAAATTAAACATTAGTTTTTTATCTTGTCAAAGATGTATAACTTCTAGCGCACGCACAGTCATTTTTTTAAATGGGCAACTGGATGAATAAATCTGCATCTACCTTTACCGAAAATTTTACATAAACCGTTTTGTTTGTTGACCGTAGATATACTACGTGTGTGTAGAAGTATTGGTTACAAGGCAAATATTCAAGTTGCGAGTTGAACTGACTTCTGTTGGACACATTGTATTTAAAGAGCTTCTGAATCAAGAGGACTGTAAACTCATTTAAAACAATATCAGAACTTTTCAATCTCTGACTACCTAGTCCAACATGCCTCCATATTTCAGCCGAAATATACATACGTAGATTGTAGATGGACATAATATTTGCTGTCTCTTTTTATATTGCTTACATTTGTGAGAATGTGTAATATCAAATATGCACGATGGATTTTTTTTTATCAGAAAAACTTGATTATTGTTTTCATAAGAATTTATTTTTCTCAATTGTTTCGCTGTAAATAGTTGACTTAAAATCAGATGAAAACTAGAAATAGCGTAAGTTAACCACAAATTTGTGTTCATAAAAAATAAATTTGAAAAAAGATATTACGCATGCCAAATGTGTTTATATTTTTAACATAAGTTTGTAATGAAAATCTTCAAAATGTTAACTTGCCTTTATGTAATACGAAATCTCGTAACGTGCTATAAAGAAATATTGATTGGTATAACTTTCTTGATTCAATTTTTAGGTAAAAATATTTTTTTTTAAATTTGTAATCAACAAACCTAATTTTTTGAAGTTTAATGTTTAACTACAGCTAACGAAAACAGTAATAAGAAGAATTTCGCGAATATCCGCTGCCGTGTTTCATATCAATTGCGTGGAGAGCCGCGGGTACGGCTAGTACCATATATATGACTACTGAATAGGTTTGATTAATTAATTATTTTGTGTAGGGGTATCACAGCGATTGAAATAAATATTTTCCATGTTATATCTTCGGGACTACTCGTGTGCTATTCATTTGTACATACTTTCTGCAAGCATGCAATCCTCATACGATTTTTTCTGGCAAAGCTTATGACTTATGGTTTTATGGCCGAGAGAGAGAGATTTTAGATTATAGACGCTCAACATCTGAGGTGATCAGTGTCCTTTATGGTCGATGCGTGTTATGCATTATAATTAAATTTTTAGAAAGACAAAAATTGTAAAGACTAATATTAATGTTCCCATTGTCGAAATTTTCAAAAATAGGTATATAAACCATTTATTTTCATTATACCAACTTTACAAACGTGTGTTGCATGGCTTGTTTTGATATTCGGATATTAATATTTGACTTGTTTTTGACTTGGTCTCAATTTACAAGTCAATTAGCTTAAATATCAAGTTAAGTATAATGGGCGCATGCAGGTCTGAGTGCAGCGGAAACTTTTTCTGCCCCCCAAATTTATCTCTATCTATTAACCATTTGATTTCAGTGAAATTGCAAATTTGGACTTAAACGGAAAATTGATATCGCTATGAATTGATTTAAGCAATTTAGTAGGTATGTTTCGCCTTCTAGAAAAATTCTGGACCCAAATTTTAATCCAATGGTTCATTTATCTTTATAATGAAAATAGACAACATTTTGATCACAATCTAATTGAATAACGCACGTTTAGAGTCGTGAATGACGCAACGAACGATGTTTATTCCTCTGCATATATTTCAGCTTAATTTAGACTTTAAACTGATCGTTCCGTTTTGTACTAAAAAATTCGGGACGGTCCTTTTCTAAGATTACAATTGGAGAACTGGTAAAAGTATAAACTTTTCAATATAAAAAAATAATAATATTCAAAATCCAGATAACTTGCCAGTTGATAGCCTCAAAATAAATCTACATTGTGTTGTTTATAGAAAATTAAAGCGATTTTAAGGCAAAATGAAGTATCTATGAGTGATTCAGGACATGTAGTTTTATAACATATAAGAATAGCAGTGATAAGAGACGAATATTTTAGTTATGAGTTTTAAGACTGTTGTGTGATGCGTTTGTCTGTGTGGGCCTTGTCATTGCCGCCAAGCGTGGCTATGTTCGTGGTGGACCGGTGGCTACCGGCTACCGGACAGCGCAGACTACCTAACCGCGTCGAGATAACTATCTCACAGTTCAGTCAGAGTTCTACTTGATACACCGCACTCAAACTAACTCCACCACAGAACAAGATTATCAGAATACAGAAAGCATCAGTGACCATATTCTTATAAACACAATCAAATTAGTTAATTATAGTTCTTGTCGTCATGTTAGAGTCATTTCAAATCTACACATTCGACCTGGGTATTTCTGATGATACAATACAATAGGTTTCATAGTGACGCGTTCTGGCCGAGATACGTCCGACTGGTTAAAAGTTTCTGTGACGCAACCATTGTGTTGTGCGAAACAAATGTTATAAATTATGTTCTTAAGTGTAAAAAATGAGATCATTAGGGTTCCATATCTCAAAAGGAAAAAACGGAGCCCTTATAGGATCACTAGTGTGTGTCTGTCCGTTCCACTGTCACAGCCAATTTGGTCCGAACTACTGGACTGATTGAGTTGAAATTTGGTACACATATATAAGTCGGTGACCCAAAAACGGCGTGTACGTTAATAAATGAATTTTGAATATGGGGGTCATTGTGTACCGTGTGACATATCAAATGAAAGGGCTTGTAATAAGGGTCTCAAATATATATATTTTTTTATATTTTTAAAAATAAATAAAAAATTAAAAATAAAATAAAGTATAGACTGTCGGGTCTCACCCATAGTTTACAGGAAAACCTAAATAAAGGTACTTACGGAAAACGGAATAGTACGGAACCCTCTTCTCGCGAGTTCGACTTGCATTTGACCGTTTTTTTTTTATTGATTTCAAAATGTACAACAATAACATTAATTAAGTAATGGCCGAATCTATTATATTATGTCATGGAACTCTCTATATTTATAATTAATAGTAGCCAGTAATAGAGTGTCGCTTCTGTAGTCGTCTTCTGTGATTTATACGCTGGCATTTGTTCCTAGAGCCCGCTTGTCTCATCCGCTCATTTTGGTTCCTTTCAACGTTCAGCGTGTAGGATATTTATGATGGCCAACCAGAAGTTGTGTGACTACTGACTGTATAATGTGTCCCAGAAATACGTGTGTAATTTGATCTTTTGTTTACTATTTTGCAACAGCGGTTTCTGTAACTGTAAAACATTGTCTAGTCAAGAAAATAAATGCCGCAGGAAAATTATATCAAAACTGGACAGTTTATTGTAATTATTTTATTGTACGCTTTATGTTCAGTATATGAATTCTTTAGTTTGTATATAAGTTGGAACAAATAAGAAAATTCAAGTTCGTGGTGCACAAAAGAAGATTTTAGACTCTAGTTACTAAAATTTTTACACTAATTTTAAGAATACAGAGATTCCAGTAACCCAAAGAAAATGAACATGTAATTAGGATTGGTACATTTTACTTTAATTTGTTAAGTTAGTCCTTGTTGATAAAATTATAATTTTAAAAACGTTGGATACACGCTACACATCGAAAATATTTTTTATTGTTCCTCAAACTTTCCCTCAACGATGGAAATTTTCATGTCAAAATACATAAAACCCAGGTCGTAGTGCCAAAACCCTGCCGACAATATAGTGTATTTGCTAATACAGGCCTTGTGGCTTTATTATGTGAACTTAAGGTGATTGTTGGGCAAAATAAAAAAATTAACTCCTTAATACACCCCTTAAAGTTACATTTTTTTCTTAATTGCATTATTATTGTCGATCGAACGTCTACACCAAAATTAAAAACACCTTTCAATTACATAACTCACTATCTGCAAACTAGTGTTTTCAGAAAATTTGTAAATCCGGTCCTGTCGAGCCGATTTTATTAAAATTTTAAGAGCACTTTTTAATTGCTATTAAAGGTTTAAATTTCAATTTTGAAAAGATTCTGAGAATTTTTTAGGTATTTTTGGACCCAAAAACTTTTTTCAACCCCTAAAAACCACCCTTAAAATGACCCGATTGGACCCATTTTAAATAGGCTTCGTGCGGTGATGGATTCCAACACGTGTGCCGAATTTCGTTAAAATGAATTAACTCTTTCGAAAGTTATTGCCCGCACACTTATATACCTATATATATAAATAATATATATATATATATAAATATATATAAATATATATATATTTATAAACATTTTCAAAAATGGTGCCAATGTGTTTAGGAGGCTATGAAACGTCGATAAATTTTGGTCCGACCCCTAGGTCCCGCCATCTGACCGACGCCAATAGTGTATGTTGCCATATGGCAAATACACTAATAACTAAACGTGGCGTAGAATCTAGAAACTTAACTTCATCTCCTAGGTACACTCCTGGACGTAGAAGTTGATTGGTGTTTCTGTTCACATCGGTGATAGGATCTACACATATTTTTTCTCGAACAGTCGCATGTTTGTTAAAATTTCCGATAGCTAATCAGAAATGCAAGTATTCACAAAACACGGGAATGTGGTCGCTTCGACCAATGCTTACATCATTATGATTGTGTGCCGCGACGTTCTCTTTTCCTAATAATTTTTATCAAACGACAATCAAAAATATTTAAACTCTAAATATTACAAAAATGTTTAACATCAGACGAAACAGTTTTGTAATTTATAAGTGAATAATAACTCCAAACTTGATGCTAATGATGTTATTAACCCAACTGTTTCTGTATCAGAGTTATAAATTTTAATTAAGAATATTTTAATTTGATGCTTTTGTCGTGCACAATTTAATGAAGATTTAAGAAAAGTCACAAGAGTAGTTACTTTTAATCTTCATCTTTATTCAAGAGCTCTTTTTAACTGCAAAAAATTCTTAGATGTAAAATTGTAAATACATTTTAAATTGATTAAATTTGTAATACGGCACTTGAAGTCAACCTTTTAGTCTAATCAGTGTTAATACAAGCCATTGAATATATTAAACACATGCATACTCGTATATATTGATGAACGGGACATATAAAATTATGTAAACATTTTCAAGATGTAAATACATAGAAATATACACTAATATATTGGCATTCATTGACTATAGTATAGTGTTTTTCAAATCATGTAGATACATAGTAAAAAGCTTATTTATTTATTTTCTTTAAGAGCAAAATAAAAAGTTTATCAAAAGTATTTTTGCAAGCGATTTTAAATTGATTTAATTTTGATTTTTGATTCCACTATTTTTATGTAAGTAGACGCTGTAGATTTTATATTACTTGCGTTATAATGTCGGTTTTGACAAAGACCTTGTAACTCAAGTGATGCCGTCTAAAAAAATCCTTATATTTAAAGTTAGGGTACTTTTGATAACGTACTACTCATAGAGCGTGAACCTGCGACCTTTTTTGTTCAGACATTTCGCCAAAGGTAATTTGTATATGATTAATAATTATTATCAATATGAGCACCTAAAGTATAATCCTCCGTTGTCTACAACATTCTTAATTAATACATGCGTAGGAGGCTGTCGTAGTGCAACTCACCGCTAGTGTGGCAGCTGAAGGCTACGATACTTCATTATTAATAATATATTAATCTTATAGATACAAATCAGCTTTGGCGGTTTTGGTCGTCAAAATAAATCGCGGGCTCTCAGTTATAAATAACATAATTGACGATTTTCAAAGTAGTTTAATAAATATGTCTAAGTTCACATTGCCATCTGGCTGTTCCGTTGGTCACATTAAAAAAAATATTGTTGCCTTATTAGGTTATCTTTTATATTTTGAAAAAAAAAGTTTTATGGGGAAAAGTTCGTATACTGCTAGCCTCCAAGGAGTTCTTTCTAAATTTAAACCGTTATTATGGAAGCAGGTGGTAACATATATTATGTAATTTCGTTTGTAACGAAATGTTATATAGCAAAAGCTGCAAGCTAATAATGTTGCTACTTATTACATACGCACACATATAAAAGACTGCGTATCTATGAACACACAAATGTACACGGTGTACAAACGTGCTACAATCACACGATCGAAATGGTTTTGGTTGGAGGAAATTTACCTTACGTAACCAAACTTAACATATATGTTACGGTACAAATAAGTTATTTAGTTTGCTATATTCTAGTTACATAATAAAACTTTATCCTTATTATGATACCTTTATTTAGACGCATGCTAGTGTCAATCAGGGTTGTTGACAAGCGTCTAGGTGGTGTCAGGAGCATCAATCCCGAAATTCACTATTCGCCATGGTATTGTATTACTATTTAATATCAAACGATACCATAAAAATAGTTGCAAACTAAAACTGATACAATAGCAGAATAGCGCCGGTGGTTTGATTCCGGTCAACACCAGTATTGTTTCTGCTTTTTTTACAACTATTCCACTTGACATTTATTTATATATTATTTCAATATTTTTGTTGTCTTTTTTATAATGAAACTTAGCGGGGTGTTTCTCACAAGGGAAGGAGTTAATTCTTGCTGGTGGGATAAGGAATTCAATCATGTTGATTATAAATTTGCGTTATTATAATATTTCGTACACTAATTTATATTTTAATTATTTCTAGTAGAGACACGGAAAATTTCGAATTTTGTGATTTCCTGTGCAGCTAGAAACTTCAAATTTGGCACTTAGATAGGATTTTGGTACAAAAAAAAAAATAAAAAATAAATAATACACAACTTTAGCGTCCTAAACTCTTAAACTAGGATTAGAACTTCTATATCGAAAATCTGAGAGAAATTCGGGCAACACTTTAAAACAAATCAGTCCCGAAACTGAATAAATTAATATCGAAATTTCGGAACTAATGAAAACAATTGTTTGATAAATTTCGCGACTAGAAAGTAAGGTTTTATTGCCAGGGATTGACGAGCCCTCTAGCGCTATAGTATATTATAAAAAAAAATTGTATTTAATGTTCATTATTCGCAGTATTTTTAGTTATTACGATATTCAATACTAATCAATAATATTGAATTGTGATACAATATTATGAATAGAAACTGTGTTGATGAAATATAGGAACGAATTATGTTAGCTTTCACTGTGACATATCGAGCTTTCGTGCGATAGTATCAGGCCGTGTAGTATAGCGAGCTTTACACGATAATCAGGACACGAGATGTGACGATCTGATATAGTTACCTACACACAAACAATTCCGATATAAATGTTAGTCTGATTTGGTTTACGTAGGTATAGCAACAACATAGGCACCGACGTTACCGAACTTATACTACAATCGCGCTCCGCACATACTAGCAGACATTAGTTTGTTCTGAAATTGTGACAAATTTACTTAAATAATTCATGGAGATATTTTGTTCAACGTTTGTTAAGAAATACATAAAATCAATTTGAAACCAAAGTTTAATTTTTAAATAGCTTTGTCAGTTAATGAATTTTTTAACTTTCCTGGGCCAAGAGTCGAATCTATATGACACAGCCAAACTTCACGGTACGATTTGTGTATCAAGGAAGTATATGTATAAAGCTTAAAGATTCACATAGAACTCGGGGTATTTCTTTTACACTCCAACTGCTGAATAGTGAATTCATAAAGACCCGAGTGTATCATAGACTCACAATATTGCAATCATCTCAGATTTAAGTTTTCTTATTTTTTATACGAATTCAAAAAAACTTGTATATGAATCTTGCGTACTTACTTTCTTGTACTCGTGTGATTCCTGTCTTATGCAAATTATAAAAGTGAATGAAATTATCTTCTTCGTAAATTAGATGTTGTTCATTGCCAAGAATCTTGCATGAAGGTACCCTAGTAAGTACAACTTTCTTGACACATATTAAACAATTATTTTAACACCCCCAGAGCTTATCTAAAAACAATACCGTTACCGATAAATAGCAAGCGTAGAAATATCACGTAACATAATTTTCTTCGGAAGTGTTTATCTCATGCAAACGGAAAGTCATGTAGTGAATTTTTTTTAGTGCACGGCATAGTTTATTTCCTAGAATAGATTAAATCGTTGTCCGACATGCGAATACTTGTAAATACGATAAATCAGTAAGTTTCAACCTATAAATTATCCATTCCAATGGCAAGTGCGATATAGTAGGACAATAATGTCCATAACTGTATATAATGCCGTCTGCAGATATATTCACGTTCTCCAACAGAGTCTTCTATATATGTAGTTCGTATGTAGGATATATGGGATTACTTGAGATTTATTTGTTGTTTGCGTGAAGTTCATTACATCGTCACCGCACACAGTGGCGCTAGTAGCGCCGCCTCCTTCTATTTGCCGCCACCGAGTCAAGCAGTCTACCGACTTTAAAATATAGTTTACGGTCATGCCGCTAACTGCGTCCATCAATCTACTGTAAAAACGTGGTTCGTAAAGGATACCATAGCGGTCTGTGGTTTACCAAGTCCGCGAACGGTAATTGTAATTGATCGAGAAAACACTATACCTATTCTTTTATCTCCGTGCTGAATTGAACAGTTATCTCACAATGAATTTCAATTTATTTTCTACGACAACTTAAATCAATTTTATTCAATGATGCTCCGCTTTAACGAATAACTTTAACAGTATCAGACAGTTCTTGATTTACGTCACCAGACTGTTCTAGAACTATAATACTTGCGCAAAAGCTCTTTCACGAGCGTTTTTTATACGCGATAAGACGCAGCAAGAAATTTAGTTAATATCAAAATGGAGGTTACAGAGATGGCAGTTCTGTAGGTATATTCGCCATCGTGTCGTGTCGTACCATTACATAAAACTTCAGCCGCTCAAGACAACGCGACCCAGTCTGCGCCGCTTAAGGCTTATGTACTATACGCAAGGCACGAAGGTATTATGACACTGCTGGCCGTTGCAGGAAACATTGCCACACAATTTGATTTGACTGGACAATTTTTAATCGATCTTGCTCGAAAAATAATTAATTGATCGATTGATAATTTTGAAGTAAAACTTTTTTAGGCATAATATGAAGCGTAACTTAGACGTTTTTCTACCGGAGGTAGCTTTTTCTCACGGAAGTAACGTTCAGTTTATGCAAAGGAGTATCGACATATTGGTAAGTTAGAAATTTTATAAGCTAACTTACGAAAGCTTTTAGCCAATAGATGGCCGCCTAGTAAAATTTCTAGCTTACTGACATAGATTGTGCCAAATGTCATTAATTCATTTCAAATTGCATTTCAAATAGATCAAGAATTAACGAATATCCATTCAATAAAGCAGCCGTTGCTTTAAAAATTGTTTTAGGATACACAAGCATGTACACTGCGCAAATATATCTGGCTATACGTTTATGTATTATTTACATGAATAACGTTCAGTTGGCTCAAAATATTTTAACCTTATATTTTATTCCGACTCTATCCACGTGCTTATAAAGTTCTATTGTTAATTTTCAATTTGCATGTGAATATTTCCCAAAAATTGAGTGACAAAAATATTTATAAAGACAATAGAAATAGTGTTATATACAATTCAAATAACATGATTTGTATATGTCGTAGGATAATTAAAAAAATCGGATTTTCGCGAAAATTCTATGATGTCTGCAAAAACCGGATTCCAATTACCCGTTTTTTGATATCTTCCTGGGATTTTCGCAAAGATCCGATTTTTTCAATTATCCTACGACATATATAACACTATTTCTATTGTCTTCATAAATATTTTACGGATAAATTAAAATAATTCAAATAACATGACTTATTTATTTTAATTTTAATTTAACCGTAAAATAAGCCAAATATTTTTTAAATTGTGTTAACATCTATTTATCACAGTTTCTTCATGCGAATTTTAATAGGTTCAAAGTATATATATGTTGTGGCCGGATCTTAGAATCATTTCATGATGTGGCAGACCAATTCATGAAATAAATTATAAATTTAAATTATTATTACATGAATTGGTCGGCCAAATCATGAAATGATCAATTCTAAGATCCGGTCTCGACATATACATGACGTTTGTAATTAGAGTAATTAGTTTACTTATTAGTGTATTTGCCATATGGCAACATACACTATTGGCGTTGGTCGGATGGCGAGACCTAGGGGTCGGACCAAAATTTCTCGACGTTTCATAACCTCCTAAACACTTTGGCACCATTTTTAAAAATGTTTATATATATATGTATATATATATATATATATATATATATATTTATATACGTATATATATATATATATATATATTTATATGTGCGGGCAATAACTTTCGAAGGAGTTAATTCATTTTAACGAAATTTGGCATACATGTTGGAATCCATCACCGCACGAAGCCTATTTAAAATGGGCCCAATCGGGTCATTTTAAGGGTAGTTTTTAGGGGTTGAAAAAAGTTTTTGGGCCCAAAAGTACCGAAAAAATTCTTAGAATCGTTTCAAAATTGAGATTTAACCCTTTAGTAGCAATTAAAAAGTGCTCCTGAAATTATAAGCAAATCGGCCCGACAGGACCGGACTTACAAATTTTATGAAAACACTAGTTTGCGTATGTACGAATTTACTTACTGAAGGTCGTATTTAATTTGGTGCAGATGTTGGATTGATAACAATATTTCAACTAATAAAATTATTATTGTAAGGGGTGTATTAAGGGGTTCAATTTTTTTTTATTTTGTCCAAAAACAAACTTAATTTCATTTAATAAAGCCACAATACCTGTATTAGCAAATACACTATATTGTCGGCAGGGTTTTGGCACTGCGACCCGGGTTTTTTTAAATTTGTTTAGTGTATTATATTATATTATATGAAAACATTGCGACTATGTAATGAAAAACTTTTTATTACGCGTTTAAGACTTAACTTCTAGTAAGTGTTTGTTTGCCATGGAATCATGCAATATTATGTATACTTCCTAGTTCTAAATAAGAATTATAAATAATCATAGCTATATAGGCAACTGCTAGTTGCTTTCATTTCCCTTATTTATGCATACGTGTAGAGTTATTTGTGTTTTTCCGTGGTTTTTCCATGTTATAACGTAATTTTATGAATAATCGTTTATACCAACTGTTATTGTAAGTTGTAGTCAAAAAAAGAAAGTTAATTGGTCAATTCTCACGCTTTTATTTTAGTTTCTTTATTACAGGGATCAAAATTGTAAGTTTGTAATATCGAAATTGTATCATACGTCTTAAAGCGCCGTCTAGACATATTTTTTAAAATATTAACTGAAACATATTTGGTTGAAATGGAATACTTTTAAATAGATATTATTCAGGTGAAACATCCTATTGTCTTACAAAACTTGATCCGTGCAATAAAGTTTTTCCTTTCGTCGTCGCTTCATTTTATTTTAGTGGTGTCATCTGCATCTCGATAACTATTAGCTATTATCCATGTACAGTAAACTCTAATAGCTGCGAAAAAAAAATTGTTTATTCACGCACCGTTAGCGTCTACAATGTCATAGAGTATTTTTTAGTAAGAGTTAGAATAAAAATATTTCTGATTTACTTTTAAATGTATCTGGGGGCGTGTGGATTATTCAGGTTTTTTGTTATTGATGCACCTTCCTGCTGAACGAGTGTCAAATTAAATCAAGTTATCAACGCATATTTTAAATTTAAACAAACTCGTAAAAATGTGCCCTTCGCAGAGGATGCCACCGTTTCGAGTTCCTTTAAATTCTTGGTTTAGAAAAAGCTTCATATGTTGAATAATGTATGTTTGACTTTAGTGTGGTCATCCTGTATTTCATGTAACTACATGTGATATTCTTGTCATGCACTTTAAATATATCGTTGTATTTCGATGCAACAACAAAAATAATGATACAATCACAGACGAACTGATGTAGTATTTCAACACCATGGAAAAAAGTAATAAAAAGTTGTCGCTTTCCAATAGTTGAATTATGGTGTCTATAGATAAATATAATAGAAAATGTAGTGTCATACGGCGAAACTGCATTATAGCCTGCGTTAAAAATAGTGTCTGTGCACAAAACTAAAAATAAAACCTAATATAGAAATGCCATTATTCATTTTTATCACAGAAATGAACTCTCAATGCGATCGGCTAACCGACCGCCAGCTTTTGCTGTTCGACCTCAGCGGGATGCTTGTAACCGGGAAATATATTTCATACAGTGTGTTTCCTTATTTGTGCATTTTCCTGTATACTATTGGAGTTAGTCGAATAACTGGACTTACGGGTCAGGATATGAAATCGCGACGTTTCAAATCATTTTGAATAACCTAACACCATTTTTTATAAATCCCGACTACTGAACATTTCCTGGCGTGATCAGTGTAGTAAGTTAGTAGACATTTTTAATGTTTGTATACCTACAGTGGCGGATCTAAATAAGGCCAAGTGTTTTTAATTATACCAAATTTTTATACAGCTTTGAAGATTGTTTTTGTATTTATTACACATATAAAAATTAAATCCCTTGTGTAATAATGAAATATGATATTGCCACTTAAAATTAATCTCAGTGAGAAAATTCGTTTTTCAACAGAACGACATTGTTATTTTTAGAATTTTCAACTTCCAAAAGTTTGATTACAGTTAAAAATAAATCATAACATATATGTGTCAAATAAAATCTCATATTAATTAGTGAATCTGTTTAAATTCATTTTTAATCATAATTATTTTGACCCACACGTTTAGTTTGAAATATAATTTAGATTTATTTTATGAAAATGGCATTTGTAAGAGTTTGTTTAAATTTTGTGTGCAAATCTCTGTAAATAATATAATATTGTTGGTTAGATAATAGAGAATAATTAATAAATATTGACTATAAAAATAAAGCACTTGTATTTATTATATATATCAGGGGCGGTCAAGTATATGCCTTTTGGGGGCAAAATAGGTGAGATAAAATCACTGGTCGCGGTCGTGCCCGTCCCAATACTTTAAGACTCTTGTCATATTTTTAGTTTTATTTATCCTGAGTTTTTCTTCTCTCGCTGTCAAAGTTTGTTGAAACATTCGTTGCTAAAATTGTAGCAACTGATTAAAAACAAAAAAACATTTAAACGTGTTTTTAATAACTGAGTTTGCTACAAAATATTTTTGTATTATTTACAATGACTAACTCAGGTGTAAGAAAAATTTTCAATTTTTTTGAAAATTGTATTATGAAAAGTTCCACCCGATTTGCGTGGTCACCACTGTTAAATATAAATGTAATGTAAGAGCAACAAAATATCCGTTTGGGGTAAAATTTTGCCTTTGCTTTTCTGCCAGAACGCGAATGTTAAATTGTTGACGCATAAAATAAGTAATTGGAATAAATTAAGACAAACCATTTTTCAATACTTACCTCTCACAGGAAGTGAATAATGAAGTAGAATAAATTTGTGCTTGAATATTTATAACGTTGAAAATAATTTCATATCTGATGTCCGCATTGTATCTGTGGTGTTGTTCATCTATTTTTTAATTTGTCTCATCAAACATTTTTCCGGCATACGATGACAATATTGTAATTACAAATTTATAAAAAAAAGTAAATACAAAGCATAACCTAGAAAGGTTAATTGATTTTTGCATGTACCTACTAATTAAATAATACTAAAAACGTCATTGAAGTGGTAGTTGACAAAATTGTTATTTCTCATGACTGACAAAACTGAATAAAATTTCCTATTAATTAAAAGCATCTATCTCAAGATTAGATTTTTCTGTTTGAGTTATGCAGTTTTACTAATACCTATCTAGAATCAATTTTAACCGGTCAGCTTCTGCTCCATTGACGTTATATAATGTACCTAAGGTTATATAATGTACCTAATTACTATCAATCCTAAATTTAATAATGACAAATATGACAAAATAATCGCAAATATAAATTGAACTTTTCAATAGTGATTTTAATATTATATTCCTTAAAATTACAATGATACTATTTTCATTTTAAATTAGACAAATAATTTCAAAATAAGTTTAATATTTTTAATTATAATTTTCATTACTAAATTTATTACTATTTATGTAAAAAAAGTTAGACAATGAAAAAATAATTAAAATTCAGCTATGGTGGAGGTACCGGGTATACCCGTCATTTTGCGTGTTCACTTTACGGATAAGCGATTTTAGAATACAATTTTTAAAATGTTTCAAAGCTTGGTTAATAAAAATACACTTTTATATTTTAAATAATTCATATGCGAAATATCTTAAAAAAGCGTTGTGTGGTATAGGCGGTTTTAAATGCAAAATAATGGTAATATTTAATTTTTATGCGGTTTGCCCGAAATTGTTACTTTCATCAATAAGGCATTAAATATATCTTATTTATCTGAAGTTTATAAAAATATTGAATAAATTGTTTACTTTGTGTTATATAAGGAAAGTATATTTTGAGTCCTGGTTCTTAAAAACGCCTGGAGATTAAATTTATTACTTACAGGTAATTTTGAGATTTAGATTCTTCATTTCAGTTTTTGTGTTCGCAAGACGTTTTATGAGAAACGTTTTTGGTTTACGATATTGCGTTAGGTTTTATATAGTATGGAGAATTTATATTATGCAAGTTATGGACACTTCTAGTTGTTGACAGCATTATTTAAAATGTTTAACACATGCTTTTAGGCTGTTGTCAGAAAATCTGGTTTGAGAATGACCTTAGACTGTGACCATATATACGAGTATTTCTTCATAAGGAAAACATATTTTGGAAAAGAATAATTTTCTATATGTAGATCACTCAATTGTTTTACAGTGAGTACAGTCTAATGTTCTAATAAAAGTTTGACAACGACATTTTACACCTATAAACACTAACACAACCACAAGGTCATCTAAGGTCATTTATCAAGCCATATTTTTCGACAACCAAGAGTGAATATTAAACATATTAAATTTCGAATTTTGGAGAAATAAGGTGAAGTTTAAATTAAGTAAATACATTTTATATTTATATAATATATATTGTATTTACATTTGCTAGAGATAATGCTTTTTTTAATATTATGTTAACAAAGACAATATCATTTAAATTAATTTAAAAAAAATATACCCCTTAACTAAAAATAAATTTGCATAAATCTGCGACAAATCTTTATCTGTTACGTTGCTTTTAAGATATTCTTTGGAGAGTTTGAATAAAGTTTCCGTCTGATTTATTTGAATAAAAAATATTTTTTGATATGATTTTATAATGATATATTTGGTGTGTTTCTCAACAATAATATGAAATATTTATCAATGATATGTCGTTAGATAATATTTTCATTATTTATATTTATATTGCAAAACAAAAGATTCTCACGCGACAAAAATATTATCAACAAAAGTGTTAACGAGCTCTTTGGCAACACCTTCACAGTTACCGGGCGGCATTTGTTAAATTGAGCGTTTGGTTTCAGTCTTGAGTAAAAACAGGCACCTTATGTGGTGCATGGGGTCTACTTATATGGCGCATGCGGTTTACAAATATGGTGCATGTAGTTTAAATTAGAAATGGGATATTTCGAGTGAAAATAGTCGAATCATTCGATTATTGAAATATCTCGAGAGAAAATCTTTCGAATGATTTTATACCTGCGACAGTAATAATTTATTATACTACGGTCTACGCTCTTCTTTACTTTTTGAGACACGGCATTATTTACGTCTTTTATCTGCGTTTGTTCTATGTTCAGGTCATTTATTCACGCATATTATAGCACTGACTCACCTATTGTCATAATACATCATGCGAAGGAATCATTTTGAATGAATTATTCGATTATAAAAATTATTTGAATAGCAACTTTCTATTACCAAAATCATTCGATTTTTTCCAAGTCTAGCTTGAATTCAAAATGATGTGCAATAGTGTTGTATCTATATTCTATATCGGTTTTAAAAAATAAAAATTTTTAGCATTTTTTCCCAAAAGTTAATATCTACACTTTAATATATAATTTTATATAAAAGTACAATTTTTATTTTTAGAATCACTGTTTTTATTGTAGTATACCACCAGTTTATGAACATAATTTATTCATTTTTCGTAGGTATATGCTTTATGTAAAATACTTCTCTCGCTCAGAGGAAAATGCATTTTCATTCAGAACGAAGTGTTGGGAAGATTTTCTTTATTATACATAGAATAGTTTGTTATGAATGTAATGTGCTTTTTCTGTTTATATTTTCCACTTATATCCATGAAAATGTAATATTATGAGTGACGCTATTTCGTTCTTCACAATATAAAAATCTAATTAAAGAAAATGCAATATAATATTATGTATTCAAGAAATACATTTATTTTGTTATGAAAAATTGAGAAGATATTGTGGTACGCTATTTATTTTAATAATATTATGACTTTTGTTTAGCGATACAATATTTAAAATAGCTTTGAAGTCTATAGATGTTTTGAAAAATTACTAAATAAACAATTATCTATTGTTTATCTAAAAATTTATCAAATAACCCTGACAGTAGGAAATCTTCAAAAATTAATACATTTTATTCAAAACGTATTATAAAACTGTTAAACCTCAAACACTAGATACACACCAAAAATGACCACACCACGTAACGTCATTCGCCTGATATGTTTTCTTCATTTTTTTCTCATTCAGTTTTTTTGAACATTAAGAGATGGACATTTATAAAAGTATACTGTGGTAATGTATGTTGGGGCAACTAAACTCAATTGTAGTTTCAGGATAGAAGTAAAACTTTTTTTTGACATGTTCAAAATGCTTTCTAGTTTGTATCGTGTTATCACTTATAGTAAGCATGTTCTTTACAAAGGTATGTTATTAAATATTATTAATATAATTGCTGATAAAATGTGGGTAGAAGAAAGTTTCTATAACCAGTACCTACGTCTATATAGCTCTTTTTAAATACAAAGCTGTCACGCGAAGAGACAAAACGTTTTCATGGAAAACAGTCTGCTGTTTTAATTTATACGTTCAGACGTTAATAAAAACGTTACCGATCAAGTCATTATGTTCATTCGACGTTCAACAATACTTAATCGGCGTTTTCACTGCTTAATTGAAGACTTTCATAGATGAGCTGCATCCAATTTAAATTAATATCGTTAGATTTTTACTTTCTCGCGACACTGGACCTTAGAAGAGTAAAAAAATATTGTAATCGGCTTCGAGATTTTGATATATTTTGATTGTTTATCACTTTCAGATACTGAAAAACATATTTAAAAATGTGTGTGGGGGTGGATCGTCAGCTAGTCTACCGCCGAAACTTTTTTTTTTTCAAATATAGATTCTAGGCTCTGCCTCTGCTACATTCTATGTGATGATGTTGTTTTTTTCATTCTTGCTCTATACTCCTAAAAAGGACAGTTTACTGATAAACAAAATTCAAAAGTCGATTTTTTCGAAAATGGCTGTAACGATTTTTATTGTTTCATTAAGTTAAATGTCATTTATGACCCTACATTTAAAAAATTAGGAGAGGTGGTTTACTGACGACTAAAAATTGAAAATTGCATTTTTCTCGAAAAAACACACCCGTTCAGCGTATCGAAACCGAACTTAGTAGTGACATTATTATACATCGAAGCTGAGCAGCTTCAGATGTATATTAATTTAATTTTATATGTTGTCTCTAAATCTGATTTGCAGACACCACATTTTTTTGTATATTTTTTATAAATTTTCCTGTCATAATTGGATAAAAATATGCACTGAAAATGATGAATGAATGAATTATTGTAAAATACAGACGCATAAAAAATGATACATGTGACAAAATTTTCTGTCGTCGTACGCATTTTGATTCAATGCGATGTGTAATAATTATCATAATAGTATTCTAACAAACTGTTGAGTTGAGCAAAAGTATGCACATGAACAAGTAAATTAATTACTTTTGCAAGTGCTTTTAATGCTGCTTGACAAATGGGAATATAAATTACTAATAAAATTATGATGAATTGGATAAAGATTACATAACCTAAGCACGTAAATGTTAACGAATGTACACTGTGAGTAGTTTTTATGTGATCATTACTAATTAGTGTCGAGTAGGTGATTTATAATAGAAAACAAATATTTTTCCCGTATAAAATAACTGTTTTCATACTTGCAGAGTGACAGTAAAATGGTCCATTTCCCACTTGTGCGATCTTGTCAATCCGATAGTAATTTTCAAAAGCGACCCGTTTAAGTCTATAAAATGAACAGAGACAGGATGCAACATAATGCAGGTGTAGTTTTCGACGTTTTCGTAAACAACTCATATGAAATGCAATATGGCCGCACACACAGAATATGGCAGCAGATGAGGTGAAAAACACTTATTATATAGGAGGTAAAAAATGTAATATGTATGTCGAACGTAATGCTTTTATGGCTCGTGTGACTGTTGAAACTCGTTTGTTCATAATATTACAGCCCGTACATAAAATATTGTATTATAATCTAGATATGTAAACTATTGTTTCTTTGCCTGACGATGTTTTTTTAGGCAATATTAGATATGTATATGATTCTATTTTTGTAAAAAGGAATTGTCGGGCCTTAACATGAATTAAAATTCAGTTTATCGTTCACCAGTTCGCATATTGGAATCTAAGAATCCGGAGATTAATAATTCGTTTTTTTGTACTGCATTCAAACACGAATAGTTAGCACTAGGTAAAATTTAGATAAAACAGGAAAATTATGTGTATTATTTAAATGCAGTAGGTATTATATTTACTTTATAAGTAACTGTAAGTATATTATTTTAAATGGTGCATAGTTAAGACTTATAACGTGTATACATAAGCATTTCAATTTGTATTTAAAACTGTTTTGAAATTGTAATGTAAATTTTACCGTCTGTATTAAGAATAGAGAAACGGTTAAAACTTTAACAGTCATTACCATTTCATTTGGGATATAAGTTTCGAAGTTCTTGCGGATTTTCTTTAAAATATACAGCTTAAGGTGAGAAATAATAAACTGTGGTATGTGCTATATGGCGGTTTTAATAATTATATGTCTGAATAATAATATCGAGTTTTTTATGCCTTTCTTTATTAAAATACATTTTTAATTTATTTTAGGTCAGCATCTGGTAGATACGTCTTTTTTCCCAGATCATTTCATACTCATTTATCATTATTTTTAATTATAAATTGAAAATTTAAATGATATTGTCGCAATTAAAGTTGGAAAACAAACATTTTATAATAGAAAATAAAGTAGAGCTTACAGCTATATCGAGTTATACGATTAATTTTAAATAAAATCAAATCTAGTCAAGTAATAGAAGCCCCTGTTTATTAGACAAAAAATCGCCTTGTTTAAAAAATTGCGCACACTTACCAAATATGGACCAGCACAGCACAAACCTGCAATCTGCACGATGTCGCACACTACACCAGCACGGACTAGCAACTTTTAGTGCGGCACACTAGATCGGTCCAGCACAGCTAGACAGAAATTGACTGACGGTCGTTGCTAGATGCTCGTTGCAGGTGTTCGGTTTAATGTGCGCTACTCCGTTAAATAACATGGATATATTCACGAATAAACTTTTCTGTTCCGTGCTGTGTTGGTTGTGCTGAGCCATCGTTGATAAATGTATATGCTGTCTATAAGACCATCGAAAGTCAATATTATTTGGGCCTAACAACAATCATTGCCTGGTTTCAATTTGTCATTTTTTATTAATGAGTTGGAAATCCATTAACCAAGTTTAAAATTAGAACTCGAGAACTGAAGGTTTTAATGGAGGAGTCACGGAAATGTCAGACAAACAATGGCGTCGCTACATATGCGTAGTTTTTTTCTATTTCGGCTTGCGTATTTTTAAAATATTCAGTAACTGAAGTTTGAGATACAGATGTGACGTAAGTTATGTCTCCTTATTATTAGTGTGAATATACCGTTACACATTACATCATCCTGCACAAGAACTTGATATAAAACCATACACAGTGAATTTCAACTCTTACTAATGAAAAGTAAATATTTTAAAAGCTTTTATTACATTTACAGCGTTACCTATCTTGAATAAACTTCTGTATCTACTATCGCCGTTTCTCTGGTGCGATGAGAATTAAACATGCAAATATATGTATCCTCCATTGGCGTAGTATTGGAGTAAGGCTTCCTGACAGAAAAACGCTACAGAAATCGGATCAACGATTTAAAAGGCATTTTTGAGGCTAATAATAAAATAAAACTTCTTTTGGTGCGGTAGAGTAAAATTGATTCTTGAGATCGAAATTATAATAGAAGTGGTCGCAACGTACGCACAGCATTTGTCCCGTAACATGAAGGTACTTAGTAGGTTTGATCCCGAAGTCTTCCATCTATATTTTTTATATATTTTTTCAATTTTACAATTTTGCCATTCCAACTCAACAAGTAGGGAACGGTACTACTTTAAGTCAAAATTCACTTTTCAAAATTTTGCAATAATTTTTCATTTTTTTTACAATTATACCAGTTGTACTTCTGTGATGTGTAGTATAAAAATACACTGTTTATTTATAGCAAAAAATTCGACGGGATCTCATTAAGTAATAAAAATTTCTATGCAGTTAAGCAAATATTTTTTTCGAAATCTGTAGTTTTTGTACAAAAATATTCATATTTTTTCAGATTTTATTCTTATTTTATCATCCGGAATTTATTAATAGTGAACTTGAGAACATCTTTAAAAATTCTAGCTTCCTCCGATTTCGCTCAAAATCTAATTAATCTAAATTAAACGACAACTGCAAATACAGCAAATAAAAAACAGAACTGTATGCCGCATTGTTCCGTTATAAACTATAAACATTTTACACACACAAAAAACCTATCAAAAAATGAACTTTGACGATTTCTAGGGAACTTAATTGTGAATGTCTAATAAAATTCCGAAAGAAAATATATCGCAGTGATAGAGGTGAGCAGTAAAATATGAAAATCTAACTCAAATATTAGTTTTAAATACTATTGATTATAATTTATAATGACGTATACTAATAGTTTTTTTAATAGAAAATACTATGTACTTAACAGGAGAAATTAAACACAGAATATTTTATAAAGTTTGTGTCTGAAATCTGAATCAATTTTCTTTACATTGTTACGCCCTTAATATTTATCATCGTTGCTGAGAATGAAATTAAAACAAGAAAATTGTCAGTCAACTCAACTCTTCTTTTTGAAAAATCTTTCAATAATTCAACATCTATAATATACCCCACATTCTATTTGATTATAAGTGAAAAGAATAAAATGAGCAAAAATATATTCATCCGTTTAAACTGTGAATAATTCTGCAATGAAGTAAGAATGAAAAGATCTTACTGAAACGATTTTTGTTCAATTTAATATACCTGTATATATCCAGATTCTATATTATATGTAAAACTAATAATAATTGTAGATATATCGAGATGTAATAAAATTTGTGTTACTCGTGCTGGTAATAATTGAAACATTTCTCACCATGATTGAAATGTGTGGAGTAAAAAGATTTCAACGTGGATAAAAATAGTAATTCTATAACTATAGTAAATTTTACTTTTAGAATTGACTTACTAACCAAAAATTTGACAGAACCTGATATCCAATTTAAGTAGTATCTCCTGGTTTGACGATACGAGCCAGAATTTGTTGTTTTTTGTCAATTTAATATTGTTATTCCAATATTGAAGTAAAACAACATGAATCGTTGAGTCTCTTTTACGTCTGGTTTTAAAAAGACACCAAATTATGTTGAAATGTTAATCACTAGAAATTTAGCACAAAAAAAAAATATTCTTAACACCTACGTTTAAGATCTGTTTTATTTACTTTTTACTTAATATATATTCGATAAAAATGTGTACATTTTGAGAGAAATGTTAGTTTTTTTTTTAATCCAGTCACCTTATGTGCATTGGTGTCAACTTAACAAAATGAATGAATAGTCTTTGTAATAAGATTTTGGTTGTAAATATTTAATTTTGTTATTAATTGTTAATTATTTAGTACTTTACGAGTTAAACTTAGCAAAAAAAGTTAATTATGCTGTACATAAATCATCTCAAAACTGTCTCAATTAGCAAATTAGCCTCGCAGAAATGGTAAGTTAACTCGCTGTTGACTTAAAGTGTCAGCATTACACTGAAAGTTGTTAGAGTGGCTCCAAAAGTGAACGACAGCGATGTCAATAAACTTTGGAGGTGACGTGTACTTCCAGTGTAGAATATGTTAGCAGAAGAACGCCCATCCCACCGCCCCAATTTAAGGTGATGCACACCGCCTACTTTAGAGTTATATAGTAACTAGAATGTTATTGTTCATCCGCAACATTGTTTTAGCATTAGTCTAGGATTATGGAGCGTGTTGCTCATGTAAGCAAGGTTGCATTTGTGGAGGAACGATTGGTGCGCACATAAGAGGACTTTAAGGTGACTCTTTATCAGTTGTTGAATATGCACTCTTTTTCACCCACATAGCTCCATCTTTCGGGCAGTTCAATGTGTGTGTGTGTGTGTGTATGTAAAATGCAAATACGTTTCGAAAATTTCTAATTTCTGTGAAACTTATTCAATCTTTAATGTTTGATCACATTTCATAAATAGATCTGTCATTAATGACTCTACAAAATGTCACCAAATTCAGAAAGGGTCGTTAGGTATTCTACTCAGGGAGGGGTTAAGAATTAAGCCACTTTAGATTAATATGTCTAAAGTGCTCCCATACATAAAAGTGGAAAATACGTACATATAATTGGAAAATTAGGGCTGTATGACACATTTTTTCCAATTGTCTACCCAAAAAATAATGAGTCCCTAATATTTTTGCGCCCTAGCCTATTGATTAGTCAGGCCCTGATTTTCAGTTTTTGGAACACTTGCTAGAAATTCAGCGCCAGCTACATCTTTGCACGTGAACACAGTTTGGTTTTAGAGTTTACAATGCAGATGATTGAAACAAGCGAAGTTTTTAATCCCACCGGATAATCTACAACTTTATGTATAGGCATCTGAATACACGTTTTGTTAAGGGGTTGTCACACATTTTATAAATGGATTCTATACCTTGCACCACTCAAACAGTTTAAAACAAATTCAAAATAAATAGAAAAAAATAATGAAATTTGCATAAAAGTTTGTTAACTTTGTTTTTGTACTAAGCTTAAAGTATTTTAAACATTGTGCAGATTAACATTGCAAATACTTGGATTTGAAATGTTTATTTTTGAGTTTTTCGAATGATGATGATGTGGACAACCACATGACGTGATTTGCAATTTAGCTGAGTAAACATTGTTTCTATTCAAATATTGAAAGTAAAGTGAAGAGAGACAGGCTTTGTGCTAAGACGAAAGTTGTATTATTAGTGTATTTGCCATATGGCAACATACACTATTGGCGTCGGTCGGATGGCGGGACCTAGGGGTCGGACCAAAATTTCTCGACGTTTCATAACCTCCTAAACACTTTGGCACCATTTTTAAAAATGTTTATATATATATGTATATATATATATATATATATATATATATTATATATATATATATATATATATATATATATATATATATATATATATATATATATATATATAGGTATATATGTGTACGGGCAATAACTTTCGAAGGAGTTAATTTATTTTAACGAAATTTGGCACACATGTTGGAATCCATCACCGCACGAAGCCTATTTAAAATGGGCCCAATCGGGTCATTTTAAGGGTGGTTTTTAGGGGATGAAAAAAGTTTTTGGGCCCAAAAATACCTAAAAAATTCTCAGAATCGTTTCAAAATTGAAATTTAACCCTTTAATAGCAATTAAAAAGTGTTCCTAAAATTTCAATAAAATCGGCCCGACAGGACCGGATTTAAAAATTTTCTGAAAACACTAGTTTGCAGATAGTGAGTTATTTCCTGAAAGGTGTTTTTAATTTTGGTGTAGACGTTTGATCGACAATAATGATGTAGTTAAAAAAAATGTAATTTAAAGGGGTGTATTAAGGAGTTAATTTTTTTATTTTGCCCAATAATCACCTTAAGTTCACATAATAAAGCCACAAGGCCTGTATTAGCAAATACACTATATTGTCGGCAGGGTTTTGGCACTGCGACCCGGGTTTTTATTATTATAATGTTGTCTTTTAAATATTTCTCTCTTCTAATAAATTAAAAACTAAACTGAATTGTTCTTGCTAGCAATTTATTACTTTTAATCGACTTAATAAAGAGAGGTTATAAATTTAACACATATTTATTTCATTTAAAAAATAAAAAGTAAGATATTAAATCAAAACATTACTTTTGCTTAAAAAAATACTACATTAAGGTCCCGAACAAGCGGCATTTTATTTTTTGATAAGGCCAAAAGTATTTTTTCCTTTTTCTGTGAGTTTAATAAATAGTGTTCTGAGAAAGAAATTTAATAAACAAATAACGTAAAAACCAAAAACAACTTACATGACAAGAGGCGGGACACAAGTCAAGGATTACTAATTATTATATTTATATTTTCCTTCTCCTTCTACTAGAATAGAGCCCCCATATTATATAGAGCGCTCTTGCGTGATAAACAAATTAAACAAATATTGGAAACGATGTTTACTTGGTTTGTACATATATTTGGAGTTAGCTAAGGACTAATAATTGTTTTAGATAATTTTGTATTCCAAAAGAGCTTAGTTAAACATAAACTTATATGCAAAGGGAATAAACTACATAAATTGTCTTTGAAAGGAAGACACTATAACGTCATGTAGTGCAATACTGTATAGTATTTTGTACGTATAACAAAAACATTGCAATTGGACGATGATATTTGTCTTGACATGCAAACGGAAACGCCTGCTACATAAAGTTCTAATAGTTCCGGAGCTACAATTACATTCTGGCCCAGATTTGTCTTGTTTATTAGTTTCAACTACATTTATATGGACGTAATATAAATTGTCATAAAGGGATTTTGTGTATATGTCTTCAAATTTAATTAATAAGATAATAAATAATAATTCCGTATATTTATAAAAGCATACCGAGAAGTGACGTAGTATTTGAGCACTAGACACATATTCGGAAGATATTGGGTTCAAATTTCGACTGGAGCAGATTTTTCCTTGTGGATGGGAAATAATGGATTTCATTTTCCTTACACTTTTTACTGTTTATCGTTAGTTTATTAATTATTTAATCTCAATCTGAGTTTCTGTTTTTTATTGAATTTTATTTAGAAATAAGTGTATATGCTAATTGTCTGAAAATAACAGTGTGGGAAAAGTGCAAAAATAATGTTTTAATACATTCATTTTCCTCATAATTTTATACTGTCTCTATAGATGAAGTCGGAGTGTATTATGTACTACATCTGTGGCCATGAGGTAAACCTATTATTATTATGTCATGAAAGCGTCTCTAATCTACAATATCGTCTTCTCTCTCTTTCATTTTCTTGGATCATCTTGAGTATTTTTGTAATGTTGCACAAAATAGAAGAAAAAATCTATCTGAGATTATTTCGAAAATTTCGACTTAAGCAATTTTGTTTTTAGGCCACAGATGTATAATTAGCATGTTCTCTCTATGTACAAGTGCATTATTATGGATATATATGTAATATAATGTATATAATACCTAATATAACTGGCTGACAGGTAAAATACAGGTGCATCTAATCAATAAACCACAACGTCGGTTTAAGTTGAAATTCTCTATACCAATTGCTTGATACCGCTACAGCCACAATCCGTCAGTGTTCTAATTCAATTTTGTTCTGCATAAAATAGAACTCACGTCTAAAACCTGTTCACTAATTTTGAAATTTATTTTAAACTAGATATTCTGTCCCACTTTTTCTTAGACTATTGAACAAGTATCTGTTTTATGAGATTATTTTTCATGTTTATCGTTTGAGCGGTTTCAGAAGTAATTATTTATTCGAATAAGTGTTTTTAACTCCTACATCATATTTGGAATGAAAATTTACGGATTTTTACCTTCATTTTGAGGGCATTATTTATAATATCAAAGATTTATTTGTGTATCAAACTGAACTTGTATTTTAAATTTTATTTGACAAACATTCCTCAAATTTTATTTATATTGTCAATTCTTGATAATATTTTTTACAAGAAAAATTCATGAATAACTACAAATAAAACTACAATTTGGACAGTTTTTAGTTACAATATTTTGTTATTAAAAGTATATTTCGGGAGCTATGCTCCCTCGTATTCGGCAAAAACTAAACAGCTTTAAACTCAACACTAAAAATTGAACTTAGTTTAATTTTTTCCGACTAACGGTTATTTGAAAGATATATCTAAATTCAATCTTTTTGCATCCAATAATTGTTTTTCCCTGTATATTTTCCAGTATATATGCAGTTGAAGCTTTCCCACCCGGTTAATTCTAAAGTGCGACTTGTACTTTATTAGCGGAAATTAAATTGTTATCGCGATCTCGCTGTACGTACATTCCCCACCCTACCTGTCATTGCTGTTTTCTTATTTTTACTATGAAATAAGAAAGGATTTCTCAACCAATTTAATTTAGTTTTTTTTTTTATTTTTTGCGCTTGATTTAAATAGAAGGTTATCTAGATTTTAAGCTGTAATTTGATTAGTTTTTATACGGTCGGTTATACACTATCTCAGATATTTAACTATGAAATGTATTACAGTGTATATCTTGTATATATCTTTTATTAAAGGTATCTATGAAAAGTTTTCTTTTATGAAATGTTGTCTGTTCCAGTGTAGAGCCCGACATACCGAATTTCATAATAATAATAATAATTTGTTTTGTAATGGATAATAATCATGCAATGTTGTTATATTGTTTTTGCCCGTTTTAAAAAAGGAGGTTATTATTTATTCGACAGTAGAAATGTACATACTTTTTTAATGTTTGTTCAACCATAACTTCTCAAGGACAAAACCGATTTGCAGAATATTTTACAAAATGTTCTATATAATTTTTGTTTAACTTGGTTCGGTAGTTTTTAGCACCTTCAAAACAGAAGATTTTTAGTGTATTTGCCATATGGCAACATACACTATTGGCATCGGTCGGATGGCGGGACCTAGGGGTCGGACCAAAATTTCTCGACGTTTCATAACCTCCTAAACACTTTGGCACCATTTTTAAAAATGTTTATATATATATGTATATATATATATATATTTATATATATATATATATATATACGTATATATATATATATATATATATATATATATATATATATATATATATATATATATATATATATATATATATATGTGTGTGTGTGTGCGGGCAATAACTTTCGAAGGAGTTAATTGATTTTAACGAAATTTGGCCCACGTGTTGAAATCTATCACCGCAAGAAGCCTATTTAAAATGGGCGTTATCGGGACATTTTAAGGGTAGTTTTTAGGGGTTGAAAAATGTTTTTGGGCCCCAAAATACCGAAACAATTCTCAGAATCGTTTCAAAATTGACATTTAACCCGTTAGTAGCAATTAAAAAGTGTCCCTAAAATTTTAATAAAATCAGCTTAACAGGACCGGACTTACACATTTATTGAAAACACTAATTTGCAGATAGTGACTTATTTATTGAAGAGTGTATTTAATTCGGTGTAGACGTTAGATTGATAATAATATTACAATTAAGAAAAAAAATGTTATTTTAAGGGGTGTATTAAGGGGTTAAATCTTTTATTTTGCCCAAAAACAAACTTAATTTCACATAATAAAAGTATAAAACCTCACGGCCCTATACAAGCAAATACAGTATATTGTCGGCAGGGTTTAGGCACTGCGACCCAGGTTTTTTATAATATGTTATAGTTTATATTTCCTGCATATGTGAACCGATTTTGATGATTAATGATTATTTTTCCTATATTTAACAGAGCCTACTTTCAGTGTGGTACCCCACATAAATTTTTCCTAAATCGCTTCAGTAGTGGTTTTTTCTAGCTTAGTAATCAAATATCAAGAAAGAACTCGGTTAATAACGTGCACACTAGGTATGGCAAAGCCATTAAAAAGTAAAAAATAAAAAACCTAAAAAAAAATTGAAAAAAGCGGAAAATATAGTTTTGAGGTCAGCGCGGATCTAACAAAAGTGCGTAGGTAAAAGACTAAGTTTTAAAAGCCATGTTTTTATTTCGTTTGTGTAAAGCTGGTAGCCACCAACTTTAATATAATTTTTTATTGAAGAAGCACCAAAACGCTATAAGCGAAAGCTGTTTTCGTGAGTGTTTTTCTCTGTGTATAATCTTGAATTAATTTTAGAACATTACTTCTATAAAACATAATTTTTCCGTGTAGGTATGAAAAATAATTTAGATCATTTTACATTAGAGAAGGAGGGAAATAATAAAAATCGAAGTCTAGAGACGTCAATATCTAATAATAATAATCATTTTTTTAAGGACTGAGAGTGCTGAATTGGGTTTTTGAATTATTTTTTTTTTTACATAAATGAAAAGATCACATACAAGTTTTATAGCGAAACTACTTTTATTATTTTGTTTAATTTCATAATGAAAGAGTTATATTTGTTTTAAAAATAATGTTTAAGCTAAGATCCGATAACGCGCCAAAAACCTCTGTGACGTCAAAATGTTTTTATGGTCCTGGTTGCCATGGTTACTTTGATAGTATGTATTATAAAGCCATACTCAAATACACAACTTTTATCATTTTGACGTCACAAACATTCCGTGTACGTTTTGTAATCACGTTATATCTTAAGAAGTTTTATACATTTTAATTAATTTGTTATTAATTATCTATGGCTTAAATTTTTTTTTCTTTTCGTTCTTCAATATTATTTACGATATATTAATTATTTAAAAAATAAAAAAAAATTAGTTTTTTTTTAATTCAAATACCCAATTTTATTTATTTTTATAATATTTTTTCTGACTATGAACAACCTTTAATTTAATGAATATAATATTAAAAAAATGTATATACATGATGCAAATTTATTAGAGATAAATACACAATTGTAATCGTAATCATTTTAAATATAGACTTTTCCAAGGAACGAAGTTTAAAGGACACTTATTCTCACTAATGATCCTTGTAGAGAGAGTATGTTACATATTATTATCATTGTTAGGATACGTAGATTTCCTTTCTACCTTTTAAACCTGCACTTGAGAAAATTTATGAAAAAATCTTCAATTTATTTTATTTCAGCTCATTCATTGTGTGTACAAAAAGACATTACAGTGAGACCATGACTTGCGCCGGGTTTGTTTTCAACTTAGTGTTCCTCCCGCCATTTTGATTATATCGTACGAATGCTATTTCGTTTATTTTAGTTATTATAGATAGAGTTCACTTTATGTTGTTGATTGGTAACAGGTAACATAAAATTAGTATAGAATATAAAAAGGAAAGAAATGGTATGTGTAAAATAAATCCTAAAATATACATTTGCCATATATAAAGGATGTATAAGAAAAAATAATAAATGTCACTGCCTGGAGCGCCATTTTCTATTTTTACCCATTCTTATATTTCCCGAATTAATTTATTTACACTGGCTGGTACAAATTTCTGTTTATTGTATAGAAGCTGCTGCAATAAACCATGCGTAGTCTTCGAATAATTTCTATCAAATATGTGGCAAATATTTTGAACTAAAAAAGTAAAATGATTTTCTTAATTTGAGTTGCGGATTTAAGATCTTCGTTTAGTTTCTGTAGACTACGGGTAAGGCTCTATATTTCCAATTTTTTCAAAATTTTAAGCTTAGTAGTAGAAAGTAGTAAAGAAAGGGGGAGCTCGAATTTCGTATATTTTTTTCAATAACCTCTGCTCTTTTATTATGTGTTTTAAAAATCAATATTAAAAATTATAATATTGTATTTTTCATATAGAACCCTTTCATTTAATACGTCACATGATATACTTGAAAAATAATTTGTTTAGTTTTCTAATTTACCCTTAAAATTTGAATTCGTTTATTAACGCTATTCGTCCGTGATTGGGTCATCTAATTCTATATATGCACCAAATTTCAAACTTTTTCGTCCAGTAGATTCGCAAAAATTTAGATGTGACAGCCGGACAGACATGCACGATAGAACGGAACCCTAAAAAGAAAGTGATATGATCGACGCCTGTATTTTATTTTTTTTTGTGAACGTAACTTCAACGCATAGTGAGGTTTGAGTGAATTTGGATTCCGAAAATATGTTTTCATTATAAACAAGTCATTATATTTTTAATAACGTATTTTCGTTATCATAAAAATATGATTTTATTCTTCTGTAGAGTGTGTAATAATGTCTTTTATTTCTTAGAATCAAAATATAGAAATTTGATTGATTTTTAGTCGACGTCAAAAAAAAGAGGAATTCATATCAATGTTATCTCCCGCATTTGTGAACCGATTTTGATCATTCTTTTATTCATTTGATATGGTATATTTTTAAGGTGGTCTCACATAAAGTTTATTCCAATTGGTTCAGGAATTTTTCTAGTTTAGTACTCAAATTTTAATAGCGAAGTCGAATTCGTGCAAATTACGTGTGGCAAAATCACTAAAAAGTAAACAATGAAAAAAAACTTCTTTAAAAAAAGGTACTAAAGTTTTGAGGTCCGCGTCAATTTAATAAAAGTACATAGGTGTATAAAAAATTATAGTTTTTAAATTGGCGTCGACCTCGAAACTATTATTTCCGATTTTTAGTTTTTTTTACATGGTTCAATTTTTCTTGAAAACTTTTTTTTCATAAGCGATTTCTGAATAAACGTGGACAAACTAAACTAAATATAAAAAATTGCACGGAAAAATAGGAACGACAGCTGTTCGAAATCAGTTTCAGTCAGTCACGTGAAGTGCGTTGCGTGATAGTAATTGTTACATAATCAAGAACTACCCGTTGTTGATTTCATCGTGTACAGAGCCGATACAATGACATAGATAAATGAAATAAAATCGCCGAAGATGTTTAAAAATTGTCATTTTAAAGAAATGTTAACAAAATAAGCTATGCGAGAATATTACTGATGCTCTGTAGTATTATGGGTAAGAATTTTGGTTTACTATAGAAGAATTCTTTTTTTTTAATTTTTGAAACATTGTAATTTGTAAAAATTCGGACATGAAAAAGCAAATGTTCAGTCAAGGAAGGGTCTTTCAAAATGTTTATTAATAAAAAATACATTGTGTTTATGAAAAATTTATTAAAAACTGTTGAATCTATCTACTGTAGCATCCCTTTCCGAATTTGTGCATAGCCATATTTGCCTAGCGTTATTTTTTTTTTAATTAAATAACTTTATAATTAATTTATTACTAATTTATTAACAATCATAAACAAAATTAAATTACTTTGGAAATTCTTATAAAGAAAACGTTCCGCATTCATATAAGAGGTGCGCATAGAACGTCCGTTCGCGCGTATATTTTCGCTGAACCGATTGAATTACAGACGTAGCCCAGATTTTCTCACTTATTACCAATTTTCTCGATCTGACTAGGGGAGACCGGAATATGGATAAATGGTAGGGCAGATCTTAGTGACGACTAAGAGTAAATTCATAAAAATGCACTTAATTTATTAACTCAAAAATTAATTTAAAAGTTAAATAAAACATATCCGATAGCATTTCTGGAATCACAAATCCGTGATTTTTAGTTGAAAACATATTTTCAAACATACATATTATATATAAAGAATCTTATATATTAGTATAGCCTATATATAACAATATTTTAATTTTCAAAATAGTATGACCAAAATTCATTCAGTTTTGAATCACACTTATAATCATTTTATTTGTGATCTCTCATTATATCGTCCTCATACTGGATACATGTTCTCATCACGATGACAGATTCCGTGAAACACGTTTTATTATTTTAAAACAATGTATGCACACATTACGGTCCTGGAATGCGGTGTGTACTTTTGCGGAAAAGAGGCGGCTGTCCGCAAAACTAGTGCCTCTAATTACTCTTCATTGCGACGCCCTCCTTCCTGTATAGCCGCTGCCTCCACCTCCTCCCCTCTTCTGAATGCAGTCGTACGACTACTGACGTGCATGCATACATTAGCCGCTCTAGTCAATTAGGTCACTTCTACTGAAAATATAGTCGTGCAGAATATTTTCATTCTGTAAAAGGAAATAACACAAACAGATAATTATAAATGATAGATTATGAGAACGTTATTTTTGCGTGATTTTATTTTTAATTTATAATATTATTTATTAAAGTTTCTAGTTTATTTTCAAGTAATAATTAATCCTTATCTAGATATTTTTCCTAGTAGAAATGCAAACATGGTAGTGATGCAAATGATCAATCAAATACATGTTTAAAAAAACTGAAATTAGAAGACTGTCGTCTATGTTTTCTCATCAAGAGAATCTCTATGTGAGAAGCAAGCCACTTCGCAATACCACTCAGATAATTGTAGAGTCATACAGCAGTAAAGAAGGTTTTTGAAATACACGGATATGCAATGTCTATATGAGTCCACCCACCGAGGCTAGGTTCTCAGACAGATACATTATATATTGTATTTCTACATTTTTGGACAATTTCACTTTGTAATTATGACTATAACTTGACTACAAAATTGATTTGCTTTTTTATACTAATTAAAAGTAAATCTGAATTTTATAATAACCAGCTTCTTAAACCTGAATTTTTGATTTTTCAAATCAACATGTCTTTACAGCCCTTAATAATATGAGTTTGTATTGTATAAAATATTTTTTTACTATGTAAATATAATCGATAGAAATTAATAATAAAAACCCGGGTCGCAGTGCCAAAACCCTGCCGACAATATAGTGTATTTGCTTGTATAGGGCCGTGTGGTTTTATACTTTTATTATGTGAAATTAAGTTTGTTTTTGGGCAAAATAAAAAATTTAACCCCTTAATACACCCCTTAAAATAACATTTTTTTCTTAATTGTAATATTATTATCAATCTAACGTCTACACCGAATTAAATACACCCTTCAATAAATAAGTCACTATCTGCAAACTAGTGTTTTCATAAAATTTGTAAGTCCGGTCCTGTCGGGCCGATTTTATTGAAATTTTAGGGTCACTTTTTAATTGCTACTAAAGGGTTAAATTTCAATTTTCAAACGATTCTGAGAATTTTTTCGGTATTTTGGGGCCCAAAAACATTTTTCAACCCCTAAAAACTACCCTTAAAATGGCCCGATTAAGCCCATTTTAAATAGGCTTCTTGCGGTGATGGATTTCAATACGTGGCCCAAATTTCGTTGAAATCAATTAACTCTTTCGAAAGTTATCGCGCGTACACATATATATATATATATAGTATATATAAATATATATATATACATATATATATAAACATTTTTAAAAATGGTGCCAAAGTGTTTAGGAGGTTATGAAACGTCGAGAA
The DNA here is from genome assembly GCA_034508555.1 of Venustoraphidia nigricollis. Classification (NCBI taxonomy): domain Eukaryota; kingdom Metazoa; phylum Arthropoda; class Insecta; order Raphidioptera; family Raphidiidae; genus Venustoraphidia; species Venustoraphidia nigricollis. The sequence goes on from JAVRKA010000006.1 coordinate 9,704,040, forward strand.
ATTTTGGTCCGACCCCTAGGTCCCGCCATCCGACCGACGCCAATAGTGTATGTTGCCATATGGCAAATACACTAATAAAGAAAACCTACCTCTCTTTTTTGTACACTATTGACGTTTTGCTGCGTTTCTATATAATTTTTCTCGTATTTATAAGCGGAAGATTTTAGGAATATTATATTCTTTCAAAATACTAGTGCATATAGCAAAATTATATTATACTAGATGTACATAATATTATTAGCTTTAATCAGTGCTCCAAAGGTCAATAAATAGTGAGATTCTTGACACTTCCTCCGCGCTCGTAGAAAAAATTAGCATTCAAATTATATTGTGCATACGTATATGCTTATAGTTTTAAGGGTTCACAGCTTAAAAATTTTATTATTAAAATATTCGTAATTTAACTATAAATATTGCCAACAACCTTAACCTCCAAAATATAAAAAGGAAACAAAATATTTTTTATTTTTAACTTTTTTAACCGACTGAAATATTTATTTATTCAGTCTTACCTTTTAATGTTTTCAAATCCGCTGTGTTCAGGAAGATGACGAAATGGTCGCAGATAATTTTTACTTATCTAAAAAACACTATTTGACATTATTAGAGTACCTACGTCCCAAAATTAGGAGTTTTTAATCTACTGCTGAATACTTATCAGTATGTTTTGAATGTTATTATTAACTGTTGTTTGATCCTGATTACAAAAAAAATACCGTTAAAAGTCTTACCAGACTTTATTCAACTAAGTAAGAGATTATGTTCTTAGATGGAGATTATAGTTCCTTATATAATATCAGTCAATAATGTCGCTTAATGAAAAGAGCAAAAAATACTGAAATTGGAAGCCCTAACGCATAGTTACCTATAAGATAGAGCTCACTTAAGTATGGACTGGCTGTATAGCCGAGAAGGCTTCTTGCTCTTTATATTGCAAATTTTAAATTTGCATCGAAATTATACAGAAGCATATCTTTGAGCTACAAAAATGTATATTTAAGTCGTTAAATATAGGCTTAGTTTCTGTACACCAAAAAGAGTTTAATTCTTTAAAAAACTGTAGAATTTTTATTCAGTGTATCTAAATATTTGCATATATTAAAACATTTACAGGTTCAGGACAATAATTTAAACTGTCATTATTGTAATTATTAATTATTTGTGGTGCTTCTAAATTCACAGTATAGTCAGATTATTATCAATGCAGCTATAAGTCCGCAAAAGATACAATGAATGTATTTGATTACAAATGAGATTCTTAAATTTACTGGTGTTTTTTCAATGTTTTTCAAAATTTAAATTTTAAAGTTTACAAAACTACGTATGTCATTTTGATGCCTACTTAAAAGTTCTTATTTTTTATTTTTATTATTATTTTCTAAAAAAAATTAACTTTTTTATGAAATTTGTTCAGTTGCCTTTTTCATTTTCAAGTATTCATTTTTTTCCATTATTGTTTTTCATAATAATTAATTATAAAATGCGATTGACACCAGTTCATAGAGTAAAAGTGAGGACTGGGAATCTTTAGTAGACAAATAAAATAAAACAAAAATAAATTAAATAAGCCACGGTAACGCGATATAATTAAAGTTCACATGCAGGTCTGTCGCATATTGTTTAATGTTTACTAATTTTGATTATACAATGTTCAAAACCTATTGTATTGACGGGTTATTAACTTATTCGACATCCGCTACCGAATTTTAGTAACCATGTAAGGAAATAAAAATACTTTTTTAGGGATCTAATGTGCGTGAAGGTATATTAATAAAATAATAACATCCTGCTGCGAATTTTCGTACGACATATTTTTATAACAAAATAATGAAGATAATTTGAAATGTTACAATTTAATGATAAATTACTAGTATGCTCTGTTCGTTTTTACTCTAAAAATGCAATAGTTTTTTTATGTACAAGTTCTTTAAAAAATAATTATACAGGTACAGTCTACAAAAATTGCAACACCTCTACTTTATGTTGTTTCTTCGAAATAATAAAAATCTTTAGGTTTTCGAACTTGTAAAACAGTTTTTATATCAGCCCGCACTAAGTAAAAAAAACATATTTTTTTAATTCTATTTTAATTGCATTGATGTTTATAATATTGTGTTAAAACGTCTCATCTCTACTAACAAATATATTTCTTTGTATGCATGTGTTTTTGAACGAATGTAACTAAAAAACCTATTTCTCGAGTTTTGATGAAACCTTTTTTCCAAACGTTTCGTATAACTCCAGAAGTGCTATAAGCTATATCGTTTGAAGATTAAAGATGCATCGATACAAAAAAAATTGAATTTAAAGATTAAGTCGTCATTAATAATATTTTACCGAAAATCTAACGTAATGTGTTGCGACGTGTGTCTACAGTAATTTAAAATTTTCGGCACTTAGTTTTGACAGACAGCATACGGCAACGCTTGATATTAAATATAATTTATTTATAACGTTTACCTATACTTTAATAAATTATAACATTCTTGACTGTTGCTTCACAAATTGTCGCAATAAGATAATTGATATAATAGCATCGAAAATATAATTTTTTTAAATTACAAAGTAGAAACACGACGGAATTGTTTTTGTCAGAGAACATTTTAAATATACAATTTACAAATTTGTTGTTGCGTGTCTTTGGACAGTTGTCACGAGAAACCATTTCCGATGGCTATGTGTAATAATTAGACGAACAGTCATGAATAATTACAATAATGTAGCAGATAACTATAGTCAATAGGTACGCCCGTAAGACCTATATTACTAACACGTACCTGCGAACGTACTCTACAGTTCAAATATTTTATGGCAACCATGGTAGCTACAAATTAATGTTTTGATAACTTACTGTTTACATCAAATTCGCCCCTCAATCAAATACAATTTATTATTTCATTCAGGAACGAATTTAAAGTTTCCCATCCCGTCTTTTTTAGAAGATTGAGTAAATATTTCGTTAAATATACAAAAATATCATCATATAAACCGGTAAATTTGTTCCCCTACAATTATTTATTTAGGTAATATCCTGAAGAAGGATTGTTTGTGAAGAAGTTATGGAATAGGAGACTACCTGACTTCATGTCAAAAATATGGCAAAAAATAGGATCAAATTAAAAATTTTCGTAGTAGTCCTATGCGCCATTTGTGAGCTAGATGAATTTATTATTGTTATCGAGTTTATGAAGATAGAAAGGGTGTCTTAGATTGACTGTCCACTGAAAAACAGAAAATAATTCTGAGCATAACTTTTTTATTCGATGTAGGTATACCGTTAATGAGACAGGAATTAATTATCACTATTAAGTGGGGGGAAGGTGCGTTTTATAAATATTCCCCTCAATATTCTGGTCAACTTAATGGTGATAATATTTAATAATGGTCGAAGGGCTTCTCTGCTCAGAATTGTGTTCTCGATTTTACTGTACATAATAAACGATCGATTTGAGATACCCTGTATAACTATGAGGCAAATTATTTTACACCTTCCGCATTTTGTGGCGTAGTCCTTTAAATATGCCCCCTAGGCTCCGGACTTGCTTGGCCGATAGCTAAATCCGTCAGGGGTTGTGAACATTATAACGTTCGAAAGCATTATTTTACATGAATTCACGAACAGCTGTCGAGTTTCGCAACCGCTTAAAACTATTTCAAGTAGTCATACTTGAATCAGTTCGGTGGTGTTTTTAAGGAGTTTTAAATGTTAAATCGCTCGGAAAGACTGAAAAACAATAGGAATTGTTTCAAATTAGAGGCTAACATTTTTACTTCAAATTAAAATCTATTTTTAAAAAAGAAAACAAAAATAATACACGTTAACTTAATTCTTCTAAGAGATAAAATGTGTCTACTATATTAGCGTGACGATATTATTTGTTCTGCATGTTTCTTCGTTATCAACAAAAACAGTCCGTATTGTCAATGTGATCAACAGTTCATCTACCCCAGTATAACATCGATATTTAAAAAATTGTAAATATAGCGGTAGGGTGACTTGAAACGTAAAAAATGTTTTTTTTTTATTTATCGTATTTGCATATTAAATATCCTCCCAAAAGGTTCAATTCAATCACCCGTTTGATCTGTATCGTGTTCACAGACAAGCAGACGTACAGACTTTTTCCAAAATATGTTTTTTGGATTCGGGGAAACTCAAAACGAACAAATGTAAAATTCTGAAAATTAGTACTACGTGGATTTGAAATGGTAATGGTACTAATGTTTTTTTGAAATTTTAATTAATTACAAAGTTGTCACAAAATATTAAAATTGGGTTTTCAATTGCCCACTATAACTCAAAAAACGGAACCTCTCCAAAAACGTCACAAAAATATGTTCAGTTTTCTACATTGTTATGCTTCAGAAAAAATTGGCATATATTGTACTTAATCTAAGCAAAATTAAATTGTGTAAATAATTCACTCTTTTTTCAGCATTCTTTTTAAACCAAAACATCTTACAATAATAATATTAATTCACAAGATAATCGCAAGAATAATATTATTTATTTCATTATTATGGCAACGACTACAACCCATTGAATTACTTGACACAATAATTCAAGCACGTTTTCAACACAGTTGTACCTGAATTGTACATAATATTCAGTGATAACATTGCACGAAACGCATTCAAGTAATTTATGTTTAATTTAAACATTTTTAATAAAATAGCATTGGCATAATATACCTAGCAATTATCTGTTCATATATTTTATTCGACCCTCGATGAAGATCCACACAAACGTGAAATAATAATGTTACCTAAATCATACGCACATCTGTGGCCACAAGGCAAAATCGTGTATGTCGAATTTATGGTGAAGCCAAATCCTCCAATGTATAAAATATATAATGGTCTAAATTTTCACTTTAGCCGCAATGAAAAGTGGATAATTATTGTGATTCACATTTAAAATGTGAAGTGGATTAGTAAACTGATATAGTTTAGTCAGTCATGGTGGTCAAACTGTGTGGACGCTGCTTAATAAACGGTGATTTTACTGTGATGATTGGGCAAAAGTGCATCCAACGCCACACCGGTCGAACTACGAAAAATAGTGATAGCTGCTCCAAGATATTTTGCATCTGGAACATAAACGGAAAGTTTTATATGTCGTTTTGAGACACAGTTTAAAATTTTAGTATTTATGTAGATATGAAATAGTGCAGTCAAATAGGCCAAAAAAGCAAACCGTGCATTTTGGATAGGCTACGATTTTTAAAGGAATTCGTATGGGAGATCGTGGTGAGTTTAAAATTGATTTTTCGTAACGTGGGATACCGCCATTTAGTCGTCATCTTGAAAGGAATTGTGTAAGTACTTTTTTTATTAGTGTTATGTAGCATCATAACTCTTTAATGAGTGGACCGATTTTAATGCGTTTTTTTGTGCAGCAAGGTTATAGAACTCAAAAAACGTAGGCAAAATACAAAAAAAAAATCTGTGCTGATTTTATATTTTTAATATTAAAATATTTTTATTTAAAAAGTTTAAATATATTAATAACTTTTTGATTATCAATGCTATATCAAAGAGATATTAATTTTATCTATAAAACGCTGTTACGAAGATACAGCCAAAAAAAAAGAATACACCCAACTTTTCAAGATGACTGCCTAAAGGGAACATCCTGCGTCCCAAAAATTCAATTTTATACTCACCATATCGACATCCCTACGATTCCAAAAAAAAAAAAAAAAAATCGTTGCGTATCCAAAATGCATGGTTAAATGACAAATTAATTACACAAGAAGACTTTTGTATTAAAATAGATTTGAAAAATCTATTTGAAGAAATAGAAAATATTATCAAAAATTCGTTATAGCCGTCATTACTTTTGGATCACATTTCTATATACACAAACTTGTTTTAATATGCACTGTACTAAGTCATCTTCCGAAGCGGTAAGTTTTTTATGATAATGCATTTATCCTATAAATAAACTTACATACATGTATATTGTATACTCTTACCTATTCGTACGTATGTTGGGTGCAACCCTTCCATTGAATTGGGTGCTGGTGACTATTGCCAGTTGTCGTTATTCAATAATAATAATAGTAAACAGTATCACGGGTAATTTTCTATTATAACATTTATCTGGAATTGAACTTTAAAAATGAATAATAATAGTATTTGCCAAATATGGCACACATACTATTGGCCCCCTAGGACTCCAGGACCAAAATTTCTCGACGTTTCATAGCCTCCTGAACAGTTTGGAACTATTTTTGAAAATGATGATACCGGGTGTCTCAGAAATCGCGCACCCAGTTGTTGGGATCGAAAGAGAAAAATATTCTGAGCCCAAAAATCCATGTTTGGAATTTTTTGATAACGTAGTTAATTAGTAATTAATTAATGAAAATGACCAATCAGGAGCGCGCTACAGAAAAATAAAAAGTGAGTGGGGAGGCAGTAGGAGACGCGAGAGTGAGACGCCAGACAAGACAGATGCGAAAAGTGGAAATCACTGGCGAGCGTTTATTAAGTTATTTTATTCATTAAAAATTATTAGTGTAGTTTAAAAAACAAAATTCGAAACTGGACTCAGACAAAAACTCTGGAAGGCTTTCATACAATAAATTTATTTATTAATTAACCAAAATAAGTCAGCCAACGACTCTCTCGGTTCGTCTGAGTTCGTCGGTTTTCTATTTTAATAATAATAATTATTGACTTTTTTCTTTTTTGTCCTTGGTAATTAATATAAAGATGATTTGTCGGGATAAAGGACTTTTTAAGTAAACACTTATTTGTTATTTATAGCGACGTTTCGTCCCTTGCTTGGGACTTTTTCAAGCTTTATAACTATTAAATGTTTTGATCAAGTAGATATAACAGTTAAAATACACATGTAAATATAAATTTTAGTTAAACAATTGTTCATTAAAAAGTTTGTAATAATTCCGTTTTTAAAAAATATTTTTACGGTTGATGTTCAAACTATTATTTAATTTATTTTAACTTTTATATCTACTTGATCAAAACATTTAATAGTTATAAAGCTTGAAAAAGTCCCGTAGATCGTCGGACGGTTCTATAAAAAATAGTGGAACATGCAAAGACAATGCAAATTTCGCACATACCGGTCTTGGTTTTAGTTCAGGACCTGATTTATCCGGTTAGATGGTAACTCGACTCATGTATCGCCGTGCATAATATGTTATAATCATAAACATGGTCCGTTACCCTAAATCTAACCCCTTTACTTATGACATAATCGTTTCAGGCATAACATTTAGCAGATGTGCGCCAGCTTCTAACTTTCAACTGCAGCACACATAAAGTGCCCAACCCTATGCGGTTTTAATAAATTTAAATTGCATTTAGAGTTATATACATGTAAAACGATTTGGGTTGAAATAATCCTTCATAATTGTGTAATGATACAATAAATTATTCTAGGTACCTATATTCAAAAAGGGTATGTGGATCTAATGTTTATTTTTTGTCGTTATTTGTTCCGCTGAAAGGAAACCAAATAGAAAAATATTTAATTATCTTATTGTCTTCCCTCCTCTTTAATTACTGGTTTACATGTAAGCAGGTACTACCTATACTTAAAGTTTAAAGTAATTGAAATGTTTTTTTTATTAAAATAATATAATAACATTGTTCGAAACTCTACATCGAGATTTCATGAACTGTGGCGTTCCGATTAACATCTTCTAACTTTAAATAAAACGAAACCACTTGCGATTAATTATTATTAATAATTTATTTTATATTTTAATAAATTGAAAAGGACCAAAAATTTGGTAGAAACGTTTTATAAATAAAAAAAATATTTTGAACAGTAATCGCAAGTGGTTTCGTTTTATTTAATATTATATTACTGTTGGTAGAGTCAATATTATTAATCTTCTAACTTTGTTGTCAATGAAACCATGCTTTATCATTATGCACTAGTGTGGTAAAGTAAAACAAAACTGATAGCGCTGTACCAATTCCATAGTAAATCACTGTTTGTATGTCATTTAAACCTACCACTAGGAGTGAGGTTAGCTCAGAAGTGAACTGTCAACAATTTTGAAAATGATACGAAAAGCTGCTATTTTATAAGGGCTAAACCAAAATATACGATATATATACCTCGTGCGTAGCAAGCTTTAACATTGTTCAAAATTTTGGTTTTATAGTTTTTTAAGATAAACTACCGAAAAGCGACATATCACTAAAATATCGTTTCCAGGAAATCTGTTATTCAGAATGAGTAATAAATTAAAAAAGCGAGTTTAATTTATTCTTTACTATTGGGAAACTAACAAAAAGTGTTCGCGCACGATGTTAAATTTTATCTCTACACATCTATAAGCTAGTTTAACAACAAAATGCAGGCTTTGCTGTGGAAAAAAAATATGCAAAGTAATTAGAATTTAGCATAATTCGCAATGTTATTTCGTGAAATGAACATAGGCTGATAGACGCCTACAATTAACTATATTTAGACACACTATACGCTTTAAGAATTGTCCTTATCTTACTCAATATTTTAACTCAAAAGACGATAAAGACATAATTTTAATATGTAGCTCCGAGTAGAATATTGTAAAGGTTTGGTTAAATTAAAAATAATTGAAGAGTTTTTTATAATTTAATTTATTGTAGATTATAGACATAGCGTTTAATTGCATCGAAGTGGAAGTGAAATACGAAAATTTTTGGCATTAGTTTTAAAATAGTCGGGGATATTTTACTTCAGTTGAATCAGTTTTATCGTCGCTTATATTTAATTTATTTCGCTAACTCTGCTGGAGTTTTAAGCTTATAAATTGAGTCAATACATTTTTAATTTTATTTTATATTAAGAAGGAATTCACGGCTAACTCAACAACAAACTTTTAATAGTTCTAAAGTTTTAGATTTAAACTTGGGCCTCAGATATAAACATAGAATAATTCTAAAAAAGCTCAAACGTAAGACTGAAAAGTTGTAACTATGAACATTATAGAATTATAGTGGTAATTTCTACTTAATTTAAAATAAAACGAACGTTAATATCACAGTGTCATCCGTAATTAGTTTCATTCTAATAAACACTAAATAAGCTTTATCGAAGTTTCACTTGTGGTCACTTTAGGGCCTACAAAGATTGAACATGTATACAAATAGACATTAATTATTTTACAACCACATACAAGTGAAATAATTATTGTCTACTCGTATATATGTTTTCAAATAACTTTTTTCCAATAAGAGTTGCAAGGTTTGTAATATAAGCAAAAAATTAAATGTCACTACCGACACTCGAATCCGAAATTTCTAAAATGAAATTACTTTATAGCAACATAAACTATACTTCGTTAATAAATGTGAATTCATATTGTTAAATTACAAGTGATTTCAATATTTTTATTTAAATTATAAGAAAAATACTTTTATGATAACAAAAAATACTACCTATATAACAAAAAAGTCGGAAACATTGCATCGCGTTGTATCATTTGTAACCCGAATTTTAACCGATTACATATTATTATCTGATGACGATGTTTCACGGTCTGAAAAGCTAAGAAAAAAGGAAGATTTTTTGTGATAAGATTTAGTTTGTACATTAGCATATGTTGAATATGTTAATATGTTTTATAGTAGAAAATAAAGATGGTGGAAATACATCGCATTGGTTGCCTCGAGGTTCGTATATTATATTGGTCTCGTAACTGGAAAGATCTATATACGTTATATACAGATGTATTTAATATATTACGGAGCATTTGTTATGTAAGATCAGGTGTTTTATACACGATGTCGGTGAAAGAATTGATAGTTTGTAACTATTCACTGAAGTACTGCATTTATCCCATTATTAGTGTATTTGCCATATGGCAACATACACTATTGGCGTCGGTCGGATGGCGGGACCTAGGGGTCGGACCAAAATTTCTCGAGGTTTCATAACCTCCTAAACACTTTGGCACTATTTTTAAAAATGTTTATATATATATATATGTATATATATATATATATATATATATATTTATATACGTATATATATATATATATATATATATATATATATGTTTACGCGCAATAACTTTCAAAAGAGATAATTGATTTCAATGAAATTTGGCCCACGTGTTGAAATCCATCACCGCAAGAAGCCTATTTAAAATGGGCCTAATCGGGCTATTTTAAGGGTAGTTTTTAGGGGTTGAAAAATGTTTTTGGGCCCCAAAATACCGAAAAAATTCTCCGAATCGTTTCAAAATTGAAATTTAACTCTCTGGTAGTAATTAAAAAGTGTCCCCAAAATTTAAATAAAATCAGCCTGACAGGACCGCATTTACAAATTTTATGAAAACACTAGTTTGCAGATAGTGACTTATTTGTTGAAGGGTGTGTTTAATTCGGTGTAGACGTTAGATTGATAATAATATTACAATTAAAAAAAAATGTTATTTTAAGGGATGTATTAAAGGGTTAAATTTTTTATTTTGCCCAAAAACAAAGTTAATTTCACATAATAAAAGTATAAAACCACACGGCCCTATACGTTAGATTTTTGCCGGCATTCCGAACCAAATGTTACAATCTCGGATATATCTGGAAAATAAATAAAACGTGTGACATATTTCTCTGTAAGTTGATTTTGAGAATTTGAGCAATGAGACAATCTGTATATGAGAGCAGACTCTCGTATGATTATCATAAGATATTAGATACTTTTGATATGTCTTGGTGTGTGTGTGTGTTGTGATACCGCGGGCTTTGTAATATATAATCGCGCGCATCTGAGCCATCTTCATTAACTCTATAACTCTCTTAAAGCAATATATACGTACCAAGTACCAACTTGAAGCTGTATCACCATTTACCGCTCCTCCGTCGACGTCGCGTCATTATTATTATCTTCATCATCATAATCGACATGTAACGCAAGTCAGCTGTTACTACTTAGTATCTGATACTCTAGCAGTGTCTATATTTTAAAATAAATTTTCGATCAACGATAAAGGAGAATATATCCGAAATTTTTTCTAGAGGACTGTTCCAACTTCAAAAATATTGACACTTGACATTATATTACAGTAAATGAAATAAAATTTCTGTTAACGCGTGCGGTGACGCGAGTAACGACTAGTAATAAATATCATGCTATTTGAAATACGTCTGCTATACGTTTCTTTCGATCTAATAATCAATTCTATAATTGTTTAGATATTTCACTATTTTGCCGAGATTCCTCGAATCTTGATGAAATCTCGATGCTTAATTCTCGTCTCGGGGACGAGAAAAATTGTTAATCTGGTCATGATATTTTTTATCTCGCCAAGGTAGATAAAAATCTCGTTTCGCTGGTATGCACTAATTACGGATGCAACCAGGCAAGAACGTACGCAGAATTTTGCTTAGTAGGGATCAAGAATTATGAGAATAAATACGGACGTCTTACGGCAATTAAGTCATGAGCGATAGTCGTAACGTTATGCAATTCGGGGGAAATTTACGACTCCAAAGTTGAATAACAGGAAATAAAATTAATAGTAAGAAGTAAGCTTAATGCGTTTTCATATTTTATTCGATTGTTTAAGATCGGAGGGAAGAAGATGCTCTTCCTTAGATCTCCTCACTTACGCCCACAAAAAAATAACAGTGCTTTCTATCACTAGAGTCTAGACTTTTAGTAATATGCACGAATACAGTCGTAATGGTGCGACACGTGTATGCAAGTTACTACGTATTGAATTACTATCAGCTCAGTAACATCTCTAACTCACAGACTTGAGAAGGTACATTGCCTTGGAACATTTACCCATGGAATGTGAAACAGGTTTCATAAACTATAGCCAAAGTCGATTGATTTCGTTCGTGTCCTTAGATCTTGTATGCACATGCGTTCCGAACACTAACGCTCAAAGTTACAAAAATTTAATTTCTACACTTTATTGTAAAAACTGTAAAAAATATAGGTACATATATAATGAACAAAATGTCACTCTATAATAAATAGTAATTTCATCTTCATCACCATCGGTTTGTGTTTTTATTGTGTATACTACTTCTTTGGCTGTAGTTTTACTGACCAGATTAATTCTTTTTCACCCTTCGTAATCCTGCCCTAATACTTATAATGATAGATTTTAGAGTTCATTGAGGCTGACACACGACAGAGACAGTTGGTGGAAATGAAAGGTTCTAATAAATGCCTGCATCCACTAGAAAAACATGAGTTACTTTGAGAGAGATAGAGAGTGATCTAAAGGAATAATTTATAAGTCAATGGATGCCTAGATAGTAGTAACTTTGTTAATACATCTAGTAGCTGCCTCGGCCAGTTATATTTTATTTAAAAAAGAGATACTAAAAGATTTCAGCCTCGCTAAATATTAACTAAATCTAGGCAAAAAGCATCTTAAAAAGGATTCCGTGAAACGTCTTAAAATAATAGGTGAATGTTTATTGTAAAAGGCTAGATTCTGCCTAAGGATTGCAATGCTGGATCCAGCAATCCAGCTGGATCTAGCACATTTTTGATCTTGCTGGATCCAGCGGTGTGTATCCGCAATCAGTTAAAAACCGTATATATATATGCAGTTCTTTAAGAAGTAGGCTGGGAGATAACACCATCAACAACATTTCTTTTTTGAGATCTTACTTTCAGAAAAGAAAAAAAAACTGTTACATAATTGATTGTCTTCATTATTTTAAAGACAAGCCAGGTCTTAAATTACTTAATTTATATTAAAGTTTTGTTTCTAATAAGAGTTAACTAAACATTTTATAAACGGCTATGCAATATTATTTCGAAAATTTTAGAGATTGAGAAACTGAGACTACATAGTTAGTAAAATTTCAGATATCTAGAATATTAATTTAGGGGATTTATGATTGTATTGTGATAATTAATAACAATACTCTGAATACTCGTAACTACTACTTACAATTAGAGTGCTTTACTAACTTATAATTACATACGAATAGTTGATATAAATGTAGATAAATAGTCATTAAAGTTTGCAGAGTTTAAAAAAAAAATGATTCATTTATTTGAAAAATTGATTAATGCTGGATCCAGCTGGATCGAAAATGCCGTTGGAATGCAATCCCTAATTTTGCCATAGTTAACGTTGGTAACACTGCTGGTTTATACTGTGCGTCGGCCTATGAGAAGATTCCATACATAAATGTTCTAAGAGTATTCCACGAAATAGGTACCGACAATATGGATGCGATTATATCAGACTCGGTGAACACATGATAGTACAGTGTTCGTCTTGCGGCAATATCATGGCTACAAACATTCACGACCAATTGACAAGTTAATCAAATCACTATAATAGGCACTGTTATCGTGATGCTACTGTATTTACCGCTGACCTGTAAGCATTATCAATCTATTTATGACTACTAGATACAATTAGATCAGTCTACAATATATTCACGGTTAAATTGTGATGCTGCTGTAGTGACCTGTAACTCTATTGCTGTTCACCCATTATAGAGATCGGTGAACACTTTTACATCAGTGCGTTTTATCTATTACTGCATAGAAATGTATTGATAATATAATTAAATGTTAAAAACGATTTTGGCTGTTCTGATGTCATTGAAAATAATAAAAAAAAAATAAATTAGCTTCGAAAAAGAAGTCAGAATGTTTGTTAGGATTCCGCACATCTGATGAAAAAACGGAATTCTTCGACTCTTATATAGGATAACTCTATTTCTCTGTCTGTTACAGCTTATTTTCTCCGAATCTACTGGACGAAAACAGTTGAAATTTTGTACATATACAATTAGATGACTCAAACACAGACTTATAGCGTACTTAAACGAATTCGGATTTTGGGGGTTAATTTTGAGAAAAAAAAATTTTTCAAGTTCATCATGTGACGTATCAAATGGAAGGACTTATGAGAAATACAACTATATTTTTTATAGTTTTTAAATGCATAGGAGAAAAAAATTAAGTAAAAATACTGCACTCCATAAAATCTAAAATTTTAGGATAGAAATTTGTGAAATATAATCTTTAGGCTTGGAAATAGCCGCACTATTAAAAAACTAATAAGTGATTATTTTTGTTCTAGAACTGGAAGCGATATTTCAATGGAAAACTTTCAAAGCGCGCCTTAGAGTTTTCGAAATTGGTAAGTGCATATTACATTATTAAGAAAATCAATTTTCCAAAGTTACAAATTCTTTTTTATCAAGAAAACCCCCCGCTGCTTCGTTTATAATATGTCAAACAGAACTTCTTTATAATGTTCACATTAACCCGGTAACTTCTAGAGTATCGATCTTCTTAAATATTTATATAGATTTCTAACCGTAAATGTAGTCGTAAGTTATAGTTCACACTTTATGTACTGTCAGAATATGGTTTGTAAGTTTATAACGCGCTCATACAAAGCTGAATCTCCGTTTTCTTCAAATGTTTTCCTTAATATTTCAAAACTGAAATAAAATGAATATTGTCGTTTAAAGAAATTTCAAACCTTATAAATGAATATGTCTAAAAATGCGAAATCACTTTGATTTAGGGCATTATAGTTTCCAGACAATTCATTGCGTCTATCAAAATTTGATAATTTTGAATAGTGCCTGTTTTTTCTCATACCTAAACAAATAATATTAACCAACTTTTTCGTTTTTATATCCTTTGCAAACAAAACAGATTCCGGTCGCAGTGTCGAACACTGCCGAAAATATAGTTTATTTGCTAATACAGGTACTCTGGTTTTAATACGTACCATTAAGATTGTTTTTGGATAAAATAAAAAAAAATTAACCCATTAATATACCCCTTAAATTAATAATGTTTTCCTTAATTGCAAGAATATAATCAACCCAACATCTGCAACAAATTAAATACACCCATCCGCAAATTATGCTTTTATAAGATTTGTATGTTCGGTCTTGTTGGGCTGATTTAAAATTTTGGTAGTAAGTACATTTAAATTTTTACAAAAGGATCAAATTTAAAATTTGAAATGCTTCTAATAATTTTTTCGGTATTTTTAAGTCCAATATCATTTTTCAACCCTTAAGAAACACATAAAATGGGCCGATAGGGCTCATTTTGAGTAGGCTTTGTGCGGTGATGGATTCCAACATATAGACCAAATTTCGTTTAAATTAATACACACACACACACATACACTGGTCCAACCCCTAAGTCCCGCCATCCGACCGACGTCAATAGTGTATAAATTATATGATAAATCCACAAATTAAGTAAATGTATGTATTTTAAACGCTGGAGCATAAATCGCCGTATGACGATGAAGAAGCGGGCCACCCAACTTTTTGTATAGGCCTTGTTTTCAGTTACGTATGATATGATATTTATTTAATCAGTTGAGACATTACGTCTATTTGACACGTCAACAAGAAATACAACAATGAAATTATAGTTATCGGCAACATAAATATTCATCAACAGAATGAGAGGCCCGTTCTAATAAGAAGTTTTTAATATTTGTCTTGAAAATTGAGCAAGTATTATTTTTTAATCTTTCAGGTAATTTGTTATAATCTATAATGTGAGCTTTGTTTAATATGTAGTAACGAAATTATCTACATTACCAATTTTTGCAAAAATGTCGTTCGAAACAAACTTAAGTTTTCCATGAAGGGACTATAACAGTATTAAAGACCATTATATCGATTTATTGAGGGCGTTATAAAGTTTATACTAATTAATAATTTATTAGTTTAAAGTATATATTATTAAAAGTACATTAGTGGTAGGAAACGGATAAATTAGTGTTTAATATTCAATAAGAGCACATAGATGGTTGCTATATATTGTATATAATATATATATACACATTTTACACCTAGAAAATAATAAATTCAAAATAACTTCGAGATTCGAATTTTTAATATGTTAAACAAAACATTTTCAAAATGGCATGGCACCTGCAATTACACGTTAAACAAAACATTCTTTGTTCTTAAAATTCAACATGAAATCAAATTAATGCCATCAAAAGAATAATCTTTAAAAAGAGTTTCCTGGTACACAGTTGGCAAGTCTTATTTTTGTAAAGTGTAGTTTCAATAATTATATTAAGTAGTATAATCTCGTATAGTAATGAAGGAATAACTCGCCTGTGATGGAAGGGACACTGAAGTAAAGTGTTTCGTTTGCATGGAACACTAGAAATGACAGAGATTTCGATGTTAATGCAAATCTCACATTTCATTAGTGTTTTAAATCAGTTGTGTATTCTAGTAGCCCGTTTGGTTGTATTCCAGCTTCCTTTTCTAAAGTTATGCCTACTTTATATTCAAAACTTTCAACTGGTGTCACCACGGGAATAGACTGCGTTTACGATAAGAGACGTGTAAACTGTAATTACCAGTACGCCAGTGACGTCTTTTATTTCCATCTGTACTATGAAACACTGTATGTAGGTGACTCTCAAATTTCCTAATCGAAAACTCCAGAACTAAATTGATTCGTTATAATAACCATATCGAATGCATAGACAGATATAATGAATTGTGTTTTCACTCGCATTCTAACCACTCGAGATGTCTGTATACATTGCACAGCACTGAATGCAATTACTTACGTCCTTTATCTGCGTCTTATGAAGCACTGTGTGTAGGTGATTCTCTCAAAACTGACAATCGAAACCGAGAGCAAAATTTATTCGAGAGTTGAAACATTAATTAATTTACGCGTAGTACCAACACACCTATTATTATGAAGGATTCATTTCGAGAGAATTATTCGATTATAAAAATCATTCGAATACCAATCTTTCCATTATCGAAATTATTTGATTATTCATAATTACCAGAGCTACTTAGTGATGCGTCATATTTTAATTAGATCAGTTAAAACTACTATGACGTAGAGGTTGCGGTCCGTACAATTTATTTAACATGTAGAAGGGAATCTTCCAATAGCTTAAGGATCGAAAATAAAAAGTCATATTACTTTATGTTCTTGCTATATTTTTTTTAGTAAGATATTTGATGTATATATATTTTTTATACCTATATAATATAGCAAGAATATTAAGTAATGCGGCTTTTTATTTTCGATCCTTAAGCTATTGTAAGATTCCCTTCTACAAGTTCAACATTTTAACTAGAACTGGATATAATATTATGTCACGCCAGCAAAAAATATTACCTAGAGTCATTTTTCAACGTATTCAATTACATATTATGAAAATGCTGTTCAATAGTCGGAAATTTTTAACTTTGTGAGCACAGAAATTAATGCGACATGTAACAATATATTTTTAAAACGAAAGTTTTACAAAACGCAAGCATAAAAGTTAGTTATGTACATAATAAGTGTTAATTTTTTTAAAATGAAAAGTTGAAACTATAGAGTAGGTACTAATATTGACACATTAATTCTATATCGGAATGAACATTTATCATGGCGACCTATTAACTACTGTTTGTCGTTTGCATTTTGATATTTATGTTTTAATGTGAACTAGCGGGTCGGCTTAGTTTTACTCGTGCAGGCTAAATTTTGTTATGTCAAACCTAATTTGTACTCAGGCAAATCCCGACTTATAGATTTAAATTTTTCTCAATAAATAAGTGTTCGAATGGTGCAAATCGCATTCTGTTCAGTATAACGTAATCAATTCGATTTTCACTCAGCCGAAGTCGGTCCTTCCCCAAAAACAGGCTATTTAGGGGTCAAATTTTAATTCAAATCCGTTAAGTAGGTCTTGTGATTTCAGCTGAAAAATATAAACTAAAACTATTGTTATAGCATTACTCAAAAGAGTTAACATTTGGGGTGTTTTTACCGATACTAACCCATTATTTTTTGAAAAACAAACCGAGAGTGGTAAAAACAAAGCAGTAAACGTGATCTGGATGCCATGAATTATTTCAGAGATTTTTTCAATTTTAACACAACCCTGTGGTTAATAATACTTTTAGTTCTAAGTACATTATTTCGTTCAATTTGAATTTTGTGTACTGTTGCACGAAATTTAAGACCTGCTATCAAATAACGCATTTATATTAAAAAAGGTAAAAAATAATTTTTGTACATTATTTTTACATTTCAGTCATAAAGTTTCAAATTGAAATTTTATATACATAGAAATACATTAGCCTTCTATATACTGTATATAATGTTCAATCAGTAGCAGACTATTAATTATTATAGAGTTGTTAACGACATTTTTCCTCTGGTCACTCAGAAATTTCTCTCTAAATTTTAAAATTTTTTATTGATAAGAAAAAAATATAAAAAATAGAAATAAGAAAAAAAAACCTGTGAGCCTCACGGGTGAAGTGAAACTTCTTTTGAAATTATTTACCTACTACAGCTACAATGATGACCTATAGTTGATATAACGCAATGTATCGAAATACACATTTATATACATTTATAACTACATGCATATATACCCTATATGTAAATCTGTATATGAATACAAAACACTATACGTAAATTACATGCACTATTTCTATTATATAGTACTTTGACAGTTATACAATGTTATGAAACGCACACAAAACTGTTGAATACATCAATCACATACGTTGTACAATTGTTCCTTCCTTTCCATCACTCAAGGTTATTCTTATATTTCCACGCTGTTGAATCATTTCCCCTTTAAAGTTACAGAAAATTTCAAATAGATATGTTGCTAAAGAACTTCGACTTAAAAAAAGAGAATATTTAACATTTATTCAATTATTATTTCAGCTATATCAAGCCCGGTTCTGTGCGCTCATGTGTATTACTTGATTATTGTAGTGGTTAATAATTTCTGCTAGTATAACTTCTGTTTCTATTGTGTAATAGTTATAACTTTATAAATAATTTCCGGGTTAATTGTCGTATAATGCAACTGCATAATGGCAGGTATCGAGGGAAAACTTTTAATTTTTACTGCAGTTTCAGTGGCGGTGTCAGTAGGAAATGTTCGAAATGAATTTAGTAATTTACATAATTAAACAATAATCGTATTCTTTTAAAATATTATTATTTTCACATAGTATAAAAAGGTTCCAGTTAGGCGTCAGTCTGACTGTTCGTTCGCGTTAATCTCAAACATCTCTGTTCCAATTTTGATGCCGTCTTTACTTTTTTATACAGCATCTCAAGAAGAAGGTTAGGTGTATAAGGTAAACTGATCTCTCAGACCGTAAAATATGCTCTCGGTAAATGACGAATTGTGGTTAAAAAGTTCATTTTTATTTGTCGACGATTCAAATTGGCACCACTTTTTGGAAAAATAATGTCACTTTATTCAGATGGACCTGAAACTTCGAGAATTTTGGCCCCACCTCTATGTCCCGCCATTTGACCGATGCCGTAATAGCCACATAGAATACAATAAAGCTAAAGACAGCATTAATGGCACCATTAATTGTCGTAACGTTTACGAAAGTAGTGATTATCAATGCATACATAATTACAGACCCGTGGAACATATTATATAATATCCTTTTTTGGTTTCGACGTAGTCTAATAAAAAATTTCCAGTCAAATAATAAAATTATGTTAAATAAAAAGTTTCACTTCTACCATCTGACTTTTTTTCGGTTACGATTAAAATGATGTTCCTGTCAAAAGCGACATTGACGCAAGGTACGAGTGAAAAAGTGTTTACTTTTTATTTTATTATTCGTGGTTGTAGGGCTCTTAGATTCTGCATGATATATAGAACTCAACAATCTTATCGGTCTTCGACCTGGAGCAAGCTGGAGCTGCTGTCCAGCAGCATTCAGCAAGCTGTTGTGCTGTGCAGGATCGGGGAGCATATATTTGCATGTTGTTAGTTCAGTATACTGGGGGCGGATGACTTTGTATGTTTGTGTGGGTCTCTTATAATATACATTGTACTATAGTGTTAGTACTACAACTACATGCATAAGTCAGAGAGGAGAGAGAAACACGCTTTCGGAAATTGAAATTTTGACAAGTGTATTTATCTTGTATCTATAAGCCGTGTGCGGTTCTCGAAGAGATTATGTTAGGTATTCATAATAGTTCTATGTTTGTTAGTGCTTAAAAGATTTTTTGCACGACACTTTATACAAACTAGTTGCTTTTCATGACTGTGTAGCTGTTCTAAAATTATCCATTTAGCACTAGTACGTAAACAAAATAAAAATTTTGATCTTTGGTAGACTTATGTAGACGCATATAGCCCAGTAGCTGCGCGTTTTCAATACAAAAAAAATGTGATCTAACGATGTATTGTTTTTATAATATTGAAGATTATTTAATCACAAATTTTAATTTAAAAATTTTGATGTAGGTACTCTTATGTGTTTTAAAAGCTAATCTCATTTAAATAAACAATAATTTCCATAAGCGACCTGTTAGCTACGACTAACCGAAGTGGGGGTAATTTCTATAAACAATCAAATATAAAGTTTGTTACACAGGAACTCTCAAAAATGTAGTAAACTGAAAATTACGTGAAATCTAGATATATGCAAAAATGTAGTATATATCTTGAACGTAATGATATTATGAAAACTGGCTGGCTCTCATTTGTCCATATTTTTTTTGGTTTCTTTAAAATGATCATATAATGATTGGCATTGCGGATTTTTTATACCGAAATAAATAACCCGGGTCGCAGTGCCAAAACCCTGCCGATAATATAGTGTATTTGCTTGTATAGGGCCGTGTGGTTTTATACTTTTATTATGTGAAATTAAGTTTGTTTTTGGGCAAAATAAAAAATTTAACCCCTTAATACACCCCTTAAAATAACATTTTTTTCTTAATTGTAATATTATTATCAATCTAACGTCTACACCAAATTAAATACACCCTTCAATAAATAAGTCACTATCTGCAAACTAGTGTTTTCATAAAATTTGTAAATCCGGTCCTGTCGGGCCGATTTTATTAAAATTGTGGGGAAACTTTTTAATCACTACCAAAGGGTTAAATTTCAATTTTGAAACGATTCGGAGAATTTTTTCGGTATTTTGGGGCCCAAAAACATTTTTCAACCCCTAAAAACTACCCTTAAAATGGCCCGATTACGCCCATTTTAAATAGGCTTCTGGCGCTGATGGATTTCAATACGTGGCCCAAATTTCGTTAAAATCAAGTAACTCTTTCGAAAGTTATTGCCCGTACACACATATATACATATGTATATATATATATATATATTTATATATATATATATATACATATGTATATATATATATATATACATATACATATATATATAAACATTTTTAAAAATGGTGCCAAAGTGTTTAGGAGGTTATGGAACGTCGAGAAATTTTGGTCCGACCCCTAGGTCCCGCCATCCGACCGACGCCAATAGTGTATGTTGCCATATGGCAAATACACTAATAAATGTAAATATACACAGATATTCAAGTCGTGTTCTCTGCAGTTAGTGGACATAGAAAATCGATTAAATAAACGAAGTATAATTGTGCTAATTAACGTACGGCATTCTGTTTCAGCAAATGTTTTAGACGGCATGGTCTGTCAATATGTATAACAATATAAGATTTGGATATTGGCAGAAAGAGTACAAAATGCTGGACAAAACGAGGGATCATTGAGCGACGTCGAACGAGCACGATAATAAAGCGAGAGTTACAAGCCTGCGTCGCGAGAAATTATAGATATTTATTTAAACAATATAAAATTCACTTATCATGGTTTTCATATTATTAAAATATATAGCTCGAGTCCTGTTGCGTTATTTAACATGATGGTTGCGCTATAATCATGAATACAAGCTCCGTGTCTCTCTGCAAGGTTCGCACACACCATCACCATCAGAGCTCTGAACTTACTTGTTCGCCCACTATGTGTTTGTTGTACGCTGGCTCCGATGACTCTGATTTATTCATCATGCATGTCGTCCATGCACTTCGTTCTAAATTATTTTAGTATAATAGCTTCATTTTCCCATAGGAGCACACTACTGAAATTATTACTTCGTTTCCTTTTTGAAAAAAACGTCGTCAACATTTCCAGTATGTTTTTTTAGTGCGTGTTTTTGTTTAGGAATATAAACCAATGGAAAGGACTGTTGTGTTTCAACCCTAAGACTATATTAGCACCAATAACTTTATAGTGTGAACAGAACTATTGCAATACCTGCATGCGAATCCGGATTTACATGTTTTTTAAAGACATTTTCATGAGAAATTGATTTAATTTGTGTATAACGAAGCTCAATTTTGATGCCAACAATTGCCTACAAATATTTTCCCTCGAACGTTAACTAGCAAGGCAACCTTTTTTGGCTCTAACGATGTGCAGGTATGTTAGATTGAAATTATGAATTAAGAGTTTATGACTTCGATTTCGTTAAATAACAATTTGGTTACTGTACAAACTTGCTATTTTTTCAAAAAATATAAAGGCTTAATTATATTGTCTACACAAACATTGCCATTATTGCTAAATTTATTTTCATTTTAAATCCAATTCGTGTGTGTGCGGCTAGTAGATAAAAATCGACAAACGCTTAAGTCTGCGAAACTGTGTAAATGAAATATTTTATCATAGCTTGTACTATGTTTTAAAAATTTAAAGATAGTTTTCCGAAATAAAGAAAATGGCAACGTTTATTTTATATAAAAATTAACTTAATATAAAATGAGATGTAGGTAAATTATTTTGAATTAATGTGTAGTAAGTACCCTATTGTCGTTCCGAAGGTATCAGTAACTTTCAATGTAAAGTTACATTAATATAATATTTGGTCAACGTGTATTCACTAATTTGTGAACATGGGATAAGGTTGACACCCCTTTCATATAAATTAAATCTAAAGGGTTGTAAATAACGTTTAAAGTAAATGAAATCCTTGTTCGACTTTCACACATGCATAACTTATATGAATCTGCTACAAGGGTGATATTTTAACGGGGTTGCTTTCATTAACGAATAAATGAGATATAAATTTGTATGTATTATTGGTCGGGAAAATGATTTAATTTATATTTGCACTATTTAATTTAATTATTTATCTATAACTAATAACTATATTGTATAAAAGCAGATATATTTACGTATAATTTTTATTTATTACCTATAATTCATTTAGGTTCATAATATTTTTGATAAAGGCTATCGCGTGGATTTTTTTTCAATTTCAGTTCCTTCTAAACAACTGTCGAAATATTTTTTACAATTGACATTGTTCGCTTTTAAAAATAGATGAAAATATTCAATCATTAGAACAATGTCAAATAAAAATCTGAAATTTATGTTATCTATTAGTATCTCATATATTCAATTATTTTTTTTAAATGCTGGTTGTCTAGTTTTCTGAAAGTAATGAATTATAAAAATTGGAATTTTTATTACATTTAAGACTCATCGAAATATACATTCGTGTTAAAATTAAACCAAATTGGTTCCAGATAAAATATTGAAAAACTGAACATTTGAAAGTTTTATGATTTATTAGATCTAATATTTGAAAAAGAAATAGTAACTTATAAAGTCTAATAACATTTTTTTATTACAACAAAATACGAACGCAGTTACTACGAATACGTTAATAATCTTTAAATTTCATATTTGATTTTATCAAACTAAAGTCACTTTCCCCAAAAATTTGTTTCCACTTTTAGAACTTTAATATAAATCGTTAGTTTCTTCTTCTTTAATGAAAATGTCATCTGTTGATCGGTACACAAATATTCCAAGCTGTGTACTGATAATCACGGTCTTTATTTCGAAAAAAAATGCAAAGAAATTAACAATAAAAGAAAAAGAAACCTTTGGTGAATTTTTGGTGAAAGCGACTTGTATGTCAACGTGTATTATAATATTTCTTTTCTTTTAGTTTTAAAAATTAAAAATTATAATTATTGATCAGTTTTCTCTTTTCAAAGAAGACTTAATTTTAAGTTTTACAGTGCATCTCTTATTGTACTATAGTCGTAATCTAAGAGCAACTTATTTTTTTTGTAAATGGCGCATTGTGCAACAGTCCATAGCCATTCTGCATTAGATTTTTTGATCTAAAGGAGTCGTTAGTTAATGGCCGATAGCAACTGGTCCAGACGAACGCACACGCGTGCGAGATATCTTGAAGGACAATTATCTTAATGATTATATAAGAGATAATAGGGTAGAGCCGCACGCACGTGTGTCCACAATACAGTACTAAACGGGCAAGCACGTACCAATATGCACCTATAACTTTGACAACTACAACATGCTATGCTAGTGCAGCACAAAATTTTTAGTAAGGTTTTTTTTATGTTAAATGGACAGCAATAGGCCAATTGCGTATCACTGGTGGTACCGTGATTTTGGGTGTAAAAAATAGAAACAATAACACTAACTTTTTTGGCGATATAACCCTTTGAAAACATTAAATATTTTATGGAGTCCTAAAATAAGTAAAACCTGGTCTTATGTTTTTTTTTTTTTTTTTAAACCATAACCATTGGCTTCAGGGCTTGGCCCATGTGCCAGCATCTTATTCCCCATACTTCATAAACATATAACATATAAGACTGGGACACAATGATGGATGGGTTAACAGGAATTGGGATTGGAAACATGGAGAGCAATAGACTCATAAATGCAGGACCAACACAAACACTAGAGTCTTTCGTAAATAGATTAATAAGGTTAAGAACAACACAACAGGAGACAACGTTCTGTTAGATGTGATTTTTAAATTGAAATGTTATTTTTAGAACAGAATTCGTTAATTCCGTTGTATACTTCAAAGTTCATTGAGTTTAATATGTGACTCATATTAATTGGAAATGAAAAGCCTAAATTTTTGAGTAGATTGATAAAATCATTTACATTGCTATTTTGGCACGACAGAAAAATATGATTAAGATCACAAATAACACTGTCATCGCATGTACAGAAAGCTGAATTTACTACCCCAATTCTATATAAGTGTGCAGGGAAACAACCGTGATTAATTCTCATTCTTATTATTTGAGTAATATACTTTCTATTTCTTCTATAATGATGGAACCAAGTTTTTCTAGTGGGCTTAGGCTGGTCTTATGTTCATTCTTTGATGAAAATCATACAAAAATACGTTCTTTACATAACACTCTTTAGATTTCACTAGAAATTGATAAAATTGTTTCCATTTAATAGGAGGTATGAAGTTGTTTTTTTTTTTTTTTATTTTTGACCACTTGTTTAAGTCGGTTTGATATTATTTCGGTGGAGACCTTCCGGAGGTCTAGCGGACCCCCGCAATTGAGAGTGAGCTTATCATGCCTATGATGCAAAATAAAAGTCTCGCATGGGCAGTTAAATTAAGTGTTTTCATTTCAGGTCAAAAATAAGTATATGTGGCGCCATTCTACACAACGTTGACTGTAGTTTATTTCAAACAGTTACCATAACAAGTTTTTTATTTATTCACGGGAAATTGGACAATTGAATTTTAATATAGATAAACTAAATTAAAAAATTTTGCGACGTTTCGTTAATTTGTTTTAACTTCTTCGGGCAAAACTGAAATGATAAAAAATACAAATTAATTTAGTTTATCTATATTAAAATTCAATTGTCCAATTTCCCGTGAATAAATAAAAAACTTATTAATTATAATGGACGTGAACAATATTGAGAGTTACCATAACCTTCAAAATTAATTTGTTTTTTTTTGTAAGGATTTAATCTTGTTCTCTCAATGTACTTGGTGCAAAAAGTATTGTGCTACTCGCGCGAAATAGACGATTGAGATTAGGTTAATTGTCTTCCTCGGCAGACGCCACCTTTGTTTAAAATCGCCAATTTTTTACCATTCTTGATATTTATCTCTTTGAGGCAAATGGTTCCTTCCTTTATTTTCTCGTATCTTCAAAAATCAAAAGCAACGGACATTCTGTCTATTTTGGGGTCTCTAAGTCTTATTCAAAATTGTGAAAAACGGTTGAATTAGACTTAGAGACTCTTTAATAAGAGTCTAACTGATGTTCGCTTTTTTTCTTTAAACGTCAGTCTCTCTATTTCATCTAGCGAATTGGACAGGCTGGTATAACTTGGAGATTAATCACAATAAGTTACTATCTCGTGTCCAGACTGTTATGAAAGAGTCTTTAGTATGGACAATGAAGTGCAGAGAGACCCATCTCTGTACCGTAATCAGTGTCTCACCTCTGCTGTCTTATTTGTCACTGGCAGTTCCACTGGGAGTTCAACAACAACAATTAATATTGATTTTACGTAGGTCGTAAACTGACCTTTATGACTACATTCAATGTGTTATCAGAATGTATTATTTAATGTTACACTATGTTACATTAACATTTCACTGTTATTTAAAGTAGTGATATGAACTGGTTTTAGAAAAACCTAAAAAAGCAGTGTTTTGTTCACTAAAACCGATTACTTTTGGACTCACTTGTGTTTCATTATTCGTGTATCCGGACACCAAAGTCAGATCAAGTTTATTTTGTTTTTGATCGGGGAATCACCGCACCGTATGCAGCCGTCAGGCAACACTGTTGACAAACTTCACTCAGTTGTTGTTCTCTTGCGTGCAGTGATACGGTTATTACTCGCGTTTCTTCAAAAAGTTTTAGTTTGTTATCAGGTCAAGTAAAAATGTTCAATGTTTTGATTTTAAAAAGTAAATCGGTAAAAGCCAGCTCTCAAATCTGTAATCGATTCACATCCCTAATTTAAAGTTATTTGCTTATAGAAGTGTAAAATGAAATATAAAACAAGCGCCTTTAATGTTCACAAGATCAACTTGCAAGTATGATGAATACTGAATATTAGTAACAATAATAACAAAGAAAAATGCTAGCATTTTAATCGCTTAAAAAAATAATTTATTTTTGCCACTAGAACAAATTAGTTTCGATTCATCAATAAATCCGAAAATCCACTTAAAAAAATAAAATAAGCAAAACATTTCGATTGGCGTCTTAACAAAGTCGATTTCGTTTTTTATTTGTTAGATTTCGTGAGAATCTACTTTTTTCCACTCTTTTTGTTTAACCGAAAAAAACCACTGAACCGATTTTGACATTTTTTTTATTCAGAGTATACTGACGTTAATTTTATGCTTCGATTGGTACTCTAACGAAGTTGATATCATTTTTTATTTGACAGATTTCATGCTAGAAAGAAATGACCACGTACATACTGTAGTGACCTTGAAACATAAAAATATGTTATATTTTTTTTCTATTTGCGAACCCATTACAATAGCTTCGCAATATATTGGAAGTTGAAAAAAAAAACGTTTGAGAAATACTGACATACTCTACTTTTGATTTGAGGTTTGTGATCTTTCAGGTGAAAATCTCGGACCGTAAATCAGACATTTACTTATTTTCAGTAGGTACTGTATTTGAAATGTTGTTCGAAATAATCAACTTTGAGAATATTCAGTAGCGAGAACTCCCAGCTTGCATCTCGTATGCATGTGTATCTTTTCTTGGTCATAGTTAATTGCATTTTTAAATTTATGCATTTTCAATTAGTCTTCTTTATAATTACTACCAACAAGATTGTTTTAATTAACGTTCAGATTTCATGATGTATTGTATGCACTGTTTATACATTGTTACAATATTTACTTTAATTGTTGTTACAATCTGCTGGTCTGAGAGGAGGCTTAGGAACTATTTATTTGCTAAAGTAAAAACTAGTTGCAGTTATTTTCGAATGTAAGTAACATACAAAACTATAATAACTGTTTCCACAGACCCTTTATATATTGTATTTATTTATATAATTTTGGCCCAGTTTCATCAAATTTAATAGATTATAGATGTTACCTCGTTCCATCTGACCAATTAGCGTAAACGCCGGAATAACGTCAGTTGGCAGATCGTTTATTCTTTATCAACATAAAATAGCAAAATCAAAAATGTATTTTATATTTAACAAGAACTATGCAAATCTTTTACCTTAGAAATTCGATTTATTGCAAATAATGTCAATATATTATCTTCTGATTTCTTTAACATTTGCTAAATACTTCCATTAAAGTTTATAAAGAACGCAATCAATTGACAGGTTCGCCTGATGACGTCTTCCCCTACTGTTGTCCAACGGAATGAGGCAATCTCTGTAATCTAACCTTGTGTTTCACCTGGGTGCACTTGTTTCATACGAAATCATCTGGTCGACTATTGACCATTAAATAACAGCCCCATTGAAAAGTTATTTAAGAATATCTGTAGCTTCGTCATTCCCCAGTAGTCGAGTAACTTTAATGACCAATATTATTGCAAAACTAATTTTTGGGATAATAATAATAATATTAATAATAATAATAATAATGCGTTTAACGTCCGTTTCTCGACTTTATGTTATAACAGACGCCATTCGCCTCATTACTATTTTCCATCTACCACACTTTTATTATTTTTCTACATTTTTAAAACTTCAACTTATGTAATAGCAATGGGCGAATGAAGGAATTATAGGAAATTAGGATAAGGTAGGCAATTTTTGAACTAGGAGTTTGATAGGTAATCAGCCATGGCCTCAAATAAGGAACCATCTCGATATTTATCTGGAATTAATTGAGGGAAACCATGGAAAACCTCAATCAAGATGGCCGGTACAGGAATTACCGTTTCTCGGCGAGAGGCAGTAGGAAAAAATCCTAGCCACATCTGCCCCCGCCGGGACTCGAACCCGGACCTCCCGAATGCGAGTCTAGTGCTGTCACCACTACTCTACCCAGCTCGGTAATTTTTGGGATAATCTATATTCTATAATTTAGATTATGCATAAACTTATTATATATCATTCATAAATGTAACCCATTGGAAAATGGTACGGCGCGGCGCGGCGTTGTGGTTTTAGCTGCGAGAATAGTAGAACACTGGGTTTAGGAGTCGATGAAGTATGTTTATAAAGCTGGGGGCGGTTTCAGGACCATTATTCAATGGTAACAAGTGGAGCGAATGTATGGCAGTATGTGTGTCGGTGCAGCTTGAACTTATACGGCGCTCTGAAATTGCTCGACGTCGTGCTGTATTCCTATATATGTAGATGACGTATGAGGTTGCCGGTATATATATTTCTACAATGCTACCAGCCAATGCCCTCGTTGTACCTCATTTAAAGATGCGTTTACAAAAATACCTTCTCAGACTACTGATAAAACATGCTATTCATTTTAACTTTGTACTGATTTAATCACACTTTTAAAATTACTTTAGCAATAAATTAAATCCGTTAAGATAACCAAAAGCGACATTTCACAATGTTGGCTGGCTTGCGTTTAACAGTTCATTGAAAAAGTTTAAATTCTTTGCACTAGCAGCGATGTCAGCTAATATGTAAAAAATTTTCAATTTTCTGTTTTTTTTGTCCGATACTTTTAAACGAAGTGTAAACATTCGAATAAGATGACAGCTAAATATATAACCTCAAATAAATGAGATCGTGTATTTTACTGTTTATACACTATAGGAGTGGAAACTTCTACTCGTATTGTCGTGGACACAAACACACCCGCATCTTTACGTATAAAGCTGCAGTGATGCATTCCCAACGTTCTACTTCAACTCAATGTCGCGTTACCAATTGACCGAGGACCTAAATACGATGGGGTAACTGTTCCAAAGCGTCACTTCCGCGACATTTCACTGAGTATTTATAGCAGAAGGAGTGTGCACAAGTTAATAATGCCTTTTTTTGTAAACCTAGCTTTAGCTTCGTTCGTACGAGCAGAAATGTGTTAGTTCTATGCATGAGAATGAAACGTAGGTAAGATAAATGCTTTATTCAAATATTATTCAAAACGATGGCATCGATGGGAATTACGCTGTCAGATTTAGCGAGGATATACAAATTAGGATATTAGATTGTGTGGATTTTTAATTGAACTTTTTTAGTTAAAGTTATGAACAGAAAAAATAGTTTCGAGTAAGTTCGGTTACTGAACAAATGCTCGGAGCACTGGTGTCTTACGAAAAACTAAAAATAAAAAAACTAAAAATAAACTACGTATTTTCTCTTTTATTTATTGAATTAGATTTTTTTTTAAATGTTAGTCTCAGTAAGGACTTCAGGCGTTTTGTTACCAATCGAATCAGTGACTTGGGATACCAAAGTCTGTGCATATTTTGTACTTTTATTCAGACAGATATTATAAGAAATATTTAAATTAAGTTAAATTATTATAGGGATCCGAACTAGTGCGGCATATTTAATTTGTTTATTTTTTTATACCCTACAAATAGTCTGACCTAATTATACGTGGATTATAAACGCTTATAACTGAGATCATTAGCAGGAGGCGTATTCCATCAATCACATAGTATAAGAGCTATATGTACTTTTTCAAATAGCTTGTCAAGTGTAAAACTAACTTAAATGAGTCAATAACCTACCCTTATAAATCATACTGTACGGAGCTGTGGTAGCTTCGACTGTCAGAACAACTGAGAGTTGACTATATATTTAGAAAACTCTAGTTAATTTTAACACCTAGCTGTATATCGGTCAATGCTCTCTATTTTACAAAGTTTTATCACTTTTTCACAATACGAGAACTACGTTCTACGGAGTTACAGTAAATTTAACTGTCAGCTTTAACACTGCATGTGTGGAAGTTCAGACTGATGAAACAAATGAATGCTACTATATATTATGGTTAATTATTCATGTCAATTTTAACATGCGATTTTAGAACGGACAAAGCTTCCTGCGAGTGATTTTCTATATTTTAGTTTTCTTTCTTGTTATGGGGAAACCGTGGTTTAACTGCCTCCACAAGACTGTCAGGTAAAAGAGTCCAAAACAAAATTAGAAAAGATCTTACATTTAAATGTTTCGATTAAACGAATCGACCTTGGGAAGAAGTTGGGCTGTTTTACAGAGTTAAAAAAAATTAACTTCTGCGCTGTGTAAAAAGCTTCGATTGTCAAAATAACTGAAAGTAATTACATATTATGGGACAATTACAAAAGTTTGAATAGAATTCAAATTGTCAATTCGGTTTCCACAAAAAAAAACAGTGGCTGATTGTTAAACACGGGAAATAGAAGATAAATTATTATTCGTCCTGAAATCGACGTTAACTAATTTCGGAGTTTTGTTTCATGTCGGGAGAACAAAACCATGGAGCTATCTTTTTAAAATTAACTAATGTTTGAGATTATAGAAGCTCAACATTTAAAGTTTAATCTTTTTCAGTTTTTGTACCACGTTTTATAATAATTTTAAACCAATCAGCAATTTCTCTATTTGGTTCTTATATAACAAATTTTAGAAGATTAGATTTGTATGATTATGAAGAAATTGTTTGAACTTTGTATTTCACTGTAATCGTCTGAAAATATCAGAAGAGATTGTAAACCTAGCTTTATATAGACCAACAGACGTGTTCTATTGACTGCACTTTCTTCTTAAATTATAGATTTTTCAGTTTATGCGGTTTCTAAGTTTAACCACACGTACTTTCAGTACGTTATACGCTGCCAAGAAGTTATATAATATGAAGTGTTACTGTTCTAATAAATTATTATTACCGGAGTGTAATAACTTAATAAAACTATTTCCTTTCTATATCTATAATTATTGCTATTTGTTTGTTTGTGTTCCCTAATCTAATCTTAGAAACTACGTATATATTATTACGCTACCATGCAATGACGACTCGAGAGTTCCAAGGTTGGTGAAGTGCTATAGGAGAAGATTTTGTTCTTATTCTCAGCAGCACAGACAGACATTTTGTTAAGAAGGGACTGAAATATAAAAATTACAACCACGAAAGCCAATAAATGTACTTGATTTTATCGCATTGTGTTTTAATTGTGGTCTTGTCCCCTGGTTACGACTTCGCTTATACATAATATCGTACAATAATCCTTGTTTTTTCCAAATATCGATTTTTGTGCTAAAAAATAAGCAAGGCCGAAACATTTCTTTTGTATAAGTATTTGAATTACTGCACAGCTATGTTGTGTATTCAGAAAACCAAGAATTTTTAAATTCCGCGTTTTAAATATTTTTTATCGGCTTCATTCCATTGAAATAACGTTGTTCGAATCAAATTACATGCGACGTCGTTGATCGGATTCATTGTTGATATTTCATAGGTATAACTGAAGCAAGCAAACAGCTATCGGATGAACATCGCTTGGGTGAATGTTTTAGCTCTCAAAATCGAACCATAAGTTTTAGTAACTGGCTGACTGTGCTAACGTCATGGTTGCCATAGCAACGGATGTTACAAGTCGCCTGGCAATGGGACCGAACAAGAAATTCCGCGTAACTGAATAATCGTCGCGCACTATAGTCGCGAATCCCGATACAGATCCTAAATCACGCGTTTTGGATACAAAATGTAGCATGTAGGTCTTGACTTTTAGTAGGATGTGCTTGTTTTCTGATCTGTATTCTGTATTCACCTTTTCACAATGGAAATAGTTTTCATTAAAGACGATATGACAATTTTATTGAATCGTATTCTAAAGTAAAGATAAATACCGAACAGAGCTAACACCTCTCTAGTTTATCAGGTTATTTATGTAAATTCTAAGAAATGCACTATAGTGCACTCCATTCAACTTTAATGTAGGCAATATGGGAAGTAGAGCGGTATGGAGCTATAAAAACTTCAAGTAGCAAGATAACTGAAGGCGACTTTACAGAGACTATTATTTAAATCGATTGTAAACGTAAGTCTAGAGCAGCCAATGCTCTCTGCTGGTTGCCGGTGTTGCATGGTTTATCGCCTTTCTCGCAATAAGCGAACTGCGCTTTTATAGACTAAGAGTTTGTGACAAAAAAGCGCAAGACTATTTTAATTCTAACTTACATTTAGAGTGTAAGTAAATATACTTCAGTCAGCAAGTTTGCTAAATTGTTGACCAACGTCTTAGCTAAGGACTGGCCTTAGGAGCAATTTTATCAGGCGCACTTTAAAGTTATTGATTGTTCAGGTGTCGTTCGTTAAACTAAATTAAAAATTAACACAGTATAGGAGAGCTGTAGTTTGCTGCAACTGTTACAATGCTATGCTAGAAAAAAATATTTTTAAATACAGCGATCCTCCGATCTCAAACCCGAAACTTTCGCAGCGGAATGAGTAAGTTATCAATTACACTACAGTGACATGTCTAAACAGTCAATTTTTCTCATATATAAAGCATATTAAAAGGCACTGTACTGTTATTCATCTTACAAAACGCGTTTAGGGGGGGGGGGGCAGAATTTCAATCTTGTCTTCGGCGCTCATGACCTTAGCCTCGAGATTGCTGCTGACAAAGTTGCTTCTATCAAAATAAGGTTGGACTGTGAATTAACACTGCAGAAAATTTCAGCTTTTTCAATTCATTTTCATTGGCCTGATTTTCAGGGCACTAACGTGGCGGTGGTGCCGGCATTTTTTCAGTTTTTCATTACATAGACTGTTTATAGTATATAGTTTATTTATTGCTGTGACAGAAATGCATGGAATAAGTATATAACAAATTATTACAATTGAAATTACATTCTAACGATTGTGGAAAAAATCATGAATGGAATAAAAGGATTGTTTAAGTAAATGACTCTTGATGGGTCCGTTTGAAGACAGGTACATATATAGACGTGTTTTCAGTTTTTTCATTTTCTTTAAACGATACTAATTTTTTTACATTTTTTTAAGTGCACTAGGCCTAGGTGTCTTTATGCTTAATTTGCTGATTATAGAATTTACACTCTAAATATAAGTTATTAAATTATAGTTGTTCCAAAACTCTTGCACTTTTTCGTTACGAGCTCTTGCTTTTTACTGTGGGTACGTATGTGGAGTCTACGGAGCAGTAGCTCTTGGGGATGCTTATGGAAAATACGATCTTTAAATTCACACACGGATTTTACTACTTTTCGCGGTTTTTATTACTGCCATGAGTTATGTACCGTTGCATCAATTCTTATCGTATAATGCAAGTTTGTGAGCCCGTAGAATTGTGTTGGTACTTCTAAATACGTTAACAATATAACGCTTACCTGTACATTATTTTGTGTTTTTTGATAGCTTTTTAAGAACCTGTTTTTTCGATTTTATTTATCGTCTTACTTTTAACAGTGTAGCAATGTCCGTTATTTGTATGACGTTTGCCATAGTTCCTTTCTTACAAGCCCCAAGTTTCTGTCTTCTAATCCGAAAACTGGTTAAAGTATCAAGTGTCCTTTCAGTTTATTAAATAGTAAATTGGAAATATAAATTTGGACAACGCTTAAATAGCCTTAGCTGTTGGTGGCCTTATAAAAAGTTGTAAAAGTAGGTATATGTTATAATAATTTTTTTTATTTGAAATATGCTCGTTCTATCTATTTTCGTTATTTTTAAATTTATTTATTTATTTATTTTAAAAGAAAATTCTTTAAGGTAAAACATTTCATAAATAAAATGGTTTCGATTTGTTTTTTTATAAATATTACTTACAAATATTAACAGCAGTTTTAAGAGACATATATATATAAATTTTATTCCAAAATCACATGTGCCAGAAAGACACTTAGCTTGTTGTATAAATCATAGTAAAAATATGATTTCATTGAATTTGTTTTTGCTCATGAGCACGCGAATATTTTCCTAAGAAAAATGCGATTGACGGCTTGGATCATTTGCACCTATATTTAAAGGAGAAATTGAGAACGCTGTAAATTTGTTAATCTGATATTTTTTTACATTTCCTACTTTAAATTCATACATGATTCATAAACAGGTATACCTTTTTTTTTGCGAGTGAGACTATAAAAACTTTATTTGATTTTAGCATCGTTCGAATATGGAATTGATATAACAGGATTTAAAAAAGAAGTGCCTACCTGTTATAGGTGTGAATGTGAGGTCACAAGACACAATCAGTTATGTGACAGTTTTGAGAAAATTATTAATTTAATCCATATAAGCGCGTAAATTCTTTAACTTTTGTTAAAGAAAGAAAAAGATAAAATTGATGGTCACTTTGAAGAATCTTTCTACAACGTCATGAACTGTAATCCCCCATTTTGTTGAGATTTTTAGAAGCTTATTTTTCGTTTCAATTTGATCTTTTTTTCATCTCGAGGGAAACACTATACTTTTTTATAAGTAACATAGGCGATTATATGTTTTAATATTATTATTAGACTACGACGAACGGAAGAAGAATAAAATTCAAGACTAGCGAACTTCCAAACCGGACAGCTGTACTTATTTGATATTTGACTAATTAGTTATCATTCTGCGCGAATTTAAAATGTGAATCATGGGCAAATAACTATTCCGAATTGCAAGTCGATATGGCTTTGTACTTCTTGAAAAAATCGACCGTGATATATAACAAAGTTTTACCTGCTTTTACCATTTTGGTACGGAATCTTAAAAATTATCAAAAATTCGACATAGTTCGTTTTGTTTTGTGAGCACGGAATTTTCGATTGATTCTCGATTCATCGTCGATTCGCTGAGAGACACGCTCAGTGGCGCACGAACCGCATGCACCAGCGACAACACAATGTCATGTCATTTCGTTTCGCGAAACTGCTGTGATTTACATCTTTTTGATGGCTTATTTTCTTACCGATGTGTGACATGTAGTCAAATCTTCTATGTTACGTGAAGCGCATATTGACTTGGAAAATACGATTGTAAAATAGTTTTGTATTTTCTTTCCAAGTTGTCCTACATGTTTGTTCACTTTTACATCGAAACTTTTTTTGTGCGAAATCTTTTCTTAAATTTAACCTGTTTCACATTGTTGACATGAATTCCATTTAGATGTTTTTACTTCTGCAGGTGAACGGTATAATCAAATTTATTTTCAAACTTCAAACTTTGAAGCGTGTTTTGTGTTTTTATATCAACGTAATCCCATTGGAAGCGGATAAAATTGATCAAATGTGTAAACTTTTCTTTAGTTCTTGATAAATTCAAACTAAATATCTTAACTGATAACAGAAAGAGTACTGGTTTGTTAATTTCAAAACATTAAATTAGTTCATAGTTACAGTTTTTTAAATGAAAACTATGGAGGGAATTTAATTTTAGTAAGATTATACAGATGTCTCAAATCGATCTTCTACGGACACAACAGCGAAATAGAGAAAACATTTCTGAGCGGAAAAATCTTTAAACATTTTTTGATCCGATAGACGGTATCTTTAATTATTATATATCACCAACAAAGTTGATCGGAATACCAAAGCATAATTAATCACGCTTACTCCCCTGCACTTTTTGATGATAATTTTTTTGTATTTCATTATACTAACTGTAGGTGATCGATCTGAGACATCCTATATTTGTCTTATATTTGTTCCGTGTTTAATTATGAAGATTTTATCTCTATATGTGTGAATTTAAACATTGTTAATTCCTAAAAGTTTTATCTCACATCTAATGATATGGATGTGGGATCAACTCTGTATTAAAGATAACTTTGAGAAAATTAGTTTCAACGAATCAAAATCGTAATGTAAGAAAAGCTAGACTCGAACTGTTTGACGAACGTCTTCAATCGAATTATTGTTATAAAGAATAAGAGATAAAGAATAAGAATAAGAGATTTAAATTTATAGTTTATGTGATATTTTTTACTTATACTTCATCGAGAATAGTCACTGAAACTACAAACGGTTCATTTTATTAAAATAATAACAATATAGAAGAGCTTAGGAATTTTTTATGGAGTTTCCATGGCTCCTCTCTTACAAACCCTCACCTTTCAGAATTTTCAATTAAATCTTACAAAATTTGTGTCATAAGAAGACTTTAAATTATTTTCCTAAAAATCCTAAATATTCAAAATTTCTTGGACTGGACCGAAGCCACATTTGTTAAAGTCCTAGAAACTTATGTTGTAAATATCACATCCAAGAATTGTGAAGTTTCTCTAACTAAACTCACATCATATTAAAACTTTTTTGTTTAGAATACTGATTTAAGAATGATAATTAACTTTATATTTATATATAGTATATGTATGTTAAATACAGACAAATGTTAACAAAAGTAACTTCCTTTTATTATTATGTTAATGTTTGCCATAAATGGATGTTTAATGTCTGCTATAAATTTTAAAAATGTGAATAACATTTGTAATTTTGTGAAACCAAAGAAACTCAAACTTGGGAGTAATATTATGGCGGTTGAATTTAATGAATTTAATAAAATGTGAGCAAGAGAGGATAGAAGGAAACATAATATTATAAGAAAGATGAGTTAGTTTTGATAATATTATGTATGTATGTTAGAGGTAGACATTCATCTGTACAGTGCTACCACTACACACAACGAATCTACTGGTACCGCTGCTACAGTCACGTCTGCCAACAACCAGAAGCTTTTCTACGTCTCTCGCCCTGTGAGACATGTTTCCGCTTTACAAAACTTTTGTATGAAGGTGACTTGTGAACATAAGCGAAAAGGGGAAAGTACTTATTGTATCAAATAGAAACATATGCACGTCGGTTTATCTATTCGCATCGATAACTTGGTCCTTCCGTCTTTCCGCATCAGTGTTAATATAATAAAACCCGGGTCGCAGTGCCAAAACCCTGCCGACAATATAGTGTATTTACTAATATAGGCAGTGTGGCTTTATTATGCGAACTTAAGTTGGTTTTTTGGGCAAAATAATAAATTTGACTTCTTAATACACCCCTTAAAAGAACATTTTTTTCTCAGTTGCAATATTATTATCAATCGAACCTCTAAACTAAATTATATACACCTTTCAGCAAATAATTCACTAGTGTTTTCATAAAATTTGTAAATCCGGTCCTGTCGGGCCGATTTTATTAAAATTTTAGGAGCACTTTTTAATTGCTATTAAAGGGTTAAATTTCAATTTTGAAACGATTCTGAGAATTTTTTAGGCATTTTTGGGCCCAAAAACTTTTTTCAACCCCTACAAACTACCCTTAAAATGGTCCGATTGGGCCCATTTTAAATAGGGTTCTTGCGGTGGTGGATTCCAACATGTGGGCAAAATTTCGTAAAAATCAATTAACTCTTTCGAAAGTTATAGCGCACACACATATATATATATATATATATATATATAAATATATATATATATATATACATATATATATAAACATTTTTAAAAATGGTGCCAAAGTGTTTACAAGGTTATGAAACGTCGAGAAATTTTGGTCCGACCCCTAGGTCCCGCCATCCGACCAACGCCAATAGTGTATGTTGCCTATGGCAAATACACTAATAAAACAGAAATGAGATCTCCGTCTGCAATTCCGTTTTCTTATATGTTTTTGAAGTGACACTTCCTCAGCGATTGTAGTGAGTCAGATACATTTCGAGACGGAAATCAAAGTGAAACATTGAAACTGAAACTTTAAGTTGTTGCAAGGCAACAGAAAACTGAACTAAACTTTAGTTAATTTCAAATGGGAAGTAATATAATAATGTTTAGTTTCTAATACAACCGCCGATTTTAAAATAGGATTTAGTATCTCCCATCGCGGTTTACATATGGAGTGCTATTCTGGGCTGCGCGAACCTAATGACAGCGTAGGAGATAGCGATAATTGCGATAATCATTTCTTCTTTGTTGAACATCAACACGAGAGTTACTACGTTTACGAACACGTCTTGTTGAAAAGAAATTAGTAATTTTTTTTCATATTAACAGTTATATATTATATAAGAATTTAACCGCACACAAAATTAAATACATATATGTTACTTTCTACGAGGTCACGCTTGGATTTAGTTATAGATTTCGTCAAAATTATCATCAAATTTTTCGGATTCTTGAGTGACATAAACCAATTTAAAAAAAAACCGGGTCGTAGTGCCAAAACCCTGCCGACAATATAGTGTATTCGCTAATACAGGTCGTGTGGCTTTATTATGCGAACTTAAGTTGGATTTTGGGCAAAATAAAACATTTAACTCCTTAATACACCCCTTAAAATTACATTTTTTTCTTAATTGCAATATTATTGTGGACCGAAGGTCTATACCAAATTAAATACACCCTTCAGTAAATAAGTCACTGTATTTGTAAATTTGTAAATCCGGTTCTGTCGGGACGATTTTATTAAAATTTTAGGAGCACTTTTTAATTGCTACTAAAGGGTTAAATTTCAATTTTGAAATGATTCTGAGAATTTTTTAGGTATTTTTCGGCCCAAAAACTTTTTTCAACCCCTAAAAACTACCCTTAAAATGATCCGATTAGGCCCATTTTAAATATGGTTCTTGCGGTGGTGAATTCCAGCATGTGAGAAAAATTACGTTATAATCAATTAATTCTTTCGAAAGTTACAGCGCACACATATATATATAAACATTTTTAAAAATGGTGCCAAAGTGTTTAGGAGGTTATGAAACGTCGAGAAATTTTGGTCCGACCCCTAGGTCCCGCCAGCCGACCGACGCCAATTAAGCATGTTGCCATTTGGCAAATACACTAATAAAACATAAATAAGTAGGGTATGATGAATGTAAATGACATATGACACTCACCCGCCACTTCCACCATAATATGGTGGAAATAGCGGGTCGGGAACAAAAAATATTCACTGATCATATTACGTGTTTCCGTATATATTTGATGTTTTGTGTAACACATTCAAATGTGCGACGAATGTGCATGTGTCTAAAAGAGAGAAAACTTTAGTCAACGCGCATTGGGAATAAATAAAGAAGAAAAAACGAGCGACATTTCCAACATAAAATATAAGTAAATGCGATTCCATACGTGTGTTTAAAAGTGTTTTCTCTTTTGCTATGTCAGTCATAGAGGATGCACGATCAAAGTGGGATAGTGGGTCAATGGTATCAGCTTACATGCATACCAAAATGTTCTATTGTAGAGACGAATCTCAAAACTTCGGGCTGAACTGTATCAGCTGATCGCAAAAATTCGTACAGAATGCGTAGTTTGCATAAGTTACTTGGTTTCACAATATACATGTCGTTTATTTATTAGTAATACCGTTTGACTTGAGAAAAGCCGAGAGTGTAGCGACCTAATTGTTTACATAGCGTTTCCATGGATTCTTCTACTACGAGCCCTCAGTTCCCAGGCTCTAATCGGAGAGCTACTTTAAAATTCAATTGGATTTTCAATTTATGTAGTGGTTAGTGATTTGTACAACAAATCCTAAAAATGTAATCTTACAAAACCCTTCCAGGTGTCTGTAAAATTGGTGTACTAAAAATGGGCTAATTTGGTAATGGGATAAATTGTTTTAAGTTTTAAAATATAGATTCAAAAACTCTAGTTGGCGATGACCTTATAATAATAATAATAATGATGCGTTTAACGTTCGTTTCTCGACTTTATGTCATAACAGACGCCATTCGCACCATTACAATTTTTTCATCTACCACTTCCCGTTATTTCTACATTTTTTTTTACAACTTCAACTAATGTAATAGCAATGGACGAATGAAGGAATTATAGGAAATTAGGATAAGGTAGATAATTTTTGAACTAGGAGTTTGATAGGTAATCGGCCATGGCCTCAAATAAGGAACCATCTCGATATTTATCTGAAATTAATTGAGGGAAACCATGGAACACCTCAATCAAGATGGCCGGTACAGGAATTACCATTTCTCGGCGAGAGGCAGTAGGAAAAAGTCTCAGCCACATCTGCCCCCTCCGGGATTCGAATCCGATACCTCCCGAATGCGAGTCTAGTGCTGTCACCACTACTCTACCCAGCTCGGTGATGACCTTATAGATATTATTAATACAATTAAAAAGGAAAAAATAGAATCAAAATGAGCATTTACTAGCGCCATATATTGAGGATTAATATTCAAAAAGGCGTCTTTAAGTCACAGTTTTTGTAATTACGTTTATGCCCGAATTATTATCTTCATCAGGTCCGATGCAATCTGGTAAAACGGCATGTGCGTCGGATAGCAGTATGTAGCTCAAGCGTCAAATTACTGAATGACAGTTTTACACTAGAAGCATTTAACAATAAAGCTTTCATAATAATATTATAGGAAAACATTGAATTTTTTTCTGCTACTGATTTCATGTTTTGTTTGATAAATTCATTAATAAATGTGGTGGGAGCTTGAGGTCTTATATTTGATTCAGTTATTTATAAATTTATTTATTTTTTATTAAATATCAAGTAAATTTATTTTGGTATAGAAAAAGCAACCATCGTGAATCGATTTATTGAGTGCGCCATAAACATGTAGTACATTTATGAAAACACATATTGTATTTGTGTAGGATATAATTTTGTTTCAAAATATATGACAATTCGAAATTTTAAAATACTAGCGGACCCGTGCGAATACTTCCCATCGTTAGTAATGATATTTGCCACGTCACTTAATATTACCAACAACTGTTAAAATTAACAAATTGCCATATTACAGACAACTTAAAATAAATAGATTGCCACCAGATATATTATAAACTGTAATTTTTTAATGAAAACATTAATTTTAAGATATTAATTTATTTTTCGTCAATTAGAGAAAATCTCCAAAATGGCGTATCAAACATTAAGTTTTGATACAGTATTAAGGGAGATATTTCCTACCCGACAAAAAACACTTTTGAGAAATAATATAATATACCGTTAGGTATAGCTTGATATTCTAGTCGACTGGGTATTTTAATACTTTAAAATTAAACGAAACATTCGAAATTATATATGAGATTATGAAAGACAGTCGGTTTACATAATCCTTAATATACGTTTTAAACGACTGTGTTATTAAAACGTGAAGCTGTTTTGCTTTTCGCCATTTCTTGTGAACGTTTCTGTACAGTTGTTTGGCCACATAACGATAAACATTCCGCTAGAACGGATAAAGAGGTGAAAGATAGAGATCTCTCAGGTCGCTATGCTTATATTCTCTAAAACTATATTTAACCGATATTCATTTAGTGTATTCTGCGAAGCACACAGTTTTTATTAATATACTCTACTGTTATGTATTTACTTTGAAATCGGAAAACACATGCGCAAGTCAAGAATGAATATATTTTACTTGAAATTGAATTGTTCATGCAATGAAACCTTGTGTTCCTAAGATAGCGATATCGTAATATATAGAGATGCGTCGAATATTCGTTTGGTATTCGGTATTCGGCGTATTCGGTGTCTTTTCCACTATTTGTATTAGGCCGAATTATTCGGTTTTGTTGCCGAATATATTCGGTTAAAGCATTTCTATTTTTTTGGCTCATGTAGCCAAGGTGTAGAACTAAAAGACAAAACTTCTTATGTAAGATAAAATATGTTTATTAGAATAATAATAAGAGAAAATATATTTATTTCCTAACCTATAGTCAGTATAGTCAACAGTTATTTTAAACCTTAAATCAACATTTAATTTCAAACTCAAAACAATATTTATTTTTAAGTTTTAAATCAACATTTATTTTTAAACTTAATATCAACATTTTTTGAAATGTCAATCAAATCTACATTTATTTTTTAAAACTTATATCAGATTGTTTACGTGGCAAAACAATGAAATGGTAAACTGAATAATTCGGCCAAATATTCGGTTCGGTAAAGGTTAAACCGAATAATATTCGGTATTCGGTTATTCGGTGAAACCACTACTCGGCGCATCTCTAGTAATATAGCAACCGTAGATAACGGTGAATGACATAACAAAAAACGTGTCCATAGAATTAAATAGATTTGGTTTTCTCGGTAGCGGCGTCACCACCGTAACGTAATCTATTTTATTTTAATGCACTCGTTTTTTGTTGTCATTCATAGTTATATTTCGATCGCTATATTACGGTACTGGTATTTTAGGAAACTAGGGCTTTAATAGTAGAATGTAGGAATATTTAGTTGCGTAATGATAAATAAGCCATAGCGACTTTTA
Source organism: Venustoraphidia nigricollis (assembly GCA_034508555.1). Lineage (NCBI taxonomy): Eukaryota > Metazoa > Arthropoda > Insecta > Raphidioptera > Raphidiidae > Venustoraphidia > Venustoraphidia nigricollis. Next base: position 9,746,732 of record JAVRKA010000006.1, read on the forward strand.
ATATCATTTCGGATTTTATAATTGATACTAAGTATATTTTTCTCACAAAATTTATTACCACTCTAAATAAAATCTGTGATTCATACGTTGTGTACTTGCGAATGCTTTTTCATTATCTTGTGTTCTATAAACGTAAAAAAATATATTTGTGATAGATGTATTTTTCATTCTATATCGTATTTTCTCTACATCAATGTTTATAAATACTTTATATTGTTTGAACGCACAAAAATCAATCGATATCAGTACTGCTGTAGCAAGACGATAGAATATCCCTGTCTGAGTTGATAGATTAAACATAGCCAAGTAAATAATGAAAATAGATTAAGATTGAAGAGCTACAACCCATGAAATAAAAAGAAAACCGCTACAATAAATGCGCTTAAAAGTAGCAACTTGGTAACACCACCTGCCACAATGTGGTATAAACATTTAATGTGGTATTTTGATTAACAAACGGCCAGAAAAAAACAGTAAATTGGTAGAGATGTATTATGCATTTTTAATAAAAGTATAATTAGAGAGAAATAACTGAATAACTGATTTGTATCGGTCATTTAGTGAAAATATCAATTGGTAATTAAGGTAATCAAAGCTGTATCTACATTTTGGATCAATATTTCTCCCGATCCGATGTCGAACGACAAACACCGAGATTAAAATGTAGGTGTCTACATTAGAATGGGAAGTCCGATTTCCTTTCCAGTCTAGACACCTACTACATTATAATCTCGGTATTAGCTTTTCTTCCGATGTCATCCGACATCGGATCGGGAGAAATAGGTTTTTGAATTATTTTGTTTTTTACATAATTGGAAAGATCACATACAAGTTTTATAGCGAAATAACTTTTATTATTTTGTTTAACTTCATAATGAAAAAGTTATATTTGTTTTAAAAATAATGTTTAAGCTAAGATCCGATAACGCGTCAAAAACCTCTGTGACGTCAAAATGTTTTTATGGCCCTGGTTGCCATGGTTACTTTGATAAATGTATTATAGCCATATACAAATGCACAACTTTTGTCATTTTGACGTCACAAACATTCCTGGTACGTTTTGTAATCGCGTGATATCTTTTGAAGTTTTATACATTTTTATTAATTTGTTATTAATTACCTATGGCTTAATTTTTTTTTCTTTTTGTTCTTCAATATTATTTACGATATATTATTTAAAAAATAAAAAAAAATAGTAGTTTTTTTTTATTCAAATACTCAAATACTGATTCAATGTAGATACAGAAATAGTTAAATCGCATTTATTTGTTGTTAAATAGGTCATTTATCTACCGCTAGGCAGGCATACAAAATGACTCCTTGATACGGGGGTGTGAAAAAAAAATTTGATGTATCCTTATGTATTATAAAAATGTCTAATCTAGCACGTTTAATAATAAAATATATACTATCGGTACACGGGTTTGCGGCAATCGTTTAATAAACAAGCAAATCCTTTTAAATGTGTCGCAAGGGAAATCATTTGATATGAATATACGTAGAGTATTGTAAGAGTGCATGAACAGCAGTTTTGCTATTTGTTTATTTGATATTTATACCGGATTATGTTCAATATTTTGTTTGCTGACTGAAAATAAGGATCTTTCATGGTTTACTTATTTTATGCAGTAATGAAATAATTTGAATGCAAATTATGAAAATATTGTTGATGCTTCCAACTATGAGCAAAGTATTTGAATTGTTGGCACACTTCGTACGACGCATCATTCCTAACCTATTGGTTGTGTGCGTTAGGTTGGGTCACAATAAGGAAATGTTATGCCCGAAGCTAAAATTAGATTATAATAATGAAATTTATGGTTTGACATAAGCCTTGGCCGTTTAAATTCACTGTGCTGTTTTATAATCATTAACAATCTTCAAGATTTTCAGAAAATATCCGCAAGTGCGTTATTTAAATAGAGCTAAACACATTTACCACAAAACGTGATTTTTGAGAGATGTTCCCATAAACGTAACCGTATTTTGTTCCATTATATTAATTCATAATTATACCTAATAAGTTTTATAGAATTTATTATTGTCTTTGAAATATTTTATTCAACCTCTCAGTCAGTCAGTAAGTCAGTTTGAGTCAAAAGCAAGTCGATTTAAAATCACTTTCATTTATAAGATATATTTTATTTCTACAAAGCTGCAGAACGCTATATAATTGTTATAAACATTCATTGCTACAATGCTAAACTAGAAAAATTTATTTTTTATCCACCATTCATTTGAAACATTGCATACTTACGTAGTATCGACGACAATACAGTAATCTTATAGCGATGACTTGATACTGTAATCAGCTCACTATGAAACTTTTTAACAGCCTACCGTACTTAGACTCATTTTGGTCGGCAGGTGGCTCTGATGACTAAAACGAAAAAATAAATAAAATATAATTAGAAATCCTTTAAAAACAAGCTTTTATTAAACTGTACAAAAAGGAAGAAAATAACAAACAACAAACAAATGAAATCATTTTTGACTTGACCTGAAAGATTGTCGTGAGTTTAAAGTCATAGTTTAAATTTCTCGCCAAAATCTTTTGTCAGGTCAACAATGGATTTTATTTGTTTGTTAGTTTCTTCGTTTTAGTAGATTTTAATAAAAATTTGTTTTTAAAATGATTTTTACTTATATATTATTTATGTTGTTTATAATACGTGCCAACGGGGGATATTTTTTAAACACTAAAGGCTACTTCAAATTGTACCAGATACTTAATATTTACCAGCGTAAAGAATATTTGAAAGCATTAAATTTAGAAAGGCATGTTCGGTATAAAATAATGAATAAAGTTGAAGTCTAATTTTAGGAATGAAATATAATGAACATATGGCTCCATACCTTTAGTTCCCTTTATTTTCCATCTTTGTTCATTTGTGATTGTGTGTAAAGTCCACACGCAAACAATGTGCTCGGGGAAAATGCAAATACTACATTTTCCCTAAGCTTACAACACAATTATTAAAAGCAATTTTATTTGTTCAAATTATTCAACACATATTAGATTTTTTTTCTTTCAGTAGGACATAGAGAAAGATAAGGAATAACGGAAAATACCTCAAAATCAACAATATTTCTTTTTCTAAAAGTAAATAGAGAATACTATCCAATTCTAAATTCATGCCCAGAATTTTTTTTTCAGTCAATAAAGTTTGACTAAAAAAAATCATTATGTTTATGAAAAATTCTTGGGAAAGAAAAACGCTTAATAGAACTATGAAAATTTTTATTTATAGCGTACCTTTTTTTTGGTTAGTCTTGTTTCACTTAAAAATTAGAGAAATGCTGAAAATAAACAAAAAAAAATATATTTTTTTTAATGGGAGATTTCAATGAAATGCACGATCAGCCTTAGCTGTTTTGACTGGTGAATCTCATTATGTAATTACCTACTGACTTTGCTGTTTTGCATTCTATATTCTCTCAATGTGTTTGAAGCTTTACTTTGAGTGGTCAGAGAGCATACGGCATATTAATAATAGAAGTGTATTACGTATGTATGCTTGTACGCATAGACGAATGCCTAAAATTCTCATTCTATTATACAGACGGTTGCAAAAATATTACTATATTAACATAAAAAATGTACGTGGGTCCATAATTTTAGGAAAAAAAGAATTTTATCGATGTACACAATTCCCATGGAAGTTCTTCTTTTTATTATTTTTATAAAGTAAGAGAGAATATTTAAAAATTTGTAAATGTATTTATTTAGATTTAGAGTTAATCTGTTTGAAAATAAAAAAATTTCAAAATAATTGTGAATAATAAATCTATAAATATTAAAATTATTAGATTTATTGTGTCATGTGATCTTATTTAATATGATTCTAACCACTTTGGTAAGCTTAAGTTTTCCAATTATATCATAAAAATGTTACCTAGTAATAATATTAATAAATTGTGTTTATAACAGGTGTCGATAATTTCAAGGCGTTTGGGATCCACGTTAGTTGAGATAAGGTTACGAAATCTTATCCGCTCCACTAAGGACCTAACCAGTTACAAAAAATGTTTCATAGCAGTTTATAGTTTTATTTAGCATATTTTTTCTTTTTTGTCTATTTCAAGTTGTAAAATTCACAGAGAAAAACTAACATAATTGCTTAACAAACAATTTAGCAAATAAATAATACGGCATGTTTAAGATGCTTTGGATTACTAAGTGCTGCAGAATATGATTCCTATGCTAAAAATGACATAATTACGACGTTTAAGAAAAGTTTTTAACTTTTTTTTTTATTTGCAGTGTGTGAACATCTGAAAAGTGCCTCATATCCACCTTTGACATATACAGTGAGTAAAAAAATTTTTATATGGTACAATTTATAGTAGAGAGTATTCATAATTTTTATGTTTCTATAAATTTTTGATCATTTTCTATATAGATGTTACCAGCAAGATAAAAATTAAGAATTAAAATTAATTTTTCTAACACGTAATAAGTGTATACAAAATTTTTCATTACTTAACAATGTTAAATATTTCAAAATAATTACGCATGTTTTTTAATTTCACGGTTTTTTAAATACTCGCTATACTATTTTACGTTGGTACATTAAAATAACGACATTGTACATGTGTATTACAATCTCAGATTGACCGACAAGGATGGCAAAAATTGTCTTAATTTAAATCTTGCGTAATTGTATAATAAAAATAGTTTTAAATATATATTTTATTAAATAAAATAATACTAATAAATATGAGAATATTCACATCGGTATCTTAAAGCCACTAACAGGTATTTTGGTCTAGCACTAATTTATATTTGCAGATCTTTGTCTGGTAAAATATCGCGTTAAGCGAAACAATAAAATAAAGTCAAAGTTAAATCATTTAAATATTGTATCTTCTTTCACTTTAAAATACATTATATATTATGTTTATAATACATTAAAATACAAGTAATACTTGTTCTCGGATTTGGAATCTGAAAGTGAACTGTGAATGTAATAAGAGTCATCAATGGAATACGAAACGTTTGTAGGGTTCAAATTTAATATTCAGTTTTATCACATTTCGTTACTTTGATGGGGATATACTCGATATAGATGTTGTTATTTTATGGCCATATCAATAACAATATTCGTAGTTATAAATATTAAAAATAAAGGAGACAAAAAATAAAAAAGTGTGCAAAAGTCAATTTAAATAACGAATACGGCTCTAAAGTCTAAATAGCACCCAAAACATTAATCGGAGCCAAAAATAGAATTGTGCAAATTAAATACATATACGAGGACCAAAATACTTATTGGAGCTTTCACCTTATTGCATGTCACATTTATTGTGATATTTTGCACTCTGATGATTTCATCACAATTTGTCCATTACTTCCTTAAATAATTGTACTCAATCAAAGAAAGCATAGTTACTTCTTACCACAACAGATTTATTTTGTACTCATGTAATATTGTACCTGACTTGTTCTACGCTGTATGGTATGGCTTCATAGAATAAAACCTTTATTATTATTATTATTATTATTATTGATTTAAAAATGAAAACAACCAGACATTTATGAGCTCATGGTTTAGGTGAAGTATTGAATATTTCAAATTATTAGTTCCGATCGCTTTCAAATATGTAACCAGAGTGTAGTTGATTTATGAAGACGATGAATCATCAGATTACATGTCAATTAATCTTACTTGGATTTTCTCAAAAAAACAGAAAACAAAAAATGAATTAATTAATTATGTCAAGCCCTATTTACTTACTCTTCAACATTTATCAGCCGCTTGCATACCCCAATTTTGTATTGCAATCAAGAATGAGCAAATAATTCACTCGAGGTCAACAGCATGTTTAAAATGCTATCCGAAATCTTCTTAGAAACTATACTATTTATGTTTATTAACAATTGAGTGTTATGTGTTTGAAAGAATATAAGTTTCGTCCATCCCTAGCAATTAGTAGTAACAGTGGGGGCATAAAGCGCGTGAAACAAGGCTTAGTCCTACTATATCCCTACTGGCTGCGTCCCGCGCGTGTGACGTAGCATACGTATAGGGCGTATGTTTCCGCGAGAGCACCGCATTTCGGTTAGTCTGTGTTTTGTGGCCGGGAGGTACGCCAAGCATTTCGCTAATGACCTGGCCGTTTTAATAATTCAATACCTTTAATTACTTATGATCCAAGAGAGCTAAGTTGGCGTTCTACAAATTCTCTCTACACTCCCTCACAGTGTATGCGGACAGACAGACCGGGCGGCCAGGAAAAGCGACGGGAGCAGAACACACTCGCTGTAGTCTTTCCGTTTCTGATTCCTCTTTACATTATACGCACATACAGTAAATTTCTCTAAAGTGCACGACTACGAGAAGTAAGTGTTGTGTTAATTGTAACCTTCCAAAGGTATTTCAAATTCATCATACTGTTAAATACACAGATCGAACTATCCATAGCAGAGCGCAATCATTAGTGTATTTGCCATATGGCAACATACACTATTGGCGTCGGTCGGATGGCGGGACCTAGAGGTCGGACCAAAATTTCTCGCCGTTTCATAACCTCCTAAACACTTTGGCACCATTTTTAAAAATGTTTATATATATATGTATATATATATATATTTATATATACGTATATATATATATATATATATATATATATATATATATATATATATATATATATATATATATGTGCGAGCAATAACTTTTGAAGGAGATAATTCATTTTAACGAAATTTGGCATACATGTTGGAATCCATCACCGCAGGAAGCCTATTTAAAATGGGCCCCATCGGGTCATTTTAAGGGTGGTTTTTAGGGGTTGAAAAAAGTTTTTGGGTCCAAAAATACCGAAAAAATTCTCAGAATCGTTTCAAAATTGAAATTTAATCCTTTAGTAGCAATTAAAAAGTGCTCCTAAAATTATAAGCAAATCGGCCGGACAGGACCGGACTTAGAAATTTTATGAAAACACTAGTTTGCGTATACGAATTTACTTACTGAAGGTCGTATTTAATTTGGTGCAGATGTTGGATTGATAACAATATTTCAACTAATAAAATTATTATTGTAAGGGGTGTATTAAGGGGTTCATTTTTTTTTATTTTGTCCAAAAACAAACTTTAGTTCATGTAATAAAGCCACAATACCTGTATAAGCAAATATACTATATTGTCGGCAGGGTTTTGGCACTGCGACCCGGGTTTTTTTTTATATATAACTGAAACATAATATTAATTATGTCGCAGCAGCGCAATTGAAAAATTCACGATTTGTCTATTAAATGTCTAGATACACGAATTGACCATCAAGTGTACCTAATTGTAAAATAGTAAGCGAGGAAGCTAAGCGACTACGAAATTTTGCCAGAAGTGGTTGGTTACATCTTTAAGCTCTATTATTTATCATTATGATGAACAGATTGGTAGCAGAGCGTAGCTATTTTTACACGTTCCTGATTACTGAATTCAGAATATTTATGACGCCGCCGTTTGGTGCAACTGAAATATTCATAAAATGTCTAGACATGCATGCATTGACCATCTATTGTAATTGTAAAACAGCATTTAGCAAGTGGCTTATTGGAAAACAACTTAGCGGAAGGATACTGTACTCATATATCTGTGCAAGTAGGCCGTTTGGTGTGCTCTGTGTATGAGTGTACTAAATGCTGACCCTTTATGCACGCACTGCCATATTATCTACACATACGTCTCATTTATATTTTGTTCCCAAATAAGACGCGTTCACACCAAATTTAGTTTTCTGGAATAAAAATTATTTCATCTTTATTAGTGTATTTGCCATATGGCAACATACACTATTGGCGTCGGTCGGATGGCGGGACCTAGGGGTCGGACCAAAATTTCTCGACGTTTCATAACCTCCTAAACACTTTGGAACCATTTTTAAAAATGTTTATATATATATGTATATATATATAAATATATATATTTATATATATACGTATATATATATATATATATATATGTGTGCGGGCAATAACTTTCGAAAGAGTTAATTGATTTCAACTAAATTTGGCACACGCATTGAAATCCATCACCGCAAGAAGCCTATTTAAAATGGGCCTAATCGGGCCACTTTAAGGGTAGTTTTTAGGGGTTGAAAAATATTTTTGGGCCCTAAAATACCGAAAAAATTCTTCAAATCGTTTCAAAATTGAAATTTTACCCTCTAATAGTAATTAAAATGTGTCCCTAAAATTTTAATAAAATCGGCCTGACAGGACCGGACTTACAAATTTTATGAAAACGTTATTTTGCAGATAGTGAATTATTTACTGAAAGGTGTATAGAGGTTCGATTGATAATAATATTGCAATTAAGAAAAAAAGTATTATTTTAAGGGGTATATTAAGGAGTAAAATTTTTTATTTTGGCCAAAAACCAACTTAAGTTTGCATAATAAAGCCACACTGCCTGTATAAGCAAATACACTATATTGTCGGCAGGGTTTTGGCACTGCGACCCGGGTTTTTTTATTTAATTAAATTAATATAAACCTATTTAGCGAGAATATGCACAGCTTCACGCAAACTTATAAACATTTTTGTAATTAAATTATGATCGCTAAGACCAACGTTGCTTTCAACTGGATGTTTGGGTGATGCAATCGTCGACAAGTTTGTTAAACATCAACGCATACATACGTTGTTGCATTCCAAGTATATATGTAGTTATAGTTGCAATTAAATCTATCAATTCCGTTAGTTAATTGTCAAAAGTGGGCAGAAGTTATGTTAAAAATGTTCATATGGATGCCACGTTTTGAGAGTAATTCGGAATAATAATCATAATAATTACAGTATTTTTTAGTGTATTTGCCATATGGCAACATACACTATTGGCGTCGGTCGGATGGCGGGACCTAGGGGTCGGACCAAAATTTCTCGACGTTTCATAACCTCCTAAACACTTTGGCACCATTTTGAAAAATGTTTATATATATATGTATATATATATATATTTATATATATATTTATATATATATATATATATATATATATATATATATATATATATATATATATATATATATATATATATATATATGCGGGCAATAACTTTCGAAAGAGTTAATTGATTTTAACGAAATTTTTGCCCGCATGTTGGAATCCACCACCACACGAACCCTATTTAAAATGGGCCCAATCGGGCCATTTTAAGGGTAGTTTGTAGGGGTTGAAATATGTTTTTGGGCCCCAAAATACCGAAAAAAATTTCAGAATCGTTTCAAAATTGAAATTTTACCATCTGGTAATAATTAAAAAGTGTCCCTAAGCTTTCAATAAAATCGGCCCTACAGGACCGGATTTAAAAATTTTACGAAAACACTAGTTTGCAGATAGTGAATTATTTACTGAAAGGTGTATATAACTTGGTATAGAAGCTCGATTGATAATAATATCGCAATTAAGAAAAAAAATGTTATTTTAAGGGGTGTATTAAGGAATCAAATTTTTTATTTTGCCCAAAAACCAAGTTAAGTTCGCATAATAAAGCCACACTGCCTGTATTAGCAAATACACTATATTGTCGGCAGGGTTTTGGCACTGCGACCCGGGTTTTTTTTAAATAAACTCCGTGAAACTAACATTTCTCCGCAATTATGTTCTTTAATGCCTAAACTCTTTATTTTCAAACTTCCAAATTTTTAAATTTATTTTTTCTATATATTTGATCAATTTGAATGGACACGATGGCACGCTTTCCATAAGACTTACACATAAAATTGTGTAGAATGAAAATATTTTTGTAACTTCTTATGGATTTAGTGAATCCATTAAATTTCAGAGTTTCAGAATTTATAGGTAAAAAGACAGTAGTGAACATTTTTTACTTAAATCATTTTTGAAATACCTCCATACATCCTTAAGAATAAAAAAAAAAATAGAAAAACTATTGTATCTTTTATTTACAAATCTCTCAGTTCAGTCTTATAGTATATTTTAATGTTCAGAATTACCATCGTGTAAATGCCGTTTAACTTTTGTTACAACGGTGATAGGTACGTTATTCCGTGCGTTGAAGATTTATGAACCACGTAGGGCACTTTGTACGGGCTAACTACAGTGGGCATTTCTCTGACGGTTTTATTTCTCTGCCAAATGTTTCCGCTTTAATCTTTCCATTTCAATCCACTTCAATGTATCCTATTAAAAATATTGATTTTAAAACACTCTAATCGCTGCAGAAATTTATGAAGAGATTATCAAATTAATGACGTTTTAGTGCTCCGTACCAAAATTCAAAAAAATGGAGCATTCCGATGTCTGTCCGTTCGCCACAAGCTCCCAGAGCCAAACGCTATAAATTAGAGACTTGAAAGACATTATGGCCCAACCTGTGATTTAGATTAGTGTGTTGATTCTCATCCATGTGTATTTATATTAATAAGTTAATTGGGAACTTGGATATTTAATATCCAAGTTCCCAATTAACTTATTAATACTGTGATTTAGATATGGATAAATAATCCGAATTATTATGAGGTCAAACAGGTTATAAAAAATGTAAAAAAAACAAACCTATCGAGTGTGGTGCCTAATGAAAGCATTGATTCATAGAAAGCAATTATATTTAAAAAACTTATCTGGTTAAATTTGTTTAAGAAAAAATTTAAAACTCGTTTATTCCTAAAGTTATAATATGAAAAAGCTGAAATAAATTCAGTAAGTGTAACATAAAATCAAAAATAGAAGCAACATTTTAGGTTTAGTATTTCGAGGAAAGTTTCTAAACTGCTTTTGTTTTTGGGAACGACTGACATTTCATAATAGAAGTTAATTTTCTAAACTATCCCTTAAAAATTGCTGTTCCCTCATATTATCTTGAAAAATATGGCTCAGAAAATTGAAAACATCATCAAAATTGAAATTATTAGCGCTGTATTACATATAATTTTTGGTATATAATACAAAAGTGAAATATCTTTATGGTACGGATTGGTTCTAGCGAGTTCGCCTTGCACTAACCGCCTTTTTTTAAATATAATATTTTTTTGTATCAAACGTGACCCGTAGAAAATACGTGTCGGTATTATATCAACCAATTTATCAGTTTTTTGTCTTAAAATCTCATAGTTTTAAAAAGAATGGGCAAGAAAGCTAGTAAATTATATAATTTTTATACTGTGGAATATAATTTGTTTTTCGTATCTAGGGTACGAAAATTTTTGACACTCTGTGAAAGTATAATATTATGACACACACAACTGAAAATACAATTTTTGTTTCGTATAATTTTTAACGCATCCGCCTAATTATTTTTTAAAAATCATATGCAATATTCATACATGTATTCATGTTTATTTGAACGTATGTAATGAATCCTTTATGATTCGCTTTTTATACAAATGGTTTTTTTCCAGAGAAATGACTACCCTTGTCCCTTACCTTCAAATTACAAATTCATAACAATTTTTATGTCAAAATTTACATAATATATAGGTACATGTGTAGTGAATGTAGATTATTTAATATGTACATAAAATATAATATATTCTATATTTTAATTCTGAAAATGCCCTATAATTACAAATTTATGTCATATAAAAATATATGTTTTAATTTCATTTCTTCAATGTAGGTATACATTTATTATATTGCTTGTAATAACACAAAATAAATTATAAATCATTATTGATCATTCAAAAAATTGCCAGCACCCTACCAGATCTTCTATTTTGTTTTGTTGTTATATTTATCAAAATTGAAAAAAAATCACATTTTATGTACTATTTACTCTATTCTGAGAAACCAATAAATGTGAGAATTTCGGAAATTCATTGCACTGCATATGTTTAATATTCATAAAGCAATTTTGGGCAAAATTTGAAATAAAATATTAATACGGAATATTATATTACTACGTTGTGGTTTCCTGTTTAACATGAAAACTTTGAAAACTTTAAATATGAAATATTATAGTCATCTACACCATAGTTTGCACACAAAATGTAAGTTGACGTCATAAAATTTGTCACATTATATCACATAAAATTCATTTATAGTTGTTTTCAAGGAACACACATAAATCTCTGTTAAAACTTCCCCTGAAATTTACAACTGTTTAATTTCTTTTACATTTAATAATCTTAGAATTTCCTTAAATTTTATGTCGGTTTTAATAGCTCATTTAACAAGCATAAGTACAGCACTGTCAACAAAATACTGCGTAGGTACAATGTAAATTGTAAAGTAATAATTTTTTATAGTGATTTAAAAATTTATTTGAATAATATCCTTTTCGTATCAGCAATTAACTCTAAATAAAGTTAAAATGATGTGGTTTCAAGAACGAGATGGTAAAGGAATTTCGTTTGAGTCGGTAGCTGCAATGCTCGACAACTAAACTAATTAGCGTCAAATTTGAAGTTAAATATACATAATATGATGAAAATTGATCAACAATTTTTTATTCTATAGATACTTGTAGGCAAGGTTTTAAATGACTTAGACTCCGTTGTGTTCAAAAAGTGTCGAGGGGGATCTCATAAAATATTTAGTTAAATAGGTTCAGTAGTTTGTTTGTTTTTTTTAAAGAGAAAAAAGCCGGTATATAACGTGCAAACTATACCTGTGAAAAATAAGCCTTTTCTAAAAAAAGAATTGAACCGTCTTCAAAAAAAGACACCGAAATGAGAAAAATAATGAAATCTTTAGGTCTGCGTCAGTTTTATTACTAAAAATGGTTATATATACTTTTACTAATCAAACCTAAAGAGACTCTTCCTTTTTCGGAAGTTTTTTAAATCTTCAAAATATTTCTAAAAATTACAGTAATTAATTGACAGCGGCACCCTTGCAAAAAAATTTTTTAGCCTCGTAGGTGGCACCAGCCAAAAATTGAAACGTGCGGATGATTTGAGCGAGACAGAGTTAAAGAAGGTCACACCCACAATATGTCTTTTGCCTACCTCGCCCCTTGCCTTGTTTCAGCATAAACAAAATTCAGAGCGTTCCGACAGCCTTAAGAGACTCTTTCAAAGGGCGGTACATTTTTTTTATAAAAGGTTTTATTCGAAAACAAGTGTACCTACTATAATATATATTTATTGAATTTTGCCATTCAAAATAGCATAGAACCCGTCAATATACAAAGTTGCTTAAAATACATTCACATTGTATTATTCTTAAAATTTATATTGTAGTATAGCTGTATTTTACAGAGGCACGTTGATACGTAATAATAATAACACATTTTCGAAGTTTAGCAACTGTTTAATAAGAAGGCACGCGTTTTCTATGTGCTATGGTGTACCCATATATTATTTATCTTTTTATCACCTTTCTGAGAAAAGCGATCATCCTGTGTGCAACTATATGCACCTATAAACTTTCACCTGTTTATTGCTATTTTGACCACCTGCGTTACTTTATACAGAGACAAACTGAAATTGGTATACCAAGTTTTGATTTATATACCACAGACAATTTTTTATCCTGCGCACTATAAAATAACTGCTATTCACGCATGTAAACCGCTCATAATACAGGGTGCGGCAGAGAGGACGGACGGTTTTAAAAAAATCATAAAATAGTTAATTTTTACTCAAAAACAAATTTATTGATGGAATCAGGTTCGCAAGGAAATAGCATTTGAGACAGTCAAGTGCGGAAAATCACATCAGGCATGTGGTGGCCGAAATCGTTGATGCAGTGCTGGAGGCGTTCTTGGAAGTTCGCGTAGACTCTCTCCAACATCGCTCTCTCAACTTGGGCGACTTCCACGCGAATTGCGTCCTTCAATTCGTCCAGAGTTCAAGGCTTGTTCTCGTATACTGTAGCCTTGAGGTGTCCCCATAAGAAAGCCAGAGCATCAATGGACGTTATTCGCCCTCTCTTCTCTGGTCGCCTTATTTCCAGGTTTGGCGATGTTCATTGGCCTCCTCGGTCCCCAGATTTATCCATATGCGATTTTTTCTTATGGGGACACCTCAAGGCTACAGTATACGAGAACAAGCCCCGAACTCTGGACGAATTGAAGGGCGCAATTCGCGTGGAAGTCGCCCAAGCTGAGAGAGCGATGTTGGAGAGAGTCTACGCGAACTTCCAAAAACGCCTCCAGCACTGCATCAACGATTTCGGCCACCACATGCCTGATGTGATTTTCCACACTTGACTGTCTCAAATGCTATTTCCTTGCGAACCTGATTCCATCAATAGATTTGTTTTTGAGTAAAAATTAACTATTTTATGATTTTTTTAAAACCGTCCGTCCTCTCTGCCGCACCCTGTATAAGTGATTTCATGCCGATGTTGGTTTGGATGCTAAAGTAATTTTATCGCCCGCTTATAACAGGTAAAAAAGTAAAATTCAAGAACTATTGACATATGTGACATGCTAATCAACTGTGTTATGAACCAACATATCGATAATGGTTTAAAGAGGATACTTTTATATACAATATTTGCATTAGGTTACTACTCATTATTGAAGTTAAGTATGGTACACAAGTGAAATGTTAAATAATCGCGTAAAATCCAAGTTCCGAAAATTTTGAAAATACAGGAAATTGATATAAAAGACAAAAACATACAGTGTGTATCAAAGGCGGAATGTAGAATGCTCGTGCAACAAATGTCGAAAATCAGCACGTACCGTCACCACCGACCAGCAATGACCGCAGGAGAAAATCGTGTCGATTGAGGTACAATTATTCTATCTTGCAATTTGTATGTTTAACCGTGCTGAATCGACTTAATCTTGTGTTTTGGTACCTACTGGAGATCAGGAGAAATGATATTATCCAAGAGCTTACAGAATTTGTACTGTGCCGTTCGAAAATATTGTGGGATTTTTACTGATCTCTCCCCATAATTCAAGAAATAAATGATCAAATTCACCGTATTGCTTCCTTTTTTCATTAATATGGGCATCTAAAAAAACCTTTTTTTCTTGGTTTCTTCCGTTTCCTCCTCTCCACGGAACATAGTCAAAATAGAAACTTCTTCAACCGAACTACACAACTTAGTTATAAATTGAACACACGTCCAATGTCCATGCTGCACACTTCACTACTTGAAAACTGTAAAGTGTCTGCCGCACACGGAACTAAAAGTTGCTGATCCATGCAGATATATAGTGTGCGAAATCGTGCAGGCTGCAGGTCCGTGCTGGTCAATGCAGGTATAGTGTGCGCCATCTTTAATGGAACAATATTTTAAGAAAATTTTGTTCAATTTCTTAGAGTGCTTTTAGTCTATCCAAAATGAGAAAATCACACCGCTTAAAATTTATAATTAAATATGTATTCGAAATATTTTTTTATTCTTCACAATAGCTCTTTGAAATTAGAAAAAAAATATTTGAGAAAACATTTTTGAACATGCAGATTGAAAAAAACTATACTGTTTTATAATTTTTGTTTTTTTAAGACAGATGTAATAGTTTCCAATGAATGTTGAATAGCAGTGAAAGAGTAATAACACCGATATATCTGAATCTATAGTACATAATATAATGCACAACGCAGACTCTACTTAATATATTCACATGATGGTTAGATTTTATTATTTTGATGTTACCTGTAAGTGCGCTATAAACTGACTTTTATGAGCATTGTTGCAGCTAAATTGTAGTCAAAAACATCTCTTTCTATGCATATATATATATATATATATATATATATATATATATATATATATATATATATATATATATATATATATATATATATATATATATATATATATATATATATATATATATATATACGATATATATGTCAAGCTCAAACATCGCATATGTTCATGAGCGAAAAAAAATTAGTAAACACAAACTTTTTAAGGGGGTATTCTTATGTGAACGCATAAATTTTAACTCTTTTTAGAAAATTTTTTTTAGACGACAATAACATTCAATCATTTTAATGTTTTTATATGTTTTTGTATCTTAAACTGTATAAAGAACATTTTTTTCTCTTATTTTACATTTTTTATATATATTTTTTTTTAAATATAAATTAGACACTAACAAAAAGCAGGTCACTGGTCATGGTAATAGCGGCTGTTCATGTTGTCTGAAATAAAAAAATCGAATGGATCATTGTTCAATAGGGATGTCGCTATCGTCCCTACTAAAATTAATCAATTTCATTAAAAAAAAAAAATGGCGGACTAGAAAAAAAGTTTGTGTTTTTTGTTAAAAATCGTTTAAAAAAAATAAGAAAATATTTTCGAAAATAAGCAATTTTGGTACGGACGATAACCATTAATGAGTAGAAGAACATATATAAATTTCAAAGCAATCGGTTGAATACATTTTTTTTTAGGACCATGACAGTTTTAGAAAATAATGTTTCCAGAAAAATGCGTTTAAAGTTTCAAGAGCCAACAAGTCGCTTACGGTGCGTCGGCCACTATATGAGTTGTAGTTTATTTAAAACTAGGAATTTCGATCTCTATTTTTCACAGCATATTTTCGATAGGTTTTACTATTGAAATATGAAAAAAAAAATCGATTTTTCGAAGTGGTCACATAAGAATACCCCTTAAAGACACGCTTTTATTGAATTGTACTAAAAAGGAAAAAAAATGTTTAATACTCTAGGTTCATAATTATAACAACTATAATTATAAACCTAAATTATTAAAAATTATTTTTTCCTGTTTAGAACATTTCAATAAAAGCTTGTTTTTTAATAATATTTTATTTTTGTTCTTGTAAGTCATTCAAAAATTTTATTACTAAAACATTACTTAATTAAAATTAATTGATTATTTAATTCTAAAAACGATGGAATCATTATTCTCATCGGGAATACATAACAATAAGAGAAATACATTTATTTTTTAATTTTTAGTGCGTTTATATGAGCGTGTTTTGTAAATTTTGTTAACACTATACATTGTATTTTTTAACTTCTTAGTCATTGATAAATTTCAACTCTAACAGCACTATCTAATTATCTAATATGGTTTCAAATATGTGCGACCTGAGACGCGTGTTCCCATAATCGACACTGTAACTTCCACCAGATGTTTTTAGTTCGATTTTTTAACTTGTAATATAAATGGCATTATAGTCAAAATATGACTACATACGACTGCACAGTTTCACGTCAAATGGACATTTTGAAAGAGGGTGAAAATTGAGTTGCAAGATTTTTTTTACAAACAATAAAAACAACACACAAGGGAGGCTAATATAATCGAGTCAATAAAACGTTCGTCTAGTAACTAGTCCTCTAAGTCGTTCAGCATTAAAAATGTAATAATAAGACTGAATTCATGAGTTACTTTTTGACTAGGGTGTACACAACCAATGCGTCACTTTCTTATACCTAATAGACCTTAGTAATCGGGCGTCTGTAATTTGTAACTGGTAAGACTCAGATGTAAGCACCAATTATAAAACCGCGACAGCGTAGAAAAGAGAACAGTCTGTATTTGTGTAACACGCTTTAATGCCTGACATTTGCAGTTTTGTCATAATATCTTGAATAAAGCATAGTTTTGAAAAAAAATAGTGTCGTTCCGGTTTAAACCGTATTAACATATATTGTGTAGGTGCAATGCAATGAATCTTTCCTCGGGTCACGTTCAAAGAAAATAGCTCAAACTTTCATTATGGGGTAACGAGTCGGTGCATACTTACGTAACGTAGTGCACCCTGCACCCGTATACATAGAGTAGGCACACATGCATAGGTATAACTCAATCCCACTCCAATATTCCAAGCACAGTGAACACTCGGTGCATAAAATGCACTAAAATGTCACGTTTTTCTATTCGGCGCACAACGTGTTACTTTATTACACTATTGTGTCACATATGCATTGTTGTGATATCCATATCTCTGGCATTTGGATTTATTACAATTTCTCTTTTATTTCCAGTGACCTTTCTATGTGTTTCTTTGGGAAATGCATTATGGGAGTTGATATTTTATAGTCACTAGAGAAAGAAACCCTTAATAACGAGCTACTAAATCTAAATTAGTGAAGTTTATAAAAAACAACAGACGCAATAACTATATTTATCATAACATGTACCCGAAAACAAAACTGTTTTGTGGTCATTGATATTTGGAGGCTCAAATGCCTAAAATGCGGAAAATCTTTTTAGTGTATTTGCCATATGGCAACATACACTATTGGCGTCGGTCGGATGGCGGGACCTAGGGGTCGGACCAAATTTTCTCGACGTTTCATAACCTCCTAAACACTTTGGCACCATTTTTCAAAATGTTTATATATATATGTATATATATATATATATATTTATATATATATTTATATATATATTTATATATATATTTATATATATGTGTGCGGGCAATAACTTTCGAAAGAGTTAATTGATTTTAACGAAATTTGGCCCACATGTTGAAATCCATCACTACAAGAAGCCTATTTAAAATGGGCGTAATTGGGCCATTTTAAGGGTAGTTTTTAGGGGTTGAAAAATATTTTTGGGCCCCAAAATACCGAAAAAATTCTCAGGATCGTTTCAAAATTGACATTTAACCCGTTAGTAGCAATTAAAAAGTGCCCCTAAAATTTTAAAAAAATCGGCTCAACAGGACCGGACTTACACATTTTTTGAAAATACTAATTTGCAGATAGTGACTTATTTATTAAAGGCTGTATTTATTTCGGTGTAGACGTTAGATTGATAATAATATTACAATTAAGAAAAACCATGTTATTTTAAGGGGTGTATTAAGGGGTTAAATTTTTTATTTTGCCCAAAAACAAACTTAATTTCACATAATAAAAGTATAAAACCACACGGCCCTATACAAGCAATTACACTATGTTGTCGGCAGGGTTTTGGCACTGCGACCCGGGGTTTTTCCAGTGACCTTTCTATGTGTTTCTTTGGGAAATGCATTACGGAAGTTGATGTTTTATAGTCACTAGAGAAAGAAACCCTTAATAACGAGCTACTAAATCTAAATTAGCGAATTTTATAAAAAAACAACAGACGCAGTAACTATATTTATCATAACATGTACCTGAAAACAAAACTGTTTTGTGATCATTGATATTTGGAGGCTCAAATACCTAAAATGCGGAAAATATTTTTTCTTCTTGTGATGAAGGTAAGAGAAAATTGTAGACGAGGATTTTTTATGGCTATAAGATCGAGAAAAACCCACGCAGTTGTGTTTACATAGTATAAATACAATGCAACAGGAAAGTGGCTTTAAAGCGTAAATCTATAAAATATTCAGGTAAAGTCGTTCGACAAAAACAAACGTTCAAAAAAGTAATCGAGGATTAGTGTACTGACAGAGTTCGTATACTCCATTCGTTTGCGTGTTTCCTTTCCTTACTTAGATTCTTAGTAGTTAGCTAACTGTTCAAATAAAATGTTTCAACGAACGATTCCTTTAGCATAAAATTCCCAGGAGAACAGCCTGTACTTTATATGTTTTATCAACAAATAATTTTTTAATTTATTTAAATGTTTTATTAAAAAATTATATTTCATAATATACAAGCCCGAAATTTAAAAAGTTACTGCGCTTTTGTAGGTACGTAATTGTTTGACCTGCATACAATAACTAGCGGCGACCCCGGCTTCCCTCGGGTCAAGTTCTACACGAATACAACATTTAAATTGCAGTTGGAATGTGAGTATTGGCTTTTAATAATATCAATTTAGAAAAAAACCCGGGTCGCAGTGCCAAAACCCTGCCGACAATATAGTGTATTTGCTTGTATAGGGCCGTGTGGTTTTATACTTTTATTATGTGAAATTAAGTTTGTTTTTGGGCAAAATAAAAAATTTAACCCCTTAATACACCCCTTAAAATAACATTTTTTTCTTAATTGTAATATTATTATCAATCTAACGTCTACACCGAATTAAATACACCCTTCAATAAATAAGTCACTATCTGCAAACTAGTGTTTTCATAAAATTTGTAAATCCGGTCCTGTCGGGCCGATTTTATTAAAATTTTGGGGACACTTTTTAATTACTACCAGAGGGTTAAATTTCAATTTTGAAACGATTCGGAGAATTTTTTCGGTATTTTGGGGCCCAAAAACATTTTTTACCCCTAAAAACTACCCTTAAAATAGTCCGATTAGGCCCATTTTAAATAGGCTTCTTGCGGTGATGGATTTCAACATGTGGCCCGAATTTCGTTGAAATCAATTAACTCTTTCGAAAGTTATCGCGCGTACACATATATATATATATACGTATATAAATATATATATATATATATATATATATATATATATATATATATATATATATATATATATATATATATATATACATATATATATAAACATTTTTAAAAATAGTGCCAAAGTGTTTAGGAGGTTATGAAACGTCGAGAAATTTTGGTCCGACCCCTAGGTCCCGCCATCCGACCGACGCCAATAGTGTATGTTGCCATATGGCAAATACACTAAAAAGTACTTTATGACAAAGAGATTAGTTTTGCGATAGATTTCAATCTAGTCAACTGTATCGAATCATCATCTATCAACCATCTTATCAACGACTATAAAGTGGATAAAACAGCATTCGACAGTAAACTGTGTTAGTGACAGAGACGGACAAGCTGTAATGGCGTGTATATACGAAATAATTGTCATTTATTGTTGTAATAACGTATTTGATTTTTGTTAATATATGTTATAAATTTGAAATTAATATATTTGTGCTTAATAATTTATGATAGATTTCTATCAATCTACCGTATTCCTCGACGAAATTATAATATAATCTTTGTTTTCAAATCGACCAGTTTGTAACAGTTAACTCAAATTTTAAAGAACCGTATTTGAACATCAAACGAATAGCATTTTCCTTCTAAACCGTAAAATAAAAAACACGTTACCTATGTTTAGATACATCTGTGTACCATTTACTAGGTGTACTAAAAATGAATTAATGTAACTAAGGCATTAACTTTTGTTACTCAACATCGTCCTCCTTGTAATTGATATTATTATATTGATTCCGTGTGGTTAACTTGGTTAACAAGTTGAGCTTAGCCTACTGTCAGGTTAGTTTCAAAAAATTGCACGTTTTTTAGGGAATCATCCAGTTAAGTAATTTGACGTTTTTACTACTTGACTTGATTTAATTCCAAACTACTTGATTATGAGCCGATTATTAACGAAAACGCGCGAATCATTCCGTAAGCTCATTTGGACAGTCATGAAAGCAAGATGTGTGATGCTCCGTGCTTGAAAATTTATTTGTTTAGAAAAATACATTTTTATATAGGTATATGAATTTTTCTGCTTTTATACTATTATTTTCTGCTAAAAAATTCAAATAAGATTAAATATAAACATAGTTTTATAAATAAAAGTGTTTATTGCACTTTTATATGCAAGGCTCATTATCGTTTCCTAATACGGTCAAATTGATGGGACATACGTTCACTGGGTTTAAATCCACATGCCACAAAATTATCATATGGACGTTTTAATGATAATAATCTATTAATTATTAAAAATATGGTATAATAATATTTAAAAATTTTGATATTGACGATATTAACCTTATCTGCCTAGCGTGTGTAATTTACAATTTTTTTTTATTGATGGAGGATGAGGTAGTCTTGATACTTGACGATTTGATTTTCGCATTTTTATATTTGACTTAAGGTTGACTTGATTTCAAGTCAAGTAGCTTGAAAATCAAGCCAAACCTGAAATCCTTACGCGTTTATATTCGTCTAATATTCAAAAAGATACCGTGATCTGTATTCAAAACTTTTAAAATTTGGTCTGAGTGCCTCAAGAGACGATATTCAACTACAATTTGACGGAAAAAAATCTATTAATTCAGTATACGTAGATCCTTGATCTAGGCAATTTTAAATATTACGAGTATAATGAGTATTTATACATTTTTTTTTTATTGTCTGTGTTTATTTGTATTAAAGACAGTTGGAAGATTAATCTCAGTATTTAATCTGATCCAATTGCTTTAGCAATAAATAAATTTAAAAGACATATAACATTATATATTTTGAACTGTCACTCACTCTTAAAACATTTTGTATTATTTAATGTAAATATGTAGGTGTATATGCGTATAGCTCTCTGCTAGCAGGTAATAAAAGTGAAGCCTCCGGAAGGAAAAAGGAAACACGAATCTCATGTTTTCCATAAATACTCGCTGAAGTTGCAAACCGTATGTATAAGAGATACATACCTTCTTCTCTTTCGCTTATACATAATATTATTTAGCTTTCTATCTACATAAATATAATACCCTGTGTATATAATGTATAATTGCTATATTTGTGCTATTTAACTTTAAGATAAAATACTCCACAACTGAGATCGTCAACGATCACGTTAACTCTAAGCATCCATAGAATATTACGCCTTTTTCCGCTCGGTGATAATCGGAATAATCCCTCCCTCGCCCTCCTGACACATTCAATATTAGTCATAAAGAAAACAACACAATATTTATAAAACATGTTTGAATAGTATATTTGGGCATATTATGTTTCCAATAGCATAAATTCCAAACAGGAATCATACTACCACTTCTGTGGATTATGGGCCCTTCATCCCCTAAGTAAAGATTCACCTGGCCGGTCATAGTATCATTTTCAATTTAGAAATGAAAATCGTTTTGAAATATATTAATTTTCCTTTTAGCTTTTTTTACGATAAAAATTAAAATAATAATATTAAAAAAACTTTTTAAAGACAGTGTAGTAGAAAGGAAAAAATAATTTTTGAATAATATAGGTTCATAATTATAAAAGCGTGAATCGTGACTAATGAATTAACATAGAACTTACAACCCGCGCTTTTATAATAATGAACCTAAATTATTAAAAATATTTTTTTCCTTTTTGTCTTTATTGCCTATAGTTATTAATAGTTTAATTTGAATTTTTAATTATCTACGTCTTAACCTATGCATTTCTCATAATGGAAAAAAGGCCATTAACTGTCTTGAGGCGCCTGCCATATTGGTTTTAAAATGATTTCACATAGATTATTATCGTATTATTATCTTTCATTTGATATCCATGTCAAGGAAGTTGTGAAGGTCCAGATAATCTGCTATCTTAGAATGTCCGCCATATTGGATTAATATATTGGATTACATTGTCATCATACACGTGCGTAAAATTTCAAAGTTCTAGCTTAATTAGAACTAGTCGAAATTTTGACTGCAAGCTTGACCCAAACTGACAGACTAACTGACTGGCTGACAAACATGTGAAGTTTGTAAAAAAAATAACCTAAGTACTTCTGCCAGATGTAAGGGCGTGGGCTAATTCTGTTATAAGAATAATCATTACTTGTTTAATACTGACCATAAATAACAAAGATAAAAAGAGTAGTACGTGTTGTTTTTGAACAGAGCTGAAGAGTGCTTCCGTAGCGTCTCTGTGGATATCAAATAACTGTTGGCTAGGCACTCCACTTGTGTCCAAACATTTTATGGAAACTTGAACGCGGCATCAAACAGTGCCGTAACACAGATTTACTTCTCCCAACGCAACAATTAAACAATTAAAAAAATGTGTTTTTTTTATAAAAACCAAAAATTCTATATTTTTATAGGTACGCGTTATTTTATTGGAAAGCAAAATTACTACTATATTTTTTTTGTTAATGATTTATCGAAATTTGTTTCAATATTGATAATTTTAATGTTGTAATACCGTTATTGGTTGGCCTACTCGAATCATATTACGTCATAACAGTAATTAAAACTTACTGTTTAAAATAAACATGTCATTTTGATCTTACATAAAATGGAAATGCTCTTCTGCCAAATCTTTATGCTGATTTGTATCTTATCTAAGTGAGAATGACTGGATTATATTGGAAACACGAGAGAGAGAGAGAGAGAGAGAAAAAGAAGAAATTATAGACGCTCGATAGTTGAGATCATTATCGTCTTATCGTAAAAGTGAATTTTAATTAAGCAGACTGATTTGATTGGCAACATTTTGATAAAAT
Source organism: Venustoraphidia nigricollis (assembly GCA_034508555.1). NCBI lineage: Eukaryota > Metazoa > Arthropoda > Insecta > Raphidioptera > Raphidiidae > Venustoraphidia > Venustoraphidia nigricollis. Next base: position 9,770,647 of record JAVRKA010000006.1, read on the forward strand.
AATTGTAATAACAACATGAAGATCATGGTAGACAGTATTTTCGTGCTGCGTGTCATTGAGTATTTTTACTGCAAAGTATTTGAGGTAAGTAAGCTCTGTTTTCCTCGTGTTTCCAACTGTTGCAAATGGAATTTTTAGAGGTACTGCTGGAGCGCCAACTTTACAAAACTAACTATTTGAGACCCTTTAGTAAGAAATGTATGACGCTACTGACGCTGTCAAGTACAAAGAGGTCCGCGGCACGTACAGTACAATTTGTATAAGGACAGAAACTGCAGATATTCAACGACACTGACAATCGTATAGAGCTGGCTTGTTGTTTCATTTTACTTTTGTCTAGTGAATTTCATAAGTAGTCTGTTTATGCTACATGCTTGTTTACAAGCGGAAATGAATTATAAATGCTTCGGCAAAGTAGATGTCGGTTGCACTTACAAATGACATCAGATAGTAAGTAGATCCCAAGTTGGGAATTAGGTATCGTCTTACATTCATTTTGGTGTCAATCTTGAAGAACATAATAACAAAACATAAACTATGTCTATTGTATTGCATCTTCAATTTAATATGCTGCTCGTTACCTTGAGCAATTCCCAAAAGCTTTTCTGAGAAATGCTCCTTGAAGCTTTAGTAGTTCCCTGATTATTATCATTCCTTCCAAAATTGATTCAACTTGAAATACTCTCTGTTAAATCAAGACATTGGAGTAATGTTGGCTTCTATTTATGTAGTGCGCAATTACGGGGCTGCAGAAGAAGTGAACAATACTTTCTAGGCTCTACTCACCTTACTACGATACTCGTGATAGATTACGCGTAGACAGGATCATTTATGGCGCGCAGGTTTAGAGGTCAATTGGAAGTAGTAATTTCAGAAGAAAAAGAAGTGACTTATTAGGCATTGACTTCATGTAGCGATACTGCAATGAATTTGACAGAGGGTCAAGAAAGAAAAAAAGAGAAAGAGGAAAGTCTATAGAGCTATTATTTCTAGATATTTGTGGTTAGAGACTTTGACTTTCAAAAGTAATCGTGGGTGCTCTCAAAATAATTAGATGTATTTCTTACTTTTTATTCAAGCTTTTAGTCTAAAAATCTTATACATTTTCTGTAACATTGGGCACACACAGTACTGCTTTATAGACTCGGATTCACGTTAACCCGGACAGTCCAGAAACCCGAAACGGTAATGTTTCCGGACACTTGACTCTAAAACTCGGGCACTTATATAAAAATTAACGACCTGTTTATTTACAAATCTGCTCATGAGTCAGATCACAGTTTGTAGTAATTACTGGCACAGTGTGAATTAGTAACTGGCGTGAATAACCTTATTTTGTAGAATGGGTAATAAACGTAAAAAAAAATGTTAAATCTAGAGGAGAAATGTCGGATTCTGGATAATTTAAGCAAGGGATATAGTACCTACATATAGTGACAACAAAAGGAATAAAAAGAAAAAAAAAACATTTCAAATGCATTTATTCACAAACTCTGACGTTGCGCGGTCCCATATGTGTCCAGGTTTGCGAAGTTGAACTGTATTTATATTTGCTATACATTGTACAACCTTAGAAAACATCTCTTAAATATTTTCTCATGTTCTGTTGTATACACTGGTATCCAACCTTAAAGTACTTATGACATTTATGCAATCCTATCAACGGATATGGGCTAATTTATGCACTGGGCAAAAATATATAAAGAGACAAGGTCGCCCATTCTGTGATTGCACAGAACCCCCGAGTACCTATATATATTTAATTTGTCTATTCACGAATATGACTGCACTTTTTCGTTTGTATTCTAAATGACGATTGACGTTTATGCGTGTATCTGTTCTTTGTGTGTATTTGAAAGTACCGACGTCGGACAGGAGCGTCAAGTGGACGTACAGCAGGAATAGTGCAGCGTACAAGCTCGACGGCATCACCGCGCCGCACCGGTGGGGCACGATACACGTAGTCCACAAAGTATTCCGCCATAAACCATCTCGCGAGAAGTTATCCGCTACTACGTGTCCGGGGTACAGATCGCTCGGACTGTTCTCTCTCTATGCATGTTGGTATGGTATGACGTATATACATTGTGGCACAAAAACATTTTGCTACTTGTAACTGTAAACTAGGAAATTTATGTTAGGCGCAAGTATAAATGTTCTAGTACGAAAAATATCTAACTAGCAGCACTATACGCGGTAGGGACAAACAAGCACGTCGTAGAATAAAATAGTAGGCTAATTTTGAACTATAATCAAAGCCATGGTAAGTGTAACGGTTTTGTAGTTACATTGAAATAATTAGTTGTGTAATATTGTATTCTGCTGTCAAAAATGAACGCAAAAAAGTTTTTCAAACGTGAAAAACAATAATGTAGCAACATTAAAATGCTGGCTATCTTGTCATTAAAAAAACACAGTTTATTAGACCTTTTTTACCGAATGCACAAGGAGAAAAGTAATGTTTTGAAGCAAAACTTCTTTTGGGTCGGTAGAGTAAAATTAGTTCTTGAGATTGAAAATGTAACGAACGTGTCGCATTGTGTTTATAAAATTAACATTAACTAAGGTGACGGTAACTTAAAGGTCGTAGGTTCGATCCCAGTGATCGATGTCAATTTTTTTCTATTTTTTTACAGTTTTACCAGGTACACTTCTGCAGCGTACAGTTTAAAATACACAGTTTCTATTTTTGAGTTGTATCTATCTCTCATTTTTTACGTAGCTTCCTTAAAATACACAACGATAGGTGAATTAACATACTTGTGATGAGAGGCAAAATCGTAAATATTGGTTTGTTCAGGGTTTAATAAATAATCAAAAAAATATGGAATGTCCTTAAAAAGTAAAGGGTTTAATAAGAATATCGAGATCAAGAATATATGTTTTGCAAAGATTCGTTTTCTGAACACAATTTGTACACAAAATAGTGCCAACTAATTAAGTTTTATAGAAGCTGTTTGCTTTAGAAAGAAGAATTTGTTGATTCTTGATTTGTTACAGAAATTCGAACAAATATTTCCCGTTAATATCTAAAATTCACACAATATCTAGTTTTTTAGTTCTCTAGTAAATTACAATATTTATATTTGATTTGTATGCTGAAAATGTAATTTCAAACCAAACCAATTGGTGCACAAGTAAACATACAATATACACACACATAATAATTACGTGGCCGAGAGACAAATTAGCTTATGTCGAATTTTTCCGTATCTTTCGATAGATTTTGTTTACTACATTTTGAAACATTTCGTTATTAGATAAATTCTAAATTTAAAGTACATATTTATTAATCGTTTAGTGAGTATATGAATTGTGTTTTAAGGCAATTAAAAAATACAACAGCGTCAGTCATATTACCAAATGAATGAAATGCATTTCACCAACGTGTACTTTTTTCTCTAAATAAAATCGATTCTCGAGTGGCCTCACAATTTCGAATTTATTTAAAAAATTTTGAAGCTATGTTCCTTAACGCAGCTCTCAGGACAGGCAGTGAAAAAATGAGTGAGCAAACGATCGAGCGATACGCAGTGAGATCGACGTGATACAAAGGCATACGTATCAGATCATAGCTTAGACAAGGAAAGAACGTTGATATATACTTTTGAGTTCAGGTCGATCTATATATCGATCTAAATATTAAGCTGTCAAAATTAGAACTGCACTTAAATCGTGAATAAGACATTTTTTATTTTATTTTTTCTGAAAAATATTTTCACGTAAATTTACTTTTGTGTTTCAATTAATAATAATAATTATTTTGTACTGACAAAGGCACGATTGATTTTATCTGGGGTGGTTTTGGACCTTAAGTATGCTGTTCCGCACCGGACACATTACATTTCTACCAATATTTTTTCAAGATCAAAAACTGTGAAGACAGGGCTATTATCATTTAATGGATATTTTACTTCAATTTCAAAAAGTAACGAGTTTCATTATCGGAAGAGGGCTCACGACATTTATGTGATCGCAATTGACAGTGCCGTTTATTTTTACTGAAAAATAAATAAAAATAAAATTAATGATATGATATTGTTGTTAATATTATTGTACAAGTTCGTCATAAGCCGTTCTTTCTTTTTGCTACGGATATAGGATATGTGCAATGTAATACAAATTGGATTATGTAACAGTTAGTTGCATACATATTTGTACAATATATGTAAGTTATGTCGATTAACGTAATATTATATTTGCAACAAACCGCTCCACTTAACATTACATTGTTATTTGCTACCACATGCACATGAACCTACTGCATAACGTACGACTATTTATTGTATTATCTAATTCAACTTTATCCGACGTAGTGTTTAATACAAAATCCCTCAAAAAACGTGTAAGAAAATGGATTTACACACAGCGATCTCGTTAGTCGTCAGCATCGTAGCTAGGGACTGACCGCGGTGGCTGCTGCCAGGGGTGCACTTTAACGTTATTATATTGTTTTTCTTCCTTCACAATACGTATTCATGGGCACAAAGTTCATATCTTGCCCTGAATGCTCATGACCCTAGCTACGACACTGTTAGTCGTTACTGTTGTACATACGTATTTGTAGTATTGATAAAGTATGTTACTTTATAGTTTATACCATCGATTCTTAATTTCTTTTCGCTATGGTATTTTAGTTTCGAAAAAAAATTAAACGAATATCTTTTCATGCAAAACTATAATTTAAATTATATAGTAACGGTTTTACAATAGTGTAAGGGTAGAAAGTTGAAATCCCTGCACTGCGCGCTATGATGCCCGATGCGAATCAGAGCTTTCAACTTTCTGCCCGTGTGGTCTATACTATTTTTGTTTACACCCGATCAAAAGTACGTACTTTCACCACTATATAAAAAATCTAATAACTTTCAAATGAGCAATTTTGAGGTTATACACAATAAAAGATGTTAGCTACTACTGTCTGGCGGCAATCTCACGTATCTCTTTCGTCCCGCTGTTACTTTCGTTCGGTCTGCTGTTATAGATGGCGTGCGAGTAATTTCAGCAGAGTATAAATTTTAGGCATTTTGCCTTAGAAACGAAGCCGTACGTATTTTCGACCGGGTATAAAGAAAATTAATTACAGGAAGGTAAAAGTTATGTTTTATAAGATATAATCTCGTCATAAGATACGATTTACGAATTCGAATCCGACACATTTTGTCGTTTCCCGTAGAACGCATGAAGTAAAAAGCGGTATAATGTAGGTGCTGGTGGCTGGCGTGGTGACCGTACTTCGTGTAGGCACTCGGGCCGGTCTGGACTGCCGAGACCACCACGTGCCACCGCGTTGCGCTGTCAGGTGACTCCCGTGTCATATCTAATGCATGTTTGCGACACAACTAACGTACCGTTTCAACTAAATACGCTCCTACTTAAATTTGCGCCTAACCTGTCAGCACAACACATTCGTACTATTTTCTAAGAATTTTTCCTCCGGAAATTTATATTCTTGTCTTATTATATTAACGAACCGTATTAAAATCCACTGATAATATTTCACTATTAGAAGATATTGGATGTTGACTTTTATGGATCTAATAATATAATGTTCGTTTCAGATATTAATTTGGCCATGGTCTTTAGTACTCTACCGTAGTTACTACGGTAGATTTCTGGCTCAAGTGAAATTATAATATAATATAAAACAAAAATATCAAAGATCAAACCATTAACGATGTTTTCTCGACATACGTTTCGCTAGTCATGTCAGCATCATTGGGAAATGATTAAAACCTTTTCTCCTGGTCAGCGTGATCAGCAAAACGGGCGTAGAAGAAAACGTCTGAGTTGTTTGGCGTTTTCTGGTTATTTTTCAATAATTAGTGTCTTAACATCAAAGGTTCAATTCTTCTTGAAAAGATTCATGAATAAAATACTTTTTCCGAGACAAATGAATATACTGTAATACATACCGTTTTATGAAAAGTGATCAAAATTCTTATATCCGTTTTCGAGAAAATCGCAGTTTCAGAATTCACTAGAACTTTAAGGTTAAAATCTGATTTCGATCTGTTGACCAAAAATGAAAAATCGGCCAAAACTCAATTTTCAAAAGAATACAGTACAGCTTCTCCTTCTACAAATACTAACGGTAATAGTTCAAGTAATATTTCCTAAAATATTCACTCTCTTCTTTGAGGCACTTATCAGTATATACGTAATATTCAGATGCTGATTTTTCTTCATTTTTTAACAATTTTTTATTCTACAGGCACTGAAGTAGAAAAACAAAAAATTAGAATTCTGTGTAATTATCATTGACACTTTAGATTTTTTATTTTTATCAGTTGTTAATGATTTTTAATATTAAATTAAAATGTTAAAAATGTCGACATTTTCGAGTGTCACCCCTAGTTTTAATTTTGTTTACTATTTTTACCATATTATGGTGGCAGTTAGTAGATCAAAGTAATATTAGATTTTTGGCTGCTTTTTTCATTTTCGAACCACTGTGGAACGGTTTGACGAGATTAATAATTTTTCTCATATATTGAAACGAGATCACACAAAAATTACACACTTCCGTGAAACTACCGAGACGATAGTAGCAAAACTTCTCGTTGAGCCGGGATGATGCTTGCTGTCGACGTATGTGATTGTGAATTGAGCAGAAGTGTACGTTATAACTGCACGCGCCTGTCATGTGGTCGTCGCACTCGCATGAAATGTCGCACCTCGCGCCGGCCAAATTCAATTTCAGAGCCCATATATACATATTATATGCATGTAGATGCCGAAGGGTAGGCAGACACCTAGAACTGTCTATAGTTCAAAACAGTGGCAGTCGTGGAGACGTTAAATATACACTGGACAGCAAATTAACCGGGCCACCCGCCAACTTAAAGTTCTAAGCCAATTTTCTCGAACGGTATAAAACTTATACCTACAGAAAGAGCCTTCAATAGCGATTAAAATGACTATAAATTTAATCTAAAATATTGTCAACTCACGCTATAATCAAGCAACAAACACAATGCTAACGTTTTGCTCTGTTTTGACTAGTGTTCGCGCTTAGCATTCTTTTCTTCTACACTGAGGGTAATCGGATATTTCTTATCATTTCTTTAGTTTTAACCCCTTAAAATTACATTTTTTTCTTAACTACATTATTATTGTCGATCGAACGTCACACCAAAATTAAAAACACCTTTCAGTAAATAACTCACTATCTGCATACTAGTGTTCTCCGAAAATTTGTTACCCCCGGCCCTGTCGGGCCGATTTTATTAAAATTTTAGGGACACTTTTTGCTTACTACTAGAGGGTTAAATTTCAATTTTGAAACGATTCGGAGAATTTTTTCGGGATTTTGGGGCCCAAAAACATTGTTCAATCCACAAAAACTACCCTTAAAATGGTCCGATTGGGCCCATTTTAAACAGAGTTCTTGCGGTGGTGGATTCCAACACGTGGGCAAAATTTCGTTAAAATCAATTGACTCTTTCAAAAGTTATAGCGCACACACACACACACACACACACACATATATATATATATACAAAAGTGTTTAGGAGGTTATGAAACGTCGAGAAATTTTGGTCCGACCTCTAGGTCCCGCCATCCGACCGACGCCAATAGTGTATGTTGCCATTTGGCAAATACACTAAAAAGAAACATATTTTAATAGATTTTATCAAGGCTGCTTACTTTTTATAGATGTATCACTCAAAAAAGACATGACTGTTTTTGAAGAAACTTTATAGATGTGTTGATCGTGCTCCAGTGTAAAAAGTGTTGACGCTTCTAACACAAAAGTGTAACCGTGGATTATATATCTAGCGTACACTTTTCAGTGCAAATTTCATTAAATTAGTTACACTAGAGTCTACACTAATATTCCAAATACATCATATATTATAATATCAGTTGATACTCTGACATAAAGTATACAGAGTAATTTTTAGCCGAGTTTTTATTTCGAACTCGATGCCAGCATTTTTGAATCTGTAGGAAAATCTACTGGCATCGATTTATGTATTGAAAGATCATTGATGTATTTCCCGATGTATCGAAATTCAACGTAGATGTCAAAACATATATCTTTTTGAATAAAACAGCGACTTTTAGTGTGGATCCCTATACTAAATAGTACAAGAGAAGTACTGTTATAGTTAGGCAAATACAGTCGGATTCGCGTGTTTCCAACATTATCTATTTTCAACTGATATTAGTCACGTATTTTCAAGTGTTCTCTTATGCTGCGCAGCCAATAAAAATACGTTTGACAACTTCAAATTAATAACAGTTTTTTTTACTCCCGACTGGTTGAATATGCATGAGATTTACTGCAATATGGTACTTCACCTATTTATTGTTTTATTGGTTTCTAAATTCGTGAAAGTATTATTACCTTCATAGAACTGCAAGCTGTTCAAACTTATTCATTGCTCTTATATTTTACACTTCAGCATCGATCAAAAACATCGATGCATTTTCTGGATGCATTAGAAACTTCGCATCAATGTCAAAAGTTCGATGTTCAGAATAAATACGGTGTTTTTTTGTGTATCCCTAATCGATGCGTACAAAGTCGTGTGCAAAAGCTTGTCGAAGATAAAATCTTTGCACGCTACTGAATTACATAATATTAGAATGTGGCGGGTGGGTGAAAGGAATGGAGTTGCCGGGTGGTTGGTAAAGCGGCCGATATTATACACATATATGATGTGCCCAGTCATAACACAAGTTGGCCGCACTGAGAAATGGCATCGCAGCATGCATAATTTGTACTTCACGTCGAGAACATTTCTGAGTGCGCGTGAAATCAACGTGTATACAGGATGTTACGTTTTTAATACGTTAACATGACGTGTCCGGTCATAACGTCATGTAGATTGAATAATCGCCGTCACAGCATGCCATTTATCAGTAACAATAATTGTCTAATGTATAATCGATACAGATTCGGATAAATCAATTCTGATGGTATATTTACGAAACTACATTTAACTTGAATGCTGTTTAAAACATTACTCTTCGCGGCACCCTCAAGAAGTTGCATGAAGCAACACCACTTCCAACTGGATGTGGTGTTGCACAAAGGTCCGTTTTCACCGAAAGAATAGTGAGAAACCTTTATGTTTTTGGAAATGTTGCCATGTGTTACTCCATGTTTTCGATCACTTCTGGAACAGTGAGGAATATTGTGTCAACAAACATTCCCGAAACTTCTTGTTGCTCTCATAGATGTAGAGTCAGTGCAACAAGGAGGTCTTGATTATAGTCGTATCATATTTTGACTGAATGATCAGATTAGGATACAGTTTCTATCAAAACGGACATTAACGCGATCGAATATAATTCGTGGCATCTAGTACTTAGTTAGTGGGTGCTAGATCTCAGGAATACACTAACTCTTAGTTAATGAGACTTTTCAAATAGTGTCGCTAAACTTAACTGCGTCAGAATCGATGTGATTATAATAGCCGAGCGTGCAGCAATTCTGTTGCTAATGTAATGTTTCCACGGTTCTTAAATTACATGTCCAGACTCTAATTCAAAAATTGGTAAACGTATCTATCAAATTTTTATTTTATTATTAAAAAATAATAAATAAATAAACCCAAAAAGAAATATATAAACTGAGATTAACGTTCGCAGAACTGCGGGTAAAGGCTACTATTTCATAAGTTTGCAAAGGTTTTACAGAGAATAATAATTCTGAAACGGAATGTGTGTTAACACAGCATGAGCATGTTTTGACGCAATTTAGATAAGCACAATTTGCTCTATATATTAGTAGCCATTACAAGCACATATTTGTATGTTGTTTCTGTTCTGCATGTATAAGAGTTATTAGTTATTTAATTCACTTTCTTTACTGCAACTAATTTACTTAATTAATATTTCACTTTTCATTTCACGTTAAGTGTTGCGGAAAATTTACAAAAAACATTATGTACTACGCGCCGACATGCAAATTTTAGAATAAATGTCAACACTTTTATTTATTGTTTAAAAGTGAAGTTTTTACGCTTGCTAAATTGTTATACGAATAGTTATAATAAACATTGAATGATTTACATTTAGTATATGTGTTATCTACCAACAAATTAAAAAATTTATAAAAAAATTGAACCTTCTTCAAAAAAAAGTCACTAAAAATGAAAACTAACCAAATTTTGAGCTCGGAGCCAATTTAGTTACTATAAATTTTATGTAACTATGTACTTTCATTAAATTGGCGTCGATTTCAAAACTTTATTAATTTTCAGTGTTTAATGGCTTTTTTTTTAAGAAGATTCAATTTTTATTTTATTTTTTTAATTTTTTACTCTGAAGTGGCTTTGCGATACGTAGTTTGCACGTTATTAACCGTCTTCTTTATTAATATTTAATACAAAACTAAAAAAAAACTGCTAAAATTTATATAAGACCACTCGTAAGTTGTGGCTTATCAAATAGAAAAATAATCAGCAAAATCGGTTCACAAATTAGGCAGCAAAACATCTTTTTTGAAGTATGTTAAAAACGATTGAACCGATTAAGAAAAATTTTATGGGACAGTTCGTGAATATTATTAACAAAATGGTGTCAATTTTTTTTAAATTGGTTGATCTCTCAAAAAGCTATGACTGAATAAACATAATAATTTAAATATATTCGTTTAGGTTGGTTAAAAATATTGTCTTTCAATTTATTACTATTTTTTTACATTTATGAACCTGGGAATCATCTCACAGTTTGGATCGCAAAACTTTTAATATTATTAGTCCTTCAACCCAGTTTCAAAGAATATTTGTGAAAAATTTCATTAAAATTGTCCGCGGTCACAAAATAACAGAACAGATAAACAAAACCAAATGTCAAAACAGTCATGTTAATTAATTTCGATCACTTGGTGAGACATATGTATTTTCACAAAAAAAGTGTTAAAAATTCAATGTAATACAAAAAAGCTAAGAAAAATATTACCATTCTAATGTAAATTTGAAATAATATCAGTTAAACTTTTTATATAACTTTGAGGTATTGCAAAACGATATGCAAAAAATAGAACGAAAAGTCTTTTTTATTCATAAAACTTTTTAAAGTGCAAACATATTTGCCTTACTGATAAGAGATTTGGGAAATAAAATATAAAATAAAAATAAATAAAAACATTATCCAGAGGTTTCAGTATCGCATTTAGATTCATACATACGTTAAACTGCCAGTATATGTAAAGTACACAAAATACGTGCGCAGGTCTGTGTATGATAGATATGATAAACTGGAGCAGGATTCAGATGTCACGTATCGGGGCTCAGGCAAGTCTAACACGACACGATGCGTTCGCAGCCCTTGCTGTTGAATGGCAGGGATGGATTCTTCTCGATAAATACCAAATACAGAAAAACCCGGGTCGCAGTGCCAAAACCCTGCCGACAATATAGTGTATTTGCTTGTGTAGGGCCGTGTGGTTTTATACTTTTATTATGTGAAATTAAGTTTGTTTTTGGGCAAAATAAAAAATTTAACCCCTTAATACACACCCTAAAATAACATTTTTTTCTTAATTGTAATATTATTATCAATCTAACGTCTACACCGAATTAAATACACCCTTCAATAAATAAGTCACTATCTGCAAACTAGTGTTTTCATAAAATTTGTAAATCCGGTCCTGTCGGGCCAATTTTATTAAAATTGTGGGGACACTTTTTAATCACCACCAGAGGGTTAAATTTCAATTTTGAAACGATTCGGAGAATTTTTTCGGTATTTTGGGGCCCAAAAACAGTTTTCAACCCCTAAAAACTACCCTTAAAATAGCCCGATTAGGCCCATTTTAAATAGGCTTCTTGCGGTGATGGGTTTCAACACGTGGCCCAAATTTCGTTGAAATCAATTAACTCTTTCGAAAGTTATCGCGCGTACACATATATATATATATATATATATATATATATATATATATATATATATATATATATATATATATATATATACATACATATATATATAAACATTTTTAAAAATGGTGCCAACGTGTTTAGGAGGTTATGAAACGTCGAGAAATTTTGGTTCGACCCCTAGGTCCCGCCATCCGACCGACTCCAATAGTGTATGTTGCCTTATGGCAAATACACTAATAACAGTCGCAGAGCTAACCGTTGTGGTCTGATTGCCTATATATTCTGATTATATATCTGATTTCCTATATATTACACAGGTCAAATTGATCGTTGGAAAGTTTGGTTGAAGAATAATTTAAAAAAGAAGCCTTACCGATGTTTCGCTTGTTGCATACGTTGCGGACCATTTTATGGGGTTTATTTAGGGATTGAAAATTGTTTTGGGGCTCTAAAACACCGAAAATATTGTCGGAACAGATTCAAAATTGAAATTTTACCTTTTAATATCAATTAAAAGGTGTTCCTAAAATTTTAATAAAATCGGCTCGACAGGACCGGACTTATAATGTTTGTGAAAACGTTTACAGATAGAGAATATACGACTGTAGGTATATAATTTTGTGCAGATGATGAATTGATAAAACAGAGACGAAATATTGAAATTAAGAAAAAAATATTGTTTTAAGAGGTGTAATTAAGGGGTGAAAATTTTTTATATTCTCCAAAAACAAACAATTTCATATAATAAAGTCACACTGCATGTATTAGTGTAAATACACTAAGTATATTGTCGGTAGGGTTTTGGCACTGCAGCCCGACTTTTTTTATTTTCATGTAGGAAATTTCGGGAAATCTGATTATCTTATTTGCATCAGCTTCTTCATCTTGAAGTGTATTATTTTCACTCATTGTTAAGTGTCGCTGATACAAACAGGTAAATAGACAAACATTCTGTAAACGCGTTTTCCTCTTCAGGTGGCATGAAAATCATAAAGCTGCGGTTAGTATAGACTATAGTCATGGTAAGATACCACAGTCTCTAACCTGCAGACTGACCGACAAATCCATATGCATATAAAATTTTGTTTTGCTATATTTGAAATTAATAGACTTCGACATCGTTTGACCAATCACCATGAAAGTTGGCACGTTTATGTATTTTTTCATGAAAAAGGTTTTTATGCTATCCATTTTGTTGTAACTCGCCACTAGAAGGCTCCACTACTGTTGTCGCTGCCGTGTTTTCATCTTAAGCGGCTCGTAAAATATAAAAATGGACGGATTTCTTTGCGCATCCTCTAGTAAACTAAAGACGGTTGGGACATTTGAAAATCTAGCGTGAGGAGTTTTCAAATTCTTACTACTAAATGGCGGGGAATCGTCCTTCGTTACCATTTGATCGAAAACAGTTTATCTTATATATAATAATAAACTAGAACGAGGTCTAAATTTTACTTATGTTAAGTCCAGTAATTTTTTTTGTTGGAATTGCTTGATTTTGTAAATCTCAGTATACATATTAAGTTTATTCATCCTTAGAGCAGAAGTCCGTATGTGCTACATATAGTCGAGTGAGAAAAAAAAACGAAATCCTTTACTACCGACATGTAGCTGTTGATAACATCTAGGAAGAGCGAGAGTAAAGCCTCTCTTATCTCTCATCTAACTGAAAATCGATGGATATATTCTCTTCAAAGATGCCCCTATTGCAGGCCTGGTGAACCTCTTCTGAAATTTACACTTGAAATATTAATATATTTTTTATTTTAGATTTTTATATAAATTAAAATGTTTCGCCAAAATTCTGTTCGGTAAACAACGATTCTAGTCAATATTGTGTCTGCTTTTATTATCGAGCTCTCTTTTTAAAAGTCTTGCCTTTACCCGTGGATGCCGTTCGCATTAATTTCGGTTTTGACTGAACCTTTATCTTTAGACGAAAGGTAGCCTATTTATATTTTATGCGTGGGTACCAATTTCATCAAAATTGATCCATTTGTTCTTAAGTGATGCAATAAATAATTCCATAATGTACGATGTCAATCATTAATTAACCATCAAACTAAAGTGACCATTTCGATACCGCTTCTTCAAAGATGCTGCCCTAATAGCCCTTTGACGATGCAATATGTATATATGAAGGTTCTTGGTGATTTAGTCGTACGCCTCTTTCACTGTTGCCGAGGAACACATAAATCCTTTGAGGATGTAACTTGAATGTTTGGAAGTCACAGTTACCTAAATACAATATATGGAGTCTGCCATTCCTGCATTTAGAGTGAGAATAAATAAGAGTATTTATATTCAGTGTGGTCCGCGTACTTAGTTTTTAGTATATGAAATACTTGAAATGTAGATACGTCCGTACAACGATGAATTCAATTTCCTTCTTTACTTTCAAAACTTATTCATTATTTGAAAGTGAAAACTTGAAGAAAAGTATCATATAACGCCTGTTCTCTCTATGGATTCTCATTCTAAACCTATACACTTGCCCTATCTATTTGTATGTCATATCTACTGGGAGTTTTGTGTTTTTAATCCCTGGGGCAAAAAGAAAAGTGCTATAAGTTTGAAATTTCTCTCTGTCTACGACATTGAGCTCCAGAACGAATGAACTGATTTCATTGCTAGAAACTTTGAATTTGAACTCAAATATTCAATTTTTCATTATTTAGTAGCTTAAAAATATAAAATAAAGACTAAAATTGAAATTTTAAATTCATGATCCATCGCCTGTTATTAATGCTAATTAATACTTAATTCAAAAACTCATCGAAGATCGCTGGGACATTGGTATTTTTGTCATTTTACAGTCATCTCCGTTATATTTATGAATGAAATATTTTGGTTTAAACGGCGAGCGTAAAAATGGTTCCGATAGAGCACACAACTTTTAGAAAATATAGTACTATACTGACCAATTCTGGTAATCATTTTGATGTGGTTACTAATGTCATAGTGTTAAAGCTTTTTGGGAATATACTTATATGCATATAAATTCCGGCTTAAATAATATATAATGATAACTTGATTTTTTTATGTTAATACAAAAAAGAAATTGAGTTACCAGCTTCAAAACATGCATTTTGTGAACAAAATCATCACAAAATTCAGCACCACAGTACACTTGAAACCTAGAAATGATATCAAGTAGCGAATCCAGGGGCAAAACTAGCCTCGTGTGGAGCGGTTTTTAAGAAAGCAATTGAAAAAATTGAGCAAAATATTACCAAGTATTAGTTATTTTTACTGCGAATTATTAGTAAAATATTATGTAGCATTTACAAAAAGTTACTTTATATATCAAATTTGTTTAAATTTAATATTTTAAATTTTTAGTTGCTCGCTACTAAATCTCCGACGAATATTTTTACTCCAGCTGGGGAGTCATTATACTTGTAAGATGTCAGTCTATAAAATGCTTTTATTTCGCTTGTAAATGAAGAAATATAGAACGTACACTCGGTATATCTATGTATATAGGTAGTAAATGTATATGCAACACACACCATGCTACCAATTCGCTTTTGGGGCTTAAGATGGAATTTCACGCGAAATTATTTAAATATTTGATAGTACATATTCGCGGTGGCGCTGTGACCTAGTGGATTGGTATGTTCCTTGGCAGTTTACTTACATAGTTGATGCGTCTAATGGTTTGTTTGGAGTACTATAAGAATAAAGAACCCGATTCTCTTTCACTGTTTCACATAAAGAACCGATTTTTTCACTTTTGACACAGTACTTTTACAAGTTTATTAAACATTAAACATTTTCCAAGGGATCACGGTCTCTTGAAAGTTCCTTTTCAATATTAATAAGCTGATAAGATTATATTATTATTATATTGTTCTTATTACAGTATATATATGTATAATGTATATATTTTTTTAGGTTTCCATACCGTAGTGTTTAACGGAATCCTATATTTTTAGCCACGTTTCCGTCCGTCTATCTGTCAGAGGCTTCTAGCTTTGAAATAAGATATCAACTTGAAATTCACATATAATAGTATGTAAGATTTTGGTTCAAAAACTAAAATCGTATTTAAGGTTATAAAGAACTTTTTTTAAAGAGGGCGTTATAAGCATGTTTTTTTTCAATTCTTCCAAATAAACTATGCAACTGTGTTTTGTAATTTTTTTTTACTTAAATTAATACTTTGTGAGACCTTTAAAATCAAGGTTTTAAGACATATTTTGTTACCAGACCGAGCATAAAAACGGCTTTACGTAAGATACTGTACCTCAACAACAAATACTAAAAATGGTTAATTATACAATAGAAAAAAAGTCATAAGTAATTTTCGAACGAAAAAATTTAACTCACGTCTAGCAGTATAATTAACCTCGACGTGTCTTGAGTTGGCATGGTATCATATTATTATTATACTATACCAGAAATAAGAGTTGAAAGCCAAGCACGTTTAGCGGACGAGCGGTTAAGAGCGCCTACTTTGAAAGCAGAAGATTACTGCACTTAACCAGTTTTTTGTACAATTATTTCTCATTAAAACATTTTCCTATACGCAATTTAGCTTGAAAAATGATTTTTTTTCTATATAGATCGGTCAAATTTTCTAACTATGTAATGTTCTTATGGTCAGATGTTCTGTATATTAAAAAGTTTAACAATGACGTTAGACTGTTACAGTATAAATAAAAATAGTGACTCTATAATCACAATATAAGATTCTTTATCACATCAACTTTCCTGACAATGCGTTTAGGAACCCAGCAATAGTCTTTTGTTTGATATATGAATTAGAAACACAGAAATAAAAGAAATGTTGAATTCGAACGAATGACTCTTTGTACATAAGTTGCGGCAATGCTTGAGTTCCCACTGAAGTTGTACAGACAGTTGTTAAAGTAACTGGAGCATGCAATAAAATGTGCGATATGAAAGCTCCCAAAGGAAAGGTTTCTCCGGCGTCAATAAAAGTTCCTCTTAATCCAGGTATATTCCGTATTTCTTCATTATACTTTATTGCATTTTAACGTTTTAATATTTCAATTTAAGTTTTTGATTAAATTGTTAAGAAATATTATATCGGTTATAGTCCAAGCCCTGACCGTATACATTTCTAATAGACACTTCTAAATTCTTATTATTTTTAACAAATAATGTCCTGAAAAACATCAAACTAGTGGCAGGTTAATTCAATTTTTAACGTCTCAGTATATACGAAAGCTATTGTTTCCAAGTGTAAAATAAAAAACTTAACGTATTTTAATGCTTCTAGGTCACAACAGGATTTTTTTACTATTTTTTAAAAAATTGACTTCGGGTGCCTATCAAAATAGCAGTATAATCCGTTTTTATTTTTATTAAAATAGTTCTGTCTTTTTTTTTTTTTTTTGATTGAACAAAAAGACTGCGTATTGGAATTTTTTTAAAAAAGTCTATCAGACCTAATTTTGTATTTTTTACGTGCTGCGTTCACAAACAGACAAAAATTCAAAAAATGATTTTAATGCATTCTTTCACTTATCTTTCATCTCCCTAATTATTATTTTTGCAAATATTTTCAACCTAAATACACTGAAAGCTTACAGTTTTATTATATATGTCGTAGGATAATTAAAAAAATCGAATTTTTGCGAAAATCCTAGAAAGAGTACATAAAACCGGGTAATTGGAATCCAGTTTTTTGCAAACGTCCTAGGATTTTGGCGAAAATCCGATTTTTTTAATTATCCTACGACATATATTATGTATTACATTTTTTGCAGCTTAATGAAATAGTTATAAAAGTATTTGAGTAGAAATAATGTAAAGAGGCGTTACAATTAAATCGGTGTGTCCGGTACAGAAATATAAGTTATGAAAGAAAATTGTTTGATATATCCGGCTCGAAGTGGCCAGAAAATGTTTGATATGTATTTTCTCGAAGGACCGTAAAAAGAATGTATTTTGGTTGTATGTTATAGAAAACTTTAATACAACTTTCTGACATATAATTAATATACACTAATTTTGTATTAACTAATTTGTTATATTGCTTATCAAAATTTGTAACGTCTGTCGTTTTTGAAAAATGTTATTCTTGTTATTTTTTCGTTAGATACGAAATCAATGTTTTTTTATTTTAATTATTAAAAAAGCAACTGTTTCGATTTGCTCATACTTGAATATGAACAGAAGAACTGACTATGCAGATTCCGCCATTGGCTGAGTCTACTGTAGTCTATAATGATGATTTCATAATGATACGATTGTGAAATCTAAACCTATCAAGTTTGCAAATTCTGCATGTATGTATTGTGAATGTATATATATGTTAGCAATGTGTCAGTATAATATGTTCGTGTACAGTACATAATATTATAACTACTATATACATGGAAGTAGGTAGGTATTAGGTATACTAGTACATATTGTGGCCGTGCATTATTTCGCTACGAGCTGGCATCTGATGTTCCCGCTTTACTTATCTTTTAATTACACGAACAGTGCGGTGGCAGAGTACAGAGTTCTAACTAACCAACAGCCGCCATGTGGCGGAGATACGCGCCGTGTACGCCTCTTTGAGCGATGTGACATTTCCTGTGTCCCAAGCGCCATGATTTCATAGGTCTAGTATTCATAGTTTGTTCTATGACATCATTTGAAATATTACGCGGAGCAATTTTTTACAAAATACAAAGACATGTTTGTTATACGATTTCATTGGTGAATACCAAAGCATTGAGCGCGAAGGAATCAAAATTTCAAAGCATTATGTTTTTTAAACTTTTAAGTGGCTACACTAGCGGTGAAAGTCAAAGCGTCAACGCTTAAAGCGCTGTTTCCACCTTATAACGTAAATAAAATTAGAGTTTAAAAAAACTAAAACAACACGCTTTTATGAACTAAAAAATGCAAAATAATTTGACAACAAAATTAGCTTTACTATATAAAGCGTGGAGTTATTAATATCGCTAATAATTTTTTCTTTTATTAGCTAATTGTAAACGTAGAATTATCATGAAAATTTAAGTAGATAGCACTCCACGCTTTTTACAGTAAAGCTAATTTTGTAGTCAAATTATTTTACATTTTTTAGTTAATAAAAGCGTGTTGTTTTAGTTTTTTTGAACTCTAATTTTAATTGTAAGATTAAAAAACAAATTGCATTTAACTATGAAGCAGGCAATTCAATGTACGTCACTGTACAACGTGCTAGATTGCTTGCTGTAATTAATGAAGTTTTTTTATCCTGAAGGTCCTGGTCAGGATAATGGGACAAACTTATTAAATTATTGTATTATCGTCGGTCCTTGATAAGTGTGCAAAGTTTCAGTATAATCTGATGGTTTGAAGTGGGTGAATTTCAAAGATTTCAAACATACAAGCATTCATACAGGTAAAGCTAATAAAAGCGTGTTAAAAAGCGGCATCCATTTACTTCTGTAGCACACGTCATAGTATGCCTATGGTATTATGGTACCGCTTTCCTAGGAAAAATTGCCTTTAGTCAGAGAAATGTTTATCATTCAACTGGCCTCTATTTTTAGTGTATTTGCAACATACACTATTGGCGTCGGTCGGATGGCGGGACCTAAGGGTCGGACCAAAATTTCTCGACGTTTCATAACCTTCTAAACACTTTGGCACCATTTTTAAAAATGCGCAATAACTCTCGAAAGAGTTAATTGATTGTAACGGAATTTTGCCCACATGTTGGAATCCACCACCGCAAGAACCCTATTTAAAATGGACCCAATCGGACCATTTTAAGGGTAGTTTTTAGGGGTTGAAAAATGTTTTTGGGCCCCAAAATACCGAAAAAAATCTCTGAATCGTTTCAAAATTGAAATTTAACCCTCTGGTAGTAATTAAAAAGTGTCCCTAAAATTTTAATAAAATCGGCCCAACAGAACCAGATTTACACATTTTTTGAAAATACTAGTTTGCAGATAGTGACTTATTTACTGAAGGGTATATTTAATGTGGTGTAGACCTTCGATCGACAATAATTTTGCAATTAAGAAAAAATGTAATTTTAAGGGGTGTATTAAGGAGTTAAATTTTTTATTTTGCCCAAAATCCAACCTAAGTTGTCGGCAGGGTTTTGACACTGCGACCAGGGTTTTTTTACTATTTTACCACTGTTTTTATTCTTTACTGGCTATTTCCCACGGCTTCGCTCGTACGAAAGTCAAGCATGTTCGGAGAGTTAATGTTGCTTTGGCCAGGAGTTATACATCTAACCGAGTGTAAGCAGAATAAGAATTAACTAAGCATTACTCATGTATCAAGGTTAACCAAAATCAACTCAGTCGTTTTTGGAGTGTATAACCTATGTCAAAAAAAGTAGGCTTTCAAACCGTGAATGAATTTTCTTATTAATAGGATAAATGGCATTTATATGAAAAGGTAACAAACAAACCAACAGACAAAGTTTTACTCTTTATATGTTAATATATGCAAAATATAACGTGTACAGACACTAATTGCACAACCATGTTGTGTTCGTATGAATATCAGCCTAGCTTGGTTAATTTGGTAGTTAGCTTCTATCTGTGCCCCGTCGTTAGTGCGGTATATTGTCATTTCCACTTTAGCAATGTTTAATTATACACTGAAAAAACTTTGTTTTTAATTCCTTACATCGGTGCTTATATAGATGTATAAAAGTTTGTATGTAATATTCGTTGTTCTAGAGTTTATTTTCTGTCTCTTACATCCATCCACAAAAAAGTAATCCTCGCTCGAAGAATCTAACGAAAAAATGTTTATAAAAATATTTCATTTTCTAGTTTTGACACACATTATTATAGTTAACCTTAACGACCGCGATAAATAAAGTTGAAAGTAAAGATGGATATTTCGTATATTTTAATATTATTTTCATTTGAAAATGTCATTTTATAACTATAACTGTTTCGCAAATGGCTTCGTTAAGCCAAACAATCGTTGTAAAATATAGTTCTTAATAATGTAAACTAATTAAAATATTTTTTTTATATATATGACATCAATTTAGATCAAGCGGCCGAATTTAGACCACTTCTTTATTTATGACTTTGAACTGACTTTGAATACCCTCATTATAGGTAATTGGATTGATCTCAATAACGGCTACAAAGTGACATTGACCTAACCTTGCAGCATATCAATTGTTTTACTAGCCAAACTTTTTTTGCTACAACCAATAATTTTTTAGATATCAACTTGTATCCTATTGATGCTTAAACATAAATTAAAGATATTGTTTACCCGGCTATCTTCAAGATAGGATTCTTACCAATATAAACTTTGGTGCTAGTCATTATTATAATACCTATTACATTAATTGCATCCAAATTACATAATCAGTATAAGTTAAATATAAATTCGTAATAGAAAATCTCTCTATAATTTCGTTTTCTTGCGTTTTAAAACAGCCATGCCTCAAACGTAGTCTTCTAAAATAAATCAATGTACTATGAGCTACATGTTATTTTTTAATTATTTTATTTCAGAATTTACAGCAAAGAATGTAAAATTAAAACTAAATACCAGGAATTTAAGGTATTTGTATAGCGTTCGAGCTTTACGGAATTTATAATTAATTAATATAATAATTAATGCCATGTACTCATTGCGTGGACACAATATTAAATATATAAAAATGTTATTAAATAAAAACATAGGTATATTTATTTACATTTTTTGTTAAATTAATTAAATCATTTTAAAACATCAGACTGTTTTTTTTGTTTGTATATTTATGAGTAAATAAATTCCATAGACGGAGTAATTTATTCAGTGATTTTAAACAGATTTTGTGTTTATAAACAACTAAAATTAAGACATAATCGCTAATATTTTTTCCTCGACGCACCATTTTAACATCACCAGGAGATGATAAAAACGATTTATTCTCATGAAACTAGCGAACGTAAGAAAATGTTTGTAGTTTAATGCTTTGTGGTTATTTTTACAAGCTTTTGTTGATGTCAGATTGGGTCTTGCCATGAAAATTTCGACTAGATCTGATTAAGCTAGAAATTTTGCAAACGTCTATAAGTCAGTATTTAAATACAAGATGGCGAATTACCTTTTTGTCCACAATACTCTTGATATGAGTAAACCAAATGAAAAATAGTTCGACCAGTGAAATACGATAAGGCGTCATTGTAAACTCAATATGGCGGACGCCATATCCGTTCGGTATGAAATTTTGTACCCATATGTTCTCCCGATGACAATATATGATTTAAACGTTTTTAGAATTATATAACCTATTCATCTATTAAAAATATACATATAAAATTAATACACATGCAAAATGATGTACTGGAAACTTAAAGCATAAATCCGTGTGGAAATTTAGTAAAAAATATTATAACACACCACTGGAATCACATGTTATAAGAGTACGATACAGTACTGGAAATGTATAAAATACTTCAGATTTGAATTAGATTCTTAGCTGAAAATGTTGTTGCGAGAATCTTGAACTTTCCAAGCTAACTACTATTTTGTAGAGATTGAATAACTCTTTAAATTGACTGGCTGAAAACCTGAGCTATCGAGCGTCTGTAATCTTAACCCTTAAATTGATGATTTTTTATTTACATTTAAAAAAATATGTATGTGATGTCTTAGGGTATGGGAATTACTGGAAAAATAATTAAAAAAATATTTGAGAAGTTTAAGTCCCTTTAATTCTCTATTTTGTCTCTGTAGAATGCATTCCAAGTAAAAAGTATATATACACTTTTTCAGTCTGCTGTCCGCCAACGCTTTAGGTTATCAAATTCGAATATTCAAAAAAAATCCACTAATGTCACATACGAATTTAAAAATAAGTCTGTTTTCGACGTACAGTTGACACGTTTTTTTTTAAGGCAAAGGCGCATTACATACAGCCATTAGAATATTATGTATGCTGCATCCTACAATATGAATTTAAGGGTTAAATTTCTCTATCTCTATGAGTTTTTAGGTTTGTTTCTGAGCGTCTATCTTATTTACAAAACATAGACGCACAAGGAAATAAAGCGTGCGTACACCAAATGTTAATAGCGATGGTTTTATTAATGACAATAGTTAGCCAGTAATACCAGAGAAAAACACGCCCAATGAAAAAATACTCGAATTACGTAACCGAAAATCTACAATAGATTTTAATATTGGATTGACTAGGGTTACCAGAAAGAAAAAAAAAGATGTTCGGAGAAAATTTCTGATTTCCCAGAGAATTTCAGAACTTGTCTATCGAATGAAGTTTTTTGTAAGATGATCTTAAACGATGAAAAAACATTTGCGCGGAACCGCAAGCTGTAAAAAAGGCAAAGTCTAATGTTGAGGTATTGCATTAATAAATATTTTGATTGAAGTGATTTATATTTTATTTTTTTTCATGACATTAACGAAAATTACGGCAGCGTTAAAATTTTGTCTGTATTTCTGACAAAAAATCCGGACGTATGGCAATGTTAGTTGTCTCACTCTATCAAAAATCAATTTTCTTGTGTAAGCGTTGTCTACATATATCTTATCCGATACTATGAGTATAAAATTTATTTTTTTCGAATGATAATTAAGTATGCATAATATAATATTCGTTGCGTGTGTTGAGAATGAAATCCGTGAGCCAATACAGTATTTTAAATGTGTGGGTGTTGTGAAACCAGAAGAGGCTGAAGGAAATTGATGTCTTCTTTTGAAAAAAATGTAGATATAGCCACTCTACAAGCGTGTAGGTTGAATTATTTACTTGTACATAAATTAAATTTAATACAATAACACAAGGAAGTTACACGATTTGTATCTTATCTGTTAAAATACATACATAATAATATATTTTCTCAGTTCTTGAAATTTATAGTGCGACCTTTGAATAAAAGCTAGGTATATTTAGTGTATTTGCCTATGCGTATAGTTCTATATTAAGACTCTGAATTAACGCTCTGAATTTTGTTTGTGCTGAGACCCAGCGGTAAGGGGCGAGGTAGGCAAAAGACATATTGTGGGTGTGGCCTTCTTTAGCTCTGTCTCGCTCAAATCTTCCGTACGTTTCAATTTTTGGCTGGTGTCAACTACAAAGCTAAAAAATGTTGTTGCAAGGGTGCCGCTGTCAATTGATTACTCTAAGTTTGGGAAATATTTTGAAGATTTAAAAAACTTTTCCGAAAAAGGAAGAGTCACTTTAGGTTTGTGATGGAACTGTTTTGTAAAATAAGTACGAATAAGGTCGTAGTGTGATATTGAAAACGTGTGTTTTTTTGGTACAATTAATGCCGACTTTTTTCTAGTAAATCGTACATAAATAACAAAACTAGTCCATTAAAGACCTAGATTTGTCCTTTATCTTCCTTATAGAGAAAGAATTTTTGCAGAATGTTGATGAATAAGTCTACAATCAGTTGACGGCCAAAGCTCTATTTTGGGTTTAAATTCAGAGCGTTCCGACAGCCTTAAGTTGAAATCAAATCAAATCGGATGTAATTGCGCGCCCATACATAGCTATATACAAACATAGCCTTCGAATTGGTAATCTTTTTTTAAGTAAATTAAAAATAGGCTAACATGAAACAATTTCATTATTTTTTTAACTGCAAGAACCGGGACTATTGTAAATCACAGGCATTCAACAAAAGGTGGTTGATTTTTTGCTTTTATAGTATCTAACGAAATCCTAGATATAAACATTAACTTGTTGTTACTCATATATTGGCAATTCATTATTTATCTGGTTCTCCAATATTTGCGCTTTTATATATTGTATTGAAACAGTGAATTGAGGACCTATAATATAATATTTAATGGACAAATTTATTTAAGCTGATATTTTAACAGTTACTTAATTATTTTTTTTTCAGTTACTTAATTTTATAACTCTTTCAAATCACTTTTCTAAAGCTGAGTTTACATTAGTCATGTGAACCGATTTATATTTATTTGACATAAGCGAGACATAAACGGCTAATAGTAATCGACAAATGTCAGATACTTCATTTGAATGAAATTAAATGTCAAAAGTTACAAGTGGCAGACCACAGGAAATAGCTGGTGAATGTCAAAAATTATAGGTAAATATTTTGAAAGATTATAAAAATTGTGAAGTTATCTCAAATTTTTTTTTTCGAAAATAATTTGTGGCATGCGTGATTAAGATGTACAACACACATCAGGGTGTCTCAGATATGAATTTCTAGGCTCGTATCTCGATTATACCGCCACGTCATGATTGGCTGCTGAGGAGATTACGTGACCCTAAATATAACGACAACGTTTTGTTGAGGATGACATGGTCTTTTCTGCAGCCAATTTTGATACGGCGGCCCAGCGTCTCAACAGCTATCTATTAACGTTCTCTTCTATTTATGACTATTCAATCCGTTCGGCTTTCGCCATATATTTTTAATAACAAGTTCAAAAATAAGATAGCAGGAGCGTGGATGAAAATGTTTATTATAATTAATAGACTTTAATTATAATAAACATTTTCATCCACGTTTCTGCTATTTTATTTCTGGACTTGTATAAAATCATGGCTGCTAATATCAATTTGGATTTTTAATAACATTTAATGAACATGCTAAAAAAAACTTCAGTGTGGGTGTGCCTAAATTATTATAATTTGTAACCGTCCAACTTATCTGGTTTTTTATTTTCGCGTTAAAAAGGTGTGAGAATTAAAATTATTTAAACTTGAAAGTGCCTAAAGAATATTTTCGGAATTAATTTTTCTCAAATATAATAGTGACGCAGTAGGCCCCCATTCCCTCTTCAGCTAGTACTAGGCACTACTGTAAAAATATTTGACCTGCCTAAAATACCTACCCTAAGATCGTTATTAGCTTTTGGCTATGTGTACAACTAGCGTTATTTTTAAGCCCCATGTTTTGCTTATTGCAACATGAATAATTAAATCTCAGATCTTTTCTGGTCAAATAAATTCAAGTGAACTAATCGGCTCAGGGGACTAATGTAAACGTAACTTAATAGTAGTAATTTCATAACTGCAGTTATTATACAATGGCCAACATTATAAATACCCTTAATTAGGCGGAATAACGTTTAGTGTTATAAATTTTATCAATCATGGCGGCAAGTAATCATGAAAGTAGTGCTATTGTGAATGCGAAAGTTTCACCAAATAATTCCAAAATAGTGATAGAAAATCTGAATACTGAATTGGAACCCATTTTGCGATCCGTGGTAAATACCAAAAATAACGAGATTCTGCGCCCTCTTTTTAAGAAGTTTATCTTGATCGTGGTTGTAAATCCAAATTATTATAGTTTAATATCAAATCGTTTTACTAAAGAGAATACCGAGTCAATATTAAATGATATTTTTAAGCTTCTTATTCGACAATTATTTGCAGTTTGTGAGACTGCAGACGTTCAAAAAGTTACGTCATTTCTTGAATCAGTATCTCAGAGTAACTTAGCTCGTTTATTCGGCGTTATCGTGTTAGCATTAATAAAATCTAAATACATGACACCAAATAATATCAAACTATTGAATAAACTGGGCGAAGAGGTTGGTAAACAGTACATATTTGGATATATTAGTCCTGACTCTGATGATGAAGAAAATGGTTGGTATTCCACTTGGAATTTTTATAAAATGGCGCACCAATCTAGCAAAAAACGAAAGCCATTGGAAGCATCAAACGTACCGCCTCAAGAAGATGTTGACGGTTTGGATGAATCCTTATGGAAAGAATTTGTCGCCAAACCTCTAAACAGATTTGTGTATAATGAAATGTGTAATAATCATCAAAGAAGCACTGATCAAGGTACGTGAAATGGAAATAAATTAGCAAAACATTTTTAGGAAAATGTCTAGTCTTCTGGGTAGTAGAAACTCTGGAAGTCTCAAACGTTGTAATTTGACTGGCAAAAATTTTATGATCCAGAGCCAGGTAATTGTGATTACTTCGTATTCAGCGATTTTTCTTAATAATTGTAAATATTTATTCTTCTTAATATTAATAAGACAAGCACTGATAAGTTATTGAGCTTATTCGTGTTTGTGTCATTAATATACCATATGACTAATGGTCTACTCGGTGCCAACCAATCAGTGTATACTTTTTTTTATATTTTTCATACATTAATTTAATAGTTTTACACCGTTTTGAAACAAAACTTTAAATTGGCGGATAAAATTTACACACTCGTTCTTAATTCATTTTATTTTACAATAAAATTACAGATTCAGCTAGACATCAAAATTGGCGACGACGTCAAGAAATGTTTCGTCTTCTTATGAACAGACGAGCAAGAGACGGTAATTCAGATCTTACACCTCGCATCGCTCCTATCGGTACTAGACGCACTGAAGCCAGAGGAAGAACTAATTCTCGGAATTCCATTCACACCAATAGAAATAACAATCGAGGCAATTACGGAACTAACTACGGAGGCAGTGCCTCAGATAACAGTGATAATTAATTGTACTTGCAGAAATTGTTTGAGGCATAGTATTTAAAATTATTCGTAGACTCAATCAAATAGATTCTTTAATAATCTATTTGATTTTGATATTTGAATTGAGTCTACGAATAATTTTAAATACTATGCCTCAAACAATTTCTGCAAGTACAATTAATTCTCACTGTTTTGTGTATGGTTGATTCAGATTTCCATTTGGAAAAGCAGCAACAGAAAAAAACAGACCGAAACATATATCCATTATAATGCTGGATTGCTGGTGTACTGGTGGATTCCATGGTAATTCAATACTAAAAATACTTATAGCATTAAAAGTCGTATCAGAAATCCATTTACAATGTGTCTCTCGGTTTGTTTTTCAAAACTAAATCAATCGTATACGGATCTTTATGTGTCATGGTTTTGATATTATATCTAATGTGCTGCCATTTTTACTTCTTTTATCTTCGTTTGTTTTTATTGTTCTATGTATTTTTTATAATATAGTAATTTTGTAATTGTATTTGTAAGGTTATTTCGCAAAAAATATTCACATTGCTTGGCTTTTGTTTATGTTGAAGTAATGCAAAAAGTTTCATGGAATATATTTCAATTTAAATTGTTCAATTTAAAGTGTTAAATTGAAATATATTCCATGAAATTTTTTGATTACTTTAAAAAGTGACCAAAATTAAAGAAAATATAATATAAACGTGTGTATGTAAAAAATGTCACAATAATTTTTTTTCTCCAAAAACAATTAAAAAAATTATTTCTTTACTAAAAAACAAACAAAAAAATAATAAGTTTTCACAATAAATTATACATAATATTAATATTAATAAATATAAATAAATGCTTTTTTTTTAAAGAATAGTTTGCCGTTTTTTTTGTTACCCATAAAAAAGTACAAAATAAATAGGTAATCGTTTTTGGAACGGTCAAATTTTAAGAAAACACTAGTTTGCGAATAATGATCACTTAAATGTAGATTAAAAGTTGAAAGTCACTTCAGAAACCAAGCGAAAGTTTTTCAAAAATTTTATCCCAAAGATGATTTTTATCAGCTTCGTTAAAAGCTTATATCATGAACAGAATTCAAATGAAAGCATTTTTTCACAAAAAGGTTAAGTCACTTTAGCGGCAACTCACCATGTAAGATATACCTGCTCTACGTTTTTATATGCAGTTATATTTCTTCAGACAAATCGCACTTCACCTGTGCACGGAAAATGTCTCGCCTTTCAAAAAATGAATCAATTTTTCACAGCGTCTGTTTCTGTTGTTTCACTTGTGTGGTTTTTGGAGGAAAACTAGTTTACAGAGAAACATAACTTTATATAAAATGTAATATATAATATGAAACGCCGGAAACAGATACGAATCTTTTGAACCGATAAATGTGGATGAGATTTTATATTATTTTCGTTTTGTAAATCTTTTACAAATAAATTTTGCACAACTGGGTGTTCCGTCGCTGATCAATAATACATAAAATTATTATAATAGTAGATATGCACTGTATTTTTTGGTCTCACTAACTATAGTAACTATAGTAAGAGTGTGGTCAATGCATCCGATTCCTGTCCTATAGATCTGCGAGTGGTGAACACCGCATATGTAGTGCCTGCGTATAAAATGGTTCAATATGATACTGCCAAGCCGCGTTCCGGCCATATCACATAACATGTTGTCCACACTCTTGCTATAGTCACTCTAATGATTAATCAAATTGATTTTCTGAGAGTCAATAAGGTGAATCTTAGTGCGTTTTAGATTCGAATCGATTCCACTGCAGTGAGAGTGTTTGTCAGCATCTCATCAAACATGTGGAAGCAGGAAGTTTACATACGTACCTACTATCCCAAACGATCAATCATATTTATATATGAAGTAAAAACGTCAAGAAGTGAAGAGTTTTCAGTTTTTTTTCCATTCTAAGCGAAACTCAATTCTGGCGTTATAATAGAATTATTGCAGTTAGTAGTATAGTTTTTCCTTATAAAACTCATTTTTCGGTTAAAAATAAAAACAACGATGATTTTTTATCGGCAGTATAATATAGAAATTACAAATTTATTTTTATATGGTTTTATAAGAACCTGCCTTTTGCTCTTCAATATATTTCATTATTAATCAGATTGTTAATTCTTTTTTTCAGATCTCGTGAAAGTTTCAAAAAGCTGTGTTGCACAGGTAACTCACTGGGCTAGAGCAAATTCAAAAGTCAGCTAAATTAAAGGGTAAGTGTACAAGAATTTAGAGACTACAAATTAAAATATACAAAACATCGTTGACGTCGGATATAGAGAATAGTTAAAGTTAAAGGATAATTATGTGTGAACATTTTTGACCAGATATTTTTGGATTGCCTATTTAGTCCTGACACCATTCTGTGTTGTGTTAGATGAGTTCTGGATTCGACTTTGCCTCACACATTTGGCGCTAAGACATTTTATCTTTTGAAGAACGTATGTCGAAGTTTTTTAAAACTTCTAATTTATTTTTTTTTTTTACTTATTAATTGAAGTTGTTTTATTACTAAACATTTCACATTATTATAGTGACAGCAATATTTTAATTTTTAAGTTTAAAAAAACCCGGGTCGCAGTGCCAAAACCCTGCCGACAATATAGTGTATTTGCTAATGCAGGTCTTGTGGCTTTATTATGTGAACTTAAGGTGATTGTTGGGCAAAATAAAAAAATTAACTCCTTAATACACCCCTTAAAATTACATTTTTTTCTTAATTGCATTATTATTGTCGATCAAACGTCTACACCAAAATTAAAAACACCTTTCAGTAAATAACTCACCATATGCAAACTAGTGTTTTCAGAAAATTTGTAAATCCGGTCCTGTTGGGCCGATTTTATTAAAATTTTAGAAGCACTTTTTAATTGCTATTTAAGGGTTAAATTTAAATTTTGAAACGATTCTGATAATTTTTTAGGTATTTTTGGGCCCAAAAACTTTTTTCAACCCCTAAAAATCACCATTAAAATGACCCGATTGGGCCCATTTTAAATAGGCTTCGTGCGGTGACGGATTACAACATGTGTGCCAAATTTCGTTAAAATTAATTAACTCCTTCGAAAGTTATTGCCCGCACACATATATACCTATATATATAAATATATATATATATATATATATATATATACATATATATATATATATATATACATATATATATAAACATTTTCAAAAATGGTGCCAATGTGTTCAGGAGGCTATGAAACGTCGAGAAATTTTGGTCCGACCCCTAGGTCCCGCCATCCGACCGACGCCAATAGTGTATGTTGCCATATGGCAAATACACTAATAAAAATATAAAAGTTCTAAAAATTAAATAATAGCTCAGTAAATATTTTACCATTTTTAAGAAATGACATTATTATACTTAATTTATAGTTATCATTTTTTACCAAGTAATATTTAATATACTTTGTTATTGCCAATAATTAATTAGTGGTCAAAAACTAAACACCAAAAGATAAAAATAACAAAAAAGAAATTTTACAGACACTGCTTGTAGGTATGTACTTTACAAGAAATCTGTATGGAGTAAAAATTGTTAACATTAATAAACCATTCTTTTATTTTTATTAATTAATATAAGTAAGGAACATATTTAGTCTCTTAGAACTAAGAGACCTTTTCACGGTTTTAAAATAAATATGAGAAAAATAGTAGTTCTTTGTCTCAGTTCGGCAGAAACTACTGCTGCGATTTTAATTAATTCTCGATCCGCTAAGCCTTTCGTATTGAACGGGATTATTTTGACTATATGTGCTTAGACGCAAATTTTGCTATTTTTAGAAATTTACTTCTAATTGTAGGCTGCGTTGTATTCATATGCGGTTAGACAATGAACATATGATGACTATTGTTTACTATGAAAATGGTAGTACTATACATTCATTCACCTTTACATATCTTTACAGCACTAGTGTTAAATGTTTCATTTCTCGACCGCTATTTTATAGGAGGGTATACAAAATAAAAAATAATTAGTGTCTCTCTGTGATTTTCGAATTTTCAGTTTTCAAATTCTTTTCGTTTGCAATTCCGATTACTAAGGCCTGCTCTATCGATTTTAACTCAAACTACAAATGTTATTGACGTAAATTTCTTACTGGACACTCACTCTGTGACCATCTTAATCTTTGTTTCATTGTGATATCTCAAACGTTTCCGAAGATATTAAGATGACCAGGGATATAGGTATTGGATTCCGTGAAGCGGTTAGTCTGCAGATATGTTTCAACATTGGCCATTTTAAAATTGGAATCATGTTAATCGTCGGGGGCACGGACAACGTTGGGCTAAGCAGCTATATATTTACTTTATCGAATTTTTGTATTATAACAATTCACTTAAAAAGTATTAGATTTTGCTTTTTTACCCTTAGAAGTTTGTTGGTAGAGTTTTTCAACATTCTATATGTGCTAACTAAGAGCATATAAGATACGGGTCAACTATTCGTTCAGTGTAGAGCGCTCTTAAAGTGTGGGAGATAAATGACATAGGTACAAACAGTCATATATTATCATGTCCGCATTACATGCGACGTTCACTTGTTTACAGGTAAATATATAAATGTTTAGAATATTTCCCTTATACATAATAACATTTCATTTTAATTAGTTAAGCGGCATGTATATTATAAATTCTGAGATTCTTTATATCATGCTGATTTATGTTCAAGTGAAATTTTACAAAACAGCCAGAATACTCATAAATATTCTATGTATCTTCTTCTCAACCTGTTTGTACTCAAGTCACCACCGCGGAATTTTCAAAATAGAGTTTTTAAGGAGCTTTTGAAAAAAAAAACAGATTTATTATACATTCCAGATGACGTACTTTGTCACCGAGCAAACATATTTTTATTATTTAGACCAGATAAAATTGGCACTGCAGCTTCGAATTCAATTCGGATTCAGTTTTTTTAATCCGGTCAGATATTGTTTAAAATAATTTTTCTATAACAATACGCAGAAAAAAATCAATCAAACAATTTTTGACCAATTTTCAATAAGAAATGTTTAAAACGTTTCTTCGTAATGTTGATATTTTGAATGTTATTAATTTTTACTTTATAATTCTTGTGAAACTGCAGATACAGTATTTCTCGTAAAAATTATATAAGTTTAGGAAGTATTGGATCCAAATGGGTAAAGGCACTGTAAGTATTGCATTGTTTCTGTTTTTGAAAGATGTGTTCTTACGAACGCGAACGGTTAAAAACTGGGCTACCTTGTTGACGTCGTTAAAAACTTTGCTAATAAATTTCTGCATGCGTTTCAATATTAAAACCGCAAATACTTGCTGGTGGATGTACCTTATGCCTGGGATGTGGCATATTTTAATAATTAATTGTTATATTATTTACATAAATCTTAGTCATATCTTACATAATAAATCTATACAAATATATTATAGGTGAAATAGTAGATTATATATGAAAACGAAAGATAGCGGGCTTTAACAGTCATTGTGCAGTAGATATATTGACCTTATTGCTAATAGCTGGTTTGCACTTCATTTTCAGTATATTTTTAACATGTTTGATAGCTCTATTATCGCAAACGTCTCTTCTGAATTACTACATTCGCACATACTTTTGTTTTAATCATTTTATACCTCTCATGGTAAGGTTTAGGTAGTTTATGAGACTAACTGTTGAGTTGATAAAATCGTCTATTTTTGTTTTTTATTATATTGTTAGTGCGTTATGAGTTACATGCCAAGGATGTTAATTTGGGTTTGTCCGCGCTATTTTCAGAGACTATAGAACCGATTTGAAAAACTGATTTTCTGTTTAGAAAAATGAATTAAATTCACAAGATACAAGAAAGATGAGCCGTGAGCGTCAGTAATTCTAGCAATATCGGTCGGGATTTAAAGCGCGGCCGCTCTAACTACATACACTCGAATATTTATTACGGAATACAAATGAATTGTTACAATGGAATCTTTTATTTTTTTTAAATTGTCAATGAAAAATGTTAGCAGCCTATTGTGTTACTGTTAATGCCGGGGATAAAATTTACATTTAGTAGATATTTAGAAGCGAAGTTTGTCACACAAATGAACTGTCAAAAATTTTAAAACTGTACCAAAAATTAAGTGAAAACCAGAGTGATATTATAACTCGTGTGTTAAAACTTGCTAGTTCCGTCTTCACACCTCGTCAGTAGTAAACCCACCCTAAATATATATAAACTCCTATTAGTTGTCAAAGAAACAACAAGTTATAGGTCGCTACAGTTTAATAAAACCCGGGTCGCAGTGCCAACACCCTGCCGACAATATAGTGTATTTGCTTGTATAGGGCCGTGTGGTTTTATACTTTTATTATGTGAAATTAAGTTTGTTTTTGGGCAAAATAAAAAATTTAGCCCCTTAATACACCCCTTAAAATAACATTTTTTTCTTAATTGTAATATTATTATCAATCTAACGTCTATACCGAATTAAATACACCCTTCAATAAATAAGTCATTATCTGCAAACTAGTTTTTTCATAAAATTTGTAAATCCGGTCCTGTCGGGCCTATTTTATTAAAATTTTAGGGACACTTTTTAATTACTACCAGAGGGTTAAATTTCAATTTTGAAACGATTCGGAGAATTTTTTCGGTATTTTGGGGCGCAAAAACATTTTTCAACCCCTAAAAACTACCCTAAAAATATCCCGATTAGGCTTATTTTAAATAGGCTTCTTGCGGTGATGGATTTCAACACGTGGGCCAAATTTCGTTAAAATCAATTAACTCCTTCGAAAGTTATTGCCCGCACACACATATATATATATATATATATATATACATATATATATAAACATTTTTAAAAATGGTGCCAAAGTGTTTAGGAGGTTATGAAACGTCGAGAAATTTTGGTCCGACCCCTAGGTCCCGCCATCCGACCAACGCCAATAGTGTATGTTGCCATATGGCAAATACACTAAAAACATCAAGGTGTGTTTAACAAGTACCCACTTAATAATTACTGAGTGTGAAATTGTGTAATAGTGAATCAGAAGTAGACGGGCATTGTAGATTTACAGACGTACATGTAATTATATAAAGGAGACAGATGTCTCTACGTTATGTTAGATAGAATCATCAATTACCATTTTAGGTGGTTGATGAGTTTCTTGTGTGCACTGCATTGGAGGTGTGTATTATTTGATTTACAAGAGAATGCAATCAGAGAAATTAATCGAAATGTCTCTGTAACATTAATCGGTAGTATTACTGTTTCTATCGACATGGTTAAGATATAAAGACACGCAACAATGATAATATAGATATCTGTAGTTCGGACGAGGCTTCGATATATTTCGTTAACAAGTCTCTACTTTTATTTTTGAACCCAAAAACATTGCAGGCAAAGACCTATGTTTACTTTTAATAAACATCGTTGCAGAATATTTGACTTCGCACCTTAATAAAATTGAGGGTAGAATCGAATATTTTATTACTGTCAGAAAGTTTTCTATCCTCTTGATTTATTGAAATTCAGAACGAACACTATTTCTTTATTTTAAAACACAGCTATAAAGTTTTATTCTAAGAAAGCTCAATAAACTAAGCCTGAATGAAAAATGATCTCTTATTTAAATATTAAAAAAGGAAAAGGTAAAATATGTAAAAGATTCACACCAAAAAAAATGTAGCAAAGTGTAGAGAAAATAATTTAAATTTAAAGTTGTTCCTACACACATCGCGAATATTCACGACATATTCAAAACTAATGTGCAGTTTACTTACCTATAATTTGTATTTGATATTTTGATGCGCGCTGAAGTAGCTGAGAAATCGTCAGAAGACACCATTTTTCGTAGAACTGCCGGAATGTTCGTATCCGTACAGTGCACTGACTGTAAAAAAGTTTTTATCCGTTCTTTTTGTTTCATTTTCTATTTTGTAATTGAAAAATGCAATGGTTCACGGTAACATTTTGGGCAGATATTATAGAGATGGGAAAAACGGGTCTTTTTATTGATCTGCATCTTTGCATCTGGATCCCGTATGTGAACCGGGTCAAAAAGAGCCGAGTTCTGAATATGTTACTGCAGTCTGCCATTGAGTTACCTAGTTCAGGCAATCATATCACGACCTGTATAGAATCAAGAATGCATAGCCAAACATGTGATGCATGAGTCATTTGAGCTGACAGATGCATCAAACTAAGAACTGATACGTAAGTGTAAAATGTGCTTCTGTGTGTTGTGTTTCACTGAGTTATGCGGATCCGTTGATTCGTCGGCTCAAAAAAAGTGAGTCGGCTCTCACGGATCTTCTGTTGGAGTCGGCTCTTTGAACCGGCTCAGATTTGAGTTACCCAACCCTAAGTTATTACTATTAAATGTGGCAAATGGAGTATTTTATTTTTATAGGCTCTGTGAAGTGTTTTGCGTATTTACTATTTTATAGTTACTGAAAAAGTCATTCTTGGAGTCATACAATAGCAACTGAAATTGTCAACAAGAAAAATGCAAAAAAAAACCCGGGTCGCAGTGCCAAAACCCTGCCGACAATATAGTGTATTTGCTAATACAGGTATTGTGGCTTCATTAAATGAAATTAAGTTTGTTTTTGGACAAAATAAAAAAAAAATGAACCCTTTAATACACCCCTTACAATAATAATTTTATTAGTTGAAATATTGTTATCAATCCAACATCTGCACCAAATTAAATACGACCTTCCGTAAGTAAATTCGTATACGCAAACTAGTGTCGGGCCGATTTGCTTATAATTTTAGGAGCACTTTTTAATTGCTACTAAAGGGTTAAATTTCAATTTTGAAACGATTCTGAGAATTTTTTCGGTATTTTTGGGCCCAAAAACTTTTTTCAACCCCTAAAAACTACTCTTAAAATGACCCGATTGAGCCCATTTTAAATAGGCTTCGTGCGGTGATGGATTCCAACATGTATGCCAAATTTCGTTAAAATGAATTAACTCCTTCGAAAGTTATTGCCCGCACATATAAATATATATATATATACGTATATAAATATATATATATATATATATATATATATATATATATATATATAAACATTTTTAAAAATGGTGCCAAAGTGTTTAGGAGGTTATGAAACGTCGAGAAATTTTGGTCCGACCCCTAGGTCCCGCCATCCGACCAACGCCAATAGTGTATGTTGCCATATGGCAAATACACTAATAAACAAAAAACCTTTAACGCATTAAAGAAAAGTCATCAAAAAAACCTCTAATGTGGTCAATTTATTCTTTAACATAGTACGGATCCGCAGCTGAAATGGATCTGTAACCGAATCCTTTTTTGGAGCCGAACCAACCAAATGCTGTCTGGACTTCGCCAAAATAAACATTGTAATCTGTTCTATTTCTAATTGATAAATCATGCATAGACTATCGATAATTTTATTCACTGGAATATATATTACTGTGTGCCTTGTATACAAATGCAGTGTACGTGTATCAGCTTAACTATAGTAACATCGTCTATGAATAGATACTAGATAGGTACGACATCTAATTTATTTTACCCGACATTCATTGACAAAGTACACACAAAGCGTGCTTACCTATAGAGCTTTATGTCCCGTGCTTGCAGTTACCTACGTGTTGACAGTGGCGTCTGCCGGAAGACGGATGCTAAACTGGCTGGTGATCTGGCCGATTCGAATTGTAAACATTAACAAAACACGAATAATAAATCTGCTGAATTGATAACGAAACTGTATTAACTTAAGGCTGTCACATTATGAGGCTAAAAATGCTGTTGCAAAAGTGCCGCTGCCAGTTGATCACTCTAAATTTTGGAAATATTTTGAAGATTTAAAAAACTTTTTTGAAAAACGAAGAGTCATTTTAGGTTTGTGATGGAACAATTTTGTGAAATAAGTACGAAAAAGGTCGTAGTGTGTCATTGAAAACGTGTGTTTTTTGGCACAATTAATGCCAACTTTTGTCTAGTAAATCGTACATAAATTACAAAATTAGTACTTTAGAGACCTATAGATTTATCCTCCTTATAGAGAAAGAATTTTTGCAAAATGTTGATGAATAAGTCTACAATCAGCTATCAGCCGACGCCCTATTTTTTGCTTAAAAGAGCGTTCCGATAGCCCTAAATGACAAAGGTGATTTATTTTTGAGATTATATTAAATATGTTGATTATACAAGTAGTTTAATACTAGAACACAACAGTGACGATCAATGAACCGAGATCGCTATTTTTTACCTACTTTTTATTTTATTTACTTTTATTTTCCTTCGAATTATTTTAAAGCGTCAAAAAATTTCCTTAAACAAATCTTATGAGGAAATATAAATAGTGGTGATTGTGCAGTGTTTGAAATTGAGGAAAATATGAAAGCTTTTGTGTTAATGAAATAGGTAACAAACTACCTAACACCATGAAGAAAATTAAAATTGTTGTGAAACAGAACACTTTCAGCTAAAATAGGATATGCAACGTGAAACCAGAATTCAGACTTGAAAGACCCAGAAAGCAGAAAATGATAATTATTTAGAAAAGTATCCATTATTAAACATCTTAAAAATTGTTTCCAAGTACAAACTACAAGTATTTATGTTGCGACAACTTTCGGTGGGAAGGCAGCTTTTTCTAATCAGTTATTTACAGAGGTGTCACTGCAGGCACACATTTGTACATGCGCCGATTATGTGCAAAACAAATCAAAGATTCTTTGTCTGAATCGGATTCCGGACGGGCAAGAAAGTCACACAATTTATATGTCATAAGATGTAAAGCGTTTTAATAAAGAATTTAATCAGTTATCTCACCTGCTGCCATAAACAACATAAATTAATTCGTGCAAATAGAATCATAGAGAGCAGCATAGAATAGAAAAAAGAAATTTGCTCTGAAGGAGTCATAGTTTTATTATGCTATATATATAAAGATATAAAAATCCTTTTTAACAGAATACGCTCAAGCTGCGCATTACACTGACAGATAGCAGAAAAAAATGACAGAATACTACGTCAGTATACATCGTCGGTGCAGTATTAACAATGTTCGGTGTATTTACCTAGGTCGTAGATGGACTTAACGTAACTTATATTGTTCAAAAATATGTCCATATGTCAAACGGAAAAACCTCGTACGTCAGATTTTTCGTAATCAGATTATTTTTACGATGCGCGCGCGTGGTGTAACATCAAAATTAATAGGCTTAAGTTCCTCGCTTCAGTTTTTTTTTAGAAGTCAAAAAAATAAATATGATAATTTAATTGTTCGATCTAAATATGATCAGCTTAACAGAGAAGTTTAAAGACGGGAATACAGGCTGTGGAACATCTTTTTTTTAAGTATGTCAAGGATTGATTGGCAAAAAACGTAACTTTATTTTCGAAAAAAATAACACTGTAAGAAATCTTCGCTGTGTTGTGCAGTGTTAAGCGGGGTTTGCCTTTTTCATATAAGTGGATGCACCTCGCGTAGCAATAAGAACATTCTGCCACTATTGCTTAGTGTTCCAGACGGTACATACCTTCTGTGTTTAGAGTAGACAGGTATAGCAGTACTTAAAACTAGAAGAGGACAAGGCGTGACTCCACCCATGGGAACATTATACAAGGGAACGCGAATAAAATTGTCAATTTTCAAGCTCAAGATGCGTCAAACATTACCCATATTTAAAAAAAACCCGGGTCGCAGTGCCAAAACCCTGCCGACAATACAGTGTATTTGCTGATACAGGCAGTGTGGCTTTATTTTGCGAACTTAAGTTGGTTTTTGGGCAAAATAAAAAATTTTACTCCTTAATACAGCCCTTAAAATAACATTTTTTTTCTTAATTGCAATATTATTATCAATCGAACCTCTATACCAAATTATAAGTATGCAACTTTCAGTAAATAATTCACTATCTGCAAACTAGTGTTTTAATAAAATTTGTAAGTCCGGTCCTGTCAGGCCGATTTTATTAAAATTTTAGGGACACTTTTTAATTACTACCAGAGGGTTAAATTTCAATTTTGAAACGATTCGGAGAATTTTTTCGGTATTTTGGGGCCCAAAAACATTTTTC
Source organism: Venustoraphidia nigricollis (assembly GCA_034508555.1). Classification (NCBI taxonomy): domain Eukaryota; kingdom Metazoa; phylum Arthropoda; class Insecta; order Raphidioptera; family Raphidiidae; genus Venustoraphidia; species Venustoraphidia nigricollis. Next base: position 9,809,917 of record JAVRKA010000006.1, read on the forward strand.
AACCCCTAAAAACTACCCTTAAAATGGCCCGATTGGGCCCATTTTAAATAGGCTTCGTGCGGTGATGGATTCCAACATGTGTGCCAAATTTCGTTGAAATAAATTAACTTCTTCGAAAGTTATAGCCCGCACACATATATACCTATATATATATATATATATATATATATATATATATATATAAATATATATATATATATACGTATATATATAAACATTTTTAAAAATGGTGGCAAAGTGTTTAGGAGGTTATGAAACGTCGAGAAATTTTGGTCCGACCCCTAGGTCCCGCCATCCGACCGACGCCAATAGTGTATGTTGCCATATGGCAAATACACTAACAAATGTTAAAATGATGTAATAATTAAATATATTGCGTATTCATAGTTCTCCTAATACAAACCCTTAATTTTCCGGTTCTAATCCGAGAACAGATTGATACTGGGTTTCTAATGTTATTTTCAATGCTCGAAGCATAAAGAATATATAAAGTAAAGGAAAAAAAATTCGCGGCTTGAGAAGCAAAAAGGGGCGTCACAAAAATCGATGTTTTTCGAAGTGTAAAAAAGTGCCACTTATTGTTTTGGTCTTAGGAATCTATCTAATATAAGAACCACACCAAGTATAAGAACCTTTTGCAGCAAAATTTTATTTTACTATTTTAAAGCATTCTTAATTTGCCATGAAATTTTACTTTAAAATCATTTCTTACAGTACGTACTCAAATGATTTTTATGGCATATCAATGACAGTTCTTATATTTTGGTTCGTTTCACTTTGACGATTGGCCTTATACGTATCCATCTACCGGCTAAGTCTATAAAAATTGTTCCTGCTGCCCGTGTTTGGTATATACAGATGCGTCTCCTTTACACTTATTTTCCACGGCTAAAAGTACTGTTAGCGCTGCATTACCATAAAAAAACCATTAAAATTGCTTTAAAAGAAATCGAGCATAAAAATATTCAATTAAATTTTTAATATATTTTTTTTTAATTAAAAATTGAAAATATTATGAATTGGTGCTAGACCGAAATAACCCATTGCCTAAATATGTGGTTCATCGTTACTGTTAGTTTATATTGTGAATTCTTGGCTTAATAAACTGTTGATTTGTGCATGCAAAGCCACGCCTTATAGCCTCTTACAATTTTAATATTACGCTGTAGCATAACCTATATTGTATAACCGCGACCACTAAAACTGCTTTAGTAATTTAATCCCCAATGCTTTCTCGAGTCTAATGACTCTAAAGTCATACATTTACCTATGAACTGCATACAGTGTCTAACAAGATGTGCACGTGTATGATATAGTAGATTTTGTGGTGCAAGAAAACGTTCAGGTGAAGTTATTGGTTAATACTAGCTATTGAATATAACGGGTGCATTTATTTTATAAATCGTCGGTTCAATCACGAAATAACGTATCTTATATAGTTTTGCAGGATGAACGCTTAAAATTTAAGACATAGCAGTATGCTTAAACTTTAAACATACAACTAAAAACTATTTGATTTATTTCATACACTCGTTAAACAAACTTCATTATTATTAGTTCTGAAATACGGTCTTCTATTTTTATATTTTTGTCTGCACAGAAGTCAAATTCAATAAATATATCAGTAAAAATTGAAGCGTGAATCTGTTTATATTTAGTCGTCTTTTCACGTTTATACATAACTGAGGAGATTTCTATGAATTTTTGAATGTAAGAAATACATTGAAACTTTGTTAGTAATTCCGATAATTCGAATTTCTGGGCTCTTGAGAATTTGAACTTTTTATACCTGAGTTCAATAAACTGTTCGGAGTTCAATAAAATCATATTATATTTTAAAAAATTATTATTATTCCGATCCTGACTAATTAATTAGATGAAAAATTTTCTGAAAAATTTTTCATCTAAAATCATATTATCTAAAACGACACTTTTTTTAGAAAAGTTGAAATTAGTGTTTTTTTTTTCTGCTATACGTGTTGTCACAAACACGACCAGTAGTAGTTATTTTTTCGACTAGCATACCGTAAGAAACATCGCCCAGAAATCTAAGAAACAAGCAAAAATTTCGAATTTCTTAATTAAAAGATAAAATACACATTTTTAACAGTCTTAAATCTGTAAAAAGTTGTACCATTGTTTTTTAAATAATCGGTTACCAACAGCTTTGCTCGCGTTTGTGTCAATTTTGATAAGAATCTTAAATTAGTCGTTGCAGAATAAAAAGTCGTACCCAAGTCTAAGTTTGGCTATCTATGCTAAAACTCAAGAACCACAGAGCCTATTTGATTTTTTTACTGTTAGAAGTCTTACTGTTTGACGAATACCATATGGTTTATACTATATATTATTACCACGACATGCTTTTTTCAATATATATTGCAACACTACAAAACAAGGCAAAATACGTATAAACTTATGATAAAATAATTATTTCAAACCGGCAAGTATCTACCTATGTTATACGAGTACATACTTATAGTTCAGAGTGTGGATAAGATTCATCAAATAAAGAGATGAGCCGTTTGTATTATAAAGAGTAAGGAAAGATTGGAGCTTGTAAGCCAAGCGGGCTATATAGTGGTTGGTACATACATAGAGCTGGTATGATTAATGCTAGCTTCATCATTTACTCCCTGCCCTTTTTAAAAATTTTAACATTTTCTTCTCTCGCGAAATTTTCATACACATAACACTGCGTAATCCATTTTTTCTGTGAGATTTACTGAGATTCCTTCCGCCTCGAGTGTCCCTTGCGAATCTTGCTCAGGCCGATTACGTAACACAGTCCGATAGGGTAAATGTCACTATTATTGTCATCTTCTCAAATAAAAGTCTTAATATAAATACAGATATAGATATACAACTAATGTAATTAGCGCATCAAATATCTGTATAATTTATTGTATATCTGCTTGTGGGTGTTAATGACAAAAAGGTCAAAACACCTCTAAATATATATTAAAAAAATATGCATATATTTTTAATAAAATCTTTTGTAAGTACACATAGTACGACCATTTTTGCAATGATTGTTTTCGTGATATTTTATTGTTTCAAAATATTTCTTCTACGTTAGAATTTGAATGTCCTTTTTATGAAACTAGCTAAACTTGAGTTTATTTCATGTGTTTCAGTTTCTACTCTAAATTTTCCATGATAAGTAAGTTTTATGTAGATTCAGAAATAAGATTGGCATTAATATAATTGATCAGAGATTTTTGAAAATACGATATGAAAAAAATGTTTTGTTGTCGCTTGCCTAGCCAATAAATATTTATACATATATATTTTTAGAGTGTGTAATACGCGATTTTTAATTTTTAATATTATTGTTCGCGTCTATATATTAAGGTACACTATATAAATATTAAGCAGGTAAACCAGTTATAATTAATTAATGCCGATAATTGAATCGTTTACCCTAAAATGCAACTTTTTTCATCATATTTTCAAAGCACGCTGCTCGACTGTAACATTATTATGGTAATCTTATTTCATCGACTAAAGAATTCTCTTCTCAGTTAAATACTAAATAGCATTCAAATATTATTTTATTAAAATAGGTATCAATATTATGATATTCTCAGCTCGACAACGAAATGTACAATAGAAATAAAATGTTTACTTCTATTTTTAACCAACTTCAAATGAAAATATTATAAATTTGATAGGTATATATTTTCTCACGGAAAAAAATATTGCATATTTTTTATATCTTTTACTTATGGCCCACTTGTAATATTTCCCATTGAAATTAACCCAAAATTGAACATGACATTTATATTGACACATACTAGAAGCTATTTACGCGAGTATAAACATGAACTTTCGGAATCAATCTCAGGTAATTTGCGGATATACGTACGTCAATTGAACACTTAAGTTGTAATGTGGTCTTACATTACAAGTCTGACTTCGGTTCCTACATATTTATGTAACATAGATATAGAATACAGAACGGAGTCAAAGAGTAAGTTAAGTTCTGTTAGAGACGACACTCTCAGTAGTTCTTTTAATGTGTATCAATATTTAAAAAACCCGGGTCGCAGTGCCAAAACCCTGCCGACAATATAGTGTATTTGCTTATACAGGCAGTGTGGCTTTTTTTTGCGAGCTTAAGTTGGTTTTTGGGCAAAATAAAAAAATTTACTCCTTAATACACCCCTTAAAATAACATTTTTTTTCTTAATTGCAATATTATTATAAATCGAACCTCTATACCAAATTATATACAACTTTCAGTAAATAATTCACTATTTGTAAACTAGTGCTTTCATAAAATTTGTAAGTCCGGTCTTGTTGGGCCAATTTTATTTAAATTTTAGAGACACCTTTTAATTACTACTAAAGGGTTAAATGTCAATTTTGAAACGATTCTGAGAATTTTTTCGGTATTTTGGGGCCCAAAAACATTTTTCAACCCCTAAAAACTACCCTTAAAATGCCCCGATTACGCCCATTTTAAATAGGCTTCTTGCGGTGATGGATTTCAACACGTGGACCAAATTTCGTTAAAATCAATTAACTCTTTCGAAAGTTATTGCCCGCACACATATATATATATATATATATATATATATACGTATATAAATATATATATATATATATATATATATATAAACATTTTCAAAAATGGTGCCAAAGTCTTTAGGAGGTTATGAAACGTCGAGAAATTTTGGTCCGACCCCTAGGTCCCGCCATCCGACCAACGCCAATAGTGTATGTTGCCTTATGGCAAATACACTAAAAACAGAGAGTGGAAGTGGTCTGCTAAAAGATTTATCAATGGAACTTGCGTGCAAATAGATAAACTAGCATGTATAGCGTTACCAAGAACTTGTTCTTTTTTTCTTTTATATATTTTATAATATTTTAACATAAATGAAATATTTAAGTTCGGCTCTGTTGATTAATCAGTTATGTAAGTTTCTTTTATTTGCGTAATAGTCGTCAATACCTTTTTGTCACTGTATACATTTTTAATCAATTTAGTATCTCTGAACTGAAAAGAATATACGTTTTTATAATAAATAGTTCTACAAAAAAAAAACTGAAATTGAAATTGTTTTAAATAAATTTGTAGTGTTATTCAAACTGTTTGAATTGTTGGACCCAGCACCTTTTTATTTTCTTAATCCATCCCAAGCAGTTTCGGCTTACGTGCATCAAGCGTAAAAATCGGTAGTTCATGTTATTTGCACGATCTTTGATATTCGCCAATTTACTGCCTCCAAGAACGAATCACCGCGAATACGCCAACATGCTGTTTACGAATCGATTTTGAACAAGTAAGTCCCTACACAGTATTCACAAATTGCCCACAAATCACGCATAGTCTGTAGTCACCAAAGAATTGCTGTAATTAATTTTGTAATGTACAAAAGATCAAAGTGAAAATGTACCCAACAATTGATTGCAGATGTGGCTGGGAATTTTTCCGACTGTCTCTCGCCGAGAAACAGTAATTCCTGCACCGACCATCTTGTTGAGGTTTTCCATGGTTTCTCTCAATTAATCCCAGATAAATATCGAGATGGTTCTTTCTTCGAGGTCATGGCCGATTACCTATCAAACTCCTAGTTTACAAATTGCCTGCCGTATCCTAATTTCCTATAATTCCTCCATTTGTCCATTGCAATTAATTAAGTTACAGTGTAAATAACGGAGAAAATAATGGAAAGTGGTAGATGAAAAAATAGTAATGGTACGAATGATATCTGTTGACATAAAGTAAAGAAATAGACATTAAACGCATTATTATTAAGTATTATTAAATTTTTTAAAAGCACGAAGACGTACGAAAAATTCTCATTCGATTACAAAATGTATATTTGTACAACAACCAAAATGTATCAAATTGGATTATGATAATCTTTCACTGTTAGAACTCAAAAGTATTTTTTTTTGTGCGAGTGTCGTCTCTTTTAGATTTTAGCTACTCTTTGTTGTTACTAAAATGTATTACACATCGGCGCTATATATTATGCATGTACAATTGCACTGACATTATGTAACATGTAGGTGTACTTACGGGGAGTACTGGTCTGTCACAAATAATGATACGTTAATCGACACAAGTTATGCAACAGTCTCTGTACGCTATAATTTACTGATTGTTGCAACTTCATTCAAGATTTGAGAGACATATATTGTGTGGTTGAATAATATTACGCAGGAATCATTTAAAAAATTATTTTTAATTAGACTGAGTCACAGAAAATTGTCTTCTTTAGAAGAAATAATAATTTTGTTTGTATTTCTAAATATGGTTAGCAGTTAAGATTGTTTAAAACGGCACTGTTTGTGTTGTAACTACGATATTTGATATTTTTAAAATATTGAACGGTCTCGCAGCTGACGTCATTCATTAACAAGGTAACCTGTGTATCTAATGACCTTGGGTGCAAATGCTACTATGACGAAGACTGGTGCTTTAATATTAAAATATTTCTTTTTTAATTTTCAGATGCTATTACTCAGATGCTAATGTCTAGCGTCTATAATCTACAGTCCAATCTAAACCTGGATATGGTTGTCAACTTCAAAGTAGCGTCACGATTTTCTTGGTAAGTTATAGAATTATCTTACTGATTTCTTTAATAAGGGAAAGGAGTAATAAAATATTAAGTGAACTTTTGAACATCCAGTGTGCAGTTTTAGCTCTACATCTGCTTGTAAGCTTAATGACTATTGCAGTTGCAAAATGCAACCAATGAGTTGCAGCAGTGCAAGTGTAACACGTGTTAAATATGCCAACGTTATAATGTTTCATCGCGACATTGCGCCATACGCTTTCCCGATCTATCGCTGATGATGCTAGTATTTAGGGAACGTTAGCTGAATATATGTACTAGTCTGTACCTGCGTCTTTGTTTGCACAATAATAACAACCAGTGCGACCCTTGAGGTCCACACGACCAACTCTCCAATATGTATTTAACAAATTAGACCTGAGAAATATTTTTCAAAACATTTGAAAATACACTTTTTTGCAGTCTTTTTGCTTGAACAAAAAAACGAAATTTTGTATAAAATCCATCTTTATTGAAGTATTTTTGTTCAGACAAAAAAAGACTTGATGGTTTTGATAACATTTATTCTGAGTTAATACGCTTCAATTGGCACCCTAATCGTCTTTTATTCGCGAGATTTCGTGTAAAATCCACATTTTTTAAGTATTATTGTTTGAAGAAAAAAAAATGACTCGACCAATTTTCAAAAAAAAAATTTCGGATCAAAATGATGTTCACACGCTTCAATTGACCTCCTAACGAATATTATTTTTTTATGTATACAAAATTTAGTGGTAAATCTTCTTTTTTGTTTTACGACTGTCATTTACTATAAGTAATGGGCTTCTCTGGCTTACTTTGCTGTTGAGAAAATAATAACAAAACAAAAAATCATAATGTCACCTGTTTGTGCTGTAAAGTGGTTTCATTTTTATGTTGTAATATGAATAAAATAAGTTGTTCATTCCCAATTCCATCACAATTATAGTTTAATGTCTTCATTATAATTTTGTTTGCCTTGCTACACCGTATTAAAGTGACCCAGTTGCGGCTAGATTTATTAATTTACATATTTAAACCTGACGTTCGACAATACCATCTGATTTTAGGTTTGATATAAATTCCTTGCATTAAAAATGATTTGTTTATCAATATTAATATTGTGTGTCTCTCTGTATGTTCTGCCATAACTTTTAAATCACTACTTAGTTTTCAATGAAATTTGGTACACTTATATAAGGTTCCTCAACCCAAAAGAAAAACTAATTTTTATCCGATCTCGCGCGCGTTAAGATGCAAATAATAGTATTTTTCTTTCAAAATCAGCATTTTGGTTTTTACAATATTGAAATTTTGCTGTTCTTTCCCATTCCGTTTGTTTTTAGCGAACGCCGATTGGTTAATCGAACCAGAAGTCAATAATTCCGGCAACAATACGTAATTAAGAAATAAGTTAAAAAATATGTCCACATCCGTAAAACACGGTCATAATACAGAAAATGTTTATACTTAAACGGGGGCGACTTGTTTATATATTATGTATTTTTGATTAAAATATTATGAGCGGTCGTTAAAATACATAACAACCGGAAAACGGACACAATCACGTGTTGTTTCGTATGTCATAAACAAAACACCAACGATGACGCGATATTTTATGAGATGGTATTAAAAATCATACAGAGGTACATAGCTATGACAATACAAGTTGTTACATCCGTGAAACTACACTAAAATATCTATATTAATAATAATTTGTGTTGTTTTTTTTTTCTTTTTTTAATTCAACAAAGCGTTTGTTACTTTCTCGAGCAATTTTGACTCTTTAATTTTCCGGACAATAATCATGAATGGATACCTACATCCGTTACATAATTTTTTTTTTATTTTGTAGTTACAATAAGGACAGTCCTGTGTATCTTATTATTAAAATTAGAAAAGTATAAATAAGTTTGTAGATAATCTAGGAACAGGCAAAAGCAAGTGTCAATTGGATTTCCAATTTATAATTTTAAAAATAATAAAGTGAAAATATGAATCATTACTAGGCCTAAACAATCCTGACTGCAAGTAATCTTAAAACAAAAACAAAAAATATACAACAAGCCTAATTCTCTTTTATAGGGGGTACTCTCTTTTTGTAATAAAATTATTGAATATGTTCGATTATTTCTTAATAAATTAATATCCTTTAGATATTTTTATTAAAATAGAGTACCTTACAATATGTTTTAGGTAATAATAATTATTAAGTATCGGTACTTCAGAAATTCTAAACCGTCCGCGAATGTGGGCAGGGAATTTTTTATTTTTCTAAGGTTCTAACTTCAACATCGGTCTCACCTACATCGCTGATTACTAGTTACTTTTTCTTGTTTGGTTTTATAACTTTAATAATTAAAAGAAAGAACAAATAAAGTGTCTATTAAAATAAAATGATTTTAATTAGCCCATTCTCCAGAAATATTGCGAAAAATTAGCTTTTTAATGTTTAAAAAGTTTAATAGCAAACATAAAACAAAAGAACCCGACAGAGTTCAATATGCATATATAACTATACATTTTAATTTAAATGTCTGTTTTAACATCGTTTGTATAAATGTTGTTTCTACGAATGGTAATATTTCAAATAGTCAATAATTCATTGCTAAAACACTTCACTAATAATTTATAATTAAAAACTTGTAAATATTTTAAAATGTGCCTGTGTTACATTAAAATAATAATATCTTTTTAGTTTGCACCATTAAAGCCGCGCTGTTTCAATGCCGCACCGCAAATAAAAAAAATCTATTAGATACGCGAGAGAGAAAGAGAGAGAGATAGTAGATTATAGGCGCTCAACATCTGAGGTTATTAGATAGGTAGATATTTGATCATGCATTCAAATTACATAAAGTCATTAAAATAACAAATTTACACTATGAGTAAATAATATGAAAAGTGCAGGAGATGAGAGATTTATAAAATTGTTTTTTTTTTGTAATAGGAACGCATATTATAATCAATGTCAAAATGCATTACTATATGTTCCGTCAATTAATCATTGGATAAATGGGTTTATTCCAACTTAAACTTGAAGTATTCTATTCTGAATCTAGATTCTTTTTTTACGTTGTCGCCTTATCTTAGACCATATCGCAAAATCCGATAAAATCATTTTTTGGTCTCTATATAAAATTACAAAGAAAATATAAGAAATTAACTCACAAAACTAGTTTGTTTTGGACATTTGGTGAATCAAAGTTTGAACTAAAATGCTGAAAATCTCATAAAATGCCGTTTTTTTCGTAACTTATTTTGTAAATGTTTTTAATGGCGATTAAAACTTTATATTTGTCTAATTTTCTAGCATTTTATATTAAACTTCGAATGTTTTTTCCAAATTATAAACGTATTTCGTATCACATTTAGTTTTTGAAATCTCGACGATGCAATGGCTTGAATTACGCGAATCGTAATTTACGTTATTTTTTTAATTACTTCTTTAAAAATAATTTATTCATACCTAATTATTTTCAATGGAGGAAATGTTTGAAAAAAAGCATATTCTTATGTGGTACGAACCATAGTTTAGGTGTATTTATACAAGTATCTACAATACGTGTGTATATTATACACATGTGTACATCGAATTCGATTAGCTAAATATTTTGTCTTAATGGAAATTTCATGGAACATTAATATACTTTATGACTGAATAAAAATTTATATCTTTTTTATTTCGAGCTCTCCATGTGTTCTGCTGTCTAGATTATTGCCAGAAATAAACTTTTTTGCTGTTGTCGGGTTTTTGTTCTTTAAAATAATCGATGGTATGCTAAAATATATTTCCGTGTTAAAATTTTGATTTGGAGGCAGAAATAAATCAATATAGTGTTCATTTACTATTAAAAATGCCGCTCCCAAATTTTACTAAACCGACAAGATTAATCTTTGTAAATGGTTTCATTTTTTTTTGTATCTTGATATTTGTGCTTTCCTTCAGCCATTTTTGAGTCAAGGTTTTGGTAGATGGAAAGTTCTGTAAGACAAAGCCTTTTAAAATCGTGTTAACGGATATACATTTTCTTGGTAATTAGATTTATATTGGTGAGTTTGATGCTTTTTTCAGAATGATTTATAGGTATTTACATTTTGATTGGCAGTAATGCTTTGAAAATACTATTTTAAAACAACAAACAGAGCTTGATTGTTTGTTCTGCAGAAATGTATAACTTAATTCAGAACTTTTTTTTACAGAAAGTTCAGCTCCTTGTTTTTAATTAAAACAAATAATTCAAAGGATATTTGATGGAGCAGATAAATTAGTTAATAATTATTTTGTTTAACACGACGTTTCGTAATAATTTATTACTTCTTCAGGTGCTCTGTAAACAATAATATAAAATATAAAAATATGTATTATTGTATGTATGATATTTAATATTATTGTTAATTCTTTATTTGTATTTCTAACATATTTTTATATTTTATATTATTGTTTATAGAGCACCTGAAGGAGTAATAAATTATTACCAAACTAATTTATCTGCTTCATAAAATATCCTTTGAATTATTTGTTTTAATTCAGAACAATATTATTGTATTAATCAAGATTTTTCTTTTGTTATGAATGACTAATTTTATTATTTATTCAAAATTGAGGAAATTCAAAGTGTAAACTTAACAACAAATACAGAATGTAACAAAAATGTAGGCCGTTACATTTGGTGGCAATCTATTCACCAAATGAATAAAATAGTTCATACAAACATATTAAATTCGGAGACGCAAAATGTGTGCCTCATTATTTTGTAAATTATTAATTTAATTTGTTTGAAATTTTAAAGAAAAAAATCTCATGTGAACATATTTTTTTAATCTCCGCAAGCTTACAACAGTTTCAAACAAAAATTAATACTTTTTGAAAAAATGAAGTCAAAATTTGGAAATTGATTTTCACTACTCAACAAATATTGCATTTTTGCTTCTGTCGTGCGACGCGGACGCCCTCCGCATCAGTTCACGACCCTTCAGGATGTTGTGACACACCGTTTGAGAACTCCTGATCTACACAATCATTTACATTTTGCAAGAGTCGAATTGTTTCAATTAAATTTTGTTGACATGCAATTGTTCAAGATTTTAAGATTTAACTCAAAGTGGAAAACAACACAATATTTATGACCTTAGGGTATAATATTATTACCTATAGCTTATATATACGCGATTTGTTGCTTGTAAGGAGCACGGCTCTCATGGTGCATAAATTCAATGCAAGGTGCATACTGCATTTTCTTCAACCAGAGTTCTTGTATATTTATTATTCTAGTCGCCTTGAGACTTACGACCGCGACATATTGTTTGAAAAAAAAAAGATTTTAACGAATAAAAGTAGTCCTAGATTGGCCCAAAAAATATTTCGGCCCTTCCTCTTTATATTGGATCTAGTTAGCAAATAATCTTGATCTTCTTATGAGATCCAGAAGATTGGCCACTACATTATCCTATGGAATGATTCCATACTTATCAATATAACCAATGATGGTTGATCTGTAGGGCAGAGCGTTACATTCGAACACGATATATGAGTCGTTGTTTGACCCTCTATGTCACCAGATTTACATGGTGTTGATTTCTGATTTATCGCAGAATTACATGTAAATGTTTATTCAGAGAAGCGTGACCGGTCCAAAATCCAGTACCCTTGCTGAGTGTCGACCTGCTAATCATGTCCTGAGTGAACCTTGAAAAAGGACCTACGGTCATTTTGTTATTTCGGTCTAGTGCAATAACAAACTGAAATCCCAACTAATTACATTTTTATAAGTTGATTCTCCGTCTAGAACTCCAGAACTGGAGGTTTGCAATTAACAAACTAACGGCATATATAACGACCTCGATTATCTTCACATAACCTATTTAAAATATAAAAATGTCTTTAAAAATACGTAAACTGTTCTTAAAACGTAAATTAAATTGGCCAATTTAATTATAATGTATGCATGGCTATGTCTGTTTGACTAGAGGCGAACCTGATTAAATCGAGAAAAAATAACACTACAGTAAATATGATATTTTTAACTTAAGGGCGTGCTATTATATTAAGCAACCGTACTTTTTTCAGAAGTTTTTAAAATGGTTTACAGTAGCCTCTTTTTATGTGAATGCTTCAAATACATCTTTCCGATTAACACTTCACCTTCACACAAAATACCGATAGCAAAATGATTCGTAATTCGTTCTTATTTTATCGTGGTGAGATTGTAGTACCGCTATTGTCTGGACTGCTTGAATCACATTAAACCACAACACCGAGCTAGAAGTTACTGTTAAATTCGAGCGAACGAATAAAATACAAATTTAAGCGAATGAGCGAAGCGAGTGCAACTAAAAGAAGCCGGATAGGGAATGTAGTTGGATATAGTAATTGGTGACCTGTGAAACAAATATTTTTCATTAGATTTAAGTCTGTTGAATTGGTCGAGAATTTATTGAAAAATGGTAGGCTGCCTACTGCTCAGGAAATGAGGGACTCTAGTTAATGATTACACGTCTGATAGAAAACATTGTGCTCGCGGAAGCATCTGAATATTATTACCGTGTACATATGCATTGCAGTTGGCTATGGAAAGAACAGCGTATTCGTTTAATGTGTATAATATAATATACAGTGACAGTGATAAATTTAGTTAAAATCACAAACAGCTTTCCACGATGTTGTGAGCTTAAAAGAAAGGACAGCTACATGAAAAGAGTATTAATTTGAATAAAACTATAATAGGACTCGTGTCTGTAATAAAATACTAGCGTGGAGGATTTTTTGTTACATTTTTATGAATATTCTCTAAAATTTTAGATAAATTGAATGATTTGTTGAATCGTAAAGCCTGTTTTCTAAGATAGTGGTACCATAATATAGTGACTGTGTTATAAAGCCTTTGTTCCCTAAGTTCTCTAATAATATAGAGGTCATAATATGATGGTGAATGACGTAACAAATAACGTGTGCATAGAAATAAATGGATGCGGTTTTCTTGGTAGCGGCACCACCACTGGAACGTAAAAAAGCGGCATTTATTTACTAACACACGCTCTTGTAAGATTTTTCGCCATCAAAACTACGGCCGATATATTACGGCATCACTGTCTTAGGAAACCTGAACTTGATAATTTATTAAGGCTGATGTGCTATTTGAACAAATGATATTATTTAGCCGCGCTGACGTCATAAAGAGTTTTGGGAAAGTATTTTTGTAAGTGTTGAAAAGAACGTATCCAAGAAACAACTTTACTTTTACTAACGCTTTGGATTCAGCGCGGTTGTAAAAAGATTAAATTTATTTATTTTGGAGATTGATAAAATGTTTAGTACGAAATTTCGAGAATAAAAAATTATTTTTTTTTCAAAATTGATCTAGTTCTTTTTGTTTAAACAAAAAGACTGCAAAAAAACTGGATTTTTACACGATATCTGACGAATAAAAAAAGATATCGATTTCGTTAGAAAGCCAATAGAAGTATATTGACGACATTGTGTGCCAAAAGAAATTAGCAAAATCGATTCAGCCGTTTTCTTTTTTTTTTTTTGTTTAAAGAAAAAGGCTCCAAAAAAGTGTTTTTTAGAATTTTTCAAAAAAAAATTTTGGATCAAGTTTCTTAAATAGGTATACATATATTTAATATTCAATACTGATGTATTGGGATTTCAAGTATCTCTCGACTAGTTATGGAATGATCAAATTGTAAATTTAGCCACTTTACAAAGGAAATAGATGTTTGAAAAAGCACTGGATTGAATATATTAGTTAAAGACGTATAAAGACTATAAAGTGATGCACTTGACATAATACACAAGATTTACATTCTCATTTAGTCATCTCATAACTTCTTGTTTTTGAACATTGCAGAATTAATTATAGAGATAATTCTTGTAAACTTCTATGAGCGAAGTTTATATAAAAATAGCTACAACTCGTAGTTGCTTTTCATTTCCAGTGAACTTTACATGCAGTTAAGCTCTCACATTATGTAAATTTTTAATAAGAATTGTTACGTCTTTCACGCCCCAAGCATATCGTCGCGACGGTGTCGCTGAGCAGTGAATCTTACTTTAATTGAGGGCGAAGCCCTGAACTTTACTAAACACTGAATGATAATAATAATGCTATATATCGCACAAGTTTTTTTTTTTAAATGAAAAATACAGACTATCCACTTATTATAATATACTGTATCTTATTAAGCCGGAATATCTCAACTGGTGTACTCGCAAAAGATAATTGTGCATTGTACATAGGAAATTGTTTCCACGACTGATGTATTTGTAAAATATTCGGGTTTGAATATATTTCTTAAATGTTTAAATTGAAAATTAGTTAACACTGCCATTAGAATATTAATAGATTCGTTTATAATAATAATAATAATAATAATAATCGATTTTATTCCGAAGACCTTACAAAGGTATAGAATATGTCAAAGAGTACATACATTACAATACAATACATTAGATAAAAAAATCTTCCAAAGAATACAATGTTAAATTATTTAAATATTTTTTAAACTTAAATTTGAATTTACTCATTGATAACTCTTTCAGATCTTGCGGTATATTATTAATATATATATATAGAATATAGAGAAAATTGATAAGACACAAAAAAAGACTTGTTAAAGATAGATACAATTATTTTCCGTTCTTAGACAATTATTTCGAGGAAGGATCAGTGAAAAATTTGTACCAGTCCTCCCATTAACATGACAAGTATCCACAAGTGACAAATATTTGTCAAGTACACTAGTCGTAGGATTTCAACTTTGTGTGCGTTGACTAAGTCATAGTTTTCGAACCCTGTTAGTTTTTGGCTTTAATATTTAGATCCTACACATTAGTTTACAATTATAATATTATGTACTAATGTATGTTATATAATATAATAAATATGGGTACTTTATCTTAATCTGTTTGTGCCTAAAACAATATATCATATGTATTCTAGAGTATAGAGGCCGTATTTTACACAAGCGAGCTGGTTTAGGTTAAAAGGGGGCTTTCTATAGATTTTCAATGGGAAGAAGTTTCACTGTATTGATATTATATTACATAAACAGCGGCACTTGGAAGCAAAACTATGTAATTTTTTATTTTACGAAATTTTGTTTAATAAGTGGCTTAAAATAACTATAGACATTAATTGTGCATCATTAAATGGTGTGAAACTTAGTGATAGGAAGTGCGCGTCATTATACCGCTTCTATAATTATATGGTAAATAACGAAATCGTGATTTTATGACTAGTAGTTTTTGAGAATGAAGAGTTAACTGTTAACATGACGATCACAGATATTCATTCATCCAACGAAATCCATTTTTGTCGACCAAAATTGTAATCGCCCATAACTGAACAAAATATTGTTCCCGATTAATATATTTTGAAACATACTTAGAATATTTAATATATCAGCTAACGATTGCCTAGAAATTACACGTTCAGAAATAAAAAAAAAATATGTGTGTAACTTTTACGCGCGTTTGAAGTGCAATATGTAAACAATACACATTTTATTAGCAACAAAGATTATCCATAGCTGAAATACCGAAATGATTTACTTCAGTCTAAAAATACTACACTAAAACTACTTGCATATATACTTAGCTTATACGATATACAATTTGGCGGCAACTCATGGAGCTGCCCCACCCGAAATTTACTGAACGGATTTGAAGAAAAAATTACTTCAACAGAAAAAAATAATCTTAATGTATTCTATCCCGTATCCTTCATCCCCCTAATTATCTTTTTGAGAAATAATTTCAACGTATAAACACACAAAAGTTTACAGTTTTGTTTAACATGTGTAGATATAATAAATAAACAAGCAAAAAATGATAAAACCCTAAAATTTGCCTTAGAAATCTTTGAAACTGTACAATTGCAGACTAACTTACTATTTCATTTATTTGTATTAGTAGTTCAATTAAAACAAATAAATAAAATAGAGACATAGTCTGGAATTACACAGTTTTAAAGATTCCTAAAGTTTTCATTATGTTTTGCTTGTTTATCTATCTATTCTTATGTATATTTCATGAAAAAAAAAACAACTCTCGCAGTATGTAGGTTTTGCAATTCGTTGCTATATGTACAAACATATGGGGTTCTATTTTGTTGTATGCATAAGCCAAGCAAAAACGTAACAAGGCTTTGTGACAGCGAATCACCGAGTTGCCCCTTCGCGAAATTCACAAAATGCGTCCATAGAAGGTTTCTCGAATAAAACGAGAAAGGTCACTGTGGAAATATCTTAAATTGATAAACATACTATAATGATCGTTATGATCATTATATAAAATAAAAAATAAATAAATAAAACACAATAAAATGTGATTTAATCAAGACGAAGTATAAATTCGTTTGATCACAACGAGATTGAAAATTATAATCTAATATTTGTTTCTTAAGAGTTGCTAATATAAACTTCAAACAAAAAAATGTTGTGGTCGACAATGCAGAGTATTAATGTTGTCACTAGGAGACCCAACAATACAAACATACTTAACAGTTCTAAAAATTACTAATTCCTCCTAGATATCCCATATCAAAATTTCGTAAAACCTTACCATTGCAAACAAAGGTTTACGGTTTGATTTATTCTTATTGATGTGGCCATCAATATAAATAAATCACAGATATGTGTTCAAAACTGATGTCTTTAAAGCTGGAAGCATTTAGAATATAACGGGAAAATCTCCTATTTTTAGTTTGTGTTAGGTAAAGTTGAACATAATAATATTACACTGAATAAGCGGGAAATATCCGCGTGCATGCCGGCTACAAGATAACGGCAACGGGGTCACAAAGTATGACACTCAACTTGAAACTGACAGTCCACATGTAACAGCTACATGGATGACTCCGGTGTCCCCCAACTGGTGATTACGAAACCGATTACAGATAAAAATGTGATTCTAGTCCAATCAATTTGAGTTGCTCAACCAAGAACAAAATCATATCGAAAGTGAAAAAGTTTACACTCTTTGATTCTGCAAAGAAATAGGGACAGTTAAAAAAAAACGATGCTGGATGAAATCGTAATTGCTGGAGTGTAGATAGTTTGTTAACAGAACTTCTGTTTAGTTGAACGACTATTTAGTTGCATGAGTGATTACTAAGTGTTCTTATGAACATGATTTTACATTGATTAAATAGTTAACTTGGGTCCGTGAGCGCAGATCGTCGGTCGAGCGACCGAGAAATTCCGAAATTAAAAGTTTATTATCGATTTAAAAAAAGTAGTTTTGTTACTTGCTAACTACTAGAATGAAGAACTAACTGAAAAGATGGTTCTTACATTTATTTTCAAGTCATATCAGATTCGACAATCGTTCTGCCCGGATCTACTGGTAATCATGTTCATTTAGATTTCGTATGATCACTACTTACAGTTTTATGATAAAATAATTGCAAGATCTTAAATAATACGTAATATATCCAATCAAACATATTTCGCGTAAAAATATCCCACTGAAAACAAATATGAAAAAATAGGGTTATGCTCGTTACAAAAAAGAACAAAAAACAGTTATGGCTCTCTCGACGCTATTTTTAAAGTTAAATGTTTCTGGTAAACGACAAATGATGAACCAAGAATCACCCTACAGGCGATTTCTTTGAAATAAGTTATGGTTGCGTGGGAATATTACATAATTTACGTATTTTTTTGTTAGTCAAGGAATTTTTTTAAAAATTTTTCTTGGTCCTTTATTGGCGTTTACCTGAACTCCTTAGCTTTGAGAATATAATTTGAGATGAAGTGTGCAGGGGGTAGATGAAGCATACAAGAGGTATTTGTAGGTATTCAGTGCTCTTAATAGGAGACGCGTACAAACCAGGCTATAGTTTAAGTTACAATTTGATAATGTAACACAAAATACAAAATAGCAAGAAAGGGAAATTGTATTTTTATTAATAAAACAGACCAAATTTTTTCATGTAACTTCGGTATAATTCTGCTTTTCTATTGAATTGTTTGGGAGTCGCTGGTGAATGTTCATAACATAAGGTTCGTCTCTCCCCACGCGTGAGTATGTGCATGCTTGTTGTCCCACAGTCGGTGGGGCCGAGCAGTTTGCAGGTACATGGTCTCATGTGTGCACCAAGAAGTGCCCCATGGCGTGGACAACAGGTCGCGAGCTATCTGTGTTTAACTGAATACATAGCGGTATTGTATAAACTGGATAATAATAATAAAAATAATAATATATACAGGGTGCTAAATTGCACAGATGTAAATAGGGATTTTACATGCAAAATCCACCATATCCAGTT
This sequence comes from Venustoraphidia nigricollis, assembly GCA_034508555.1. Classification (NCBI taxonomy): domain Eukaryota; kingdom Metazoa; phylum Arthropoda; class Insecta; order Raphidioptera; family Raphidiidae; genus Venustoraphidia; species Venustoraphidia nigricollis. Next base: position 9,828,746 of record JAVRKA010000006.1, read on the forward strand.
TTTTTTAGAGAAAAAGTTAAGGAATAAAAAATAATCTCCACCTCAGGCCAGAACGAAAATAATTTTGGTGTTTTTTTTATCTTTTCGTTTGCAAGAAAAATGTATTGATAAAAATTATGCAATGTAATCTACAATCTCTCTCTTCCCATAATTATGCGAAGGAGAAGTTTTGGCTGTTAATTTTGAAATTTTAACGAAAAATTGCTCCTTGCTTTTCACAGACTCCAACCCCCACACTACAAAATTTTGAGTGACGCCCCGTCTCAAATAGTTGTTATTGTGTATTTATTGTCAACTTTGTTAGCATTTTTACCAAAAATATTTGAAAAATTCCTCTATATAGATGGCAAGTGTAGACTGGACGAAAATTATTAGCACAGCATTCAAGTTCGAGTTGCCTTTGATCATTTTTTTATTTGATTTTGAAGCTTTCAAATTATTATTGGAGAATAAAACTGTTTACTATATGTTTATAGTTTCTATTTTATTCTGCATATGTAAATAGAACACAATATTTACATATTGATGACACTATAAGCAATATCATACATATTCCTGACAGTTATCATTTCATTTTATTCGAAAATGAGATGTCGGTGAAAGCAACGATATTTGCTATTATGTACGAAATAAATCATATATCAAGGATAATTTACACCCATAAATATTGTTAAAACAGTTGGCTGTTTTAGTTTTTGCCTGAGATCTGACAAGAGTTGTCACCTGTCCAGAATTTATCGAGACAATCCCGTTTTTAAAATAATTGGCATCGGCAGCCTGGACTTACAGAGCCCCCGTTCACAAATGGTATTTGAACCGAATCGGATTACACCTTTACATAACACGATAGTTTTTTACCCTAACTTCATCTTGTGGCTATTGAAAGTTCGATAATTAATTTACCGAATCGTTTGAACTTCGTGTGATAATAATACAAACGTATCGACGAGCAGGCAGTACGAATATTCGTATTTTTTATATTATTTAAAAAACTGTACAGGTTTTAATTGTTCTGTTATTATTTTATACTTAAGTACAAAATATGAAGTCAGGTCAGGAATTATGTGCATACAAGATAATTCACATTGTTATCCTTTTTCGTTTTTCACGTTTGTTGAGTTTTACTTGCAAAGAGCTTGCGTGAGAACTTGAGCATGAGTCAAGTGTGTACATTTTGCAATTTGCACACATACATGCATGTGTTGCCATTATTTTAGTGTACATATTCCGTGATGCTAGAGCATTTGCCTCCAGAGACTATCCCAGCCTTCTATACTCAGTTTCGCGAATGAATTCACTCTAGTTTTTATATCAAGTTAAAACAGTAATGACATTTTTTGTAGAATAGTCCCCAGTAATATTGGAAAAATACAATTTTTTTCATTATTTTTGCCAAAAAAAAAATATATATATTACATCCGTTTCTGAAAATATCCATAATGTCATTTCACTATCTCGTTTCACATTATATACAGTACTAAGATAGGACATATTATATAATTTATTTATATTTTTATATTTTATTATATATTTTTATATATTACTAACGTCGGGTGCTAAGATTGAACGTGCTTGCGTATGAATTTTTATATATCATCTCGTAAGTAATCCTCATTTAATTTGGCAGCCAGTTTATTGTTTAGCGAACCGACTTCTATTTTTTATATCTAGGATCAGATGATTATAGATTCTAATTTTTAGGAGTTCTTCACCGTAGCCGGTTTTTGGTCCATTGATGATCCCTGTGCCAGACACATCCTACCAATTTCTACTTCAACGTCGCTATTCTAGTTAGGAGTCATAGTTTTATTTCTTATCCTTTTATTGATCTCTCGATAAATCTTAATTCCGTTGCCCTGCGCTTTATTGCGAATTTATTGATTTTTCCCTACCAATGTTCACGTTTGCAGAAAAATAATACTCACAACTTAGTTCCGTAAAAACTTGTACAAAGTGTAAATGGATGTTGGAACGCACTCTAGGAGGTTCTGTGCTGGCTGTAGCATGGTCATGGATGATTAGATCATTGACCTTCACTACAATAATACACATGCTGACTGTTGTTTGACCTAAAGACAGTTAACAATTGACACGAACTACGATTAAGTTTTATTTTTAGATAATTCACAAAAGAATATCTGCAAGCATTTTTATGTTTCGTACAATAATTTATTGAGATCTTTTTTTATTCCGTGAAAGTATCGACCGTTAACTATTTTGTTGGATATACTGTTCTTTTATCTATCGAATTATCAGATTATAGAGAAATAACATATACCTGTAATTTACAATTTTTTCCGTAAAGGCAATTATATTTAAAATAATACAATGCATGCCGTAATTATCAAAATTTATTTTAGTATACATAGTGTTAATGGTAGATTGTATACCTAGTATCATAATGGATTGTAATCTGAGGAGTTGTAACATTATGTTTAAAACGGGCGTCAGCGAGTTTTGATAATCATACGAGTCGTAACACCATTACGCAGGAAATATATACTCGTATAAAAAAAAATTAAAAATAGTATTTTTCTATTATTTAAACTCGATTATCAGTTGATTCCAAAAGTTGCAGAATTTTGGTCAGAAACTGCGAAATTAACCCTTTATGCGCAATCAAAAATTGCGTTTTGTCATTTATAAACTAATTATTATTAGCAATGTGTTAATAATTTCTATTATTTAATTACTTGGTTTTAATTATTTAATTTGTAACGTTAACAGTAAAAAAATGTTTATGTATGTGTTCTGTAGATTACCTAAGGAAGTTGAGATGTCCGACGAAACGTTGTAATAATATGAAAGTTTAATCAACATTGAGTTGTTTTGGTCTGATCAAACTGATTATTTACTTTATGATCTGAATAATACTACTATGGATGAATTACTATTTTTATTAACTACGATTAAGCAGTAGGCTTGACAAAATTTGGCTATTGCTTAAACATTTCTATAAACATATATTTTTGCTTTAATATTTAAATAAAAAAACGTGATATCAGTCAATATTTCTTTACAGCAAGTCACTAGATTTCGAATTATAGGAGACAATTTATCGTTTTGAAGTTTTTTCTTTATGAACTTATGTTAAAAATACTGACACAGTCTTGCTTAATAATTTTATTCAAATTTAATTTGTCTGCACAAAAATTTGTGTAAAATCTATGCCAATTTTTCCTTTTTTATCTGATTTTAAATCGTTTACTTAGATTAAATAAACTGTAATAACCGGGCTAAAAGTCATATGAGAAGAATTGTATACATATTTTTAATTTATTTTGAAGCAATAGCGTCAAACACGAAATAAGACTTTCCATAGAAATTGGAGATTTTCGAAACATATAAAAACATTTTACATCATTTAACTGCTGGTGAGATACAGCTATGCGGGTAAAAAGGAGGCCTATTGAGCAGCTGCTAAATAGTCCCCTTAAACATTCCAGGTTCGTTTATATACCTACAATAAAACATTAAAACAATATATTATAGTGAACATTATATCTGTTATTAAAAGATCATTGTTCATATATCATCGTTGTTTCTTAATACAATATCTATAAAAGTAAAAAAAAAATTGAATACAAGTAGTTGTAAAAAATTGTTAAATCGCGGCATGTGATCACATAAACAATCCATTCCATTCTACCTCTATCAAAAATTATTTCATATACCCGTCTTAATAGACTGTTCCTGTATAATACCAGTGATCTTTAACATGTTCTCTTCTATAAAAATATCGATATTTATATATTGTACAAATCATCTGATTTTTGGTTGTATAATTAAAAAAAATGTTTAAAAATACTTCGTGCAAATACCAAACAAACCGTATTTACATCTACATTTAGCAACTTTTAAGATACATTTAGGTATTTTATGATTTTAATGACGAACTGAAAAGCACGTTAAAAGAGAACCTTCCCGAAACTGCTTGAGTTAGGAGTAAGGAATGTTATAATTTGTGTTCTTTCATAACACTGAAGAAATACGTGTTTGACGAATGTTCCATATTTGCGTCTTAAAGGATGAAAACTAGGGCAGTAACTTTATTGAAAGATTCGCGCATCTTTGAAACTGCGTAAGCTCAAAACGTAAAACGCGGAAAAGATAAAGAAACGGTAGTAAATTATTATACTACGTTTATTCTTTACCCTTTGATATACTGCATGTGTGTTTGTCTTAGATTTTCATCAGCTGGCATACTCAATGCATTTCATAGTATTTAATATGATTACGTACTCGTTTTATCTGCCTCTGTTCTATGAAACCTACATACAGGTGATTCTCTCATAATCAAAAACAAGAGTTAAATTCATTCGTTATAATAATATATCGAATGCATAGACATGTCGAATGAATTTGTATAGTACCTAATCACTCGAAATACTAATGCATTACACATTATCGAATACAATTACTTATCTGCTCTCGGTTTCGATTTTCAGGTTCGAGAGTCACTTTAATAGTGCTTCATAGTCTGTTCTATGAAGCACTATTAAAGTGACTCTCGAACCTGAAAATCGAAACCGAGAGCAGATAATCGAAACCGAGAGCACAACATTCCATTCATACACACATAGTACCAACACACCTATTATTATGATCTTCCGAAGAAATCATTCGATAGCAACCTTTAGATTATTAAAATCGTTCATTTGTACATAAGTTTAGTGTCGGGAACAACAGCTATCTTCGATACTTTCTTATAACTAGTGTCGTTTTGTAAAATTACGCTTTAACGATTTGTTAACGACCTCTGATACAAAATGTTATCTGAACTTCACGTGGATGCTAATTGAACACTAGTTCGCGTGTACCCGCGGTATTATTTTAAAGCAAAGCTAATTGTTCATTTGGTTTTATGTTGTATAACTATTTTTAGACGCTCATCTTTCCGCGGTTGATTTTAACGATAGCTACTCGGTGATGAATTAGGCTTTTAATGAGAAAAAAACGTAAACTTTAAAAGTATGGTTAGTAATAGTTTCGGTTGTACTTACTAACTGAATTTATGTACACAAACAAAATCAATTCAAATTAAAGTGACTTAAATTAGTGAGAAGTTAAATCAAACCTACACATATAACTTTTTTACAGATTTTATTTTCCGTTTTCTGTTTTAACGGTAAAAAAAGGTTCGAAATAAACTAAGTAAACATCGGTATGAAAATAGCCTATGGCAGGAGTAAAAATATGTTTCTTGGTTTTTAGAGTGTAAAAAATATATTCGTAAATGTTTTTCGCAGAAATAATAACAAATAGCAAACCAAAACAATTTTATTTTTTAACGTTCCTGAAACTTGTAATTGTAATAGAATTATCAATGATAATCGCGATTTAAATAATAAAAAACCATTAGTGAAACGCCAAGATAAATCTTTTCACTATATATAAGCTATAACACTAATTTCTTTCTTTTAGGTTTTTGGTTTCTCACTCATTGTTTCATTAGAAGGCATTTTACTGCCAATGAATTACATAATCCGGATAAAAATTTAGTAACCGTTCTTAATAATTTGTTTTAGTACTATTTAAACAGTTGTAATTTTAATTTTATGGACGCATTTTAAACTTGAAAAGGACCACGTAAGGTGGTTGAAACATTGTAATATATTTCAATAAAAAAACTTTGAACACTATAGCATGTAATTTTATTTCGTAAATCTTTTCATTATACTTTTTTGTGAAATTCATCATTTCCTGGTCAGAGTCGCGAACAAAACTAATAATATTTTATAAACAAAATAAATGTTGCTCACTTCCAAAATTTTTTTAGGTTTTATTTTAGCAATAATTTAAAACGGGAATATTGTATGTTATTTGATTAAAGTCATTATTAGAACAGCAGCAAAGGAAGAGTTTTTTTTAAACATGTCATTAAAGTTAAAGTATTATCTTGGTGTTTACTTTTTCCCCGCATTGGTCAGTAAATGATTTTTGATCCTCTGTAAAATAGCTGATTTTCATGCCTGTATAGCGTTTGTAAAATGACCCTCTTTCACACTAGTGCGTAACGTAAAACAAAAGTAATTCGATTTTACCAATCCAATGGTAATCTCTGTCAGTTTCCATTTAAATCCATATGAGCAAAAGAGACAACATAGTAGGCGTTGCCATCGTAAACTGTTAAATCTCATTCCAAAGTAGCCGAACTAAACTATCAAAATTATTACAAATTATATATTTAATATGATGTGAAAATCAGCTGTTTTATGGAGGTACGTGCAAAAGTGTAGTATGTAATTCGGCTAGAATACTTTTATGACTGTGTTTGTTAAAACTCGCTAATTTGATACATAATCTATTATTTTATACAGCCAAATATGCACTTTTACATTATAAAACTGTATTTTTAATTTAATTTGCAAACTTATTCTTAGGTATAACTTCCAAGTAATAATGTACCTATTTGCATAACTTGAATTAATAAATTCAAATCTTAGCCCACGCAAAAATTAAAAATAATAAATAATATCTTTATCTACAACATATAAACAAATCCGTGACAGTAAATAGAAGGATGGTGCCGGAAGAATTTACTTTGAGAATATTATTATTATTATTATATTTGTGTGCAGAGATGGGTACGATGGCAAGAAAGAAATATACGACTGACTGGAACTAATTGATTTTGGACATTTTACCTTGGGCCATTAATTATTAAATAAAAATAATGACAAAATTATCTTCCATCTGTATGTTGTAGGTACATAATGTTAAAGAGTAAACTTCAATAAATTATATAAAGTAACCTCAGCATGTGGTAATTAGGAAATTTCAAAGTGTTAGAGAACTTATACATATAGTATATATCTCTATAACGTAGGTAGGAAAGGAAGGATCCAGCGAGGTATGCTAGTTCACGTATAGTGTCGTAAATAGTACGTGTGAGCGAACCAAATACTCCATTCTATATAATATCTTCATAGTTCTTCATAAGGTTTTAAATCCGTGTCCACACTGAAATTGGTCCTTTGAACCGTGAATCAGCTGCAGTTAAAAAGGTTTTAGATCTTTATTTCAAAAAATATAGTTAAAAGTTGTAAACTTATGCTCGGTTGCAGAAAGCATTGTCAAAAATTTTGGTTTGTCAATGACCATAGATTTTAATCATATACAACTTATTGTTTTTGTACATGCAGGAGTAGTCTAATGTCGTTGCGAACTTCATATTATGTAGAACAAATTACTGATTCACACAGAAAAATATCACTTTTTAGGTTAAATTTTGATCAGAAAGCGTAGAAAAATCTTGTTTCGAAGTGGAAATTAAGCAAAAAATTATGTTGAATGTGTTCAAGTATTCACAGTTTAAATATCGTTTCAATTGATCTATTTTTTTGAACAGGATTGATTAGAAATTTTACAATGCTTTTCTTATGGAAAAGTATGTGTGGTCATTGTTAAGTTAGAATTTCTGCAATCCAGTATTAGTCATATAAAAAATATATAAAAATTCAATAATAGTCCCAGAGCTCGCGGTTAAGAATTGCAGAAAAATGGTAAATGTTAATATTTTGAGACTAGCTAGCTGATAATTATTAAAAAAAGTCCCGTTTTCATTTCTGAAAACAAGCGTTCGTTATACTCCTTGGAACTTTTGCGGAAATTTGTAGGAAAAAATTTCGCGGTGTACAGGCCTCTTAATACTACGACTAACTTATTATTAAATATTAATAATGAGTCAAAACTTAGTCTTCGATTTCTTTACTCTTCGGGATGGGCACTTTATTTTTGGTCTCACATTAAATACGAACATTTAGTGAATAATTAGTGAACAAAGACAGTAAAAGCGTTACGATATTTTCCTTGGCTATTAAGTAGTTAGACATAGTTTAGGTGTATGTATGTAGATATTCTATATCAATTAATGGTGGCCATTATCCCTAATTAATATACGGACATAATGAGTGTCGTAAAGTGAAGCCCCCTGCCGCCAGGTCTGGGACTGGTCGAGCCTTGACTGCGCCGTGTGACCTTTGACACGCAGCATAGCTTTGTGGTCGAACAGACCCATCATCCATATGGATATGCTTTATACATATATTTGTAGTCCAAAAACCAAAACCGTTTAAGACCACTTTTTTCCTTTTTTTATAGACGCTGATAATCTCAGGTGTTGAGCATCTATAATTTACAATCTCTCTCTCTCTCTCTCTCTCGACTTTTTTTTATTCTTTCTGAATTTCTTTCCAAATAATGAATATGCATTTCGAGAGCAAGATTCCTATCTTCAACAAAAACTCAAACTGTAATAATAAATTTGTGTGCATTCAGATGGAAATTGTTATTTTTACCATTCCAGCTTCATAAGTGGGGAATGGTAGTTACTTTAGGTCAAAATTCACATTTAAAGATTTTGCAATATTTTTTCGTTTTGGAGTTCCCTGAGTTCAAAAAAATATTTTTCCTAAAAGTCTGTTTATCTGTTTGTCTGTGAACACGATACAAGACAAACGGATGAGTGGATTGAAACCAAATTTTGCGAGGATGTTTGATATGCAAATATAAAGATCTCTATTGTTTTTAATAATGGTATACTTTTCTTGACTCTATTTATTATTCTAGTTTCGGAAATACTTAAAACAAAAAATAGCTGTTATTTTGTTCTGAAGACCTATCAAAAAGATACTAGTCAGATAGCTGACAAGCGTGTTATGGCTAATTTTTACATGTGAAACCATATTATGTAACCATGCAAAACACTATCAAATACAATAATATTTATTACTAGCTGTTACCCGCGTTACCGCACGCTAACAGAAATTTTAATTTATTTTTATATAATACATTTGTGACATGTCAATATTTTTTATGTTGGAATTGTTCTGTCGCCAAATTGACTGATTTTTTTTTGTTTTTAGTCACGATTCTCTTAGTTTTGGTATTGATATTTATTTAGTTTAGTTGTGAAGAGAAAAAATCTATAACACTCTAAATTATTGGAATACTGACAAACTGGATAATTCAATCGTCATTAATGATATTTAAACACAATTTGAGCATAAGCGGTTTTGATTTTTGGCTACAGATATACTGTACCTTGCGTATACATACAGTATACTTACAGGTATATTGTGCTTCAGTAGCGTGCTGATAATTATACGGTACCGGCAGAGGAGAACTGCAGATTATGTTATCATATTCAAATTGCAATCTTATCATAAACAAAGCTAGCTCAATGACAACATAATTTACCTTTTATTTTAATAGGTTCTCGAGGTATTTTTATTTTATTTTTTTTATTTATGGAGAGTGTTTATACATACGGTAGAATCTGATTAAATGGGATGCATTGAGAATAGAATACATTGATTTAATTAAGCTATTGCTCAAATTGCGAAGTTTCACACTAAGAGTTAAAAAAAAGAAAATCAATAGGTAACTAATTATACCTACTATACTTTTTGAATTCTTGAACAAATCGGGCAAATCAGAGAAAAAATTAGATATATCAAATCTTAATACTTTTGGAATTGAGATTATTAACTTTATTTTCTCTTAAATTTTTTTCTGTTTTAAAATCGTACAACATAATAGTTTATGTAAAAAAGTTGTAATACATGATTTTATGTATGAGGTGTGACATTGTTAAAATAAGCGATTAGCTCTACATTTTTTGCACGTACCTCCTTTAAAATAATTGATTTTCACATCATAATAAGTATGTTCTATTTGTAACATTTATGATAGTTTAATTAATTATATACGGACTGTTTACTATGAAAACGTCTACTATATGACGTCTCTTTTGATCATATTAATTTAAAAGGCAGACATATTACTATTAGATTGGTAAATTCCAATGACTTTTGTTTTTCTTTATATGCACTAGTGCGAAAACGGGTAATTTTATAACCGTTATACGAGCATGAAAGCAGCTATTTTATAGAATATATGGGGTCATGCAAAAAACTTTTTTTAAACGTTTTACATTTTTTCATTGGCACAAAAAAAAGTTTAGGTAATTAAATTTTAAACGGCACTGAACACTTATAATTATACTACAGTATAAACTCAAAACCATGTACCATTTTCTTCAAATATACCTCGATTCAAAGCAATCATATAACACCTTTATACAGGTGAGTCTGATTAATTATTAATTATTATTATCAGTTGTGATATAGACATTTCCCGCATTACAAATTCAATATAACTAATGAATCACTATAATACATTGTTGTTATAACAGTACAATGATATACAGGAAAAATTTTAATATTATAATTTTATCTATATAAAAGTTCAAAAAATGTTTGCTTTTAGTGTATTTCAAATTTCAAAGAATAAGTATTTAGATGTCAATTAAAAAACGTATTTTCATGTGAACAGAGAACGTTAGTGCTGGGTTGCAGAAAGCACTGTCAAAAATTTTGATTTGACAATAGATTGTGATCATATAGTTACAGTTTTCATGCTCTGGTGATAAATTCCCTGTCATGTAAAACATTAGATTGTACTCACACATAACAAATAATTGACGTATTTAGAGGAAGATTGTTTTTCAACCTAAATTTTCATTAAAATGCGTAAAAAAAATTTTGTTTTGAAGTGGAAATTGTACAAAAAAATACGTTTATACAAGTATACACAATTTAACTCTTTAACGACTACGGGGACACATTTGTCCCAAACAAAAAATTTAAAAGAAGTGAATAACTAAGAAACTAGTGGATGTAATTTTACATTTATTATTTCTTGAACGTATCTTTTCATTTTTTATATATGGCAACACTGGATCTGAACCGTCATTCTTTGATTATGATCACTGGAAATTGGATCATCCTAAATTGTAAAAAAATGGTTACTTTCGCTCCTACAATCTTATGGTCCTGAAAGGGTTAAGAACATATCGTTTGACTCGATCAATTATTTTTGGAGCAGTATCGATTTAAAATTCTACAATGTTTTTCTTATATGAAAAAATATGTGTGATTACAATCTAAGGTCATTGTCAAATAAGATTTCTTGACAAATGCTCTCTGCAAACGAGCATAGTTCTAATAAATATAAATATGCATTTTTTTGCACTGCAAAACTTTTTCGCGATTTTGGTAGTCCATTTCGTTCATTTATTCTGACTTAACACCACAAATGATTTCTGTCTGTGATCATAAAAAGGTGTCGAGGAATTTAAAAATCAGCTTTGAATTGATTGCTATTGTAAGTCCAGTCATTGGCCATCGGGCACACACCTTAGCGCAGCTCGGTGACGTCATTAGCATAACTGCCTCTATAATTACTGGCCATCAAAATTCATCATTTATTGTCATCTGACACCTGAACATGTGCATATGGCCGTATGTACAGTGTGATTAATAAAACATGAATTGAAAAAATTGTGCTATACGAATGTTAAATTACTTCTAAATATTTGTCATTAAAAAATAGAATTGTCTCAAAAACAGCAACTTTAGTGACTTTTAACTTTTATATTTACTGAAAATAGGTCTTAGTTTAACATAACAATAGTTTAGCATAACAGTATCAAACTAGGATATTGATAGATTAAATTGGTAGTTGGAAATATCTCCGTTGCGCTCAGACCTACAGTGACCAATTTTGGATCTCTGGCATCTAAATCAGGTCCCGAGGATCTCTGCAAGCCCTCATAAGAAGACGCTCAGTGCATTCCTGTTAATATCATGGTATCCAAATGCTTCATGTTTGACAAGTTAAAAAAATAGCGCCATTGTTTTTTCCTTATATTTTCAAGTAGTTAATAGCATAGTTTAAACATTTTTTCTTGGGGTTTTAACATTATAATGTAGAGCCATTATCACGGAATATTAAGGTAATCGTTAATAACGGTACCTCTACTTAGGAATATTCATAGATCACCCGGTATATGACTACAACAGGTACCGCACAGGCGTTACATGCTATACGTTCATATTATGCATGGAAGTCTATCTATGATTGTTTTGAAACATTTTATGATGAATTACCTAGGAACTTATTATGTTCAGTGTTGGTCCATGTTTAAAAGAAGACAGATGACGTGTGTGTGAATTAAAATACTGATTATATAATGTTGTACAAAAAGACAACTGATAATGTGTTTGAATTTATCAGGGATGCTCAAATTGCATCATGATAAAGCTTTGTAATCTCAATGAGATATTTTTAACGTGGAAGGAAAGTTTGGTTGAGGAACAGTTGAATAAAAGAAGCTTTACCGATGTTTCGCTTGTGGCCTACGTTTCGGAAAATATATTTCCATCTTCAGGGCCTCAGGCTAGTCAAAGGGTGGTTTTCCGAAACGTAGGCCGCAAGCGAAACATCGGTAAAGCTTCTTTTATTCAACTGTTCCTCAACCAAACTTTCCTTCCACGTTAAAAATATCTCATTGAGATTACAAAGCTTTATCATGATGCAATTTGAACAAAAAATATTAAAGACTCAGTGAGATAATTACTTTGAATATTATAGAAAGAGATAGCAGATTATAGACGCTTGACAACTGAAGTCATAGCGGCTATGAAAATTAGATATATATATATTTTTTGCCTTCAACAATTAGTTATATATATGAGCATACAACATTCACTTTTTCAATAATAAAATGAAAATGTAATTGATACTTTTACCAGTCCTCGGATTAGAACTGGTGGCTAGTAATAGAGGAATCATTAAAATTGAAAACGCCATATTATAAACAACGGTATTGCTACCGGGATTTGATATATGGGTAAAGAATTTAGTCTAAATGTAATGTCGAATCCGCCATTTTTCATATATGTAGTAATACCACTTCCTAACCTACAAACAGTAGGTAAAACGTTGTGTTTATGGTTTGAATTTCACCAAGTGTCGTATCATTTTATGTCAAAACCCAACAAGTTCACTTATTTTCATGGCCTTGAGAATTGAGACGAAACTAGAACTAAGAATAACGGGTATCGCAATTTTTAGAAATGTACATTTTTGAAGGAACTGCAATGTGAAATTTCCGTTTCTTTTAAAAATTTTCGAAGCAAGTTATTAAAGTTATCCAAGAGCAAAAAAGAGTAACATAAAAAAACTTCGAAAGTCTGGATGGCAAAAATAAAAAAAAAAATATAGTACAGGCAGATTAGATTTTTTTCACAAAATAAATTTCGTAGCAACTAAAACTCGGCATTTATATTTCAATTCATGTGTAATATTCATGCGAATATTATGAGTTTCAAGTTCTAATGTTGTCAGATTTTCGAGTATCTAACTGCAGAGTTTTTTTTGGACAACCCTATGTTCATGTTCAGACAATCCCACTTGTAATTTGATTTATATTTTCACTATTAATCTTATTGTTAACACTCTCAAAATCAAATTAGTTTTAAAAGAAAATAAATTGAGAGTACTTAGAATTTAATCATTGAACAAAATCTGTTTGGTAATTATGAATCTACGGTATTCATATTATTTCATAAAAAGTAAATGTTTCACTCTAATGTTTTTATGCAAATATTTTCAATAATCGTAATTTGTGGAGCTAATTTATACTGTTTCAATTGATACAGTAAAAGTCGATGGGCTCATGAAAATACCAACTCTTAAGAGCAATAAAAACTAGAAATCATCTTTTATGAAAAAAGAAACGTTGATGTTCCTTCACTTCAGTTAAAGTAATTGTTTTATGTATTCCTAAGCTGATATTACACGTTCTTTAAAAATTCGATAAACTAAAAACTTTTATTACCTTTTATTATGTTTTTTGTTAAATGTTTCAAAAACTTGTTTTATAAAACGGCCCTTTATTTCAAAAACATACAGCATTGGATAGGTTTTGCAAATATATTTTAAGTTCATTAGTTTTGAAGTTAAAATAGATTCATTGAAAATGTAACGAAACGTTGAAATATACGCATACCGTATACTATAAAAACCGACTTTAAAACGTTGTGCTATAGTGGGTGAGAGGTATAGTGGTACAGATGTATATATATGCTCTTGTCACGCGAGCGAAGTCGCGGGTAAATACTAGTAACAAAGTAAGCTAGCGTAAAGGTATATAGTTTAAACTCTGGTTCAGTATGCATATTATGTATTTTGAAAATTTATTTGAAATTCGTTTAGCTGTTTAAGCATAAAAGAAAGTAAAAAAAGCAGTCATCGTTTCATTTTTATCATTAATAGAGATGTTAATGATTAATGAATAGATTTCGCATAAAAATGTCAAAAGATATAGTATTAAACGTTCCCCGAAAACTCTACTATTAAAATCGGTTCGTCTGAAACGGGCCTAACAGTGTATTTGAGTTATTCTCCTTCCATCCATTTATTGCATCTAGAAGCTGGTTGCGACGACGTCAACCGACGCTAACCAAAGTCCCAGGTACCTACTTGATATTTTCATCTAGCGAAGAATGTAGATGGTTGCCGCTTTACTGCAAGGCGAACTCAATCGCATCATTCAATTTGCGATGCGCATTTTTAAGACCGGTAATGAGCCTAGGGAGTTACTTTCACTTCTTCACATTTACCACACTTCGAGTTCAGCATCAGATTCAGCCAATCATTCAGCCAGCGATGATGTGATCCCCTGACAATATTATTATAGGTATATTGGTTATTATGTCGAGATGATAATGTCTTTATATAATAGTTTTCAGATAAAATATGACTTGGAAAAATAATAAGTTATCTTCTCTGTGATATAGTTTTAATCTATGTTCTCTGTTCTGTTATACCATACATTTTACCTATTTTTTTGTTATATTGGCTGAAATGTAGAAAGCTTCGAGGCTTTTTTCTTTCGTTGATTACGATGGTAAAGTGTAACGTAACTTGTGTACATAATGTCGTAATGGATTGCATTCCAACGATGTAACATTATGTCTAAAGTGAAGGCTAGCGAGTTTTAACAGTCCGCGGGGCGTAGTACCATTACGCACGAGATATATATGTTTTTTATGGACATATCTCCTATGAAATAGCTGTTTTTCACCTCATTTGTGAAGTTAACTTGTTGAGCAAACGTTACTACTAATAAGACGTCATAAAAAAAACTGAAAAAAAATGGAATTGGTAAAGTGCGAATAATTTTGCTTATTTTACCACACGACTGCGTAATGGGCAACTTTACATGTCTGTATACATGCATGCAAAACGGCTATTTTATAGGGTGTAGTGTAATAAATATTTGAAGTGCGTTTTTTCAGAGCGACAGAAACTTTCGTTATTTCAAGTGGAACGTCCTGTATTATTTAAGTTGAATCGAAAATAACTGAATGTAACTTTTTAATTTTTAATTTTAAGGTTAGTATACTAATTTGTATCTTATTAATAATGATTTTTTCTGTTCAGCATAAAGTAAACAATATTGCGATGTTCAATTATTTCACAATTTTCATCATTGTAATCAACATAAAAAGACAGGAAACTGTTTAAATAAAAAATTGTGCTTCAGGAACAAAAAAGTTAGCAATAGAAACATTTTTTTATATATTGTTTGATCTTTCAATTTTTGAGCAACCGGTTTCATAAATTATGGCAACATTGAAATCATAATTATCCCAAAAATGTATACCTATTTTCCAGTTCAATTGTTTACAATAATATATTTCTGTATAAAAGGCAATTTAAATTAAAAAGAAACACATTTAACAAATCACCAAATTGACGATGAATTATGAAATTTGTTTTTGACGTGCAATATCCATTTTTTGTGATTATATCTCATACCTATCTATATTTCTGTGTCGGGCAATAATATTACCCCACGAATATTCGCATTTGAAATAATTAACAAGAGCATTAGTAGCCATTTTAATTGCCTATATCGTGATGTAGCTGTATCTGATGTCAAACGTGATATTTGATGTTCGAAATATCGAAATGCCCTATATTTCCGTTCACATAAAATACACGTACGTACAGCCTGGTCTAAAATTTATTTTTTATATCAAGTGCTTTTCTCTACATTCCCGAAAATCTCAATAGTCACATTATACGAGTAATCATCTGGTAGTTTACAGATCTATGAAATTACGGATCACCGATCGTTTCTAACATCCGATCTTTATTCGATAGAATTGTAACGGATAACAAAACGAACGCTGAACTCCGATGATCGTGGCTTGAGAGTGCCCTCTGCGCGCATTTCTTCTCCTGCGTGTGACTTTTTTTGCTGTACACTTTTTGGAAAAAAAAATAAAAAATAAGTGTACACAGTTGACAACCTGCTATTATTTGTAAGTTAGATCGTTGCTTGTATAAAAAAATAGCAAAAAAAATGGTGTTCATATAATATGTCAATTTTAATCCTTTTCCAATTCTGATATATTTCATTAAAATACCGATAAATTGCTAGTTATTGCTTAGACAAACGAAGTTCACTACCCTATGAGATCAAAATATTACACGACACTATGTGATAAGATATAGCTTCTCAATGGTGTCGGCGGTGTTACCATAGCAACAGCACCGGTACTCTCAATGTTGTAAAATTACGTATCTTCAGAAATGAACTTGTCAAAATTACAATTTAAGTTTTAGAAAAAAAAACGAATATATTGTTTTTTCATTTTTTGGTAACTTATAAAAGAGCTAAAACACGCATGCTTTTTTACATAAAAAAGGATGTTTTATCAATTAATGGAATAAGAGTTTTGTTAGCTAGTGTATGCCATTTGCAATGTTAAGAAACATTTAATTATATCAACTCTATTTTGTGAAAAAGTAACTAGAAATAATGGCTAGTGAAATTAACGTTGTGTTTTTGACAGGCTATATTCTACATGTTAACTTCGAATAACTATGTGCATGAAGTTTTAAAATGTATAGAGCGTCCACTTACAGAAACTTTGAAGTACTGTAAGATATGCTATTGAAGATAGATGCGAAAAGAGTCAAATTTTTTTAATAAAAAACTGATTCGGTTTAACGAGGATGATCTTAGTCGTTTTAGAAATGTATATCTAAGCATATCTAAAAGCATTTGGGAAATTTTAGGTAAAACATTGTTGTCGGTGGTTTGAAAAAAAGTATTTTTCATTCTATTGAAGTAAAACTTCTTTAGCGAGGATAATGAGTAATATTGTTTTGTGTACGCTAGAAATAGCATCGTAGTTAGAGGCTGGTCGCGGGGGCGTCTCCCGAGGACACAAACCTCCAGAGGGCGCACTTTAAAGTTATTGTATTGTTTTTCTTCCTACAAAATAAGTTTTGGGGGGCGCAAAATTCCAACCTTGCCCTAAGTGCTTATGACCTTTGTTACGACACTAGTTAGAAAAGTAGTTACTTTTTTTACTTGATCACCAAAAATCAATCCCTGAGAAACTGTACTTGTGGAGTATACAAAACTTTAATGACTAGTAGGTACAACAAAAAGAAATGGGCGTTTGTATTAGAAATGTTTTCAGGAATCATTAAAAATCATTGAAAAATTCATTTCACTATGTGAACGAACCATAAGATAACGTAGGTGTACTGTGTTATGGGAATGGCTAATTGAATTAAATGAAATTTTTTGAAAGGTATGAGAATCTGTACACACATAACTGATATTTTAATCCTACCGCTAGTTGCTTCAAGCGACAAACTGACCACGCGAGGAATTTAATTACAGGATTTACTGTGCACTCGCTACACTAGGGGAAGGCTGTCAATTCAATATACTATCAAAACACAATTTCAACTGGCCTCTAGGTTATAATTCACGAGGCATACTAGTATGTAGTATGTCAAAAATAAAAATAATAAAAACAGTTAGGAATGAACGTACATTATTTTGTATTTTGCCGCGCAAATACGTCACATTTGTTCGTGGCGGCAAATTATCGAGTTATCTCTTTGTGAAATTCACAATACGCGCCAAAAGAAGATTTACTTAAAAAACATATGGGTTAAATTGTTTACTATTATTTTGAATCTCTTATATGACCTCGTTTCAAATAATATTCTACTTACCTCTTTAAACATTTTTTTAAGAACGATCTTTTCAAAAATAACTGAGCAATTCGGTATTCATCCGAATTGTTCTTCGATTGTCAGAACAGAAGCTACGATAATTTCATATTTAAACGACCGCCATTTTTAAAACAAAATAGTTGATCAAGATCAGTCTTAAAGTTGTGCTATTCCTTGGATAATCTGAAATTTTCGGTACCTGTTTCATTATTCTACGTTGCGTAGAATTATGCGAGTACAAGAAAGACGTAAAGAAAGAAAGATCGATATAAAAGCACATTTTTTTAAGTCGTATAAAAAAGCTTTTGCGGTTGGTTTGGAAATAGTAATTTATGAACACCACATTACAAAGTATTTCAATTAACAACATCGACAACCCCAGGAGAAACCGTCATCAGAGTTAAAATCATCATTTCAATTTCAACTTTCCCATTTCTGGATACCTCAACAGTCAACTGTGATTGCCAACATCAATTTCCACTTATTTTTACATTCACTTGTTAATTTGTTATCGAATCAGGATAATATCTATGTCGTGCTGATGACTTCAGATTAATCCATTTGAGTGCCGTACTTTCATTTGTTTTTTCAATACAGAAATGTATATACTATGTGTTTTATAAATACGTTTTTTGTTTAATAATTTCGTCAGTTTCTGAACAGGACCCAACAAATTAACAAACAGTTAATTTGTTCAAAGCATAAAACTTTCCATACTATGATCGAGAGATTGACTACCGAACATATTTTCGGTGTAGTTTTTCCCCTTTATTCTGTTTTTTTTTTTATTATTTGTGATATTTCGTCTTTTATTGGCAAAAATTTGTTAAGTTTAAAGATTTATTATAATATCTCGATTTTTACAGTGCAAGTTTGTTCCAGAAAGTTTAGTTAGGAAATAATAAATATACGTTAACTTTTCCACACCAACCTTATAATGTTTTTAAAAATAGTGTACTTAAGTGTTTTAATTAAAAAAATAATATATAAGTATGTTTAATTAGAAAAGTCTTTATAAAATATACTTTAACACTCATTTTAATATCAAGTACTTCCAGCAATGATGTTGATGACTAAGCTATGCATAGAAAGTCAACGTAATTATAGCGTAGACTTGTTTATCCTTCTATAGAGCAATGCAATGATTATATGATTTTAAATCGGCATTATTACTAAAATTATAATTGGCTAGACTCTTGTGAATTATCAGTCAGTCAGTGAATATCCAAAATCGTGATTTTTGAATACTCGTAGCTTGGAAACTATTCGAACTAGACGTATGAAATTTGAAATACTGCCTTACCATTTTCTGGAAAAAAAACAATCAGTTCTGTAATGTAATTAGTCTCAGAGATAAAGGGGGTCGAAGAGGGCTCGAAATAGTTCGTGTAAATATAGCATAGTGCCTCGGTAAGAACTTGGCCGGCGCATTCCGTGCGCTATGATATAATTGTTTACAAGTCATTTTATAAATTTTAAAAATTATCGGATAAAACAAGTTTTACTGTACTCCATAGTTTCAAAGTGTTTTAATTTAAAAACGTAAGCTTTAAGTACTTGTAGGCGTATGTTAAGATAAAAATAAAAAAACATCTTTTAAAAACTTCAAGAACTAAATTAATATTTTCTGTTAAAGAGCTACTTTTTACACAAGTTTATCAAACAACATAAATGATTATAATATAGAAAAAAAAACTCTTTTTTCAAGTTTCTTTTTACGGAACGCGGCCATATAATAAAGGAAAGAGATTCACAGAATGATAAAAGAATTGGTGAACTTTTAGCTTGTTTTTACACATTATTCGTAATGTTATATTTTGTACTTATACCTATGCATAATTTAATCTACACTTTTGATTTTTCTGTGATATCGTTTTCTTACGTTTTTTCAGATATTCTAAATATACCTAGGAATTGTTGTCTTTCTAGATTAGATTTTAGATTATACACGCTCGACAACCTAGGCAACCAGTCTATTTTTTGTTCATTTGGCTTATTGTGTATGCCAGTATTATTAAAAAAAACGGTTGGATCGATTTTAATATAACATCTAAAGTAAGTACAAGGTACTTTTAACTCCACTATGTAATCTAATCTGTGGGTAACATCGAAATTCCTGCTAGTGAATCGCTGGTAAAAGAATAATTCCGTTTCTGACGCAATTTTTAAGGAAAACTGTTATTATGTGATTATGTTACATTTCTCAATTTTGTGTAATTTGTGCCTTATAGTATTTTCTGTTTTTTTTTTCAAAATCGGTAACTACGAATTTATGTAATTATTTTTCACTGATAATAAAAATAGTTTTAATAATTTTTCTGATATGCTAACATGGTTCACTAAACGTGCGTCACGAAAAAAGCGATAGTGGCTTGCGGTTTCACCTCCTTCAAGTGATTTCATGGACTGTCATTTTTATCTTACGTTTTTCCAGCTAGAAATACAATTGAAAGGTACGGGCCCCAAACGCTAAACACTGCGACCTATAAGGTTTATTTAGCTTCCCTAATATTCTATCAGTTCCGTAGCATTCCCAGTTTACTGACATAATCTAGTTTTTCCAGCTAAAATGTGTTTACTAAAAAAATATTGAGAATTATTT
This sequence comes from Venustoraphidia nigricollis, assembly GCA_034508555.1. Taxonomy (NCBI): domain Eukaryota; kingdom Metazoa; phylum Arthropoda; class Insecta; order Raphidioptera; family Raphidiidae; genus Venustoraphidia; species Venustoraphidia nigricollis. Next base: position 9,849,246 of record JAVRKA010000006.1, read on the forward strand.
CCAGATAAAAATCAGTGAATTTTTGATCACGAGTTATGAATATTTATAAAACGTATTAGACAAATTAAAGACATGTTTGTAGATGTTTTTCTTTTTTCTTCTTTGCTAACGCCGTTATGCTATAAATTCAGCGACACAAGGCGAGTGTATTCAGTGTGCAGCAGGTCTCAGATGTGTCTAACAGCGCGCGTCGCTCTGTGTACATATAAAGGCGGATGCTAAATCAATTTCACTACGGGAATAGTTTGAATAGAAAAGATCCATATAATCCACATTTTCACACATATCCTAGCTTCTTTCTCTGACTGTCTCCAAATGCCTTACAGGGTGTCTAATATTAACATTTTATTTTAAATCATTTTAATGCGTATCGCCATTTAACTTTTATATATGCAATAGCTCATCACTGCCACAGACCACTATACTTTAATATATATAGTATATTGTGTTAACAGGGCAGAATATTGGCGATTGCTAACGAAGATGACGTTTGCTCGCCACAGCGCGGCACGGACAAAGACTTCGCAATTAGAACATAACGATAAACTCATACTGAAAAAACAACATTAAATACTTCTAAAACATCGCAAATATTGTAGGTTATATGAACTGCCAGATATAGTTTACAATCATCGCGTAGGATGGCGCCACTTTTGCTGACCTTCGACACTTTCAACGATGCAAGCGTTACTAAAAGTAATTATGTTAAAGATCGTATTTCCTTAGTACATTAAGCAAGAACTTTCAATTTTGTGCAGAACTATTATAGACTTTAGTATTTGGTAATTTCAAGTTCATGTCTCTATTCGTTTCTGAGAAAAAAGCTTTTGATGGAACCTTGTAAGTTAAGTTTGTTACGTGGCAAATTCACATAAAATTAGAAATTAATGATTTGCGGATTTTTTCTCTCTTTCTAAATTCCTTCGTGACAGCTCAAGAATCTAGGTCAACGGGAAGTACTCCACAAGTTTTAGGTTTATATGAGTCAGTCACTATCAAAAAAAATCATTTTAAAATTTTTTTTTATTATATTGATTTAGAAGCCTGAGTTTTTTATAGGTTTATGGAATCGTTCACCTTAGTATTTGATATCAATTTCAATTTGATATATCCAGCCGTTCTTGAGAAAAATGGTTTTGAGAGACAGACAGACATAATGCTTCTGTTTTAAGATCTGATGAAATAACGGAACTTGTATAGGATCACTTTCAAGTCTGGCTATCCATCTGCCGAATTATTTTCTCCGAATCTACTAGACGAAAAAAGTTGAATTTGGGTACATATGAGCTTTGCCAGTTTTTTTTTTTGCCAATTCGAGATTTTGGAACTTTTTGAGTGAAAAAAGCGGGATTCTTTCGTCGAAAGCGTATATAATCAGAAGTTTTTAAATATTTATCTTTTTATTTGAGTTCAAATTACGTTTACGTAACAATAGATAGAAAAAATAGCCATAGAAAATGTATTTTAATAAAAATATGATATCTTAAATCAGATTTACCCTATCGGTAAATGGTTGAGTCTTGTTTGTCTTCTGAATAAAAAAAAAATAAAAAAAAAAGAAATCAAAATCAAAAAAGTTTTATTCATTAGAAAAATATGGCGTTTCAAACCAATAGTCTGAGGAATGAGTGTTACAAATTGCAACTTACAATAAGAGAATAATTTTCTACGCACGGTCGAGTTATCCCCGAAAAGCGGGACTGAACCTGTCCCGCGCGAGACATTTAATTTTGATTTAAAAATCGGGACGTCTGGCAACGCTGGTTCATATATAATATATATTGAGTTAGGCGACCCAATCACGAACGCTTTTGGAGGCCAAATTAGAAAATAAAAAAAAATATATTTTTCATGTGCATCGCCGATACAACTGGGCCTAAGATTTTGAAAAAAAAATAGCTTACAGGAAAACCTACATGAAAATCTTAAGTCTTAAAATTCTCACGAAAAACGGAATGATACGGAATACTCTCCACGCGAGTTCGGCTCGCACTTGATCGTTGTTTTTTTCATTCTGACGTATGGAACCCAAAAAATGAAATTTGCTAATATCGTTAGCCCTGAATAAGTACGTACGTACATGCCGGGCATGCACACATAACATAAGTATAAGTGAAGAGCGAGCGTCTTTTGAATAGAGAAATCGAATTGGAAATACGTATACATAATAAGTATAGATGGGAACATATAGGAGCCGTGTTATGTATGTTTGTATGTATGTTGAGTGTGCCGCAGTCTCTTCTATGAGGAGAGAGGCCCACTTACTTACACATAAAGGATGTGTGTATTGCACCACGCGCTACCGTACGATACTGCCGCTGCCTGGTTCTATGGCCCGTGGGAAAAAAAGATCTAGTCGTAAGCAACTTGCTTCTATTCTCTGAAATAAATGATCTACGATTGCTGGTCTAGAATTTCAAAGTTAATAAGTTGAAGAGTAGAATTTCATCTAGACAGAAATATTCATTCAGACTGGTTTATTATGGTTCACAGGAAAAAAAAACCCGGGTCGCAGTGCCAAAACCCTACCGACAATATAGTGTATTTGCTAATACAGGCAGTATGACTTTATTATGCGAACTTAACTTGGTTTTTGAGCAAAATAAAAAATTTGACTCCTTAATACACCCCTTAAAATAACATATTTTTTCTTAATTGCAATATTATTATCAATCGAACCCCTATACCAAATTATATACACCTTTCAATAAATAATTCATAATCTGCGAACTAGGGTTTTCATAAAATTTGTAAATCCGGTCCTGTCGGGCCGTTTTCATTAAAATTTTAGGGACACTTTTTAATTACTACCAGAGGGTTAAATTTCAATTTTGAAACCATTCGGAGAATTTTTTCGGTATTTTGGGGCCCAAAAACTTTTTTCAACCCCTAAAAACTACCTTTAAAATGGTCCGATTAGGCCCATTTTAAATAGGGTTCTTACGGTGGTGGGTTTCAACACGTGGCCCAAATTTCGTTGAAATCAATTAACTATTTCGAAAGTTATAGCGCATACACACACACACACACGACGAGAAATTTTGGTCCAACCCTTAGGTCCCGCCATCCGACCGACGCCAATAGTGTATGTTGCCATATGGCAAATACACTAATAATCTGATTGTAGTTCGGTTTTCATTTGCGTTGCAAGTTCAGAATTTCAAATCTAATAAGTTGGTAGAGAGTAAGAGATTAATTCAGATTGGTGTAGTGATGGGGTACTCGAGTACAAGAATCGATTCAGTACTCGATTCTTCAAAGGACTCGCTGTACTCGAGTACTTGTAATTGGTATTCGAGTACTGAGACCGAGTACACATTACAGTGCAGGGATTGAATTCTTCCGACAGTTGATGCGTTTCTGCGCCTGCACGGCGTGTACTCGAATACCGAATACAACGTACTACGTAGTACGTACAGTGCAGGGAACGAATCTTTCTACAGGTAATGCGTTTCAGCGCCTGCACGGCGTGTACTCAAATACCGAATACAACGTAGGTACCTAGTACCTACTATAAAATATAGATGTTTTGTGATTACTGATTTGTCAACATTGTTAGGTGAGAAGCGGCACGTACTTTACATATTGAGAAGGGACACGTACTTACTTATTTTAAATTTGTAATATTTTTATTAGGGTAACTAAAAACATTACTTACAGATTTAAATTATTCCTTAAAAAACACAAAAATAAATGAACTCTTAAAAAAAATCATTAAACTCTCCTTTTGACATATAAACAAAATAACATATTAATTAAAAATTAAAATAGATGCAATAAGTTTAACGACAATAACTATTTAAAAATATTATCATATCTAAATTTTTTGGTAGTAGACGATTTCTTCTAACGTTAGTTAGCTGACCAGCCTTAGAAAAGAGTCGTTCCGAAGGAACTGAGGTCGCTGGGACGCAAAGATATTTCACTGCAATTTCGTACAATTCAGGAAGTATCAATTTGTTCCTTCTCCAAAATTCCAATGGATTACCATGCCTTTCTACATGCGGGAGTTCTAGGTATTGTTTAATTTGAAGTATTGCTGTTGTGGTTGGGGTAGTGCTAGTTTTCACCTTTGATATTTTGTTATCAAAAAAAGCCCATATGTTTACATCTGTCTCCGATGAATGTAGTTGCTCTGCTGATGACGATTGGCTTACAGTAGCTGGAGTTTCAGTCAGAAGTTGAGCTAAAAAATGCTTAAATTTACTTTATGTACGTACTCATGAAATACATTTAAATTTCCAGTAATAACTAATCAACAAAGTTTATTTAATATTTTATAGAAGAAGAATTTCAGATTACAGACGCTCGACAATTAATATTTTATAAAATATCGCTTACCTGAGTCGTCAACAGAAGTAAGTTTAGAGTTAACTAAGCTTGATAACTCGTCTGTAATCCACATTTCCGCATTTTTTGCATTGTCTTCCAAACCAAAACCTACTTTTTTAAATCTTGGATCTAAAAAGGTGGCTTTGGCTGCCACTGTAGTTTGCTCCAAGGATCCCAATCGACGACTAACACATTCTAACAGATCAGTTTTTAAATTCTGCCCACAGTCAGTTTGGACATTAGTATTTTTTAGACTGTGCTGGAAACCCCTTATAAGTGGGATTACCAATGATATCGTTGGATATTGCTCGGCAGAAAGAATTGTAGTTAACACTTCAGCGGGCTTTAAAACTGCTACACATTCTTTGACAATTAACCATTCAGTAGCATCCAAACATTCCGGAGCCTTCGGAAGATTGGTTATCACAACTGCTAGAGAATCCTTAATGTCCAGAAGCCTCTCCATCATTATAAGACAAGAATTCCATCTTGTCGACACATCTTGTTTTACTTTCAGTACAGGAACGTTCATCTGCTCTTGGATATTTTTTAATTTTTCTGATGCAAATACACTGTGTTTAAAATGTCCTACAAGAGTTCTACATTTGCTTAAAATTGCAGATACCACTTGATTAGAAGTTATAGCATCCCGTACACTTAAATTAAGTGTGTGTGCTACGCACGGATGATGTCGCTTTTTTAAATTTTCATTTATTGCTTTTTTTATATTTGCCCCGTTATCAGAAACAACGGTGACTACTTTTTCGTAAATATTCCATTCATTTAAAATTATTCTTAAAACATAACCAATGTTTTCTGCTGTATGTGATCCAAACATTTCTCGGGTTGCTATATTATAAGAACACAGTTCAGTATCATGAATGAAATGTATAGTTACCGAAATATACGCCCGATTGCTATCAGATGTCCAAATATCCGTTGTTACGGAGACATTTTTTACTAATTCAAGCATTTTTTTTAAATGAGTTGCTGACTCGTTGTAAAAATTAGGAATCATCGTCTGCGTTAAAATTTTCCTATTCGGTATATTGTATTTATTATTTAATATCTGTGAATACTCCCTAAAGCCTTTGTTTTCAACTACGGATAAGGGTTGGTAGTCAGTAACGATCATTTTTATTAATGCTTTATCTATTTCCTTTTTAGTTTTAGCGGATAATTCATTACTTCGGGTTCCATATAATTTAAGTTGTCGAGGTCGCTTAACGGGAACAGGTTGCGTATCATCTATTTTATTTTCACTTGACACTGAAGGTACAGGATCAGCCTCTTGAATGTCGTCATTATTATTTTTGTTTTCAGGGGATGACTTGTCAAGATCGTTATCAACCTCGGAAAATTGAATAGTATGTATACGTTGAAGATGTTTCTTCATGTTTGTAGTATTTCCATAATATTTGAATTCTTTTTTACAAAAAGAGCATAACACTGATTTTTTATCTTTAATTCTTGTAAAATAATCCCAAACAACAGATTTTTTATTTCCCGGTTTCATTTTCCAAATATTAAATGTAAATTATTTAGTTGAACTACACACTATAACGCTATGCTGCTCTATGTTCATGTCATCAGTGATTTAGGCATAAGTTTAAAAGTTATAACTTGTGTCCTATAACTTAACAAGTTTATAAGAATATAACATGCATTCAGTATTCAGTGTTTCCCTTTCCACTATCAGCTGATGTAATGTGTGAGCACTAAGCCGAAGGTACTCGGTTGGCAATTGGCATCGATTAACGAACGAGCAAGCACTAAGCGGCTGACAGACAACTGCATGCAATGAGAATTGATAAGGTCATTTTAGACAGTACTCGAGTACTCGGTACTCGGATAAATACTCGATTCTTGAAAGTACTCGAGTACCGAGTACTCGATTCTCAAAAAAGACGATTCTCCCCAACACTAGATTGGTGTGGAGTAAAAAAGAACTTAATTTCGCACGCCACTGGATGGTCTAACTAAAATTGGCATTTTATCCAGACAAGCAGAGATCACTTTCCACTGGTCTGTGCCCTGTCGAAAAAACAGGTTTAATCGAATTCCATTAGCTTTTGATGATCTGAGTTTCTGACTAGGTAAGTATAAGCTATTTATTTCAGATTGGTCTATGCTGCGTTAAAATAAAGAGTTCTGCTTGGTATTTCGCTCTGTTTTTGATAATCTAGTAAAAATTGAAATATCTAGCATGTTGAAGAGTGGTTAAGTAACGATGATGTATGGTTCCACGATTGCAAGTACAGAACTTCAAACTCAAGAAGTGCAATTTGTCTAGATATTTATTTTCAATCTATTTAGGCTCTTCTGTACCTGGGAATAACCATATTTTGGTTAGCATTATTCTTTGAATTTGTACTACCTACACAGACCACAGTATATTAATAATTTCAGTATTCAGACCTTGGTTGTTGAACGTCTATAATCTCCAATGTCTTATCGATTACTGATTTAAACAGAACATTCAATTCGGCAGTGAGTCTACCAATCACATATATTAAACGCGTACATGTGTATAGGCTGACGTTTCCCAGGAGTATAGCTCCCGATTCTAGAAGTCGATTGTTCACGTTGTTTGTGTAAAATAACACAGCTCCTTTGTTGTGATATAACTTACATCATTGACTTAACGCCCTACAAAGCTGTCGAACACTGGCGCTATACTTATATTGTATATACTACCATGTTGACATAATACCTACATATTGTCAAAGAATTTCTATTTAAAGAAAAAATTTATTTCGGGTTTCTCAGAGCATCTAATTCTTCATTTCAGTTTTTATTCGAATCGTCAAACATTTAGTCAAAATATTATTTGTCGCGAAATTGTGTTTAAAATTTATGTAATTTATTTATTTTTTCAAAATGTGCTTCTGTTTATGGGCGACTATATTTACACATATTTTAAATTTTAATAGATTATATTTTTATTTATTTTTGAGCAACAATATAAGGTACAGAAGACTGACTCACCGGTCAACAAATCGAAACCTCTGTTTTTTTTCTTGTTCTCCGAATACTCCCAACAAAAATAGTAATTTACTAAATAACGAAAATCGAAAATTAAGATCAAACAATGTGGATTTTGATTTATATTTCGTAAATCGATTTGTCATATGACCTACAATAAACATCCAAAAATAAGAGTAATTTATTGATGAACGAGAAACCGCAGTAGATGCTTTTGACGGAGTACTATGAACATTTAAATAATTCAAATTATTTAAAATAAACTGAAATACCTGTAAGCCATACGAATTTTAAAACAAATACCTATTTAAAATCTTTAAATAAATAATGAGCTTCTTGAAGGTTCGGTATTCTCATTATTTAGGACTAAAGCTACATTGTGTATTCAACACATGGTCTATATAACAGTAGGCTGCAAACTGCTTTTACAGTCGGTTCAAAAAGTGAAAAATGTGTTTCTTATATATAAAAAAAACACACAAATTAGTTAAGAATAGTGATTACTATGATAACTCTAAAAATTAATTTAGATACAATTGCGATTCTTGAAGAACCAAGTTTAAACTGAATAGAACTCTTATGCTGAATTTGCAGAAAGTTGTGTAAAAAAAATTGATTTGACAACGAACTTCGATTATAATAATATAATTTCAGTTTTTATGGTTCCGTATCTAAGTGGTTTAAACGAAACCTTATTGTTGTGGCGTTATCCGTTTGTCTGGTAATCTAATTTAAATTCACACACAATAATAAAAGACGAAAATCAGTGCTGTGAGTATGACTGTTTTATTTAAATATATCAAGCAAAGAATTTTTGAAGGCACCAAAATTAGAATTTTGTCTTCGACCCTAGTTAAGGCACAGTGCAAATTGCTAAATTTTTCAGTCATAATAATTATTTCGTGGAAGAATACTTCTTTAATCTATAGAATCTAGATTCTAGTTATATACGCATCCTTTGAATGTCATGTTATCTTTTCTATCAGTAGAAATAATTTAGTTTTTTACCTTTAGTATTCATTTCTTCAATTTGAAGTAAACTTGCATTATGTAATCAATAAATATTTACATTGTATTCAGTAATATAATATCGAATATAAATGTAAAACAGTCGTTGAAGTTTTTATTAGTGTCCAGTGGTTTCTGTGCGGTTTGATAACCATTGAGATAAGAAACTATAAGGATTGTATTAAAATTGTAAATGTGTTTCAAATGTATCAAACAATGGAGTAGAGTTATTTGAAATCTGTTCATTGCAATCCACTCAGACCATTATAAAGTACCTTTTTTCAGTGATTTATCTGATTAATTCAGGTTCAACAATAAAATAATGTATGACGAATTATTATTTCTTTAGTTATTTTACTGTTGTATTTATTTTTAAGTAGGAACTCTCTTGTTATTTTATACACTGCAATTTTTGATCACATTTTAAGTAAGCCTACTGTTTATTTTTTATTATTTTCATTTTTATTGATGTTCCAGTTTTGAATGAATTTTTAGATAATCATACCGTTAAGTAACTGCCTTTCTATGCTTCGCCGCTGGTTTTACCAAGCACTTGCATAATATAAAATAATGAAATATAACTTACGTAACGTCGGTCAATATTACAGAAATGTCATATCATTGCAACAGAATTTGTGAGTCTTTTGGACTGATAAGTAATTGTGATCGAGTATTTTGATTATTTGGTTTTGTGATGTTGTGTGTTAATACTGTACAGTGTTTATATTAGTGGACCAATAGTAAAAATCTTTTACAATAATGTAATATTTCACATAGAAAAAAATTAATCATTTATATAAAAAAAAAACGTTGATTATGGTTATACAATGTATGTGTATGATTCTAGCAATAAAAACGACTTATTAAAAACATTAATTTGAGGTATCACATCAAGAAACCGGAACCAAACTTTTTGGATAATAGCACAATCGTCACGACAAAACATAATACATCGGACTCGGAGCTTCAGAATCCACCATCCCATCACGGACAATAATCTTGGTAAGTCTTTCTGAAACGGTTACTTCAATCAAATACATCATTTTAACTGTTTATGGTAGCTTTGTATATACTAGACATGGCTGTCTCAATGTTTTTGTGTAACGAAATTTCAATAGACCTATTTCTTAGATCATTGACCTACTTGGCAAAAAATTACACAAATTCAAATTTTGAACAAAAGAATCAATTTTTGATTGACTTCTATATGGAAATTCAGTACTAGAAGTACTTTAAAAGTATATCTAGTGTTGGAACCGAGCATCCGTATGTTGATGGTAGATATGACAGCTGGTGGAGACTCAGAGCTGGTCATCTTATTATTGATATTTACTGATCCACGGTTTGGATAAAATCAGGCCGTAATTGAACCTAAATCTACACTCGCTTTCAATAAAACTTTTGAAGATTCGTTTTAACACTTATTCTTTTTCAAAAATCCGCAAGCATCGTTTGTTTTTTTTCCACTCCACTTTCTTAGCTTTATGGTGTTATTTCAAAGGCTTTTAAAAATGCAGACGAGAATGGCGAGTGTAGGTATGGCATTCAGCATTTGAATTGGATGTTGTGCCGAGTGTAAAATGCTAATACCCCAAGTGCACTAGATTGCTTTACACTGTATGGTGCAGCGGGCAGTGTGCAACTGACGGCATCGTCGTCCGACTGGGGTTTACGTGCATTTTGTATTCAGCTTATGTGGGATATTCGGAATAGCTGTAATGTAGCGTATTTGAAATTGATCGGAAAGAAAGATATCGTTCTCTACTTTACCGATTCTGCTCTTGAGGCTATTGTACATAATATATTTGTATATAATATTTATTGTATATTGTTTCAATTCATTTTACGCTTTCGTTTTATGTATAACATTGTTTTACGATCGATGGTATAAACTATATTACATAATTTTAAATAAATTTGTATTATTTATGCATTCTGCTTTGAGTTCTTACGTATATGTAAAAAACCTTTAAAATTGAGAACAGTGTAGTGTATGGACAGTGTGCTGGCCTTTAGATCATACTGGCGTGGGTTAAAATCCTGCCTCTGCTCGTGGATATTTTGTGATGTCGTTTAGACCCAGCTTTAATATTTGATGATACTGGCCGATTCGGTGAAGCGATCCCTCTAAGTGATATTCTCTTGAATATGTGCATATGCTCTATATATTATGTAGACATATACAATTTGATATAGGTAGGTACCTTTAAAAAAACCCGTAAAATTTGTTTCTATGACAAGCAGCCGTAAGAAATAGGGTTTTTAAAGTAATGTGTGTTAAATGATGAGAATTTTTTTGTGTATGTGGAATTTTTTTATTTCGCCTTCAGAGATGAACAATTTCATTGATTACTTTTATAAGAATTACGAGACATTATAATTTGTTTTGCAAATGCACAAGAAATAAAATTATTATATCTTTTATTTGCTTATAAAAGGGAGCATATTTAAAAAAAATTATAAAAAGAGAAGTAAATTGTTTGTCTCTAAAAACCATAAGATATAAAATCTAAATTTAATTTTTCAATTTTGTTTCTAGAGAAAAACGATTATCTAAAAATCAATTGTAATATCAATTGAAATGTCTTTTCATTGTTATATCTCATATATTGTATAATTCTTCATATCTCTATATTTTGTATGCCATTGTATCTGACATTTCATGAAATGTCTAAAAAAATTATTAAAGTCCAGTTTGATCTATTCTAATGCAACATTAAGATCAGGGAAGGAGTGGGTTAATTTGTAATGTGTAATTAGATGGTTTGGAGAAATTAAGGTAATTTTTCAATAATAAAAATATAACAAACGCTTAAAATTTTGTCAAATATTCATTCAGCCATGGAGATCTCGGGAAGTTTAGAAGTGAGTAGATGCAAGTTAGGGTCAGGGCGAATTTATTATTACTTCACTAAAACGGACTCAAGTATGCATCAGATTTATTTTTATAAAATAAAATTTCTTTTGTCACGCTATCCCGCTGTGAAAAAAACTCATTAATATTCAAAATGCATCCAAATAATAACAAGAACCTTGTTTTTATTTAATTCGATTTCGCGTGTGAGTATTCTATATGTGTTTAAAACATATAATTCTGTATACAATGTGTAGCCAGAAATCAGATTTATAAATGAACACACAAGTAACAGAAGAAGGCTCGAATCAGTTTTACATCACCTGCTCCTTAAAATAGTATATTACAACACAAGGGCAGAAAGTTGAAATTCCAGCACTGCGCGACATGATCTCCGTGGCGAAGCCGACGGCATCATGTCGCGCAGTTGAGGGCTTTCAACTTTCTGCTCGTGTGGTGTATACTATTTTTCTTTATATCCGGTCGAAAGTACGTACTTTCACCATTATATAAAAAGAGTAATAACTTTCAAGTAAGCAGTAACAGTTGGTAGCTACTACTAGCTGGCAGCAGTCTCACGTATCAGTGTGCTCGAGAAAACTCTTACACGAACATGGTTTGTGAAATTAATTTACTCACTTATAAATTTTTAATTTTTTCTCTATATATATTTTATATATACCTTACGACTTGTAATATAAATTTTAAAAACTCTTCAAGACTTTCTTTGGTCTATAACTATGCCATTAAAAAAAAACATCCGAATTCGAACTTTTTAGGGGTCCGAAATTGTTCGCGATTCAATTCAATTGAGAAAATCACTCAGAGTCTCTCCACGGATCTGACGATTATGTATATTTAAAATTGAACGTGAAAATGGATGTAGGAAGATCTTCTATATTCTATATCTAATTATTCGAATCTGTGGTTTTGTATGTTCCGTTTTAAATTAGTCATTCTGTAAATAACAATAACAATATTTGTCAATAGTTTTGGGATGTAAAATGATCGAGTCATTCTGTATATTTGGATCAAAGAGGCACATTTAATACGTTCCCTAAATAACATGCATCTTAATCACTGGCCTGCAGGTCGTTTATTATCATTCACAATCGACATTGTATTATGTATACGAAGTCTATTGATCTACAGTCAATAATTAATTCACATCACGTACTTATTTATATCATTTGCATAAAACAGGAGCACAATGTCTACTCGAGCTCCCTTAGACTTTATCAAAACCAGCGCTTTCAAACAACACAATTCTTTCGATCTTTTTACATATGGATAAGAATAAAATAAGATGAGATGGGGCAAATGTGACACAAAAAGTGAAAACTGTGATTACAATCGCTGAAACGCCAAGAATGTTGGCAGTATACTTTGCATAACGCAATATATTTGTTACGATTAAGTTTTGTTGGATTATCGATTTTTATTTTGATGTAGCATGGACACCTCCCCTAGAGCGGACAAATCGACAAACTCTGTTACTCTGAACACAATACTGTGATTAATAAACAGGGCTAGTGCAAAAATATTAATTTTCAAAATACAGTAACTATCAAATAACTTTTAGATGGAAAGATTTTTATCCAAAATTGTTACTAACTCGTTTACCAACCGATAATATCTGCGAAATTTCTTACGTGTCTTTCCACAATAATAATGCAACTGCAAATCACTAGTGATTAAAATACGGAATAATCTGTTGGCAGTACATGTTTCATATTCTGTAAAAAATTAAAACGAATGATGAATAATTTAAATGACATCGTTGTCCAAAACATAAAACAAATTTAAAAAAAAGTTCATTAAAATTGATACATGTTTGAGAGATCTGGTTTGGTTTGCAATGCGGGCACTATGTACTAACAGCAAGATATTTCAAAAGAAAGATTACTAAATGATATTTCTCGTTTGGATGGAATTCAATTGATATGCGATTTAAAATAATCTCAAACGAGACTTGGATTATATTAAATTACAGTCAGATTCAGCAGACTTCTAAAATCTCTATATTATATTTTGTAATGCACATAGTCCGGAAATATATCTATGATAAATTAAATGCAACTCTTAAAAAATGCCTGAATCGTTTTGTATACTATATACTGAAAGACTGAAAAAGTGCCATAGCTGTAAAATAAGATACAACTCATCTTTAAAGTTCAATTCCAAAATATGTAATAATAGAAATTAGTTTCACGGGTAATTGGAATAAAAAATCAATTTAAACACTTATTGATTGCAACGTTTCGTCTTTATTAAATCAAGACTTTTTCAAGCTCTCAGCATGTTTAAATTATAATAAAACTATGATATAAAAGGCAATTTTGCATTACAAAGATCAATAAAATTGAAAATTGTAGAAAATAATATCTTCTTTTTTTTAAAAAGAAGATATTATTTTCTACAATTTTCAATTTTATTGCATTATTCAATTTTATTGCATTACAAAGATCAATAAAATTGAAAATTGTAGAAAATAATATCTTCTTTTTTATATTTTCTTTTTTAAAAAGAAGATATTATTTTCTACAATTTTCAATTTTATTGATCTTTGTAATGCAAAATTGCCTTTTATATCATAGTTTTATTATAATTTAAACATGCTGAGAGCTTGAAAAAGTCTTGATTTAATAAAGACGAAACGTTGCAATCAATAAGTGTTTAAATTGATTTTTTATTCCAATTACCCGTGAAACTAATTTCTATAAGATACAACGTGAACCATAATGAATATTTACAAATTTTAAGTGCAAAGGCTGCCAGTGCTGTGTTTTGGTCATATAAATTTTATATCCTGGTTAATTTCGCAAGAAATTGAAAAAATGAAACTTTTCGAAAGGGCAATATTTCGTTTAAAAAATAAACCCGTTTTTATATTGAAAATAGCGAACAGTTTCAAGTTTAAAAAGGCGTCATCACGCAAAAGAGAAAATGTTTTGATAACTATTGAATTATTATAAGTAAATGCATTAAAAAAAATGTATATGGTTCATAGGCACTACCTCATGATGTTTATGTATTAGCATCGGAATCATGTAACCTCCCAAAAATATGTTTTTAAAACATTGATCTAAATTTGTATTTTCAATAAAAATGCATTGTCATCTTTGACGACAGCGTTCTATAAATTTATACTGCTTCGAAACTTGTCGCGATTCTGTTTGACACAAATATATATCCTCGAAGACGGTAAGAGAAAATTGGATGCGAGAGACAGCTGATAGTACGTCACGCGAAAGCAGATCTTATGTGCCCGGTACACAGCAATGAATGATGAACGAGAGGACTATTTATCCAGCACGAACGGAAGGCGGTGGTCGGTCAATATTTTAATTAGATTGGCGGTGCAAAATTTTTGTAAATTTGCGACATTTTTTTGTTTAGATTTGCGATTGTTAAGTTTTAGGTCCATTGTGACCGTGTATTAGTTTCATCGTTAGTTTTAGATTAAGAAATTATCCCCACTTTCGCTCATTAGAAATAATTTCTAAATTCATGATTATCCTCTGGCAATTAATTTTTTAACCATTCATTGTTGCATTCTTGTTGCCAGTTTTAATTGTTATCAGCAAAGTAACGTTCTGATCGTCAAATAAGATATAGTAGAGAATGATCTGTTTCTTTTCGGAAATTTTGGTGTCATATTTTGTATTATTTTTTATCCAGAGTACCTCCTGAATCACTGATGAACTAAATAGTTAAACCGACACTAATTTTATTTCATCACGAATTTTGGCCACAAATATTATTAATAATTTAAAGACCACAGTTGAAACTCATTTTTTGAAAAAAAAATACGATCAAATATTTTGAACTAAAATATATTTTAGTTCAAAATATTTGATCACCGTATGGATAATACAAATTTTAAAAAAATATTAGACACAGTAATTTGAACAGTACTACTTAGCTATTCATTTTTTACATATTTTTTAAGTACGGTTTTAATTAATTATACAAGTAAGTAATCAAATAATTAATTATCACATTTTAATGTTTTAAAACACAAACCGTGTTTTAGTATTCAGACAGCGCCGTCAAATATTGTCGTAACACATATTATGATGCACACAGCAATAATACACATGACCACAATAATATAATCCCCGTCAGTGGTGTGTAAATTGTATCCTACCAAAAACATAAATGTGAAAAAAGGGCCAAGTTCGATACAAAGGAGAAGGTGCCAAGTTTTCACTTAGCAAGTTTACGTACACGAGTCATTTATAAAAACTTGACATCTTCTGAGATCTCACTTTTTTTCGGCAAAGCGAGAACCCTACTTACTCTTTGTTTCGAACTTGGTCCTTTTGTTGATGTTTTCGGTGGGATTTCAATATTTTTTCTAAAGGTTTATTAAATAAATTCCAATAGTAGAAACTAGACTTTTATTAGAGTGTTACTATTTATAACGTAAAAGTTGATGCACGCTACTGATTTGAATGCATGTGTACACATGAAAATGCGTGCGTATGTATCATATGCATGCGTAATATTATATAACCATAACTATTACAGAGTATGTTTGAAGTAATTTATACATACATAAATATTATACACGTAAAATAAATAACAAACAATTAATTCTATAACTGCGTATCTAATGGAATACAAATTTTTAACTAATGTGGATACATATAGACATACTGTTTTAAATATTTGTCAATGTGCTTGTCTAAAACATATAATATTTAATTGTTAATTTGTAGGACAGTTAAGTTTAAATAAATACAAGTATGCAGTTAATAGTTTGCTAGGCTTAAACATCTTTTAAAAAATATATCGAGTGATTTTGTGAATCGACAAGATTTAATTTTTTTTTTGTTTTTTGTTTTTGCACAAAATAAAATAATATATATAGTATATAAAATAATCATTTATTTTCTTAATTGCAATATTATTTTTAATCCAAAATCCGAATAAAATTAAATGCACCATTCAACCCCTAAAACCACTCTTAAAGCCAATTCAGACTAGCCGTTCTCGGTTACGATTCACCGGTCCGGTTCGGTTTTCGATTAATCTAGGCTGCTCACACTATCCCGATTCAGTTCTACGATTATTCTCGGTGCGCATGCGCAAATTCGAAATATGATTTGACGTTTGATGTGTAGTTAAACGTCAACAAAAACAGCTGGCTAGTCACGTGACTCCAGCAAGCATTCTCATTGGCTACGGTTGCGAACGGTCCGGGTGAAATTAGAGCTGAACCTAAACGCCGAACCGAACCGCAATCGGGAACGACTACGCCCTGATTGGTCGAGCTCCCAACCGGACCGGTGAATCGTAACCGAGAACGGCTAGTCTGAATTGGCTTTTAGAACGGCCCGATTGGGCTCATTTTAAAAAAGCTTCGTGTGGTGATCCGACGCGTGGATCAAATGTCGTTTAAATCGATTAAGTTCGTCGAGAGTTATGCTGCAAATGCACACACAAACACACATACATATATATCCGTTTGTTCTGAAGATCTGTCAAAAAGAATCAAGTTAGGTAGCTGCCATTTCTCGCGTAAACGCATGCTTGAACAGAAATTTTATTTTCTTGATTCTAATCTGTCAAATGTCAATATTTTTGAAGTTGTAATGGTCCTATCAGCCAATTGATTGGAATTTTTTTTTAAATATAAATTTTTAACGAGCAGTTTTTGATACCTCACAACTCTGGCATCATTTTCCTCTTCTATACGACGGGGACAGGTTGATCACTGTCATGGAAAAACGGTTACTCAGTTGATTTTACAACATTATTCATTATATCAACAGTTCTACCTAAAGTAGAAAATAGTAGTATGTATTTTAATTTATAATATATCTCGGATTTGCAGCGTTCAGTAAATTTAGTCAAAGTAACCATAGCCTTTAGAAATTTGAGAAACTAATAAAAAATACATTTACGTTTATCAAAGAACGTTGTGTCTGCATGCTGTCTATCTATATGGTGTTGCAGCAAGAATGATCTTTCCGGTATTAAAAGATATAAGTAGGTACCTAGGTACTACATTAATTTTAACATAAAACATAATTTTTAGCTTTATATTTTTAATTAAAAAATATTTTATATTCAAGAAAAGCATTCTGACTTTTACCTCTTATTCAGCATTATAAAAAAGCGTACTGTTAATTTTTAAAGTACGTTCTACTAGGAATTTCAAAGTTATTTAAGTTTATTTAAAATATGAATATTTTTGAGAAATTCTCATTGACCAAAAAAAAACGGAATGACGCTATATTTTTAGTTGCAAATTCGACATTTGTTTATAAATTAACAAAAATTTTGCTAGTCTGAGAATGTGTATTTATTATTCAACAGATAACTTAATTGTTAAAAAATCGTGGACAGAAGTAAACTAAGAAATCAACAAATTATTTTTTGTCGCCATTTATTTTGTGAGTTCATTAGCAACTCAAAACTTTTGATGATGTCACAATATAGGTGACGAAACGTTCAGCAAAAAATAATTTGTTGATTTCTTAATTATTTTTGTCTACGTTTCCTGATAAACTTAGCATCGTATGACTTTTACGGACGAAACATTTACAGTAATTAATGATCATGGTTTCAATGCTAAAACTAATATTTCTTTAAATTGTCTAGTTTTTATTTAAATTCTTAATCACACGCGGTCTAAATAATGATGTATTGTTTTCCCAATGATATTTTTGTTAAAACGATACATCCTTATCTAGACCGCTTGTGATTAATAAGTTAAATAAATATATAATTAGTAACAATACCTTACACAGGTTACCGGATATTAAAACGTAAGTATAGTGCTTAACCAAATATTATATTTTTACACTTCATATGCCGGTAATGTATTTCAATTCATAAACAAAGATTTGTTAAAGTTACAGTACTATTATAATCTTTATAAATTAAACACTTAAGAATATAAAATAGAAATGATTCATTGATTAATGCACAATAATTATGAAGTAATTGTGCTCAAGGCAGATAATTAGGAAATAATGCCATTAGTGTGTTAATCGTTCGTTGTTTGTGTGCACGTCTGTGTGGGAACTCATGGAATTCTTAAGCACCATTAATTAACTAAATTATGTACACGCCGTTAACAATCTCGTTTATATATATAGATATTTTATACAGCCTGTTTGTTTATTTTATTCTGTAGGATCTTAAGTCAAATTTCTAAAATTCGGTCAGGTGAATGTTATTGAATTTCACAAACCATATAAAATAATAACATATCTTTGCGTAGTTCTAGAATATTATATAATTAATCGTCAAAAGAATATTAAATAAAAATAATATAACATATAATAAATATTTACAGAAACAAGGAAAAATTGCCACTATTATTATCTCTTTTCAGTTATAGTACGGGAGCTAGCAACGTTCGGAAAACAAGAATTTTAGATCAGCTGATTTTGTGATATATCGTTCTTCTTGCTCTTTCGGTTAGAGTCTGGGCTACCTGGCTGGCGGTAGCGGTTGCGTTTATTAGTGCGCATCCTACCTGCACAGGTGATAATTCTGGATTTTTAAAAAAAGCTGAGAGTAATGCTGAAGTACCGACTAGTTTAGTGGTGGTAAACTTTTAATACAAAGTCCGCTTTATGGAGAACAAACTACTCTAACCATCTTACCTGAATCAATTTTCCTACAGACTTTAAATTTCAATGACCTGTGAAATGCACTGCCTATTGTAGTAAATTAAGCACATTAAAAGTATAAGATGGCTGTATTAGCTAATTTAAATAGGAAATATTAAATGCGTTCTCAATGACTTGAATTAATCTCCTTAAAACCTACTATGGTCAATTTTTGATGAATGGCAACAAAAAGAAAAATTTATCGAACGTCTGCAATCTGTTATCTCTCTTTCTCTCTCATACTGAATATTAGAAAATTTAAAAATTTAAAAAGGAAATAGATGAAGTTTTTTAATGGTGAATATTTTGCTTCTGTGAATTTCTATATAAATATTTCTTATCTATCTTTGAGATTTACCTCGTTGATTAATGATAAAGTTCAATTTCAATATGTCGTTAACTTTTTATAAACCACAAAAAGGTATAACATTACTGTATCAATAACTAGAAAAGTAAAAGTGTACATTGTAGTGTGTGAGAAACCACTCGATAATTTATCATAATCGAATAACATTGAAAATTTTCATCGTTTTGGAATTCATTTTCGACATGTCAATTCTGTTATTTATACATTAATCATAAATCCATAACCGTCAATCATTTGGAAATTAATAATAAATATACGTGACTTCTGGTTGCATACCTATTGCATAACTCACAAGAACACGCAATTTATTTGCAAAGATTTTTAGGTTATTGTTGTAAGATGTTTTTATCGAAAAAATATTTAAACATATCTCTCTAATATATAAGATATTTCTAAACAAGTAGATGCATTCGGTTGACGTTTATTATAAATCTATACGCAGTCGGCTGCTTCTGTACGCTGCGTACAGCTGTGGGCTGTGACTGCACGGGCGCTACATACGCAGTGTCCTTCACTCGCGGTTCAATATGGCGGCGATCGGATGCATTGGCCACACTCTTACTACAGTCACTCTAACACAACGTCCGTTGCACCGCTTGCAGTTGACTTTGGATGATTGGTGAGTTAATGAAGCGCATGTTCTTGTCCTGACCGCAGTGGGATGGCCGCCGGTTGAAATATGAGCCGATAATACAGCTGAAAAAGTTAATGCACACATCACAACTGCAATTTATATACACCACTATTAAATCATTCTTATGGTATTTTAACAGTCATATTGTGTTGCATTATTCTTTGGTTAAGAATTTAAATATTGTGATGAAAGGAGGTTGTTCCGAGCTAAATATCATGAACTAGTTTTTCAGATTTAAATGCTACTTTAAGAAAAGGGTGGTACAAATGTTATATTATTAATTATTTTCTTTCACAGAACACGTATATCAGGACGTGTATAAAATACGGTATAATCAAAATCAAATTAAAAATTGAATTTAACTCATTTATTTCCTAAGCGTAGCGCTTAGAACCCAAAACCAAACTATGTTGTTATGACAGATATGTGAGATTAATGCTGACGCAAAAGGTTCAACAATATGCAAACGACGTTTCACAGGAGTTAGTTGAAAATATTAATCTTGAATATTTGTATCGATACATAATGATCACCATTCAGGGATGTAGTCCTGACTCCTGTCGGGTCCTCACTTCGGTAGTTTAAAAGTGGTAACTCAGTTCCGTCAGTTTAAGTTTTACGCGTTGATACTTCTTAGTAGCAGTATGAAAATGTTACGAATAATTTCTTCTAGAAAATGTCGGGAGAGAGACTGTGGGTGATATAGTTTAAAAAATTAATAAATGCAAATATAATAAAAACTATAAAAGTAAATACAGAAATAAATAATTGAGACACATCTGTGGAAACTATAAGTTTTAAATTTCATGCTCGGTTAAGAAACAACCGAGCTATTTGACGATATACGTCTGTGAATATACTTGCAATTTATCTAATATATGGGAGAGTTGGTTCGGACTGTCTCGACCCGTTTATTTAGATCTACATCCCTGAAATTATTCAAATTGACAATCAACGATTATTATCGATTTTTTAATCTATTGTCTGTCAAAACTTCTTACAAAGTTTTGAAGTACTGGTTTATAAAAATGACAGAATGATTTAATGTTTATCTTTATAATATTTAAAATATTCTCATGAACACAGAACGAGATTAAACAAATAAGAATAAAAAATAATTGGTTCAGTTATAGACCTATGTTTTATATACAAATGCCATTTTTTTTCAAAATAAACGAAGCTAATAGTAACGAATGTTTTGTAACTATACTCAGAACATTCGGGTTTCTATCATTGCAAGCAAACAATGGTTACGAAATTAAAAATGAAATAACAAGCAAAAGTTACATCAAAATATACCGTTTCTATAATATGAAGTCTAATTGTGGTGAGGATATTTTTTCCCTCGTTATGCGTATAATAAATAATATAGACTACGATCATTACTGAAGAAGACAGAAACGTTTTGACGTTTTGCTTTACTTTTGCTTTATGTACTAGTGTGAAATAGGGTGATTTTACTACTGTCATACAGGCATGAAAGCAGCTGTTTTATAGGAGCTGGTCGTCTAAAAATGTTATTTTTGTAATATTTGCATTAAATGTGATGCGTTTCATACTTATGGTAGAGGACGAAAGTTGACAATTGCATACTAGCAATGAAAAATGACAGTATGAGAAATTGTTGTCCACCTACGCAATGACTATAAACTATAAGGCTGTGTACATACGTTGGATGCGTATTTCTCCTGATACGATATCGACCGACATCGAAAGAAAAGCAAATACTAATTATAATGTAAGTGCTTGCATTGAAAATGGGAGCCCAATTTCCTTTCCAATGTAGGCCCCTATATTATAATCTTCATGTTTATTTTTTTTGCGATATCGTCCGACGTCGACCTATAACGGATTGGGAGAAATACGGATTCAACGTAGATGCAGCCTAAGCTAGAATATTGATGTTGTTTTCTATCGCTTATTGCCAAATTACATTTATTATATTATAATGTTGTAATGTCAATTCACTTATTATAAGAAGTCCCGTATGTATCTCGGAATAAATTGGTGAATGCGACCAACTTTCCGTCTTTAAAACATATTTCAACAACAATTGTTCTGAAGTAAAAAAGGTTTGGAATCATTGACTCAAAGAATACAGTAACCATACCGATAAACAATATAGATATTTAACAATCGTATTATTTTGATGTACGATATTCATATCGTTAGTTGTTACATTGTGTGCCTACTTAACATGCGTTGTTCAAATATAAAGAATCCATTGTTTCTCTCCATATCCACGTTTTGTATTAATGACACCTGACGTGCTCAGCAGGCGACAAAGAATATATAAAACGAATTTCAAAAAGACAATAAAAAAAACCCGATCGGACATTTTAACACAATATTTCTAGAGAGGATACAGAGAGTCCACAATTGTCTATGTTAATATGTAAAAAAAAACCCGGGTCGCAGTGCCAAAACCCTGCCGACAATATAGTGTATTTGTTTGTATAGGGCAGTGTGGTTTTATACTTTTATTATGTGAAATTAAGTTTGTTTTTGGGCAAAATAAAAAATTTAACCCCTTAATACACCCCTTAAAATAACATTTTTTTTCTCAATTGTAATATTATTATCAATCTAACGTCTACACCGAATTAAAGACACCTTTCAATAAATAACTCACTATCTGCAAATTAGTGTTGTCAAAAAATTTGTAAGTCCGGTCCTGTCGGGCCGATTTTATTAAAATTTTTGGGACACTTTTTAATTATTACTAAAGGGTTAAATGTCAATTTTGAAACGATTCTGAGAATTTTTTCGGTATTTTGGGGCTCAAAAACATTTTTCAACCCCTAAAAACTACCCTTAAAATGCCCCGATTACGCCCATTTTAAATAGGCTTCTTGCGGTGATGGATTTCAACACGTGGACCAAATTTCGTTAAAATCAATTAACTCTTTCGAAAGTTATTGCCCGCACACATATATATATATATATATATATATATATATATATATATATACGTATATAAATATATATATATATATATACATATATATATAAACATTTTCAAAAATGGTGCCAAAGTGTTTAGGAGGTTATGAAACGTCGAGAAATTTTGGTCCGACCCCTAGGTCCCGCCATCCGACCAACGCCAATAGTGTATGTTGCCATATGGCAAATACACTAATAAATTATAGCACAATCGTTCACAGTCTATGTTATGGCTTGGTTTGTTATGCCACCATAGGATGCGTGTTTTATTATTTATAGTCTATACCGATATCAATCTTAGTACAGTTGCAAATGAATTTTACACAGGATGTTCAAAAAGTGTGATAATTTACCCACAAAACACAAAAGTCTTTATCAACATGGACCTACAAATCATTTGTTTCAGTGACCTGTGATAGATAGAACTGTATGAATGAGATTAATCACAAATATACTACGTTATTGAAATATTAGAGAGTGACTCCTCACCACTATAGCAAGGTTCGCTTACTGAATCGGCGAAGGAATGAGTCGATATAAAACTTACCCTGTCCATGCCTAAAGACTGCCGCTTATATTATATTAGAATAAACAGCTTCTTTTAATGACAATACGAGCCTAGCAGATGATGCTGATTTGTATGTTCGTAAGTCCTTTAACATCAGTTTCATACTTTAAAATTTATCAAATAATAAAGAACTTACGAACATACAAATATGCATCATCTGAGCGTATAGAGTATAGACTCTCATATTTTTCATTGTGTTTTTGTAACTGTTTACGACATATTGTAGCATACAGCTGCAAAAATAAACTACAACCTAAAGTAAGATGATCTACGTAATATAGATTATTCTAAATGATGCTTGGTTTCAAGTTTGCCAGAAACCCAGCAAGAAAGAAACAAACTCAACCTCCTATAAGTCCTAGAGGCTGCAATGCTCTCGGCAATAGACCGGTTTCAAAAAAAAAAAAAAAAAAAACTCAACCTTGCTTAATTTTGATAGAATGGCGCTGTTTAATTTAGATTATTCTCAATTTCATGGTCTATAACAGTAAAATTTTGGAGAATCTGTATTTTTATTTATTAAGGTAGTTGTCGTGGTATAATATTGTCACAAAGTTATAGATTATACGCGCCACAAAAGTATACTAGCTTGTAGCTAAGTGATCCATAATTTCTACGCAAGACTGTACCCGTGGAAACGTAACCCATGCAGTATTCATACGCATGTATACTTTTCTATAAATTGTTGAACTTTAAACCGTTATTGATAAATAATTAGACGGTCAAAAAAATTCTTATTTTTTTTTTAAACTCATAACAAATGCATTGAAAGCCGACAGTCTTTCAATGCATTTGTTATGAGTTTAAAAAAAAAATAAGAATTTTTTTTGACCGTCTAATTATTTATCAATAACGGTTTAAAGTTCAACAATTTATAGAAAAGTATACATGCGTATGAATACTGCATGGGTTACGTTTCCACGGGTACAGTTAGTTCTTTTTTTATAAATAAGAAACTGGTTCAGAACTACAGAGATCGTATACAATCAATGTTAATTATCCAATTTTTAATTGAATTTATCTCGGATTATATACGGTCGATCGACTTGAAATTTTCAGGGTAATTGTATTATCATGTCCTTAATAAGTATACAAAAATTAAGAATTTTCTGACGGTGTGTCTTAACCACGACAACTACCTTAAAATGCCTAAATCTATATAAATCTATTACTCGTACATTATATAAATACAAAGAAAGAAATATAAAAAACGTCAAAGTTTTGAATTCGTAGTGCAGTTGTTTTTGAGTTCCCGCTGCTGTTGTGCTATTAATTATATTGAAGATGGTGGTTCCCTTGTATGCGAGAGGGGGTGTCGGACACCCCGTCGTGTGTTCAACCGCCCGAGGGAGCAGCGAGGCTGTGCCCCGCGTGTGGTCGCACATGTACAATACCTACCGATCTCACACTCATATTATGCCTCTCTACTATGATCTAACATTGTATCAAAGTGTTGTTTGATTGTGCCACCTATAAGGTCGAATCATCCCTGAATATTATATCTTACCAAAAATAAGCCAAATTATCTTCTGCTAGTTTTTTCAGCCACCAAATGAATAGAAATAAAACGCTGCCATGTTCTGTTGCAATTCTAAACTGGAAAAATGTTTGGAAATAAATCTATAACAATGTCACCTCCTTAGGTTTTTATTTGGCAAGTTTCTAGGTATTGATTTTTAGCTAGATAGAAGTAAAAAAAAACTCGGGTCGCAGTGCCAAAATCCGGCCGACAATATTGTGTATTTGCTAATACAGGCAGTGTGGCTTTATTATGCAAACTTTAGTTGGTTTTTAAGCAAAATAAAAAACTTGACTCCTTAATACACCCCTTAAAATATAATTTTTTTTCTTAATTGCAATATTATTATCAATCGAACCTCTATACCAAGTTATATACACCTTTCAGTAAATAATTCACTATCTGGAAACTAATGTTTTCATAAAATTTATAAATCCGGTTCTGTCGGGCCGATTTTATTAAAATTTGAGGGACACTTTTTAATTACTACCAGAGGGTTAAATTTCAATTTTGAAACGATTCGGAGAATTTTTTCGGTATTTTGGGGCCCAAAAACATTTTTCAACTCCTAAAAACTACCCTTAAAATGACCCGATTAGGCCCATTTTAAACAGGCTTTTTGCGGTGATGGATTTCAACACGTGGGCCAAATTTAGTTGAAATCAATTAACTCTTTCGAAAGTTATTGCCCACACACACACATATATATATATATATATATATATATATATATATATATATATATATATATATATAAACATTTTTGAAAATGGTGCCAAAGTGTTTAGGATGTTATAAAACGTCGAGAAATTTTGGTCCGACCCCTAGGTCCCGCCATCCGACCGATGCCAATAGTGTATGTTGCCATATGGCAAATACACTAAAAAGTAAAAGCCTGAAGAAATGCCACTGTATCAAGCGGGATAGATAACAGGGTATGATTCTAAAGAGCTTGCGGAAACGTTTTCTAAAAACAGTGTACATAAAAGGTTTTCAGCAGTCAAACAATAATATTGCGTTTTCAGTTTTGTCTTCTAAAATATCAAACAGCTTGGAATTTTGATATTTCCCTGTCACATTATACTGGATATATGGTTTATTGTACGAAAAAAAAATCATATTTTTGCGTTAATTAATTGAAACACAACCTTTGCTTCCAATGGAGTATGTCACAACATTATATTTATTATTTTGTATGCATACGTTGATACGCGTATTAACCCAAACGCACATTATTTTTAACGTCAAGGTTTTGCCTTATTTCTCCGGTTGACGTACATAATATCTCTGCGTTCACACCATTTGTCTCGTCATTAAACGCGATTTTGTGCCGTTAAGAACTGGTTTATATCGTAGAAAAAAAAACATTCATTTTTATAATGGGTTCACATCTTAAACTTTGTGGAAAAGTTTGCCTCATAATATTTAATAAAACATTCGAAACAAACTGGAAGATATTAAAACTTGTCGATGGAGAAATACAAGGCGCTATAAAATTGAAAGTCATTTGTTGCTGCTTTATCAGATTTTTCAGTATTGAAGCATATTAAATGTATTGTTAAATTTTATACTTTTCCAAAAAAATATGTAATTGTACCTCTTCAACAGTCACGCATTGGCGTCATGAGATTTACAGTTTATTGTATTTTGCATACCTGCATGAATGTGACTATTTTCAGCTAGCTACTTCTGCGTACTTCTCTTTTTGATTATGTTAGAGTAAGTTAGCTCGAGACTAGATTAATATTATTATACCCTTAGACGATGTTGGCTGGATAGCTAGTCTTCTTCAAAAAGATGTACATATGTGATGAACAAAAACGTATTTACATGCTGAAGAATTCTGGTTTGAATTTGAAAATGATCCGAATTTTGCAACTTAATTTAAAAAAAAATGAACAATAACAACAACAACAACAATAGAGTAAAATGCTGACTCAGTAAGAATGTTTCGGGAAAAAATCAAGATTTGTATTGTTAAGAACTCAGCACAAATTGAATGATAAGTATTTAATTAAATGGTTGCAGATAACTTGCATTAATCCATCAGTTAAGATGTTATTAATTTTTTAATATTTCTCAATATGGTACGTGACGAGTCCCTTGAGGACTAAAATGCAATTATCAAGATATAACTGCAATATCATTGTTTCAATTATTGCTGTTCTGTAACCCTCGTGTACAGTGGGAACTCTCGTATTGAAATTACAGTCACCTCACATCAGACATTTGATGTCAGCAGACACAAAAGCTTATTATAAGATATTAGATTATAGATGTTTTGTATTGATCTAAGCAAAGATCAGTACCAAACATCTAAAAAGTAGTGAAAAGAAGTGAAACTTTCTCATTCAATCACCGGAAAACTTTTGAGGCATTTATTGGAAAATGTATTTTTATTTAAAGGTTCTAGATTTGACAAAGTATCGTAATCATTCACCATGTTGTTCAATTAAAATTTATAAAAGTTTTCATAACTAAGGCAAAAATAATAACAAGTTCAAAAATAAATGCTGATGGCAGATTTACTTAAAACCTGAAGCAAATATTATTGGGAACATATAAGACTTAAAATCATTATTTTTTGTCAGTCAGCCATGCTGAGACGATCCCATTGTTTTCTCTCTCTAACACCTGGGTACAATGGATTGTGGCACTTGGTAAATTTGCAGACTTTATTTTCATTTATTTTTTACTGTCATCTACTAGCGAGCTAACGTATTCTTCTACACTACTACTACGGCTATCGCTTTTCATTAACCCTGTCACTATGAAAATCGGTTGAATAGTTTTCGCAAATCTTCCGTGTTCAGTCAGACAAAGAGCAGAGATATAGGAGTTGCCTTTTATACAATCGATTTTGTTTAAAGGTAGTTTATGCCCAACGGAAGAAATTTCTTATCATTTGGCGAAAGTATTATCGAATGGACAGAAGAACATTGAAAGAGGCTATTAATATCAAACCAACCATATTCTCCCCGACAGCCAGGCGGCAATCAAATCCTTTCAATCCTATTTTAGCTCTAAGCTGGTTTGGAATTGTTCCTGAGCACAAGTAACAAAGTATATCTAATGTAGATACCAGGTCACGAAGGAATCGGTTGCAGCAAAAAGACTTGCTTACATGAAACATACATAGGAAGAACATGTTTGCAACTCCTCCAAATAGGATTACATAAGGAACTCAGAGAAAGCTGTCGGAATTTTGACTGACCACGCATCTCTGAGGAAACAGGTACACACAATGAAGATACATCACGGATCGACACTGCGTTGATTTTATGAAACGGTGGACGAAACTTCCATGCATTTCTTATTAGAATTTGAGGCCTTGGCCAACCATCTTTGGAGCACTGGAGTTCATAAGAAGATCCATATTTCAGGAGGACTGTGTCCACTAAAAGCGGAAGCATAAAAATCCTTATAGGATGATGTGAATCATTGGACTCCTCTAGGACTGCTTCTAATTATTTCATTTATTCATCACCGGTTATCGAAATAATTGTGTACATGCATATTTATCACACCGCAAGTTAAAAAGATTAAAATAGAATGGGGTGGTCTCTTGACCCAAATGCACCATATCCTGAAAGGATTTTTGTGCTTCCCCTTTTACTGGATCTAGTCATTAAATAATCTGGATCTTCTTATGAGCTCCAGAAGATTTGCTACTAGATTATCCTGTGGAACTATTCCATCGTCATCGATGTAACCAAAGATGGTTGTTCTCCTGTAACTTAAAGCACATTCGAACACACCATAGGTTACGATTTTATTAGTAGTAGATGTTGAGTGAAATGTTGTATTACTAGTGAAATTCAAAGGTTCTCACTGTACTTGTGAACTCAGCTGCTCAGAGCCAGTCGTCAGTCTCACAGCTGTTTAGATCGCGCGCTGCGGGTAGCCAACAATCGTCACGTGTGGCCCTAGAAAAAAAAATACATTCAGGAACGATTAATTAAAACGAACCGCTGTCTCCCGCCCGCTTTTAATGTGTATCGTTCACTGTTCAAATCGAATGCATCACGTCTGAACTTATCGACAACTCATATCTCCGCAGAAATATTTGATTAACTTGCGAGGTTCATGAACTCTAAAATTATTTCAATCAAATTCTGCCAGTATCTAATAATATTTCTTCAATTCAAATAGTTTATAACACGTATTATTGCAACCAAATTACAGTTTGCAAAAATTACAAAAAAAAAAGGATGATAACTAGATTAATAAAAGTGTAAAATTTCATATCTAGATATATTATATTGTATCATCCTATTTAATTGTAAATCATCCAACATAGATATTGTATCGATTAATTTTTTTTAATATACGAATATGCTGTAGGTTTATTATACGGAACATTCAGTACAATCTGGAGAAGTTTAACTTCTCCCTTGCTACATGTTTGTCAAGTAGGTACCTTGGTATATATATTTACATAATTTTTGTTTTTGTGAAATTACATAGCTCTTGTATCATTGAACTGAAGCAGGGGTGCCTAATTCATTTAATCTGCGGACCATTTCTCATGTAGGTCGTCTACGACCCCCAGATGAGTTTCCAGAAGTTCAGATTTTCTGGCAAACATTCTCAACGATCTCCAAGATTCGAGCTCGCGATTGCAAACGTTAGCACTGACATTCTCAAATTATTTCATAATCTATTTTTAACCAGCGCCTCATGAGTTTCAGAATTCTTGGTTTTCGATGTGGAAACCATACCTTCAAACAGTACCATTGCAAAGACGTTTTTAAATTGTTTAACAATATTGACTTTATTTCTTTTTTGTCCTTGGTAATTAATATAAAAATGATTTTTATATTGTTTAACAATGTTTGCCTCTATATTTTATGGCTGCTCTTTTTTGCACAAAAGGAAACGGACCGCAAATAACTAGCCCGCGGGCCGCCAGTTTGGCAATCTTGAACTAAAGAAAGAATATTTACAATACAGATACTTTTACTTCAGTGTAAAAATATTTAATAAAACATTATATTACTGAAATACTTGTAAAATTGTCAAAAAGTTGAAAATTGTTGTTACAGCGGCAACGATATTAGAATACCAGTTATATTAAAGAAATTTAACATGCTAGTACACAACATTCCTGTTAAACTGTTATATGTTCGTGGAGGAAACATTTTTATTTTTATGTCACATAAAAGCAACCTGCTTTTGACAAAAATTCTATGGAGTTAAAATGTTTGAATGTGTACAAAAATAATAAATTATTTTTTGAGCTTGTAACGTACACACGAATACCACGGATGTTTTCTTTTCGTCATTCGACCTTAAGCCTTTCTGTTTACAACGAAAGAAGGAAAGACCACCTTGACTTTAGACGCAGCGTTAATATTTACTCGGTCTACAGGGGAACACTAACAAAGCAGAAACTAATAAACTAAAGCTTCAAAAAATTTTGAGTCAGATTTATTGAGATTAAAAAGCTTACGTTAATCATCTTTCAATAATAACTAAATCCGTTTTTCTTTTAAATAAAGCCTTAGGGATTTATCCAAAACACAGTTTATTATTATTTGCTGGAGTTTAATTGCGTTTCTAGGATTTGAATTAAAAACTGTGTTTTTGCTTTTACTATCACGTTGAAGACAGCTGTTATTAAAAGTGAGGAATAGTTCGTGAGACGATGTGACCAAAAGCTACATGATAGAGATATATATATGAGAAAGACAGAGATAGATCATAATTAACTGATGTACTATTTATGAATTACACAATGCGTTTGGATGCCATTGCCATTTATAGTTGGATAGGAAAATTAATCAAGAAATATTTAAATAACTTAACAATGCTGTACTTATTTCTGAACTAATGAGTATAGGTGCAAGTTGTTCATTTTTTTTAAATCATTAAATACAGATTCGAAAAAAAGCATTCAGTCATAAAATACTTTGTGGTAAATTTTCGGACATTATTGATTCATTAATTATAATACTAGTTTGATTTTTAGGATTGTAAAATTATAGACATCCAATATTTAAAATTAGCAGTGTCACTAAGCTGTTATTGATGCAATCGACCTTATCTTAATTGAATGGTAGCTGTATAAAAAGTATCCGGTCTTCAAGTTCAATTTAAATTAAAAACACATTTCTCCTCAAACAAAATATCCAAAAATCCCGGAGAACTCGCAAAAAACGAAATTACAGATAGAGATCCGTTGCTATTTTATATGTTACGTATTATTAATACAATATTTAAAATAACATTTCACTGTAGACATCAAAGAAAGAAGTGAAGAATGAATTTATTTATATAAAGTAGCCGTTTCTAAAAGGAAATGAAACATAACATAAGCTTATAGTCTTCACTAAATATTGTTATTGCCTTTTGTCTACTAAATTTAAAGAATTGGTATTTCTTGCGTCTGTGCATAGATGCATTACATAGATTTATAGAAATAATTTTCATATTAATGGATACATAATTTACATTTTGAACGTTTGTAGCAGATGCTTCTGAAAGCGTATTATTAGCGCGACGGATTTCCGAAAGGTGCACTGTGAGCTTTTCTAAATCTATGAGCTGTTTAAATCTCGATCTTGAAGAATTTATTTATAAAAAAAATTAAACGTTACAACCGCAAAATGTAAACTTTTATAGGAGGTTATTCACAGAAAAAAACGGCATGTTACTGTCGGGAATTATACCAGGGTGTCCACTTTCTACAAAATCACTGAAAGTCATGGATATGTCAGGGAAGCTCAAAGTGGTCAAGGAAAGTCAGGGATTCTAGAGAATAACCTGGATAAATTAGGCAAAAATTAGTTATTTTTTTCCAAGTGATTGTAAATAAGGAAAAATAATTATGTTCTAGTTTCACATTTTACCCCAAACTATAGAAACATTTTTATTTAAAGGATTATCGATAATGCGAATTTTTTTTTTTAATATTATATTGCCATACCTACTTACTGCGTGTAGGTTTTATGTAAGACCACTTCATAAATAAAATTTCAGGTTGTTGAAATGAATACAAAAAAGACTCATAATGTTGTGCATAAACGTGTTTGTATATTTTATTTTACTGATGAAGACTTACGTTTCAAAAATGTCTTCATACATTTTTAAAATAATTTTAACGAATAAAAATTAAGACCTGTTGTAAAAATAAAAATTCTTGATTTGACTCGATCTTAGTCTGTGTACCAGCTCTTCAATATGCCCCATTTTTCACCCACATAATGATACGAGTAGTGTTTGTGTGCATATAAAATGCACTTACGTTTCGGAAATCTCTGATTTCTATGAAAAATCATAGATGTTAATACTTCAAAATAAACTAGTAATATACGTATACCATTTCTCCCATCTTATGCTTTTTAGCTAAGTTTTCACAATTCATTTGATCTAAATAAATGATTTAAAATCATACACTCAAAAACGGAAAAATATCAAAAGTTTTAGACAAGTTTTTGATCAGAAAAAATAAAATTTGAAAAAAATTTGTCAGTAATTTTAAGAAAAAACTTCAAAAGGCTAATTTGCCCATAATTCGAAATATCGTGACATGTTGTGAAGAAATATTGACGTATCTCACGCCTTTTTATTCAGTTTTAGGGACAAAAATATACGTTTTTTGAAATTTTTAAGCAGCAAGCCATATTTTCTCTAGATTAATGCTTCATCACAGCTAATAAAAATAGCAAAAAAATGAATTTTGCGACCACAGTATGAAATTTCCCGAAAGCATATTTTACGATCTGAGGGATCAGTCACTAAAAAAAGTTTATGTACTTCTATTTAGAATGAATTATTAAATGTAATTTTAATGAACATTTCCTTTTTCAAATCCAATATTTAATTTTTAGAATACGAGTTGAGTAATTTAATAATGACAAAAGCTCAATGGCTTTTAAATACATTTTCTTTAGAGACGTTTTATATATATATCAAAGTAATTCATTACAGAGGAAATGACAGGAAATCTCAGCTTAGCTTTTGTACAGGTAGGTATTTAAATTTTGCGAGAACATTATTTAATATAATTAATTAAGACAATCGCAGGTGACGCAAGATGAATTAAAAGCGTTCAATAATATTTAATACAAAATGTCTTGTTACAGAGCCTCTTACTACCAGCAGGTGGTCTTATATACGACAGCAGTTCCTAAACTTTTTATGAATTCCTCAGAGATAATTAAAATTAGGGTTATGGGTTTTTCGCAAAAAAAAAACATACAAATATGCCAAATAGGCCAAATCACATTTTTTATGGGATGCGGGGACCTATTTTCAGATTCAAAGGGGTGTGGCTCATTTAAAAGGTTAAAAACACTGAGTAGAGTATAGAATTACTGCTTGCTGAACTGGGTTCATTCAGTTTTGCTGTCGTGCCAGAGTTGGGTAACTTAGATCTGAACCGGTTCAAAGAGCCGATTCCGACAGAAGATCCGTGAGAGCCGACTCACTTTTTTTTGAGCCAACGGATCCGCATAACTCAGTGAAACACTTAACACACAGAAGCACATTTTACACTTACGTATCAGTTCTTGCGTTGATGCATCTGTCAGCTCAAATGACTCACGAATCACATGTTTGGCTATGCATTCTTGATTCTATACAGGTCGTGATATGATTGACTGAACTAGGTAACTCAGTGGCAGACTGCAGTAACATATTCAGAACTCGGCTCTTTTTGAACCGGTTCAGTGAGCCGGCTCACATACGGGATCCAGATGCAAAGATCACTAAAAAGACCCGTTTTTTCCATCTCTAGTTCAATGTCTATGGAATCAGTCAGACGGCCGCCGAACTGCATAGATTTACCCACTTACGCCAGGTATGAGTATTTACGGCTCCAGTTTGGGAAACACTGATATCCAGTATGCGTCTTATATCGTGCTCTTTCACTCCGCGCGAGTTCTTTGTTTATCTTATTCTTTATGTCTCTTCCTTTTCAATGTATTTGTCCAATATCTTGGTTTATCTTATTGTACACTGTTGTGTTGTTGAAAATTAT
Source organism: Venustoraphidia nigricollis (assembly GCA_034508555.1). Taxonomy (NCBI): domain Eukaryota; kingdom Metazoa; phylum Arthropoda; class Insecta; order Raphidioptera; family Raphidiidae; genus Venustoraphidia; species Venustoraphidia nigricollis. The sequence goes on from JAVRKA010000006.1 coordinate 9,883,070, forward strand.
TTTATTCAAGGATTAGCGACGGTTGTTTTACATTATAACCATAGCTTATCTCGCCTTATAATATATAAATGTATCAATCGTCATTGTTGTGTGCAGCTTCGTTCGCATAAATCTCAGTTTTGGTAGAATGCCTAGCCTAATTACAAATAGACCGTAAGTTTAGGTATTTTTGAATAGATAAGTAATTAGACTACGTCTGGTCCATTTTGCAATGTTCATATTTAACAGAAATGCTATTCTATGTATTATGTCAATTAATGTCAGTATTTTTGGATAGTCCCGTCGTGTTCTGTTTTTAATTTTACCGTCTAGACAACTAGTCCTATATGTTCCACCTAGTGAACTAGTGACTTAAAATGTTATAAATTTGACGTAGTGGAATCTATTTGAATTGTTTACGAAGACAACGTCAACATTGCTGTCTCTGTTGCTCATATGGTTTTAAATGGCTACTGACAGAGAAATTACTGTTGGATTGGTAAAATCATCTTTCTTTTGTTTTACTTTACACGCTAGTGCGGAATGGTTCATTTAACTACCGCTGTACAGGTATGAAGTAGCTATTTTATAGGAGATCGTGCAAAAAAAAATTAAGGTGTTATTCATATTTTGACCCCTAAAATTTACATAGAGTTTTGTGTCTATGTTAAGACATGACATTGAGAGGATTTTTGTAAAATTTAGGATCCTCTGAACCGATTTTGTTCAAAATCTAATCAAATCCTTTGCTGTTTCGTTTTTAAGATATTGAAAGAGAAAAATGTCAGCATATATACGCACACACACACACAAACATTTGCAACACTACAATCAATCTAAAAATGGTCTCTAACGGTTCCTAGAGTGTCAAAACGGGAAAATTTATTAAAATCCGAACAACATTTTAGTACTGAACCTAAGAGGTGGCATCTAAAAAAAAATACGAACTTTTTTGCAAAGTTTATAAGGTGTTTTTTCTTTTTTATTTTTTAACGGGAAATTGAACAATTCAAATATAGTTAAACTAAATTAAAAAATTGCGACGTTTCGTTAAATCTTTTTAACTTCTTCAGGAACAACTGAAATGATTAAAAATACAAATTAGTTAATGAAATAATTACAATTTTTTTTAAACTTACTAATTATAATGGACGTGAAAAATATTGAGAATTTATAAGGTGTATTGGTTTGGCAGGCGCTGGTTAGATCGTACATCCCTGTTACGCGAAAACAGCTAAACAGATCTTTTTGTAGCGTAGCTGCTATTGCTTTAAGCCTAATCTCAGCATACAAAGATGCAGACAACAATCATTATTTTTTATGAGGTGTCGGACTTTTTATGCGCGTAACCTGTTGTTATTCAATTAATTTATTTTTCAATTCATGCCTATATGATGTTTTAATTTTGACGTCTGTAATCATTTTATTTCTTTTTGTTAAAAACAAATTACAAAAGATACTTTCAATTTGTCAACTACTTTTTTTTACAAAACGGTGATAGTTTTTGTTATAGCTTGTGCAGACAACCGATTTAAAATATATCTTAAGATTTCTGTTAACAAACACTCAAATTTTCTTTTTTATAAACCATCAGAGGGCGGATTCTATTTTTTTACTAATTGAAGCTCGAATCTATTGTGTATATATAGCTGTATTCCATTTCACGGTTTCGTAACTTTAAAAGAAAAAAATCGACTGAATAGCCAATCGTATACTCTCATAAATGAACATTTTCCCAACAGAACAATTCTCTTTTTATGTTCTAAATATAAAATTCTTAGCCATTTTATTTATTTTTGATCTACTAAAGTAAAGTACCGCATAAGTCCACTATTTTGAGTCAAATGATTTTTTTAAAATATATAAAAGTTATCGTATGTACCTATCTACTTTTATCAAATCGGCGCCGATCTCAAAATTTTCTTTTTTACCCTTTTAGTGACTTTTTTGAACAAGGTTTAATTTTTTTCATGTTTTACTTTTTGTGGCTTTGCAATACTAGTTTGCGGTCTTAATACTTAATTTTCTAATAATAATAAAGAGAAAACGGATGAATTGATTAAAGTAAAATTTATGTGAGACCATCCTGAAGGTATGTCCTATTAAATAGAAAAAAAATAATACAAATCGGTGTACAAATGCTGGAGATATGCGGTAACATACTCATATATAAAAAAATCTTCGACTAGGCTGATTATAAAAAAATATGTGATATCAATCTGAGCATTCTGAAAAAAAATTGTGTCGAAATTTTTTAAATCTGTTAACCTTTTGGAAGGTAATGGCTGAACGAACATAAAAAAATATCCATCTTTAAAGTTCAATTCCAGATATATGTTATAATAGAAAACAGTATCACTGGTAATTTTTTCTACAATTTTTAATTGATTTTTGTAATGCGAAATTACTTATTATATCATAGTTTTATTATAATTTAAACATATTGAGAGTTTGAAAAAGTCTTGATTGAATAAAGACAAAACGTTGCAATCAGTGAGTGTTTAAATTGATTTATTTTTATTCCAATTACCCGTGATACTGTTTTCTATTATAAAAAAATATATAGATCAAATTGATAACTTCTATTTTTAAATCAGTTAAAATGTGACAATAGTTACAATTTGAACAGCCTATCGGTAGGCAAACTCGACTCTAACACCCACAACAGCGACAAACCGAACTAATTTCGTGAATAAAACTGACAGCTTTTTTAATTTATGTTTTCCCATCCATTAGATACGGTAGGCTATAAAATGCATGGTTAGTAATAACAAAGTAAATAAAAATTAATTATATCGTAATGGAAAATTGAATTGGGCACAATTAAGCCTTCCTAAAACTAAATTTGAATTGGGTGTAACATGTATTAAAAATTGTTCAATAAAAATTAAAATAAATTGGTTTAATATTCAAATTTATTAAATAATTTAAAATAAATTGAATTGAAAATTAATTAAAAACCAAACTAGGTGCTTGCTGCACGCAAGTTATTTAGTTGAGCATCTGCCTTACTCAAGTAAATAATTAATAAACATATAATAAGACATTTGCTTTAGTAAGTATATAATTATAATTAAACATCAAAAGAAATTAGAAATTACAAATCTACAAATTTTTTAAAGTCTGTTAATGTAATGTTGACTTATTTTAACATTTAAAACAGATTAATAATATTGACTCTACCAACAGTAATATAATATTAAATAAAACGAAACCACTTGCGATTACTGTTCAAAATATTTTGTTATTTATAAAACGTTTCTACCAAATTTTTGGTCCTTTTCAATTTATTAAAATATAAAATAAATTATAATTGTTTATATAAAAACAAAACAGTTTTGTTTTTATATAAACAATTATAATTTATTTTATATTTTAATAAATTGAAAAGGACCAAAAATTTGGTAGAAACGTTTTATAAATAAAAAAATATTTTGAACAGTAATCGCAAGTGGTTTCGTTTTATTTAATTTAAAACAGATGTTAATTTGAAATAAAATGTTTTAAATACTGTATTTTTTTCTAGATAAAAAAATTTAATTATAAATGATTTCGACCCAAAAATAACTAATAGATATTTAATCTGATATTTTGTGTATTTAAAAAAAAAAATGAAAGTCCGCAATAATTTTTTTAATAACTTATTCTAAAATGTTTTGTTCGTCACTGGTAACAAAACATTATTTCCGTAGTTGAAAATTAACTTTATATGCTAATAAATGGAGGCAAATAACTACCACATGACATTCTGATGAGCAATAATGTCTGTTATTATAGAGTTTTCCGTATATTTTAAATTACTGTGTGTTATATGTGAGTTTAACATGCTATATTACATTATTAGTGTATTTGCCATAAGGCAACATACACTATTGGCGTTGGTCGGATGGCGGGACCTAGGGGTCGGACCAAAATTTCTCGACGTTTCATAACCTCCTAAACACTTTGGCACCATTTTTAAAAATGTTTATATATATATGTATATATATATATATATATATATATATTTATATACGTATATATATATATATATATATATATATATATGTGTACGCGCGATAACTTTCGAAAGAGTTAATTGATTTCAACGAAATTTGGGCCACGTGTTGAAACCCATCACCGCAAGAAGCCTATTTAAAATGGGCCTAATCGGGCTATTTTAAGGGTAGTTTTTAGGGGTTGAAAACAGTTTTTTGGCCCCAAAATACCGAAAAAATTCTTCGAATCGTTTCAAAATTGAAATTTAACCCTCTGGTAGTGATTAAAAAGTGTCCCCACAATTTTAATAAAATCGGCCCGACAGGACCGGATTTACAAATTTTATGAAAACACTAGTTTGCAGATAGTGACTTATTTATTGAAGGGTGTATTTAATTCGATGTAGACGTTAGATTGATAATAATATTACAATTAAGAAAAAAATGTTATTTTAAGGGGTGTATTAAGGGGTTAAATTTTTTATTTTGCCCAAAAACAAACTTAATTTCACATAATAAAAGTATAAAACCACACGGCCCTATTCAAGCAAATACACTATATTGTCGGCAGGGTTTTGGCACTGCGACCCGGGTTTTTTTGATATTCATTTGTCTTGTTTTTCAGTCCTGTGGTGACCGTTTTGTAGTTTTGATAAGTATATTAGATGGTTTCGTATAGACAATTCTCACCTACAACATTAGCACGTCGATAGTGGGTTTTTACATGTTTATATATGCCGTAGGATAATTATTGAAATAATCGGATCTTTGCGAAAATCCTAGAAAGAGTACAAAAAACCGGGCAAATAGAATCAGATTTTTTCAATTTCATATATACAAGCTTGGCCTGTATCTTGCAACTCTCTTTCAAATGTTCAGTTGACGTGAAACTTTGCAGTTCTGATAGAAAAACAATATTCAGATATGTTGGCTATATAATCTTTATATCACAAGTTAAAAATAGAAATAAAAAACAAGTGGCGTGAGTAACGGTGTCGATGGCGGTAAAATGTTTCTTCAGTTGTTTAATATAAAAAATGATATAAACCATGACTATACATTTGAAAATAAAATTTGTCTAGTCGTCTACTCTGTTATCAGCAGACCCATCTGCCGACCAAAAATGTCTAAAAAAATAGCATGGTGAGCTGACTTTCCAGACTACAGTATAAGGTCGTGGTTATGAGATTATTGTCATTGATGCAAAATTTCAAAGTAACAGATTAATTGGAAGTAATTCAAAATCGACTTTAAAGATTTGACCCAGAGTGACAGACTGACTGACTGACAAACATGTGAAGTTGAATAAAAAGTTGCATTAAAACAAGCTTCACTTTAAATGCTTGTTTTCGAAATGTGAAAACGCAACAATAAAAACTAGTCAATGCGATTTTGTCACGCTCGATGACGGATCCTTCAAGATTCTTTACTATCGTCTCATATTATAACTTAGATTTTAGACAGTCGATTGCCCCAACTAAAATAAAAATAATAATGATAGCGAATTGCCAACATCATAATAAGACTATATGTGTGAACGTATGCGTATAAAAATGTGTACGTATCAACCACGTTTAATTTTAATATTTTCTGATGCTTTATTTTTTCAGTTATTATGTTTTTATGTAAAGAAGTTTATTATTATAAAAATATTCTCTCTGTGATATAAAATGACGTCGTTTTAATAAAATAATATTTTTTGTTGACAGGAAAGCATAAAGACCCCCCATTAAAAGTAATAAAATTTATAAGAAACATTTACAGACTATTTTGAATATTATGTCTATAAAAATTTCATTAACACTACATCACAGAATGAATAATAATAATATCTTTTAAAGGTTTAAGCTATTTAGAATTTGCCGGTACCAACAGCTTCACGGTGATTCCAAAACATTGGTTTGCGGTCTTATTAAATTATACACAGAACATGACTACTAATTATATTGACTTGAAAATAACGTTCATTCAGTTTTTTCCTACGTATAATGCAAGGAGGGTAAATGCTGAAAATTGTTCTTTTGTTTTTTTTTTTTACTTTACCAATGCACGTTTACGTGAAAAAATCTACTAAACATAATGTCTTTGTGAAATATGTGTTTTCAGAGTTTTTCATTTGAAAGTAATCTTCGTTTCTTTGTAGGCATTTCAATTTATGGAATATAGCACTTTTTATGCATATAAATAAAATTTTGTAAAATTTGCGATGCACGTGTTTTTCGGATATTTTTTGTTATTTAATATATCAATTCAATAATTATGTTTTTGTAGTGAAAAATTACAGAATAGACGCCTTAATTTACAAATTAATCGTACACCAAATATACTTTGCAAATTGTGATAAAAAATTTCACACCCTTGTGAAGTATTTTCGGCACGACTCCTTATAAAATAGCTGCTTTTCATACGTCCCGTATAACGGCTGTAAAATGATTCCTTTTTGCACAAGTGTGCAAAGTAAAATAAAAATAATTCGATTTACCAATCCAATAGTTTCTCCGTCAAGTGCTATTTAAATTCATATGAGCAATAGAGACAAGCATAATAAGAATTGCTTTTATAAACAATCCTGCATATGCAAATCCGATATGACCGAACTGAACTGCCAAAAATGTTACAAATATATTTATTATTATAAAAATCAGTTTTTTATATGAGGTACGTGTAAAAAATATGGTCTGTGTTTCAAACGTATTATGACTTGTGTGACTGTTAAAATCGCTCGAATTAACGTAATATCAGATTGATACAGAAAATAACACATTACAATCTAAATACATAAACGACTATTTTTCCTCTTCTTAAAATAGGCATAAGAATTGGAAATACATATTCATAATAATTATAAATTAATAATAAAACAGTGAAACAAATTAGAAGAACATTAATAATTAATTTAAATAAGAAAATAGCAACCGTATAATATTACTATTAAAATATTTTAATATTCAAGTTCCTAAACGCTGTTATTTTACATGCACCAGTAAGCACGATCACAAAGTACAATGTAGACTTATTTTATGTATGGTAAACGATTCATATTTTGTTTTCATTGACCGACCACTGTTTTTGAGACTAAATGAGCGTGAAGAAGTATATTTCTTGTGTGGAATATAAAAGTAATTTATGTTGAGCGCTATAGTAATTAGTTTCACAAATGTGATTTATTTCGTCAAGCTTGCCAGTGGGTATGTCAATTTTATGTTCAGTGCTAACTTTCTGCCTTACGCTACTGTTAGTCGAAGATATGTGTGGATCTCTAGACCTAGCAACATACATATAGACCATGTGGCCGATAATGTACCTATATGGTCGTCATTTTTGTAAAATTATTAAGTTGCATGTTTTTGGGAGGTTATTTGGTTCATGTCCAACTGAAAACTTCATAAAACTATTTTCAAAAGATTCATAAGGAATTTAAAATTCTAAGATTTTTTTATGAAGTCCCCATTTACTAATTGCTAGAGTTATCTGGGCGTAGAATCAATTCATATTTTCAATTTACGTAAAATTGAAAACTCAAAATGGAACCTGGAAACTGAGAGCTTGTAATAGAGTGATCATGGAAACGCTTATAAATCACGGCATCTTTTCAGGATCCTTTATTCTCAAGCCTTTTGACTAATTTAAAATAGTCATTTTGAACAACGAAATTCAAGACTACTAAAATGTTTGTATTTGAACAAAATTCAAAAAAATATTTTGTCGCTTAAGGCTGTCGGAACGCTCTGAATTTAAGCCAAAAATAGAGCTTCGGCTGTCAACATTCTGCAAAAATTCTTTCTCTATAAGGAAGATAAAGGACAAATCTAGGTCTCTAATGGACTACTTTTGTAATTTATGTACGATTTACTAGAAAAAAATTGGCATTAATTGTGCCAAAAAACACACGTTTTCAATGTCACACTACGACCTTATTCGTACTTATTTCATAAAATTGTTCCATCACAAACCTAAAGTGGCTCTTCCTTTTTCGGAAAAGTTTTTTAAATTTTCAAAATATTTCTAAAAATTAGAGTAATCAATTGAGAGCGGCACTCTTGCAATAGCCTCTTTTATAGGCTCGTCAACCACCAGTCAAAAATTGAAACGTGTGGATGATTTGAGCGAGACAGAGCTAAAAAAGATCACACCCACAATATGTCATTTTCCTACCTCGCCCCTTACCTCTGGACCTCAGCATAAACTGTGTGAAAGTGATTCAACACTGTTAAGGCCCAGAATATTGAAAAGTGACCAAAAATATTTTGCGCAACGGCATTTTCATTAACATTTTTGATCACTGGATGATATAATTTCCTTTTATAAACTAGTGCAGTTTTTGATTGGCAGATAAAGAAGTGTTACATATTTATTGTATATCGAGCAAAAATAATGATGAAATTATAAAAATGTACTTGATTGAAGTCTGCAAAGTGTAAGAAAAGGGGAAAGATCAAAGGTAAGCTTGAAAATCGCTTTATTGTGAAAGAACTGAAAGATGAGAAAAGTGAAAAGCACTTGTGCTTTCAAAATAATCTTTAAGATGACGGCATTAACTTGCTATATTGTTGTTCGAAGATATCAATATGCATACAGCGTTTGCTGGGCGCTATAAGCTTCTTTGGACTTCGTTTACCTTGTGGTGATAGATATATAGGATTTGCAGTAAGATACTTTCAGTTACTGGAAATATTTTGACAGATGAAATTCTCAACTAAGGTTAACCGAGAAATTTAGATGTTTTTATAAATCGCCCAAACACAAGTATACTTCAATTTATATGACAAAACAGATTTCATGGGTTCCTTCAAAATGGTAATATACTCTGGTGTCCAGAAAAAAATTGTTTACAGAATCTAATAATAAGTTGCAATGTCATTTAATATAAGTCAAGTGTGAGGTAAATATCAAATGGTAAAACAAACTCAACTGAAAGTATTGCAATCTAGAGTTTAGAACTTACGTTGAAGCGGTTATGTAGCATTGCAGCATATGCCAAAATTATAATTGTCTAGTTGGATGTTTACAACAGTACAAACTGTATTTAAAAGTGGATATTAATTTAGTTTTTGAAAGAAGAACGAACGAATGCCGATGTGAGGAACAATGAGATTAATTATGTGATGAATCGTAATTACACCTTCCGTCTAATTACATATTTAAAATAAGCACACATCAGTTTCTTATACAGGAATATCTTCGCATGCATAAAATGCATGTATTTGAAATGCTAAAGTCTTCAGACTCCAGGTTATTCTCCTATACACCTTAATACTTATTGATGTGCGAATTTAATAATAGGCTAGGTAAGACAGAGTCTAGGACGGTACGTTTCAGGGGGCTAAAAAAAATCGTAACTATAAAGTAGAAAATACTTGTATCTGTTCGTCGCACAAAAAATCATCAACGGTGAAATCTGGTGTCATGAAATTTTCTCCGGTTATTGTACTTGGCAAAGCTGAATGAATATGAATACCCGAGCGAAGTCGAGCTGGACTATCAGTTTTTCATAAAAGTTGAAAAGAAAAGAGCGTTTCAGCTGAAAACATTTTTATTAGCAAAATTATCAAAATTGTTAACAAAAATTTCTTTTTTATTAACATTTGTACAGAAACTCAAAATAAGTCTCAATTTGACATAAATTGAATCAAAATCAGTAGCTCACCGTACTGCATACGAAATATAATTTAATGTAAACGTTTATTTACTTTTGTAGTATAACTCACTAATAATTGATTTTCTTTGAAATTTAATTAAAAAGTAATTAACTGAAAGTTTCGCTGCAAATATGTATTTGAGTTAGGTATTTATAATTGAAATTCTAGGTAACTGTAATATTGCGTCTACACAGTTCAAGTGAAATGATTAGAATAAACGCTCGACAGCTGAAATCGTCAGCGTGTCAATGGTGAATTTATACTTGAATTGAATTGAAATTTGACTGCTAAATTAATGAGCGCTTTGCAATTTTCTGTTCAATGAAAATACTACAAACTAACACCAAATTTAACATTCAGATGGTTACGAATGAGTATAAATTGGTTAAAAAATAAAACATTTTTTTCTTTTTTTAGCTTTTTCGTAATCTTGTGATATTGGCCGATTTGAGTCTATTAAAAAATAATAAATGTTTGCGGTAAGTTTTTCTCGTCTTGTAATAATACGCACGCATCAATTAAAAAATTAAAACGCAAAGATTTATTAATAATAATAACTAAAAAAAACAATATTTATTTACCATAGCAGGGGCTAAAATATTAACGCCGTTTTACGTAGTTTTAAAATACTCAGTTTTTCGGGCGTATTATAATGAAAAACTCATAATTGTTCTCCTATCAGAACTCAAACTCGAATTCTTCAGTGTGAAACGCAAGGGATTGAAGTCAATCAAATATCACCTAAAATCTGACCAGATAAGGTATTGACATAAAAAAAACTTCATGAAAATCAGTTCAATGGTCATCGGATTTTAACCGGACAGACCTTTGAGACAAAAAGACATACATTCCGTACTATTGGTAAAAATTTTGACAACTAAGAATTTAGATTTGTCCCTATGTTTTGTATGTGTCAAGGTTATAAATTCCATCAAAATGACAATAGTATTTAGTTAAATTTTATGCAGTCATTTTGTTTATGTACAAAAACGGCTAGACTGATTTTAATAAAATTTATTAATACGCTTCGATTGGCACCTGCATCTTTTCAAAAATAGTGAAAAAACACTGTAGTGACTTTGAAACATAAAAATATCTTAGAATTTTGGTTTCTGTTTTCGGCCTCATTACAATAACTTCCCAATATTCAGGGAACTTAAAAATATTTTTGTAATTCTGACTCTTGCACTAAATACGCGGGGCATGCAATCTTTGTAATTATGTCAAATTTGAAGTCGAGTACATACGTAGTTCCTAAAAAATCGTCTGTACGATACAAACAGTTAGACAACGAACTCTCACTATATGTGGATTCCGTTTTTAAACATTTTGAAAGTTCTGGTTTCCTAAGTTAGCGGCACTTTAATATAGCGGCTGTGCGATATGACGGTAAATGGCGTTCCAAAGAAGTAAATAGATGCCGCTTTTTTATGTTACGTTGATATCGCCGCTACCGAGAAAACCACATCCATTTATTTCTATTCACACTTTTTCTGTGTCCGCTATAATACGGTACCTGTGTCTTCTTAGGAGACACGGGCTAAAGAAACGATTATATTTACGGACACACTGTATGGTGTCGAATGAATGAATAAACGATTTAAATGTTGCATTGTAAAAAATAATGAAATAAGCTCATTGTTTGATAAATCGTTGATCACAGGTCTCTTAGTGCAAAAGGCGATCAATCACTTAGAAGACTCGAAATAACTTATATAATATATATTATATACATATATAGGCAGTGGTACGCAGATATAAGACAAGGTTCTATGTACACAAAAAGACCGTTTAAATCAGCTGTATTTTATAACGATTCACTAGAGAAGATATTTTATGAAATAAGTATAGAAATGCCGTTTTCATTGACACTGATATGCTACAGTCATTGACTGATGCTGGGTTGCAGAAAAGATTGTCAAAAAATTAGATTTGGCAATGATCTTAGGTTGTGAACACACATAGTTCTTCATAAGAAAAGCATTGTAGAATTTTAATTCGATTCTGTTCGAAAAATAATTGATCGATTGAATTGGTATTTTTTTTAAACTGTGTATACGTTTATTTAACATAGTTTTTTGCATAATTTTTACTTCAAAACTACATTTTTCTACGCATTTTAATCAAAATTAGACTTGAAAAACGATTTTTTTCTGTGTAGATCAAGCATTTGTTTTTGTGTGAAATACAATTTAATGTTGTACATGACAGGGAGTTGGAACACGACATTAGACTGCTCTTGCATGTATGAAAACAGTAATTATATTATCACAATCAAATCCAAATCAAATCTAATTTTTTGACAAATTTTTGTGCAGCCCAGCATGAATTTTCCAAATATGTCCTTTATACCCGGTCGAAAATACGTACTTTCGGCTTCGATTTTAAGGCAGAAAGCCTAACATTTATGCCTTGTTGGAATTACTCGCACGCTATCTATAACAACAGGCCGAAAGAAAGTAACAGCGAGACGAAAGATGTTTCTCGTGCACACTAATACGTGAGAATGTCGCCAGCTATTAGTAGCTAACATCTGTTATTGCGTATAACCTCAAAATTGCTCACTTGAAAGTTATTAGTCTTTTTATATGATTGTGAATAAAACTTAAACAGTATTATTATGTAAAAAATCAAAGAAACAGATGGACGAATAATTAAAAATTTTGATAATAAACGCGTTTTCGATCGGGTATAAAGAAGATTGAAGTGCAGGAATTTCAACTTTCAGCTCTTGTGATGTAACATACTATTTATATGGCTTCGAACGCGTTAGTGTCGGTTTTGACAGAATTTTAAAACGATGCTAATCGGATAAAACGTAGTCACTACTTGAACCCTTAGTAACATTAAAACCTGAAACAAACGAAGCAAATTATTTAGCGAACAAGTTGAAAAAGAATATTATATCTGGAACGGTATTTATAAATGAAACACTTTACATAATATTAAAAATACAAATTAATATACGTAACTGTCTGAAAAGAACAAAGCAAAATAATTATGACCTGAAAAAAAAATGAATTTAATTATTTACCTGAAATATTATTATTATTCTGTATCCTCCTCCTTGGCACCTCCTATTCCGAGATTCTGCGTACGCCTATGATGTCATATTTTCTGTGCCTGACGTGAGCTTACCTTTTAAATATCCACACACCTTAGATGTTACACGCTAAAGCAGCCGACTGAAGCAGAGCATGTTTAATGGCCGCTCGTGAATTTAGACAACTGCCAAGAAATCCAGACAAATAGTTGTACTAGCAGTCGGGATAACACGTTGGCTTGTACAATGTATGTGTGTAGGTAGGTAAAGGTACTTAGGTATATACGTACAACATGGTTCCGTTTCCGCGACCCCGTGTTGTTCGCGGCTCTAAGACTTCGCATTAAATTATGACATTAAAACGTTGCTTTTCAAATAGTCGCCCCAAATCTCGGTTACGTCCTTAAACTGAGTGTTTTTCTCTATGTTTCTTTGTTTATTCTAATTCATATCACAAAAAGTCAAACTCTTAGTTTTCTGGTAACATAAAACAGATGATAACAAGTAATTAAAAAACACTTGAAAATTCCACAAATAATTCTTTATTTCTCAACGATCGTTTCGGACAATAAGTCCATCTTCAGGAGTACTCCTGAAGATGGACTTATTGTCCGAAACGATCGTTGAGAAATAAAGAATTATTTGTAGAATTTTCAAGTGTTTTTTAATTACTTGTTATTATTAATCATGTTCTACCAAGTGCCGAGTGAAAAATCATTGCAAATTATAAAACAGATGTTTTCTAAATTTTGAATTTCAGTTTTTTTCATGCTTTTTTTGTGTTGGGGGTATTCTAAATTTTTAATTTAAGTTTTATTTAATGATTTTTAAACTTTATTTATTACTAAGGATATCAACGCAACGGGAGGATACCTTTCAGACTTGTGAAAGTTGCTCTCATCCCATCAACTAGAAAAGAGCTGATGCTCTTCAAACAGCTGAACAGATTTCCTGAATCATAACTAAAAACACTCTCGATCAAGTCACCTTTCAAACAATGAAAACACTAAATCAAAATCGGTTCATCCGTTTGGAAGCTATGATGCCACAGACACACACAGATACACATTTGCACAATATTTTGCAACAACGCCAGCCGTGAAAGCCTACACAATTGGATTATAACTTTTATTGATCCATTGAATCGATTAAAAAATCTTTTTGGAGCTTCAGAGTTTATGAATATGAAATAAATGAATGAAATTTAGACGATTTTCCAAATACCTCCATAACATACTCGAGGCATGGTACATTAACTTATATATAGTACAAAATCTACCTACTAGTTTTATAAGAGATTGGAATTAAAAAAAATGTTATTTGAAAAAAAAATTCGAAAAACTAGTTTAGGGTAAAAGATAGATGGTGGTTTCTTATATATAACTTTTTTTATATATAAGTGATTTTCTTGTAATTAACAACGTCTGTAAAAGAAGAATGGCGCTACATTTATTTCGTTCATTCGTTTAGACGGCTCTGTTATACAATTTGGACACCGAACTATAATACGTATATCCGCTGGGTTAAGATGAGCGATGCATTGCAGAAACAGCACTGCATTTATTCAGTTCCGATTGCAATTAATTTTAATGGAGATATCAAATATTTCTGCTTCTGATTAAAGAATGTATATTTACTATTATATAAATTCTTCGTATGTATACGTGCACTGTATAGGTATTGTTGGACGGATTTAACTTAAAAACTATTTGACGAATTTTGAAGAAACTTCTTTTGAAATGTTTTTTATTGTTCCAGAAATGCTATCGGCTATGTTTTGTTTCATTGTTTTATCGTAAAGTTAATTAATTGAATTTATTATTTGATATATACTACGTACCTAAAACAGTCATATAAAATCGTAACGTGTTATCAAGGCAGAAAGGTATTTCCACTTCTCCCGCGACATTGATATATCGTACAGGTACAAACGTGAAACAGCCAGTGAAGTCATTCGACTTCTGGCTTTACACGACGTGCAGTATGCTCCTAGTCGAAAATTTTTTGTGACCTTTACGAATACCGAGATAAAATATTTTGGATAGTCTCATTTCTGGCATCATAATAGAGGGCTGTTGTTTCCGAGTAGTGTCGGGTAAATACGGCTATATTCAACAAAAAGTCGTCCGAGCATGATAATTGGCAATCTACAAATCCGTGCTAAGCCGGACAGGGCTGATAGTTTCATATAATATTGAAGAATAATCCGAAACGTCCCTTATAATTTTAATATTTTAAATATATATACTTAAATAAATTAAAACGGTAAAAGTTAGACCATTCAATTCTATATTATCAATATTACGTATTTATTATTCCTTTCCCAGTCCTGGATTTACACTAGGGGTACTCGGGACTAGTGCTCAGGGCGACAAATTTTCAGGGGCGGCAAAATTCGTAGGCTGCGAAAAAAAATGTCTTCGCGTTATCAAAAATGCTTTAAAAAGTGTAACCGTGTTGAAAACATCTTCAAATTATCATAATTTTTTTTTCTCGTTATTAAGATTATGTTCAAAATTATAAACATTGCAGTTTCATCAACAAAATTGTGAAAGAAGTTTCAGTGTCTCGAATTTTATAAATTGTTTGCTGCAAATATACAGATTACTATTTCCCATATTTTATCATACAGCATACTGCCAGGGCTGCTAAAAATCTAATAACTTGCAACCCTGCATGCTGCCACCTGCAGATTGATTCGCAAATGAGTCTACGTTCCTTCTATTTATAATAAATGTTCTGCTTTAAATGAGTCATTTTATTTATTTAAAATTGTATATTGAAAATTTGTTCATTTTCTGCAAAATTTCGGTAATGGAGCGAAAATTTTTACAGTGCCCAGGGCGGCGCTCTGGTTAAATCCAGCCCTGTCCTTTGCTATGATATTACTATGAAATACCCACTGTTGACATTATTATGCGATAGAAAAATTTAAATTTCATAATACTGTTGTAAACTAGTAACTATTTATTTGTATATTAAGAACTTTTCGTTCATGTGGCCATGAGGAAACCATAAATTAAATACACTGTGTTCAAGAAGAAGAAAATGTATTTACGTGACATTTAAAATTTAGGGTAATAACATCTACATTATGTTTAGACTTTTTTTAATTACGTTTTCACTACCCATTAACTTCATTTAAATCAGAAAATTAGCGTATTTTCGTAGTTTTAGTTTTCTAATTTTTAGATAATGGAAGTCAAATAAACACTTAAAAAGTTTGTCACGTAAAACGATAGTAGAATTTCGTATATATGCAGGAAGTAATAATATAATTAAATTTTTAATTCAACAATTCCTGTCAAATATTATTTAATTTGTTCAGACTTGAAATATAGAATTTACTCAGCTGTGAACAAGTGGGAGATATGTCGAAGCGGCCAGCTATACGAATGGTTACGAAAACGACGGTATAGCATAAGAGGGGCAAGAGGCAGTGTACCCTGGTGGCCCCCACGGCGAGATTAATTACCGCCTGGCTTTAATTGTGCAACGCGCTCGCACTAATGGATTCTCTCGTCTTCTTGTCCCGATGCCATCGAGTTGAATGGAAAGACTCACACGCCCGTTGTACTCTGCCGTTGCAGCTTCATCTGTCGAAAGATTCGGCTACATTCACACCAGAGATGAGCGAATTCGACAAAACCGTTGACCAATGAATGAAGTCAGCTCTTTTGAGCATAACACGAAACACGGACACTTTGACAATTACACAGGGGCGAAAGTGGATCGTAAGCTACAAATAATTAAAAACCCGGGTCGCAGTGCCAAAACCCTGCCGACAATATAGTGTATTTGCTTATACAGGCAATGTGGCTTTATTATGCGAACTTAAGTTGGTTTTTGGGCAAAATAAAAAATTTGACTCCTTAATACACCCCTGAAAATAACTTTTTTGTTCTTAATTGCAATATTATTATCAATCGAACCTTTACAGCAAATTATATACAACTTTCAGTAAATAATTTACTATCTGCAAACTAGTGTTTTCATAAAATTTGTAAGTCCGGTCCTGTCGGGCCGATTTTATTAAAAGTTTAGGGACACTTTTTAATTATTACCAGAGGGTTAAATTTCAATTTTGAAACGATTCGGAGAATTTTTTCGGTATTTTGGGGCCCAAAAACATTTTTCAACCCCTAAAAACTACCCTTAAAATGGCCCGATTGGACCCATTTTAAATAGGGTTCGTGCGGTGGTGGATTCCAACATGCGGGCCAAATTTAGTTAAAATCAATTAACTCTTTCGAAAGTTATTGCCCGCACACATATATATAAATATATATATATATAAACATTTTTAAAAATGGTGCCAAAGTGTTTAGGAGGTTATGAAACGTCGAGAAAATTTGGTCCGACCCCTAGGTCCCGCCATCCGACCGATACCAATAGTGTATGTTGCCATATGGCAAATACACTAATAAATAAATGAAAAATCGAGGTGACGAAGGTAGATAAATCGTTTTTGTTTCGATTTTTCAAATAAATAAGTTTTGTGTCTAAGTACAATGATTAGAACCTTGAGAATACATTTTTTTAAATATTTAAGCGACTTTTTATATCAGCTGTTCAACATGCACCCTTTTTCACGCGCATGGATCTATCTTACAAAGCAGTTGGATCTGTGTGTGCATGTAAAATGTACTAACCTACGTCTCGGAAATCTCTAATTTCCGTGAAAAATCTTATTCAATCTTTAATGTCAATGCTTTAAAATAAACTAGAAATATTTACTGTTCTTCCTATATGACATTTAGCCAAGTTTTTACAGTTTATTTGATCTAAACGAACGATTTAAAATTAGATAAAAACGAGAAAATTAGCGTAAGTCTTACACAAACTTTTGTATAGAAAAAATAAATTTGAAAAAAGTTATTGAGTGAGACAAATTTTTTAGTATTTTTAACATAAAAAAAACCTCAAAACGGTAATTTACTTTCTCTTGATTCAAAATCTCGTGATGTGCTGTATATCACGTTTTTTTATTGAAATTTAGGACAAAAATATATGCTTTTTGAAATTTTTAAGCAGCAAGTCAAATTTTGTGAAGCTTAATGTGTAATTATAGCTAATACAGCTTTATAAAATGAATTTTGCGACCACAGTTCGATATTTTCCGAGAGCATATATTACAATCTGAGGACTCAGGCACCTTAAAGGGAATTTACAATGTGGATGAATGAGTCATGTGCAAAGTAGTTTATGCAACTAAATTGATGTTCTCCAAAAAACAAACTACTGTACCTACCTTGCAACCAAAGATATCATAGTGATATAATATGTTGGTGGTAATAATTTCACTAAAATATGTAAACAAGTAGACATTGTATTAGCCGGTACGTAATGTCCTTTTAGCCACAAAAGCTTGTAGAAGCACATTTAACGATGTAATAAACGATAATTTTAATGACCATCTGATTGTTTATCACAAGCTTTTGTTGTTAGAATTTTCATTCAAATAGCTTTTTGTGGTCGCTTAATAAATTTAATACTAATTTCAAATGTTTATCAGATGCTTTTACCATTTATTCCAATAGCTTTTTGAAGTATTGTTCTGTATTTAACGTTGTAGATGAACAACTATATTACTTAATAGAAATATATTTGGAAAGAGTATAGTAATAATAATTTGTTTTATCTTTGCATCTAAATATAACTAAATAGTGCGTAGCATTGGAAATTCAGCTTTAGTATGGTAAATGTTATATAGAAAATACCTAAGTTACGTAGAAAGAAATATGTAATTTGTTTATACTAATTTATTCACATTTGTTTCGTTTTTTCTTCAGTAAATAAAAAACGGTCAAGCATGAATGTACTTCTCGCGCTGAACAAATGAAAAATTGCCATATAAAATAAATAACAGAAATAATGTGTACGGGAAAGCAATTAAAATAAGGTATTAATTTTAAACGACACCGTCATAGTTAAATCTGTTGCGCTAAACTTAAAAACTATTGAAATTTAGACATATAAATGATGGATGGCATGAATGTGCAAGTAGCTTTACCCGTACCAGTTCACAGATTGAGTAATGATCTTTTCGTCTTCATATAGATCTTTTTTGACTATATAAGGTGTCTATGTTTTTTTAGTTAAGTTTATTTCAGATTTTGTACCACTACTTAAACAAAGAGAGTTACAATAATATAACTAGCAGCCCGGTCCGACTGCGCTCCGATTTGTAGATTTCCTATTAAAGATAGACATATTAGGTTGTCGTCGCGAATTTTTGTTTTAATGGAGTATTGCCATATTTTGGAAGAACAACCGTCTGTTACGAGAGTATAATGAAATATAGTATCTCGGCATTCGTGGAAGTCAAAAAAATTTTCCGGTTAGGAACATTTCTACACAGTTCGTCGTGTGAAGTCAGAAGTCTAATGACTTTCTTGGCTATTTCATGGTTTATATTGTGTACCGATAAAATAACACAGGCGTGAGAGGACCAGTCTGTTCTGACAATACGTTATAGAGGTATTTGTATAGAAGTGTCAAATTAAATTAATTAACTTTGCGATAAAATAGTGAACTAAAACATAGACTATAGCACTTCTGGAATCATAAGAAACATTTCAAAGAAAGTTTTATCAAAATTATCAAATAGCTTTTAAGTTAAATCCGTTCAAATACACATACATACACATAATTTTGTATATCAGTATAGATGTATTTTTATTGGTTTGCTAAATCACTTTAAAGCTCAAAACTTTCGACAAATCTTGACTATAATTTTGTAAAAAAAACATGGATATCGTATAATAATATTTTTTAATGAAAAACGTTATAAAATATAATAGCTGCTTGGCTTGGATTCACCCAGGTACAAATCGTATTGAAAAGCTTACTTTGGTTAAGAAATCAAACGTATAAAATCGAGGAATTCCAATGAACAGATGTCATAAAATTAACCGTTTCAAAAATATGGTTCGTTTTTGTTTTTTATAACTTTGACTTAAACAAAACGCTTAATTTAATTGTGAAATATTGCTGAAGTAAATTTTCGAAATGCTCCCATCGTTTCCTTTTAAAAATTTCTTGTATTTGTGTAAATAACTGACCATCCTTCTATAAATTTGCGACAAATTTTGTCAACAATTCGAAGAAAAAACATTTCTTAAACAATTAATTTAGGAACACCTGTTTATTAGGAATTTTCGACTTATGTTCGTGTTTACTGGATGTCCCACAATGTTATATATTTGTTTTTTGAACGCTTTGTATTTGAGAGTACAGACACAATTTTAAAAAACATTGAAAAAATGCATACAGTGAAATATTTTTTTTTAAAGACGCATTCGTACGGAAAACACTGCGGTGCAACCAGAACTGAATCCACTCGTTTTCTGATTTTTTTTTGTTTTTTTAGAAACATGAAAGGAGCTATTTTTGAAAACGTCATTACAGCTCAGTACGTCGATGTAGGTATCTTTAAAGAATATGTCTGCTGTCAGCAACGAAGCTTCACAAAACAAGCAACACGTGATGACGTGTGTGTGCATATGACATGCTCTCTGTGTGTCAGATGACATATGATGACAATATTTCATCAGCTCAAGAGAAAATGATGAAGCTTTGAAGGTTGCCGTGCAGCGTTCTACAGGATGTCGAAGTAGGTATTGCACGAAAACTACATGTAGAATTAGTAGCCATGTTGAAATGAACTTATTTCGTATTCAACTCTCTAAAAGCTGAAACTTTGTATTTCCACCTTTCTTGATGAAAGTATCGAGACCTGGCAGATCGCCAGTGGTTACTTAAGCATCAAAAGCTGTTCAAAGTTTTGAAAGCTGGAAAGCTGACACCTCACTGCTATGAAAGTTGATCGTGAATAAGAATGTCGGACCTACATTTTTTGACGATTAAGTAAAAAAATGATAACGCTAGAATCTTCAGGGTAGGTGGAAATACCGTTCTCAAAAGTTTCAGAGTTTATAAAATTGCTTACAAAATAAGTTCATTGACTCTTGGGCTATAAGAAAAATTGCAGCGCACCTTAAGATAATTTCCGTATTGAAATTTAATTAATCATTAAGCTGCTACATCAACACTACCAGACGATTATTTTACTAAATCGAGAATTTTAGCCATTAACAAACGATACTTGGCTGACGATTTTACTGCATTCTTTTTTTAAAAATGAGAAATTAACTGTCCCGTGCGAGACATAAGCTTTTATCTAGTATAATTAGATTTTTGTAATCAAATATTGCCATCACTACGAAGTATTTTTTACACTACTTTTTTTCAAAATACGCACTAGTGCGGTAAAATAAAACAAAATCGCAGTTGGTCTGTTAGTTGTTTTTTTATATATAACTTACTACATATTAGAAATGACGTTTGCTCACAGTGATCTGTCAAAAATTGTGGAAATAAAGTGAAAAGCAGTTATATTTTGTAGAAGGTACTTGTAAAAATACTAAATATTCGTAATCACATTACGACACGTGTGACTGTTTAAACTAGCCGGCGCTCGTTTTGAACATAATGTCGCAGCTCGTCGAAATATAACACCTTACGACACTAGGTATGCAATCTATTGTTAGATAACAACGCAAATAGGCTTAGCTCTGCTGACACACAAGTCACTTATGTTTTAAGGATGAAATTGTTTATCAGTCAGTTTTGAAAATATAATAATATGTTTCCGACATATAAATTTTTTCTACACCTGAATTTGCGTGTTAAAAAAAGTAGGAACGTGTTGTTTATTTTAAATTTTCACCACATTGTTTGTATGCCTTAGGCTATTATCTGAACTCAAATATTAGATTTAATAATGATCAAAATCGGTATTGGCTATAGATTCATCGTATAAATATAAGATTAGTGCGACACTGAAATGCTGTGTTTAAAATCTTATCAAAGTTTTAAGTTTCAACGGAATCTGTGTCTGTAATTTCGTTTTCTTGCAAGACTGCATAGTTTTTTTTTTGTATCAATATTTGAGGAAGGGTTTCTAGACTTTTTGTATGTATATCTGTACACGCTTCACTTGAAAACGAAGTTGCTACGCTTTTTATGAAACTTGGTACAATATAAATTAGTTCTATACTTAGACTATTTAGAGCAGAGACTCATAAGCTTTTCTATCGAACGTCCCGTAGTCCATAATAGTTAATTTTGCGCGAAATTTTATAATATTGTCGTAGATTTAAAAACCATAAAGTTTCCATGGGAGGCTTCAGTGTCCACTGCTGGAGAAGGGGGGGGGGGGGTCGTTACTACCCTCGTTTGGAATCTATGACAATATTAGAATTTTAGTCACGTAATTGGATTTATTACGATGCGATGTGACTTTACGTTAAAAACGAACGCTAGCGAATTTGAACAGTCATACGAGTCCGTAAAACCATCATGTACGAGATATATGTGGTATTTTTTTAAGTTAATCCATATAGTTTTTTGATTTTCATATCATATTAAGTATATATAAATCCCACTGTGAAACAAATTTCACGTCTATTAGGTTCCTTATGAAAATTACTACTGGAGAGTGCTGTTTTTTTACATATACATCTAATGGTACCTAATAGATAGTTTATGAAAATTACGGTTGAATTGGTTAGATTGCGTATTTTGTTGTCAACTACAGCTCAAGTGCGTAATGAGTCACTTTTCACGCCTGTATATATGAATTTAAAGCAACTATTTTCTAGAGAATAGTGCAAAAGATACATTTTAAGTGCACAGATCACGTTTGAGTTACGATAGAGTTCCTATCCAACCGACGTTAACGTGAGTGAATATGGCTAAAATTCGCATTCATGCAATCGAAGCTGCAATCAAAGTTTGTAAAATATGAGTTCATATCAGCATACATCTTTTTAAAAGAAACCTGAATTGATAAATCTTAGATTTACTAGAAGTACTTGACATGCTATGTACCTACTATGGTAGAAAAGAAATTTTAAAATCACACGCAAGAAAAAGTAATAGCGTTTTGATAAATTACTTCAACACTATAATATTATATAATAGCTCTAACGATTCGGCTATACTCTATAATTATTAGTGTCAGCTGTCAATCATCCACCTATTGTTTTAAGGCTAGAAAGTAGTTGTTTACATTATTATCGCATTTATAAATTAAGACATCTCTGCCGCGTTCTCTATATGTTATATTTATATATTATGAGCATTAGATTTGTGAATAATATTATATAACACTACTAGTTATTAGGTCTGGCGTTAACCGTCCCCTCCGCGCAAAACCACATACTGCTCTTTAGAATTAACGCTGTTAGAATCTATATTTTGTACTATATTTAAGAATTCGAGCTTCAAAATTATTAGAATTTAACATTTTCTGTCATTTAATTATTTGGTTAACAAAGATTTTGTCACAGTAAATCCTATAGTACTTGTAATTTATTTTAAATTTAAAAACTGAACTTCTGAGTGTAATTTCGTTTTCCAGTAATAGTTTTTAGACAGAAAAAGCATTTATACAATTTTTATCTGTGTGTTTGTACTAGTTTCACACAAAAACGGAAGAATTCAACTAGTACACAGTCGACACCTAAATTAGTAGAGTCTACGTTTGGCATAGTCGACTTTATAGGCAAATGATGACTGATCCCTCAGATTGTAAAATATGCTGTCGGGAAATTTCGAACTGTGGTCGCAAAAATTATTTTAATTACTAAATATTAAATAAAACGAAACCACTTGCGATTACTGTTCAAAACATTTTTTTATTTACAATACGTTTCGACCAAATTTTGGTCCTTTTCAATTTATTAAAATATTTTAATAAATTGAAAAGGACCAAAATTTGGTCGAAACGTATTGTAAATAAAAAAATGTTTTGAACAGTAATCGCAAGTGGTTTCGTTTTATTTAATATTCTATTACTGTTGGTAGAGTCAATATTATTAATTATTAGTGTATTTGCCATATGGCAACATACACTATTGGCGTCGGTCGGATGGCGGGACCTAGGGGTCGGACCAAAATTTCTCGACGTTTCATAACCTCCTAAACACTTTGGCACCATTTTTAAAAATGTTTATATATATATGTATATATATATATATTTATATATATATATATATATATATATATGTGTGCGGGCAATAACTTTCGAAGGAGTTAATTGATTTCAACGAAATTTGGGCCACGTGTTGAAATCCATCACCGCAAGAAGCCTATTTAAAATGGGCTTAATCGGGCTATTTTAAGGGTAGTTTTTGGGGGTTGAAAAATGTTTTTGGGCCCCAAAATACCGAAAAAATTCTTCGAATCGTTTCAAAATTGAAATTTAACCCTTTGGTAGTGATTAAAAAGTGTCCCCACAATTTTAATAAAATCGGCCCGACAGGACCGGATTTACAAATTTTATGAAAACACTAGCTTGCAGATAGTGACTTATTTATTGAAGGGTGTATTTAATTCGGTGTAGACGTTAAATTGATAATAATATTACAATTAAGAAAAAAATGTTATTTTAAGGGGTGTATTAAGGGGTTAAATTTTTTATTTTGCCCAAAAACAAACTTAATTTCACATAATAAAAGTATAAAACCACACGGCCCTACACAAGCAAATACACTATATTGTCGGCAGGGTTTTGGCACTGCGACCCGGGTTTTTTTAATTACTGTTTTTATTAGCTGTGATTAAGCATTAATAATGAGAAAACATGGCTATTCTTTACAAACTTATGTTAAAAATATTGACACATTTTGCTTGTTTAATAATTTTATTCAAATTTAATTTTTTCTATATAAAAATTTGTGTAAAACTTATGCTAATTTTCTTGTTTTTATCTGATTTTAAAACACGTAGTGTCAGTACTTCGAAATTCATTAAATAATAAATTCTAATGAAAATATAAGCAACTGTTAGCTTTTTAATCATACCTATGTCATATTTTTAACGTATAAAATTACATATTTAATTACTAAAATTGTGGAATTTTCTAAAATACTGAAAGTGAATTTCTAATTTATTGCAGATTTCAAAACGATAAATCATTTTCAACAGCGTAAAAACGTAACGTCTAGACATCTACCAACACTGGCAATGTATAATATTTTGTAAATTTTATATAAAACGCAGCTGTGCTATGCGTCAACTCAAGGATACAGGCTATAAAAGTTTCCTTTTGTGTGTTGACGTTTACCTCAATGTGAAGAGGTGTTGTGCAGCGGTGGGTGTAGCAAAGCCGGGGGCGGCGGCGACGTCGACGACGACTACGACGGCGACGGAGGCACAGCACGCAGCGCACCGCGACGGGAACATAATACAACGTGGCCTGCTATAGCAGTGCAGGTAGGTTATGTATGTATGTGTGTGTGTGAGTATGAGCGTACCCACCGTCCGCGTCTCTGTGTGTAGCGCTCTGGAACGGGTGTTATTTGTCAAGGCACCTGTCTGAGAACCTCTGGTGCTTGTGCAGTCATGACTCGCGGTGCGCCTCGTACATCATTGACGTCGCTACTTGAAAACTCTCAAGTAACATTTCGTAACTGTGTAGACCTGCTCTACACTAATAAGTTCTGACAGCTTGAATTTAAAATCTCTTACAGATTAGTCGAAAAAAAAAACTATTAAGTGCGAGCCGAACTCGCGTACAATTCCCTTTTCCTGAGGAGTTTAAAACTTAGGATTTACATTTAGACTTTCCTGTAAACTATAACTGGGTTTTTGAATTTTTTTTTTTACATAATGAAAAGATCACATACAAGTTTTATAGCGAAACTACTTTTATTATTTTGTTTAATTTCACAATGAAAGAGTTATATTTGTTTTAAAAATAATGTTTAAGCTAAGATCCGATAACGTGCCAAAAACCTCTGTGACGTCAAAATGTTTTTATGGTCCTGGTTGCCATGGTTACTTTGATAGTATGTATTATAAAGCCATGCACAAATACACAACTTTTATCATTTTGACGTCACAAACATTCCGTGTACGTTTTGTAATCACGTTATATCTTAAGAAGTTTTCTACATTTTAATTAATTTGTTATTAATTACCTATGGCTTAATTTTTTTTTCTTTTCGTTCTTCAATATTATTTACGATATATTATTTAAAAAATAAAAAAAAAATAGTTTTTTTTTTTTAATTCAAATACTCAACTGAAACATTATATCCCCTATGTTTTGAAAATTTTAAACTTAGTAGTTTTGAAGATAATACCATCTACAAAACTAAATAATACAAATATGTTTTTTTTAATAATTTTAAAATGCATAGCTTAATATTATAAAAAAAATATATTTGTATTTCTCATAACGAACCTTTTTATTTAATACGTCACATGACGCACTTGAATTTTTTTATAATTTTTAATTTGCTCCCCAAATTAACCCACAAAATCGGAATTCGTTTATTTAAGCTATACGTCCGTGATTGTGTCATCAAACTCTATATAATATGTATTAAATTTTAACTTTTTTCGTCCAGTTGATTCGAAGAAAATAAGCTGTGACGGACTAATGGACAGACACGAGAGTGATACTATTTTTCATCGGATGTAAGAATTCGTAAAAACGGAAAAGTGTGAGTTAGACTCGCTTACCAAGGGTTCCGACCATTTGTCTTTGAATTTCGAAAAAGATAGTTGTATAAATACTTTAATTGTTTTTCTGTAAAGTGTACCTCTAACAGTAGTCGTGCTTTCAAAATTTTAACTGTATTTGTTTTGGAAATGTGAAGCTTAGAGGTACTAAGCGGCTAATCGGATCGAAACGATATAATAAGAAATAATACAATTCCATTTTTAAACGAATTGCTACAAATTAAAGTAGATTGCAGACAATAGCGATCTTGAAAGTAATTCTGATGTGAAATTTCGAATAAACTCTGAAGATGAGAGTAAATCTCCCGAAACGCCAATGTTGATTTTTAATCCAAACAAAGATTTCCTTCGAAATTTCATATGAGAATACAATTTAACTTCTGACGTCTATACATAAGTTATAAGTAGTTTATCGTTGTCAAACTGCTGGAGACGATGTCTGCTCGAAGTGCGTTCCGGTAATGCACGGCACGATACGGCGTCATCCTTTGTTCGCATCGCGACGACCGTCGACGTCGTATAGTGTGAGAGAGGAATGACGCCAGCTAGCTATAGAACTCTATGAGTCGTGTCTGCGCTGAAGAGCTGCATACAGATTGTGGAACTGAAGCTGTGCCATAGAGTGCATAAAGAAGAACCAGGAATTTGAGACGAGCATGCATCTTTAGAACATTGACTTATGAACTGTGAAATAAACTACTCAAACTATCTCCATCGTGTCCCTAGATCTATATTGCTCACCCGTCCCGAGCACTACCGCTCAAACGTTCCAAAAAATAAAATTTCACAACATTATGAGAGGCAACGAAAGCACTGTATCGTAGATGAAAACGACAGTACTGAGTTTTTACGGTCTAACGATTAATTGTGTGTTTCGCGTTAATTAAAATATTAAATTTCACGGAAACCTAATCGTTTAAAAATATGTTATAAGAGTTGTTGTTGACGTCTGTCGAGAGTTTGTGTTTTTTCATTAAAGAATAAATATTTATTTTCAACATGTTTAATATTGTAACGTTTATCAAAGTAACGCACTCACGATCTCTTGTATTTAATACGATTCATGTTTTGATAACTATTCCTTTTTAATGTCATTGTTCTCGCTCCTCCGCCATCACTGTTGAAACAGTACCGGGTAACACTTTTATCGATTTCTCTTGGAAAAGAGTCATACAGAACTTCAGTAAAACATTTTCATAAATTCTTAGCGATACTCCAATGATGGACGCATGCGATTGGGGTATCTAGGGAAAACTTGTACCTATTCTTTTCTCGTACGTTTGTGCCACTCTTCGTCCCATAGGAGTATAGGGATAAGGAGAACCATCTCAATGTTATAAACATGTTCCTCGAAGAGCATTAAATTAAGATAGCACTGCTGTTTCTATAAGGACTATTGTATGAAGAAAGCGCCAAAAGTTGTTAGGACAGAAAAATATTAGACAAAGATATAGGTAAATATTAAATACATAAGGGCCATAAATTTAACAGGCGTAAAACAATTTTACAGATTAAAAAAAATGAAAGAATTAAATGTCAAAATAATATAATTTTATAAAAATGATTTGTCGGGAAAAAGGACTTTTTAAGTAAACACTTATTTGTTATTTATAGCGACGTTTCGTCCCTTGCTTGGGACTTTTTCAAGCTTTATAAATATAAATTTTAGTTAAACATTTGTTCATTAAAAAGTTTGTAATAATTCCGTTTTTAAAAAATATTTTTTTACGGTTGATGTTCAAACTATTTTGTTTTATTGACGAAACGTCGCTATAAATAACAAATAAGTGTTTACTTAAAAAGTCCTTTTTCCCGACAAATCATTTTTATATTAATTACCAAGGACAAAAAAGAAAAAAAGTCAACATAATTTTATGTTCCAAATATTTTTAATAATTTTCTTTTTCTTTTAATGAACTCTCAAAATCTGTTACGTCTCCCGTGGTTTTACAAATAATTTGGAGGTTATATTATCGCCCTGATTTTTGTTTTTGGCTATAGTAGTATACAACGGCTAAGTTAATATTGAGCCTGTTTGGTTTACTAGTGCCACTGTGACCAGTTATTAAACTACTATTTAATGCTTTTAAGTGACCCTAAGAGATTGTCCTCCTTATCTCCACCCACCATAGAGAAGGTATAGACAATTCCTGTTTCATAGGTAAATGTTCTAAGGTCTGCATACATAACCTATATTATAACATTCAGCGGGCTTCTATGTGTGGTTCTCGCAGGAAATTATAATAATGGCAAACCGTTGAATGATACTAACGCACGCCTACGATGATTGGCAACCTTGTACATAATACGTAATATGACGTACCTCTCTTTTAAGATGAGTTGTCTTTATGTCATACGAAGTGTTTCCTGATAATTGGGGCTTTCTCTACTTGATATTAGAAGCTATCAAGTATTCCTTTGATGTTTTCAATAGACCTTAGAGTGATTCCGAGTACATTTACAGTAACTTGAATATCAAAGTTGACGCCATTGTTAGATTAGAAAAGTAAATGAAAATATGCTCTTGATAATTCTCTGTATTGTCTTAGGCAGTTACTTAACAGAAAAGTGTACGTATACTGGAAGTATTATTTTATAACTACTTATATCTTTTACTCAGTCCTGTATTTAGAGGTTGTCGGGGATGGCTCGCGCCAGGGACGTCCAATGTGAAGGAGCGCCGGTAAAATCTATATCTTTTTTAAAATGCAAGCAAACAGTGCTTAGGCATTTTAAAGTCGTTTGTCAAAATTACGCGGCTTTATCTTTTTTAAGCTAGTTCTACCTTGTGCGAATCTTATAACAAAAAAGGCGCCAGAGACTCCACATTTTCCTGTAAAGGTGTAGTTACCCTTTTTTGGTGCTACACCTATGTTAATATCGTGTACTCCTTTCATCAAGAATGCTAAGCTGTCTCTTTGTCAGGGGAGCTAGCCTAGATACAGCATTATTAGTGTATTTGCCATATGGCAACATACACTATTTTCTCGACGTTTCATAACCTCCTAAACACTTTGGCACCATTTTTAAAAATGTTTATATATATATATATATGTATATATATATACATATATATATATATATATTTATATACGTGTATATATATATATATATATATATATATATATATATATATATATATATACGTATATATATATATATATTTATATCTGCGGGCAATAACTTTCGAAGGAGTTAATTAATTTTAACAAAATTTGGCATACTTGTTGGAATCCATTACCGTACGAAACCTATTTAAAATGGGCCCAATCGGGTCATTTTAAGGGTGGTTTTTAGGGGTTGAAAAAAGTTTTTGGGCCCAAAAATACCGAAAAAATTCTCAGAATCGTTTGAAAATTGAAATTTAACCCTTTAGTAGCAATTAAAAAGTGCTCCTAAAATTATAAGCGAATCGGCCCGACAGGACCGGACTTACAAATTTATGAAAACACTAGTTTGCGTATACGAATTTACTTGTTGAAGGTCGTATTTAATTTGGTGCAGATGTTGGATTGATAACAATATTTCAACTAATAAAATTATTATTGTAAGGGGTGTATTAACGAGTTCATTTTTTTTTTATTTTGCCCTAAAACCAACTTAAGTTCGCATAATAAAGCCACACTGCCTGTATTAGCAAATACACTATATTATCGGCTTTGTTCTAAATAAAATACATCATTACTGGCCGTTAAACCTACCCGTTGGTCGTGCATTCCATAGACAAAATTCTGTGCCTCCCAATGCCAAATATAATTGCTAGCGGTTGAATTCTAAGCTAAAAGTAGAAAAAAATTGATATTTATTTTATATACAGTAGAACCTCCATTATAAAAGCTATTGTGGACCGAGCCTACATCGATAATCAAAAAACTTGGGTAATACAAACTTTTTAAGATTATAAAAAGACTTTCTTTTAATTCTAAGATAAAATCTTTAAAATATTTATATAAATATACATATTTAACCTCGAATAACTTACACGCGAAAGGTCAGTTATACGGTTAACTGCAAACTCGAAAGAAAAGGGCTCGGCTAAATTTAGGTTCTAATGCTTCAGAATTTAAGCATAGATTTATAAAATTTCCGAAAAAATGTCAATTTAATTTCTTAGACATGAAATATGAAAAAAAAGATACAGTACTATAAATTTCGAAAGTATAATTGGCATTATTTTTATTGTATTGCTGTTTAAATAATTTTTCCACATTATCGGCATCAAATAGCAATGCAATCAGTCGATCCGCAATCAACATTGCCTCGTTATGAATTCTACCGATTAGCTATACTTTTACTGTGTATAGTTCACTGCAATGGTAATTTTGTTTTAGAAAAAGTATATTTTTAGATGTTAAAATCACAGGGAATTGAAAAATGAAAAAAAGACATTATCACTTAATCCAATTGAACGTTTCAGTGAGAATTGCACCATCCTCAGCACCTGTACAATGTACATATAACAAACAAATAATAACAATAATAATAAATATCGGAATAATTGTTTCATAAGTTATATTTTTTTTTTTACATTTGTCATATCTTATTCTTATAATTCTATCGTCTAAATCTAATATTTATTCTCGCCCTATCTCCCATTTTTTTCTTCTTTCACTTAATTATTATAAACAATGTTAAATAATAATAATCTTAAAAACGAGTCTGTAAAACAGCTGTAAATAACGTAAAAATTTAAAAAAAAAAAAAAAAACCTCAGTAAGAAGCACATTAAAAACCCAATAATCCAGTGTTTGTGATTTTTGAGTTATGTATCAATTCTAGTTAATTTTGATACGCTCTGTTGATCTGTATATTCAGAATGAGGGTGCACACCATCAATCTCATAGTAAATAGGCACTAAAGCGTTTTTCAAAAGTGAAACACCGATAAATCCTAGATGCATGCAATACTGGATAAAAATTATGTTATATTTAACTTCTTTTTGAAAAATTCAAACCAAAAACATATTTTTGGAAAAAGTCTATTCGTCTGTTAGTCCGCGAACATGACACAAGTCTAACGAATGAGTGATTGAAACCAAATTTTGGGAGGATGTTTAAAATGTAAATATGAAGAACGCTTTTGTTTAGGGGTACATATCGGCGCATGCTTAGAAGAGATATGTACTATGACGTTATTTTTTCTGTTGGTGTGCAGTCTACGTTTAAAAACGATTCATTTTATTTATTTTCCCAAGAAAGTTTTGTAAAAGCTAAATTTTATAGTTTCTAATATATTTTGCTCTGAGATCTAAAAATAGGTAGCATGCTTTAGTTAATATTTATCTGTGAAACCATAGATGTAACCGTGCAAACGATTAGGAAATATAACAATAATATTAATATTGTAATGATTTTAGTACAGCTGTTTGTTGTGAATAATTTTGTAGTTTTGGAAAAGCAATTATATTAAAATAAAAAAATTTCTGTCACATCGTTTACAAAATAATATCAAAAATGAAAAGAATAAATCACTCTAAAAGCAAATGTTCATAAAAAGTTTACATCAAAATAAAACATGTGTTCTTTTTCTGTCTACAATTAATAAACCTGGAATAAAATTTTTTTTTTCTATTGATGCAAAACGCGTAACGTTTAGAATTTTGTATATTTTAAATGTATGACAATTGTCAAAAAAATAGTAACTATTTTTTTGAAAAATAAAAAACATTAGCTGATTTTCCAAACCACAAAATTATATAACAATAATATAATACAAGCCGTTACTTGCGTCACCGCACGCGTTAACATAAATTTATTTTCTTAATTATATATCAAATTTTAATATTTTTGTAATTGGAATGATCCTGTCGGCAAATTGGCTGACATTGTTTAGATGAATTTGTCGGGGACTACAACGCTTTTTACTTGTTGTAAAACAAATTAATCGTGGAGACTGCTATAGTATTTGCGTGTCATATTACGTACAAATGTTACATATCGCCGTGTGCGCATTGCATTGGGGATATTAGTACCGATACAAACATAAACATGATTACATGCATCAATTAGTGGATAATTACGTAGTAATTATCTTATATATTAAAATGCAAAAATTTAGAGGCAAAAAGTTTCATGTTTATACAAATTTACATTTTTGGACGAAAAAATTCAGGAAAATTACCGGTTGTAGAGCTCGCGACGCTCTATTGTATAGGGGGGTGGGCTTTTTTTGCATTTTAGGGGCGCGGCCGGGGCGATTTTTCAAACAGGCCCTCGGCCCCATTTGAAACGCATTGGGCCGATTTGAAATCGACGGCTAAAATAGTAAAAAAAATCGCACGAGGATGCGCTTTTGGGACGATTTTCGCTCATTTTTCTATTTTTACGAGACGCTTCGAACGCGAAATTCGAGCGTGCGGTTCGGCCGCCAAAGCCAAAAGTTCGGACCCGCGCAGAGTCACCATAGGACGTTTAACATGGGGAAATTTTAATTGCTCATATCTCGGCCATTTTTGGTCGTACGACGTCGGGACGCGTTTTAAACGATTCAGTAGCAAAAAGACTAACTGAAAAGTGCAAAAGATGCGTTCGAAGCGACTTTTTTCAAGTATTTAATTCGCCGATAAAAGTATTCGTTTCTCTTTTTTTTCTCTGTCGTTTAGACTGTGAAACAGTCGTTTTGCAAGGGCAATAGCAAAAAAAAATAAAAGTCACAGTCTAACTTAAGTGGAAAATTAACACGCGACAAATCGATCAAATTTTTTTAAAAACATACGTCGCTAAATTACATGAAAGTGACGGAGACAGAAGTTTATTTTTTGTTGCATTTTGATTCGTGAAACAAGTCAATTCTATTTTGAAATGTAAAATTTAAAACAAATGATTGATAAAATTTGAATTTTTTCTAGCTGTCAGTTGAATTGGTTTTTAACATTATTTAGCGAAATTATGGCCATCGGACGTAAACTTTTTGCCAAAATCGTGCAAATTGATAATTATAGAACCTTTTGACAGACGCTCGAAACAAATCCGGTAATTTTTGCGAAGATATTTCGAAAAATAATTCCGCCAAGAGGTCGCCATATATGCAATTGGTCAGAAAGAGACGACGTATAAAATCGAGTCGCGTAATGTCGATTACGACGTATGTCTATGAGCAGTTCAGATAAAATTAAAAATGGCGTGAGATTATTTTGACAGATCTATGAAAATAAATACATATCTTACTATGGAAATTGATGTATTTTGGGATATTTTCAATTATAAAACGGTTTGTTTATACGTTATTTTATATATTATTAACTTTTTATGTAACGATTAAGAAAAAAAAAACATTTTTAACCTTGAAAATTATTTGGTTATAATAAGAAAAATAATAATTTGTTTCCTAAAATATAGAAATTAGTCATATATGAATTTATTTACAGATCTATTGAAACAGATTACAAATTGATTTCCTGTATCTTCTACCTATTATACTTAGAATTTTGAATATTTTACCTACAGTGAATTCGAATGTGTGAAATTGATGGAATGACAAGATTGGAATTTTAAACGAGAAGACTACATTGGTCAATCGGATTTGTTGCAAAATATAATCATATTTATTAACGATATTATCATATATATAATATTATTTCTCATGAATTATGTTTTTAAAAATGTGAGGTTATGTAAATATTTCTTTTTGTTATGATTTGACAATTGTTAATAAAATTATTTTTATTGATAATATTTAAAGTAATTACGCATTTTTTTAAATATGTTTTTCCTTTGAAATAATGAAAATAGTTCGCTCTCAATACCGAAACAGATATAACTGCGTTCGAAATTGCTTTAATTCAGCGAGTTCTGTGGTACAAAATTAGTCAGCCATGTATAAGCTAGACGCTAATGGGAGGCCCGTGGAATGTTAAGAGACGGTAGTGCATAATAATAATAATATTTATTCAACAAAGGCAAAGCCATTGATTCGATGAAGTTAGTATTCGGTACACAGGCTTAAAAAAGTTAACAAGTGTAGAAATACATAAAATCTGACGAAAAATACCCGATTTCTTTAAAATTTGAATATTAATGCGAGGAGTCAAATTCACTTTATTTACACATAATATATACAGGGTGTTTCAACCGACGTGGGCTAACACGGGTAACTTTGTTGTTAGTGGAGATAGAAAGTCGGTTAAAGAGGCAAAGTAGTGCAGAAAAATTAATTTATTCAGAAAATAGTGAAAATTTCCATTTAGAAAAACTTATTTTCATTTTGGGCCTAATGACGAGGTCGTAAGACCGAGTAGATATTGAGTCGCAGATCAATTTATTGCGGGCCGAAGGCCCGCCGCGCCTTAATTTATTTTTGGGCCAAATGGCGAGGTCGTAAGACCGAGTAGATATTGAGTCGCAGACCATTTTATTGCGGGCCGAAGGCCCCCCTCGCCTTATTTTCTTTTTGGGCTTAATGACGAGGTCGTAAGACCGAGTAGATATTGAGTCGCAGATCAATTTATTGCGGGCCGAAGGCCCGCCGCGCCTTAATTTCTTTTTGGGCCTAATGGCGAGGTCGTAAGACCGAGTAGATATTGAGCCGTAGACCAATTTATTGCGGGCCGAAGGCCCGCCGCGCCGTAATTTCTTTTTGGGCCTAATGGCGAGGTCGTAAGACCGAGTAGATATTGAGCCGCAGACCAATTTATTGCGGGCCGAAGGCCCGCTGTGCCCTAATTTATTTTTGGGCCTAACGGCGAGGTCGTAAGACCGAGTAATCGCAGAATAATTTTTTTGGGACCATATGGCGAGGCCGTTAGGCCGAGTAATTATTGGGTCCCAGACAAATTTTATAACACTTTGATATTGGAGAACTATTCTAAAGACACATTCAAAAAAGTTTTGTGTATGCCAGCAATGGTAATTGGCGCCGCAGGCGTGATTCTAAACACATCGATATTGGAAAACTATTGTAGAAACACATTTAAAAAAGTTTTGCGTACCCCGTTAAAGATAATTGGCGCCGCAGGTGTGATTCAAATCACAGTGATCTTTACAAACCATGGCAAAAACGGATGCAAAAAAAAAAATTTTGTAAAAAAAAAATTTTTCCGCAGACCCATACCAAAAACATTGATCTTTGAAATCGGTGTTAAGTTGCCTGCAAAAAGGTTTTGCACAGGTCAACTAGTGTTTATATTAATTCTGAACACTAATTGATTAAATTTGTGATCAGTTGTAAACATGAATAAAAGTTGATATTTTCGCTTACATTTTTAGACGCGAATAGCGTTAGACAAGGCGCCTATATATTCGGTTTGTCTGTTAACTATCAGTTAACTATCAGTCGTAGAGCCCAAACGAAATAATCGATTTAAAAACACGTTTTGTTATTCGCTTTCTTTCGGGGTTTATTTGATCTTATCGACGTCCGATTTTTAAATTTTGGTCCCAGAGGAGAGCAAATTAAACATCGGATTTCGTGATTAAAAAAAGAGGTAAAACCGAAGGTTCGTCAAAATTCTGTTACGCTAATAAATTTACGAGTTAAAATTATACGACCATACCATGAACGTGTAGAAGGAGGCGCAAGGAGGGGGGAAATGGCGAAGAGAAAAATAAAAAATCCAAGAGATAGAAAAAAAAAACAAAGTTGCATTGCAGGATATAATTTATTTGAGTGAACAGAAATCTTAATGCGTCAGTATTAAATTAAAAAAAAAAATTTTAAAATGCAACTTTTTGCACTTTACGCCCCCTTAGAATCCAATTCTGTCGTTGTACATGTGCCGAACAATTTTATTTAAAATGACATACTTCCGACATTTGGTGACACACCGGTTGGGAGTTGCTGCTCTGTAAAGTGACTAAGCTCTCAAATTACGGATGCTTTTTAATTAGCAACTCGCATTTAATTTAATGATAATGGCAATTGTTTTATTGCATATTTTCAATAATTTTAGACTTTTTTTAGCAAATATCAATTCAGGCCATCGAACAATTATAATAAATATGAAATACGTGGAATGTCTTTAGTATTTTAATAATAATTTTTCATTTAACCTGATTATACAAATGGTTTAATACAAAACGAAATAATAACGTGATTTCAATTCAAAGCTACGTGTTTTCAAAATGGCTGTGCTAATTGCATAAAATTTAAAATATATTTCTGTGCGATTGCATGGGTAGAGAGTGAGTAACGAATTCTCGCCATTCATTCCCTACGTAGCGGTTGTTTCTCGTATTCAGTGCTGCTGGCTGCTGCTGCGAATGGCGTTATATCTGCCGAATGCTTGGCTCTAGAGTAGCAACGCTATATGCAATGTAATGGTGGTAAGTAATTCCTACGTTCATGTATATGTAATGTTTCTATGTATGCAAAAGTATGTTGTGCTGCTCTGTACTTATACTTCGTCTCATTTAAGGCTTAAGTATATTTATAACAAGTTGTTGACAGAAATACAAAATACAATATTATAGACACAACATAATAAGACATAATCAGTACAAAACATTTCTTTATCATATAAAGGCTCTTTCATTAAGCGCTTCCTATCATTAAATTTAAATAAAACAAAGTGTGTGTGAGATATCATCGACATTTTTTATTCGTTTGAAAGATCTGATGCCATTATGTGTGGAATATAACATCGTTCAAATGTCCGCCGCGGTTTCTCTGGGTGGCGCGCATCCGAAATGTCCAATTTTCCATGACTCTGGCGCATAAATCACGCTGAATTTGACCGATGGCATGGATTATGTTGGCTTTGAGGGCCGCTGTGGTTTGTGGCGTAATCCCTTTATTTTCAAAGTTTCAAAATTTTATTACAGCGATTCGTGTGATTTTATGTATTTAAAAATTAAACGTAAATGTTAATAAATATCTGCCTATATGTTAATGAAATATTATTTCCCTTGTACATGATCACATCATCCACTTATGTGAGAACATCTTCTCCGCCTATGGTTTCGCAGCGATTCTAACAATTTTGCTCCCCGTTCGCACAGGCATTCTTTGGTTTTGTTAACAGTATTTTTTTGTAGCTTATACATACTGTGATCGTGTGACGTTAAAACAAATTAAAAACATTTTTTAAATTGCTAGTTATACCGAAAAAATGTTTTGCGCGCGTTTTTTTTAGAAAACATATTCTCGAAATCTATATTTAAAAAAAATTATAAGGATTTTATTGTCATATTATCGTTCATTTATATTGTCAAAAATACATTTTTATTTTTTTTTTTAATTTCTTTGAGCGATGTTCTTATAAAGTAAGAAGAACATAATATAATAGCAAATAAAATAGTCAACAAATACTCCACTGCTGTTGTATAAAAAATGGTTTTAACTCAATGGCTAACGACTTGCGTGTCTATATATGGAAAAAAAGGGGCCACACTCGGTACCTAGAAAAAACAACTTCATCGAAAAAAGAATTGAGATCTAAATGGGAGCCAAGCTTTCACTTGGGAAGTTTTTCAGCATGAGTCATTTATAATATAAAACATGAAAACTTTCCAAGTGAAACTTTGGCACCCCGTTTAGATCTCAGCTCTTTTTCGGTGAAGCTGTTCTTTCTGGGTACCTTTTTTCACATTCATGTTTTTGTTGGAATATAATTAACAGAATCTGGTCTTGGAGCCTACGAACCTGTGATCATTTGGAAAATAAAATGAATGACCTTTAGTATTTGTACCTGTGCATGGGAAAATACTCTCATATACATACTTACATGCAAACACATATACAATTTTCCCGTGTGTTCTATCACGGTACATGGACATTGTGCTTTTCTGAGCTTTCGTGAAACGAGACGTCTTGCACTAACCCGTGTTATTTTTATGTTAGCTCTAAGTTCCTTCACAAATGGTTATTGTCCCTGCTTCTTTCCTTCTGTTTTGCTAGTTTATAGTTTTCAAAGTACTTGTTTCAAATGTGATTTGCAAAATTACATTGATGCAATTCATGAAAAAAACTTAATTTGTTTTTATATGCAATAGTTTGGGATAAAACTTTTATTCATGATAATCATAAAATATTTTATAAAAGAAGTCGTGCATTTCACAGAATATAAAGCGCTTTTTAAATACAGATAACTGTTGAATAGGCAAATTATTCCGGGAACGATTAACAAAAACGTGGATAAAAATATTTCTCTAGAGAAAATAACTTTGTTTACCTAAAGTTGTGATGTACACGGAAGCATAAAGCTGTATTTACACTTCCTGATATAGTTGAAAGAAGTTATATTATGGAAATTAAAATATATAAACGAGATCATTGTGAGGCTTTGTTTATTAGAAAATTCAAAAAGTAGAATCTCATACATACCGCGATAATATGCAATTTTATTTTATGACTGAAAAAACGCTTCTAAAATTTGCTTTCCGTTCGGTGCTAAATAGACAATGATTTTAAAATTACCGTCACCATTTTTTTTCTTTGTACTGTTTTGTATATTGCTTTTTAATATGTAAATTTTACCATGGGCTAAGTGGAAGACCAACGAAAGTTGAACCATGCCTTTTGTGCGTTTTATATGTACAATAAACGTTTATTATTATTATTATTATTATTATTATTATTATTATTATTATTATTATTATTTTGACAGTACGTATATGATGCAAAATGGCGTTATACACAGAAACACAGATTTAGATTCAGAAATATTTCAGCTACGCGCCTCAAAAGGAATAGTTTTATTTTAAATGCAAAATTCTTTATAATAGTGCATTCTATAAAAAACAAAAAGTTATGGACAGTTGGCTATCAAAATTTTTTTCGGCACTGTATGTCAGTCAGCGTGGCTAGAAAATGCAACGCTTACAGTGGCTTTATTCTTTGGAATCTCAATTTCCGGATAGTACTAAACATTGCAAATGTAAAACAATCTTAACACAGGATCTATTTCCATCTGTCTGTTTCCAACAGTACCTTACGTAATACGTATGTTTTCTTTTATACAGGAAAAGGTAAAAAAAATCTTAAGGGTGCAGTTGCTGGCGTTTTGTTAGGTACACGAGAGTTGAATCATTAAACTTTTTTAATTTAACTTAAAAGTTTTCGGGCGTAGAAAAAAGATGTGAGTTGGTCCTTTCTGATATCAAGGATTCAAACAAGGATCAAGAAGTAAAAGTGTTTCGTCCAATCGCTATCCTGCAATAGATATAGTTTTGTTACAGACAACAGTTCATTTCAAAGGAATCGAATCTTTTTAACATGGTTTTGTTGTTTTATAAACTACTGTAATAATAGTTTATATTAGCTCTTAGTAAACACACTAACGGCTGATCTTGAGGGCTCATAAAATTTAGGAGAAACGTCGATGTTATCTAATTATTAATAATTGTGCTAATGTAGTAATAATAATAATAATAATAATACGTTTAACGTCCGTTTCTCGACTTTATGTCATAACAGACGCCATTCGCACCATTACTATTTTTTCATCTACCACTTCCCGTTATTTTCTACATTCAACTTATGTAATAGCAATGGGCGAATGAAGGAATTATAGGAAATTAGGATAAGATAGGTAATTTTTGAACTAGGAATTTGATAGGTAATCGGCCATGGCCTCAAATAAGGAACCATCTCGATATTTATCTGGAATTAATTGAGGGAAACCATGGAAAACCTCTATCAAGATGGCCGGTACAGGAATTACCGTTTCTCGGCGCGAGGCAGTAGGAAAAAGTTCCAGCCACATCTGCCTCTGCCGGGAATCGAACCCGTACCTCCCGACTGCGAGTCTAGTGCTGTACCACTACTCTACCCAGCTCGGTGCTAATGTAGTAATAATTAGCTACATTATTTGTAATTTAATGTAACATTGAGCGTCTATATGTTTTATCTTAGCTACGCTGAAAATTGAATGCTGTTATTATTCTACGCCTCACATTGCGAAAAACTTTGAAGCGTGAATTACTTTAAAAATTCAATTTCAATTAAGGACATTTGAGATTCAGTGCTTTACTATAAAATTATCTCGCATCAGTTGAATTAATTTTCAAATATTGTTTTTATACAACATTCAATGTTAAAAATATAATTTGGACGTGATGTTGCCTTGGAGAAAGGGTGAAATAATGTACCAAATTTTGCCACAAGATTTTCGTGCGGGAAATGCCTTTGTAGAAAACGACTGAACGATTTAACTGTCAGTTGGTATTCAAACTTATACAATGGAGTAAATTTTATCCCTTGTATGTTAACTATGTCCCGTACATTTTTAGAAATAATTTTATGATGTCAATGTACAAAAGTGACATATTCTTGATGCAATGAATCGTTCAAATATTTCAGAAACGATCTAGTAGTTCATGTATTCTTTTCGAATCTTTTAAACAGTCCTGAATTCAGTGATTTTTCTTGAACAAATTAATATTTTTAATATTAAAAACGAAGGGCCTGTGAGGGCTCGTGAGTCCCATTTATAAATTGTTTTATTTTTGTATAATTTGTAACACAGATTAACCAAAAGAATTTCACTTCGCCCTAGTCCATACCGAGGCAAAATTTCAAAATGTTTGGGAATGATTAGAAATATTTAATATATTTTATATATATTGGAGATATATTGTATGCAAGTTTGGACATAAGCCCACTGTAAGCTTATCGCAAGGACCACTACGCTGCGTTCGTCGGTAAAAAATAAACTTTATGCACTTTTTGTTAGAACCTACAAATTTTTCTATTCTTTGGGGCTTTCAAGGTGACTTAGTAACTTAGTCCGGTACTGTCATAACTGTATATTCAAGTAAAGAAAACTTTTCTTTTCTATTCAGATTTTAGAACAACGTAATTTTCTATCATTTTATGGAAAGTTTGTTTAAGCTTTAGAAACTTTTCTGCATACGTTCTAATGTATACCTTACCTTATACACATTATAATACCTGGAAATACTATATACAATACAGGGTGTCCAAAGTTATGTCGGCTCTTAATGCCAAATTTGTTCAATGAAATACTTTTTACAATATACAATTTTACTTCTATATTTCATAAGGAAATTGAAGTATGGTAAAGCCGAAATGTGTCCGAAATAAGCTCAATTTTTTATTATATTACCTCAAAATGGAAAGAAAATGGCGACTGTGCGTGCGCCTATGGATTTTTTGAAAAGATTCACCGATTTGTAATATAATAATAATAATAATAATGCGTTTAACGTCCGTTTCTCGACTTTATGTCATAACAGACGCCATTCGCACCATTACTATTTTCCATTTACCACCACCTCCCGTTATTTTCTACAATTTTTTACAACTTCAACTTATGTAATAGCAATGGACGAATGAAGGAATTATAGGAAATTATGATAAGGTAGGTAATTTTTGAACTAGGATTTGATAGGTAATCGGCCATGGCCTCAAATAAGGAACCATCTCGATATTTATCTGGAATTAATTGAGGGAAACCATGGAAAATTTCAGTCAAGATGGCCGGTACAGGAATTACCGTTTCTCGGCGAGAGGCAGTAGGAAAAAGTCCCAGCCACATCTGCCCCCGCCGGGAATCGAACCCGTACCTCCCGAATGCGAGTCTAGTGCTGTACCACTACTCTACCCAGCTCCACCGATTTGTAATATGTTTGTAGCAAGGACTTTATTTTGGTGCCAACCGGGCCAGTATTTTTTGGAAAAATACGCACTGTACCAATATTAGTATAGTATAGTAATTTTTTATTTTAATAATTTATTTTGTAAAAATAATTTCGGAATGTGAAGGCCGTAATATTTTACAATGTTACCAAAAAGCTGTTTTGGCTGAGTGTTGGCGTTAAGGGGGTATTCTTATGTGAACGCATAAATTTTACCTCTTTTTAGGGAATTTTTTTTAGACGACAGTAACATTCAATCATTTTAATTTTTTTATATGTTTTTGTTTGTATCTTAAACTGTATAAAAAAAATTTTTTTTCTCTTATTTTACATTTTTTATATATATATATTTTTTTAATTTAAATTAGACACTAAAAAAAAAGCAGGTCACTGGTCATGGTAATAGCGGCTGTTAATGTTGTCTGAAATAAAAAAATCGAATGGATCATTGTTCAGTAGGAATGTCGCTATCGTCCCTACTAAAATTAATCAATTTCATTAAAAAAAAATGGCGGACTGAAGAAAAAAAATTTTGTGTTTTTTGTTAATTTTTTTGTTAAAAATCTTTTAAAAAAATAAGAAAATATTTTCGAAAATAAGCAATTTTAGTACGGACGATAACCATTAATGATATAATTCAAAGCAATCGGTTGAATACTTTTTTTTTTAGGACCATGACAGTTTTAGAAAATAATGGTTCCAGAAAAATGCGTTTAAAGTTTCAAGAGCCAACAAGTCGCTTACGGCGCGTCGGCCACTATATGAGTTGTATTTTATTTAAAACTAGGAATTTCGGTCTCTATTTTTCACAGCATATTTTCGATAGGTTTTACTATTGAAATATGAAAAAAAAAATCAATTTTTCGAAGTGGTCACATAAGAATACCTCCTTAAAACTATTCTTGCAAAATGTAACAACATATTAATATTATTAATAATAAATAATAAATAATAAACAATTATAATTTATTTTGTATTTTGATAAATTGAAAAGGACCAAAAATTTGGTAGAAACGTTTTATAAATAAAAAAATATTTTGAACAGTAATCGCAAGTAGTTTCGTTTTATTTAATATTAATATTATCTTCTCAAACACTCACATTAGATATCTGAGTTAAATATAGTCCAAATAGGAATTTATAGAGCCTATTGTTGGATAAGAAAACAACAATATGTGGTTG
This sequence comes from Venustoraphidia nigricollis, assembly GCA_034508555.1. Lineage (NCBI taxonomy): Eukaryota > Metazoa > Arthropoda > Insecta > Raphidioptera > Raphidiidae > Venustoraphidia > Venustoraphidia nigricollis. Next base: position 9,925,959 of record JAVRKA010000006.1, read on the forward strand.
ATAGTGATAACCACCCACCCGTGCACGTCACTGATTGAAGGCGTGATGAAGTGCAGTATCCCAACATAACAATGCAACAGAAAGACGGACCGACAGACGAACCGGGACAGTCAATTAATGTGCTCACTATTTAAATTACGAAATTGCGTGCTTGATGTTACAAATGCATGCACCACACACACATTAACTACATACACGCTAACGATGATCCTAAACGGGGATTTTAACGACTCTGTGCGAAATACCGAATGCCTGAACGATGCATGGACTTAATAGAGGGAAAGCGGCTCGACCGGCGGCCAATTCTTAGTGATCAAGGTCGAGTCTTAGTGAAAAATATCGCTTCTAAGAGAAGAAGGTCGATTCTTAAAACGAGAAAAATATTCTGCCTTAGTAAAATCACTTTTACAACCTGTGTAGTTCATTTACAATTTTCCAGTAGTAGGGATGTCAGAAGTGCCAAAAATTATCGATATTTTTCTCAAGTATCGATATCGGTACCGATATATTTTTTTAAAAATATCGATAGGTATATCGGTACAATTTTAAAGAGAACATTGGCACTCGAAGAAATTTAGTATACATATTGGCTAGCTTAATATAATCTCAAATAGCAATTAACGGACATTATTTATAATAAATCAATTAATAAATAATTATTTGAAATCAAAAACAACGATAAGAATTTTTTTTTGTTTATAAATCAAATGTCAAATATTTAGGAGCAGATAAATTTAGAGATTAATCGAACAATTAATAAAGCCAGGGATGGCGAACCTATGGCATGCGTGCCAGAGGTGACATTCGACAGAAAATTGTTGGTACAGCATGAACTGATGTGTAAATCGAAATATTTAAAAATATTCTAGATGTTGTAGAAATGAAATGAAATATTGTATGAATAGCTATTTTGACGGTTTATTATTCCAAAAGTCTCGAAAAATCCGGTTTTACATGAGCTTTATTCACTGTTGCTTGTGGAACGCACTTAAAGTATGTTCCAAAAACATATGTAAAAACACATGTTTCTTTTTCAGTCGAGTTTTCGATATTTTCGGAATAATTAAACGGCCATAGTCAGTCGCTGTAGTACATACGTGTTGCCACTGGAAAAAAATATCGGTTTTCGATATTCGGAATTTTATATCGATATATCGAAATATTAAATATCGCCCAAAAATATCGATATATCAAATAAAAAATATCGATATATCGATATTTTTTCGACACCGCTATCCAGTAGGCCTTAATCTACTGGGTATACTTATACCTGGTTGGTATATTAAATTTATTGTTTATTCTTTCCACTAAAAATTTTCAGAAAATAAAATAGACTGATTTGTCGGGTAATTTATAAAAAAAAAGTCCAGCCAATAAGACGGTGGAACAATTCTGACTCCAAAAATACTGACATTTGGACATAATAAATATTATAAACTAATGGTTAATATTTAATACGTATATATTCTGATTAACCATTTCATACTTGTCAGCTAACAGATTTCTTTTTGATAGGTACACAAAAAGAATAGCTGTTTATCCTTTTTCCACAATATTTAAAACCACAAGGTTTAGAAAAAATCTTAGGAAACTTCCTTGCAAAAATGAATAGATTTATAAAGTGTGATGAAAAGTGTTGAAAAAAATAACGTTATAGCACATTTATCTTCCGGAACTCTTTGTATTTACATGCTAAACATCCTATTAAAAATTGTTTTCAATCCGCTCAGGGGCCGTTCATAAAATACGTCACGCTACAAACAACTTTTTTTGACCCCCTTCCCCCCGCCTATTGTCACGCTGTGTCACACTTTCTGTGACCCCCCTGTAAATATTCCGTCACAAAAACTAAGACCCCCCCTGAATATAATAAATTTCAATGGATAGTACAAAAATTTTGAAAATTAAAAATATTTATTTATGTCGAAAAATAAACATAAGTAAATATATCGAGTTACAATATATTGTAATAAAACTATATACGTTTAAAAGTCTATCTATTTACTAAATATGAAATGAATGACTTAATGTATCATAATAAAAATTGAGAAAAAAGTATTTATTGAAAAAATATTAATTTAAAATATTTTAATGAATAGCGAACGTCATGTTGCCGTAGACCCCCCGTCCCCCCTTGTCACACTCAGTAAGACCCCTCACCCCTTGTATGCGAACGTATTTTGTGAATCCCTGTTTTATTTGTATCGTGTTCACAGACAAACAGACGCAGACTATCTAAAAATATGTTTTTCGGACCTCAAAATGAAAAAATATTAAGTTGTGAAAAGTGAAGTTGGAATGGTACAATTTTGAGGATCAAAAAATATTTATATTGATTCAACATACATAAATTAATTTTACATTTATCTTTCTATAAATTTCCTTGTTTTATGAGTTCGGTTATGAAATGCCACCCGGTATATTATTTGGTCATCAACGTGTGTATTATGTGCATTGTAACCACTGGCTATTACTTAGTGTATTTGCATAAATAGAAAATTTGCAAATGTCGTGAGCTAATTAGAATTATTTCTTCATTCTTAATTTAGCGTTAATGTTCCGTAGCCGTATGTTATTCTTAAATAATAATATACTGAGGAAAAACACTGAGTTATCGCTTGTTACAATTCAGGGTTGGTGATAAATCGGCTTATTTTAATTTATGGCAACGATTTATTTACCACCGAACGAATTCAAAACAATTTAGTTAAATTAAAAATTTCGATACGACTTTCTATAAAATTTACATTCAGATGTTAAAATTAAATTGTTTGTTACGTATTTTATATTCGCATTAAACTAATTTCCAATGATTTTAGTTTGTTAAATCTCTTAATAAGTGACAATCAGTCTAGTACCTCAAACCCATGTCTATAGAGAAATATTTTCGCGTACCTAAATCACATTACAAAGCATTTTTAAGTCCGATCCTGGTTAAAGACATAATTGGGCAGTAAAATTTGACTCCATGAATTTTTAAACTTTCCGCCCTTCAAAATTTCTAGCTCTGAAAAGATCCGTTTGCGCCCATTTTAAATATGTTTTGAGAGGTGGTAAAATACGACGTGTACCAAATTTAAATTAAATTGATGTCTTACGAAAGTTTTAAATATTTTCAAAAGTTATACCAAGCTATCCAAAATGCTGTGAGATGATATTTTATAGCCCGTCAAAAGTGAATTATTCACTTTTGACGGACTATAAAATATCAGAAGACATCAATTTAATCTAAATTTGGTACACATCATATTTTTATATATATTTTTATATATTATATAATCTGTGAATTACTTTTATCAGATATTGCAAATTATAGATGCTTGATAAATGAGGTCATTAAACAATTTAAATAAAATTGAACTACTTTAAAATCTGGACCATCTACTTAATTCAACATAATATGTGCATTGATATTACCACATCGCAGTTTCGTACTAAAATTGCAAGCATTTGTTATAAATTATTCTTTCAGTCCTTCGGGGTAAACAATTCATATTTTAAACATGATTTTAACAGATGTAGAGTAGGTTACATTCACCATAGAACATTTGATTATAAGTTATAAAAGTTATATAAGGCTGGCCTAAAGCATTATACACATTAGTAACGCATCATTCATAAATGAATCATTCAAAAATTAAGTTAATTGCAATGATTCCTTTTTTGTAACGGCATTTGAAATCGTTTATTATAAAAATCACGATTTATTTTATCAAAAAAAAGAAGAAAATACGGTTATGCGAAACATATTAAACATAGATTAATAAAATTAATTGATTATAAATATATTTTTTGTGTTTCAATATATATATAATATTTTTTTAAATATTCTAATATAAGCAAAAGTTTCTTTATTTTTAAGTTTGCAGTTCATATTTTCAATTTATTAGTGCGTCCATACATGAACTGCGAGGATCGGCCTAAGAAGCGGCGTCTGGGTAGGAGTTGGCACGTGCTCGTACATCGAGCACGTTAACCAATCGGTCTACTCGGTAGACCTCAAGTTATACGATACATACTAGACACAGATAAAAAATTCAAATTTAAATTCTTCAATGAACCCACCCACCACCCCCATTCGCATTTTATTTAAATTAAAAATCTGGTTCTTTTTTTTGGATCGATTTGTACAAAAAAGCAATACCCCTTTAAACCGAAAAATGCATGTTTTTAGTCATCTGCGCATGCGCATTCATGCAAATCGGCCAATTTTACGTACTGCGCATAAATTTTTGTTTTTTTAGTATCAAGCATGGGGTACTGGGCAACGATTTCTTTTCTGTATATTTTTTTAATTATTTTTAAAAATGCGAAAATCGGCTGAGGTCATAATATTTTTAAAAACACGCGTGTGTATAAAAGTAAGGCCACCGGGGCCACTATTGTTGTGACATGGTCGATTTACAACCATGTATCAACATGACGGCGCTATCTAGTCTGATCATCGCAGTTACATATTAACATACGATTCGCAGGACAACAATTAACAAACAATCGCTATGTAACAACGCTCACGAGTTACGAAACTGAGCCTTCATTAACGAAAATTTCGTTGTCGCGACCAGACCCCATCAGATAACGTACCGTCAAAGCTGCGAACGTAGATAGGAAATAGCAATTTAAAGAAAAAATTGTTATAACAGCATCGGACGTCAATTAATTGAACTACTAAAAATTAGTAATGATGTAATGTAGTAATAATGTCGTGTACTAATTTATCATAGGTGTGAATCAATAGTACAATTGGTTTGCGCTTTTAAGAATTTATCTGTCGCAGACGGACATATTTTTCAAACGTTTTTCACATTCGATATGCTTATGGAAAATGTTACGCATTCACTCCAGTCACCGGTATCACTGACTGTCACGAAAATAGACCCTTTTCATGGGTTTTTATGGAAAGTCCAAACAAAATATTCTTCTCGTCATTATGATTTTGAAAAATATAACAAACACCCCTCTCACTCGTTTTCCATGGTAATAAAGTTTTGACAAATGCAAGGTAAGTTTGCTCATTGAAATACAGAGATCGAGTGTTTTATTTAAAATAAAAATCTTACTACAGAGTACACATTATACAACAATAGTAAATACAATGTCATTACAATTTTGGAGGCTTTCACGGCTGGCGTTGTTGTAAATCTTCTTGGTTTCCGGGCTTGTACGCCGTGGTTCATTGGTATTTCTACCTGACGTTTCGTCTACAACTGCGATGTGGTAGCGGGCGAAGTGTCCTTCTCGGCTGCTCACAAGCAAGTGTGTCGACTACTGTTGCCCCTTCTTCTTTTATGCACCGTTGGTTGTCGTTCTCTACTCGGTCTTAGGTTGCTCTTCTCTGATTGGTCGTTGGGTTCATTAGTTTAGTGGGCCTCAGTGCTGGTGTCCAAGTTTTACTGAGGTGCAGACCTTCTTCTTTTCGGTTGAAATTGTGCGTGTGTTTTTGTATTTCTATGGCTTCCCTGTGTTTTACATTACGCGTTACACACGTCTGGACCCGGCTTAATATTTTCGCCTTGAAATCGCCTAAACACAAAAAATACATTTTATCAAGAAATGTACCTCTTTAAGCTTAGATCCGCCCTGGAGGGGAGACTTTTTTCTGCGTGGTGTATCAAAAAACTCATTGGTTGAAAGATTGAAGCAATATCTGTAAAATAAGCAATTATTCTTTTCAAAAGTAATGAAATGTGGTTGTGCAGTGTTGAACCACTCCTTTAAATAATATTTTCTTCATATCCGGTCGAAAGTACGTACTTTCGGCTTCGATTTTAAAGCAGAAAGCCTAACATTTATGCACTGCTGCACGCCATCTGGAACGGCGGGCCAAAACAGTTTTGTCGTGCACACTGATACGAAAATACTTACTGTCGACAGGGTATGAAGAAAAATAGTATATTACACCGCTAGGGTAGAAAGTTGAAATTCCTGCCTCAGACATCGTCTGTCGCGCAGTGCAGGAGTTTCAACTTTCTACCCTAGCGGTGTAATATACTATATGCCCAAAAAGTATGACCCTTGAAGAAGTCAGTTAATACAGAGAAAACTACGTATTCACATGTGTTCATAGAGGAAGTGAAACTTCTTTAGAGTTATGAACTCGTTTCATTTCCGTTTTGCTTTACCAAAGTTTCTCTATATTTCCCTGTCAATGAATCATTTCCTCTTAAATGTTGCATATATATTTCAAACAGATACTTTAAAACGTGTGTACCTCATCCACAGAAGATCACGAGGAAGTGAAACTTCTTTAGAGATATGAACTCTAAAGAAGTCGCTAAAAACGTTTCTCTGCCATAATTGTTTTTTTAGGCTCAATAGAGCTTCTGGGAGAGCAAAATTATTGATGATATCCATTTTGACATCTACTTTCAACTGCTAACAAATCTCACAGAGTTTCAATATGATATTCAATCCAAACGGGAAAAGTAAATCGTCTCCATTTTATAATAAGTAGGCATATTTTATAGTTGAACAAGTGTGACAAGTTGATAATATACCGCTTTTCTTGGAAGCTACTGTCAGGACCAGATTCAGAAACATTACTTTTTCAGAGCTGCAGAAGATACTAAATAGTAGTGAGGTAAAATCAAGGTCACTAAAAGCTAAAGTTGGGCGTTAGCATTGTTGAAGTTGTGACTGGACGAGACGCGAGAGAGGGCGGGAAAAGTAGGTTTGTGTCGTCACATGGAGTCTTTTTCTAAACAGTCGGGATAAACATACTTGAAAAACCAGGCCATGAGCATCGGTAATAGCGCTGGGTAACTCAGATCTGAACCGGTTCAAAGAGCCGACTCCGACAGAAAATCCGTGAGAGCCGACTCACTTTTTTTTGAGCCGACGGATCAACAGATCCGCATAGCTCAATGAAACACTTAACACACAGAAGCACATTTTACACTTACGTATCAGTTCTTGTTTTGATGCATCTGTCAGCTCAGATGACTCATGCATCACATGTTTGGCTACGCATTCTTGATTCTATACAGGTCGTGATATGATTGACTGAACTAGGTAACTCAGTGGCAGACTGCAGTAACATATTCAGAGCTCGGCTCTTTTTGAACCGGTTCACATACGGGATCCAGATGCAAAGATGCAGATCACTAAAAAGACCCGTTTTTCCCATCTCTACGTGATCGCTATGCAACCACTCTCGATTTGTTATTATCACAATATTATGCGAAACAAAAGCTACGAGAGACAATTTATATCACTGATCGTGGTCAGATGCCTTTATAATGCGTACCGTCAAAACTGCGGACGCAGAAACATTATTTGTAAAATTAGCCCTATTAATAAAAACTACTGTAGCGACATCTGACGTCAATCAATTAAACTAGCGTTAATTAGTGCTCAAAAAACACGTTAGAACAAAGCGTCGTGCAAATTAATCATAGGTGTGAATCAATACTACAACTGAAATGTGCTAGTAAATCACAATGTCGGATCAACCAAGTCATTAGTAAACATATATTATAGTGAACTATTTTTTATAAAACATGTCTAAAAACCATCTCTAGAAAACCCGCTTTCAAATTAAAAAAAAAGCACATCCAAATCTGCTCACCCGTTTAAGAGCTACGGTGCTACAGACAGACACACACATAGCGGTCAAACATAACACCTCTCTTTTTGCGTCGGGGGTTAAAAAATATGTATTCGAGTTCGAGTATACACAAGAAAAATAATATTTTTACTTGAGAAACGCTATTCTTTAGTACATTATAATATAGGCTTACTCTGCTTTGCACCTTGAAAGTATTTATATATAGACTTTATTTCTTTTTCGTCGCTGTAAATAAAAAATTAAGTGTTTATTTAAAAGTCCTTTTTCCCGACAAATAATTTTTGTATTTATATATATTTATATTTTGAGTTGATAAAACCTAAACAGTTTAGTTAGGCCCCAGTTTTTGTGCAGCAGGACCTTTGCTTACATAGCTACGCCTCTGAAACTATCGCAGAGTTTAGAACCGACGCCTTTATAACTATGATTATAAAAAATTATTTTTCCTTTTTAGTATTTTTCAATAAAATTAAAAACCTGGAAGTTGGGGATTTTTAATAGACGAGTCTTGTGAATATGAACAACGGCGTTGCTACACGCTCGGATATTTTCAAGCTGCCATTGCCATAGATTTTAGTGAATTTGAACTAGAGTCTAGAAACTGTACTGAGATAGGAAATAGAAATAGAATTAACAAAGTAGTGTAGGACCTACACTACTTTGTTAATTCTATTCATTTAAAACGTTTTGAACACTCATGTAACATATGGAATGATGCAGGTAACTGTATTACCTACACTGTAGGTAATACAGTTACCTGCATCATTCCATATGTTACATGAGTGTTCAAAACGTTTTAAAGTTATTGCCTGAAGACGAACATAAATCGCTCAATGCTTAATGAACTTTAGTATTTTATACTTGTTTATGTACAGGATGTCTAGTAAACTTTCTGTAAGACTTAACCGGTGATAGGTTTGATCATGACATGCTACCAAATCCAAATATGACCCCAGTAAAAATCACAGGGTCTCTGACCATACAAAAGTCTACTGCACAACAGTACTAAAATTTTATTATTAGTGGCAGACTAAATCAATTGTTTTATTATTTTTTGTTGTCAATATTTCGAGTACGGCATAACAATGCTTGATGAAATATATATTGATAATAGAGAAGTATAAATTAATTAACTATAAAACGATAAAAAAGGTGTACCGTGAAGTGGTACGCATGAGAGATGATATGTAAATGTATGGCAAGCAGTGGCGTAGCTACCGCCGTATCTGCCGTATCAATTATACGGGGCCCCCGGGCCACGGGGGCCCCCAACGTGCGTAAGCAAAAATTAATAAAAACTTCCCAATTTTTTTTTATTTCAGAAATGACAAAAGTCAAAAAAAGCAATTTCTTTTTTCCCGCGTAAAGCGTGCGTTCAAAAATTGCAACACTCTACATCGGTTATCGCGGGCTGCGAGATTTCCCCGTTTAAGTCATTTACTTCAACGGGGGAAGGGCCCCCAAACAAATTTTTATACGGGGCCCCGCCAAGGCACGCTACGCTTCTGATGGCAAGCACATATTAGTTTCATTCGGGAAAATTATAGACGTGCACTGGTTTTAATAAAAACACATTTTTTGCACCACCTTCTATAAAATAGCTGTTTTTCGTTAATGTATAACGCTCTTAAAATGACCTTTTCATTAACACTAGTGGGTACTATAAAATGTAATGATGACTTAAGAGTAGTAATTACAGTAATTCACTGTATCAGAAATTTGTTACACAAATGATATATCAAGCATTTTGAAAATATGTAAAGAAAAAAATATCTATTTTCTACGGGGTAGTGTAAAGCCTGGATTCTCGCTGTTTTTGAGATAATTAAACTTTTTTTGTCCCTGGCTATAAAATTGAGTAAAATTCGAATAGTTGGTATGTGATCAAAATGAGATCCTCTTCAGTAATAAAATGGCAGTACCTTTTTAATAAAAAAAATAAATTAGGTGTTTTATACTATTTTGGAATCTGGATGAAATAAGTGAGATGGAGTCTCTAAGGGTTTAAAAAGCTTAGATCTCTCGAAAATCGTTTTCTTATTTCTTTATTTCGATGGCACGTGGCTGGACCTATTCTCGGATAAAGCCTTATTGAAGATTTATCGGACCGCCTGTATATATAATACGTATATTCTTTAAATTCGAGACAAATGGAAACTAATTTTACAATGGCTGTAATTTACACGTGAGCTGTGAACCATCGTTTCGCTGAATGGTGATTTACAGCTGACACCTCATTGCAAAGACTGTTAACAGTTAATTCGTTGCAAATAGAATTTTACTCATTTATTTCTGTAAGTGAAGTCACCTTTGACAGTATATAATGTAGTTTACATACATAAAATATGTTAATTTATACTGAAAAGTGTGTTAAAATGTAAAAGAATGAGTCAATCGAATACATACATAATAATTATAACCAAAAAAAATTACTTATATTTCGTACATTTATTTCAGTATTAAGTGTTAGAACTGTTATAAAATTCTAGCACAGATAAGAAATAATTATACAGGACGTCTCAAAAAGCAACGTTGTCCATATTTAGGTCACAGTCTTTGAGAAATTTCGAATCGAAAAGCTTCTCATCGTTTTTGTGTCAGGAGTGTATTTACCAAGTCTATAATTCTAATTAAAAAGTAGTTTTCTGATTTGAGTTGCGACTGTAACCTTTAAGCAAACAGTCTAGTCTGCAGTAGAAAGCCATCAAAATCGCAGCTCAAACCCAGAAATCAGTTTTCAAATATTTAATAATAATTTATTTTAAAAAATCTACGTAGCTTTTTAGCTTCCATGAAAATAAAATTCATCATCGTCATCGTTTACGTCGTCTTCGTTGTTCTCATCAATACTGTCGCAATTTTCTTCTACTGGTGCTGTGTGATGGTGCATCCGTGCTTTCGTTTATTCTTGTGTTTTCTAAAAGTCCGGTTCTAGACAAATCTATTCAGTCCGCGTCCAGCTTTATAACACGTCCATAGTTTTCTATAATTTGTTTTTCAGTATTTTCTATTTATTGTATTTCAATCGCAACCAAAAACTTCTTATATCTTCAGGCTTCTATCACCTGTAAGAAAATAAAAGACATAAATAAATAAAAATATTGCAACCGAGAACGTATGAATTTTTCATTACAAACAAATGCCACTCGTTTTATCCTTTCTTTTGTTCATGTATCATTTCTTTTATGTATCTTTTGAATAAAAAATTTATCGCGACATTTAAATTTACAACATCAATTAATTTATTGTTCTATATATTTATCACCAACATCATTCTCAACACGTTATAGTTTTTGTAGCGAGGAACATGTTAACACAGTATTTCATTCGTAATCTAAAAACTTATTTTATTGTTCTCTGTAATAAATATAAATTTTATAGTTCAGTTACTTTACAAAAACTTACTTAGATTCGTAAAACTTAAAAGTGTCTCTAGATTTATTGCTACGAGTTTTGTGCAATGCATAGAATAAGTTGTTATATGAGGCCGCCTTCAAAAGTTGTACTATATAAAAAAGCTCAATACTGTGAAATTGGATCAGTGAGATACGGTTACATTGCCCAAGCAAGACTAACCACTGAAACAAAAGCTCATAAAAAGTTCTTCAGATCAAATGCTATACACAACATCAGCTCTCGCTTCAATTTTATGAGAGAATCGGTTAAGGTGCGTGCATACCAATCTTATTATAACGTCGTAAACACAAATGTGCATGCGTTTGCTCTCGTGTAGCCGTCTCGTCTCGTTTCAACAACGGTCATTCTCGTCTCGACTTTCCCGAGACGCCTTTCTCGTCACATTTACGCGTATTATTGACCAATATTCTTTATTTAGTAACAAGAAAAAACACAGAGACAAAACAAAATACACATTCGAACAATATCGGTTCCGTTATTCTCTGGTAGAGTAGCGGAAATAAAGTTTCTGCAATAATTAAAAACCAAGAAGATTAGAGAGAGTAGGTTCTTCAATAGTTTTGAACCCTGGTCAGATTACTCAAATTTAATTTTAGCTAAATCTTGTGTCTCAGGCATTACAGTTAAAAATTTTGTCTTTAGTAGCTATTAAAATACTTCCATGTAAGCATAAAAACATTTCATATGTACCTTTTCTGTATTTTTAAATATGTGGCAAATAATTGTACGAATACGTTTTATGTCCATTTATGCCGTTTTTTATAAAACAAAAATATATACCTTTTATTCATTATTTTATGGGTACACCTCGTCTGTTTCAAAGTAACAATCCTTAACTGAATATTCTGCTTTCTTATGTACAAAAGAAAGATAGAGAGACAATGAGAAAGGAAAATGTAAATACGGATCAAAGTAAAACTTTAGTCTGCAGTTTTATTGAGTATTCATGAAAATGTATATTTATAGTATCCGCCTGCTATGTTTGCAAATCTCTGTGCAAACTACAAAAACACTACAAATACACCGTTACATTCGCATGTTTTGTATTGCTATTTTATTGATATACCTAGATCGTGGTTTTCAATTTACTGCGGTTTATTTATAATTATATAATATAATACTAAATTCATCTTTAAAGTTCAATTCCAGATGTATGTTATAATAGAAAACAGTATCACGGGTAATTGGAATAAAAATAAATCAATTTAAACACTCGTTGATTGCAACGTTTCGTCTTTATTTAATTAAGACTTTTTCAAGCTCTCAATATGTTTAAATTATAATAAAAGAAGATATTATTTTCTACAATTTTCAATTTTTGATTGATTTTTGTAATGCGAAATTGCTTATTATATCATGGTTTTATTATAATTTAAACATTTTGAGAGCTTGAAAAAGTCTTAATTAAATAAAGACGAAACGTTGCAATCAATGAGTGTTTAAATTGATTTATTTTTATTCCAATTACCCGTGATACTGTTTTCTATTATAATAATGAATATTTATAATTTCATAACAAATCTCGCTTAGTGTGTACAATCCGAATTTCTGGGCAGTTTACTTACAAATACAAATCTATTGGAATTTGAAATAAAACGATACGATATCTAGCGACAAAAATTTAAACCAGAAACACATTACATTTTACATACTGTTAGCATTACCTACCATATAATGAAAAATAACGGACGCGACATTACATCTCGCCTAAACTCGGTTCATATGTTAAATCTCCAAACTAATATTAAAACTGGAATGGGACGTTTTCCTGAAAGTTACTGTTTTTCAGAAAATTTCATATTTTTTTAGAAATTTTGTACCATTTAAGTCATAATTGATCATTTTTCAAATATGATTAGCGGGTGTTGTGTTTTATGTGACGTTTCCATGGGTAATAACTAGTTGAGCGACTTGGCTTTTATCTGGGTGCAAATCTCTCTTTTAGTAAGACAAACTAGACACTTAAAAATATTTATCTCTCTTTAAATAACGCATTTAGTCGAAACGCTGCGCATTTATTTATGCAAAAAAAACTTTCAAAATTAAAAGATTTTATTATACAATCAATAGTGTATCTAAAGCTTAGTAGAAAATTATCTTTTTGGAGCTTGGAAATCAATTCTGACTTTCGATTGTCTACTAAATGCGTCTCAGAATTTTATCAAAGCCTCAGCTAGGTGAACTGTAATTATTTTCTGTCAATTGTACTTTAAAAACATTTGACTTAAGGCTGTCGGAACGCTCTAAATTTTGTTTGTGCTGAGACCCAGCGGTAAGGGGCGAGGTAGGCAAAAGACAAATTGTGGGTGTGACCTTCTTTAGCTCTGTCTCGCTTAAATCATCCGCACGTTTCAATTTTTGGCTGGTGCCAACTACGAAGCTAAAAAATGTCGCTGTCAATTGATTACTCTAATTTTTGGAAATATTTTGAAGATTTAAAAAACTTTTCCGAAGAGTTACTTTAGGTTTGTGATGGGACAGTTTTGTGAAATAAGTACGAATAAGGTCATAGTGTGACATTCAAAACGTGTGTTTTTTTAGCACAATTAATGCCAACTTTTTTCTAGTATATCGTACATAAATTACAAAAGTAGTCCATTAGAGACCTAGATTTGTCCTTTATCTTCCTTACAGAGAAAGAATTTTTGCAGAATGTTGACGAATAAGTCTACAATCAGTTGACAGCCGAAGCTCTATTTTTGGCTTAAATTCAGAGCGTTCCGACAGCCTTAAAACAATTTTTTTACCTATTTTATTTTAATTTAAAAACATTTGTGATTCCATGATTCCTCTACAATGCTACTGAATCATAAACCTACTAATTTTTTTTGGATATCACAAACAAAGCTGCAAACGGACATAAAATAAAATGTGGAGCGTATAAATATGTATTAAAAATATGTGTGCATATTGTTCGTGATGCATACATATTCCAGCTTGTAGCTTTTTTTAATTTTATGTATGAAAATAAAAATAATAAAAGTTGAACGATGAGAGTGAGGAGAGTGAGAGAGAATTTAAGCAAAGAAAATGGCGTATGTGGGGAGAAACACCGCCATACGAGCAAGAGAAGCAATGCCAAGCAGGGCAAACTGTTTACGTTACTAAAGTGTGAAAATACATAAATCAATGTTAAGTTGCCAGTTTACTTACAAAATATATTGTAGCTTCCTAACATAAATATTTTACGATAGAATAAGAGTGTGTGAATAAATATATGTACTTATGCCAGCCCGTTCTACTATTTACAGGTGAATATTTTAAAATTCCATAATTTTTTATGTATAAACATCTTAGTTCTCGCTTCGCGGTAAGAACTTCGTAGGAGTTCGGGCGTACGTCATGTAGCTATGACTATAATAGTAGGTATATGTGTACGTAAGTAATGTACATGTGACGGCATTTCGTTGACTATTTCTCAGTTTAATAAAATTATATTTTTTATGCGTAGTACTTTTGCACTTAAGGCTGTCGGAACGCTCTGAATTTAAGCCAAAAATAGAGCTTCGGCTGTCAACTGATTGTAGAACTTATTCGTCAACATTCTGCAAAAATTCTTTCTCTATAAGGAAGATAAAAGACAAATCTAGGTCTCTAATGGACTACTTTTGTAATTTATGTACGATTTACTAGAAAAAAGTTGGCACTAATTGTGCTAAAAAAACACACGTTTTCAATGTCACACTATGACCTTATTCGTGCTTATTTCACAAAACTGTTCCATCACAAACTTAAAGTAACTCTTCATTTTTCAGAAAAGTTTTTTATATCTTCAAAATATTTCCAAAAATTAGAGTAATCAATTGACAGCGGCACCCTTGCAATAAGATTTTTTTAGCCTCGTAGTTGGCACCAGCCAAAAACTGAAACGTGCGGATGATTTGAGCGAGACAGAGCTAAAGAAGGTCACACCCACAATATGTCTTTTGCCTACCTCGCCCTTTACCGCTGGGTCTCAGCACAAACAAAATTCAGAGCGTTCCGACAGCCTTAACCGTAGTGAAATCAATACGAGCTCACATGTTTGCACATCCAAATTCCTAAGAGTTTTCGAAACTTCTAGTATAATTAATTGATATCTATCCTACCATATAGATCATGCAATATTAACACAAGAAATTCATAAAGGCTGTCCAAATTTAACATTCTGATTTAAATTGGTCGTCATCTATACAAATTTTCATTTAATGTTGTAGCATAGTGATAGATGTCAAAAAAAAAACTTTTCGATTAGAATTGTGGCTTGGTTATCCTGGAATGATTTTCCATTGAAGAACGCGTATTAATTATTTTAAAAACTTATTACCAAAATTGTGAATATTTTGCTGGAACTAAGAAATAGAGCCTCATTATTATGATTTTCACAAGAAATGTTCAGTATTTTAATTTTTCTAATTACCATTAACATTTTTATAGTTCACTTTTTTATTTGCTCTTTGTTAGTATGAGAGTATACTGACTATTGTAAATGACACTCAGTTAAAAAAGGAATATCATTGAGTCATTAAGAACTATTTTAATGTTTCAAAAGATTTATAAAAACATCGAATTTATCAGTGTTTCCCAATGTAGAACTCATGTTTTTTCGATGCACTATTTTCAGAACAGCCTTATATTATTTTGACGTGAAATAACTTCGATTTCTATTTATTTTTATTTTTTGTTTTTAAACATTATGATTTAATGTTTTCATGTAAGCTAGAGTAATTACTTTAAAGTTTAAAAATATGTGTTTGGTTTGATTTTTGACAAACTATAAACTAGATAGCGAAATGCAACAGAATTAATGTTACTGTAAAAATATTTTTAGTAGGTATACCCGTCGTAATTAGAATTATGAACAGAAAATGTTCTGAAAAACTGACTACTTTACTACGGCACTCGAAATGATTGAAAAAGTTTTACAGTTCCCTAAAAACTTCGTATAACGTATGCATGTTATGCCGAAGAAAAATTTTATCAATACAGTATATATCGGTTATAACGATGGCTTCAAGACCATACAAAAGACGTTGCTATTTCAATCGTCGTTGTAAACAATTCACATTTTTAAACAACTTGACAATATGAAATCTACATTCACTTTGTCAAAATAATATTGAAGTGTATGTCCGTTCGTTGATAAACTCGATACCAGATGCTTAAAAATCAGTCATAAGAATCAATATATTTTGTTCATATTTATTACAGAAATCAGACGGCACATTTATGTTTAGTCGTTAAAGGCGGCATGTCGTTATTGTCATATTTAACAGATATTGTATATTATACTACTAATAAAACTAAACTGTGAAGGGGCGTTTTTCTGTAAATTACCTCTTTTCCAGAAATTTAATCCTTTTGAGACATTTTGCACGATAACAAAGCATAGTTGATAATTTTCAGTTTTTTTCGTCTGTCCGTTCCAATAAAACTAATTCCTCTCATCCTATTCAATGCAATTTGATCCCTACATGTATACAAGGACTGTTCATTTTGTGAGTTGAACAGTGTTCAAATCACAAAATATGCTAGTTATATCAGGCTTCACTCACGTTAAAATATAATATAATACATGAAATAAAATTTCTGGTAAATCGTGCGATATTGCTGGTAACGGTTAGTGCAAGTATATAGATATTTTTCAATAATATACTATGCACATAAACAATCGAACGAAAATAAATTTACCGGCGTACATTAACGAGGACCCAGGTTTATATAAAATTAAAAAGCACGTTCGTAAATTAATTTCTTCGAGCATTTGAAACATCAAAGTCTCGACGTATGAGACAAACGGTACAGTCTCTTTTCATTGCAACAAAAAACGAAGAGCTGAATCATTATGATAAAATCATCATCAGTTTTATCTGATCTGATATATTGCTTCTTGTTTTATGACTATTTAAAACTTGTCACCTTATATTTTAATAGTTATACGCACGTCCATTCTTCTAGGATGTAAAAAATATTGTACTCACAATTCTCATAAATCATTTACTGTTGTGACATAGGCTGTCATACTATCATGAAAAATTTTCATCTTTAGTCGGTAATATATAACCAGAATCTATAAACTAACTTTGTTTCTTTTAAGAGTGTTGGATACATCCGGATAATCCTTGAACCTTTCGTCTCAATTCTACGTATTTCCTTTTCCAGAAATCTTGTTCTAGCCATTCTACTTTAAAGTTTTTATACAAAATCAATGATCATTATTTTTTAATATGTAACAAAATGTCTATAGAAACGCGTTACCTCTGTGTATCTGTAAAGTTTTATGGAAATTGTGGGAGGCTGAACGATGATTGAAAACACTGAATCAATTCATATTTTCAATTAATTTTAAAAATAAAATTTATTCTTTCACCAGTTGGGACTAGCAAACTGGGAATTTATTATTAACCAGCTTTGAAACAAAAAACATATAAACGCCACCCCTACTAACTCAACTTTTATCGAGCCTTATTTTTTATAGCTAAATATTGTTATTTTAAGTTGCGTCACCAACAAAAAACAACAAACAAACAAACAAGAATGGTTACTCAGCGTTTAGGAAATACCTGAAAAAAAGGAGCAAGTATGTTGTGGTCACACTCGGTAAAAGTGAAACCATTTATTAACTTTTTTTTCAGTATAGAATTATAAAGGCAACAATAAATTGTTATCCAAAACATTGTTAATATTAAAAAAAAATGTAGCAATCGGGATTTGAACCTAAACAGTCAGTAAGCAGTCGTCTAATGACCTGAGCTAACGATTGTTCTAAATGATTACCCCTAAAACTTGTATATATAAAGTGCAGTTATAATTTTATTTTTTAGGATGTGACATCACTGGGTTTTTTTGCCGGCTTTGTACCTTTCCGTTACTGACGTTACTGACAGCTAAAATGATTCACTTTAAAAAAAAGCTTACAAAAATATTATTTCGCATTGAGGAAACATTTAAGAAAATATTTTTTTTTTAAACAAAGGTATAATTTTTGTCATTTTGAGTATTAAGAGCCATATACAGGCTGTTTATTAATTGAGTACCGATACTTAAGGGTGTGAATCCTTGGGTGATTTTAGGAAGAAAAGTTAATGTTTAACCTCTTGATTTGTGAGTTACAGGGTGTGTTAAGAAAAATATCTTTTTTTCATAATTTTCTTATCACTATTAGATATTTTTATGAAATTTTGTACACACCTTTTAATTATTAAGGATTATTTTTTGACGTAAAAGATTTTTTTAAATTTATCAGTGACGGCCGTATGGGGTTTGAACTGAATATTTTTGAAGAAAAGAACGGTACGCCACTGATTTTTCTGAAAACCAAAATTTTTGAAATCCTCACTTATTTTGGAGCAAAGGTCCCAAAGATTTAGTTTCGTACGACGCACCGTTTTCGCGTAAAAAAATAAAAATGCGCCTTAATGATTAAAAGGTGTGTACAAAATTTCATAATAATATCTAAGAGTGATAAGAAAATGATGATAAAAAAGTCTTATTTTTCTTAAAACTTTAACACCCTGTAGCTAAAAAACTAAGAGGTTTAGGACATATGTTGATATTAACTTTTCTTATCACCCAAGGAATCACACCTTTGAGTATCGGCACTGAATTAATAAACATTCTGTATATGCATATAATGTTTTTACATTTCGTAATACGTATTCAGGTTACTCTATGTATGCTCGTATATATGTTGTATGTCTGCCGTTTACCTTCCGAGCACTCACAAAGGGCATATTTCACTATCCACATCGTCAAGGGTTTCATTCTAATCCGATTGTGTACGGTGGCTGGTTACGGCTTGGCCTGCCGGTGCTACAGATTCTCCTTCTGCAGGTGGTGTGGGCCCTCATTACAGCAACGCGCGGAGCTAGGCGCTGGGGATGAACAAGTAACCAACCTCTACTAGTCGACTTACTTTATGGAGCGAGACTCTGTCTGACCGCACATTTCCTCGCAATGCATTTTCCCAATACGCGCTGTTATCGATACTGTCTGGCTGGTGGTTAGTATACATTACAGGGATGCATTCTAAAGACGGGTTTGCCATAAAGTATGCATACTGCACGCTATTCCGTTCCATAGGTGTTTCGATTTTTAATTGTTCATATTGTGGTGCATCTTGGATAAATAGTCAAGCATCCTAATTCAAATTATCTAATAATTATTGTTATTGTTATTGTTTGGCTGTAATGATATTTTTTCGAGCATTATGTTCCAATCTAATTGAAATTAATAGTTTTTTTCAAACATATACAATTAAGTTAGCAGGAAAGTGGACAAATTGATATAAATCAATAAACCAATTATTAATTAAAAAAAAAAATATGGACGCAACAATTTCCAATGCAACAAATAGTTTTGGTTGAGAAATGTTAAATTGTTGTTTTTAGGGTTCCATATTTCAGACTTAAAAACAGAACCCTTATAGAATCACTTGGTTGTTCGTTTATCTCTTCATCAAAATCCTTTTTCGAAGAAACGGCTAAATGTATCAAATTGAAATTAATATCAAATACTAATGTTTATAACCCCTGTTCAAGCTTCAATATAAAGGAATGTATTTTTTTTAAGTGAGTCACTTATCAAAATCTACAGAGTACTTTTTGTTGACCTAGAACCTTTAAATTTGACAGAAAGGAAGCTCTTTAGCATTTCACAATCATTAAACTTAATTTTTAAGGTTCCGTAAAACTCCTTTTCTCTGGAATGGATAGAGGGATCACGTTAAATTTAATACCCCATAGTCTTATAAAAAGATACGACCAATAGCTGCATACATAGTTTTTGTAATACGTGCATCATTAAACATGTCTAAAGCAAGCAAAAGTGACGCTTTCGTACGTGATGATTGTAAACTATATTAAATTGTTATAACAATACGAAACTCTTAAGACGCGGTTCCATTGGCACATGTCCGTATTTTTTTATTTCGATATAATATAAACTTATGCTGAACTACTTCAATGAATTCGGTGTACGTAATATTATTTGTTGAGTAACTCCATCCCTACAAAGAGAATTTATATTATATGCAATACATGTTGTGTGATAGACTATCAGTCTACGAGACTATGAGTATAGGCTTTCAGTTGATACAAGTTAATTTCGTGTATTATTGCATTTGCAGTAGTTCAACAGAACAACCAGTAAAGGAATTGTGAACAAAATAAAATATTCATTTTTTTTAAAGAAAACCACAAACGCAATGAAGTAAAAACGTGCAGAATAATATGTACAGCAAGGAAAATCGTTTTCCTTACACTATTTTTCTCGAATGTAAATTGAGTTCAGACAAACAATCAGCCACGTATTTGTAATTCACTGACCCCGACTACTTTCCATATTTTTCCTCCACCAAAATTTGTTAAACAAATTTCACTGTCTAGGAGAGTTTTCTTAATGCATAACAATGTTCTTGATAGATGCTCCGGTTTGATGATATTCACTATTGTATGTTGCAGGTACTGCAATATTCTACAAAAAAATAAAAATCAGACACCGTAATATAATATACAGGTGGTCCAGAAATGTATTCATTTATTCAAAACGCGAAAATATAAAATATTTTCACATTGGGAGCCAATTAAAAAGGGTTCTTGATGTTAAGAAAAGTGATTACGACTTTAAATTTGAATAGTAGCCTGTACATGCAACAGTATTTTACTTCACAAGGGGAAATGGTCAAAATTCACGTTTCAAAATTTTAGAATATGCCCAATTGGCATTTAATTTTGAAGCATCCCTATCTTTATAATGGTTTTTTAAGCAGCCTTTATCTTTTTTCGCTTCATTTAAGAACAGCGGTTACCAGTCGCATGTACTATAAGGGGAGTAGAATTATGCATCTTTTCAAATACCGCATTCTTGTTTTTCTAACTTCCTTAAACATTGAATCTTTTCGACTACGAACACATTATGTGCACGCATAATATTTCACTAGTAAATAAGTAAACATCTTGTTCATTTATGACTGCATAGTGTCATTTGTTTTCGACGAGACATATGCCTGTGACATAGTCCCCAGCAGACTACGCAGAAATGTGGCGCTAACGCAACCTACTACTTGAATCATGTAGAAATTTAGATAACGTATTACTCGTCTGTTTGTAGGCCACCCGTGGGTTGTATAGCATTCGTGTCTACGATATACCCGTGTGGTTGTATACAGACTATTATGCAACGCGAACTTAAAGCTGCACTGCGTCTCCGAATCATTTCCTTGCAATATTTATGATAACCTCACAACTAGAGCCTCCAATATATCAATTCCGGAACTGGTTTCGATGTTGGGTACTCAGTTCCGGAATCACGCGAGAAACTCCGATGTCGCAGTATACAAACTAAATGTAGAAAAAACGTGTCTCTTTTTTTAAATTGAAATATGTCTATTGATATAGAAATTAGTATTGGACAACCAAAACATTTACATCAAGTTCGTGAAAATTAAAATGTTTATTAAAAATTGAAAACTACAAAAATGTTACTGATGAACTTTTGCTATTATGTGTCAATTTGGTGCAATAACCTAACAGCCAGATTACATATTTGTTCTTTTTCTTGACTAGTCAAAAAAAAGTTAATACTGTTTCCCTAAATAAACAAAGCTAAAATAGAGAAATAAGGTTTATAGTATTTTGCTTCTTATGTGTGTATATTTCAACGATATTACAGGATTTACCACAGACGTAAATACTTTTGTATAGAAATGTTTAAAGTTCTTGAAATGTTAAATAATAATAAATATGGCTGTTAATGAGAGAAAATAAAATTTGCATTTGAAAAAAGAAAGTTTAGTTTAAGTTACAAAGCTGCCAAAGGATGATATCTTTTTAAAACTAAGACGGAAATTAAACAGTTGCAATATTTATCTTCCTTTCTATATTATATAATCTGTTGGAAAAACGCATTTGTGTCAACATTTTAATGAGAAATGAACTGAGAAAAAAAATCTTTCTCGTTTTAAATAACTTTCAAAGGTAGGTGTATTATTTGTTTTTTTATTTTATCTTCTTAGCTATTCTATTTTAGGAATAAAACAAATAACTTCAAATAGCTTATGGTAACATAGTTGATTTATCAGAACATATAAAATTAATTTAACTAAAGTTTTACAACAGTTTCTAGCTTCAAATCTTTATAATTCATGTACAAAATTGGATATTTTGCATATGACAAGTATCTGAAAAGCATGGAGAAAGCAAACGGTAATTGATGATATTTTTTTCTGAATATTGAAAATATTTTTTTATACATCTTGAAGAAAATATTTGTATTTTATTTTATAATATTATGTTGATTTATTTACAACAGTATAAAAATATTGTTGTGTTGAACATTCTATAATTATTTACCGCCCAACACTGTCACCTGTTAATTTAAAGAGATCCGTTCTGTAGCTGTACTATCTCTCAAATGATAAGCTACTCGACAGCTGAGTAGCCTGCAATTATTAACTAACGCGTTATTGACCGGTTAGTTACCAGTAGTGTCGCAGTTTCCATTTCAATTACAAAGGCTCTGACTCATCACCTGACTGGTTAATGTTTTCAGTTACTGAGCATACGGTCTTAGCGTTTTAAATCTATCCTGATTTTGTTGTGCTCCATTTACTGGAACGGCAGTATTCTATTTAATTTATTTAAAAAAAGCTTGTGTGGTATCCTTTGGATTTAGATTTGCTACTAATCATAAAATATAATACATTAAAAACAGCAATTCCATTACAGGCAGTTCTTAAAATTATTGACTCGATTAGAATTAATTGAATGATTAAAGGAGCAGTTTATCTTTTCTCTTGGATAGGCGGTGGTTATAGATAACGCCGCACCCGATTGACTCGAGCGAATGCAATCTCTCTTATACTATTGAATAGAGATAATCAGTCATTATTTAATCGTTTCCACACGCGATTTACTAAAATGTTTAGAGACAAGTTGTTTTATTTTAGATTTTACAACTTTACACATTAGAAATAAAAAAATAATACGTGAAATATTTGTGTACAATGAGTTCAATTTTTTGATAAAAAAATATATTTCGTCGAAGTTTCTAAAAATACGATTTTTTCTTTAATGCTTTTATTACATAAAAAGTTTAAAAACTCGAATAAATTTCAAAAAATATTTTACCTTCAAAACAAGTAAATAATGACCTAATACGTATGTATTTATAAAATATAACGCATACTTGACAACAAAATAATGTCATTATGACGTCAAATGTAAATTTACATGTTAAATATTTTTTTTCTGTTAAAAATATATCAAATATAAATAAACCATAAAATGATTACTTAAGATATAACAAGTTACAAGTTATATTAGATTGTAACGGGATCCCTGTGTGTAATTTGATTTTCTTGCATGGTTGCCGAGATTTTAGGTTATTTTCTACGGAAAGTACGTTGTAGAATTTTTAACCGTTTGCATTGTTATTCAACAAAGCCTGGCTAGATTCCGACTGATGTCGGAAAATCAAGTAAAGATTAATTTTCAATTGACTACGCTCGGAAAGTTATCATTCAAATTGACATTAACGCGAGAGAATTGTTACGGATGTAAATCTAAAAAATTTTGAACTATAGTAATTCGTGAAACAAATGCTACAACTTTCCCCAGCAAATTCCCATCGTCGTTTATAAGCACATTAACTCTCTTATTAAATTGTAACTACCTTTAAAACAGATTTCATATTATATTTAATAACATTATGTAAAGATGGCCAAACCCAAATTTCCTATCCTATAGCCTTTATGTTTTCTACTATAAGCCTTCAAAATTATGGTAAAATGATGTTAAGATTATTTCAAGAAAATTTGATTAACGTTCGTTTTCAGTAAAGTCGTGTCTCATAAAACATCAGAATTTTGTCAAGACACCCAGCTTATTTTATTTGTTACGTTCTTAAATCTGATAAAGTAAGTTAACGTAAAACTACCGTTATTAAGTAAAAGTAACGTGTTCAGCAATACATAACTTACGTAAAAATTTAAGCGCCAATAATAAAAGCTTCATAATGTTAAGTAATCAGTTATTTCAATGAAAGATCTTCAACTATAAGTTTGCATAAAAACCATAAATTCCATAAGTTTTTTTGGATAAATTATTTATAGCAGATAATAATTTTACAAGAGGTTCATTAGTTGACAATAGGTAATTGATAGATTTGTACGAACATAGAAATCATAGAAATTTGAGAATATTTTAGAATATAATAATATCCAGTTTAGAATAAGTTGATTTGGTGTTGACACTAAAATAGGTCATGTGCTCTATAAAATGTCATCTAAATACCAAATTCGATACAATCGAAATTGCGTGGAAGCTATAAACCTTTTAATATTTTATTCTTAGTATGACATTTTGTCGAAAAGGTTAAATGTTTGTATATTAAAATGCGAAGAGTCTGCATTAAAATTAAATAGACCTGAATGTAAGAAATTGTATTAGCAACAAATATAGAAGGATACAATTTATGCAACATCTGTATGGAGTACTTTTAAATTTAATTAACAACTATGCAAAGAAATAAGAACTGAAATATTATTTAATTCTGCAGTAATACAAGAACCTTGTAATATAGAGCTCTTTATAGCATTGCATGATGTATATTATAGAATATGTTATAGTAAGTTACTGGACACTATTAAAATTTTATAATTGAATTTAACAGATAATATTGATAAAACCATTAAATTGACGGCAGAGTAGTTTCATTTTTAGTGTTCTATGCCAAACTTGGAAAAACAACACTTCGGTGTCCCAGAGTCAAACGATAAAAAATAGAGACCTGAAATTTGGTATATTGTAAAATTTGTTATGAACCAGTCATGTGATTTAGATACGAATAAATTATTAGGGTAATTATGGGTAATAATGGAGACTTAAACAGGTTAAGAAAAAAAAATTCAACTTTCTCAGGTGAGGTGTGTAATGAAAGCTAGTGAAAAAATTATTTTGTTCTTTTTTGCTTAAGAACCTTGTCCCATACAATTTATTTCTAAATTATTAGTTGGAAAAATCTGATATAAATTTAATGAGTGAACCATGACGTCAACATTGATAAAAAAGTATAGGCAATATTGTAAAGTTTCGAAGGAGTTACAGATTAACTGTTACTAAATTAATCACAACAATTGAATTCGAGTCAATACGCGTTAGTGGGTTATGCATTTTTAACCTTTCTCTAAATGATTAAATGTCAATAAGAAAGTATCACTTATACGCTCGATCAATATATTTTGAAAGCATTTTTGTCAGTATTTTAAAAAAAACCCGGGTCGCAGTGCCAAAACCCTGTCGACAATATAGTGTATTTGCTTGTATAGGGCCGTGTGTTTTTAAACTTTTATTATGTGAAATTAAGTTTATTTTTGGGCAAAATAAAAAATTTAACCCCTTAATACACCTCTTAAAATAATATTTTTTTTTCTTTATTGTAATATTATTATCAATCTAACGTCAATACCGAATTAAATACACCCGTCAATAAATAAGTCACTATCTGCAAATTAGTGTTTTCAAAAATTTTTTAAGTCCGGTCCTGCAGAGCCGATTTTATTAAAATTTTTGGGGCACGTTTTAATTGCTACTAACGGGTTATAAGTCAATTTTGAAACGATTCTGAGAAGTTTTTCAGTATTTTGGGGCCCAAAAACTTTTTTCAACCCCTAAAAACTACCCTTAAAATAGCCCGATTACGCCCATTTTAAATAGGCTTCTTGCGGTGATGGATTTCAACACGTGGGCCAAATTTCGTTAAAATCAATTAACTCTTTCGAAAGTTATTGCCCGTACACACACATATATATATATATATATATATATATATACGTATATAAATATATATATACATAAATACATATATATATATAAACATTTTTAAAAATGGTGCCAATGTGTTTAGGAGGTTATGAAACGTCGAGAAATTTTGGTCCGACCCCTGGGTCCCGCCATCCGAGCGACGCCATATGGCAAATACACTAATAATCCGCATAGTTTCGTGGTGGACCATGAGATGATATAAATTTTATGCAATTGGACAGGTGAACTGCGGTTTGTGCAATCAATCATCAGGTACACTATCTATAGAGAGCGTTTAGATAAGCATGTGTGCGTATTGTGTTTACATAGATGTACGTGCCAGGTTGTCCACAGACAAACCACATCGTATGGAATTATGGATTACATTATCTGCATTCCTGCATAGATTGTATAACATGACCGCTGTATGACCGCACCACACGTGCATAACACAACAGCTACCCTCCTTGTCCTGATATGTGAACGCATTTCACTATCAACCGTCCTTCTGTACAAGATGACTGATCCTTCAGATTGTAAAATATGCTTTCGGAAGATTTTGAACTGTGGTAGCAAAATTCATTTTATTACTGCTTTTAGTGTATTTGCCATATGGCAACATACACTATTGGCATCGGTCGGATGGCGGGACCTAGGGGTCGGACCAAAATTTCTCGACGTTTCATAACCTCCTAAACACTTTGGCACCATTTTTAAAAATGTTTATATATATATATATATATATATATATATATATATATATATATATATATATAGATATATGTGTGTGTGTACGGGCAATAACTTTCGAAAGAGTTAATTGATTTTAACGAAATTTGGCCCACGTATTGAAATCCATCTCTGCCAGAAGCCTATTTAAAATGGGCGTAATCGGGCCATTTTAAGGGTAGTTTTTAGGGGTTGAAAAATGTTTTTGGGCCCCAAAATACCGAAAAAAAGCTCAGAATCATTTCAAAATTGACATTTAACCCGTTAGTAGCAATTACACATTTTTTGAAAGCACTAATTTGTAGATAGTGACTTATTTATTGAAGGGTGTATTTAATTCGGTGTAGACGTTAGATTGATAATAATATTGCAATTAAGAAAAAAATTGTTATTTTAAGGGGTGTATTAAGGAGTCGAATTTTTAATTTTGCCCAAAAACCAACTTAAGTTCGCGTAATAAAGCCACACTGCCTGTATAAGCAAATACACTATATTGTCGGCACTGCGACCTGGGTTTTTTATTAGTTGTGATTAAACATTAAGCCTTACAAAATTTCACTTGTAGCTTGAAAATTTCAAAAAACACATATTGTTGCCCTAAAACTTGAATAAAAGAACGTGATATTCGTCAATATTTTTTTACAGCACGTCACGAGATTTCGAATTTCGGGAAGGAAAATAAACATTTTTAAGTTTTTTCTTCACAAAATTTATGTTAGAAGTACTAACAAATTTGAATTACTCAATAATTTTTTTTAAACTGAATTTTTTCTGTACAAAGATTTGTGTAAAACACGCCAATTTTCTCGTTTTTATCTGATTTTAAATTATTTATTTAAATTGAATAAACTGTAAAAACTTAGATAACAGTCACATGAGAAGAATGGTAGATATCTCTAGTTTATTTTGAAGCATTAACATCAAAGATTGAATAAATTGTTTTATAGAAAGTAGAGATTTCCGAAACGTGAGTGAAATAATAATAACAAATATTATTATTATTTATTGGTAAGTTACACTAGACGACTCAAGTTATGCGTAGAAGGAATGGTCCATGACATGCAGAATAAAATGTTTTCGATAAGCGTGCTCACATTTGTGAATCTTCTTTAGTTAATGAGCTAAAGCGATTCCTAGAAAAATTGGCACATGAGATGGTTACCATGTTTTCCAAAACACAAACCTCAGTATTAAATTGTTGAAAGATATTAATTCAAATAACTAAATGGCAAAGTTTTATTCTCAACTTAAAGTCAACGCGAAAGTAAATATAACCTATAAGAAAAAGATATTCTAACCTTAGCTTCCACCACATATACGAACCTTCACTTCCACCATCTTCAAAAATATAGTTAAAGCTACATAACTAAAACACATTTTTCTAAAACCGTTTTAAACCAGACTATTTTTGCTATTGAGGATAAAAACATGATTAACGATAAGTTATAAATGATATACTCAAGTTTTAGGAGATCCCAAATCGTCCCAGATGTTTCCTAAAGCATTGTACGCTACGTTCAAACTATTTTGAATGTAATGATGTCAAATTGATCTATTTAAATATTCTGACGTAGATTCGTGCACAAAATAACTACTTAAAAAATTACATTAAACTTTTATTTTATTCAAATATATTTGTGCGCATCCCCCCTTAAAAAACTACTTTATGCTTGTATAGTGAATGATACTAGTGCGTCAAGTAAAATAAATGTTCTACTACCATTTTAATAATAAGAGTACGAAAATCTAACTTTAATGTGAATTTGATCAAAATTGAACTGTTAAACATTCTGAAAATTATGTAATTATTTTACAGGGGGTATTTGCAAAAAATACTACATGTATCATGTGCGTGATGGTACTATGACTCATGTGACTGTTAACATGGTGTCACATTCGCCGCAATACATGTTACTACGCACTAGAAACATAACCTACTTCTTAGGGCGCTCATGGCAAATAAATGAATCGGCCGATTTTGTGTCTGCTCATGCGCGCTTTTTCAAATAATACCGTTGTCATTACTATTCGATAGTTCGATTGACCAACTTGTTTATCATTCATGCGTGCCAAATTTAAATATTTTCTGTCCACATATTTGTAAATTAATAAAAATAACAATTTTTTCTGTTCAATTGAAAATACTGTAGAGGAAAATATTTTTTTCAAGACGTAGATATTACTAAGTTTAAAAATCATATTCCTGACCCTTTTTCCGATTAGTTTGCTCTTTCCTTTCATATTTTTTTTGTGATAATTTCAACAAAAATAAAATGATTTTCAACGAAAAAAATAAAACTAAAAAGTTTAATAACGAACCTTGGCTGCGAGATGAGTGAAAAGAATGCATGTAGGTACATAAAATTGAGAAAGAAGCGAGGTAGATGTTTGAGTAATCTCTTTTGAGTCGTGAGCGGTTGTCGTTGACAAAAAGTGAACGTGAATAATGGAGCATTAGGAGGTGCGCTGAACATTCGCTTCGGCTGCAACTTCATCTATTGAGTGATGTCATTAAATATTCATACTGCTACCGTTTTGAAAAAGTCTTCGGCAACGTACAAAAATCAGTGACGGCGCGCGTTCATGGCAGTTGATGTACACGTACGAAACATCAAAAATCATGGAATATAAAACTATTTCCGTATATTGTATGCAACGTCATTTTAACACTCAGACAAAACAACCTTTGACGTAGAGTACTAGATGTAAATCTGTATATTATGTCTGGAAATAACGTAGGATGACGTAATATTTTACAATTTATATTTACTGTCTTATGCTGTCTGCATTACTAGTCTAGGAGAATGTAGGGGAAAGATGGGATTTTGTAGAAAATTGCCGAGGGTGGTTCCCTACCTGACATTTTAAAAATACACATTTTTGAAGGAATAAAACTACTTCCATAAACGTATTTTAGCAAAAAAAAATCTTCCATAGAACTTAAGAATTTTTATTCTTACATATTTTTATTTATGCTATGAAAACGTACCCAAGTCACAAGCGAGAATTAACCATGAAATTATTTTATTCTTATT
Source organism: Venustoraphidia nigricollis (assembly GCA_034508555.1). Lineage (NCBI taxonomy): Eukaryota > Metazoa > Arthropoda > Insecta > Raphidioptera > Raphidiidae > Venustoraphidia > Venustoraphidia nigricollis. The sequence goes on from JAVRKA010000006.1 coordinate 9,955,487, forward strand.
TTTTTTTTGTATATTCGCAAAAACATATTTTTAAAGGTAAAAACACAGAGGGTAAAGACTGGAATTCGCGTTAGAGAACCGCGCCCTCGACAATTCGAAGAGCTTAATGAAAAGATTCCCAAAATGTATAAAATGTACCTAAATAATAATAATAAAAGAACTAAAAAGCGTGAAATAAATTATTTATAAAAATAAAAACAAAAGTATAAGACAAGCTTTCAATGTGAAAACTTGTCTAATAAAAAGATGTTGGCTTTAGTGTCATCTTCATACTAAAACAAAGTAACATACTTTTCGACTATTTTTCATACTGGAAGCTTGTTTTCTACTTCTGTGTTGGCCGTATTCGGTTTTTCTGTTTTTCAATAAATCTTTTACATGTACATATTAATGAAACTGAAAAGTTTCTTTGTAAATAATATATAAATTATACGCCACTGGCACAAATCGGTTAAAATTTAAATATAAAGGAAACATTATTATTTTATGAATTCTCCGTCCCCACAGATTATTATGTAGAAAATATTTAAAATACGACGACGAGACAAAGCATTAATCATTTAGCTAAAAACTGCAAGAAATGTGTTGGCCCGTGACGACACAGCAGTGTTCATCATGTTCATGACGAATGAACGAGAAATGTATTTGAATATTACGCAAACAACCTTAAGGTAGGCTTGCATGTAGATATAATTTGTGCAAACTCGTATACGTACCAATTAAGTGGTTACTGAAGGTATCGCTCATTTGCAGTTTCTCATAGTGATGTAAAATTGCCGGTTTATATAATAATAACCATTTATATTAATATTAGTAGATATTTTACATACACTATATGAATTGTGTGCACCGTAGAGTAATTGATTAACTCATTCCGCCGCGAAAGTGGAAAGATTCGGGTTTAAATCCCCACGGTGACGTGTTGGAATAATACATTTTTCTAATATAGTGCTACAACAATGAATGTTTCTTAACAATTATAGCAGACAAAAGCTATTATACTAAACATTTATATTTATAAAACAAAATAGCGACTTCCGATGTATGTTTCTCAGAACAACAAAACGATCAGTTTTCAACGGTAGAATCGGAAGCATGAATTAAATAATATCTTAATTATGTAGATATTGGCTATAAAATTAAAATTAAAAAATAGTTTTATATAATAATCCTAAATAGCCGCGGTTATTTGACTGATTAATAACCGAGAATTTATTATTTTGCATCACTATCCCATATGCAGAGTACATAGCGAAGTCCTGTGATAAGAAATCTTGAGATATATTTCTTAATCTTTTCTGTGTTTTTCTTGACAAATCAAACTATATATTATGTTCGATATATCTTAATCTAAGTTTATGTCGACTTTCTTCACAGATTACTCTTACTTGTAAAATAAGTTCTGACGTTTTCATTCAAGCAAGGTACTTAAATATAAAATGCGACTTTTAAGAAATGACGTTGAAATATCTGCTTTTAGATATTTTTGTTGAAATATGAAATACAAATTTCTTATTTCAATTAAATAAAACTTTAAAAAGACTATTTTTCATTTTGAAGTATCATTACTCATTCAATAAAAAACACGAGTCGTAGTGCAAAACGCTGCCGACAAAATAGTGTTAATAAACGCATAGTATGATACATAAATATATTGAAATAATTTACAAGTAAGATCCCACATCTTTTGTTAAAGATTGGTGTTTTAAATCTATACATTCTACAATGTACTTATCATAAAATAATAATATTTAATTTATTGTATAGCCCATAAAAATAGGATACAGTAAGTCAAGATTACAAATATTACAAAGGCACTTAAAAATAGTACGTATAGAAAATCTACAATTAGCATATTTGTTGTATATAACTCTAAAAACATGAATATAAATAAACATCGAAATAAAATATTGGATGAAAGGTCAACATTTAAAATTTGTTAACGTTTACATCAGTTCAGTAACTAATTAAGCAAAAAATTTTTCAAGTGCCATCATGTATAAAATGAAAACTACAAATATATATTTTTTGTAATTTTAAAATCAGTAGTTTAACCCTTAACCACTGACGTGTATTTATTTACATTATTACTGACATACGTCTATCAGACCTATATTTTTTAGTGTATTTGCCATATGGCAACATACACTATTGGCGTCGGTCGGATGGCGAGACCTAGGGGTCGGACCAAAATTTCTCGACGTTTCATAACCTCCTAAACACTTTGTCACCATTTTTAAAAATGTTTATATATATATGTATATATATATTTATATATATATATATGTATATATATATATATATATATGTGTGTGTGTGTACGCGCGATAACTTTCGAAAGAGTTAATTGAATCCAACGAAATTTGGGCCACGTGTTTAAATCCATCACCGCAAGAAGCCTATTTAAAATGGGCCTAATCGGGCCATTTTAAGGGTAGTTTTTAGGGGTTGAAAACTGTTTTTGGGCCCCAAAATACCGAAAAAATTCTCCGAATCGTTTCAAAATTGAAATTTAACCCTCTGGTGGTGATTAAAAAGTGTCCCCACAATTTTAATAAAATCGGCCCGACAGGACCGGAATTACAAATTTTATGAAAACACTACTTTGCAGATAGTGACTTATTTATTGAAGGGTGTATTTAATTCGGTGTAGACGTTAGATTGATAATAATATTACAATTAAGAAAAAAATGTTATTTTAAGGGGTGTATTAAGGGGTTAAATTTTTTATTTTGTCCAAAAACAAACTTAATTTCACATAATAAAAGTATAAAACCACACGGCCCTATACAAGCAAATACACTATATTGTCGGCAGGGTTTTGGCACTGCGACCCGGGTTTTTTGTATTATGATATAGTTATTTTTTGTTTAGTTTAATGTTTGGGGTATCTAATAAATGAAATAAAAGTAATATCGGTCTTTAGGTATTTATTTTTATATCAAAATCTTCAAAAAATCAACTGTAACAAAAATAGCTTCTCTTCTAACGACTTATAAAATATTATCACAAAACTCTCAAAATGTTGACTGGTTACGTTGACTCGAGGCTGTTTATTTGATTTCGAGCATCCAGCAGTTGAAGGGCGTTTATCAGAAGCCATTGTTACGCTTTTTAAGCCCTGAACAAAAACAAAACCAAAATATAAAAACACTGACGCTACGTCTCACAGACGTTATGAAGTCAATATTTACCTGTTAGAAACGTCCCGCACGTCCGCTCACTGCCGCTGCGCGCACGTAACTGGATCTTAGAAAGGTACAGGGAGGGGCAAGATCATGCGCGTAAGACACTCAAAGTTATAATGGTCTTAAGTGTGAGCCTACGTCACTCAGACGTACGTCAGTGGTTAAGGGTTAAAAGATATTTAAAAAAATATACGAAAATTGAAACTAAAACCTAATATTTTGAAAAAAAAGAAATATAGGTCTTAACTCTTAGCTTTAAGGAAAACCTAAACGAAAATTTGAAAGTTCTCAGGGAAAACTTAATAGTACAGAACCCTCTCCACGCGAGTTCGGCTCGCAATTGACCGGTTTTTTATTTTACGTATTTTTTATGGTACATTTCGTATTACTGTCTATTCACAAATCATTTATGAACCGTAAATAATAAGGCCATTTAAATTATGTATGCATTTCTGGAACACAATATCATTAAGTACGTGGGTAGATTAGTGTGCAGTGTATGTAGTCTATTATATGATTAATAACACAAGATCAGACCGTTATTGAATTATTATCAAATTTGATAGGTTTATTGATGACTCACGTTCACATTACATCATCAAGGTGGGTTGAGGCATTGAATAGGTATAGGTGATGTAACTGGTACTTTAACAGTTACTGTCCGCGTAAGTGGAACCGTCCGCAACTCTCTCATCGCTTTGATCACAGAAATGAACTTACAGAAGTGACACTTATACCATTATTTTGGAAAACTTTGGTGACTGAGTTTTTAAATTGCTACAGCACTGCCTTTATTAGTGTATTCGCGATATATGTGTACATACACTATTGGCGTCGGTTGGATGGCGGGACCTAGGGGTCGGATAAAAATTTCTCGACGTTACATGTCATTCTAAGCAACTTGACACCATTTGTGTGTGTTAGCACGATAACTCTCGACAGGCGAAATTGATTAAAACTAAATTAGGTATACACCCTGGAATTTTCTACTGCACGTACCTTATTTAAAATGAACCGATTCGGACCATTTTAAGGGTGGTTTTTAGGGACAGAAAACATTTTTGGGCCCAAAAATAGCAAAAAAAATCAGAATCGATTCAATATTGAAATTTGACCCTTTAATATCAATTTGAAGATGCTCCTAAAATTTAAATAAAATCGGCCCGACAGGACCGGACTTATATGAAAACACTAGTTTGCGTATACGAATTCATACTGCTTGGATGTATTTAAATTGGTGCAGATGTAGAATTGATAATATTTCAACTGACAAAAAATTATTATTTTAATGGCTGTATTAAGGGTTTGATTTTTTTTTATTCGGTCCAGAAACCAACTTAAATTCACGTAATAAAGCCACAATACCTGTATTAGTAAATATACTATATTTGGTACTGCGATACGAATTTTTTTTTTAATTTGTAAACAGTGTAGCATAACAGATTTGAATAAATATACACCAAATTATAATGTGCTTGGTGGACTTGATCATCTGCATGCCACCCAAAATTAGTAGAAAATTAGTAGAATATAGGTTGCTGCGCTCCGTTGGATAATAGTGTGGGGATGATGTCATGCGGCGGATTTTTGTTTATCATTTAATGGCAGTATTTAACAAACGTCAAAGAAATTAAACGTAGTCTTAGTTAAATATAAATGTCATTTTTTGATATTGTCATTACAGGTTAATAAAATATGCCAGGAGGTAATATTTTGGTTGTTTATACAGACAGTTTCAAAACTTATATTTTGTAATAAAAATAAACATTTCCTATTTTGTAGCGTTTGTTCTTCTATCTATTGTTTTCTCATTCTGTCTAATTTAAGAAATCAACGAATCAACTATTTTTGTACATTGTTCGATCGGTTTTCCAGCCACACTTACGCTAAATGGTCAGATAGGACGAGGCAACTTCTGCTCTACTAACCTAGTATGCCACCGATGCTTCTTTACTGTCATCACTGTGACCGCCCATCCATGAGTTTCGGATTGCTTTGGTAGTGACGAGCCATTAGCAGTTACAGAGTTGTGATATTATGTGCTTTGACGTGGTCCCACATCATTCGCATTACTTCATAAGTAGCTACAATACGTCAATCTGTGTTTCCCCGATGTTGTCGAAACTTTCGTGTCCCGTCACCTATAACGGCTATTAAATCTCAGTTGAGTTTAAGGATTTTCGTCAACTATCTGAATCTGAGTAACTCTCTTATCTAAAAGTGTTGTTCTATGACACGGAATTGATGAGTTTTTCCACAATTATTTTGTCATTTTTTATATCATTCCTCTACATCTAATTTTTTTAATAAATATAAATAATATGTATATGTTTATGGTTAGCGGGTACTTGGACATAAATAAACAAAAATCCTAAGTTTTATAAATTTTACGACGTTTCGTAGGCAGTTTTCCTACTTTTTCAAGCAATTTTATAGTTTAGAATCTTTGTTATAAAATTCCTTGAAAAAGTAGGAAAACTGCCTACGAAACGTCGCAAAATTTATAAAACTTAGGATTTTTATTTATTTATGTCCAAGTACCCGCTAACCATAAACATATATTAACATCATGGACGATATCAACTCGAACATATAAATAATTTTCGGTAAAGAGATTTAAAATACGGTAATTTTAATTCTGTGTACTATTAATACATGGATGGATACTGTAAATTATGGACGCTCGACAGCAGAGATAATTTTGAGCATTTATAATGGAGTAAAAAAGAGATCCATCGGTATGTGGACACACCGGTAGCTTATGTTCTTTATGCTTGTTATTAATATTTAAAATTTACTTACAGTTAGGTACACAAAAAAAACATCGAGGTTAAGTTTTTAAATTTTTTATCTATTAGTAAAAAATAAAAAAATAAATTATTAGTAAAAGAAAGAAAAACATAATTTATGCTCATTTGGGATTTAGACCTAAGAGGATTGACATATCTAATAATTTGTAAACAGACGCTACGTCACGACTACAGATTGTGTTTGGATGACGATCTTAAACAGATGTACAAAATTCATCCCTTCACAAGTAGAATAGACCGGTTTGAACGCATTGCGTATACGATTGATCAACGACGTACTATGTGCGCTTCTGTTTCTATGGTTTTTGTCTAAGCAATGATCTGACCACAAATACGTATGTGCGCCGTTGTTTCTAGACGCAGGCTCGCTCGGTTTTTCGCAGTTCACTGCCAGTCCCGAGACCTGTGTTAAGAAGTATAGTTTCGAGCATTATATTAGACATTATACCTACAATGCCATATTAGAAAAATTTATGTTCAAACAACTGTCATCGTCGGGTGTTTCCGCTTATGAATGTAGTATTACGATCTATAAAGTATGAACATTTACTAATTAAATTAGACCTTTATGGACCTAAGCGCAGAGAGATATATTTCATCATCAACAGTCTTTAGTAACGCTGGAATAGTAGACCGGTTCGCAAAATATGTTCGCTATTATTTTTTGATAAATTATTCTGTTTTTAGTGTATTTGCCATATGGCAACATACACTATTGGCGTCGGTCGGATGGCGGGACCTAGGGGTCGGACCAAAATTTCTCGACGTTTCATAACCTCCTAAACACTTTGGCACCATTTTTAAAAATGTTTATATATATGTATATATAATTATATATATATATATATATATATATATATATATATATATATATATATATATATATATATATATATGTGTGCGGGCAATAACTTTCGAAAGAGTCAATTGATTTTAATGAAATTTGGCCCACATGTTGAAATCCATCACCGCAAGAAGCCTATTTAAAATGGGCGTAATCGGACCATTTTAAGGGTAGTTTTTAGGGGTTGAAAAAGGTTTTTTGGCCCCAAAATAGCGAAAAAATTCTCAGAATCGTTTCAAAATTGACATTTAACCCTCCAGTAGTAATTAAAAAATGTCCTTAAAATTTTAATAAAATCGGCCCAACAGGACCGGACTTACAAATTTTATGACAACACTACTTTGCAGATAGTGAATTATTTACTGAAAGTTGTATATAATTTAGTATGGAAGTTCAATTGATAATAATATTGCAATTAAGAAAAAAAATGTTATTTTAAGGGGTGTATTAAGGACATTTTTTATTTTGCCCAAAAACCAACTTAAGTTCGCATAATAAAGCCACCCTGCCTGTATAAGCAAATACACTATATTGTCGGCAGGGTTTTGGCACTGCGACCCGGGTTTTTTTATAATTGTCCTTTCTTTGCCATACCTGCTGTAGTGTAAACAGGCACCTATATAGTTAGAGGTAAGAGATCATTCCGCCCCGACACACCCCTGGGCCGAAGTGTGAATTGGTCGGATGCAGTCCGGTCGGTCGGTCCGACAAAAGCCACAAATGCGTTACACTATTTCTTCTTTGAAAACGCATTTATTTTAAAGATTAATGTGTCGATTTGTGAGATAAAAGGCCACAGGGTAGGTGTTAAATTCGCTCATGTGCAAGGCTCTCTCAACAGTTATTACGAAAGTTAAATGTGTTGTGCACTACAGTGGAGTTCTTATTCTTTGCATGATGCCTGTAACATGCCTACGTTTATATATTAAGACCAACGCACACATACTACTAATTTTTGTAGCAAAAATGCGCACCGCGATTTGACAATTACTGAGCTACACGAAATTTCTCTTTGGCAACAGCTATATTACACTAGGCTTCGCTCGGGTTAAATTCTGTGCGGTTCAATATTTAAATTACAGTAATTAGAATGTTAGTATAGAAATTGGTTTCTATTAATATTAATACAAAAAAAGTACTTTATGACAAAGAAAATAGTACTGTGACAGATATTAGCCAAGTCTACCGTACCGAAGCGTCATCTATGAACTACTTTATAAACGCCTTAAGTGAATAAAACAGCATTCGATAGTAAACTATTTTATAGATAGAAACGGGGAGTAGTCATAGAAATAATAATAATTGGCCAGTTGTTGTAATAACATGGGTTTTTGATATATGTTTGAAATTGATATTTTTTTTTGCCTAGTCATTTTTGATAGTCCACCGCACCCCTCGATGAAATTCTTAATAATGATAACGCGAAGGAATCCGTGACTTCAAGCTAATAATAAGCGTGTTTGTTGGCAAGTTCTGAATTTCTTACGCATGTGTTGAACTTAACTTCGTGTGTCAAAATCTAGGACTCTTAGAACTGTTGGACTTTAGTTTTAACAGTTCTAGATTACTAGAACCACGTTCAAACACTTCAAAGAGTCAGTTGTATCCGAAGAGCTCTGTATTTCCAATAGCCTTAGAAATTACGAACTTTAATGACTGGGCTTCATTATCATAATTCAACAGTAGTAATAAACCATAACCTGAGCTATAATTAATATTACTTACTAATTAACATACTGATAAAACGATGTTTCTATTTCTCTATCATGAATAAATAATTTTGGTAAAATAAATGTAATGACAAAATCTTCCGATACAGATTATTCTTTACTGTTGGAAACATATCGACCAAAATCAGACTATATATGACTTTTTTTGTAGTTTACATAGAGTATTCGCTAATAGTCTCAGTTGTCGAGCATTTTAATAAAAATATCTACTAAATAGAAGTGGACAGAATGAGTATACTTACTGTATAGAAAGTAAATGAAACACCTACATAATTGTATTTTCATCTTCTCTTTTTGTTGAAACTGAAGAATGTGCCACGTCATTTTACAGAAATTTAAACTGAAATACATTTATACCGGCTTGTTTAACATATTATATTCTCACATTGTTTACGAGTTTTGTGGATAATGGACTTTTAAACTAATCTAAAGAACTAAACCATTGTTGCGAAAACATCATTACATAATGAACTGAAGTACACACAATTGATCGCTTTTATTTCACAAGTATATACATTATTAAAAAGTCCATCATTGAATATTAACTTATAAGACATACTTTGGGAGAATTGAAACGATGCGAGACTAATTAAACGGCTTAGAGCATTTTTTTTAAATTGAAAAACAGGTGGCACGCGCTAGTTTTTGTAGCCAGGTAAAGATGTTTGTTGAATATAAAAATGCATCAAAAACTGCTATTTGTGAAATTTATTATAAATATAACGGTAATAAACAGGCGGCACGTTATCCTATGTTATATGCATTAACAATTTTGTATCGGTCGGTTATGCAATAATAAGACGATGTTACATCTGGCAGTGGCATAACAAAAAACTGAATTTGGGGATGCACTTTGGATAATTTTGTCGGTTAATTTGGACTCTAAACTATTTTAAACCCTAAAAACCATCCTCAATTGAAGTATTTTTAAATAGGCTTTGTGTGGTGGACTAAATTTCGTTTAAATCGAATTAAATGGTACAAAATTGTTCAGTCGGTTATAAAACGTCACGAAATTTTGGTTCCTCTTCTAGGTCCCGCCATTCGACCGACGCTAATTGTGTATTTGCCACATGGTCAATACACTAAAAATGAAATCAGTATATTTTTGCAGAAGTTATAATGAAAGAAGACTTTGCCGTCATGCGGAAAACGTAATACCTTCAATCTGAATCTGACACAATTTTTCAAACTCATCAGTCATCAGACTTCATAAAAGTACAAAAATGTGTCCAATTCCTTTTGGAACATAGCGTATAAATTATTTCAAACTTTAAACTGAAACTAAATGAACAGGGAATATAAAGTATTAACTGTATTTAATTTCATACTATAATTATCAGTGTTACGTCAGAGCATTCTCGAAATGATTAAGATAATTTAATATTTAAATCCTCATCAAAAAGTTTTGGGTTCCATATTTCGTCGGTCATAACATTGGCAAGGACACAGAGCAGAGGTGATACCGATGTCTATATTATGCTACCTATAGGTTACTGTAACACATAAGCTAATATAAATGTTGTTGGTAATGGTAGTTGTTACACGTTTCAGGATATTACAGTGATTTTGAGGTACGGAAACAGTTTAAAGGATAATAGAAACAATTTGTAGTTGTAAAACGTGTTGCTCAAATTAATTTTGATAATACATTATTCAGTTGCGTTACACAAGTTTCCGAGACCAAACCTTGTTTGCTAAATTTCACGGAAGCTTTGACACTACTTTCGCGTTTACGTTGTTTCATTTTTAATATAGTAATCTGTCATTATTACCAGGTATTACTACTACGTATTATTTATTAAGGCTTCGTCGACTTATCTTGTACATTCGCTTATCTCAACCGAATAGTCGGATAAAAAATATTTGTACTTATGTAAGTACAACTGATCAAATTTCACCAAAAACTTTAAGGTCACCCAGTTAAGATTGGGTCATATTTTCAGTTATTATTTTTTAATAATAAATTGAAAATCCAGTTGACACTTTTATTAATTGACTACTCTCAAGCCTTGCCAATCTAAATCATCAAATATCAACAATATTTTCTCTTTCTTTAAATTTCGTTTTTGAATACGTTTAAGTTCCTAGAATTATACTTTTTGTAGTATTTTTTATTAATAGAATGGCCTTCACTCTGAGAAGTAATTAGCCAAGGCTAGTTTTTATATTAGACTGAATTTGATTTGATTGATAGCGACGCAGTCTTGTAGTATTAACCAATCCTTTTGTAAATTCTGATTTATAAATAAAAGTAGAAAAAAATAATTCAATACATTTATATATTGTTTTGTTCGAGCTAAATATATTTGTAAAACTGCTTAAATTTGAATAATTTACTGTTTTAAAACAGCGTTAGTGTTAGATTTTAACATGGAACAATACATAGTGTAGATAATTTTCAGAGGACTTCTATATGGGCGTCCTAGCGAATTACTTTCGGGTTATTTGGTATTCAAAAGCTGTGCACACATCCAATAGATGCTGCTGAGGGTGGGATTTCAAATGTAGTAGTTTCGTACTAGATCACCGATATCTGTATACGTCAGTATGCAGGATTAACCCTTTAAATCTACAATATTTGTCTATACCTAGATATACTCAACTACAGAAATGAACTTCCAATATTATATATACAGACTATTCATTTTATCTTGTAAATCTTTACAGTAGAATTGTAAATTGTAAACCAGGGGCGTAGCTACCGCCGTATATGCCGTATATTATATATGCCGTATATTATACGGGGCCCCCGGGCCACGGGGGCCCCCAACGTGCGTAAGCAAAAATTAATAAAATCTTCCCATTTTTTTTTTATTTCAGAAATGACAAAAGTCAAAAAAAGCAATTTCTTTTTTTCCCGCGTAAAGCGTGCGTTCAAAAGTTGGCAACACCCTACATCGGTTATCGCGGGCTGCGGGATTTCCCCGTTTAAGTCATTTACTTCAATGTGGGAAGGGCCCCCAAACAAATTTTTATACGGGGCCCCGCCAAGGCACGCTACGCTTCTGTTGTAAACCAACACTCAAAATTTTGAGTTTTCATCTAAAATTTACTATCAATTTCAATAACATGCACTCAAACTACACATTTAATTTATCAAAGCTGCAGTAGAAAATGATATCACCCAACGTGATAATATATTCATCACGATAATAGATTTATCATCCGAACTAATTAGATACAAGAAGTGTTCAAGCAGCGTTATTTTATCTATTTTTGTGAAATATAATACTTTGTATGATCTAAACTCAAGTCGAAAAGATTCATAAATGGTTTATTAATTTGGGCATATGGGAAAAAGTTCCCTGTTACTGCCGGGATTCGAATATGGATCCTTTACTTTCACCCTGGCTCCGCTGAAAAAATGTATACCTATTTATATAATTCAATAAAATCAAAGTAATATTAACAAACACTGCAAAATGATAATTTACAATTTTATGAGAAGTTATTCATTTCAGTTGTCCAAGAATAAATTAATAATAATAATAAAAGTTTTATTTCAAAATAAATTTACAATTATGTACATATAAGATTTGTTGCAGCGCTCCACAAGAATAAATTATTTTGTACGGCAAGTTATAAAGGTATTATTTCAAAATTAGATACTTTCCTACATACAAGATTATTGCAATATAAACACATGGTACATCTCGGTATATACGCCGCTCTTATCAATAAATCGCTTCATTTGAGAATTTTAATTAATCTCATTTGTAAACAAATGGCATTCTGAAGAAAAATACATTCTCCATCCTTTTTTTAATCATTCCGGTACATTTAAGCGCAAAGAATGGTATATTTTTCAATCTTCGTATACATAATACATTTTGTCTCAATAATTCGACTGCTTCCAATTCTATAAAAACTCAATAATAAAGTACACTTTTCTATATTTTACTTTTTCTTGTCCTATTCATAACTTCAAAAAATCATACAATGTTTATTATTTCCATGTTCCGAAAGAAATGGAAACATAACGTCGAAAAGTTCGAGCTTAGGTTAGATTAATATTGCAGTACACTCAAAACGTAAAGAAAAATGATTTTACACGTGGCCGCTGTAAAACGTGTATGTGTGTGTCTAAAGAATTAATTTTTTTACAACTTTTGAAAAAAGCAAATTTTAATGATTATTTGCACGACCCTTTACAAATTAGCTGCTTTTCATACTTGCATGTGCGTCTTTGTTTCGTGACGATCACACATATTTCGCTCGCTCGTTTCTTATCAGTTGACACCCCGTCCTGATGCCTGCATTAAAAACCAAAAATTCAAAAATATTTTGGAACATGAAATTCATGTAAAGTTCAGTAAGTTATTTCATTATCTTCAATTAGAAATTATAATAGGTATGTTTGGTATCGTACTTCAGTTCAAAAAGTGTTAACACTTTTTACACTATCGTGTTTGTTATGCAAAGGAGTGATCTGTTTTGCATTTCAGTGTCAGACTAAAGAAGTAAACACTAACAGTCCCGACTCTTGAACAGTAGTACGTAGAGTAGAGTAAATCAGCTGTTTAACCAAATACATTTTTCATTATACGTTTTTTACATTTTTTGGTGTTTCAAAATGACTCAATTTCAATATAAAAAAATATAATAGGTTTAAAAAAACAACTTGTCTTTCTGTTCTAAATCTAACCTGGTTATGAAATATGTCACTAGCCCATTTGTTATAAGTATTCACGCGTGGTAATTCTAAAGTACTCTACTCTAGTATGCCAACCATACCTAATATTAAAACTATTTAATAAGCGAGCCTCCTATTAAAAGAGAACAACATATCCCCTGCGTAATATTGGGAAAATGTTTATATTCGTTTCTCAGAAATTAGTTCTGGTGGATTAATAGTTACAAACCCTATCAAGAATTTAAAGCGCTCAATTACCACGTATTCCACACTTTCTGGTAGATTATACCTGATGAATACTTTAGTACGAGAGTTAGTATAAAAAACTATATTCTGTTATACCTATTGTCTATTTTAGTAAAATTCTGCATTTCTACGTAACCAATTTAAACTCGTGGATTTTACATTGCGTTAAGTACATTTTCCAAACAAAAATAATCGTGTCGTACATGTAGTTAAAGTGTGTAATTGGCACCAAAAAAATCTTAAGTGGCAAATTTGATGACATTTTATTTTTGTAATACGTGCACTGAAAGTGTATCCAACGCATGCTGATTTATGGATTCGAAAATGGGCATGCCAGTGATGTAAAAAATGTTTTCGTTCCTTTGGAAATTATTTTCCGGTTGAAAGTAAGTGAAAGTGATGTCATCCCACGCGATGGTTTTAAACTATATCTGATAGTTCGCATAACCTACAACATCCAATTACGCAATCGCCAATTTCTGCTCTTGTACCAATTTGGGTACTATTATTGACATTGGAGCATTTGTGTTGTATCCATTGTTTGTAATAATATGTGCTACTTGATTCTAAACCCTAATTTTAGCATAGATTTCCAATTGTTTACAGTTATATTTTTTAATATAATTATGGTATGTTGCTATTTTACTGTATTGTGTTTTCAGTATAGTTTGGAATATTTTTAAATTGTTAACGGAGTACTTTAAAAGAAGAAGAAGAATTCGTTAATTCTTCAAATAAGTATGGAATAGTCAACGAATATGCAATTCGTTCTAGTAATTAAAATAAATTGAAGAATTTAAAACTATTTCATATTTCTTGAGAATAATCAGTTCATTTGTATAGTTGTTTTGTGTTAAAAACCATTCTACACAGAGGTTTAAATTATCTCACACTGCATATCGAAAAGTAAGTAAAAGATCTGAAATATATTTAGCATATATTATATTTAAATCACTTTTATTGAAAGGACTAAACGCTAAATTTTTGTAATAAAATCTTTATCTAATAATATTTTTGTACACATTGTTTCAGGGATATCAGGAAAGCACTCGCACCATTAGAATAAAAGTTTCAAAGTTTTTTTCGAAATACTAATAAACTTAGCAATATTTGCAAGATTGATTTGAAAATACCTTCTCTTAAAAATGATTTTCACTATAAAAGTTTTCGTTTTAATATTGGAACTTTAATATTGGAACAAAAGTATTTTAAACTTTTCATTGAGAAAATAAGAACTCGATCTACACTGGTTTGCAAATGAGTACGATAGTAATCGAAATTCTCGGAAATTTGTTCTCTTTTATGTCTTAAGTATAGTCTATTATGGATACATGGTACTGAGGACCGTCATTGGAGTTTGAATAATTTAATATAGAGAGCGTTAAATGTTATTTTTTTATGATAAAATCTTTTCCGAACAAAAATTTAAAAACTTTGTGGCAGGGATTAACTAATGCCGCATTTTAGTAAACTATTTAATATAGTGTACTTGAAGCGTGTATAAAATTAAAGGCGACTTGGGAGCGGAGGCCGATCTAGGGAAGTTAACCCCCCAGACAACTTCTGATTGCAAACTAGAATGTTTAATACCCTTTACAATACGGAAGAACAATGCGTAAAACACAGAACTAAAAACACTTTAAGAAAGACGATGAACATTAAAAGAAACAATAAAAAATGATGTTTCATCACAGTCTATCTGGCGTTTAGGTGATTTGATGAAATCAAGAAAATTAAATTGTAATGGACATAAATAAAGTGCAAAAATAAAACGTATTTTCTTTACATTGGGAGTTTAAAATCTATAATTAATTAACAGAAGTGATGGATTTAAAATTCAATGAATATTTTGAATAGAAACTTCTTTACGATGTTGAAGATTTTTAAAACGACATTAAAAACGCATTTTTTACTGTTGGTGGATAATACTATTTATTTGTATACTCAGTAAGTGTTTGTATTTTATTTTTCTATTAAAAAAATCAATATTTAAACTGATTGTTTATGTCGGCAGTCAAATAAAATAAATATTCAAGCATAATTATTGCTTATAATGTCTTTTTGTTATGAAACTAAATCAAGGCTTAAAAAGTAGTTGCGTTTAAAGTTATACTTCTTTTGCGTGATTAAGAACCAATTTTTAATAGACATGCCAATAATTTTATGAATTAAAATCTTCAAAAAGTTTAAATAATATTTATTATAATAATATTGACAACAAGAAAATAATCTCAATTCTTTGAAAACACTTTCAAAACTTTATTTTGGTTTTTACTTTTTTTCTTCATGTTGTCGAATTTTCGTTAGATCTGCGCTACAAAAGTAGACGTATAACTTCAAAAATAATTTTGTATAATCGCTGAAATTTCAAATTTGTTCATAAGACTTTTTTCACATTAAAGATTTCGACTTAATAACTCTTCTTATGAAACAGGCAGAATCGCACATTTGTAGCCGAAGTGACAGATACTCGGACCTTTCAATAAATTTTCCATCCTCGCCTGCGCGCGATTAACGGTTTTATTAGTTTAAGAATCCATGTAACACTAGAACGTTAATCAAGGTGTCTTTGGAAAGCGCTTAAGATACTTTACATAGACCACAAACGAGGATATTTCCAGCTTCAATAACAAACATGTAATTAATTTTCAAAGCTAAAAATTAAAAATTTTACAAGATTGTGGACATATTTGAAGCGGAAATATGCCCAGAATCGGAAAAAAATGAGTACTATCAGGAGAAAGTGTAAATCAAGATGACTTCACCTTGATTTACACTTTCAAGATCGAGAGAATTACGGAGATCGTAATGTTTTCACGTAAATCCCTACAGCTCGGACACGACTGAATTAATCCTATTTGTTTAATTTTTTTAACCCCTTCAGGGAATGAAATAAAATGGAAAAATGTCAGATTGCGTTGTCAAAAAAATTGGTTGACAACTTAGAAACAACTTATGTTTCAATAGATCAGTTATTTTTTAAATTTCCATAAATGCGAAGGAATATTTATGGCCACAATCTAAGGTAAATGACAACACATTTTTTCTGACAAGGTGTTAGTTCTTCAGCAGTCGCTTTATTTACCATTATTAAATCGCATTGTCCGATAGCTGGGTAGAGTAGTGGTACAGCACTAGACTCGCATTCGGGAGGTCCGGGTTCGATTCCCGGCGGGGGCAGATGTGGCTGGGACTTTTTCCTACTGCCTCTCGCCGAGAAACGGTAATTCCTGTACCCGGCCATCTTGATTGAGGTTTTCCATGGTTTCCCTCAATTAATTCCAGATAAATATCGAGGTGGTTCCGTATTTGAGGCCATGGCCGATTACCTATCAAACTCCTAGTTCAAAAATTACCTACCTTATCCTAATTTCCTGTGATTCCTTCATTCGCCCATTGCTATCATATAAGTTGAAGTTTAAGAAATGTAGAAAAAAACGGGAAGTGGTAAAATGAAAAATAGTAATGGTGCGAATGGCGTCTGTTATGACATAAAGTCGAGAAACGGACGTTAAACGTATTATTATTATTATTATTATATTGTCCGATAACTAAAAATCGAAAATTGTTACCAGGTAGCATTTTTTCATCCCTAGTTCTAATAATTCTGTTATTCACTATAGGTATTGTTGTTCGTGACTCAACATTTCGTGAGAGGTCTATATCCAGGAAAAATAACATGTTTTAAAGTATTGGTTAAAAGATGCTTATCGTGCTCCATATACATGCATACATAATATTCTGAAAGTAATGGTAGCTGCCAAAAAACAAACAAAAAAATATCACATTATAATTAGATACATGTGTATTATTATTGCTTTGCATAATAAAGACATTTTACATGTTCGAAGTTTCCTCTAACTTTTTATTAAATTACATAATGACTAATAATAAGAGATTTGGAAGTGATTCTGGCGGTAATGTGATGTTAGAAAACTACTCAAAAGTGAGTTTGCATATGATAGTGGAGGGAATGTTTTTTTAGTTTCAGAAAATGAACCAAAAGAATTATATGCACTGAAATCAAACATACTCCGTTTTATTAAATGTTAGCAAGTTAAGGTAGAGTTCAGGGGATAGCGGGTCGAAGGGAGACCTGGAAGATTAATGACATTAATATGTGGTACAGAATTTAAAAAAAATATATCATTTGAAAGATATCGACTATTTCAGTGGAGTGCGCTATCATCTTAAGGACAATAATACAACCTAAAACTGGGTAACTGAATAAAAAAAAACTACTAAAATTTTTATTTTTTCAATAATTTACAATCATATTTTATTTAAGAACATGTTATGATTTAGTGTTATTTTTTAAAATTTTATACATATTAATTGATTTGTTTTAATTATTTATTAATAACAAATTAACAAAACTGTATAAAACTTTATAAAATATCACGCGACAACAAAACGTCCCAGGAATGTTTGTGACATCGTAATAAGTTGTGTATTTTGTGGATGCATTATTATACATATCAAATTAACCATGGATACAAAAACCATAATAACATTATCAGAACCTTACTAGAAAAAAAATAAAAAATTGTGCGTATCTGTATTGACAATCCAATAATAACAATGTTAGCTATTTAAAAATATATTGTGTAGGAACATATAATATTTTCAAGTTAAAAAGTAAAGTAAAAAACTACAATTACTGTCTATAGAAATATAGATTACATAAGTATTCGATAAAAATTAGAAATAACATTACGTTTTTCAAAATATTTTTTCAAGACTAGGTTAAACTATTCGATATCAAAAATATTTTACTAAAAAAACACGTTTCAAAAGGTAAAATGAAAAATAAACGAATAAAATATATTAGGCGTGTCACGGTTAGAATATCAGTTAACAATAAATGTTTTCTTAACATCAGAAGGCGTCAGTTACATGCCATAACGATATTGTTGTTGAAGGAGAAAAGAAAACGGTCAATTGATTCTATTCTATTCGTTCTGAAATACCGATGTGTCTTTCTAATACAATGAGTCAGTTTAATCATTTTTTGATTGAAATGCTCCACGTTATTACAATATATTGTGTCGGTATTGCCCGCATTGTTATCGTATTTATTTCACCTCACCTCCTCGCACTGTTTTTTTATTCCCTACCTGTATCTATTCTAGGTGCTACTGCAAAGTCAAATTCAAACCATACAAATTAAAAATGTCTTCACCAATATTCACAACATACACGTGAACTGTGAAGTCCATTCCAAGCGATACAAATAAAAACCCGGATCGCAGTGCCAGAACCCTGCCGACAATATAGTGTATTTGCTTGTATAGGACCGTGTGGTTTTATACTTTTATTATGTGAAATTAAGTTTGTTTTTGGGCAAAATAAAAAATCTAACCCCTTAATACACCTCTTAAAATAACATTTTTTTCTTAATTGTAATATTACTATCAATCTAACATCTACACCGAATTAAATACACTATCTGCAAATTAGTGTTTTCAAAAAATTTGTAAGTCCGATCCTGTTGAGCCGATTTTATTAAAATTTTGGGGGCACTTTTTAATTGCTATTAACGGGTTAAATGAAAATATTCTGAGAATTTTTTCGGTATTTTAGGGCCCAAAAACATTTTTCAACTCCCAAAAACTACCCTTAAAATAACCCGATTACACCCATTTTAAATAGGCTTCTTGCGGTGACGGATTTCAACACGTGGGCCAAATTTCGTTAAAATCAATTAACTCTTTCGAAAGTTATTGCCCGCACACACACACACACACACACACACATATATATATATATATATATATATATATATATATATATATATATATATATATATATATATATATAAAAAAACCTAAATGAAAATCTTAAGTCTTAAAGTATTCACGGAAAACGAAATAGTACGGAACCCTCTTCTCGGGAGTTCCACTCGCACTTGCCCATTTTTTAATGCCCTTTCTTACGGCAACTGATGACAAAGGTAGCAGAAACTATTTACCATTCATAAAAATAACGTAATTTTATTTGTATTGTTTGATGCTGACTCTACAGTCAAAAGGTATATGTATATAATAATATTACAGCGCAATATTGTTAACAGTGTTCTCGCAACCTTAAAATGCAAAAAAAAAACAGTAGATACGAGTAGTTTTTTACGTTAACTGAGTAGTCTATTTTCTCTAAGCTCCTCTATATACTGAATTTTTAAGCCTAAAAGGTCCATATTTAAATATTTAATATTTCAATAAAACTCTCCGAAATTCAAATTGGTAAACAACAGCGTTGGAAAGACAAAAAAAAAAGATTTTGAACGAACATTACTGTTTCTCAACTTTCTCCACCCATCGAGGTTTTATGGTTTTATGCGTTTATATAGTTTTTATTTGCTTTTTATTTAATTTTCTACTGTTATTATCAAAGATCTGAATTGGTGTGACTAACTAATGTTATGGCAAGTGGCATAATATGCAATACAATACAGCAGAAACTCTATAACTCGAACCTCGTTAAGTCGAAGGAATTAGGCATTCCCCACTCGAATCCAAAAGGCTCTTTAACTCGAATTATTTAAAGTACTATATAACTCAAAAGAAATGCCAGAAATAAAATACCATACTGTATATAAATACTAGTTATTGTTTTAAGCTGCGACCAGACATGCGGGATTCGCCAAGCGCTAATCGCCTAGTGCCGAGTGCTTGGCTTCGTATTCGGCAAGTAGTGAGCATGTTTATACAGACATGTGGGCTCTGTTTAAAAGCGTCGTAAGCGTCGTTTTCTTCGGGAACAGCGAATATAGCCGAGTGCAGTGCGAGCATCCGTTTGGTGCGAATCAATATTTTTAATCATGGACAACAATGATGAAATTTGCACAAGTATTCTCGTATTCGTGCACTTTGAAGTGGAGAGGCGAGCACTAATACTCGTCGCTCGGAGATGTACGAGCACCCATCCACACTACTCGCTATTCGGCGAATAATCGGCCCGGCATTCGGCGAATCCAGCATGTCTGGTCGCAGCTTTAGACATAATGACATTAAAAAATGTGTGATAATATTTTGATAAATATATATTGTCGTCGTTTTCTTCCAATTATGGATATCGTATTTCATTGGTGTTTCGTCAAACGCACTATGTTACATAATTGATATTGTTCTGTCGTACGCAATTAACACGACATGTCACGTTCCCAAAGGGGAATGGAAACGTAACCGGTAACCGGTGCTAGGCAAGGCGTACGTCATGGCGTGATGTGTGGAATCGCTTCGTGGCGTCAGGTAACAGTGTGTGTCGGAGCGACGATAGACGCATAAATAAAACCATAGACGTAAAGTATCGAGTTATTGAATGAACTGTTACAATATAGGACCAACGCACACATGCTACTTTTACCATTCAAAACCCACAAGTGGGGAGTGGTAACTCATTTAGCTTAAAAACTTTTCAAAATTTTACAATATTTTTTTCGTTTTAAGGTTCTTCGAGTTCAAAAACATTTTTTGGAAAAAGTTTGTTCGTCTGTCTATGAGCACGATATAGGTCAAACGGCATTTATCCTGTCTAAATAAGATGAACAAAGATCTACTTTGTTATCTGTTTCTTCTGCGCTGCCATATTTTCGATCAGTCTATACTTTTATGTCTATATGAAAACTAACGCGTATACAACAGTATTGCTATACAACAAAACGTGAATGTCGCAGTAGAATTTAACTTGGAAGAGGCCAGGGCAAGTGTAACGTCAACATAAAAAAACCAGCAGCTGATCGTTCAATTACATGGAATACAAGAGACAATAACAAAACAGAGGATGAGAAATCATGAATGCTAGGCGGAGGATAATTGCCTTTAATATTTTGTATAGAAGTTTCACCGAATATTCGACTTCGGATAGAAATTAAAACAACTAGCATCTAAAGTCTTCTGAGTTTAATGCCATTATACTTGTTTTCATACGCGATGATAGCAGCACCTGGAGTCTTCCAATTTTAATAATATTATATTTATTGGGCTGAGTTAAAGGATTGAATTTTTTACAGGACCACGGGGTTTACCTTTGTATTTGATAACATCTTTAAGGAAAAGGATTTTAACGGACAGACAGACAGATAACAAAGTGATACCATTTTTTTCATTCTGAGGTACGGAACCCTAAAGAAATCACAGAATCCCAATGTGATGGCCTCAATATGTGACACAATGTAATAGTTCATTTCATATGTAATAACTTTGTGTGTAAATAAAAAAAAACTAGAATTGTTTTGTCAGATATAAAAATCCATTCAGTCTTTTAATCGTTATTGTGGCCGTCGCTTATTACTTTTCAAACAGTGGTGAAGTATCAGTGACACTGAAGTCCAACTCAAACATTTATCACTTTGCGGATAATTTACTCGACACCATTATTTAACGCCGATTTTATATGTATTTTTTGTGTCGTAAATTTACAATAGCGCCAGTATAACAACTAAAACAAATGAATAACTCGGCCCATCTCATTCTCTTTTGACTCTTGTAGGCTATTTACAATGACGTCATTATCAGCGACGAACGACAGGATAGTATTTAAATATATTTCATTCGATAGTATACTTGTTCGCCAAATAAAATGATCAGTATTTTTCTGTGCGAATCAACCGTTTGAGATTGTGTTTTTGGGCCTAAAAACACCGAAAAAAATTTCCGAATCATTTTGAAAGTGAAATGTAGTCTTTCTGTAAAGATTAAAATGTGCAGCTAAAATTTCAACAAAATCGGCCTGACAACACCGGACTTACAAATTTTATGAAAACACTAGTTTTCGGATATCGATTTACTTACTGAAGGCTGTATTTAACTTGGGGCAGAAAACAAATTTAAATAAACGATGCCACGATACATGTATTAGCAAATTTATCATTTTGTCGACAGGATTTGGCACTGCGACCGGGGTGTTTTTTCATAACCATCTTTAATGTATTATAAACACAATACTACCAATTTATTGCAACGTATTTAACACATAGCGGGAAGTTTTAGGGTTGGCTTAGATGTGAACTTATTTCCACATTTTTTTTCAGAACGGTCCTGATAAACTCCGGGTCAGGTGCTGCGCTGTGAGTATCAAAATCTGATACACGATATTATTGTGGCTCGCAAACTTAGATTTTTGTATGCATTCATAGAAAAAAAATAACATAGACAGTCAATATCAGGATTAGTATATTATATTATCATAGGCATTTATTTTGTGCAAATATTATCATTTAGTTTCATTTTTTTATGAATGCTTACGAATATTATTTCGACTAATACTTTAAAAAAACTATTTAGTTATTTTTAGTAATAATTCTTTGCGCAAATTACACGTTATTAATTTTATTTAGGTACCTAACTTTTAAAGATTATTGTACTAAATTTGATTCATGATCAAACGTTTCACCCAAAAAACAAATGATTAATCGTTATGTAAAGTCTACCTAACTGACAGTTGGTTGGTCATCAAATTAAGTTATACACACACGTGTATAATTTCCCATATTTTATTATTTAAACCATGCTATTAAATTATAACTTAATGACGTCACCAATAACATATTAATAATTGATTAATTAATTCTTCAATTAAGGGCATATAGAAAAGCATTAAGTCCATGGAATCTTATAAAGTAATTTAATAAACATTAGCTTTAAGTCAAAAAATACCAGCGTCTCTCTTAAGAGAACAAACGGATTAAGATCTACGAAGTCTTGGCTAGCATTATTGATAACTAATTTCTTTGTTTATGAAATGATTTTTAGTATATTTGCCTAAATCGAAGATACCTACACAATTAGCTCTGATCGGATGACAATTCAAAAGATTTAATAGATTTAGGCAAAATTTGGTACGGAAATCGGAACCCACTATGGTACATTTATTTAAAATGGGCACAATTGAATTATTTCAAGGTTTGTATTTAGAAGTATCTAGCGAAATTGTTTCAAAATCTAAATTTCAGCATTTATTTCAACTTGATATAAGTAAATTTTGAACAAAAACGGGACCGGAATCTATGAAAATCCCTTATTGAGGGTACAGTTATTCAATTGATAAAATGCTATAGCCGGATTATAAATTGATAAAAATTTCATTTTCAGGGATGTCTCAAGAAGTAAATTTCTTTTCACAACTCCCTACAAAACAACTACTTTTCATCTCTGAAAAACGGTCATATTTGATACATTTAACATTAAATGTATCAAATATGACCGTTTTACAGAGATGAAAAGTAGTTGTTTTGTAGGGAGTTGTGAAAAGAAATTGCAGTAAACTTGATACATATTACTTTTACACAACATGTAAATGCATTTAAATTCCATAATGTAGGTACATGAGTTGTTTTTCCATGTTTCATACGTTAATTTCTCTATGATAACACACTTTCCATGTACCATATCTACACAGGACGTATATATATATAAAATTCGTTAACATTTCTGATTATCTTTTTCTATTTATTATATTGTTAAAATGTAAAAATGGACATAACTTAAAGCATGTACCTGTCGCAATTCACAAAAATTAACATTTATATTTTAAATGGTTATTTTCGTTTACATTATACTCACAACACGTAGCTATTATCCAAGATATAATACAAACACATTTATTCACGGGTTGAACTTCTCACAGCGTTTATCATCCACAGATCGACATGAATTATTCACGCGAATATCATTAATTTTGTTTCCATACAAACACAGACAAAAAAAACTTTTGTCCACACGGACACGCGCTAATGACATACACTTAAATGATTTTAGGTAGTTTTAAAAGTTGTTTTTATAGTTCAAGTTCGATATGTCATATAAAATTCGCGTCGTGAAATGATTGATATTTATCAGTTACGCGTATTTGAGACGCCATAAACACACCGTAATCTATATTGCAAAAAAACAGCACCCATGCATACGGGGTGTCACTAAATTAGACTAATAGACGAGTTCGCAAACAAATTTTTCAGACAAATAGGGAACCACAATTATTAGTGTATTTGCCATATGGCAACATACACTATTGGCATCGGTCGGAAAACACTAGTTTACTAGCGAAATCCTTATTGAAGTTGATGCAGTTGTTTTGTTGATGTTGAATACTGAAATTTATATAATGATATTTAAATATTTTATGCTTTGTATTAAGTGGTATATTTTTTTATTTTATCTAAAAACAAACTTGAGTTTAACCACAATGCGTAGTATTAACACATACATAATTCTGTCGGCTCTTCTTCCGGATCTAGTAATTTTCCATCCGATCATTTTTTGGATTGTCTTAAGTAATCGCTTACATAAATAAAATTGATGTCAAAATGTTACTCTCAACGAGTATTTTCATATCAACATGGGGTGCCAGAGTTCAACCTACCGCAGCTCCGTGACAGCCCTGATTTTACAGTTTCTGGCAGAATAAACACATTAATAATTGTGGGCTGTGGCGCCCTATTTGTCTGTCACAACGCTAACTCACATACAGAAATTTGTGTATTCATTACATAGGACATTCGGCGGTTGATTCTGGGACTATAACCAGAATTTTTTGAAACTTTCTCGAGTTTTTCACGACCAAAGTAGGCGATTAATGTTTAGTCTGTATCGAATCTGTGATTTCCTTCCCCGATAATTTTGAAGGATGTTTCACAGGTCTGTTCTATTTGATTTATTCCTTTAATTTACAATTAATTATACGTGTTTTTGGTAAAAATAACTGACTTTCTTTCTACAAGAAATTGAAATGATTTTTAATGAGACTAGACGAGGCAAAGCGAGATGGCCGTTAGAGATGAGGCAGAAACAATAATTGCTCCTCAAGATCCAGGCAATAATTTCAAAATTCTTCTTTAATTATATTAACGGTGTATTTTCAATACTTTTACGTTAATAAGAATTTATGTATAGACTAGCCAGAAACTCGACTTTTTTTGTTAAATTAAATTCAAGAAATCAAATCAGTAAACAGTTTTAGTGCGTGGTATATTATTATAGGTTCTTTCACTAAGCTGTAAATGTCTGATCTTATTTTATGTTATGATAACGCTTGACATTTAGATTCCTTTGACAATGTTGTCAGATAAATTTGGTCTATAAAATAATTACTAAATTATTCTGTTCATTTATAAAAATCATTGATATCAATTATTGTAGAGTTTGTAATTTATATGAGCATGCTAGTCCAAGCTCTGACCGTACAAAAGTGTACTGGGCAACATTCTTAAAATTTTACTATTGTGTTTGACAGATATGCTCGTAATATGAATTGTAGACTAATTCAATTTTTTTATATCATTTTTTAATGTCAATATTTTTAATACGGTTCAGCAATACTTGGTGATATACATACTTATATTTTTATTTACTAAATCATTTAACCAATTGTGTAGGCTTTCACGGCTGGCGTTGTTGAAAATCTTCTTGATTTCCGGGCTTGTACGCCGTGGTCCATTGGTATTTCTACCTAGTAGAAATACCAATGGACCACGGCGTACAAGCCCGGAAATCAAGAAGATTAAATCATTTAAAATCATAGTATGATATAATATGTCATAACAATGAATAAATAAAATACTCGTATTATACAATAATTGTTAAAAGTATATATGGCATGGTGCTTCTAATACAACATTGTTATTTACAATTATCTTGGTTGACTTGCAATTTTTTTTGCATATTTGGCAGACTTCTTCCTTAATGAATAAATATGACGTCTGCCAGATATGCAAAACAAATCACAGCTGGCAATCAAGATAATTGATACCTACCCACAATTATTACCTTAGGTGGGTACCTTTGAAATATAGTAACATCGATTTGATGTTTTCAAACATATCTGTTAAATTCAATAATAAAAAATTAGTAGTGTTGTCCATTAGACTTTTGCATGGTCAGAGTTTGGACTAAATGTGTTCGAATTCAGATAAATTGTGTTGAGAGAAAAATCAATTTGTGTTTCTCTTATATTTATTTACATAACTAGTTAGCTGTCAAATCATTTTATAAACACCTAACTCAAGTTAATTATAATATTTCTTCATGCTAAGTTTTAAAATAAACTAATAAAAAACATAAACTTGTTTTTGTGTATCATTTATTACTGTATTAAAGCTAATTACTTTTTTAATGACTGGAAATATATTTTTGTCGCATAGTACTTTATAAATCATCTATCTACTATTTTTAAACTTAACGCTAAGTGTAGCTTGTGCTTAAATGATTATTTTGATAAAAATGGCATTTTATCTTTTTTTAGGGTTCTCACTATGGTCTCTTATTTTTGAAGATTTCCATAAAAAATCATATGAATCGCATGCGCTTAGTCGTACTAGACTGTGCGCCTGAGCTTCCCATCATTTTGTCGGAAATCTTCAAAAAAAAAAAAAAATTTTTTTTTATTTTTTTCCAAAACATTATTGAAGCTGTGTTGACTGTACAATGAAGTTCGTTTTGTTTCTGTCTCTTTAACCGCCTTAAAAAAGAGGTAATCAATTTGACACAATAAAAACCCTGGTCGCAGTGCCAAAACCCTGCCGACAATATAGTGTATTTGCTTGTATAGGGCCGTGTGGTTTTATACTTTTATTATGTGAAATTAAGTTTGTTTTTGGGCAAAATAAAAAATTTAACCCCTTAATACACCCCTTAAAATAACATTTTTTTCTTAATTGTAATATTATTATCAATCTAACGTCTACACCGAATTAAATAGTAAATACACCCTTCAATAAATAAGTCACTCTGCAAACTAGTGTTTTCATAAAATTTGTAAATCCGGTCCTGTCGGGCCGATTTTATTAAAATTATGGGGATACTTTTTAATCACTACCAGAGGGTTAAATTTCAATTTTGAAACGATTCGGAGAATTTTTTCGGTATTTTGGGGCCCAAAAACAGTTTTCAACCCCTAAAAACTACCCTTAAAATAGCCCGATTAGGCCCATTTTAAATAGGCTTCTTGCGGTGATGGATTTCAATTAACTCTTTCGAAAGTTATCGCGCGTACACACACATATATATATATATATATATACATATATATATAAACATTTTTAAAAATGGTGCCAAAGTGCTTAGGAGGTTATGAAACGTCGAGAAATTTTGGTCCGACCCCTAGGTCCCGCCATCCGACCGACGCCAATAGTGTATGTTGCCATATGGCAAATACACTAATAATAATTTTGTTATTTCTGTTCAGTTTTAACTTCTCGAGGTGTTAACTTATTCGAACGATTTAGTCGCCGTTGTGTTCACGAAGATAACGGAATGGTCTTGTATCATTTTTACACAAATTGATTCTCTGCTAATCAAATAGCGTTTTTGCTGTTTGTGCAACCATAACTCGAGCGAACAACAGATTTAGATTTGTATCGACATGAAAATTTAGTTATTAGTGTATTTGCCATATGGCAACATACACTATTGGCGTCGGTCGGATGGCGGGACCTAGGGGTCGGACCAAAATTTCTCGACGTTTCATAACCTCCTAAACACTTTGGCACCATTTTTAAAAATGTTTATATATATATATATATATATATATATATATATATATATATATATATATATATATATATATATATATATATATATATATATGTGTGTGTGTGTGCGTGCGGGCTATAACTTTCGAAGGAGTTAATTCATTTTAACGAAATTTAATTTAGCACACATGCT
Source organism: Venustoraphidia nigricollis (assembly GCA_034508555.1). Lineage (NCBI taxonomy): Eukaryota > Metazoa > Arthropoda > Insecta > Raphidioptera > Raphidiidae > Venustoraphidia > Venustoraphidia nigricollis. The sequence continues at coordinate 9,983,601 of JAVRKA010000006.1, forward strand.
GGAATCCATCACCGCACGAAGCCTATTTAAAATGGGCCCAATCGAATTAATTTAAGGGTGGCTTTTAGGGGTTGAAAAAGGTTTTTGGGCCCCAAAATACCGAAAAAATTCTCCGAATCGCGTCAAAATTGAAATGTAATCCTCTGGTAGTAATTAAAAAGTGTCCCAAAAATTTTAAAATAATCGGCCTAACAGGACCAGATTTACAAATTTTATGAAAACACTAGTTTGCAGATAGCGAATTATTTACTAAAGGCGTTTTTTAATTTATTATGGAGGTTCGATTGATAATAATATTGCAATCATAAAAAAAATTTTATTTTAAAAGGTGTATTAAGGAGTCAAATTTTTTATTTTGTCCCAAACCCAACTTAAGTTCGCATAATAAAGCCACACTGCCTGTATTAGTAAATATACTATATTGTCGGCAGGGTTTTGGCACTGCGACCCGGGTTTTTTTCTTTATATTTAGTGGTGTCTTTGAAGGTGGTTCAATTTTTTAATACAAAGTTTAACTACAAAATATCAGTAATTTTTAAGACTATAGTTCTGTAGTCTACCTCTCAGCAATGCTTTGCCTGGTCGGCATGCTTAAGATAATTCTTTGTAGACAGAATAAATTCCAGTAATACATGTTTAAAGCTGAACGATCAGAATGATGTTATTAGTACAAATGCGTCAATATACGCGCCAGTTCGATGGTTTTTATCTATAACGAAACAACACCTAAGTGCGAAAGGGCTGTAGTCGAGGTCGTGTTTTAAATACAATAACAAAAACTTCTGGTTAGAGTAGAATAACATGTTTTCCAGTCAAAGTTTCTTGAGAATTGTTTCATGAACCGCAAGGAAATGAGAGTTTAGTGATGAGATTAAAAATCGTGTCCAAAATAAGTTCAGATTCTGATTGACCTATAGGGGGACATCGACAGAAAAGAAATAGTGGATGTGGAGCACCCCCAACCACAACTTGGAGACTATATTTACAAGTCATAAGTATCGATGTATTTAAAAAATACGTATGTCGTAGGATAATTAAAAAAATCGGATTTGCGCGAAAATCCTAGGATGTTTGCAAAAAATCGGATTTCAATTACCCGGTTTTTTTTCAATCTTCTTAGGATTTTCGCAAAGATCCTACGACACATATAACTTTTAACAGGTCCAACGTTTTTTTTTTGCGTGAGGTAATAAAGTCGGTGAGTGATTCAGATAACTTTCTGATTTCAATGAAGATTTGAAGTACCTTTGTCGGTGTACAAATGCACACCGAAATCTCGAATTTCGGCAGTTTTTACAAACGAGTCGTCAAATGAACATCTATAGGGTTTGCTAAAATTCAGTGCTCTTGATCCTAGCGTCAAAGTGTAAAGAAATATGTTTGAAACGTTTGTATCCCTAAAGACGGACCTATTATAAGTATCGTATAAGGGCATTTTAGCAAGTTTCGTTTAAATTTATTTTCATCTTCAGTACAATTTTCCACCCTTCAACTAGCCTGAGGCCCTGAAGATAAAAATAAAATTTTTGAAACGTCGATCGCAAGCTTCTTTTTAAATTGTTCCTGTACTAAGCGATATTAAACCCTTCCCGCAATTCAGTAATATACAAATTAATATATTGTATAAAATTGTATGTGATCCTCAGAAATAAATACTAAAACAAATTTCTGCTGTTCTTGAAACATTAATACTACTTCTACCAGAGTATTCACTGGTGATATATATAATATATTTACGGACATTATTAGATGCAGTAGTAACTTCTATTGGTGCCATCTTTACCAGACCTGGATACCAGCCCTAACTTATAACATCTGATATTATATCATACCTTCATCTTGTTGATTTGTTTCGCTATACTGGTACAAAATATCTATATGTGGATATTAAAATCAAAGGGTAATCATGATATCCCAAACCCAATCAACAATTTTGTTCATATCCGGTTGACTACAACCCTGATCACGATATCGTTTATTCTCTCACAACGAATACATTTAACAAGGTAGGCATGAACTAATTTAGGTATTCGCCACACGTATCTTCACATTAAAGGACATTTCCAGAAGCCAATTAGGAGTTTGACTTCTTGTTTTATAACTATATTATATATTTAACTAATCCATCTGTTAAAAGGCACGATTAGAACTTAAGCGACTTTTTGTGTTCTGATAAACATATCTATATGGATTAAATATTTGTGGGTACATAAATAATTTGCTCTAACAGAAAGTTGTCGTCATACAAATTAGCCTCTCAGGTTTCAACTTTAAAATAAACCCTTTTTAGTATCACAATAATGAACATTAAAAGTCATTTTTGCAATTTAAGGAAATCAAATATTTATGAACGTAATTTACTTGTTGTTTGAAGAACAAATTATTTTTTATATATTTAGTCAATGTCGGCAGTTTTTATAATTATCTGAACTTAGTATCGGTTCAAATTTTCAAATTATTATTTATTTTTAATAACAAAATTTGGAATCGAAAATATGGATTGGTACTTATCCTAGATAATTCCGACAGTTATAATATTTTTATTGGCTGCGTATCAATTAATACTGAATACAAGTTTTCAAACTAAAAAAGAGAACTTCTATTAAACATATGTTTTACTTACTTATAATGTGACTACATTATTGTATACAGTAAAATGAAAAAAAAAATTTTTTTTTGTTACCTACATATATTGTTGAACAGAGACGGAATTGTTACCGCAAATGTCGTAATCTCTTTCTCATTTGGCTTGCGGAGCTCAAACTAGCACTCCATACGTACAACTCGATGGTAAATACGTAGTGCAAGAATATTATACGAATAATTCTCCACAGACGCTAATGATCTCAGTTGTCGAGCATTTATAACCTACAATAATCGTCTGATTTCTTATTTTCTTAGTTCAAATTAAACATATATTTATCTGTTATGAGATCTAACATATCGCCGTCTTATCACACATGCAGAAGTGGGAATTCGTAATGGTTGAAAACAGCAAGACTCGCGAGAGGAAGAACTAAAAGAACCAAAAGAGAGGGGGTACTAGATATTGTAGAGGTAATAGAATTGTTATGTCTAAAATCAACTTTACAAAATAATAACAAATAACGACTTTTTTTCTTTTTTGTCCTTGGTAATTAATATAAAGCTTGAAAAAGTCCCAAGCAAGGGACGAAACGTCGCTATAAATAACAAATAAGTGTTTACTTAAAAAGTCCTTTTTCCCGACAAATCATTTTTATATTTTTTAATAACAAATAATGTTCTTTCGATTAAAACACGTTGATTATACTCAATGCAAAACATTTTACCGACGCGACGGCAGAAGCACATTTACTAGTCCGTGGCTTTAACCGCTACCGATAAATGATAATTTTTAATTACTAAAGTTAATTCGTTTATTGTAAATTTATATAAGTGTATAAATTAACACTTCAACGTTATCTAGTTTAAATACGGATGTGTGTATCTTTGTTATAAATATGATAAAAGTGGAAGGTGCCATGAAATCTTTAGTTTTGTATTTTTAGTGTAATATTTATTGGCATGAAATGACGATAAGTTACTGGTCTGTGTTTTTAAAATATAAATGTAAGCTCTTTTTTTAATAATGGATTTTAAAGTGCACTAAAAAATTAATTTACTTTTTATATTTTTTGCGTCATTAAAATCTTTCTGTTCAATATTAAAACATTTATTTTACTAAGGGGAATATATATTTCGAAAATTGAAAAGTTATCTAAAAAGTTGAAGTGAAAAGGAATGTTTTATCTTACTTACTTTTTAGTAATTATCTCATCAAAACGAATTATTTCACGGTTCGACAACACTGTAAACGATGAAATTGTCTTTGAAAACTTTTTTAATTGGCAATTTCTTTAAAACAAAAAACCAGAATAGGTGTTTGAATTTTAATTTCTTTCATGTTCACAACATATTTTATATATACAAGTCTAAATGGAAGAGTCTCTGTTCAGCTATTTTTAGTGTATCTGCCATATGGCAACATACACTATTGGCGTCGGTCGGATGGCGGGACCTAGGGGTCGGACCAAAATGTCTCGACGTTTCATAACCTCCTAAACACTTTGGCACCATTTTTAAAAATGTTTATATATATATGTATATATATATATATATATATATATATATATATATATATATATATATATATATATATATATATATTTATATATATATGTGTGTGTGTGTGTGCGGGCAATAACTTTCGAAAGAGTTAATTGATTTCAACAAAATTTGGCACACGCATTGAAATCCATCACCGCAAGAAGCCTATTTAAAATGGGCCTAATCGGGCCATTTTAAGGGTAGTTTTTAGGGGTTGAAAAATGTTTTTGGGTCCCAAAATACCGAAAATATTCTCCGAATCGTTTCAAAATTGAAATTTAACCCTCCGGTAGGACTTAAAAAGTGTCCCCAAAATTTTAATAAAATCGGCCCGACAGGACCGGATTTACAAATTTTATGAAAACACTAGTTTGCAGATAGTGACTTCTTTATTGAAGGGTGTATTTAATTCGGTGTAGACGTTAGATTGATAATAATATTACAATTAAGAAAAAAATGTTACTTTAAGGGGTGTATTAAGGGGTTAAATTTTTTATTTTGCCCAAAAACAAACTTAATTTCACATAATAAAAGTATAAAACCCCACGGCCCTATACAAGCAAATACACTATATTGTCGGCAGGGTTTTGGCACTGCGACCCGGGTTTTTTTTTCTTTATGTTGACTAACGGTATGAATAAGCCTAACTAGGTGCACGGTAGTGCATTATGCCAATTTCTCGCAGCAATGCCAGAGGCACACCGAGTGATTTAACTAAAGATATTTACCACCCTCTCAACTTCGCTCCTCATTAAACTAGTGATGTTAAAATTGTCATTAAGATCCGTCTCGTAAAGGCCCCGTAAAAATTTTTAATTTTTATCTCAAAGCGTCTTGGCCATACATACTTCAGAAATATATTTAATGATTGACTAATCGAAACCTCTTGGGATCTGCCAAACAGGAGTGGTTTTAAAAACATAGCAAGGTTAAGATAAACATTTACTATGATATTATACTTAAAAGAAAATTAATACTTAATTTTGTTAACATCTCAATACACAATAATTTGCAGTTTTTTTTATAAAACAATATAACTGTTAGTTTCAACACCATGATGTTAGTAAACGCTGACTCATTTTCAATTTTTCTCTTATTCGAGTAAAACTTTCTACCACTAGATATCACATGCCGTTATGACAGATCTTCATAAGGTATTTTCTGTGCATTTAAAATTTGGCTCAGTTGTTCCTGAGAAAATCGCGGCTAAACATAATATACATTATTATATAACTACATACGTATAATGTGTTTTCTTTTTTTTTAATTAGTCAAAAATTAGATTTCATCGAAAAAAGCACAATATTTTTTAAACGTAGTTTCTTTTTCTTACGATAAAATGTAAAACTCGAGCATCTTTTTGAATTCAAAGCATAAACAACAAAACAGATCATAAGCGACGTGTTGTGGTATTTATATACGTCCTAATTTAATTAAAGGACTTTGGAAGACGAACGAATTAGAGAAACGGAGACAAAGATAACGGAAATAAAAAGAGAGGAAGCATGCTGCATTGTGTTTTCAGCATACTTTGTTCGCTTAGCACATCAAATCTCAAGAGACTGATTACCAACTTATATACAACGTGAAGAATGGAAAATTGGTCTCGCCAATCTGTCTGTCGGGAGAAGAACAGTTTTCCAACGAATTAAAAAAAAATCATTTGTTTTGTTAAACATAAAAATAAATTGTTCCCTAATGCATTATTATGGAAAAGTACTATAAATTTTTGTACTCGTAACAGGATATGACGTTTTCGCAAAACTGGAAACATTTAACACTCTTTTTTTTATTGACAAAAAAAGTGTGCATCATCTTTACGATTATTTGCACTGTTAACAATTATACAAAAAGGTACAAAAAATGTTACACAGTTTAATTATTTCGATACTTGAGGTATGTCATTGTTGTTCATATACTGTTTCCAAATACCAAATGCCTAGGTTAAAATATGAAAACTGATATACGCTCTAACTGAGTTCCTAATTTGCAATGACAGTAGGTACCCTAAAACGTGATTTATTTTAATTAATAAAAGTATATTAAATTAAAACTTTTACGAGGACATCCGATATTTCTCAATTTTTACAGATGTAATTTCTGCACGGAAAAGCCAATTTTTAATTCAAACTGATTACATAATTCACATTTTTATCCTTTAATTAATTAATATTTTAAAATAATTTTAATGATCAAAATGGAAAAATTTTATTGAATATTTCAAATTTTTACGAGCAATGTAGAGAATTTGAACAATTTGAATAAAAAATTCTTACGTTAAAAAATGCATTTTAAAAAAATAATTAAAATCATATTTCACGTTTAAATATTTTTTAGCAATTTATGTTAGATGCTGAAAATATGTTAGATGTGTTAGACATTACCTGAAAGGTTAAAAAATAATACTTGCTCAATTTTTAAGACAAATATTAAAAACTTCTTATTAGAACTGGCCTTTTATTCTGTTGATGAATATTTATGTTGCCGATAACTCTATAATTTCATTTTTGTATTTCTCATTGACGTGTCAAATAGATGTAATATCTCAACTGATTAAATAAATACATATCATAATCATCATAACAGATTCAAAAAATGAGGGGGTTCTCAAGTCGACTGTATATTTTTGCTTTGTATGTTACCCTATACCTCCTTCATTTGTGAACCGATTTTGACGATTTTGATTCTATTTGATTGATAGAACAATCATTAAGGGTATAGTCCCACATTTAAATATTTTTATCAACCATGCAATATCAATTGGCAGTGCACTGGATGACGTCAACCCCCATTAAAATCTAACGAAACGAGGTCACCTCTGTAGCTAATAAGTTTGATGATTTACCTTTTCAGTGGCTGTTTTAAGGAGATTCGCTGTTTCGTTTCATTAGTTTCATTATTAACCAATAACTAATTTGTGCATTGAAATTTTTTGTTCAATTTCCGCGTAACCGCTAAGAAAATTAATATCGCATTTATATATAGAAAGTGCTTTTTTTCAGTTCAGAACAGTTCACATTCTATATAGGTAAACGCTTTCTTTTTTCTCTTTCCACATTTTTCTCCATTAAGTTGTATAAGTAATTATTTTGAGATGAATCGTGACGCCAGAGTAAAGAAGTGCGTGCAGTGTTTTTTCGAGCGTGTTCTCAAAAGAAATAGGATTGTATGTGTGTTCCATGTTACGCTTATGTACAGCTCTGACAATATGTTGTGGTAAGTCACAGTGTTGGCGGAAAATGGACGAGTAGACGAAACGTTTGAAAACGCAACCTTGCAAGGTGATCCCCCAATCAATTATCTAATCTATTTCTAAAAGTTACTATAAGAAAGCCATTATCGAAGAATGAGAAAATGTCTGGTTTGACATTCCTTCTAACGTACTCATACAAAAAAGATACAAAAAGTAATATCTCCTCACAAAATAAATGAAATGGCTATAACTTGAACCATTCGTTCCCAAGAAAAATATAAACCTCTATTTATAGTAGATTCCGTCTTATAGCATGCCCTAAATATGGATACATTTAAAAGAAGAGGTTTAAACTTACCAAATTCCATTGAAGAAGTACTTAAGAATGACGACTCTAATGTCTCAAATGAGAAGCTCTTGAACCTGACGAACCTATAAAAGAAAAATTATAATTAATATGTATTATTTTTCTGTGTATTTAATATTAACTTTTTACTCTATTTTGAAAAATGTTCCGTCTCTGCAATAAAGATTCGATGTCGGACGACATCGGAAGAAAAGCAAGCAGCAAGATAATCCCGGTGCCTACATTTGGAAAGGAATCGGACATACCTTTCCAATGTAATGAGAAGCATGCAGTCAGATTATGATGTAGATGTCCAAATTGGAAAATGAAAATCGATTTCCTTTCCAATGTAGGTACCGACATTATAATCTTGCCGTTTGCTTTTCTTTCGATTCCGACGTCGGTCGAACCGTCGACATCGAATCTGGATAAATGCGGGTTTAATGTATAGGTGCAGTCTTATGTTGGATTGCAGAAAGCATTGTCAAAGAATTTAGGTTGACAATGACCTTACGTTGGGATCATATAATTACAGTTTTTATACATGCAGGAATAGTCTAATGTCGTTATGAAAATCCCTGTCATGTAGAATATTAGATTGTACTCAGAAAAAAACAAATGGTATCAAATCAAATCAAATCAATAAATTTAAATAAAAAAGATCGCTTTTCAAACTTAATTTTGATCAAAATGCGTAGACTAATGTTGTTTGGAAGTGTAGAATTTACAAAAAATAGATGTAATAATAATAATAATAAATGCCTTTATTAAAGGTATTTCTATACAAAGTATATATATAATACAAAATTGCGTCCAATATATGTGGTATTAGAGATAAGATAAATTTTGTTTCAATCGATCAAGAATTTTTCGAACAGAATCAATTAAAATTCTGCAATGCTTTTCTTATTAAGAAATATGTGTGGTCACAATCTAAGGTCATTATCAAATCAGTTTTTTTGAGTCCTTTCTGCAACCCAACACTATTGTCACAACATATTGCAGAAAAAGGACTTTTGAAAACGAGTCTTGAATATTGGTATTAGTGATAGAATCAACCGATTCAGCCAATCAATACTAATAATAAGTGAATAGTAATTGATTGATTCATTTGTGTGAAAATAGATACTTAATAGTTTGACACCGCATTCCGTTTTACCTATAATGTCTTTACAGATGTGTATGGTATATGGTATGAGACAACACCAAGTCCTGAGGATCTCCGAGGTGTGTGGATACATACTCTATGATTGTATTCGTGTAATGTTTGTGTGCATGAGTGGAAGTGCTCGATGCTTCTCGGTTGATGGAAAGAGGATGGAAGGGTCACTTTTTGTGTGTCCGAGCTTGAATGACACCGCTCTAGTCTTTTTCTTGTACTGTGAAACATGCGCTTTTACTTAGGGATGGTAAAAACTATTTCCTCAGATTAAGATCTTAAAAGCTTTTCCAGTGATTCTGTATTTATCATTTTAACAGTTTATTGAAACAAGCAAAAAAATCACCAATATATTAATACAACTACCAAAAGACACGCTTTTTTTCTTTTATGTGTGACTGAAATAATACTAAACTATTACTTGAATGATTTACTTACGTGAAGAAATGTTGGCAATTATTTTCAGGGTTATGAATAACCATATTATTATAAGCATAAAAACACACATATTTTTTAACAGAGGAACATTTTCGTATTTATTATTTTATAGTTACTTTTTGCTAATATTTAGAATATTGATGATAAATAAATAATCCAAAATTCATGATATTGAATTTTTAGTCTATTTATTTTGATTTACAAACAGTTTGTTTTTTAAGCAAAAATTTAAATTAAAAACGATAAATGATTGTTAATATTCATAGGTATTTGGATTGACAAGACTTGTTTAAAAATAATTCTTTAATATTTTTGTACAACGTTTCGTCTCTCTCGAGACTTCTTCAGGTACTAAAATTAGAACACAAAAAATAAATAAATAAATATCATTTTTACAAACGATATTTTATTATTATGATCTTTTTAACGTCGTTTCAGAAAATTAACTAACAGCTTAAATAAAAATCGACAGGAAACATCACCATATTATGCAAACTTAACAATTACGTAACACTCTATTAATGGCCAGGACCGAACTTATTTATATATTTATTTTTATATTGTAACTAGATTATACAATGAATTGTAAAAAATATCTTAATAATGATAGTAACTTAAACACAATTACTTTTCACAACGCATTTACAGATTAATACTATTTATTTCAAAACGTATAAATTGTGCTAATATGTATGGTTAATGCTAGAATTAACAGCGCTGTTCAATTTCTGTCTCACCTTAACTTATGCTATATTTTTGTTTAAAAGTGACACAAAATTAACAGCATCGTAAAATTCTTGCATTAACCCTACAGAATAGCAACATAAATCCATGTTTTTGAGGAGAATTGTATTCGATTCATATAAGAATCAGACAAATTCATTGAAGATTTCAAAAGCACGTGCCCTTTTTTGACAACATTCTATCAAAAAATTATTTAAGTAAACTTTGTTTCTCGACATGCTATTTTTTATTTTTCTTATATGTTTGTATAATAAACAACAACAGTTATTTAGTTGCGAACTTTCATTATTATTCTTCGTTCAAATCGATTATTTTCCCATAAATTTTAAAGACAATTTTAAACTGTTTGATGAGCAAAGTAGTAAGAATGTTTGGAGGGCCAGTCGTAACATTAATTTACATCTTTTAAACCTTTTATTTCATGTTAATTTACAACTAACTGATTGATTGTGACTGAAGTGTGGTGTTATTGTAGACTCTAGTTTACAGATTTCAAAAGATAAATATATTAAAAAATACAGTTTATAATTTTTTTAACAAATTATTATTTGCAAATTATTTTTATTACAAGAAAACTTTAATTGTCTTTACACAGCTTCCCTCACGTCTGTTACATATAGTCCCAAACTTAGAAGTAAGTAATAATGTAATTTTAGTTAGAAAAATAATTTATAGCTAATAAAAATGTTCAAATGTTTTCAATTATTTTTCGATTGGACACAATACTTGCAGATTTAATCTATCAAAAATCTTACAATGTTATGGTTAGTTTTTACAAAACAATTGTTTTGATAAAACAGTTTGCATCTATCCCCGTCTTCCCCTACAGCTTTAGTAGCATTTTGCATTAAACTGCAATATATTATCATACTTTTGTGATAGATGCTAAAAAAGTAGCAAATAATAAATTATTCAAATAACAGGATTGTTTTGTCATATTAACCCAAATTAAAAATCGATGTTTACGTGAGAATACTGTTCATTTATGTATATACGCATAACTCTTACCGAACATTATAAAAATTTATTGGAGCTCTTGATCCTTTTATTGTTTATCCTTTAATTCTTCAAGATATATGCGCTGAACTAGTTTAAATGCACTAATCGGCTGAACTGCAATTAAAACATGCGTGCGGAAATTTCGTTGACGTGTCATATATTTTCATCATCCTTGTTTCAGTCGTACCGACGTCACAAACACATCTGTATTATGTATGTGTGAGTGCGCCGAGTACGCGATGTTGTGTGCAGGGCTGCAACCCTATAAGCTTAAGGGACCCACGGTACGTTAAACACATCACCCTTATACAACCAGTCCTTCACGCTAGTAACTTACTTAGTTAAAAATCGTTCTCTCATAGAATCGTTCAAAATGACAGCCAAGATAATAATCAATTGAAAATATCTAAGTCATTTATATTAATTGACAATTTATTATTATCGATGTGTAAACATTTTTAATAGCTGCACCCTTCTTAAAAATTTCACTTTGAACAAGTACCTTCTTAAGTTTATTTAATTATCTTGCTACCTTTATCAAAATTTCAAAATAAAACTAGCATTCTGTTCTACGAGATTTATCATTTCCATGGTTTCTGAATGTTACGCTTGCGGTACGGCAAAATAAGAAAACTTGTGCATATTTCATTATTATGGTTTGTCGTATTGCCAATACGATTCATGTTAATATTAAAAAACCCGGGTCGCAGTGCCAAAACCCTGCCGACAATATAGTGTATTTGCTTGTATAGAGCCGTGTGGTTTTATACTTTTATTATGTGAAATTAAGTTTGTTTTTGGGCAAAATAAAAAATTTAACCCCTTAATACACCCCTTAAAATAACATTTTTTTTTCTTAATTGTAATATTATTATCAATCTAACGTCTACATTGAATTAAATACACCCTTCAATAAATAAGTCACTATCTGCAAACTAGTGTTTTCATAAAATTTGTAAATCCGGTCCTGTCGGGCCGATTTTATTAAAATTTTGGGGACACTTTTTAATTACTACCAGAGGGTTAAATTTCAATTTTGAAACGATTCGGAGAATTTTTTTGGTATTTTAGGGCCCAAAAACATTTTTCAACCCCTAAAAACTACCCTTAAAATAGCCCGATTAGGCCCATTTTAAATAGGCTTCTTGCGGTGATGGATTTCAACACGTGGACCAAATTTCGTTGAAATCAATTAACTCTTTCGAAAGTTATTGCCCGCACACATATATATATATATATATATATATATATATATATATATATATACGTATATATATAAATATATATATATATATATATACATATATATATACACATTTTCAAAAATGGTGCCAAACTGTTTAGGAGGTTATGAAACGTCGAGAAATTTTGGTCCGACCCCTAGGTCCCGCCATCCGACCGATGCCAATAGTGTATGTTGCCATATGGCAAATACACTAAAAATCCAGATCTGTGGCAAAACTCCTCGGACAAGTCAATCTTAGTTTTTAACGCCCGTCAAATTCGGATTTCAGTAATGTGCCATGCTGTTTCACATTTGCACTGGCCGCTCCCGATATTTAATGTGATTACAAAAATTCCAGATATTTTAGCTGCCAAAAAGTAGACGGAATCCAATTTTAATACTTAATTTGAGCTTTCTTTTGTTTTTTGAACGGACATTTTATTTATTTGGCAGTCCGTGCACCCATTATTCATTTGTTTTAAATAAACTGTTGAAAAATTCGCTACAGATATCTCGAATTTTTGTTCGTTTTTAACAATTAATATCTCGGGAATTGTCAGTGCAAACGTCATAAATGAAATGGCGCTGAAATCAGAATTTGATGATCTATCCATATTGAAATGTTCCATTACAACAAGAAAAGGATGAGGCTTAAAAAGAGTATTATCAAAAAAGATTTGAGTGTAAAAAATAAGATTGATGTGTCCGAAGATTTTTTGCCGCACATGATCTGGAATTTTTTATGGGGATTGTTTCACACTAAACTTACGCATATTAATTTGTTTGTATTAAGGACTCAGAAACTTGATTTCGCTTCACATAAAGTCTTCTGAATGAGAACAGAAATCGCAGATTCGATTCTGTATCGGCACTGAAGAGAACATGTTCTTGTCTGTATTAGCTGACTGGCAGGAAGGTGGCATAGCGGCATGTTTTTACAACCGTAACGTCTTAAGAAACATTGCTCTCGTTTCACGTCGTAAAGGAAAAGTTTTGTTTTTACATACATTCACACAGGACACGTGTATGATACGTACATTTCTATGGTCACAGTGCAATATAGGGTACAGCTCAAAATAATGACTTTAGTATCTACATAAGTCACTGTTTGATACACGCTAAAGGAAATTACAATTGTCTTTGAAACAAATTCGTATAATACTAGAAATAAAAATTGCTTAGACTTGCCGCTACACAGGTTATATAGTACAGAATATAATAATAATATTAATGCGTTTAACGTCCGTTTCTCGACTTTATGTCATAACAGACGCCATTCGCACCATTACTATTTTTCCATCTACCACTTCCCGTTATTTCTACATTTTTTTACAACTTCAACTAATGTAATAGCAATGGGCGAATGAAGGAATTATAGGAAGTTAGGATAAGGTAGGTAATTTTTGAACTAGGAGTTTGATAGGTATTCGGCCATGGCCTCAAATAAGAAACCATCTCGATATTTATCTGGAATTAATTGAGAGAAACCATGGAAAGCCTCAATCAAGATGGCCGGTGTAGGAATTACCGTTTCTCAGCGAGAGGCAGTAGGAAAAAGTCCCAGCCACATCTGCCCCCGCCGGGATTCGAACCCTGTACCTCCCGAATGCGCGTCTAGTGCTGTCACTACTACTCTACCCAGCTCAGTTATAGTACAAAATATAGCTATAATAAATTACTGAAATTTTTCGATATATTTCCTAATCATATGCAAGACATGCCTACGAAAAAATTTAAAAAAGAATTGAAATTGTTTTTACTTGCAACTACTTTTATGATGCCAACGAATTTTAAAAATTTGTTTTTTAATTGTACTTCCTGACGTCACACTGTATTCAATACTTATGTGCAAATATATTATATTCTATTCTATGTAAAATTTTTGGTAAGCTAAGAGATGATTCAATTCTCTAGTGCGGGCATTTCTGTACTTATATCGTATAATAAAAACAGTTTTGCGTGGCAGAAATACGAGTGATACGATTTTATTGAAACTTACGTAGTTTTTCAACCAAAGTCCTAGAAGTGACCTGCACTGTGTTTTATCTTGATTCGATAACAATTTTTATTTTCAAAATCACAAATATTCAGAAACTAACCGACAAAATATAACGATGCATCTTTGCTAGTGTTGGTTTTTCGTAGAAAATGAGATGAGCGATAAGCTTTCGAGCTTTAGGCAGTGATTTTCGGATTTTAATTTAGTCTAAATAAGTCCGTTTGTAAATTTTCTTCTTGTATCATAAAACTACGCCTTTTATTGAATTCGTGTCTGGTCTATAGGGTTCTTTTCATCCGGTTACGTTTGAAATAAAGTTCAAAGATTCTTCAAAGCAGACGACTGATAATGTCACTACTTTTCATTGCAACAAAAACTAGATTACACAGGAAGAGTGCTAAAATGTTTTTTGCACACCTGCTTTTTATGTCTATATAGCAGTCGTAAGATGACCCATTTAACACTAATGCTGTAAAGTAAAACAACTAAATACGGTCTAAAGAATTCAACAGTAATTTCCATAAACGACCTGCTAGTTATCAATAAAATTATTTATGAGAAACAGAGAAACCAAACTAGGCGTAGCGATAATCAACCAACCAGACTGCATATAAACATGAGCTTTGAAAATGTACTTGAAGGTAAAATCAGTTGTACGTGCAAGTCATAGTATGACTTGCGTGATTATTAAAACTTGCAGACGCTCGTTTTCTCATTTTTTTGCCGATAATAACAAACACCAGGCCTAATAGTATAAAATACTATTAGTTTGAATTCCGCTTAAAAATTTGATCAAATAGATATTTTATCAAACGTTTGACATAATCCATTTTGTCTTGTGACCTCCATATATGTGTACGTTATATTATACAAGCTAAAATGAAATGATTTTCACCGACTGTATCAACGAAACAACAATTTTCCGACACCTCTTTGTTATTTCGTTATATACAGGATTGAAAAATGTAACTTCTATAAGTACTCATAACAAAATTTTCTTAACAAAAAGTTTTGTTTCAATGTGTTATATAGGGACACATTTTATTTATTTAGCAAAGAGCTTTCACTGCGAAAGTTGAATTATACTAAAATTAAATCTCAAGTATTCAAGTTTTGTTACAGAAACTTTTAAATAAGTATTAGCAGAGTTAATTTGTTCTCGTATACTCGAAAAATCGGTATGGAGGTATATATTTCAAAAATTTCTGTTTGAAAAATTTTAACAGGTTTATTTTTCCAGATATAAAGATAATAAACCTAATTTTAAAAATAGTTATATTGAGGAATTCTTATTCTTAAACTTTTTTAAAATATCAGCGAGGTTTCTGTGTGAAGTGAGTATCGATTCGATCCGGATATTAGTGAACACATGCAAAATAATAAGGAACTTTTTGAAGCAAATCCATCAACACGGTACAGGAAATAAGCGCAAATTAAAAACAAATACCAGCTCGTTGATAGTAGTAAAACGCGGTGATACGAGTACATAATATCATTCCAATTGTTTTGAAGAATATGAGATCACAAGGTAAATTAACATTATTTATCTATATAAAAATGATTTGTCGGGAAAAAGGACTTTTTAAATAAACACTTATTTATTATTTATAGCAACGTTTCGTCCCTTGCTTGAGACTTTTTCAAGCAAGGGGCGAAACGTCGCTATAAATAACAAATAAGTGTTTACTTAAAAAGTTCTTTTTCCCGACAAATCATTTTTATATTAATTACCAAGGACAAAAAAGAAAAAAAGTCAATTATTTATCTATTTGCTAAATATTTTAATGAACAATATTTCAATCATAATTGTGCCTTCTTGAGATATTTAATAATATCCTAGCTAATTGTTACGATCCTGAAAAAGGCACACTCATGATTTGACAATGACATTAAATAATAATAATAATAATAATAATAATGCGTTTAACGTCCGTTTCCCGACTTTATGTCATAACAGACGCCATTCGCACCATTACTATTTTCCATTTACCACCTCCCGTTATTTTCTACAATTTAAACTTCAACTTATATAATAGCAATGGGCGAATGAAGGAATTGTAGGAAATTAGGATAAGGCAGGTAATTTTTGAACTAGGAGTTTGATAGGTAATCGGCCATGGCCTCAAATAAGGAACCATCTCGATATTTATCTGGAATTAATTGAGGGAA